>CM077666.1:354008408-355258408 GCA_039707655.1 Elymus sibiricus
GACATGCCTCATCAGATTTGGTCGGTCTTCACAAATACAAAAACCCCGGGTCGTTACAGGGAAGACAACCCGGTGCCCGGGGGCTGTTGCCTTATTGGCGAGAAAGAAAGGTTACCAAAGAGTACTAGTTGCCATGATGCGCAGTCTAAACATCAGTATTGTCAGGGGAATTATCCGCAGTCAAAACCCAACTTGCTACAGGACCTGGTCTCAAGGATGATCCAGCCTGCTACAGGACCTGGCCTCAAGGATGGCCCGGCCTGCTCAATAATGATCAAAGGAATGCCGGCTTATCTGGACCCCAGATGTTTTGCAGTAGTAGCATTGTCTCATGTATATCCTATGCTGAGCTTTTCCATGATCATATGGTTACTTGGGGGCTTCCAACTCATCGAGTTTAGCTTACAAAACCCTTTTAACCCGGCGAAATGCCAAACTATACTTGGTTAAACCTGCATGTTAGCAAGATGCTACTCCCTAAAAAGCGACCCGGCGTACGCCTGATGAGTCAATCACAAAGGTGACCCTGAATTCATCAGAGTTAAAACGCTCGATTGGTTGCGTGAGAGCCGGCTTTCAGAGAGATAGAACAAACCAAAAGAGGCCAAAAAGCCTGCTTCCACAGGAAGCGAAACCAAGACTCGAGCCTTGAAAGCTGGTCTTATGCCATGCCTCGAAAGCCGGCGTTTTTATACTCTGTTATCATACACATGCATTATCATACATTGCATCATCATACAATGCATCATTTATGCATATCTATATTTGTTTATGTTGCAAGAGCCGGCCTTCAAACAGGGTTACATTGTGACTCCACAGGAACAAACGAATATTTCATAGCCAAAATGGCTGGATCTTCATCATGGTTTATCATAACCAGTATTCAATGATTGAGATATCAACTCTTCTAAAATCCCGGGTTATACATCCAGCCGGGTCACATATAATACCTGGTCATTTAATTGACCGGGTTTTTTATTATTCAACATGTGCTTTGTAGAGGACTACAACACTTATGGATTTTTCTCACACATATTTGCTGGGTTGCACTGCAACCACGGCCAAGGATTTCTTTCATCGCAAAGGCATCACAGAGTGGAACTGAGTATTCTACAGTGGAAGGAATAGTCCCGAGTCGCCGCAGGCAATACGACCCGGCACTTGGGGGCTACATTATTCAAATCAAGATTACATCAAGTATGAAAGTCTCATGTCACTGCAAGCATGCACCACGGCACTTGGGGGCTAATGCATGGTCATTTTTACTAGTTTCATTGAAGACCCGGCCCATCACATACTGATGAGCCGGCCCTTGGGGACTACACATGTGAAGTGCAAAACTTTCAGTTCATGATTGAAGGCTCAGACGGATAACATGGATTTTTCTCCAAGGTTAAAACATTTATATTTAAGCAAGTCTTAAGCTATCACTTTGCTCTACTCTTAAGACTTGGGGGCTACAGGTTATCTCCTCCAAGCTATTCAGACAAGTCAGCTCAACATCATACGGATTTTTTATTCATTTTTCATCAAAATCTGAAGCATTGAAAATTGGCACAACATCAGACGGATTTTCTTTTTATCAAGCCAAGGCATTTGAAGACAATTAAAAAATATCATCAGGGTTATTTTTTCTGCATGGAACCAGCATCAACATATTGATATGGAAGAAACTCAGGAGCTTAGCATGAATAAATCCAAGCTAATCTGGGGGCTAATGTCGGGGATATAACTCCACGATATGACCCGGCTCATGACGTTAAGTCGCCATGGACTTAAGTCATCTCTGACGTTAAGCCGCCCTGAGACTTAGTCATTTCTGGAGATGAGTCCTGAAGATGAGTCCTGAGGATGTTAACCCGGCCTGCTACAGTGCCAGGATGTTAACCCGGCTGCTACAGTGCCAGGAAGTTAAGCCGGCTGCTATAGTGCCAGGATGTTAACCCGGCCTGCTACAGTGCCGGGATGTTAATCCGGCCTGCTACAGTGCCAGTATGTTAACCCGGCCTGCTACAGTGACCCGGGCGAGGAGTCAAAATACACGATGGAGACCCTTGACACGGATGACTTAGAGTAGGACTCCAATCATGGGTATAACCCGGAATCTCATGTAAGCCGCCCCTTCAACTTATATAAGGAGGGGCAGGGCACCCCAAGCGGGACAAGTTTTTAGAGGTCTAGATAGACAGTTAAGTCTGGAGACAGATGTTTTGGCAGGTCTCAAGACAGACGTTTTGAGAGCTCTCGAGACAGAGTCAGGGAAACAGCACCCTTGTAATCGTGACTATGATCATCAATATTAATCAAGCAGGATGTAGGCTTTTACCTCCACCGAGAGGGGCCGAACCTGGGTAAACTCGTGTCTTCTCGATTCCGATCAACCCCGTTCAAGCTACCACCTGGCTGCGATGGCCTCACCACTAAGTCCTTTCACGAGGTCATCTGCCGTGACAAAACCACGACACATACCCACCGATACGATCCATAGATTCATCAAAATAAGCAAACTATGCAACAAAAACAGAATCTGTCTAAAACAGAACAGTCTGTAAAGATATATTTAAAAGCAATACTTATGTAACTCCAAAAATTCTGAAAAATTAGGACAACGTGGGAAATTCATATACCAATACTGTGTAAAAATTGCAGATTTTTCTGATGCTCCAGTACATAATCAAAATTCTAGCACTGGACGCAAAACTTTCTGTTTTCCAAACAGCATCAATTATACTATCTTCCAAATCATCCCAAAGGCATTACTTGGCACAAACACTAATTAAAACATAAAGACACAATCATAACAGAACCTATAATTATGCAAACACTCAAAAACAGTAGGTAAAAGAAAAAATATATTTTATTCATTGGGTTGCCTCCCAACAAGCGCTATTGTTTTATGCCGCTAGCTAGGCATAATGCATAGTTTCAAGTGTTGTCATCCTTCAAGTTAATTCCATAAGTGGCCCTCATAATGGATTCATAGGGTTCTTTAATTCTTTTCCTAGGGAATTGTTCCATCCCTTTCTTTAGTGGAAATTGAAATCTTATATTGCCTTCTTTCATATCAATAATAGCACCAATAGTTCGAAGAAAATGCCTACCAAGTATTATGGGGCAAGAAGGATTGCATTCAATGTCAAGAACAATAAAGTCCACGGGCACATAGTTTTTATTTACAAGAATAAGAACCATCATTTATTCTACCCAATGGCTTTTTAATAGTGGAATCCGCAAGATGCAAATTAAGGGAACAAGAATCCATGTCGGTGAGACCTAGCACATCACACAAAGACTTTGGTATAGTGGAAATGCTAGCACCAAGATCACAAAGAGCATTACATTCATAATCTTTAATTTTTACTTTAATAGTAGGTTTCCATTCATCTTGTAATTTTCTAGGAATTGATACTTCCAACTCAAGGTTTTCTTCATGTGCTTTCATCATGGCTTCTACAATGTGTTTAGTGAAAGCTTTATTTTGTTCATATGCATTTGGTGAATTAATAATGGATTGCAACAAGGAAATACACTCAATTAAAGAACAACTATCATAATTAAAGTCCTTGTAATCCAAAGTAGTGGGTGCATTACTATTTAAAGTTTTGACCTCTCCAAACCCATTTTTTTCATTTTTATGATCAAGATTATCACCCTCCAAGCAAGTGGGACTCCTTCTATCTAAAGTTAACTCTTCTCCAGTCCCTTTTTCATCAAGTTTTATGTTACTAAATAATGATTCAATAGGAGTGACACCAATCATTTTAATATCTTCATCATTACTACGATAGAAACCGGGTGGAATCGCTTTTTCTAGAAATTCTCGCTTAGCTCTCAACCTAGCGGTCCTTTCTTTACTTTCATTAATGGAGACATAGATAGCTTTAATAGACTCACTTATATCATGCTTGGATGGCAAAAATTTAGTTTTGAGATTTTCCACATCATGAGCAATTCTATCCATGTTCCTAGCCAATTCATCAACTCTATTCAGTTTTTCTTCTGTCATAGCATTGAAATTCTTTTGCGAACTAATAAATTCTTTAATATTACTTTCAAGATTAGAGGGAATCCTATTATTATTATTGTAAGAATTACCATAAGGATTGCCATAATTATTAGAGGAATTTCCAGGAAACGGTCTAGGATTGAAATTACCCCTATAAGCATTGTTGTTGAAATTATTTCTAGAGACAAAATTCACATCAATAGCATCATTATTTTGCTCAATCAAAGTAGACAATGGCACATCATTAGGATCAATATGAGAATTTTTACTAGCAACCAATTTCAATAGAGCATCCATCTTATCACTCAAAGTATTAATTTCTTCAACAGAATTTACCTTCTTACCAGTTGGAGTTCGTTCAGTGTGTCATTGAGAATAATTTGCCATAATATTATCAAGAAGTTTTGTAGCTTCTCCCAATGTAATTTCCTTAAAGGTGCCACCTGCGGCAGAGTCTAGCAAATTTCTAGAGACAGAGTTTAGTCCCGCATAAATTTTTTATATAATCATCCATAAATTCAAACCATGAGTTGGGCAATTTCTTATCATTAATTTCATTCTCTCCCAAGATTGTGCAACATGTTCATGCTCAAGTTGCTTAAAATTTATAATTTGATTTCTTCAAGAAATAATCTTAGCGGGAGGAAAATACTTGATAATAAAAGCATCCTTACACTTATCCCAAGAATCAATACTATTTCTAGGCAAGGATGAAAACCAAGTTTTAGCATGGTCTCGTAGTGAGAACGGAAATAATTTTAATTTGACAATATCATTATCCACATATTTCTTCTTTTGCATATCACAAAGTTGAACGAAAGTATTTAGATGGGATGCAGCATCTTCATTAGGACTACCAGAAAATTGTTCTTTCATAACAAGATTAAGCAAGGCAGCATTAATGTCACACGACTCCACACTAGTGGCGGGAGGAGCAATAGGAGTACTAATAAAATCATTATTATTAGTATTGGAAAAGTCACACAATTTTGTATTTTTCTTGAGACATCGCGACAAAGCAAGCAAACTAGCAAACAAGCAAATAATTTTTTTTGTGTTTTTGTAAAAAAAATTAGAAGTGGGGGAGATGAAAACAAGAGGCAAATGCAAATAAAAGGAAAATAAAGTAAATGCAAGTGAATGATAATTTGTGCGAAGGTACTTGGTAATTTTGATGATGTCTCCCCGGCAACGGCGCCAGAAATTCTTCCTTCTACTTGTAGTCTGCGTTGGTATTTCCCCGAAGAGGAGAGGATGATGCAGTACAGTAGAGATAAGTATTTCCCTCAGTTAAGAACCAAGGTTATCAATCCAGTAGGAGAACCAAGCAAAATTCCGTTAAGCGCACCTGCACACACAAGAGCAAACACTTGCACCCAACGCAAATAAGAGGGTTGTCAATCCTCTTCGCGGTTATTTGCAAGGATTTAATCTTATCGAGATAAACTGATAGACTAAAATACTAATTAAAATAAAAGTAAATAAATTGCAGCAAGGTATTTTTGGGTTTTTAATATGATAAAGATAGACCCAGGGGCCATAGTTTTCACTAGAGGCTTCTCTCTCGAGCACAGAAACATACGGTGGGTAAACAAATTACTGTTGGGCAATTGATAGAAAAGCAAATAATTATGACGGATTCATGGCAATGATCATGTATATAGGCATCACGTCCGAGACAAGTAGACCGACTCCTGCCTGCATCTACTACTATTACTCCACCTATCGACCGCTATCCAGCATGCATCTAGGGTATCTATCTATTATATACTTAAAACGATAGAAAACGAACGGTGGTGATTTGACGCTCTAAAAATAAGATGTATCAACGGTTAGGATTTGGCAAGGACACGTTCCATAATATTGCACGCGTATGTTAGGCAAGGACACATATTTCACGTACAGACTTGGATTAGGCAAGGACACATTAGATTAAAAAATTGTAGCATTACATACATTTTTTTAGGGGACATATAAATATTATATTGTACAAATAAGTTGACAGGTCACGTGTCACATATGAGGTATACAGATTTAACGTAATACACAGGAATAAAGCATAAGCAAAAGGAATATGAAAACGTTGCTGATTAGGTCTCTCACGCTGCCAAAACGAGATACATGGACTATCAAACAGAGGCAACAAGCCAAATATGCCACGCACGCAGGCTACCATTATTTACAAAACTTTTTTTAAGAAACTCACGCTAGCTAATCCAAGTCCCGTAGGGCAGATTGCATGCGTTGATGCCATTGATGATACCAGCCAGTCCACAGTTTTTTTAGGAAAAGCAAGTCTTTTTATGAACATCATGACCATCTCGCCGTGTAAGTCCGACGTAAAACAGCTTTGCTCCAACGCACCTACCTAGGAATGTCAAAATCATTATGAGTTGCAGCTCAAACAAAAAAAGAAATTATGAGTTGGAAGGAAAGAGAGACGTGCGAACACTGAGGTTGCTGGGAGTCTGGGACGTAATGATTATCTAGATCAAAGCAACAATCGAATGCATGTGACCACTTCATGCTCTATGCGATCTCACCGACATGCCGGTGCAGCACCAACGACGATGAGGCTCCTCGCACGCAAGCGGCTGTCTATGGTTGAATAGAAGACGTATTTGGTTGTGCACTTGGCTGGCACGAGGAGGAACTGATGGTGAAGTTGATTAAAACATCGTCTATTTAGCTACTCTGCCATGTTCATGATTGTAGACTAAACCTGCGCATTCGCGATGGCAGCGGCAAAGGCGCAGGTCGCTGGACAGGAACACGTCGTGGCCGCGTGGTGAAATCGAGTCAATGGGCAAACACAATTAGAAGCTTCGGCCTAGGAGAGCAGACAGGTGCTTTCATCGATATCTCTCTTGCCTACGCACATAAGATGATTGATTCTTCATGGGTACCAGCTACTACCTATGTATGATCATGCCTGCTAGCCTAGATACATGATATATGCAAACGGTTTTTTAACATCTATGCACGCGTTTAAGAGATATATGTTCTTTTCTCAGGGATATATGTATTTATTTTAATGTTGTCGATGGAATATGCATCATGCATGTTGTGAGATAATTTGGTTGTGAGATAACTACCGATATTTCACATGGATGGCCAATACATTGGACTTTTTGTTATGGATTCCATTTGATTAAGAATCAACGGTTATATGGCATTTAGATACAATTTTGAACATCTAATGATTATAATCTGCTATGACAATGGTCTACCAAATGAAATTCCTCATGTTTTGCTTTTATGCGATAATTTTTATCATGTTTTCCTGGGCAGTACAAAAGTGTGTCTGACCTGAGTAGAATGAAGATGAGTGAAAGCATTCACCATTACTTGAAATAGGAACGACTATAAGTGCTAACTTGAGAACGTCAAAAGAGTAAATGTGCGTGTATAAAAATCAAGAAAAGATACACCACACAAGTTTTTCATGTATGCCAATGTGATCCACTTACCAACGAGCATATTGAAACAACAATGACATGTTTTGAGTAATATGAGTATTGGATCATATGGATGCATGACACCACACGAACCGAGTAACATATAATAGCAACGCCACTAATTATGAGATAGGTGGAGAAAAGGTGAAATGTCTATATGTAAGCCATGGATATTTAATCTATGTTGTGCGTATAATTTCTCTAAAAAGGTGTTTTAAAAGAACTATACCAAGGTATTCCTCCTTCAGTGTCTAATTATCTATGGTGCGTGAATCAGAAAAGCATATACTGAGAACAATATGTGTAATCAAAAAATTCAAAATTTTCTATCAATACGAAATGTAATAAAATTAAGAAGTAAAACTAATATTTTTTATTCTTTGTGGAGTTTTTTCACATAACTACCACCTATGATATTACAAATGCATATTCATATGAAAAGTATTAGTCAAAATCATATCATCGAGAACATGTATAAATGAAGAGATGTATGGTCGTACATATTAAATCTAGCCGCGCAATTGCGCGGGTAACTCCGCTAGTTAAGTATGAAACAGAGTAACGCCTTAAGCAAGATGACATGATGTAGAGAAGCAAATTCAAGCAATATGAATAAACCCCATCTTTTTATCCTTAATGGCAACAATACAAATATGTGTCATGTCCCCTTCTGTCACTAGGATTGAGCACCGCAAGATTGAACCCATCACAAAGAACCTCTCCCATTGCAAGATAAATCAATCTAGTAGGCCAAACCAAATCGATAGATCGGAGAGAGATACAAAGCTATAACAATCATGCATAAAAGAGTTCAGAGATGACTCAAATATTTCTCATGAATAATATGATCATAAACTCACAATTCATCGGATCCCAACAAACACACCGCAAAAGAAGATTACATCGGATAGAACTCCAAGAACATCGAGGAGAACATTGTATTGAAGATCAAAGAAAGAGAAGAAGCCATCTAGCTACTAGCTATGGACCCATAGATCTGTGGTAAACTACCCACACATCATCAGAAGGGCAGCAAGGTTGATGTAGAAGCCCTCCGTGATCGATTCCCCCTCCGGCAGAGTACCGAAAAAGACCTCCAGATGGGATCGCGGAAGAACAGAGCCTTGCGGCGGCGGAAAGGTTTTTTCTTCTGGCTCTCTGGGGGTTTCCCAATATTTGTGAATTTATAGAAGTGGAATTAGGTCAAACGGAGTCACGTGGGCCCCACAAGGCAACACGGCGCGCCCCCCTGGGGCGCGCCCTCTTGCCTTGTGAAGCCTTCGTGAGGCTTCTGGCCTCCTCCCGAAGATTTCAAGGTTTCTTTTGTCCAGAAAAAAATCTCTAAAAAGTTTCGTGGCAGTTGGACTTCATTTGGTACTGTTTCTCTGAAAAGCCAAAAACAAGCAGAAAACAGCAACTGGCACTGGGCACTGGGTTAATAGGTTAGTCCCAAAAAATGATATATAATTGCATATAAGAACATCCAAGATTGATACTATAACAGCATGGAACAATCAAAAATTATAGATACGTTGGAGACATATCAAGCATCCCCAAGCTTAATTCCTGCTCGTCTTCGAGTAGTTAAATGATAAAAACAGAATTTTTGATGTGGAATGCTACCTATCATGTTTCATCATGTAATCTCTCTCTTACGATATGAATAATAAGATCCAAATGATTCAAATCAATAGTCTATAATTTGATATAAAGACATCAATACTCGGGCATACTAGCAAACAATCATGTCTTTCAAAATAAAAATGCTAAAGAATGTTATCCCTGCAAAATCATATAATCCTGTCATGCTCCATCTTCTTCACACAAAGTATTTATCATGCACTACCCTGATGACAAGCCGAGCAATTGGTTCATACTTTTTAATGTGCTTCAGCTTTTTCAACTCCCACTCAATACATGAGCGCAAGCCATGGATATAGCACTATAGGTGGAATAGAGTATGGTGGTAGAGATAAATAGGAGAAGTCAAAAATGGAGAAAGTCTCACATCAACGAGGCTAATCAACGGGCTATGGAGATGCCATCAATTGATGTTAATGCGAGGAGTATGGATTGCCATGCAACGGATGCACTAAGAGCTATAAGTGTATGAAAGCTCAACATGAAAACTAAGTGGGTGTGCTTCCAACTTGCTTGCTCATGAAGACCTCGGGCATTTGAGGAAGCCCGTCATCGGAATATACAAGCCAAGTTCTATAATTAAAAATTCCCACTAGTATATGAAAGTGACAAAATAGGAGACTCTCTATATGAAAAACATGGTGCTACTCTGAAGCACAAGTGTGGAAAAGGATAGTAACAATGCCCCTTCTCTCTTTTTCTCTCATTTATTTTTTTCCTTTATTTTTATTTTTTCATGGCTCTTTTTTCGCCTCTTTTTTTTTCTTTCTCTCCTTTTTTTTAGAACGATCTCATGGACCTCATCCCCACCTTTTCGAGGACTCATTAGTCTCCATCATTCTTTCCTCACTGGGACAATGCTCTAATAATGATGATCATCACACCTCTATTTACTTACAACTTAACATTACAAATCGATACTAGAACAAAAATATGACTCTATATGAATGCCTCAGAATAATGATGTGCACCTTAGGTGGGCCCTAGATGTCAAGCCCTTGTCCCTACCGGTGGTAGGTGACCCCATCACTACCCACACCTATGCCTAACCGTTTCCCCATCAAGAATGGACAATTACATTATGTTGCACAGGAAGGAGATGCAGCTTTTGACCAAGAGGGGCCAGAACCTGAACAAGTAGATGAAGAAGAACTTGCCACCGACGAAGAGGAGGAGCAGCCCCAACAAGACTACACCACCTACGCGGACCTCGACAACCTTCAGGGCTCTATTCAAGATATGAGCAACATCGCGTCGTCCCTGAGAGGCACGGCCGCCTACATGAACATGAACTTCTCCAACTCGAGGCAGGAGTGTGCTCCTGACCAACCGCCACAATGATCTCGCCTGTTTGGGCTTGTAAGAGCCTAAGCTTGAGGGAGGTTATCACCACTTCTACATCAAGATGTGGTGGTATTTGAATAAATTGTAATGAGGTTGTACTTAAGCTCGAGGAGCTTCGAAACACTTGTGTTGGTTTGTTCCAACACTTTGCTTTTGCTTTTTATTTTTGTCTTTTTGTGATTTTTTTCGATTGCAAGATAGTTTTCAAAAACCCAAAAAACCAAAAAATAATAATAGAATAAGCTTTGCTTTGCTCTTGTTCTTTATTTTGCCCCTTGGAGTTCGTTTGCATTTTGTTCTCAGAGGAGTTGATCTATGCCAGGACAACGAGGAATGCAAGAGTAAGGAAGAGAAACGTGTAAATTCGCAACCGTGAAGGTATGCCCTACGACCCCCATCTTTTGCACTTGAATACTTAAAGTAGATGTAGTAGTTGTATGTGTGATATGTGCAAATGGGAGTAAGTCTTGATAGTTGATACAAAGGTTTTGCTTTAGTAGCTGAAATAATTTTGTAGCCTTTGTTTTCTTTAGTTTAGACAACTAAGACTTGCCGTGGGACAGTTTTTTAAATGAAATGCTATTAACCAAATATAAATGTGCACGAGAGAAAGTCTCTCAAGCCTTGGGAGTTGAGAAATTGTAGTGGAAGTAATGTTTAATCATGCTCAACCCCATATCCTTAATTTTAATAGACTTGATAGCACTTGTGGATTGAATTGTCTAGAGGAACTTAGTTGAAAGGTGGGTGAGGTTATGCCAAAAATCTATGTTGTATATCTCAACATGGTGTTACAGCCTCCGGCTGGTGCCATGGCCTTTGCTACTATATACGCGTTTTTGTGTGTAAATGTGGCTTCGTCACCCTTATTGATGTTATGCTGAGGACTTCGTTGGCCAATGAACGATTGATGACCCACAAGTATAGGGGATCAATCGTAGTCCTTTCAATAAGTAAGAGTGTCGAACCCAACGAGGAGCAGAAGGAAATGACAAGCGGTTTTTAGCAAGGTATTCTCTGCAAGTACTGAAAGTAGCGGTAACAGAAAGTTTTGATAACAAGATAATTCGTAGCAAGTAACAAGTAGTACCGATAACAAAAAGTGCAGCAAGGTGGCCCAATCCTTTGTGTAGCAAAGGACAAGCCGGAACGAACTCGTATATTAAGCAAAGCGTTCTCGAGGACACATGGGAATTTCATCTAGTCACTTTCATATTCATGTTCAAGATCAGAGGGGTATTGAATAGCATTAAGGATCTGAACATATAATCTTCCACCAAATAAACCAACTAGCATCAACTACAAGATGTAATCAAAACTACTAGCAACCCACAAGTACCAATCTGAGGTTTTGAGACAAAGATTGAATACAAGAGATGAACTAGGATTTGAGATGAGATGGTGCTGGTGAAGATGTTGATGAAGATTGGTCCTCCCACGATGAGAGGATCGTTGGTGATGTCGATGGCTTCGATTTCCCCCTCCTGGAGGGAAGTATCCCTGGCGGAATATCTCCGTCGGAGAGCAAAATAGCTCCTGCCCTGGTTCCGCCTTGAGACGGCGGCGTTTCGTCCCGAAAGTCTTCTCCTTATTTTTTCTAGGGAAAATGGCCTCATATAGCAGAAGGAGGGGGCCAAAGGCCAGCTGTGGGCCCCACAATGCAATAGGGCGCGCCCAGGGGGCCGTGCCCTGTTGCCTTGTGGGCAACTGATGGGTCCCCTCTGTTATCTCTTCTCTCCAGTATTTTTTATATATTCAATAAAAAAATCTCCATGAAATTTCAGGTCAATTGGAGCTCTGTAGAATAGGTATCTCTGATGTGGCTATTTCAGGTCCAGAATTCCAGCTGCCGGCATTCTCCCTCTTCATGTAAATCTTGCAAATTAAGAGAGAAAAGGCATAAGAATTGTACCATAGTGAAATAATGATTAAAAACATAATAAATAACAGTAGGAAATCATGATGCAAATTGGACGTATCAACTCCCCCAAACTTAGACCACGCTTGTCCTCAAGCGAAAACTCGAAATCGATAATCATGACCACATGTTTAGAGAGAGAGACGTCGATAAAAATAAAATACGGACATGGAGCATCATGATCTTTATTATAACAACAATATATCATCATAAAACTTCTCATGAAAAAGTGACAATTCATCCACAAGTTAAAGTATGAACCATAAACCAAATTGAAAACTAACAAACTATGATCTCAGTCACTGAAGCAATTGCAATTCATCATATTATTAAAAAGAGTCTATGTAAGAGCTTTGATTAGCAAGTTCACATACTCAACTATCATTTAGTCTTCTATGATTGCTGACACTCACGTCATACTTATGGAGCAAAAGTTTCAGTCAAACACATAGAAAGATAGGGGCTTATAATTTTGCCTCCCAACGTATTTACCTCAAGGGTAATGTCAACAATAATAACTCATGATCACCTACATTCAACTGGATATATATGCATGGATCAATCCCCACCACATGATGTTTGCCAAAAGAGAAAATAAAAAAAGGAATAGAAGAGAATACTATTGACTCTTGCATGAAAGTAAATACATAAAATAAAAGATAGGCCCTTCGCAGAGGGAAGCAGAGGTTGTCATGCGCTTTTGTTTTTGGATGTTCGAGCTCTTAATGCAAAGGAACGGCACTTTATATTGCCGCTTGTGATAGCGACCTTTATTATGCAGTCTGTCGCTTTAATTGCTCCACCATCACAAGATCGTACAAAGCTTATTTTCCCTTACAATAAAAGTCCATACATATTTAGGAGCAATTTTTATTGCTTTCGCACCGATGACAACTTACTTGAAGGATCTTATTCAATCCATAGGTAGATATAGTGGACTCTCATGGCATGAAACTGGGTTTAAGGGTTTTTGGATGCACAAGTAGTATCTCTACTTGGTGTGGGTTTTTGGCTAGCAAAGATATGGGGTAAACACCACATGTTAGAGGATACAAAACAATATAACTTCTATGTGAATATAAGCAAACATAACCCATTACGTTGTCTTTCTTGTCCAACGTCAACTAATTGTCATAGAATATTTGATGGGGGCTCACAATCATAAAAGATGTCCAAGATAGTGTATTTATATGTGAGACATCTCTTCCTTTATTACTTTTTCATGAATTGCTACAATGACCAATGCTATGTTTGTCAACTTCCAACAAGTTTTATCAATTATACTTCTTTTATGTGAAGTCATCACTCCCCATGGAATTAGCATATGATTTTATTCTTTCTTTATTTCTAAAATTGGATCATCAAAAGCAAAACACTCAACTCAAACTACTCTTTATTATATAACTTTCACACATGATTACATAGATAGATAGATAGATCACAAAGCAAGCACTCGAAACTAAATCATTCTAAAATTTTATTCCTCTAAATCACAAAATAACTAAGGATCGAACTAAGATAGATAATGCTGATGAAAAAGCGATGGTGATACGATACCGGGGCGCCTCCCCCAAGCTTGGCACAAGCCAAGGGGAGTGCCCATACCCATGTACTCAAGTCTCCTTCTTCGGTGATGGTGGTGATGATGCGGTGGTGGGCTTATCCTCCATCTTCCAATGCATAGGCTCTCCATCATAAAAGTACGAACGTGTTTCTGGAGTCCTGAAATTTGCAGCTAAACTCATACCTTTGAACTTGGCCTCATACTCAAAATTTTGGTTTTCTAGATCATATATTTGGGCCTGGAGATAATCAATCCGATCATTGAGCTTGAAGATGGCGTCCCCAATATTCTTGCCGTCCACCTTGTGCTCACGGATGAATTCCGTGATCATGGAGTGGTTAGCACAAAGTCCGCGCTCCACCATGCCCTGGCACTTGAAGATCTCCTGCTCCACCGCTTCCAGCCTGGCCTTCTCGCTCCCGGTCTTCTTAGGTCCTTGAACATCCCGGATGTGGAGCACCCCCTCATGCATCTCAATGGCTTGAGGGTGCTTCATAACCTCCGGTAGGTACGGGTTGATGACCTTCTCATAGAACTTGTGCTTTGGACGAGCTTGGAGACGTCATGGCGAACTAGATCTGTCAGAAAAATAGCCCGAAACAAGAACAGAAGAGAAACTCGCGATACGGTGGTCAAAACATATGGGAGTATATATAAAGAATTTTAATCTTGCAAAACAAGCATACGGGAAGAAAACGGAGTCGGGAAGGCACACGTGGGGCCCACAAGGCATCATGGCGCGCCCTAGGGGGGTCGCGCCCTGTTGCCTTGTGGGCAACACGTGGGTCCCCTCGGCTGTTTCTTATTTTTGTAATTTTTCTAATATTTCAAAACTGACAGAAATAATTTTTATGGGAATTTTTGGAGTCGGTTTACTTACCGTATCACATACCTACCCCTTTTCAGGGTTCTGGAGCGTTCCGGAAGGACTCTTCTATGTGCTCTTCCGGTGTAATTGTTTCAATAATATTAGTTTCAACATTAATGGGAGTACCTGAAATATAGTGCTTGATTCTTTGCCATTCACCACTCTCGGATTATTGCCTTCGGAGTTGTTTATTTTGATGGTTCCGAAGCGATAAACTTCTTCGATGATATACGGTCCTTCCCATTTAGAGAGAAATTTTCCTGCAAAGAATCTCAAACGAGAGTTGTATAATAGAACATGATCACCTACTTTGAATTCCCGTTTTTAAATTCTATTGTCATGCCATCTTTTAACTTTTTCTTTAAACAACTTGGCATTTTCATAAGCTTGGGTTCTCCATTCATCTAAAGAGCTAATATCAAATAACCTCTTCTCACCGGCAATTTTAAAATCATAGTTAAGTTCTTTAATTGCCCAATATGCTTTATGTTCTAGTTCAAGAGATAAATGACATGCTTTTCCATAGACCATTTTATATGGAGACATACCCATAGGATTTTTATAAGCAGTTCTATAAGCCCATAGTGCATCATCAAGTTTCTTAGACCAATTCTTTCTGGATCTATTAACGGTCTTTTGCAAAATCAATTTTATTTCTCTATTAGTTAATTCAACTTGACCACTAGACTGAGGATGGTAAGGAGATGCAATTCTATGGTTAACATCATATCTAGCAAGCAACTTACGGAAAGCACCATGAATAAAATGTGAACCACCATCGGTCATTAAATATCTAGGGACTCCAAACCTTGGGAAAATAACTTCTTTAAGCATTTTAATAGAAATTTTATGATCAGCACTACTAGCTGGAATAGCTTCTACCCACTTAGTAATGTAATCAACAGCGACTAAAATATGAGTATACCCATTGGATTTAGGAAAAGGTCCCATATAATCAAAACCCCAAACATCAAATGGTTCAATAACAAGTGAATAATTCATAGGCATTTCCTGACGTCTACCAACATTACTAGTTCTTTGACATTCATCACAAGAAAGGACAAACTTACGTGCATCCTTGAAAAGAGTAGGCCAATAAAAACCAGATTGTAATACCTTGTGTGCAGTTCGGTCTCCCGCATGGTGTCTGCTACTTGTGAGCTGCGTTGGGATTTCCCCGAAGAGGAGGGGATGATGCAGTACAGTAGAGATAAGTATTTCCCTCAGTTATGAAACCAAGGTTATCAATCCAGTAGGAGAATCACTCAACAACTCGTTAGCAGTACCTGCACACAAAACAACAAATCCTCGCACCCAACGCGAACAAGGGGTTGTCAATCCCTTGGTGGTTAATTGCAAGATTAAATTGTATGGTGATAGATAGATAGATCAAACAAAAATACAAAATAAAATAAATAAAGTAAAATTGCAGCAAGGTATTTTTAGGATTTTCAATATATGATAAAGGTAGACCCGGGGGCCATAGTTTTCACTAGAGGCTTCACTCTTGAAAATAGCATACGGTGGGTGAACAAATTACTGTTGGGCAATTGATAGAAAAGCAAATAATCATGACGATATCCAAGGCAATGATCATGTATATAGGCATCACGTCCGAGACAAGTAGACCGGAACGATTCTGCATCTACTACTATTACTCCACACATCGACCGCTATCCAGCATGCATCTAGAGTATTAAGTTCATAAAGAATGGAGTAACGCCTTAAGCAAGATGACATGATGTAGACAAAGTAAACTCACGCATGAATAAACCCCATCTTTTTACCCTTAATAGCAACGATACATACGTGTCATGTCCCTTTCTGTCACTGGGATTGAGCACCGCAAGATCAAACCCATTACAAAGCACCTCTCCCATTGCAAGATAAATCAATCTAGTTGGCCAAACCAAATCAATAGATCGGAGAGAAATACGAAGCTATAACAATCATACATAAAAGAGTTCAGAGAAAACTCAAATAATATTCATGGATAATCTGATCATAAACTCACAATTCATCGGATCCCAACAAACACACCGCAAAAAGTGATTACATCGGATAGAACTCCAAGAACATTGCGGAGAACATTGTATTGAAGATCAAAAAGAGAGAAGAAGCCATCTAGCTACTAACTATGGACCCGAAGGTCTGTGGTAAACTACTCACGCATCATCGGAAGGGTAGCAAGGTTGATGGAGAGCCCCTCCGTGATCGAATCCCCCTCCGGCAGAGTGCCAGAAAAGGCCTCCAGATGGGATCTCTCGAGAACAGGAACTTGCGGCGGCGGAAAAAGTATTTCGTGGACTCCTCTATTGGTTTCCCGATTTTAGAGTATTTATAGAGGTGGAATTAGGTCAAACGGAGCAGAGGTGGGCCCATGAGGCACCAGGGCGCGCCACCCCCCTTGGGGCGCGCCCTGGTGGCTCGTGGCCACCTCCTTTGTCTTTTGGCCCTCTCCCGAAGCTTCTAGTGTCCCTTATGTCTAGAAAAAAATCTCCAAAAAGTTTTGTGGCATTTGGACTTCTTTTGGTACTGATATTCTGAAAAACCAAAAACAGGCAAAAAACAGCAACTGGCACTGGGCACTAAGTTAATAGGTTAGTCCCAAAAAATGATATATAATTGCTTGTAAATGTATATAAAACATCCAAGATTGATACTATAATAGCATGGAACAACAAAAAATTATAGATACGTTGGAGACGTATCAAGCATCCCCAAGCTTAATTCCTGCTCGTCCTCGAGTAGGTAAATGATAAGAACAGAATTTCTGATGTGGAATGCTACCTATCATATTCATCATATACTCTTTTCTTTGTAGCATGGACATTTGGACTTGAATGATTCAAAGCAATAGTCTATAGTTTGACATGAAGACATAAATACTCAAGCATACTAACAAACAACCATGCCTTTCAGAATATCAACGCTAAAGAAAGTTATCCCTAGCCCATTATGCTCAATCATTGATCCATTCATGAAACACACTCAATATTAGCTACACACAATGCACAAGTATGACAATAGTGCTCTCTAGTTGGTGCTTTGTAAGAGAAGAAGGAGACTCAAAATAAAAATAAAAATTGCATTAAAGTAAATAGATAGGCCCTTCGCAGAGGGAGGCAGAGATTTGCAAAGGTGCCAGAGCTCAAGGCTTAAATTAGAGAGATAAAATTATTTTGAGAGGCATGCTTTTCCTGTCAACGAAAACGACCGAGAATTCCCAATATCTTCCATGCTAGACACATTATAGGCAGTTCCCAAACAGAAAATAAAGTTTATTTCCTTTCCACCATTCTTTCACAATCCATGGCTAGCCGTATCCACGGGTGCCCTCCATACCAACACTTTTCCAAGGAATTTATTATTATCATCATATTCAAAAAAATCATTTCGGGACTGGGCATCCCTATTACCTGCCACTCTCTCATGCAACGACAAGTGAATAAACACTCACCGTGAGAATAACACACCTAGCATGGAAAATATTGGCCACCCCCTGCCGCTTCATGAGCGGTACGGGCACACAAAACGGAAAATCATTTTGAAAAATTAGAGTTGGCACATGCAAATTTACTTGGAACGG
Organism: Elymus sibiricus; assembly: GCA_039707655.1. Taxonomy (NCBI): domain Eukaryota; kingdom Viridiplantae; phylum Streptophyta; class Magnoliopsida; order Poales; family Poaceae; genus Elymus; species Elymus sibiricus. The sequence goes on from CM077666.1 coordinate 354,026,797, forward strand.
CTTGGAAATACCGCATATAGGTATATATGGTGGACTCATTTGGCACAACTTGGGTTTTAAGGAGTTGGATGTACAAGCAGTATTCCCGCTTAGTACAAATGAAGGCTAGCAAATATATTGAGAAGCGACCAACCAAAAAGCGAAAACGGTCATAAACATGCATTGAACATAACTAACACCGAATAATGCACCATAAGTAGGATATAATTTCATTGCATAACTATTGACTTTATGTGCATGCATAGGGAATCACAAACCTTAACACCCATATTCTTACTAAATCACAATTACTCACTAACATGACTCACATATTATCATCTCCATATCGCAAAACTATTGCAAGGAATCAAACTTATCATATCCAATGATCTTTCTTGAAAGTTTTTATTATATCCCTCTTGAATATTCATCACTTTGGGACCAAATTCATATCTTGTGCAAATTACCATTACTATTATCAACTCTCAAAAAGATATAAGTGAAGCATGAGAGTGCAAATATTTCTTCAAAATTTAATCTTATCAACTCTCAAAATAATATAAGTTAAGCATGAGAGTTCAAATATTTCTTCAAAATATAGCCACCGCCATGCTCAAAAATATTTAAGTGGAGCACTAGAGCAACTGCCTAGCTCAAAAGATTTAAGTGAAGCACATAGAGTATTCTAACAAATCATGATAAATGTGTGGCTCTCTCAAATAGGTGTGTCCAGCAAAGATGATTGTGACAAACTAAAAACAAACAAAACAAAGACTCATATAGTACACGACGCTCCAAGTAAAACACATATCATGTGATGAATAAAAATATAGCTCCAAGTAAAATTACCGATAGTTGGTAGAAGAAAGAGGGGATGCCTTCCGGGGCATCCCCAAGCTTAGACGCTTGAGTCTTCCTTGAATATTACCTTGGGGTGTGATGACCCACAAGTATAGGGGATCAATCGTAGTCCTTTCGATAAGTAAGAGTGTCGAACCCAACGAGGAGCAGAAGGAAATGACAAGCGGTTTTCAGCAAGGTGTTTTCTGCAAGCACTGAAATTATCGGTAACGAGTAGTTTGATAGCAAGATAATTTGTAACAAGTGACACATAGAAATAGTAACAAAGAGTGCAGCAAGGTGGCCCAATCCTTTTTGTAGCAAATGACAAGCCGGAACGATCTCTTATAGTAAGTAAAGCGTTCTCGAGGACACATGGGAATTTCATCTAGTCACTTTCATCATGCTTGTTTGATTCGCGTTCGCTACTTTGATAATTTGATATGTGGGTGGACCGGTGCTTGGGTGCTGTTCTTACTTGAACAAGCCTCCCACTTATGATTACCCCCTCTCGCAAGCATCCGCAACTACGAAAGAAAAATTAAGATAACTCTAACCATAGCATTAAACATGTGGATCCAAATCAGTCCCTTACGGAATAGCGCATAAACTAGGGTTTAAGCTTCTGTCACTCTAGCAACCCATCATCTAATTACTACTCCACAATGCATTCCCTTAGGCCCAAAGATGGTGAAGTGTCATGTAGTCGACGTTCACACGACACCACTAAGGGAATCAACAACATACATATCATCAAAATATCGAACGAATACCAAATTCACATGATTACTTATGACAAGACTTCTCCCATGTCCTCAAGAACAAAAGTAACTACTCACAACTCATGTTCATATCCAAGATCAGAGAGGTGTTGAATAGCATAATAGATCTGAACATATAATCTTCCACCAAATAAACCAACTAGCATCAACTACAAGATGTAATCAACACTACTAGCAACCCACAGGTACCAATCTGAGGTTTTGAGACAAAGATTGAATACAAGAGATGAACTAGGGTTTGAGATGAGATGGTGCTGGTGAAGATGTTGATGAAGATTCGTCCTCCCACGATGAGAGGATCGCTGGTGTTGTCGATGGCGATGATTTCCCCCTCCCGGAGGGAAGTATCCCCGGCAGAATCTCTCCGCTGGAGAGCAAAAGTGCTCCTGCCCAAGTTCCACCTCGAGACGGCGGCGCACCGTCCCGAAAGTCTTCTCTATATTTTTTTCTAAGGTAAATGGGCTTATATACTAGAAAATGGGGGCCAGAGGCAGGCCAGGGGCCCCACGAGGTACCAGGGCGCGCATGGGGGGGTGGCGCGCCCTGGTGCCTCGTGGGCACCTGGGTGGCCCCTCTGGTACTTCTTGCTTCCAGTATTTTTTATTTATTCCAAAATAAATCTCCGTAAAATTTCAGCTCATTTGGAGATGTCCAGAATAGGTATCTCTGACGTTGCTTTTTCAGGTCTAGAATTCTAGCTGCCGGCAATCTCCCTCCTTTTGTGAATCTTGCATATTAAGAGAGAAAAGGCATTAGAATTGCTCCACAAAGTGTTATATTGATTAAAAACACTATAAATAATAGTAGCAAAACATGATGCAAAATGGACGTATCAACTCCCCCAAGCTTAGACCTCGCTTGTCCTCAAGCGAAAGCCGATATCGATAATCATGTCCACATGTTTAGAGAGAGAGGTGTCGATAAAAACAAAATACGGACATAGTAGCATCATGATCATTATTATAACAGCAATATTTATGATCATAAACTTCTCATGAGAAAGTAACAATTCATCACAACAATGGAGTATAAGGCATAAACTTTCTTGAAAACTAACAAACTATGTTCTCAGTCAACAATGCAATTGCAATTCATCATATTTTCAGGAAGGGTCTCATGTCGGAGCTATTTAGCAAGTCCACACACTCAACCATCATTTAGTCTTCTATGATTGCTAACACTCACGACATATATATGGAGCAAAAAGTTTCAGCCAGACACACAGAAAGATAGGGGCTTGTGATTTCGCCTCCCAACTCATTCACCTCAAGGGTGATGTCAATAGTAATAACTCATGATCACTCATATCCAACTGGATATATGTTCCTAGATCTTTCCCCACCACATGATGCTTACAAAAGAGAAAAATAAAAAAGGAAGTAGAGGAGAACACTATTGACTCTTGCATAAAAAGTAAATACATAAAAGTAAAGGATAGGCCCTTCGTAGAGGGAAGCAGAGGTTGTCATGCGCTTTTTGTTGTTGGATGCAAGAGCTCTTAATGCAAAGGAACATCACTTTATATTGCCCCTTGTGATAGCAACCTTTATTATGCAGTCTGTCGCTTTTATTTCTTTACCATCACAAGTTCGTACAAAGCTTATTTCCCTTACAATAAAAGTTCAGACATATTTAGAGGCAATTTTTATTGCTTTTTGCACCGATGACAACTTACTTGAAGGATCTTATTCAATCCATAGGTAGATATAGTGGACTCTCATGACATGAAACCGGGTTTAAGGGTTTTGGATGCACAAGTAGTATCTCTACTTGGTGCGGATTTTTGGCTAGCAAAGATATTGGGCAAGCACCACATGTTGGAGGATATATAACAATATAACTTCTATGTGAATATGAACAAACATAATTCCTTACGTTGTCTTCCTTGTCCAACGTCAACAATTTGGCATAAAATACTTAATGGGGCCTCACAATCATAAAAGATGTCCAAGATAGTATATTTGCATGTGAATCTTCTCTTCCCTTATTAACTTTTTCATGAATTGCATCATTGACTAATGCTATGTTTGTTAACTTCCAATAAATTTTACCACTTATACTTTTCTTTATGTAATGTCATTACTTTCCATAAGATTAGCATATGATCTTTTTCATTATTTTCATTGCTAGAATTGAAACATGAAAGTAAAGAAGCAAAAACTCAAACTACTCTTTATTATATAACTCTCAACTCGATTACATAGATAGATAGATCACGAAGCTAACACTCGAAAATAGATCATACTAAACTTTTATTCAACTAGATCACGAAATAACTAAGGATCGAACTAAAAATAGGTAAAGATAATAAAAGTGATGGTGATACGATACCGGGGCACCTCCCCCAAGCTTGGCACAAGCCAAGGGGAGTGCCCATACCCATGTACTCAAGTCTCCTTCTTCGGTGATGGTGGTGGTGATGAAGTAGTGGGCTTGTCCTCCGGCTTCCATGGCATAGGTTCCCCATCATAAAAGGATGAACGAGTCTGCGGAGTCCTGAAACTTGCAGCTAAACTCATACCTTTGAATCTTGCCTCATACTCAAAATTTTGGTTTTGAAGATCATAGATTTGGCCTTGGAGATAGTCGATTCGTTCATTAAGCTTGAAGATGATGTCCCCCATCGATTGGCCCTCCACATTGTGATTACGGGTGAATTCCGTGATCATGGAGTGGTTGGCGCTGAGTCCACGTTCCACCATCCCTTGGCACTTGAAGATTTCCTGCTCCACTTCTTTGAGCCTGGACTCCACGCTCCCGGTCTTCTTGGGTCCTTGAACATCCCGGATATGAAGCACCCCCTTGTGACGCCCCGACTTAATCGTGCACTAATCATACACGCAAACACACACGATCAAGCCTAAGGACTCACTTGAAGATATCACAACACAACTCTAAACACAATAAATTCATACGAGCTTTATATTACAAGCCAGGGGCCTCGAGGGCTCGAATACATAAGCTTGATGTCATACAAGCATCAGCGGAAGCATTAGATATCTGAGTACAAACATAAAGTTAAATAGATAGGCCATTAAGAAGGCGGGGCAAAATAAAACACTGGATCGAAAGGCGCAGGCCTCCTGCCTGGGTGCCTCCTAACTACTCCTGGTCGTCGGAGGGCTCCTCATAGTAGTAGTATCCACCAGAGGGGTAGTAGTAGTAGTCGTCGCCGGCTGGGGCAGCTGGCTCCGGGGCTCCGTCATCTGGTCGCAGCATTCGGGTATGGGGAAAAAGGGGAAGCAAAGCAACCGTGAGTACTCATCCAAAGTACTCAGCAAGACTTTCATCAGATCTATTCTAAATATGCAATATTATCAAAGGAAGGCTGTATAAGTGGACTTGGCTGCAGATATGCCAGGATAAGGGGGAATGGCCTAGCCTATCGAAGACTAGCATCTTCAGCGTCTTGCAGCATTAGAAGAGTGCGGATTAGTACATAAATATAGTAGTAGCAACAAGTACAAGTAGCCTCGCCCAGAGATCCTTCCTCGACTCCCTGCGAGAAAGCGATCCCGGAGCCAATATATTCACCCATTTCTAGTTGTAGAAGATCGGGATACTTTCCGAGCATCCTGTTACCGTGGACACGGCTATTCGAATAGATATACTTCCCTGCAGGGGTGCACCAACTTACCCAACACGTTCGATTAACTCTGGCCGGACACACTTGCTCGGGTCATGCCCGGCCTCGGTCTATCGACACGTCGTAGCCCTACCTAGGCTCAACAGAGAGGCCAGCACGCCGGTCTACATCCTAAGCGCTCAGGGGTCTTGGGCCCATCGCCCTTTGCACTCCTGCGTGTTGCGAGGACGGCCAGGAGCAGACCTAGCCCCCTTAATACAAGCGCAGGCTTTCGCGGTCCAACCCGGGCGCGTGCCGCTCAACCGCTGACATCTGAAGAACTTCGGCTGATACTACGACACCGAGTACCCATATTATTCCGACGTGCTGGTTAGCGCGAAAAGGCCAGAGGCCTACTCAGATTACATATCCTAACCCATTAGTGCATTTGGAGCGCGCAGAAATGAGCAGAGACTCACGATCCTGTGACCCCGCCGCCCCGTCTCGTGGACTTACGGCAAGGGCTAAGAATGCCGGTCGTGCCACATATTCATCTCTCGGGTACCCTCATGGTCAACCCGATACCACATCTCTCGTGGGTACCCCTCGGGGTCGACCCGGCTTTATCCAGGTATTTGTAATAAAGTACAAGTATCCGTGTGTCCATAACATCAAGCAGGAATCCGAGGAATCACCCTCGTTGGATTCCCACTCGATGTATCCGTCAAGGTGAACCCAGAGGAATCACCCTCGGTGGTATTCACACTTGCAGAGTTGCACGACAGAAGCTTTATCGGAGGTGGTGAAAGAGGAATCACCCTCGGTAACCCACAACCAACTAGCTGTTCTACAGAGGTATCTTCGGGAGTGAGATAAGAGGTATCACCCTCGGCACTCGATGTTAGCTCTGCAGAGTCGAGCAACTTAGGGGTGTGAGTGGTGATATGCTTGTCTCGGCCCGTCGATCACATCGAACCGAACACAAGTAACTAAGCGGGGCAACTAAGAGCAAGGAAGAGGGGCCACATATGGTTTACTACCAACCTTTACTAAGCATTTTGGATATCAGGTAAAGTATCAAAAGCAGTTACAAGAACAGGCTATGCATCAGAATAGGATAAACCAATAGCAGTAGCAAATTCTAATGCAAGCAGGAGGGAGAAACAATAGGTGATATAGGCATGCGTCAAGGGGGTTTGCTTGCCTGGAAGCTCTGCGGCAAAGGAGGGGTCGTCAGTGGTGTCATCGGTCTCCTGAGCTGTGTCGGTCTTGGGGGCTATCGGAGAAGAAGAGGGGGAGGAAACAATAAATAAAGGCAGACAAATGCAACACAGATGCATGGCATGGCAGTATGTGGTGTTAGTGATGACCTAATACAATGCTACATGTCGCAGACGAAGCGGGAAAATATCTGAGATATTTTCCCGGCGTTTCGGTGGAATTTGGTATACTGAACCGGACGGGAAGGTACCATGTTCAGGTAGTTAGGAGTGATGGTCAAGCATTTTGACCATGTATTCGGATTCGTCTCATTTTTCTGATCAACTTTCATGTAGAAAGTTTTTCAATCCGAGCTACGGTTGAATTTCTACGAATTTTCAAAGATTTAAACTATTTTCTGAAATTCCTGGATTTAATTTAATTATTAAATCGCATTATCCAGAATAGTAACTGATGACGTCAGTATGACGTCATCATGACGTCAGTGGTCAACCGCAGTTGTTCAGGTCAAACCTGACAGCTGGGTCCCACATGTCATAGACACAGAACTAAACAGAGTTAAATTAAAACTAATTAGGGTAATTAGCAGACTGGCCCCACATGTCAGAGACTAATTAGTAATTAGGTTAATTTTAAAAACTAATTAGGTTAATTAAGCAGGTGGGGCCCGCGTGTCAGTGTCACTGTGCTGACACGTCAGCACAGTTGACCGGGTCAACGGGTCAACTGGGGCCCCTGGGCCCACTGGTCAGTGGCCCAGAGTGCCCCACGTGGCGACCAGCGTGGCGTTGGCCGGCGGCAAGCCGCCGGCGACGCCAAAACACGGCGGCGACGCACGAGGGTCGCCGGAAATTGGCCACAGAGGGCCGTTTGGCGCGCGCGACCCCGCGTTCGAACGAGGAGGCCGAGCCGCGTCGATCTGCGAGGGTTGGGGCGGCCTAACTCAACGGCGGCGAGCTCGCGGGCGGCGCCGGAGTTTGGCCGCGGTTGGCTACGGCGAAGCAGGGCACGACAGGCTACGCGGGCGGCGGCATTCGACTCGCACGAGCTCCAGGAGCTCGGCCATGAGCTCATACGCGAGCTCAGGCTACGACGGCCACGGCGACGAGCTCGTCGGCGGTGATGCACTCGGGCACGGTGAAAGCGGCAGCTATAGCGCGGGAAGAAGAGAAAGAAGAGGGGAAGAACAGCGTGGAGCTCACCGGGTGGCTCACGGAGGCCATTGCGAGGATTAGGAGCAGCAGAGGTGGTCGGGGACGACTGTGGTCGCCGGTGGCCAAGACGAAGAGGGGCGGCTCTATCCGCTCAATGCGGAGCTCCCCGGCGTGCGCTCGTCAGTGCAGAAGATGTAGCGGACAACGGCGAACCTCCTGGACAGCAGGAGAAGGCTCGGGGAGGACGGTGACCACGGCGGAGCGGCGAAGCGGCGACGGCGGCGCTCGGGCAGAGGTGGAGGGAGCTCGGGAGAGAGTGAGAGAGAGAGGGGAGAGTGGAGGAGGCATCCAGGGGGAGGAATGGCCCGGCCTTATCCTCTCAATGCGTCGGTGGCGTCGCGGTGTCGGCCAGCGGCCGGCGAGCGCGCGCTCTGGCCACGGCGCGCACGACACCGCGAGGGAGAGAGAAGAGAGCAGGGAGAAGGGCCGGCGGGGCTGGGCCAGGTCCACTGTGCACTTAGGCCCAGCCGGCTAGGCCTTTTATTTTTCTTTCTCTGTTTTTCTTTTTACAGAAGACTTAGAAAAATAAATGAACTGCCATTTTGCATTTTGTAAAATGTGAAATTGATCCACAAATATACAATGCATTATTCTGCTCTGTCACAAAAAGTTTGGGTAATTTTGGAATCCATTTGAATTTTTCAAAAATGGAAATGGCATTTAAAGTGCTATTTTTGCATTGTTTAAATGCTCTAGCCCAATTTAGGAAAATAGGTGATGTTGTTTTTCTTAACATTAAATTGTTTTGGAATTTTTGCAACAACGTGAACTATTTTCCTGCAATTTTGGAGCAACTTCAAACTTCACTTTGAATTTGAACTGTATTCAGTGGAGGAATTTGAAATGAGATATTTATCCAACATGATTATCATTGCAAATCACAGTAGCTTAGCATCATCATGATGGATCACTGTTGCTCATTTACATAGGGGTGTTACACCCCTCACGCATCTCAATGGCTTGAGGGTGTTTCATCACCTCCAGTAGGTAGGGGTTGATGACCTTCTCGTAGAACTTGTCCTTAGAAGAGCTTGGTGGAGCCATAGCGATCTAGATCTGTCAGAAAAATAGCACGAAACAAGAACAGAGGAGATTTCTACGATACGGTGGTCAAAACATACGGGAGTATATATAAAGATTTTTTATCTTGCAAAATAAGTAATCCAGAAGAAAACGGAGTCGGGAAGGCTCACGTGGGGCCCACGAGCCACCAGGGCGCGCCTGGGGGGGTGGCGCGCCCTGGTGCCTCGTGGGCACCAGGTGGATCTCCTCGGCTGTTTCTTATTTTTGTATTTTTTCTAATATTCCAAAACTGACAGAAAGTATTTTTATGGAATTTTTGGAGTCGGTTTACTTACCGTATCACATACCTCTTCCTTTTCAGGGTTCTAGAGTGTTCCGGAAGGTCTCTCTTATGTATTCCTCCGGTGTAATTGTTTCAATAATATTAGTTTCAACATTAATGGGAGTACCTGAAATATAGTGCTTAATTCTTTGCCCATTCACCACTCTCGAATTAGTGCCTTCAGAGTTGTTTATTTTGATGGCTCCGGAGCGATAAACTTCTTCGATGATATACGGTCCTTCCCATTTAGAGAGAAGTTTTCCTACAAAGAATCTCAAACGAGAATTGTACAATAGAACTTGCTCGCCTACTTTAAATTCCCGTTTTTGAATTCTTCTATCATGCCATCTTTTAACTTTTTCTTTAAATAATTTGGCATTTTCATAAGCTTGGGTTCTCCATTCATCTAATGAGCTAATATCAAATAACCTCTTTTCACCGGCAAGTTTAAAATCATAATTGAGTTCTTTAATTGCCCAATATACTTTATGTTCTAACTCAAGAGGTAAATGACATGCTTTTCCATAAACCATTTTATAAGGATACATACCCATAGGATTTTTATAAGCAGTTCTATAAGCCCATAATGCATCGTCAAGTTTCTTAGACCAATTCTTTCTAGATCCATTGACGGTTTTCTGCAGAATTAATTTTATTTCTCTATTACTCATTTCAACTTGACCGCTAGTTTGAGGGTGATAGGGAGATGCAATTCTATGGTTGACATCATATTTAGCAAGCAATTTACGGAATGCACCATGAATAAAATGTGAACCACCATCAGTCATTAAATATCTAGGGACTCCGAACCTTGGGAAAATAACTTCTTTAAGCATTTTAATAGAAGTGTTATGATCAGCACTACTAGTTGGAATAGCTTCTACCCACTTAGTAATGTAATCAACAGCAACTAAAATATGAGTATACCCATTGGATTTAGGAAAAGGTCCCATATAATCAAATCCCCAAACATCAAATGGTTCAACAACAAGTGAATAATTCATAGGCATTTCTTGACGTCTACCAACATTACCAATTCTTTGACATTCATCACAAGATAGGACAAAGTTACGAGCATCCTTGAAAAGAGTAGGCCAATAAAAACCAGATTGTAATACCTTGTGTGCAGTTCTGTCTCCCGCATGGTGTCCTCCGTAAGCTTCAGAATGGCACTTCCATAGAATTTGTTCCTGTTCATGCTCAGGTATACAACGTCTAATAATGCCATCTACTCCTTTATAAAGATGTGGGTCATCCCAGAAGTAATGTCTTAAATCAAAGAAGAACTTTTTCTTTTGTTGGTATGTGAAACTAGGTGGTATGTATTTAGCAACAATGTAATTAGCATAATCCGCATACCATGGAGTATTACGAGAAGCATTTATGACAGCTAATTGTTCATCAAGAAAATCATCATTAATAGGTAGTGGGTCATCAAGAACATTTTCCATTCTAGACAAATTATCTGCTACGGGATTCTCAGCTCCCTTCCTATCAATAATATGCAAGTCAAATTCTTGTAGCAATAAAACCCACCTAATGAGTCTAGGTTTAGCATCTTTCTTTTCCATAAGATATTTAATAGCGGTATGATCGGTGTGAACAGTTACTTTAGAATCAACTATGTAAGATCTGAATTTATCACATGCAAACACAACTGCTAGAAATTCTTTTTCAATAGTAGCATAATTTCTTTGGACGCTGTCTAGAGTTTTACTAGCATAATGAATAACATTTAATTTCTTATCAACTCTTTGTCCTAGAACAGCACCAACAACATAATCACAAGCATCACACATAATCTCAAAAGGCAAGTTCCAATCAGGTGGTTGAACAATAGGTGCAGTGGTTAAGGCTTTCTTAAGTGTTTCAAAGGCTTCTAGACAATCATCATCAAAAACAAATGGAACATCTTTTTGCAAAAGATTGGTAAGAGGCCTAGAAATTTTAGAGAAGTCTTTAATAAATCTCCTATAGAAACCAGCATGACCAAGGAAACTTCTTATACCTTTAATATCTTTAGGACATGGCATTTTTTCAATAGCATCAACCTTAACTTTATCAACTTCAATACCTCTTTCAGAAATTTTATGCCCCAAGACAATGCCCTCATTCACCATAAAGTGGCACTTCTCCCAATTCAAGACAAGATTAGTTTCTTCACATCTCTGCAAAACTCGATCAAGGTTGCTTAAGCAATCATCAAAAGAAGTTCCGTAAACGGAAAAATCATCCATGAACACCTCAACAATCTTTTCACAAAAGTCAGAGAATATAGCAGTCATACATCTTTGAAAGGTAGCATGTGCATTGCATAAACCAAAAGGCATACGTCTATAAGCATAAGTTCCAAAAGGACAAGTAAAGGTGGTTTTCTCTTGATCGGGTTGTGATACGGGTATTTGAGAAAACCAGAATAACCATCTAGGAAACAAAAGTGTGTATGCTTAGACAATCCTTCTAACATTTGATCAATAAAAGGTAAGGGGTAATGATCTTTTCTAGTAGCTTTGTTTAATTTTCTAAAATCAATTACCATCCTATAACTAGTTACAATTCTTTGTGGAATGAGTTCATTTTTATCATTAGGAACAACGGTAATACCTCCTTTCTTAGGGACACAATGAACGGGACTTACCCATCTACTATCAGCTATGGGATAGATTATACCTGCTTCCAGAAGTTTTAATATTTCGGTTCTTACCACCTCTTTCATCTTAGGATTTAATCGTCGTTGGTGGTCGACAACTGGTTTAGCATCAGGCTCCATATTAGTTTTGTGCTGACATAGAGTGGGACTAATGCCCTTAAGATCATCAAGAGTATATCCAATAGCAGCTCGGTGCTTCCTTAGAGTTTTTAGTAATCTCTTTTCTTCATGCGCTGAAAGGTTAGCACTAATAATAACAGGATATATCTTCTTTTCGTCAAGATAAGCATATTTCAATGTATCAGGCAATTGCTTCAATTCAAACACAGGATCACCTTTAGGTGGAGGAGGGCCTACAAGAGTTTCAACAGGCAAATTGTGTTTAAGGATAGGTGGTTGATCAAAGAACATCTTATCTATTTCATTTCTTTCATCCATATGCATATCGTTTTCATGGTCTAGCAAGTATTGTTCTAACGGATCAGTAGGAGGTACGGCAATAGAAGCAAGACCAATAATTTCATCTTTACTAGGCAATTCTTTATCATGAGGTTGTCTACGAAACTTGGAGAAATTAAACTCATGAGATATATCACCAAACTTAACTCGAACCTTTTCTTTAACACAATCAATTTCAGCATTAACGGTATTCAAGAAAGGTCTACCAAATATAATGGGACAAAAATTATCTTGTTGTGAGCCAAGTACTAAGAAATTAGTAGGGTATTTGATTTTTCCACACAAGACTTCAACATCTCTAACAATCCCAAGTGGTGTAATAGTATCTCTATTCGCTAGCTTAATAGTAACATCAATATCTTCAATCTCAATAGGTGCAATATCATGCATTACTTCTTGATATAGAGAAAATGGAATAGCGCTCACACTAGCACCCATATCACACAAACCATGATAGCAATGATCTCCAATCTTAACAGAAATAACAGGCATGCCAACTACGGGCTTGTTCTTGTCTAACTTATCTCGTTCATTTCTAACAGGTTTAGCAATTCTAGCAGCCTCCTCACAAAAGTAAATAACATGCCCATCTATATTATCGACTAAGAGATCTTTAACCATAGCAACATCAGGTTCAACTTTAATTTGTTCAGAGGGTCTAGGTGCTCTAATATTACTTTTGTTAACCACAGTTGAAGCTTTAGCATGTTCCTTAATCCTAACAGGAAAAGGTGGTTTCCCAATATAAGCAGTAGGCACAACTGGATCAACATGGTAAACAATTGTTTCTTCTTTAACACTAACAGGTTCCTCAATCTTTTCTTTAACAGGGGGGTGATATTTAAACCACTTCTCCTTAGGGAGATCAACATGAGTAGCAAATGATTCACAAAAGGAAGCTACTATCTCAGAGTCAAGTCCATATTTAGTGCTAAACTTATGAAAAGCATCGGTGGCCATAAAAGATTTAACACAATCGAACTCAAGTATTATACCTGACTCATTACCTTTGTTGAGTTCCCAATCTTCAGAGTTGCATTTAATTCTTTCCAAAAGATCCCATCTGAATTCAATAGTTTTCTTCATAAAGGAGCCAGTCGAAGAAGAATCGAGCGTAGTTTGATTATCATGAGAAAGCCGAGCATAAAAATTCTGTAAGATAATTTCTTTTGAGAGCTCATGATTGGGGCATGTGTACATCATGTACTTAAGCCTCCCCCAAGCTTGAGCGATGCTTTCTCCTTCACGAGGCCAAAAATTATATATATAATTCCGATCACGATGGACCAAATGCATAGGATAAAATTTCTGATGGAATTCCAGTTTCAATCGGTTTCAGTCCCATGTATCAGTATCATCATATAGCCTATACCACATTAATGCCTTTCCCTCCAAAGATAAAGGGAATACTTTCTTCTTAACTCCCTCTCCGGATAAACCTGCAAGCTTAAACAATGGCGGCTGCTAGGCGCCATCCGGATGCACAAAAGTAAACTACATCCACCTCCTAAGCCTTAGGATCTAGGCGTCTGTAGCCGTCGATGGAAGTCAACGCAACATGGTTTTCTCTCCCTCTGTCTTCCCATCGCATAACGCTGACGTGACCATAGCTCCTACAAACTCCGGCGGCCTGCACGGCGGCGCCGTCGCAGCACCGACATGCAGCACTCCCGCTCGCAGCATGGCGGTGTCGTCGCAGCACTGGCTCGCAGCACGGCGGCGCCAGCTCACAGAATTGCCGCCCGTCATAGCAACTCCAGCGGCCTCGTAGCACTGGCTCGCAGCACGGCGACATCGTCGCAGCATCGCCGGAGCAGCTCGAATCGCCGTCGCAGTAGTTCAGCCGCCGTCGCAGCACTTGCTCACAACACGACGGCGTCGTTCGCAGCATCGGTCGCAGTAGTTGAGCCGCCGTCGCAGAGATGTCGTCGCAGCACGGCGGTGTCGTCGCAGCATCCACCGGAGCAGTCCGAGCCACCGTCGCAGCCGAGATCGCGTCGCGGCATCGTCGGGTCGCCGTCGCATCCTTGCAGTGCCAGTGGCGCTTGCAGCAGCTGAACCACCCTGCAGCACCCTCGCAACACTTGAAAAGTAAGCTCATGGAGGCCATCCATGGTGGGTGAGATCCCCACGGGATGGAAGAGAAGAGAAAGATGGGGAGAAGATTGTTTGACCAGGAAGAGGGAGGACGTGTGGCTGAAAATAGATCACACGAAAGGATAAAGGAGAGAGAGGATAAGCGGTGGTGGGGTCCATGTGACACATGGCAGTCAGAAAAGATGGCTGCGCGAGCGGGCGTTTGCATCTGGATGAAACCAAGCAGTTTCCTTAAACAATCCACAAATTTCATCCACATAGATCAAGTGCATATCAGGATGTACCGTTCCATCTCCTGCATAAGGATTAGCTAGCAGTTTCTCTATCATACCCGGAGGAATCTCATAATAAATATTTTCAGTAGGTGCAGTAGGTTGAGGAGCAACTATTTGTGTTTTCGGTCAAGGTGAAGATACCCCGAACAAACCCCTCAAAGGATTACTTTCCATAGTGACAAGTGACAGTAAATTTCAGCACGTAATATAAATGTTTCCTTACCAAATTCCACTCACCAAAGGCGTTTCACTCCCCGGCAACGGCGCCAGAAAAGAAGTCTTGATGACCCACAAGTATAGGGGATCGATCGTAGTCCTTTCGATAAGTAAGAGTGTCGAACCCAACGAGGAGCAGAAGGAAATGACAAGCGGTTTTCAGCAAGGTGTTTTCTGCAAGCACTGAAATTATCGGTAACGAGTAGTTTGATAGCAAGATAATTTGTAACAAGTGACAAGAAGCAATAGTAACAAAGAGTGCAGCAAGGTGGCCCAATCCTTTTTGTAGCAAAGGACAAGCCGGAACGATCTCTTATAGTAAGTAAAGTGTTCTCGAGGACACATGGGAATTTCATCTAGTCACTTTCGTCATGCTTGTTTGATTCGCGTTCGCTACTTTGATAATTTGACATGTGGGTGGACCGGTGCTTTGGTGATGTTCTTACTTGAACAAGCCTCCCACTTATGATTACCCCCTCTCGCAAGCATTCGCAACTACGAAAGAAGAATTAAGATAACTCTAACCATAGCATTAAACATGTGGATCCAAATCAGCCCCTTACAGAATAGCGCATAAAATAGGGTTTAAGCTTCTGTCACTCTAGCAACCCGTCATCTAATTACTACTCCACAATGCATTCCCTTAGGCCCAAAGATGGTGAAGTGTCATGTAGTTGACGTTCACACGACACCACTAAGGGAATCAACAACATACATATCATCAAAATATCGAACGAATACCAAATTCACATGATTACTTATGACAAGACTTCTCCCATGTCCTCAAGAACAAAAGTAACTACTCACAACTCATGTTCATATCCAAGATCAGAGAGGTGTTGAATAGCATAATAGATCTTAACATATAATCTTCCACCAAATAAACCAACTAGCATCAACTACAAGATGTAATCAACACTACTAGCAACCCACATGTACCAATCTGAGGTTTTGAGACAAAGATTGAATACAAGAGATGAACTAGGGTTTGAGATGAGATGGTGCTGGTGAACATGTTGATGAAGATTAGTCCTCCCACGATGAGAGGATCGCTGGTGTTGTCGATGGCGACGATTTCCCTCTCCCGGAGGGAAGTATCCCCGGCAGAATCTCTCCGCCGGAGAGCAAAAGTGCTCCTGCCCAAGTTCCGCCTCGAGACGGCGGCGCATCGTCCCGAAAGTCTTCTCTATATTTTTTCTAGGGTAAATGGGCTTATATACCAGAAAATGGGGGCCAGAGGCTGGCCAGGGGCCCCATGAGGTACCAGGGCGCGCCTGGGGGGGGTGGCGCGCCCTGGTGCGTCGTGGGCACCTGGGTGGCCCCCTCTGGTACTTCTTGCTTCCAGTATTTTTTATTTATTCCAAAATAAATCTCCGTAAAATTTCAACTCATTTGGAGATGTCCAGAATAGGTATCTCTGACATAGCTTTTTCAGGTCCAGAATTCCAGCTGCCGACAATCTCCCTCCTTGTGTGAATCTTGCATATTAAGAGAGAAAAGGCATTAGAATTGCTCCACAAAGTGTTATATTGATTAAAAACACTATAAATAACAGTAGCAAAATATGATGCAAAATGGACGTATCAGGGTGCCTTGGGCATCCCCAAGCTTAGGCTCTTGCCACTCCTTATTCCTTCATCTATCGTGATCTCACACAAAACTTGAAAACTTCAATCACACAAAACTCAACAAAACCTTCGTGAGATCCGTTAGTATAACAAATAAATCTTTAACTTTAAGTACTGTGGTAAATTGATTCATATTTAATATTGACATAATGCTACTGTACTCCAACTTCTCCATGACTCATACCCCCCGATACGATCCATAGATTCATCAAAATAAGCAAACTATGCAACAAAAACAGAACAGTCTGTAAAGATCTATTTAAAAGCTATACTTATGTAACTCCAAGAATTCTGAAAAATTAGGAAAACGTGGGCAATTCATATACCAATACTGTGTAAAAATTTCAGATTTTTCTGAGGCTCCAGTACAGAATTAAAATTCCAGCACTGGACGCAAAACTTTCAGTTTTCCAAACAGCATCAATTATACTATCTTCCAAATCATCCCAAAGGCATTACTTGGCACAAACACTAATTAAAACATAAAAACACAATCATAACAGTAGCATAATTGTGTAAACATGCAAGAACAGAAATAAAAAGCAAAAATTTATTTTATTCATTGGGTTGCCTCCCAACAAGCGCTATTGTTTTATGCCCCTAGCTAGGCATAATACATAGTTTCAAGTATTATCATCCTTCAAGTTGATTCCATAAGTGGCCCTCATAATGGATTTATAGGGTGCTTTAATTCTTTTCCTAGGGAAGTGTTCCATCCCTTTCTTTAATGGAAATTAAAATCTTATATTACCTTCTTTCATATCAATAATAGCACCAATAGTTCGTAAGAACGGTCTACCAAGTATTATGGGGCAAGAAGGATTGCATTCAATGTCAAGTACAATAAAGTCCATGGGCACGTAATTTCTATTTGCAATAATAAGCACATCATTTATTCTTCCCAATGGCTTTTTAATAGTGGAATCCGCAAGATGCAAATTAAGAGAACATTCATCTATATTGGTAAAACCTAGCACATCACATAGAGATTTTGGAATTGTGGAAACGCTAGCACCCAAATCACATAAAGCATTGCACTCCTAATTTTTAATTTTAACTATAATGGTGGGTTCCCACTCATCATATAATTTTCTAGGAATTGAAAATTTCTAGTTCTAGCTTTTCTTCTAACGCTTTCATCATTGCTTCTACAATGTGTTTAGTAAAAGCCTTCTTTTGTTCATAAGCATTGTGTGAATTTAGCATGGATTGTAACAAAGAAATACACTCAATCAAAGAACAACTATCATAATTAAAGTCTTTGTAATCCAAGAGAGTGGGCACATCACTAGTTAAAGTTTTTACCTCTCCAGACCCACTTTTATCAATTTTTTCATCAAGATTTTCACCCTCCGAATTATGGGGGCGCCTTCTAGCTAAAGTTGACTCTTATTCGGTCCCCTTTTCATTAAGTTTTATATTGCTAAACAAGGAATCAATAGATGAAACACCAATCATTTTAATATCCTCATCATTACTACGATAGAAACCGGGAGGAATTGCTTTTTCTAAAAATTCTCGTTTAGCTTTTAGCATAGCGGTTCTTTTCTTACTCTCATCCATGGAGACATATAAAGCTTTAATTGATTCATTAATATCAATTTTGGGTGGCAAAATTTTAGTCTTAAGATTTTCCACATCATGAATGATTCTATCAATGCTCCTAGACATATCATCAAGTTTACTTAATTTTTCTTCTATCGCAGTGTTGAAAACTTTTTGAGCATTAATAAATTCTTTAATATTACTTTCAAGATCAGAGGGCATCCTATTATTATTATTATAAGGCTTGCCATAGGAATTGCCATAATTATTAGAGGAATTCCCAGAAAACGGCCTAGGATTAAAATTACCTCTATAAGCATTACTATTAAAATTGTTTCGCGAGACAAAATTCACATCTACGGGATCATTATTTTGCTCAATCAAGGTACATCATTAGGATCAATAGGAGTATTTTTGCTAGCAACCAATTTCATAAGCGCATCAACTTTATCATTCAAAGTACTAATTTCTTCAACATAATTCACCTTTTTACTAGTAGGAACTCTTTCAGTATGCCATTGTGAATAATTTGCCATAATATTATCAAGCAATTTAGTAGCTTCTCCCAATGTAATCTCCATAAAAGTACCACCCGCGGCGGAATCTAAAAGATTTCTAGAAACAAAATTTAATCCCGCATAAAAAAATTGTATGATCATCCACAAATTTAAACCATGAGTAGGGCAATTTCTTATCATTAATTTCATCCTTTCCCAAGATTGGGAAACATGTTCATGATCAAGTTGCTTGAAATTCATAATTTGGTTTCTAAGGGAAATAATTTTGCGGGAGGAAAATACTTGGTAATAAAAGCATCTTTACACCTATCCCAAGAATCGATACTATTTCGTGGTAAAGATGAAAACCAAATTTTTGCACGATCCCGCAATGAGAACGGGAATAATTTTAATTTCACAATATCATTATCCACATCTTTTTTATTTTGCATATCACACAATTCTACGAAAGTGTTAAGATGGGATGCAGCATCTTCATTAGGACTACCAGAAAATTGTTCTTTCATGACAAGATTTAACAAAGCGGCATTAATATCACAAGTCTCCGCACTAGCGGCGGGAGAAGCAATCGGAGTACTAATAAAATCATTATTATTAGTATTGGAAAAATCACACAATTTTGTATTTTCTTGAGACATCGTGGCTACGCAAACAAGATAACAAGCAAGCAAAGAAGCAAACAAGAAAAAGGCAAACGGAAAATATTTTTGTATTTTTGTAAAAACTTTTAGAAGTGGGGGAGATGAAAACGAGAGGCAAAGTCAAATAAAATAAATGCAAGGAGATGAAAGTTTATGCGTAGGTACTTGATAGATGTTGATGATGTCTCCCCGGCAACGGCGCCAGAAATTCTTCCTGCTACTTGTGAGCTGCGTTGGGATTTCCCGAAGAGGAGGGGATGATGCAGTACAGTAGAGATAAGTATTTACCTCTGTTATGAAACCAAGGTTATCAATCCAGTAGGAGAATCACGCAACAACTCGTTAGCAGTACCTACACACAAAACAACAAATCCTCGCACCCAACGCGAACAAGGGGTTGTCAATCCCTTGGCAGTTAATTGCAAGATTAAATTATATGGTGATAGATAGATAGATCGAACAAAAATACAAAATAAAATAAATAAAGTAAAATTGCAGCAAGGTATTTTTAGGATTTTCAATATATGATAAAGGTAGACCCGAGGGCCGTAGTTTTCACTAGAGGCTTCTCTCTTGAAAATAGCATACGGTGGGTGAACAAATTACTGTTGGGCAATTGATAGAAAAGCAAATAATCATGACGATATCCAAGGCAATGATCATGTATATAGGCATCACGTCCGAGACAAGTAGACCGAAACGATTCTGCATCTACTACTATTACTCCACACATCGACCGCTATCCAGCATGCATCTAGAGTATTAAGTTCATAAAGAACGGAGTAACGCCTTAAGCAAGATGACATGATGTAGACAAAGTAAACTCACACATGAATAAACCCCATCTTTTTACCCTTAATAGCAATGATACATATGTGTCATGTCCCTTTCTGTCACTGGGATTGAGCACCGCAAGATCGAACCCATTACAAAGCACCTCTCCCATTGCAAGATAAATCAATCTAGTTGGCCAAACCAAATCAATAGATCGGAGAGAAATACGAAGCTATAACAATCATGCATAAAAGAGTTCAGAGAAAACTCAAATAATATTCATGGATAATCTGATCATAAACTCACAATTCATCGGATCCCAACAAACACACCGCAAAAAGTGATTACATCGGATAGAACTCCAAGAATATTGAGGAGAACATTGTATTGAAGATCAAAAAGAGAGAAGAAGCCATCTAGCTACTAACTATGGACCCGAAGGTCTGTGGTAAACTACTCACGCATCATCGGAAGGGCAGCAAGGTTGATGGAGAGCCCCTCCGTGATCGAATCCCCCTCCTGCAGTGTCGGAAAAGGCCTCCAGATGGGATCTCTCGAGAACAAGAACTTGCAGCAACGGAAAAAGTATTTCATGGACTCCTTTGTTGGTTTCCCGATTTTAGAGTATTTATAGAGGTGGAATTAGGTCAAACGGAGCAGAGGTGGGCCCACGAGGCACCAGGGCGCGCCACCCCCCTGGGGCGCGCCCTGGTGGCTCGTGGCCACCTCCTTTGTCTTCTGGCCCTCTCCCGAAGCTTCTAGTGTCCCTTATGTCTAGAAAAAAATCTCCAAAAAATTTCATGGCATTTGGACTTCGTTTGGTACTGATATTCTGAAAAACCAAAAACAGGCAAAAAACAGCAACTGGCACTGGGCACTAAGTTAATAGGTTAGTCCCAAAAAATGATATATAATTGCTTGTAAATGTATATAAAACATCCAAGATTGATACTATAATAGCATGGAACAATCAAAAATTATAGATACGTTGGAGACGTATCAGTGTCCTCCATATGTCTCGGAGTGACACTTACGTAGAATTTGTTCATGTTCATGCTCAGGTACACAACGTCTAATAATATCATCTACTCCTTCTTTATATAAATGTGGGTCATCCCAAAAGTAATATCTTAAATCAAAGAAAAACTTTTTCTTTTGTTGGTATGTAAAGCTAGGTGGTATGTATTTAGCAACAATGTAACTAGCATAGTCTGCATACCAAGAAGTATTACGAGAAGCATTTATCACAGCTAGTTGTTCATCAGGAAAATCGTCATTAATAGGAAGTGGGTCATCAAGAACATTTTCCATTCTAGACAAATTATCTGCTACGGGATTCTCAGCTCCCTTTCTATCAATAATATGCAAGTTAAATTCTTGTAGCAAAAGAACCCATCTAATAAGTCTAGGTTTAGCATCTTTCTTTTCCATAAGGTATTTAATAGCAACATGATCAGTGTGAACAGTGACTTTGGAATCAACAATGTAAGATCAAAATTTATCACATGCAAATACAACTGCTAAAAATTCTTTCTCAGTAGTAGCATAATTTCTTTGAGCACTGTCTAGGATTTTACTAGCATAATGGATAACATTTAATTTCTTATCAACTCTTTGTCCTAGAATAGCACCAACAGCATAATCACTAGCATCACACATAATTTCAAAGGGTAGGTTCCAATCAGGTGGTTGAACAATAGGTGCAGAAATTAAGGCTTTCTTAAGGATTTCAAAGGCTTCTACACAATCATCATCAAAAATGAATGGAACATCTTTTTGCAAGAGATTGGTAAGAGGTTTGGAAATTTTAGAGAAGTCTTTTATAAACCTTCTATAGAAACCAGCATGACCAAGGAAACTTCTTATACCTTTGATATCTTTTGGACATGGCATTTTCTCAATAGCATCAACTTTAGCTTTATCAACTTCAATACCTCTTTCAGAAATTTTATGCCCAAGGACTATACCTTCATTCACCATAAAGTGGCACTTCTCCCAATTCAAGACAAGGTTAGTTTCTTCACATCTCTGCAAAACTCAATCAAGGTTGCTCAAGCAATCATCAAAAGAAGTTCCGTAAACGGAGAAATCATCCATGAAAATCTCAACAATCTTTTCACAAAAGTCAGAGAATATAGCAGTCATACATCTTTGAAAGGTAGCAGGTGCATTACATAAACCAAAAGGCATACGACGATAAGCATAAGTTCCAAAAGGACAAGTAAAGGTGGTTTTCTCTTGATCTTCAGGTGACACATGTATTTGAGAGAAACCAGAATAACCATCTAGGAAACAAAAGTGTGTATGCTTAGACAATCTTTCTAACATTTGATCAATAAAAGGCAAGGGGTAATGATCTTTTCTAGTAGCTTTATTTAATTTCCTGAAATCAATTACCATCCTATAACCAGTTACAATTCTTTGTGGGATAAGCTCATTTTTATCATTAGGAACAACGGTAATACCTCCTTTTTTAGGAACACAATGAACAGGACTTACCCATCTACTATCAGCTATGGGATAAATTATACCTGCTTCCAGAAGCTTTAATATTTCAGTTCTTACCACATCCTTCATTCTAGGATTCAGCCTTCTTTGATGATCAACAACGGGTTTGGCATCTGGCTCCATATGAATTTTATGCTGACATAAAGTGGGACTAATGCCCTTAAGATCGTCGAGAGTATATCCAATAGCAGCACGGTGCTTCTTCAAAATTTTAAGTAATATCTTTTCTTCATGCTCTGAAAGGTTAGCACTAATAATAACAGGATATATCTTCTTTTCATCAAGATAAGCATATTTAAGAGTATCAGGTAATTGCTTCAATTCAAACACAGGATCACCCTTGGGTGAAGGTGGATCTCCCAAGGTTTCAATCAGGCAAATTATGTTTCAGGATAGGTGCTTGTTTAAAGAATAATTCATCTATTTCATTTCTTTCATTGATATTCATGTCATTCTCATGCTCGAGCAAATATTGTTCTAGAGGGTCAGTAGGAGGCACAACAATAGAAGCAGGACCAATAATTTCATCTTTACTAGGTAATTCTTTATCATGAGGTTGTCTATGAAACTTAGAGAAATTAAACTCATGAGACATCTCACCAAAATTAACACTAACAATTTCTTTAGTGCAATCGATCTTAGCATTAACAGTATTCAAGAAGGGTCTACCAAATATAATGGGACAAAAATCATCTTGTGGTGATCCAAGAACAAGAAAATCAGTAGGGTATTTGATCTTACCACACAAGACTTCAACATCTCTAACAATCCCAAGTGGTGAAATAGTGTCTCTATTTGCAAGCTTAATAGTAACATCAATGTCTTCAATCTCAACAGGTGCAATATCATTCATGACTTCTTGATAGAGAGTAAACGGAATAGCACTCACACTAGCACCAATGTCACATAAACCATGATAGCAATGATCTCCAATTTTAACAGAAATAACAGGCATGCCAACTACAGGTTTGTTTTTATCTTTAGGGTCTGGCTTAGCAATTCTAATTGCTTCATCACACAAATATATGACATGTCCATCAATATTATCAACCAAAAGACCTTTAACCATTGCAACACTAGGTTCAACTTTAATTTGTTCAGAAGGTCTGGGTGCTCTAATATTACTCTTATTAACCATAGTTGAAGGCTTAGCATGTTCCTTAATCCTAACAGGGAAAGGAGGTTTCTCAATATAAGCAGTAGGCACAACTGGATCAATATGGTAAACAATTGTTTCTTCTTTAACACTAATAGGTTCTTCTTTCAATTCAATAGGTGGGTGATATTTAAACCATTTCTCCTTAGGGAGATCAACATGAGCAGCAAAAGATTCACAAAAGGTAGCTACTATCTCAGAGTCAAGTCCATACTTAGTACTAAACTTACGAAAAGCATCAGTTTCCATGAAAGATTTAACACAATCAAACTCAAGATTTATACCTGACTCATTACCTTTGTCGATTTCCCAACCTTCATAATTGCGTTTAATTCTTTTTAGAAGACCCCACCTGGATTCAATAGTTCTCTTCATAAAGGAACCATCAGAAGAAGTATCGAGCATGGATTGATCATTATGAGAAAGCCGAGCATAAAAGTTTTGAAGAATTATTTCTCTTAAGAGCTCATGATTGGGGCATGTGTGCAACATATACTTAAGCCTTCCCTAAGCTTGAGCGATACTTTCTCCTTCACGAGGCCAAAAATTATATATATAATTCCGATCACGATGAACCAAATGCATAGGATAAAATTTCTGGTGGAATTCCAGCTTCAACCGGTTCCAGTCCCATGTTTCAGTATCATCACATAGACTATACCATGTCAATGCCTTTCCCTCCAAAGATAAAGGGAATACTTTCCTCTTAACTCCATCTCTGGATAAACCTGCAAGCTTAAACAATCCACAAATTTCATCCACATAGATCAAGTGCATATCAGGATGTACCGTTCCATCTCCTGCATAAGGATTAGCTAGCAGTTTCTCTATCATACCCTAAGGAATTTCATAATAAATATTTTCAGTAGGTTCAATAGGTTGAGGAGCAACTCTTATTGCTTCCGGTCGAGGTGAAGATACCCCGAACAAGCCCCTCAAAGGATTACTTTCCATAGTGACAAGTGACAATAAATTTCAGCACGTAATATAAATGTTTCCTTACCAAATTCCACTCACCAAAGGCGCTTCACTCCCCAGCAACGGCGCCAGAAAAGAGTCTTGATGACCCACAAGTATAGGGGATCAATCGTAGTCCTTTCAATAAGTAAGAGTGTCGAACCCAACGAGGAGCAGAAGAAAATGACAAGCGGTTTTCAGCAAGGTATTCTCTGCAAGTACTGAAAGTAGCGGTAACATAAAGTTTTGATAGCAAGATAATTCGTAACAAGTAACAAGTAGTAACGGTAACAAAAAGTGCAGCAAGGTGGCCCAATCCTTTTTGTAGCAAAGGACAAGCCGGAACGAACTCGTATATTAAGCAAAGCGTTCTCGAGGACACATGGGAATTTCATCTAGTCACTTTCATATTCATGTTCAAGATCAGAGGGGTATTGAATATCATTAAGGATCTGAACATATAATCTTCCACCAAATAAACCAACTAGCATCAACTACAAGATGTAATCAACACTACTAGCAAACCACAGGTACCAATCTAAGGTTTTGAGACAAAGATTGAATACAAGAGATGAACTAGGGTTTGAGATGAGATGGTGCTGGTGAAGATGTTGATGAAGATTGGTCCTCCCACGATGAGAGGATCGTTGGTGATGTCGATGGCTTCGATTTCCCCCTCCCGGAGGGAAGTATCCCCGACGAAATCTCTCCGCCAGAGAGCAAAATAGCTCCTGCCCTGGTTCCGCCTCGAGACGGCGGCGCTTCATCCCGAAAGTCTTCTTCTTATTTTTTCTAGGGAAAATGGCCTCATATAGCAGAAGGAGTGGGCCAGAGGCCAGCTGTGGGCCCCACAAGGCAATAGGGCGCGCCTTGTTGCTTTGTGCGCAACTGGTGGGTCCCCTCTGTTATCTCTTCTCTCCAGTATTTTTTATATATTCAATAAAAAATCTTCGTGAAATTTCAGGTCAATTGGAGCTCTGTAGAATAGGTATATCTGATGTGGCTATTTCAGGTCCAGAATTCCAGCTGCCGGCATTCTCCCTCTTCATGTAAATCTTGCAAATTAAGAGATAAAAAGCATAAGAATTGTACCATAAAGTGAAATAATGATTAAAAACATAATAAATAACAGTAGGAAATCATGATGCAAATTGGACGTATCAACGATCCACCAAGAGCGACAGCTCGGATTTCGGCTATGAGTTTGTTACCATACGTAGTGGCAACACTACAAACGAATATTATTCGGCTTTCTCTTGAGTGGGTGTGTATGTGGTAAATAAAGGGGACTGATCAAAAGAGCTCGAAAGAGACATTATTGCTAAAGGTCCATAGTTCCCAAACATTAAGCCACAGCGAAAACCTATGCATGATAACTTATTTGGCATAATCTCCTTCACGTGACAATCAAAGTTCCAGCAAACAATGATTGAAACATAGTGTTTAAGAGCCTAGAGGAGGAGACAATTGTGGGTGTACTCACGAGCACTTGAACATTATATTTTACTACATGCTTTCTACTCCCTAACTTATGTTTTCAAGGCTCTATCTAAAGAAACTCTTCCGTGCATTCCCGGCAAGCAAGTGTTGTCTAGATTAAATGAAATGAAGTGTTGTAAAGTTGTTTTATCTAGTAGATCAGAAACTTTGTGTTAATTATATTTGCTTCACTAACACTTGCTCTATAACCATGCCACTGCTATATCTATGATAAGTTTTTAGGTCAATAAGCGGAGGGCTATCTAGGCATACCGATCGTAAGTGAACCAAAACCTTCTCGTTATTTCGGTTTAAACAACTGAGTTCCTTATGCTTCGGATTTCTCTCTATGTTGCTCGAGGACGATCAAGTTTAAGCTTGGGGGAGTTGATGAGTGATATTTTTACACTCATTTCAACCTCGTTTAAACCGAATTATTTCATTAAAAGAGAGATATTCGCTCCGATATGGTCACTAATGACTAATATGTGCGACGGATTCCACAAATCTTCTCTTTGATTTTTCCATAGGAAATGGTTAAAAAGGAAGAAATCACGTGGGAGAAAGGAAAGGAAGGAAATTGGAGAAGAGATAAGTCACCAGGAGGCGCCAGAAGGCCGCCAGTGTCAAAGACGACGTTCCATGCGACCGCGAGCGCTCGCATGAGCGGTCGTTTGGCGTGGAAACCAAGGCAGGTCGTCCACTTGAACAACTTTTATTAAGGGGACCCAGTCGAAATATGAACAGAGAGCGCCTCAGGAGAACGTCCAGCACAGGCAAAACCCTTTCATCATCATCTTCATCCACAAACCCTAGCCGCCGCCATTTGCATCTCGATAGCCATCTCCACCACCGTAGTTCTCTTCCATCTAGTTCATACTTGTAATCGTGCATCGCACAAGGCATCCATTGTAAGACATATTGCAATCAATCAATCTCAAGACGTGTTCTTCAATGTTTTCTTCTCGCGATCTGATCTCGATGTGTGAGTAGATCGGTAAGGTATGGGGTGAGGCATGAGCCTTGCAACCCCAGGTATTCGGTGAAGGGATCATTGGGAGTCTTTGACATAACGTCTTGTATGTGTGAAATAAAATTGTTTTGTGAAGTTTCTCTTGTCTTGTCCGCGATCTTCATCCCTGCAGGTACCCAGGATCATGGAGATCGAGCACCGGTGAGGCTAGGAGCAAGGGGACCATGAAGTGTTATACCGAACACCGGTGACAGTAAGGATTAGTAGGGTAACATGGATCATAACCTTGGGGATTCATGAGGTGTAGTCATTGAACGCCCAAAGCTTTTGTCTGATATTATTATCTTAATTATCGGGGCAACCCCGCGAGACGGATAGGGCCTGTGGTAGGACAAGTGATTCTTGATGCAGGACTCGTGCCGGTCAAGATGTTATTTGGACACATCCCCCATTCCGATACGAAGCAAGCACCTCTTGACGGGTGACTTCCTGCGCACAAACTATTATCATTTTTTATCCCAACACCAATACTTGGTTGTAAGCATTAAGACCTCATCCCCACACCTTTTTTTATTATAAGTGTTTGAATCACAATTTGCTTGCTGATCCGGTCAAAAGCTGGATTTGACACTTTGGCAAAAGCTTGCTAGAGACCATTGCTTCAAGGGGATCTTCCTCTCGTGGGTTCGATACCCAGGGTCACCTCTGGGGAAATAGGTGCGGGATACCCTTTCTTGTTCCAATACTGGATCAATAAAAAGGAGATATCAACCGCCCGGTTCATTGTATTTTTACATCAGTAGCATGCCACTATGGTGCCCCGCCCCCTTTGTAAGGTGAGGACCAATGCCATGGAAAGGGCTGGCCTTTTGAGAAAAGAAGAGGAGTAGGTAATACTTAGGGAGAGATCATCTTGTAATCGACAATATACACCAGAAACATCAAGAACACAGTAGAAGTAGGGTGTTACACCTCCACGGTGGCCAGAACCTGGGTAAAAACCATTGTCTTTGTGCATCCAACGTTAGGAAGGAATATGTAGCGGTTTAGCCCTTGGCCGAACAAAAAAAATGGGGTCTCCTTGATCTCCGATATCGGTGAGATTACCGCGACATAGTCGAACTTGAGCGAGCAGTCGTGCCGAGACGCTATGCAAAAACTTATTGCCCATCACCCGGTGCACGCAATCGCCGGGATGGGGGCGTTGGAGCAGCTCAACACAGGAACTTGACCATAGCGTGTGTGTTCGGTCTATTGCTCTTATGCACGCTGTTGTGTATAGTCTCTCTAATCTGCATCTCCTTTACATAGAGGGCACGAGTGCAAAACATGTCCACGACGACACGTACACCTGGAGTTGCATTAGGAGTGCACTGCCAAGCAAAAAATTAATTATTTCAACAATGTGCATAACATAAGCCTGAACTTGATTCACGCGACGTGTATGGCATGGCATGAAGTGAGTGAGCGAGCGCATGTTATTGCTTTTTCCCCGTGCTACAAGGAGTAGTAGAATAAACCACCTTTTATAAGATGGTGCTACTCTTCCTCAGCTAGCAGTATTGTACTAAACTTACACGCTTATCACGTAATTCCAGTGGGCATCTAAGATTTTAGAATGTTAACTGAGTCGCGGTACAAGATTGTTTTACTGAGCCGAGACCCCTAAGATCTAACAGCCCCTGCCCTCGGGGGTGGGTTGAGATGCGGTGACGATCCTTGACACCTCATTGTTTAAGGGAATAAAATCTGAGTGTTCACTTAGCAAATATGTTAGTCCCTATGATTTTTTCTCATGATGTACCAAAACATTATTAGGTGCCTAGACGCACTTTTAGGGGTTGTTTGGATACCAAGTTTTTAGTAAATTAGTTTTGCATAAACATGTTTACGGTTGTAACTAACTAAATCTTTGTTTGTTTAGCCCAACAAATATGAGGATAAGTAAAATTTATTTTTCGTAAAACTGAAAAAATGAGTTTTTTGGAAAACCGATGATTACACGCTTTTCTATAAAACCTGTTTCTCGCTTTCACTCGTCTCAATGCACCCATCGTTTTCCTCATTGTCGTCGTGACGATGAGTGTTGTCATCTGGTCGCCCGGTGTGCGATGCCAATCTTATACATAACAGGAGCAGCAATCACACCTTCGTGCGTTTGTCGTCGAGGTCTATTCGGCATGCCACTGCCCCTCATGCGCCTGGTCCCCTCCGTCGGCGTCACGTCAGTGCATGCCCAGTCACCCGACGAACCCTGCGACACCATGCTCCTCGCCTTCCTGCAATGCCCCATACACAAAACCGGCCCCGACCATGCAGCGGCCTCGTCGGCATGGTCTCATGGAGGAGTAAGACCCGTTCGCCACAACGAACGATGACGCCGTCTATTACGTCTGCAATCCTTCCCGTGTCAAGCCACCGGAGATGTTGCGCATGCGAGAGGACGAGGGGGCTGGAGATCACCGTCCAACCCTACAACGCACAAAGGCAGAGGAAAGTCGAAGCCGAGTCGATTAAGAAGAGCACGCGGGAGCGAATGCGGCCGGTGCCATCGGCTTCTGGGCTCTCATTCGTCGTCGTCCAAGCTGAAGCTGTAGCGCTACTATGTCTTTAACCTCAACCAAATGATGAACCCCAGCCAGGGAGTACAACAAGGTGGCCTACCTGCGAGCGCACGACCATATCTTTCCGCAGATGTAAGGTCGTGGCAGCGGCTCTGCTCTCGGCCGTGGCAGCCATGGGCGACGGTGCAGTCTCTCGCGCTTGAGCATGTCTTATCATCCAAACAAGATTTTATGCATAATTATTTGTAACTGAATTATTAGTAAAACTGGTATTCCTAAAAATCCTACTAAAACGTGTTTTTCTTAAAACAAGGCGTTAATTTTGTTTATCCAAACAACCCTTTAGGGCATGGCCAATGCGGGCGCTAGCAGGCAGGCGCCAGGATGGATATCCAGTCCATTGGCAGTTAGCCCATCGATTCTTGGTGAATTCCTGGCGTGTGGTTAGGTGTCGACGAAAGAAATAGAACCGGCGCTTGGGCCTTTTTGCCGTGCGGGGTTAGATGTTGCTGTACCAGCAAATTTTAGTAGCGCCTATAAGTTAGCATCGTTGAAAAAGATAAGCGCTGGGATAAACGCTTGAAAAAGAGTTGGGATGGTTTTCTAGTTTTACGATTTCCTAAGCATCTGTATAAGCATCTTGCATTGAAGATGCCCTTAACGGTGCTCTCGCCAATATGTTAGGTACAATGGCCGATGAAAGCTACATCAGCACAAGGATAATGAGTTTAGACGGGGCTTCCACAAGAATTTGAGACACGTGGTCTTGATAATCTGACTGGATATAATCTATATATATATATATATATATATACCTATATATAGGTATATATATATTATATTATATATATTTTTTTACTAATAAAGCAAGGTGATATTCTTGGTTTCGTTCCGCTTATAGGTAATTTACTTGCAAAGGCAGCCGACGCCTCGACCCGCTCGATGGCCCGCTTGATAAATAAAATCGGAAACCAAATATTGCACGACGGAATAAACCGCAAGAAAAATCAGCTTCGGTATGCCACACGTTTTCTTCATAGACCACATCGTGCATGTTCTGGATACTCCATCGCTCCAGGCTCCAAACATGGGAAGGCACCGATCGTGTTTGTGTTCTTCATGGACTCATACATCAAAGGTGCTATTTACCACTGATTACCATCGATCCGGAGGCATAGGTGACATTACCCTCCCCCGCCTCAATAGTTGCTGCAAAATCGGCAACGAGAGCATGACCTCCCCGTCGACATGGTATGATCGGATCCACAGTCGTAGCATCATAATCCGGAACCGCCGTGCACCGCCGGCGGCCTGTTAGACGATACGCCCGATGGCCGCGAGGTCTGTTCAGAGCCGCACGAGCTGCCATGACTCTTCATATTTCGCCACCGGGATTGGCTCTGTGTCCGGCAACGGTTGAGTGTCACGCGCACCACGGCTTCCCCGTCGATCCGCCCTAGGTCTAGGTGTGCCTTCCCGTGGAGCCACTCCTGCGCATTGGCTACGAGGTAACGGGATCCGCACGAGCCGCAGCGGTGCGTCGTTTTCCGTTGTCTGGACTGGCGCCGCGGACACATCAAGGGCGCAGGGAGGGAGATCGAGGTTCAGGCTTCAGACACCAATGAATAGTTTGCGGGCGGTGGAGACGATGGACTCGACGAGGTCGTGGACGCCAAGTGTGGGACTCCTCGAAGTCAAGTCGGGGTGGCACGGTCGGCATAGGTAGCTACTACCATGAGCATGCCAACGCCCAGGCATACTAGCATTACCCGGTACCTCCGCTTCGACATGGCGCCGGATTTGCAGATGTTCATTGACTATTCCCTACGCGAGAGTTCATCTGTGATTATTTGCTCCCCCGGGCTGGCCGGCAGAAAAACAATTCTTATTTAGTAGCAGACAGTGACGAGTGCTACTAGCTTAGCTCTAATTAAGCAGATCAGAGGCATCCATCCACGAATCGATGCGTGCATTGATAAAATTGACGCCATTATGATGAATTTGACGAATACATTTGTATAAGTACTAATTCTTTGTCGATTATGCCAGTTTGTTAGAACATAATAAACTATTAATTGCAGATAAATTTGTAAATGAGCTTATTATGTATAGGACTCGCATAGTCACATTGGCCGGCCAAGGTGAGTCCCATCTCTGGCTTTTGTGCGCCGCAAGTGCGCGGTGGTGCTTGGCGCAACTACCACCTTAGTCGTGTATGGTAAGAAGACCAATGTTCTTTTGCGGAGTGCTGGCAAGTGCCAAGCAGGCCACAATGCGTTATTTTCATAGCCGATGCCAAATGGTTAAAAAAATTCGTAGGATCGCCGATGCCATTGTCTGGATCCTTGGGAGCGTGTCTCTTTGGCTACATCCATTATCTGGGCAAACATCTTTATGAGACGAAATCAATCAATCAATCACGAAAAAGGCCAACATTTTTGGGAAACAACGAATCATGTCGCTAATATCTCTATACCTCTCAATTTCTTTTTAGGAACCAATCGCCATAACTATTTGCCTTTACCTCTCAATTTTTTCTTTCCCGATTCCCCATTCCCGTGTTATTGTTTATCTCACCCTTCCTTTTTGTTCTCCAACTAAGGTGGTACTAAATACCCGTAGTCCAGATGGAAAAACAGTTGGTGTCTAAATTTCGTCTACAGACAGCCCACTCGGGCCTATTTTCTAAAGATAAACCCGCGGCCCATGATCTGGTCGGCCAGCTTCCATCCATATTGGGCCATTGTGGGCCGCGAGGCACTTGTGCGTACTTTTGAGAATACAAAAGAATTACTCAAAAAAAAGAGAATACAAAAGAAAATTTTGTGAGATGAAGGATCGAACTCACGATCACCAACCAGCACTCCAAAGAACACAACCAACTGAACTAGCTCGTGGATGTGCATAAAGGATTGGTCCGTGTGTTAATTAAATAGTACCACCTCGCCTTTTCACATTAAACCCAGCGGTTTATATATGTATGGGAGTTGTCCAGAGAAACAATATGATGCCTCGAGAACCAATAAGAAGGAAAGGCAGCATTTTTCGAAAAAGAGTGGATTTTATTACTCAAATGAAGCATCAAGTCAATACAATCAAAATGAGCACACACCCGGCCTCTGCATAGCTAGGATGCACACAGCCAACACTAACCCGCACACACAAAAAACCGCTGGCAAATAGCGAAGTCATATAAGACCAAAGCTATGCCTAAGCAAGAAAAAAAAGTGATCAAATCCGCGATCGACAATCTACAACAATAACCATATCCGCACCAACCATCTTATGACATCACAAGGACAACGAGGTTCTTCAACAGCAACGCCTTCAGGAAGGGAGCATTGTTCTAGCACCGCCGTCACCGGATCCGACCATCAAAAGCCAGAGTCTAGGTTTTCACCCTGAAGAACCAGTCTGAGCATATTCGAGCAATGCCTTCAACAAGGTAACGATACAAAAATATCACCATTGCTAGGTACTTGTGGCACACCTAGGTATTCACCCCGCAGCTCGAGACCTGGTAGTCGAGGAGCACCACCATCGAAATAAAACATGTGTCGTCGCCACCACTTTTCCACAATCCTAGCAGCCGCATGATTTGGATTAAAAACCGACCGTCGCCGCTGCACAACCATACCATCTGCGTCAAGTCATCGTCCATAGATTGCATCTCACTGTCGACGACAACCACCGGATCCAACGATCTTTCGGTGGCCAATGCAATCTGCGGTGAGCGCGCCGCCATAGGACGGTGTGGTCATCAAGGACCAACACCGACGATGACGAAGAACCACACCACTGACTGCCACCTCGCCGACCATGAGCACCAGCGCGCATCTCGGGCGAAACCCGCACAACCATCGGTCGGTTGGATGCTGCACCGGACTTGCGGCCAACCACCGGAACCATGTCGGGTGTTAGACAGAGGCTCCAATCCACATCACCGGCACGTTCACGTCTATGCAACGCCGTGGAGATGAGATTGATGTGCAGTCCAGACCGACGATGTGCACCCTCGACCAACCGATGGGGGTAACCCGTCTTTGGCGGCAGCCACCAGACGAGGGCCAAGCACCGGCTGGCTGCGATCCCCTTCGCTGGACCTTGGTTCAGAGCGGAGACCAGCAGCAAAACAGCACCGGTGGCGGAGGCCGCCGAGATGATCCATCGGGAGAAGGCAACTAGCGCGAGAGGAAGAGAAACCCCGCCGCCGCCGGGTATCGCGTGGGGCTTTGCCCCGGCGTTGCCGGCCGACGACGGCGAGGGGAGGGCGCACGCGGAGGTTCCCGAGAAAAGTGGATCAGGAGGGCGTCCGATGGAAATATGTAGGTTCTATTTTTAGCTCTGAACTCCTTTTAGAAGGAAAGGCTGCATAAAAGAGAATATGCACGACGGCGCTAGGTTGGACACCCCGACAAAACAAAAAGTATCCAGGTCTCCTCGACAAAGACCAGGATTACATTCTGCATGCAACGGAAAGTAGCCAGCACGGGCATATTTGTGCCACTTGATGCTAGAATTGTTACGTTGCAAGATTTTTTTTTCACTCTCGTTGCAACGCACGGCTTTATTTGCTATATTATGAAAAACATGTTCACAAAATCAAGTGTTTCGACTAATGTTTATTCAAAGTATTTTCATGTATTATTCAATATTAGGTCAGTTTTTAAAAATCAATTAACTAAGCTAGATGCATGAGAGGTTTATTTTTCTCCCGTTGCAACACACGTGCCTTTTTGCTAGTTTGCAAAAAGATATAAGTATTAAAAATTGACTGTATGTACAAAGTAGGAGTAGATTGGAATGAAAAAACCAGCAGACTTTTTCCGGCTTATTAGCCAGCACCGTCGCTTATCGTTCTTAACTACCTCCCCGTCAAAGAAAAAAAAAACACCTCCCGTAATCTCATCCCTCCCCTCGTTTCCCCGGCGCACGCGACCTCAGAGGCGATGCGGCGGTGTTAGGGTTTGTGCCGCCGCCCCGTCCGCTCCCCCTCCGTTGCCGGCCACAGGCAATATCACGCCGCCGCCTGATTTCTTATCTCCCTCGCCCCCCACCCCCCCACGCACACACCCTCCACGCCTCGTCCGCGACCCCTCGGCGACGGCGGCCGGAGGTCACCTCTGCTTCTTCACGACGACCTCCGGAAGCTGCCCGCCAGCCGGCCCCTCCAGCAACCTCCCATCCGCGCCGGTTCCACCTCTCCCGAGCAAGGTATGGACCCATTACTTTTGATAAATGCCTGTAATCTGGCGAGTCTGTATCAATTTGGTGTCAGATTCGATTTTCTTTATAGCGTGTAATGATTAATTTGGAATGCAATGGACAAGGCAAATTGGGATGCATATCATACTAAGGTTATGTCTTAGATACTGTAAAAATAGAGGTTTTTCCTTGAGGCATGCCAAAGAAGAGTCAGGGAATAAGATTAGGCCATTAGGATGTTCGGATCAGATCGAAACCAGGGAAATCATCACGAAACCAGACATGTACTGTAAAAAAAAAGGTTTTTAAGTAATAAATTGAGAGTTTTGGAGTTTCCCACAGTTGCATAAAAAAATGTGCAGCTTAGTGTTGTGTTACTTTAGATAATTGTGTTACTTTTGTGTTGGGGTGGAGTCTGGAGTGGGATTGGTTCTGTTTGAACTTATTAGCTTTATAGTTTAGTTTAATTAGTTTAATCCCTTCTGCACAATGAGAGTTAGGCGGTCAAATTTTGCTCTTGTATTGAGTTCCAACATTCAGTAAAGCCACTAACTAGTCGTGCTTTGATAGCTGGGAAAACACCTTGAGAACACAATACATACTTGTAAACTGAACTCTCCAGTAGGTTTCATGTTGGGTTACCTACTCAATAACTATGAAGATACCTTTTCTCTGCCATTGTCTGCTTGTAACAAGTTTGTCGAAGGATTTGATATTTGGCTTTCATGATCATCAGAAAAATGTGAATCGTGGTTATTGCATTTTGTTACGTGTCGTATTTGGCAGGAGCACACTTTGTGTTGCAGTATTTATTGCTTTTGAAGTTGATTTTACCGATTATGAATTGTAATGAACTTAATTTTGGAAATATGGATTGTTTATTGTACAAAAATTTGATTTGTGGGGTGATTAAGGCCCCCTTCGGTAGCCCTCGAGCTCCCAACTCTGCGGACAGAGCACATGGAGCTGCCCCGAACGGTATAACTCTATGAGCTGAATTGGTAGATCTGGGCTAGGCGTATGCAAATTTCTGGAGCGAGGGATTCCAGGATTCCAGATCTAGCCAAACGCCGAGTTGCTCAGAATTACCCGCAAATACCACTGGACTCAGCTGACCCGGATGGAAAAAATCGCCTCGACCCGTCTCCTCTTGCCCATAGCGACCTAAGCCTAGTGCTGATACACCGCCACCGCCGCCAGCGTCTCGTGCTTCTGCCTCGAGCCCCCGACGCAAGCCGAGTTCTGGCACCTTCACGTGGTCCTCCTGGCCCCGACTCATCGCCCATGATCTTCATGTTGGTAACTTGTTATCCTTGTAAATGTAGGTAAGGTGTTGACACGCTGTAATTAAGAAACCCCTTCCGTTTGCTATCCACATGTCACAAATTTGTTTGAATTACTGGGCTTCCATGAAGGACAGGACAAGCAGTTAATCAAAGCTGTATGGATTCATTGTTATTATATAGCACCCATCCTTTGCATGTATTGGGAATATAGTTTGATGCCTTTAGCTCCTCACAACTTACTGTATGTTCAATTTCAAATATATATGCAGTTTGGTATGTGCATAGCTGCACCTTCCGCCCCGTTTATGTATGCTTACGGTACTAAGTTTGCAATGGTGACATTATATCTCTCTCTTTGCCAGGTTTTTTTTGTAAGAAAAGAAGAAAATCGTAGATGGATATCATGCAGACTAGTGACTCTTCACATCATGGAATTGTAGAGAACAGCCCTTATACAACTCCCTATGATAGACGTGTGGAAGGTGACCAACTTGGTGCTTCGTGGTATTTTAGTAGAAAAGAAATAGAAGAGAATTCTCTTTCAAGGAGAGATGGTATTGATTTAAAGAAGGAGTCTTACCTTCGCAAGTCATACTGCACTTTCCTTCAGGATTTCGGGATGAGGCTTAAAGTGTAAGAATATATTGTACCATGGATATTTTATTGTTACATCTTTTACTGAGTAATATACCTAATGTTTTAGCAGTATTATTTGAATCTTGAAAGTTCTTTTCAAGTTTCTGCAGACAACTGGATGCTTTCCTATAACTCATTTTCTTTCAAGCAACTTTTGTTTCTTTCTCATTTCCCGTTAAGAATATCTAAGATACTTAATGATTGGTGTCATCCTCATTTTATTTTCCAAATCTGAGGAAAGTCCAGTGCACACTTAAAGCATAAATGATTGCATTCTTTTGTTGACAGTTCTTGTATTCTACTGTGCATGACTATGTTCTATTCCCTTTACGGACAGATTGTCAGGGCCTGTTTAGTTGGAAGCCAAACCTTGACACACTTTGTCACACACCGTTAAGGCGAGTTTGACCTAGTTAGGCAAGTGTCTGACATGCTCAGACACTCTTAGGCTGCGAATCAACATACATTTGATGGTAATATTTGATGGGAGGAATAGCTAAATCATACACTGTGAGGTACGTTTGTTAAGAACATAAGATGTTAGGGATGCAGATGTTATTCAGAAGATCACACAAGCATCACTTCTGGTGATCGAGGGAACATGATGCATAGGTTTTAAATAAACATAGAGTGTCCTTATATTATAGGTTGCCAAGCATGCTGACTGCTCAAGTGCCAGTTTAATCATTTCCCCATCCAGAAAAACTTGTCTGCTTTTTCCTGGCATTTTACTTGATTATATGGACTAAATGTTTTTATTTAATCATGTGATACATGTACTATGTTAGATATTTGATAATTATTTGATCGTTGACCTGTCCAGTTTTTCTTCTGCCTAAGCATTTTTGATCATTTATGTGCGCTCCATGCTTGTTATCTTTGTATCTTAACTTTATTTTCTGTGACAACATTCAGAGATAATTAAGCACAATTTGATTTGAATAATTTGATGGTAAAGCTCTCAATTATCAAGCCATATGTTATTTGTTCAGCTGAGAGATTTGCTAGCACATGCTTGTGAATCGGATATTTATGTTTGAATTTTGAAAGTTGCTAGATATGCCTGTGACAACACTACCACTCAGGTTTTACCTTTAAAAATGTCTTCTTCATCAGCACATGGCATTTTAGAATTAGTTATTAACATATTGTTACTCAGTTTTGCCCTTTAAAAAGGGTTGATGTTTTCTTCATCAGAGCACAGCATTTTAAGGAATAAGTTCTTAATATATAGTCCCTTTATATTCATTGATTTTTTACTCTAGAGAATTCTTAACATATTGGCCCTTACCGCAGTGTTATGTTCATTGATTTGTTACTTTTAGCCACTTGTTTTTATCGGGCATGCAACAATGGCCGATGACATCCTTGTTTAGGTAGAACAGTAAATATTCAACCCTATTTAGTGTTTTATAGGCCGTTATGTGCCCTTAGAACATTTGCGCCATGAATGTTTATGAATCAGTAAAGAGTAAAGACCCCTTTGTATTACTGCATGAATTGTGCTCACTTGGGTTGGTTGATAGTTGTATATGGTATTTTCTTTCTAATCGATGAATTACTTCATTATGTAGGCCCCAAGTAACAATTGCTACAGCTATAGTATTCTGTCATCGTTTTTTCCTTCGTCAATCTCATGCCAAAAATGATAGACAGGTAAGCCTTGCTGAAATTTTTATGAGCTTATACTCCCTCTGCATGGTAGGCAGTATATTTTCTGTTATCGAACAACATATTTTCTAGTTTATCTGTAAATCACTTTCTATGCATGGTAGGCAGTATACTAACATGTATTCAAACATTGATGTGCGCCACCCATATTGTGAAAGAGAAGAACAAATGATTTGCTGTCGCCTGCAGAACATGTATCTTATTGGATCCCATGATATGGTAAATTTAGTTTGGCTCTGCAGGAAAGACATGCAGGCTAACACTATAGGGCATCTTTGATTCAAATGATTTCTTAATGAATTTTGGACGATTCTAATCCTTAGGAATTGTGTCTACGTGGGTCGTTTGATTCATTGCATTGCAATCTACATGGATTTTCCCTTGATACATTTGCATTGGATTTCGAAGGAAAATTTACATCTACTCCAACCTCTTGTGAAGAATCCTACGTTTTTTGGGTATTGAAGATGACATGACACTCTATTGCTGTGTTTTTCTTATTCCTTTGCTATAGAAATCCTGCGAATCGAAGCGGCCTTAAGTATTTATTTTTCTTGGATAGCGTACAATATAGAGCATGCTACTTGCAATATGTTATTTGTTAGGGTAGTATTTTTCTTATAATCAACTTCACGTTGCAAATTATCAATGTAAGTTCATTATAATCTGCAGACAATAGCCACAGTTTGCATGTTCTTGGCGGGTAAAGTTGAAGAAACACCTAGACCCCTGAAGGATGTCGTACTTATCTCTTATGAGATCATCCACAAAAAGGATCCTGCTGCAGTCGCTCGAATTAAGCAGAAGGTGAGATTATTTTTGTGAGCATTCTCTGGATATTCTCATCTAGTTGCCTGAGCTATCCTTGTTGTCGCTCACAACATAAAGCTGCAACTCTTCTATAGCCGGTGCATTTTTATTTCCTAAGTACTGTGACAAGAATGGTAGCTGAGGATATTTGTGTTTTTTTTTTTGTGTGTAGGAAGTGTATGAACAACAGAAGGAACTTCTTTTGATCGGGGAGCGCCTTGTGCTTGTAACACTTGGTTTTGACATGAATGTGCACCACCCTTACAAGCCTTTGGTTGAAGCAATAAAAAAATTCAAGGTTGCTCAAAATGCACTTGCTCAAGTTGCCTGGAATTTTGTCAATGATGGGTATGCTGAAATTACCCTTATCCTTACAAAAATAGTAATCCCCC
The DNA here is from genome assembly GCA_039707655.1 of Elymus sibiricus. Lineage (NCBI taxonomy): Eukaryota > Viridiplantae > Streptophyta > Magnoliopsida > Poales > Poaceae > Elymus > Elymus sibiricus. The sequence continues at coordinate 354,066,183 of CM077666.1, forward strand.
ATTATGCCTATTTACTATACCTTAAAAGGGGTGTACAGGCTACGCACTTCGCTTTGCCTGCAATTTAAGCCCCATCATATTGCGGCCGGCGCAATCTTCCTTGCTGCAAAGTTCCTCAAAGTCAAGCTTCCAGCAGACGGGGAAAAGGTCTGGTGGCAAGAGTTTGACGTAACTCCACGGCAGTTGGAAGGTTGGTCTCTAGATACAAAAGTCAGTAGTGCATATTTGCACAATTTTACTATTCATTATCGTAAGGATAGTAGTTTAAACGTTTTTGCAAGCAAGCAGCAATTGTTCCCATGCTTTAGGCGCTTATGAGATTGGATGGCCGAAATTTCATCACCATCTTCGTTCAGAAATGATACTGGAACTAGGTTGGTTAGGTCAGAGACACAAGGTGTTTCGTGATGTGCACAGGGTACTCCCTCCTTTTCATAATTTGAGCAAGCGCGTCTTAGTTTTTAACGTCCTTTTCACATTACAGTGCGTACTAGGAAATCGAGGCGCATCAAGCCAATGCACGCAGGATTATATACATATCACCAGCGGCTCCATGATCAAATGCATTAAGCCTAATAAACAACCCCTCTTAACTCCTTGGTATGCGAGTTGTTGTTAAGATGTGCTCCTTTTTTAAACGGAGTATTATTGTTCTGGGATACACAAAGGGAATGCCATGACAGGAACACATTGTTATGAACTTGTATTTGGTAACCTTATTTATGGAACTTGAGGTATTTTTGTTAATGTTGACTTTGAGGACAACTTTTCTGGTAGCCCTTGTCTGTTGTCATTTCTGTTATACAGACAATTTGCTTAGTAGCATCACAATGAGGTGTAGTTTGGAAATAATTATCATCTAACATGTGGGGCCTGGGACCACCTGTGAAGCAGCAGACTGCATTTTTCAGCTCGGTGATTTTCCAACGGTACTGAGCAGTATTGCCCATTATTATATCTATTTTTATAGAACTGACGCTCCTTTTACTCCATTTTCTGCCATGGTGATGGTTACCTTTAAAGTTTTTATGCTCTTTGTTGTGAAGTAACATGCATACCAAAGAACCATTCTTATATTTTTGTGACATTTGTTTTCAGAGGTTAGCAACCAAATGTTGGAGCTCTACGAGCAGAACCGTGTTGGCCCACCACCATCACAAGGGAATGATACCGAAGGCAGCTCTGCAAGTGTGGTTAATCAGCGTGCTCCTGTGAAAGCTGAGGAGCTTCCTGCCCATGAAACTCATCAAGCACCTAGACAGTCGAGCATACCAGGCCGTCACGGGCATGACCACCCTCAGCCTGAAAAGCAGAACTCAAACCAGAGGATACCCAAGAGCGAAGCAAGGGATGGCACTGCCAACAGCAATGAAGGCACCAATATGTCCTCATCAATGATGGATGCGATGAAAAAGATAGATAAGGATAAGGTGAAAGCTGCGCTAGAGAAACGGAGGAAGTCGAAAGGCGATGCTGGTAGGAAAGTTGACGTCATGGATGATGATGACCTAATTGAGAGGGAGCTGGAACATGGTGTGGAGTTGGCTGCCGAGGACGAGAAAAAACACGACAGAAGGCAGAGCTGGCCCCACCCCGCGCACCGGGAGGATCACCAGAGCACGGCTCGCAAGGTGGAGAACACTGAAGAGGGCGAGCTGTCCCTGGACAGCCAGGAATACCGCTCTCCTGGCCCCGACAACCGGAAGAGGAAGGACGCGCACGAGCACAGGAGCAATGACCGCAGCACCGAAAGAGACATCAAGAGGCCGAGGCCATGAGATCAAGTATTCATTGTCGTCGCCGTGGCGAGGGCGATCAGCAGTGACGGTACTGAGAACTGGTGTTTCGAGCGCCAGGGCGTGATACCTAGTTTTTGCATCGCGGGAACACAGAGATGCCTGTTTGCCTATGTTGGGAGATTTGAACTGTGATGTACTGTAATTTGAAAAGATGAGGGGTATGTACATGTTCAGGTTATGGAACATTCGGCAGCAGTTTCGTGCTGAGGAGCGATAGGAAAGAGGCTGCATGGCCTGCACCCGATGGCTATATAAATAACTTTAAATACATGGATTTGAAGCAAATTTGATTGGGACGTTTATATGGATTTGAAACAAATTTGATTGGGACATTTACATGCTAGTGTTGTGATCTGATGCGCCGTTGTTTGGATGTCTCATTGGTACTGGCAATCATCGTCAGTTCATTGGTGTGAGAAGCGAGTAATAAACGACTAACCAAGCTATTGATTTGTTTCGGTACATTTTCGTAACAAATCGACAGTAGCAGGCGCAATACACACAAAAATTGCCGCCTGAGCAACGAGCCATTCTTGGCGGGCGCATCAGGCGTGACGCACCCGCCGTTTCCGTACTACGAGCGCCCAGTCCAGACCGACCGGACGGAGCCGGTCGCCCAGGCCCCGGCGTCCCGCACGAACGCGACGGCCGCCTCGCACTCAGCGATCACCAGCTTGTCCGCCCCGGGCCTCGTGATCGGCGGGAAGAAGAGCCAGAAGGCCGTCACGAGCACGAACGACAGCGTCAGCGGGGTGGCCACCAGCCGCGGCGGGCGCCACCACGCCTCGTGCCTCGCCCACCACGCCTCCGCCACCGCGCACGCGCCGTGCAGCGCGAAGAAGGCGGTCGCCTCCCCGGTGGGCGGCCGCAGCGTGATGTAGTAGAACATGAGCTCGTGCACCAGCCCGGACACCAGGAACGTCGCCAGCACCCCCGCGGCCGGGCCCAGGCGCGCGCGCACGGGGCGGTACACGCACGGCCGGAGCACGGCGGGCACCGACAGGTTCCAGCGCCGTCCCCAGAAGTCCCGCAGCGACGCCGAGAGGTACGGCCGGTCGAACTGCGGCTCCAGATCCATGCCCAGCAGCGCGCGCGCCGCCGCGGCCGCCGACGCCAGGACGAGCTCCAGGGCGAAGTACACGTGGAACGCGTAGAGGGTGAGCAGGACGTACTGGTTCATCAGCTCCTGGTACCGGTACAGCGACACGATGACGGCGAGCAGCGCGGCCATGACGGCGGAGGAGACGAGGTCCAGGCCCGACGACGAGCCTTGAGCCTTGTCGAGCCCGTCGCCGCGGAGTCTGACGGGGCCGGAGGCGACGGCGACGAAGGCGGGGAACGGGAGGGACGGGTGGAGCGGGCCCTGGCCGGCGGCGAGGCGGAGGAGCTTGAACTCGGCGAGCCAGGCGAGGAAGAACCCGGAGATGGCGCGCGGGTGGATGGCGCGGAAGGCGAAGGGGAGGAACGGGAGGACGGCGAGCACCGGGAGGAACGCGGCGAGGCGGGGGAGGCCTGGGCGGAGGCGCCCGGCCGCGAAACGGACGTAGCACATGGCCGCGGTCACCGCGGCCGAGACCGCCGCCAGGCTGAGCAGGTCGCCGCCGGCCATTCTTGATGGTCGTCGGCCCAGATGTGACGGTCACCGGAGGTTACTCGCGCCGCCTTCTTGTAGAGGTTTACAAGATCCAGGAGCGCGCGCGAGATCGGGAAAATCGTGGTGGTCTTCTTCGAGTCAACAGTCTGAGCTCACTTGGGAGATGGAAGCACGATAATTACCTTTTTTTTTTTTGGCTGCCCCGCTGTCATCATTATATAATGTTGCGGCTTGGCCAGAAACAAACGTCGTGGAAAGGGAAACATATTAGTAACAGAATCCATGCTAGTGGTAATATGCTAGCCCACCCAACTGCCCAAGTGGATTGAAACAAGAATGGGGCATGGCCAATGGTTGAGGCGATCAACAACTCCTCCAGGAGCCATTATCCCCCAATGGAGTTTTCTCGAGAAAGATTAAAGCTTTGTTTTGAATAGTTTGGATTGCTTACCACATGTGTCATGTGGTGAGAGAGGTTAAAGCTTTAGCCCTTCTGAATTAATGGAATGAGGATTTCTAGTTAAGGAAAAAAACACAGCCCAAGTGCATCGCATTGCAAAGGACCTACGGGTTGTACGCTGAATTGCTGATTCGCCCCCAAATTCAAACGCCCATACACAGAGGAGTGAAGCATGAACTTAGCTAGTGATTATGCCCGCTTGCAGAACTTGTACACGGCGAACACCAAAATAATACTGTACGTATATAGATCATCGAGCAAACAAAGTGCCAGACTTCACCTTTACACGCTGCACGCATGGGTTTATTTATTGCAACATTCCTTTATGATGCTAATGGCAATGCATAGCTAGCTGCAATGGCGGGCGGAGACGGGGAGGCTCAGCCGTAGCAGCGGATGGGGTCGGAGCAGCGCTTCTTGGCGGACTGGCCGCCCTTCTCGAGGTACTGCTGGTGGTAGTCCTCGGCCGGGTAGAACCTCCTCGCCGGGAGGACCTCCGTCACGATCTTCTCCTTCCACTCCCGCTGCTTCTCCGCCAGCGACTCCCGCGCCTGCCGCTCTTGCTCCGCCGTGTAGTAGTAGATGCCCGACCGGTACTGCGTCCCGACGTCGTTGCCCTGGCGTTGCAAGTAGAAATTAGTTTGTAAACGATGTGCGGAGGCCAAATGCTGCTAACATGTACAGTAGTAAAACCATAGCAAACGGGGAGACACTGAAGATTTTTGTAGCTATCTCAGATCAACAACTTGAGGGAGCTCTCAGAATTTGTGCATATCGTGCGTACAGTTTATGAAAGGAGACAGTAATGTGGACAATGCATCGGAAATCTCAGAGGACTATGGATCGATCACATTAAAAAGTGTATAATGAAGTTTGTAGGGAATTTTCCTATCGGCCGAGGCAATACAATGATCCATTGTATCACCGCAAGAATCCCCCTTTGCGATTGAAATCGTCTACTTTATTATCTTAAAAGCATTTCGTTCCGAAGAAGAGAGAATATTCGCTCCTCTGTATTAACGAGCCAGATAACTACGCGAACCAAACCAATCACTGAGAATAAGTCAACCCCCAAACCCGTGCCAGGTTCATTGAAACTTGCAACACCGGCGACGAGATCGGCGCCGAAAGTCACCGACGGCTAGGCCGGCACACTATGGACTCCAACTTACGCCGAGAGCGGCGGCAGAGTCGTCACATCACGTACCTGCTTGTTGAGCGTGGTGGGGTTGTGCTTGGCCCAGAAGACGTCGAGGAGCACGGCGTAGGGGCACTCCTTGGGGTCGTAGTGCACGCGCACCACCTCGGCGTGGCCGGTGCCGCCGCCGCAGACGTCGCGGTAGGTGGGCCCGTCGAGGTGCCCCTGCGAGTAGCCCACCTCCGTGCGCGCCACGCCGGGGAGCCGCTGGTACGCCAGCTCCACGCTCCAGAAGCAGCCCGCCCCGAACTGCGCCAGCTCCAGCCCCTCGCCGGCCGGCGCGTCGGCGTCCGGGCCCGCCGCGCCGGTGCTGGACATGGCGTTGCCCGTGGAGGGTGGACTTTTCTAGGATCGGTTGATCTGTTGTTAGAGGGTACGGGCGCGCGGTGATCGATCGGGTCTGGATGCCCAGGCTTTGTAATATAAGGCCTGTCGAATTGAATTTTGTTTTTCTTTCTCAAAAAAAAAAGAATTTTGTTTTCAGGGAAGGGATTATCACGGGACGGTGAGACGTGGGCGTGTGGCCACTTGCGCCATGCGAAATGAAGGGTGCGAATCCGTGGTTCAATGCAGTCCACGATTCCGACCGCATTGTTCACACGTTTATGGCTTGGCTTCGTAATTTCAGGCCAATTCAGTATTAAGGGTTCACATGGTCGTGAACATGTATACAGCTGCAGCTTGATGGGAACTAGTGGTTGGGGCGCGGCCCTGCCGCGCCTCCTGAGTGAAATCTGTGCGGTGCCAGATTGCAAGCGCCCCTTTGGCTGCTTCAGGTCGAATCCCTTAAGAGTAGTAACCCAAATAATTAGAGCTAAAAGCAGATTCAATTTGGAGAAGTAGCAATCAGCTGTATAGCTGGTTAAACTATGCATGACACATATGCTAAATGGTTTAAAATGAAGGGGACACAGTTTTGATAATGGCATACATTCTGCCCAAAACTGGAGGCACAATTCCTCACAGGGTAAGGTTGCGTTAACGGCTCCGACAGTTGGCAGCGGCGGTCGCTGGCGATCTGTCTAAAGGCGGTGAATGACGGCTTCTAAAAATGAAAAAGACATTGGCGATGACCCGACAACGCACTCCACAACGAGCTTGGCAAGGAAGAGGTTGTCAGCGAGGAGGTGTTCCCTAAGCCCTTAAAACTGCAGCAACCAGCGGAGCAGCGGCAAGCAGGCCTCCATCTCAAGTGTCTGAAGATAACATGAACGGAAGCCAAATGAGTTCACACTACTTGATGTTTCACAAGTGTTAGCAACAAAAGAAAAATTGGCCCAAAACTTAACTAAACATCTAGAAATAAGCGTTTCATCCACATCTGAATCTTAAGAAAGATCTACTGACCAAGGCCAATAGCTTCTGACCTTTCATTATCAAAAACAATAGGCGTTTTTTAGACAATATAAGTGCTGGTTGCTGCTAAGTAATATGCACCTTTTTTAAGATGCACACTCCAACGTGTTGGACTATGCTTATTGGTTATCGAGGTAGAACAATGCCGGATGATCATGAACCAGCCAGAGATAGCTAGAAAAGATGCCAAGATCATGAGCTAGCTGTGTGTACATATGAGAGAGATGGTACCTTCATGAGCTAGCTGAGCGACCTCTGCCTCTCCTGAGAAGGACGGAGCCAGGCTTGGGAGCGGCATGCCTTGCCTTCTTCAGTGGTGCACCTCTTGAGTGTTCATGTGTGCACCTATCTTGCTGATGGCATCTACCTTGTAGTTACTGAACAGGAGGTAGCTGAAGAAGATAATGTTGAGTATCTTGTCAGCTCGGTCGTATGGCTTGGATGGTAGATGTGCACGGGAAGCTTGATGATCCCGAAATGACCTTGAACCAGCCATGAAAAGATGAGTTTGTCAGAAAAAATAATATGAAGATGCAGTATGTACACATATGGGCATTGTCTCTGATTCAGAATCTTAGATCAAAGATAGCAAAAGTTAACATGGATATGCATGCAATTCCAAGGGGGCAGAGTAGACAGAGCATTTTGTCTTTATCTTTACTCTTTGATCTATCACTATCTACTATGTTAACCCAGCGATTCAGGCAACAAAGAGTGTGAGAGACTGAGAAGAGCAACAAATGAAGCCACTCTGTTTCATCAAGTTAGCACAGCCATATCCAATGGAATGCAAAGTATCAAATAAATAATAGTGATTCCTAGATGCCACTTTCACAGCTGATCTAGGGAAAGTAATAAGCATCAGTATATTGAAAAACAATTCAGGCAACCATTACATCTCATAAACAACAAAATTAATTGGTCAGTTGAGCTTAATGAAATACATCTTGTGTAATATCTAACAGCCAAATAACAAGTAGCGCTTGCCCAATCTCTCCGAGAATGAATAACTATCTGGGGAGGTGTTTGTGAAAATAATTTCTAAAGGCAAGTATCTTTGATGGCTAATATAATCTGGGCATTGTTTGTTGTGCTACATTACAATTTTTCTTGACAATATCATGATGTTACAACAATATCCGACGAACTATATATAGATCATTTTGTTAAGTCAAGCTTGCCATACAACAACAGCAAGGGCCTAAGCGAGGGAGGTATTCACCTGGGCTTGTAGCGCCGGTGGAGTCAAGCGTGCCAAGACATCTGGGGCGCCTGGTCCCTGGTCCAAGTCTGTCCAGGACTGCTAGCGAACTCCCAAAGGCCTGGAGATTATTGATGAGGATCAAAAGTAAGAAATATATCCATCTGATGTAGGGAATGGTCCATCACCAACAGCTAAAAAAATTTGGGACTACAAAGAAAACTTGAGGCCCTGCATAGAAGATAACTCCTGCAGAACGTCAACGCTTGCAATGTAAAAAGATCTATGATTTAAACAAAAGGTAAAATGACCTAACCCTGTTTATATTCAAGCATCTTACCCCGATAATAGAAAATTATATACAAAACATTAAGCTATTAGCCAATTCGTCCACCAGTTATATAACAGTGCACGCTTAACAAATAAATTAACCGAATAGTTCTTATTGGCCTATCAAGCTTACCAGTTAGATCCTCCATGTTTGCAGGCTTCACATCAACACTGTTAAAGCTCTGACTATTAATTTCTAAATTCCACAGATTAATTCGCAGATTATCTGCTGATATGAATGTCTCACCATCGCTAGAAGCAAAATAAAATGAGAACAAGATAGGTACCCGACGAAGAGAAATTGCAACACAATCAGCTGAACCTCGCCGCCAGAGCACAAACTTTTTTGGTAAAACCATCGCCAATGCCTCACCCGAGTACACCCAAGCAGACTACCTGCGTATCTCCATGTTGCCACGTAAAGAGCTCTTCCCGTGTTCCCATATTCCCTTTGTCAGTCTACCTTTAACGTGTCTGCGAAAAATCGCAGAATCGAGCTAACATAGGGAAATGGTGAAATGTGCACAAACGAACTTCCAAAACTTGTGCTATTCATTTTGGCATATTTCGTTGTCTTTGTTTCTCAAGTGAGAATCCCAGTGAATTCCTCTAAAATTCATTCATGTGTTCCAGCAATGAGTATGTAACCAACCTTCTTGATGTCATCCATGAAGTGTTGGTGGCACTGCCCTCGTTTGAGTTAACATGTACAACTATTAATCAGATCTCACTTCTCAGTCATACTTGACTATCTAGTACCAGTTCCTGGTTTGAGTTTGGTTTATACATACTCTTACAGTCCCATGAAGGCAAAAACAGTAATGCTTGCTTTCTAGATGCCTGATGATCGCTAAGAAGTTAGCTCTAGCACATGATGCCTTACCAGTTTTTAATTGACTACTGAATAAAAATGCACTGGGACGGCGTGCATCTTCGAGGTAAACTCATTGTATACTATTAGTTGCAACTGCCAATATTTACAACCTATTGCGGGAGACAAAAAAACAGGTATTTTGCTCGCAGATAGGTCAAGAGGGAAAGGAGAAATGTTTAGCAAGTTTACATAGCGGCGTCGCGTCTAGCAGGAACAACAAGAGGAGCACCGATTTGAAAGTTGATGTCTTGCGTAGTAAACTCTGATAAAAACAAAGATACGAAGTTTGGAATTTTAAAGGGGAAACGTTGGGTCGACTGCATTTTGGTGTTGACTGTAGCAGTTGCAAGGTATATGTGTGTACCTCCACCATTGGGTAGTTCCAGGTTTGTGGATTTGTTGGTTTGCTTTCCCAGCCTGTATTTCTTATATAAGATAAAACAAACATCGTTGTGTTAGTCAGTAAGTAGCACAACACTGGAGTGGACTGTAGAGGAAAAGAGAAGGGAAGAAACAACAGGAGTGGTGCAGGGTTGAACAAAAGCTGAAGATGGCTTTTCAGGTGGTATAGAGTGAGGCCTTTCATGGCCATGAGCGTGAGCACTGCCTTGGGCGTTGCCTCTGTTTGCGGGTAGAAATTAACACAATCAGTTTGGAAGCAAAGCCAGCTGCCTGGGAGTGATCACCAGCATTGCTCTGTGCCGTGACAAGCAGGGGTAAGGAGGAGAGGTTGATGAAGCAGCAGTCGCCGATGGCACCCAGCGTGCCCAGGACCATCAGCATCCCGATCCATCCCGCTGGATCCGCCACCGGTCGACCAGGCTTTTCCGGTCGCCGCACCCGCTGGATCTGCCGACGCGCGACCAGACTGTTCAAGCCGTGATCCCGTCCGTCGAGGCACGGCACCATCGACCCAACGCCGGTGGCGTACTCGCAGCCGCTTCCCCTCCTCCTCACCTGACCCTCAACGCCTCCCATCCTTCCGGCCGACAGCTACTTCGACCAGATCGATTCGTCGCCTCCCGCATCGAGGCAGATTACAGATTGATACCGCCGCCTCGCTGTCGACGTCGACGAGAGCCGCGCCGGCGTCCATGACGGCGCCGTGCGACGGCGACAGTGGCGGCTAGGGTTAGCCACGGGCGCACGAGGAGGAGGTGAGCGTCGAATCAAGTTGGTGGAGTAGATAGGCCAGATCGAGGAGAACACGAGGGAGTGTTGGGCGGCGCCGGAGACCGCCGGCAACGGCCGGAATCGGCCGGCGGCCGAGAGGTGGAGAGAGAGCGAGCGCTTGAGAGAGAGGCGAGCGAGAGAGATTTTCTTTTACTCTTTCCTTCCACAGTAAAAACACACAGTAACGCCTCTGCCGACGTGTACAACGCGAGAGGACGCTCTTCTCCCGCAGGTCCATTGGATTCCATTGTGTTTAGAGAGATGAAATCACATCTCTCGTCCTTTCAGGGATTAAAATTTCCGTTTGCTAGGAGAAGTGCCGATGAAGCTGCTCATACATGAGGGAGGGCGGCACTAGACCTTATAGATTCACATTCAATGTTTTTTATGTATTTCGTCCTGGTTTACCAGTCTCCCTCGTATTCTGGGTCATACTTGGACCATAATTTTAACTAATAAAATATATGTTATACATAAATCATTGGAAACTACATTAAAAAACGAATTCAACGATATAATTTTTGATGACATGCATTAATATTTTCTAGTCAAATATGTGGTCAAACCTTGACCCAAAATACGATGGGGACTAGTAAACCAGGATGGAGGTAGTAATAACTATCTGACTGCTCCTATGCAGTCGGATATGTATCCGCCTAATAATTAATAAAAGGACTCCAATAGGCATCAAACATCAGATTTGAAGGGACTCTCGAGCGAACGAAAAAGTTCGCTACACAATACCCCTGCGAACTGATCGGGTTTCATACGAGCCGATATGCGCCCTTGTCTACTGGGTATTTTTTGTATTCAACTTGGCCTGACTATATAAGCTTACTTATGGCTTTTACCAGCTATAAGTTGCACTTAATAAAAAAAATACTCAAAAAACATAAAAGTTGCCATCCAAAAAAGGGAAAACAAAAAGGTATGCATAATTCATGAAGCACGAAATAATAATAAAAAGCATGAAAAAGTACATCACTAAAAACATAAACACAGAGTTGGCATTCTATTTGGGGAATAAAATTGCCATGATGTAAAATATATGAAAATTGCCATTGTGCAACAGATAAAAACATGTTCCACAGGTTAAATCCGCCACAAAAGCAGAACATGCATGGCATTGCCATTGTGCACTACAACAAAAAATACCTAGATTGCAAATTTGAGAAATAAATATTAAAAAAAGTAAAATCATAAAGGAAATTGTGACGGTCCAATACAATAAATTTGGAAACCGGAAAAATTGCCCTAGTCCATGGCAATTGGTAAGGGAAACATTTATGTTAAAAATATGACAAATTTTGGGAAATGGCTGTGCTGGTTACATGAAAAAATTAGAGAAATTATGTTTTGTAAAAAAAACATGGAAATTTTGCATGGTCGAATATGAAAAAATACATTACCTACATGGAAAATACCTACAAATGTAAATTAAGTTGTCATGGCAGTTAATTTAAGTTACCATGGCAAACAATCAAATCTAGTTGCCAACCCCTTACGATGTTCCACCATAAACAAAAATTCAATTAAGTGAGACACACAAAATTGCCATCATTAAAAAAACAAAATTTGCCAGGTTAAGACAGGTTGATTTACCATGATGTAATGCTAGTTTTTGTCATGCTGCTTATAAGGAAAATGCCATGTTAAAACTACTAGATTCATCATGATGAGAAAAAAAAATATAGATGACACGCAATTTTTGCCATGCTATGGGTAATGAAACTGCCATCATGTAAATAGTATAATTGCCATGAAAAAGAATACATACCTTTTGTAGGAGGTGTAGAAAAAATGCCAATTCAAACAAAATATAAGAAAAAAAAATAGCATGCAAAAACTTGTGTTGCATGATGGCAATTGTTGAACACATGGCAACTGTCCAATGATGTAGCGTGGCAATTAACTATGATGGCAATGTTGTCATGTTAAATAATCACGGTTAAAAAGTACTCAAAAAGAGAAAATCATGGCAACTTAAATTCCTAAAAAATCATGGAAATTTGATAAATCCGTGTTGGTGACACCTTTCTTTTTCATGTATTTTTCTGATCAGGAAAAATATGGCAAAAGTTGTAAAATTGAAAAAAATATTGGGAAAAGGTTTTAAGATTTTTGCCATGGCAAAAGTTGTAAGTTTTTTTTACATGGCAAAAGTTGCCATGCTATATCTAATAAAATTGCGATGCCATGAAAATTAAATTACCATGGTAGAATTAATAAAATTTTCCATGCTTTGAATAGTACTCCCTCCGTTTCAGAATATAAGGTGTATTGATTTTCGTGCAAGTCAACCATTTGAATGTTTGACCAAGATTATAGAATAAAATAACAACATCTGCAATACCTAATAGATAAAATATGAAACTACTTTTCATGATGGATTGAATGATATAATTTTTTTATTGTGTATATTGATATATTTTTCTGAAAACTCAGTTAAACATGCACAAGTTTGACTTTTCAAAAAACAAATACACCTCATATAACGGAACGGAGGGAGTAACTAAGAAGATATTTAAGTTGCCTTGGTGATATATGTTAAATTGCCATGGTAGTATATTATCAGTTGCCTTGGCAATTAATTTTAAGTTAGTTATAGTTATCATGAAAAAAAATCCCACACCCCTAGTGCTTTCGAAAAGTGCCCATTTTAATTGGGTGCTACTTCAGATGGCAACTTTAGGAGAAAAATATTCACTAACTCATGAAAATTTTAAGAAATGTGAAGTGTTCACATGGAAAATTAAGAAAAAAAGTTTTCTCCAAAAATTTAGGAAAATCAAGCCAACATATATTTTATTTCCATGCCAAGCTATGTTTTAAATTGCATGTTGTATGTGACTATTATTCGAATAAGTTGCCATGGCAAAAATAAAACTACCATGGTCTAATTAATAAAATGCAATGATGTTTATATTGAAAGTGTCATGCTAGATGCGATAAAACTATTGTGGTCTAACTAATAAAGCCATGGTGTAAACAATAAAAAATGTCATTCTACCTACAGTAAAACTATCCTGGTCTAATTATTAAAATTGCCCTGGTTTATAATTAATAAAAATGCCATGATGTTGATAATGAAAGTGTCATGCTACCTGTGATAAAACTACCATGGTCTAACTAATAAAATTACCATGGTGTAAATTATGAATTTTCCATGTGAATTATCACATCAAAAATTGCCATGAGACAAGTTTAAATCCAGAAATGTCACATCTAAAATTGCCAATTTGCCATGTGACATGAGACAAAAAAACATGAAAAATAATTGTTAAGTTGATTTAAACATAACAACATCTAAGATTTGTCGTGTGGCTCTTACAAAACATTTCAAAAAATTGTCATGTCTGATACACCAAATTAGCGAAAATTTGACATTCTAAACATGAATCTTTTTTTCCATATGGACATTCCAAAACTTGTGTAAAATTTACCATGTGACAAGTTTGAAACTTACGAATGCTATATATTGCTTATAGTGAGCAGTATTTGCTGCTCACTAACAGCAATTGCCGAGCAGGCTGGCGCATTAACAAAGAGGACGTACCCTTAATGAGCGTTTTTCGGAAGGTTCCTCAGAGTATCCAATCTGGTTTTGGGAAGCTTCTAGGCCGCTAGTTTTGAGGAGTTTCCAGGCCGTACTTTTCCTTTTTATCACAACCTTTTTTTTGTTTATTGATCAGCTTTTACATTTATGTTTTTTCTTACTTCATGTTTTCTGTTTATCTACATTTTAAAAACATTGGTGTTTCAATTTGCGAATGTTTCTATAATTCGTGAACATTTTTCATATTAATGAACAATTTTAAACTATTTCTGTTGAGAAAACAATTTTAAACTAGTAAACTTTTCTATAATTCATGAACAAATTTAAAATATGCAAAAAAAATTAAACTCAAAGAGAAAATTTTCATTAATTCATGAACATTGTTAAAAAAAATCCGTGAACATTAATTGAGTTCATGAATCACAATTATTTTTTAAATTCATGTTTCCTAGACATTTATGAATTCAAACTTGTGATTTCTTTGAATTTATGAACATTTTCCAAACTTGTGATTTTTTTTGCATTCATGAAATTTGGGATGGTTCTTGAACCTTCCATGGACGTATTTTTTCTTCTGGTTTGCTTTTTATTTTTTTCCCCTTTTTTCATTTTCTTTTTTCCTTTTTTTTCCTTTTTTCTTCTTTTTTTGTATTTTTCTTTCTTTTTTCATTTGGCGAACATTTTGTGAAATTGTGAACAATTTTAAAATTCATGATCATTTTTGGAAATTGTGATTTTGTTTTTGAATTCGCCAAGAGTTTTTAAATTGTGAACATTGTTTTGAAACCCGTGAACATTTTTATGGATCAACGATTTTTTTTTTGAAATTTGGGAACAATTATTGAAATTCATAAATTTTTGTCTTGTTTTTATGAACATTTTCCGAAATGAATTGACATTATTAGAATTTGTGAACATTTTCTGAGTCAACAAACATTTCTTGAATTGATGAACTTTTTTAGAAATTTGGGATCAATTTTTGAAACTCGTGAACATTTTTTGAATGTTGTGAACATTTTAGAAATTCGTAACATTTTTGTATTTATGAACATTTTTGCAGATTCATGAACATTTGCTCAAAAGCATTGTACAATTTTTTCAAAATCATGTATATTTTCTGAATAAATGATTATTTAAAAAAATTACATACATGTTTTGAATCCGCTAACGTTTAATGATTTCTCGAATATTATTTGAAGTAATGAACATGTTATGATTTCTTGAACATTTTTCCCCCCAAAATCGCATTTTCTTTGAAGTCCTGAATAATTTTAAAGAATACAAAAATAAAATGAAAAGGCAAAAAAACAAATAAAAAGACAGAGGCTTCGCGTGCGGAGGGAGCAGGAGGTGCGCATTTCCTCCGTATTCAGCGCCTAGGTCGCTGAATGAGAGCTCCCATATCACTGCCCATGGTAAGTTCCTCAATTGGGGGCGGGGGGGGGGGGGGGGGGGGGGGGAGATCACGTAAGAGGCACGTAGGTGTACAATTTTTTTTTGAACACGGCATAGACGCAAGCGCTCATACATACGCGCATACACTCACCCCTATAAATGTTGGGCTTGCTAGACCATACATCTAGGATGGTCCTAGACTGCATGTAGGCACAAGTGCATATCCATCTGAACTTTGTGCTCTCAAAAAGAAAGAAAGAGAACCTCAACTTTGAAATATTTTTTCCCGATTAACTAGCAGGAGAACCGCGTCTCAGTTAAAGAAAAATAAAGTAGGTGTCCACTGAGATCGTGGATCTTCATTTATTTAGGGGGACGCGAGCGAGGAGATCGTCCCACCATTTGGTTGATGCTCCACGCAGGATACGGCAGCGATCGGGATGGAGGCCGAGTCTCAAGTTCACCCTCTTCCATACCGCGTGAAAGCATCTATAGCTGGGCACCCCAAACCGTCCCCCAAACGCCTGGGCGGACGGCCCGGTCACTGACCAGTCGTGAAAAACCGATTCAGATGGGTGACTTAAACCGTCCTCAAACGCCCGGGCTGTCCGCCGCCCTTCATATCCAGCCCAAATATGGGGCGGATCTGAGGCGGCCTGGGCACGTCCGCCATGTCGGCTTGGCCCAGCCTGGCCAACCCGTGCCCCACAAATATCCCCATCCGAAAACCCTAGACACCGGTCAATCCGAACTTCACTTCACTACCTCCCTGTCCACTCCACTTCCAATCCCCTCCGATCCGATTCGATGGCCGACGACGGAAGCAGCGGTGGCTCCGGTGGAGGATCCGACGGCTCGAGCATCGATGTGGAGGAGGTCGCCCTCCGCATCGCGTTGAGGCGGTCGTTGGTCGAGCAAGGCGGCGTCGGCAGCGGCGGATCTTCTTCCTCAGCGCCCGTCGCCCGTCGACGCAGCGCCGACGACGTCGCCGGCCCGTCCTGCCCGGCGCGCAGCTCCGACCGCTCCGCTCCCGTCCTTCAGGTACGCCAACAACCACCACCCTTTGCTCCGGAAGTGGTACCCGGCCACCGCTGGGTCCTCGTGCCCGCAGCGGCGTCGGCGCGCACGAGGACGCCAGAGTCCGAGGCACGAGCAGCCCGTCACGAGCGGCAGCGGGCAAGGGAGAGAGCGGCTGCGGGGGAGGCGTTGACCGCACGCCAGTCACGCGCGAGCGCGCCGGTCGATCCCGATGCCGCGCTCCTCGCATCGATCCTCCGCCGCTCTCTCATGACGGCGGAGACGGATGCGCGGTGCCTCCGCCGCAAGAATGCCAAGGCCCTCCGACTCGCCATCGAGTTGTCGGAGCGCGAGGCAACTAAGGAGGCGGCGGCGAAGGCGAAGGCGGCCCGCCATGCGAAGGAGCAGGACCGCCTGCTCCGCAGGCTGTCGGGCCGAAGCTGCAGCTTGGACTCCGACTTGACGGGCGACTCTACCTCCAGCTCAGCCGACGACGCACCACCGCACGCTGATGCCTACACGGAGGAGGGGCACAGCCACATCGACGACCAGAAGGGGAAGGGGCCAGCGAGGAAATGGTGATTTCCTCCGCCCTTCCCCGTTCTATTTATATTTTATCTATGGTTTAAGTAGTTTGTAGTATGGATTTGCACTGTCCGTCGTTGAACTCCGATAAACTATGCTCCTTTTGTCCGGCGATAAAATGCTGATCCAATGAACTACGTGTTGATCGTGTTTTAAGTAGCGTTGCATGGGTTGTATGGTTTTGAGGATTCAGATATGAGGGACGCGGGTGTGAAAGCCAACATATAAGACGTGCCCGGTCAATGCCCGCGGACGCGCTCGCGGGCCTGGATTTGCTATCTCTTGCTGTAGATGCTCTGAGAGAAGAGCCATTGCAAGTGTTGGTCTGTTTTGGAAATTGCTTCCCCCCTCCAGCATTTCGGCGGCCCGGAGTCTGCCGAGCTGGCTGAGCAGTGGCCGGCGTCGATGGTCCAATTCTAGCGGACGGGTCCGGAGGCATGTGATCCAATTCCAACTCCTACGACCCGGGGTATAAGGGCATCTCCAACGGCAACCCGCAAATTTCCTCCCGCATCCGTCCGCGGACAGGGGGGGGGGGCAGTCCGCGGACACGGATGCGGGAGGACGCCATCCAACCGTAGCCGCATACATTTCAAACCCCTTTTCAACAAACCGGATGAAATTCGTGCAAACAAGACCAGATTTCATATAAACACGTCCGGATTTCATATAAACACGTCCGGATTTCATATAAACATGATGGATTTCATTACATTTACATCAAAGCGGTGCTAGTCCGGCTCTAATAGTACCTAATCTAAATGGTCGCCGGCGCTCGTTCCCCGTGTCCGGCCATGAACCTAGAGAACCGAAGATTCGCCTTTTCCAGCTCCGCCTCGGCGCTCTCCAGCTCCGCCTCCGTAACCTCCTTCTTCGGAGACCCGACAAGCGCAGATGTCCGCCTCCACGTCGCCGCCAAGCGACTAATCGGTCGTCGATGTTGAGCCCACCAAGCTTGGCATCGACGGGAGGGGAGGAGAGGTGGCCTTCCTGGGACCCGAGCGGTGGCGACCCCCCGTGCACTACTCTTCCTCGCTGCCGCCGGCGCCCGCGGACGTGCCGGCTTCGTGGTCGTGGCGTTGGGGCGCGGCCTCCTCGTTGTCCTCGTCGTCGTCCGTGTCGCCGTACAACGCCTCGCCCGCCTCGTCGCACTCCTTGGATGCGGCCGCCACCTCCGCCACCCGCTGCCGGTACCACCAGCGGGCGAGGCGGATCTTGTGGGCGGAGCGGTAGGACTGGAGCAGCGCTTCCTGCTCCGCCAGGTCCGCGTCCGGCGCCACCGCCCTGCCGGCGTCGAGCTGCTCCACCGCCTGCAGGTGCTCCTGGAGGGCGCGGTGGTTGTAGGTGGCGTCGGCCTGCGCCTCCTAGAACTGCTCCTGCCGCTCCTCCCGCACCATGTCCATGTAATGGGCACGGGCCTCACCGATGGTCAAGGTGCAATGCACCGGCGAGGGTGGCGCGGAGGATGAGGGCGGCGCCGGCTCGTCGTCGGCAGCGTCCTCCATTGGGACGTCGTCGTCCTCCGGCTGCCTGCCGGCCAGGCTGCCGCCAGCAATGGCGGCCATCTCCTTCTTCTGGTCCATCGTCAGCCCGTCCCAGAGAGCTTTGGTGGCGGAGGGATCCATGGCGGGAGTGGTGCGGAGAGGGATCGGAGGTGGATGACAGCGGCTATGGCCGGGGTACCGGCTTTTATAGCAATGGTGGGCAGCAGATGGACGGACGGGTGGCGCCGGAAGAGACGTCTCGGCAACCGCGTGCCATCAATGCGGGCGGCAGACGGACGGACGGGCGGCCGTGGTGTCGTTTGAACGCACGGTAGTCGCCTGCACCGGGAAGCGGCGCGGGCGGCGCTCTCTCGACCGGCGCGCCGCTTCAATGCCGGTGCCAGTGAGCGGTCGCGTCCGCTCTGGCCGGGCATGAATGCGGGCGCTGACGCTCTGTGGCGGCGCTGACCGAAAACGCGCGGGAGGGGGGGGGTTGGTGGGCCAGGGCGGTCAGAAGAGGGCTTGGGATCGGTCCGGACTTCCGCAAAACTCCCCCACGTTTGTCTCCGTTTTGCGGGAGAAATCGCGTCCGGACCGCCCCGCGGACCAATACAGGTCGGCGTTGGATGGCTCACGCGGTCCGGACAGCGCGGTCCGGACGGATGCGGGCGGTTTGCGGGTCAGCCTTGGAGATGCCCTAAAGTATTACTCCCATCGACTCGTTTGTCTAAAAAAATTCGACAGTGTAAAAATAGTTTAAAGTATCTACAGCCACGATGGGCTAATTCGGCCCCTCAAACGCCTGCGGACATGTTTTCCTATCTTCCTCCCGAAGACAGGAAAAGCGATCTAGCTTTCCGCCGCCAGGGACTCGCGCTCCGCCGCCGTTCTCCGGCGGCTCCCCTCTGTCGACGACCTCGGTCGTCGACGGTGAGGGGGGTCGCCGGATCCACGCGTGTGGATAGATTAGGCCAAAGTAGCTTAGTTTTTTAGGCTGTTCATCGTCTTGGCTTCGGCGGCGGCGATGGCGGCGCTGAATAAAATTTCTTCAGATCCTCTACTCCGATGAGACGATTGGTCCTATCGTTGGGGATGGATTTGGAATCCAGTCTGTTCAAGCAAGGATGGTGTGGCGGCGGCGGCATCCTCGTGGTGGACATGTGTCCTTGGGCTCCGCCGTTGCGACGGCGTCTGCTCCAGCGTCGGCGCGGAGCTTGGGAGGTAGTCCAGGAGCGGATGCAGATTGTGGTCTGCATCGACGACATCTGGAAGATGGAACGTGTGCTGGGTTCGTGGTTGATGGATGGCAGGTGTGGTTTCCTCCTTCGGCGTCTTAGTCGTCGTGGGGTGTCAGATCTGGAGTTCGATGGCGTGTCCGGGGTGTTGCCCCGGTCTGATTCGTTCAACGGCAATGGCTTCACTTTTGGGGAGCCACCTTGGAGGTCCGCAAAGCTGCATATCAGCGATGGAGCCTCGTCGAGCTCGGGTGAGGAGGTGATCCGTCATTCTATTCTTCGGTGGCTACTGTGGTGGTGCCGGAGGCAGGTGATGGACATTGGTGTCAAACTCAGAGATGTTCTGCTATCTTTTCAGTTTTGTCATGTCGGTCCTTACGTGACTTGTACTTTGATCTTTATCATATGAATGAGACACGTATTGCCATGCAAAAAAAAAAAACGCCCGCGGACGTGCCCGGGCGCGTCCGTGGGCACTGACCGGACACGCCTCATATTTCCCTTTTCACATCCGCGTATCTCATATCCGGCACCCTATATCCATACTATATATGCAACATGAGCTACTCTACGTGATCAAACAAAGGGCAACAAAATCGGCTCCAAACGGACGACAAAATCGGCTCCAAACGGACATAAACGAACTTGACATCATCCAAAAGATCACCTGAGTTCGTCGCAGGACAAGTTCTTAAACATCAACAACTAAAAAGGATATAAACATAGGAGGAGGAGCGGGATCACCACTTCCGCGCCGGGCCTTTGCCCTTCCGGCCGCCGACGCAGCTGTATGCGTCCGCGGCTGGTGGAGGATCTTGGACGTCATCGGAGGAGATGGAGTTGTCGTCGTCGTCGTCGTCGGAGTCGGAGTCAGACAGGATTATCAGCCCCTTCATCCGGCGGACGGCCTTGTCCTGCTGCCGCTTCAACTTGGCGAGCCGAGCCGCCTCCGCCGCTGCCTCCTTCGCCTCCCGCTCCGACTGCTCTATGGCTTGCCGGAGCGCCTTTGCGTTCTTCCGCTGGAGGCGGCGAGCGTTCGTCTCCGCCGTGGTGAGCGACCGACGGTAGACCCATGCGAGGAGCCGCTCGTCCTCGTCGGGCACCGCCGGTATCCCGCGGCGACGGCGCACGGTCCGCTCCGCCGCCTCCCTCTACCTTGCCCGCTGCCTCTCGCGGCGGGCGGCAGGCGCCTCCGATTTTGAAGTGCACGTGCGGGCCGCCGGCGCGGGGACTAGCACCCACCGTTGCCCGCGCGGAGGAGCGGCCGGCGGGGGAAGGGGACGGTGCGGGGGCGGTGCGGACTGCGCTGTCCTGCCGGAGTTGAGCGCGGGCCGGGAGGGTCCAGCACCGGCGTCCGCGCTGCGCCGGCACGGGAACTGCGGCGACGCTGCAGATCCGGAGCTGCCCCGGTGTCCACCTTGGACCGCTCCAAGGCAATGTGGAGGGCCAGCTCCTCATCGGAGTCGAGGTCGGAGTGGCTGTCGGAGCTCGACATTGCGCCGGATTGGATCGGAATGCAGGAGGGGAGAGGAGAGTACGGAGCGAGAGAGGCGAGTGGAGTGAGCTAGGGTTCGGAGTTAAGCGCCGGATTGGGGATTTTGTGGGGCAGCTGTGGGGTCGGTGGCGGGCCGGGCCTGTCAGGCGGACGCGTTCGGGCGTGCCCGGTCCGCCCTATATCCGCCCTCGATTTGGGCTGGATATGAGGGGCGCCGGACAGCCCGGGAGTTTGAGGCCGGTTTGAGGTGCCCAGGTGCGTCGATTTTTTATGCTCTTACTCCCAACTCCTAGTTCCTAAAAAAAAAAACTCCCAACTCCTACGGGCAACGATTTCAGTTGGGCGACCCACCCAACCACGTGCAATTTTGAAACGGAAAAATAACGCGCCGTGCGTTTCACATCACAAAACGACAAACACGATTACTCCCATGTGATGAGCGTGGCAGGGGCCGTCCATGCGTCCGAGCGAACAGGCACGTTCCGTCGAATCATTCGGCGTGCCAGTTCCGACCCCACTGAGTAGAGGGCGCACGGCCAGCGGTGATCTGCCGTCCACGGACCGGACCACACGGAAAGGGTGGTACCACACTGCTCTTTTTGCTCACCTCCTGGCCCATGCCCATGCATGCCAAACACGAATGAATGAATGTATGTATATACCGGACTGCGAGATTAAACGTCGTTTTCTAGGGTAAGCGTCCTTCTTCTTTGCAGTTACGGGTTGGTTTCAGGCGTAACTTTCGCTGTACGTTGATCATATTCATATGTTGATGCCCCAGACCGAATAGGCTGACTTTTCCACACAAGATAGGCAATGCACATAAACAGTGAGCAAAGAGAGATGGAAACCATTGTGGTATTTTCATTTTCCCCCTTTAGGCATAGTTTTGGTCTTATATGATTTGCTATTTGCCGGCTATTTTGTGTGTGTGTGTGTGTATTTTAGTGTTGGATGTGTGTATTCTAATTATGCAGAGGCAGGGTGTGCTCCTTGTGTTTGTATCCTCTTGATGCTTCCTATTGAGTCAATAAAATCCACAATGTTTGTCCGGCTCAGACGAGGGAGGGGCGATGACAACGGCGCGCCTTCGGCTCGCTCCAGTGCTTGTAGTCGTCGCTAGGTGGTTTACGAATCTGGATGTAAATTTTACTTCTAGTGTTTTTTTTTACTACCTTAACAGTTGATGAATAGATTGAATTTTTTTTCGAAAATAAAATAAAATAAAATCCATCCTTTGTCGAAAAAAGAGAAATGGAAACCATTGTTCCAGAATATGACGACGATTATATATGTTGCACACCTATAGCTAGCTCCTCGATGCCAACTGCCTCGCGTACCATCTGGGCCCATGCATGCCTGCCTCCCCGAGTCCCGCCCGGGCCACGCACCTGCACCACCATGTGACGACCAACAGTGGCCTACCAAGTCGTAGCTGTAGTACGGCCATTTCGTCGACATCCGGCGCTCTCTCTCGTGAAGCTCACGACAAATCAAAAGAGCACAGATCACAGTACGCACAAATGAACAGGCCTGGCTGGTAAAAATCAGGCAGAAGACAATCATCACTGCAGGAACGCACGGTGCCGACGATACCATCCCGTCCTCTTCGTCGCGCCGAGGTCCAAAGCCCGCGAAAACGACGTGGACGGTGCTCCGAATGCCTGCAGAGGCCGTCGGTTTCAAGGCCGGCAGCGCACCAATCGCGCCCCGGATCGATCAGACGGTGACCGGCGCAACTTGCGCGCCGTCTCGATCTCTCGTGCTAAGCGCCGCGACCAGGACGGCTCGTATTGCTTCCGCGGGTGCGTTCTCCGGGCTTGGGCCGTTGGGCGCTCGCGCCACTTCTTGTGCCCGGCCGGTCGACGTTCGGGGGCGACAATGGCGGGCGTGGGTCCCCCGGGGTGGGTGGCTTGATTATCTTCGTCCGTACTCCGGCTCTCCGCCATGTGATCTCGTGATTTGATTCGCTTATCGTGGTATTGACGGAGACTGATATCCTACCACGCCTATCGATCTGTACCACCAACGCTATTGGCTAGCTATCAACCTTTTCTTTTCTTTTTTTCTTTTGCCGGGAAAGCTGCTATCAAGTAGACAATGTTGTGGTTAGAATTGTTTTATCACTGGGGCCAATTCCTCACATACCTTTATCCAAAATATTCCTCACATACCATAATGGCAAGACTGTTTTTTTTTAATACATAGCGACGCATACAAGGTTTTTTTTTTGAGCGGGCATACAAGGTTTGAAAACCACATAACATTCCATCAGTGGTCAGTTGGATCCAACACACCAGGGATTATCGTAACGTTTGTGATGTATCAATCAACAACACACTCATAGTGACTTCACGAGGCTATCGAACGGCCTAGGGAGCGTCACGCTCATGGCTGAAAGCAGAACAATCGCGCTATAACTTTTCCGTTTAGCAAAAACTACATGAGTATGTGTGTATGAGAAAAATGACGTGATACAATTGTGTTTCGAAGAAAATAAAATTTAATCCATCATAGTCATAATTCTGGCCATCGGGTCAAATTCAATGATGCATTATATTAGAATGTCATTAGCAAGGAAGTAAGAGAGAGCGTTAGAAACAAAACAAAATCTAGATTTGCAAAGTATAAACAACCGCGGCCTACCATGGAGATCCAAAACGAACTGCCCACTAACATGTGCTTCTTCGTAAAACTTGTATTACTCAAATAAATCGTAGCTAAAATAAGGTTAGTGATTATTTGGCAAACTTTGCTAGATTGGAGGGTACAACTTTGCTTTGTCTGGGTTCTTGACACCTGAATGCAATTGATCTTTGTAAAGCAGGGTCTAATCTGGACAATATCTAATTAATAAAAGTTATACCCGCAAGAAAAATATGTGCTTCTTCGATGTCTCATTCAGCTTCTGCCCACGAGGTTTCAAGTTGGTTGTGACATCCATCAAGCTCATGGAGGATGAATTTTGATACGTTAGCGATCTCACAACTTGTTGTGGTGGATTCTCTGTCGCCATATTTATTTCTATTTGTGGCGGATGCACTCTCTTTGCTGCTCAAGGATGCCTATGTTAGGGAGAACTTTATGATTTCCATTTGTGTAGACAAGCTCCTGATATTTCATATTTATTGTTTGCAGACGACAATCTCTTATTTTTCAAAGGGTCCATTGATCAAGCATTGCTTATTAAAAATATTTTGGCTTGCGGTGATGAAGGTGTTGGGAAATTATTGAGTCCTTCTAAGCGCCCCACTATGTTTGGGAAGAATTGTAGTTTGAAAAATCAAGTTTCCACGATGGTCATCTTACAAGTGACGGATGATGGTTTAATGGATATGTATGTTGGGTTACCGGTCCTTGAAAGAAGAATGAAGGCCGACAAGTTTCAACCTGTGAGGGTGTCCCGGACTAGGGGGTACTCGGGCTGCCGGCCTATCCTTCGTAGACCGGACTAGTGGGCCGCCTTTTACTCATCAAGGGAAGACCGGGTAGTGGGTGACCCCATGCACCAGAAGGAAACCTCCGAAGGCTTGGCGTTTCCTCCAAGAAATATTTAGCATAGCCGGCGTGTTTATCCCCTGAAGGCAACCGACCATGTGTAACCCTAGGTCCCTCTGGTGTCTATATAAACCAGAGGGTTTAGTCCGTAGAGGGAGAGAATCATCATAACCTCCTAGGGTTTAGCCCATCCGATCTCGAGGTAGATCAACTCTGTAACCTTCGTACAATCATATCAATACAATCTAGCAGGACGTAGGGTTTTACCTCTTCGAGAGGGCCCGAACCTGGGTAAATCGTTGTCTCTACGTTCCCTGTTACTCATTGATTCCTAGATCCATAGTTCGGACCCCCTACCCGAGATCTGTCGGTTTCGGTACCGACATTGGTGCTTTCATTGAGAGTTCCGCCGTTGGGTCACCAAGGATCAATGGCTCGCCTTGTCATCGGCGATGGCATCTGCAGCGGGGGCATCTCCGTCCCCGGTCAGCTCTTTGCGTTCGGCAGCGTCATGCTACACGCCGATCCGGCCGGTCGCCTCGGCCGGGTCGACAGTTTTACCCCCGATCAGGAGATCGGGTTCGGAAACTTAGAATTCGTCGCCGACTCCCGGGGAGATCTTATCCTTATGGGGTCCTCAGCCTCGCCTGGAGGACCCGCAAATCCTAAAGCTTTGACCTCGGGTACGGCCAGCCCCACTATCGGGACGGCCGCCACTCCGGATCCAGCCTCGAGCCCGGATCTAATCTCCGCGCTCGGCTGCCGAAAATTGGCCTCGGCCGAACATGACTGCGGGGCGAAGTCAAACGCTCCCGTCACGGCTATACTGCGGGTTGACCCCGTAAACTGCCAGAACTTGGATCCGGCGGATCTCTCACTACTAAACGGGATACTAGATCGGATCCAAGCCTTGGGAATCACCGATGGCCAGTCCTCGGTCTACGACCAGATCGGGCTTAAAACCGATGACGGGGAAACTCATACCCCTCCGGCCGCCTACTTAGTCGCCACTATCGAGGGCTCAACCGAGGGCTCGCCCCTCCTCCCGGAACCAAAAGCACATGGGGTGCAAGTTTCCGATCAGCAAGCTTCATCCTCCAGCTCGGCAGCCGAACTCCGCTCCGGAGAGAGTTCAGAGCCGAAGTCTGATTCGGCACGCAACCTCGAGTTTACACATCCGCGCCTGGCCAACTATCCGGATCCAGATCTCGGCACGTCAGATTCCATGTCAATCCAGGACGCAGCCGCCAAAACCCCGGACTTACACCCCGCTGGGATCAAATTTTTTATCCCACCCACCCCCCACATCGAGTACTATCCAAGTAACTTAGGATGGCCCGACATATGGGACCTAATGTACGTAAAGCAACAGCCCAGAGAGACAGTTCGACACTTCTGGGCCAGATTCCTTCTCGTCAAAAACAAGATGACGGACGGTTGCAGAAAGGAAATTCTGGAGGTTTTCCGACAGAACTGCCGAGACGAAGGCATCTTAAACGCCCTCGCCCGCCGCCACATCCAAAACTTCTCTGAGTTATCGGACCTGGTGTCCAAATACTGCGCCATGGAGTATGCTTGGCAGGCTCAGCTCGAACAAACGGACTCAATCCGTACAGAGGGATCAAACCGAGCTCGGGCAAAACGCGCATACCCTCGCCGGACACCTCAATACGAGCCGTCCGAGAAAAGGATGAAACCCCTGACAAGATCCAGAACGGTCCTTGACGAACTACTGGACAAACCATGCCCCATACACTCCGTCCTTCTCAACACAAACCCAATCCCACATCCTTCGAGCTTGCTGGGTGGTCAGGCAAGTCGCCAAGAGCGGCGAAGTCATCCTCGGAGGCCCGTACTCAAATAAACGTCTAGCAACGCCCCTTGATGATGACACCGAGATCCTAACAATCTACGTGACGTATTCCTCAAAGAATCAGAGGAAGAGAGCCCTTCGAGAGCTCGCTCAAATTCATCATGTGGCAGCAACAGACTCATGGACAGACACACCTATCACTTTCAGCGAACAAGATCAGCCGAGGTCCCGCCCCACCCGAGCTGCTGCCGCCCTTGTCCTTGATCCCATAGTGGATGGATTTCGACTCCAAAAAGTGCTAATGGACGGCGGCAGCGGGCTAAACCTCATTTATGAGGACACCTTGGACAAAATGCAGTTTGACAGACCTCGCATCGAGCAAAGTCACACCACCTTTCGAGGGATCATCCCCGGAAAGGAGGCACGTTGTAGTGGCCGAGTTGCTCTCGATGTGGTCTTCGGAACCCCCGAGAACTACCGATCCGAGGAATTGCTTTTTCACATAGTGCCCTTCCGCAGTGGCTACCACGCCTTATTAGGGCGTGACGCTTTCGCACGATTCCACGCCATCCCACATTACGGGTACATGAAACTTAAGATGCCAGGGCCAAATGGCGTGATCACAGTAATAAGTGATCCAGACAGAGCTCTTCGGGCCGAGAACAAAACAGTCGCTCGCCCTCGAAGCGTTGTCCGAAGCCCTCGCAGCCGAAGAACTGACCGCGCTCTGCTCAACGGTGGATAAGGACGACGTAATCCTCGACAAAAGGCCCAGATCTACGTCCTTCAAACCAGCGGATGAAATCGTTAAATTCCAAGTGCACCCAACAGATCCCAATAAGACGGCATTCATTGGAGCTCAGCTGGACCCGCGGTCGATGAAGAGTTGCGCACATTTTTGCGCGAAAACTGGGATATCTTCGCCTGGCACCCGTCAGACATGCCAGGGATCCCACATAGATTAGCCGAGCACAGCTTGAACATAATTAAAGGTTTCAAGCCAGTCAAACATGCTCTACGCCGGTTTTCTGAACCCAAGCGTCAAGCTATGGGCGAGGAACTGGCAAAGTTGCTTGAAGCCGGATTCATCCGAGACATCAAACATCCGGAGTGGTTGGCCAATCTGGTCATGGTACCCAAGAAGGATAAATCCTGGCGGTTTTGTGTCGATTTCAAGGATTTAAACAAGGCCTGCCCCAAGGATCCTTTCCCCTTGCCCCGCATAGACCAGATCATAGACGCCACCGCCGGGCATGACTCGCTGTGTTTCATCGACGCTTACTCCAGATACCATCAAATTAAAATGAAGGAGTCCGACCAAGCGGCCACAACATTCATCACCCCCTATGGACCATTCTGTTTCAACACAATGCCCTTCGGATTAAAGAACGCAGGGGCCACATACCAGCGCATGATCCAAACGTGCTTGGAAAAGCAGATCGGCAAAACGGTCAAGGCATATGTGGACGACATGGTTGTCAAAACCAAACACGTCAGTCAGCTGGTGGACGATCTCCGGCAAACCTTCGACAGTCTATGGACTTTTGATATACGGCTCAATCCGGAAAAGTGCGTCTTCGGAGTGCCGGCTGGTAAGCTGCTCGGATTCATTGTTTCCCATAGAGGAATAGAGGCTAACCCAGCGAAAATACGGGCACTGTCCCAGCTGGCGATTCTCACTGAGCTAAAGCACGTCCAGAAACTGGCCAGCTGCGTTGCAGCCTTAAGCCGCTTCATCTCACACCTCGGAGAAAAGGCCTTACCGATCTATAAATTGCTCAAACGGACGAAGAACTTCGAGTGGACCAGTGAAGTGGCGGCAGCACTTGAGAAAATTAAAACCCTACTGGCTAGCAACCCGATCTTGACAGCACCCAGCCTGGGCGAGCCAATGTTGCTATACATTTCGGCCACGAATCAGGTGGTCAACGCGGTTCTCGTCGTCGAACGAGAGACAGAAGGTCACAAGCTCCAGGTGCAGAAACCAGTGTACTACGTATCCGAAGTGCTCACCCCGTGTAAGACGAGGTACCCGCATTATCAGAAAATCGCCTACGCAGTTTTTATGGCGTCTCGAAAACTTTGCCACTATTTTCAAGAGTGCTCGGTCACGGTGGCATCCGAGGTACCACTGAATGACATAATCAACAATCGAGACGCCACTGGCCGTATAGCCAAATGGGCTATAGAACTCCTTCCCTTCGAAATCATATATCAACCGCGCCAAGCTATTAAATCTCAGGTGTTGGCAGATTTCGTAGCGGAATGGACGGAAGCCGAACTCCCTAGGGAGTACAGTACATACTCGCATTGGACGATGTACTTCGACGGCTCCAAAATGCTCGCCGGGCTGGGGGCTGGAGTGGTCCTCACATCCCCCACTGGCGACAGTATTCGGTACATACTCCAGATCATGTACACCGACTCCAACAACGCGGCCGAATACGAAGCTTTGTTGCATGGACTTCGGATTGCGGTGTCAATGGGCGTACAACGGCTCGAGGTACGGGGAGATTCTAATCTCGCCATCTCTCAAGTCAATGGCGAATTCAACGCAAAAGACCCAAAAATGACAGCATATCGCAACGCCGTCCTAAAAATCTCCGCCCATTTTGAAGGACTGGAGTTTCACCATGTACCTAGAGACAGCAATCAAGCTGCCGATATTCTTGCTCGGATGGGCGCCAAGCGCGACGGTGTTCCTGAGAACACCTTTTTGGAACGACTCTTCAAGCCGTCCGTGGTGTGGCAGGAGGATGACAAGGACTCGGAAACCAAGACCTCAGGAGAGCTCGTCCCTTCGCCTATCGAACCAGACAAAGGAATTATTGGGGGCTCGGCCGTCGAAACGACGTCTTCGGCTCACGAAGTCTTGACGGTAATCGCGCCATGGACCGAGCCCTTCCTCGCCTATCTCCTCCGCCAAGAGCTACCCGATGACCAGACTGAGGCAAGGCGCATTATTCGGTGATCTAAAGCCTATAAAGTCCACGAGGGTGAACTATATAAGAAAAGCACTACCGGCGTCCTCCAAAGATGTATATCCGAAGAGGAGGGAAAAAAGCTCTTGGCCGAGATCCACGCCGACATGGGCGGTCACCACGCAGCAGCTCGGGCCCTGGTCAGCAAGGCCTTCTGAGCCGGGTTCTTCTGGCCCACTGCCTGAACAGACGCCCAAACATTGGTCCAACATTGCGTTGGATGCCAGCTCTTTGCAAATCAGAGCCATATGCCCCCCACGGCTCTTCGGACGATACCGATTACTTGGCCTTTCGCGGTCTGGGGGCTGGACATGGTCGGACCACTTAAAGGGGGGACCAAGAAAAAGAAATATCTACTTGTCATGGTAGACAAATTCACTAAATGGATTGAGGCAAAACCAGTGACCTCAGCCAAGTCCAAGCCGGTCATTGATTTTATATCCGGCGTCGTGCACCGTTACGGTGTCCCACATAGCATAATAACGGACAATGGATCCAATTTTACTGCCCAGGAAGTTAAAGACTGGTGCGCCAATTTAGGTATCAAGCTCGACTATGCCTCGGTATACCACCCACAGTCCAATCGACAGGCCGAACGAGCTAATGGACTGATTTTGAGCGGCATTAAGCCCCGTCTGGTCTGCTCGTTAAAAGAATCTGACTGCCACTGGGTTGAGGAGCTCGACTCCGTATTGTGGGGCCTGCGCACCACTCCCAATCGATCCACGGGCTACACACCGTTCTTCATGGTGTATGGGGCAGAAGCCGTCCTCCCCAGTGATCTTATTCACGACGCACCTTGGGTACGTATGTATGAAGAAAAGGAGGCCGAGCTAGATCAGCAAGATGACCTGGACGCCCTGGAGGGCGAGCGCGACATAGCTCGGGCTCGTTCTGCCTTTTATCAGCAGCAAGCCAGACGCTATCAGAGCAGGGAAATACGGGCAAAAGCCTATAACGTTGGCGACCTCGTCCTGCGCCTCTCGGAGAAGCAGAAGCATAAGCTGTCGCCCAAATGGGAGGGGCCCTTCATAATCGATCAGGTACTCGCGGGCGGAGCATATCGTCTCCGCGACCCAAAGGACGACCACCTCGAACCAAACCCATGGAACGCAGCTCGGCTATGACGTTTCTACGGCTAACTCAGCGTCCTTACCTTGTTCGGTTTATCCTTCTCGGATTTATATTTTTTTTCGAGTACCTAGTCTTTCCCGGGTTGTGTTCGGTTAAGCCGAACTACGTTAAGTTTTTCTTCGGCAAACATCCTCGAATGTACCACACGCTGTTACCTGGGGGCTTCTTTTACGGAGCCAGTCATATATTATTTGTGCAACCATCAGTTTTTACATGTTTGCAACCTTCCTGTATCGTTCTAAAGGCATCATATGCATCAATTTGACTGAAGATTTGGCCAAGCTGGGTTGCCTCGCTCCTGTGTTTACCCCCTACGTTCCCGATTGTTCGGCTAGGGAGTAAAGGGAGCACCTCTACGATTGTTACGTCTGGATTTCCCGGGTGCGTACCTCAGACAGGTGAAGCCAAAAGCTACCGTTCTTAAGAACACAATTGGTCGGCCACGGGGGAAGTGAAAATAATCGGTAGTTATTGCCAAGATCCCGGGGCTATTTTCCCGAAGTAACCATTACCCGTCTATTTTGGACAATCGGTTATACGCCATGGTCAACATGGCAACCCGAAGAAAGGAACCCATAGAGGGACTATTTTCGTCGGAAGATGTTTCTTACATTAAACAGTAATATAACATAACTCCCCGAGCGCGTTTTTGTCTGTTTGCACCATATGGCCCGATTGCCTGGTTCTCCAAAGTGTTTTTCTGATGTTCTCGGACCGCATAGTAGGAAACACCCCTCGGCCCCTGGCTGAGGGGGCGGAAGCCGATGGCCGGTTAAGACAACGTTTCAAGCACGGTTTGGAGACTATTTGATGTCAAGTACATAGATACATAGAATCAAAATGTCAATCTTGATCAAGACCATCTATTATGGTCTCCAGAGCACAATCTGCTTGGGACAGCCGAGCTGCGGGCATAACCTGGTCATATACCAGATGCACGGGCACTTCCTGCCCATCTGGCCCTACTGGCCCAACCCTAGCTAAATGCTCCGGTTCCAGCTTGGTGAAACGGGTCTTGATCATCGCCCAAGCTTCCCGTGCTCCCTCTCGACAAGATGACATTTTCCATAACTCAAAGCGGCGCCGAGCTCCTTTGAATCGATTCATGAGTTCGGCCATCCCTTCCGGAGCCGCCTCGCCAGGCCACAGTGCTTTGAACATGCTCTTCATGGCTTTTCGGGCCCGCTCATGTACGGCGGATAGCTCCTTCAGTAGGTCCCGTCCTAAAGAGCCGGCCTCCTCTTCGGGGCGTCCGGTCAGAAGAACTACAATGAGACATGGCGTTGTTCATATTGCTGTCTAATACATGTAGTTTATGAACTAAAAAACTAGGTCGCACTCACCGAACATGCCAGC
This sequence comes from Elymus sibiricus, assembly GCA_039707655.1. NCBI lineage: Eukaryota > Viridiplantae > Streptophyta > Magnoliopsida > Poales > Poaceae > Elymus > Elymus sibiricus. Next base: position 354,097,717 of record CM077666.1, read on the forward strand.
TTTCAGTCTCTGGTTCTCCTCTTGGGATAGGGCCAGTTGAGCTTTCAAGCTTTTGATTTCTTGGGCCTGTTGTTGACCTTTCGCCTTGAGTTTATCCCTCTCCTCGTGACTTCGGGTAAGCACGCGGTAGCCAGCCTCTTGCTGTGACTCCGCATACCTTTGAGCTTCTCTGGCAGTATCCAGATCCTTCTGCAGCTGATTTATAGACTCGGCTGCTATGGAATCATCTTTCATTAGAATAGGTGTTCCATCAAATTTTTCTTACACAACTTTAAGTTCAACACTTACCATGTGCCTCTCTAGTAAATTTCTTCACCCCCTCCAACTCGGCCTTCACAGACTCTAACTGTGTTTGCGCCAGCCTGAGGTCCTCGGACAGCTTTTTGTTTCGCTCCCGAACAGTCTACACAATAGCATGGCATTATATACATCAGACCCTTAACTCGGCCGTTCCGCCCAAATTAAGGCTCGGGGGCTACTGGGTTAGGTACTAGTTGTCAAAACCAATGGTATACCTGCACATTAGTAGACATGAGCTTCACTGCCCCCTCGAGCCCCGTTCGGGTAGCTCCGAGGTATGCGTCTACCGAACTAAGAGCATTGAACTCCTGATCGGAAAACGCGGAGTGCCGAAGCGATGCCTTGCGCCGCTGGTGATTCATCACACTTTTGACCTCGGAGTTGGTGACCGAGACGCCCCCTGAGTCCTCGGGATGTTGGTCCTCGGCAGGGACCTCCGGAGTAACTCCGGCTACAACTGGCGACCTCGGGGTCGAGTCACCCCTCGACGCCTCTTCAACATCCTCGGCTGAAGGCGGTTCGACATATCGCCTACATGACACGGCGGAGAAAATTATTGGCATTCTCAGTGGATGTTGAGGATAAAGGCTATGACGGTACGGCGGATGCGTTACCTCTTCTGGCGGGGCGCGGATGATGTAACTCCTGTTGGGGCCGCGCGTTTAGTCACCCCACGACCACTTGCCGTTGGGGCCGCTGGTGCCGCTCTTGTGGCTGTCCGGCGCGTCGTACGGCGGCCCTTGGGAGTAGAAGTCAGTGTATTCGGAGCAGCAGCAGCTGAGTGTCTCTTTCGAGAAGAAGCCCATTGGTCACTTACAGCGGAGGAGGGAAGCGCCCCGGGGTGATCGGCCAAAAGGGCCACCTTAGAGCCATCGAGGCTCTCCTGGTAGAAGACCCCCTCCTCGAAATCGATCGATGTTTCGGGGTCATCGTGGAACCCAGGATCGTCGTTACGAGAGTGATTCTTCGGTTGAGGAGCAGGGCATCTCACTGTCTCGATCCAGCGCCTCCAGTTCTGTTCGGACAGGATAAAAATCTGATTAAGAAAAAATTGGGGTGCCCTCCGAGCTATAAAGCGTGGTTGGACTCACCATTTTGATGGGTTTATAGCTTGAGAAGCCTTCCTTGGGCCTTAACCAAGTAAATTCTTACTCTTCTCCCTTGAAGAGATCGGCCAGTATGGCTGCCATCGCCGCCTGATCGGCAGGTCCCATCCGTGTGTATCGGGTTGCATCATCCTCCCCGTTGTAGCACCATAGCGGGTGTATTCTCTGTTGAAGAGGTTAGATGCACCGAGCAATGGCTGCGGCCATCACGTCGATGACGGTTAGCCCGTTGTGGGCTAGCCACCTCACTTGAGCGGCCAGCCGAGTTACTTCGGCGCTTTCCTCTTGAGAAGAACTCTTCGGGTGCTAGTTGAACCGCTTCTTCGAGGAAGCCGATGAGAATTCGGGCAACCCCCTCCGAACTGGATCGAATAGGGGGATGTCTTCGATATAAAACCATTCCGGAGTCCACTCCTCGGCATATTTCTTGGGAGTCCCTACGGGGTATCCCGTTCCGGCGATGCGCCACACCTCGGCCCCGCCAACCTCGTAAATTATCCCTCCGCGGGTGCGGGGGACAAGACAGAAGAATTTCCTCCACAACTCGAAATGAGCCTCACAGCCCAGAAACATCTCGCAAAGAGCGACGAAGCCCGAGATATGAAGAATCGATCCTGGGGTGAGGTGGTGGAGTTGGATCCCGTAAAAGTGTAGTAGACCCCTCAAGAAGGGATGAATGGGGAAACCCAGGCCTCGCAAGAGGAAAGGCACAAAGCACACCCTCTCCTCCCCGTGGGGGGAAGGAAAGTTCTCTGTGAGGGCCTCCCCGTCTGCGGAAGTTAATCCGGGGCGGGTGGACGCGAGATCTGAGGCAGGGAGATACCCCTGCGTCTCAAGCCTGCGCAATTGCATGCGAGATACGGAGCAGCTCGCCCAGTCGCCTTGACGGGGGCCGTGAGGGCGTGAGGAAGAGCCTGGAACGCTCTCCATTGTTTGCTGGCCGTGACCTCTCGGGGTGTGAGGAAGAATGGCAGGGGGTGGGGTGCGTTAGCCTCCACGCCCTTGGCTTATTAAAAGGGCATTATCTCCCCCCAAAGAGGGGCATTTTTGTAAAAACCCATCGGGCCACTCGCATTCCCTGGATGGGCAGGAATCGAGGGTTGTCATTTAATTCTAGATGAAGAAAAGCAGTATGGCGGGCCCCACGATGCCTCGCCAATCGAAGGATTCTTCGGCGACCGAGCTATTGGTGGCCGAACTGTTGTTAAACGAAACACAGGTGATGGAAGGAACTCGCCGCCCAAGCCGAAGACCCTTGGAGCATGGAGCTGCCGAAGACTGTCAACCTCGGCATTGGAGGCTAGTTCGGGGGCTACTGAGGGTGTCCCGGACTAGGGGGTACTCGGGCTGCCGGCCTATCCTTCGTAGACCGGACTAGTGGGCCGCCTTTTACTCATCAAGGGAAGACCGGGTAGTGGGCGACCCCGTGCACCAGAAGGAAACCTCCGAAGACTTGGCGTCTCCTCCAAGAAATATTTAGCATAGCCGGCGTGTTTATCCCCTGAAGTCAACCGACCATGTGTAACCCTAGGTCCCTCTGGTGTCTATATAAACCAGAGGGTTTAGTCCGTAGAGGGAGAGAATCATCATAACCTCCTAGGGTTTAGCCCATCCGATCTCGAGGTAGATCAACTCTGTAACCTTCGTACGATCATATCAATACAATCTAGCAGGACGTAGGGTTTTACCTCTTCGAGAGGGCCCGAACCTGGGTAAATCGCTGTCTCTACGTTCCCTGTTACTCATTGATTCCTAGATCCACAGTTCGGACCCCCTACCCGAGATCTGCCGGTTTCGGTATCGACAACCTGCCAAGGATAAATTCCTCAAGAGGCTCTCTAACTGGACCAATGCAAGAAATATGCTTATAGTGGTGCAAAGGAAACCCTTATTAAATCAATAATACAAGCCCTACCTATATATGCTAGGTTTTTTTTCTTCAAAATACCGGTGAATTTATGTGAGGAATTATCTCAGTTGATCAAAAATTTCTGGTGGGGTGATAAGAAAGATCGAAGGAAAACTCATTGGTTAGCCTAGGGCAACTTAGCGAGACCCAAAGGGAGCGGAGGAACGGATTTCCAGGATCTCGGGTTGTTTAATTAGGCCCTTTTAGTCAAGAAGGTTTCGCATTTATTGGAAAGCATGATTCTTTGTGTGACAGATAGTTGAAGGCTTAATATTATCCTCATGGACACATTCTAGAACTGAATTTTCGAAGGCGTCTTTCATGTCTTTGCAGGGTATTATGTATGGCTTGGAATTGCTAGACATGGAGTTATTTGGAGGGTCTATGACGATAGCAGTGTTAATATTTGGGTAAATAACTGGCTGGATCCCCAGAAGCTCAGGCCTAAAATTTGCTCCCAAAAGAAATAGAACAAGATTGAAATGGGTGTGTGGATTATTTATGACCGGTACGAGAAGCTGGGATGTGAAGAGGAATTTGTTTTACCCTCATGGTGTTGAGGAGGTTTTGGAGCTTCACATCCCTTCATTTGGGGAAGAGGATTTTGTGGAATGCCACTGTAAGAAGAGTGTTTTTTTCTTGTTCAGAGTGCCTACTTTCCTGCTCAAGGTGCAAAAGTAGGACAATGGGCAGCTTAGCGGTGGGGTGGATGGAGATAGAAAATTGTGAAACATCATCTAGAGTGCTAATGGGCCTTAGAAGATTAGATTCTTTGTTTTGCAAGCGGCTTTTAATAGTTTGCTGGTGCAAGCTAAAAGACTAAAACAACACCAAGCTTTCAGGTATGTGTTCCATTTTATTTGTGGTGTGGATGAAGAGAATTCCTTTCATGCCTTGGTGCCTTGTACAAAGGCACGTGTGTTAGGCATGGTCATTAGAGATGTTTGAAATCTCCCTGGTAAGAGGTTTTTGTCAACTCCGGCCTTGAGTGGCTATTGATTATGCTTGATAATATGAGTGGCACCATGCATTCGAAAATTTTGTTCCTTTTTCTTTGAGAGCATGACACTAAAGAAATGATGTGATATTTGGAGAGGAGAGGGAGTTTATTCACGCTTCCGATTTTTTTTTGGAAAGCTATTGGAGCTTCTATATTGGGTGCCGCGCCGTTAAGATAGTGAATATCAAAGGGAGGAGTAAGTCTGTGCTGCATGAGTACCATCCCGACCCCCTTCCCGTGGTTAGTCATGTTGTGTGGTTGCCTCCTCCGCCTGATTCTATTAAGATTAATGTGGATGCCAAAATTGTTGCCGACTATGGATCTGCTAGTGTGGGTGTCGTGGACAGAAACTCTGTTGGTGAGGTCCTCCTCTCTAGTTGGGATATTATTCCTACATGTTCCAGTGTGGAAGAAGCAGAGCTTTGTGCATGCCTGACAAGCCTCTGGATCGGTATCACTTTGCACCAGTCATATTTTTAGAAACTAAATGTTATTTTGTGAACTCCTTTCTTTCAAATGCAAGTCTTGATAGGTCCACCCTCATTGATCTCAAGAGAGAAGCGTTAGATGTCGGTACGATCACCAACTTGTTCCAAAGCTTTAACTTGATTGAGATTAATCGACAAGCCAACATAGTGTGGCAGATGAGATTGCCAAATTTTGCTTTGATAATCGTTCTGATGGTTTACTAGTGAGTAGTGTTCACCATGCATGGTGGTTGTTGTAATAGAAAATTGTAAGAACATTATTATTAATTAATATATGGGGTGTTTTCCAAAAAAATGGTGAACCTGAAATACTATTTCCAAGTCGAGCGAGTTATGCGTACTGAATGATCAAATGTCTACTAGGAAGGGAGGTGGTGAATAGGCCATGAAAATGTTAACCTTTTAAGTTGATTTCAAGGATTGTGAAATTATAAGTTCTCTAAAACACAACCACGCTGAATCAACATAAATCATATAGGAAAAGTAGTTCTGGCCATTCCTATAGTTGGTAGAAATTTGTTGGGCCCCAAGTGCAAGGGTTGCAGGCAATAATTTCCCAGTTAGTAAACTAAGATATCAATTTATAGAGACAAGAGCATAGTTGAAAAAGTATATAATGGAACTTTCATGTGCCCCCACCAAATCTAATATGGTTGTGGATCACACTAGTCTTGGTAATCACGCCATGATATGAGTAGTTAAAGAGAAAAAATGTTTTGTAATTTTGGAATACATAATAATTAAAAACTATAATGCAAATAAATTATGGTTTATGGGTTTTATTATGTGAAAAATTGGACCAGGTGGTTCATAGGTCCACTAGTGGTATCTTTCATTAACACGGTGACACATAATACTAAGCATATACATGTGAATTTGAGTAATCCAAACAATCATGCTAGGTTGAACCTATCTATGACCTATATAGATTTATCTCAACTACTCGTTATCATGTTTTTCATATAGAGAGTCTCCTGAGTTTAGGTTCTTGGTGCATCTAAGCTTGGGGATGCCCCGGATGGCATTCACTCTTTCGTCTACAATCTATCGGTATACCACTTGGAGCTATATTTTTATTCATCACATGATATGAGTTTTACTTGGAGCATCTTGTGCCATAGTTTTATTTAGTTTTATTTTTTTGCTTTTTAGTTTGCCACAATCATCTTTTGCTGAACACACCTTTTTGAGAGGGACACACATTTATCGTGATTTGTTAGAATACTCTATGAGCTTCACTTATATTTTTTGAGCTAGGCAGTTGCTCTAGTGCTTCACTTATATATTTTAGAGCACGGCGGTGGTTATATTTTAAAGAAATAGTTTCACTCTCATGCTTCACTTAAATATTTTTGAGAGTTTAATAAATAGTAATGGCAATTTGCACGGGTTATAAGATTAGTCCATAAAGGATAGGTATTCAAGAGGGATATAATAAAAACGTTCATGTAGATCACTGAATATGATAAGTTTGATTCCTTGCAATAGTTTTGCGATATTAAGATGGTAATGTGTGGATGTACTAGTGAGTGATTGTGGTTTAGTAAGAATATTGGTGTTAAGGTTTGTGATTCCCGAAGCATGCACGTATAGTCCCTAGTTATGCGATGAAGTTGGAGCATGATTTATTATTGAGTGTCTACCTTATGAGTGGCGGTCGGGGACGAGCGGTGGTCTTTTCCTACCAATCTATCCCCCTAGGGGCATGCGAGTACTACTTTGCTTCGAGGGCTAATACACTTTTGCAATAAGTATGTGAGTTCTTTATGACTAATGTGAGTCCATGGATTATACACACTCTTACCCTTCCGCAATTTGCTAGCCTCTTCGGTACCGTGCATTGCCCTTTCTCACCTCGAGAGTCGGTGCAAACTTCGCCGGTGCATCCAAATCTCGTGATATGATACGCTCTATCACACATAAGCCTCCTTATATCTTCCTCAAAACAGCCACCATACCTACATATTATGGCATTTCCATAGCCATTCCGAGATATATTGCCATGCAACTTTCACCATTTCGTTTATATGACACACATCTTCATTGTCATATTGCTTTGCATGATCATATAGTTGACATAGTATTTGTGGCTCAGCCACCGTTCATCATATTTTTATACATGTTACGCTAGATCATTCCACATCCTAGTACACTGCCAGAGGCATTCATGTAGAGTCATATTGTTCTAGTATCGAGATGTAATATCGAGTTGTAAGTAATTAAAAGTGTGATGATCATCATTATTAGAGCATTGTCCCAGTGAGGAAAGGATGATGGAGACTGTGATTCCCCCACAAGTCGGGATAAGACTCCGGACGAAAAATAAAATAAAAGAAAAGAAAAAAAGAGGCCAAAAAGAGCCCACAAAAAATGAGAGAAAAAGAGAGAAGGGGCAATGTTACTATCCTTTTCCACACTTGTGCTTCAGAGTAGCACCATGTTTTTCATATAGAGAGTCTCCTGAGTTGTCACTTTCTTATACTAGTGGGAATTTTTTATTATAGAACTTGGCTTGTATATTCCAATGATGGGCTTCCTCAAATGCCCGAGGTCTTCATGAGCAAGCAAGTTGGATGCACACCCACTTAGTTTCAGTTTGAGCTTTCATACACTTATAGCTCTTAGTGCATCCGTTGCATGGCAATCCCTACTCCTCGCATTGATATCAATTGATGGGCATCTCCATAGCCCGTTGATTAGCCGCGTCGATGCGAGATTATCTTCCTTTCTGATTTCCCCTTATTGATCCCTATCACCACATTCTATTCCACTCATAGTGCTATATCCATGGCTCGCTCTCATGTATTGCGTGGGAGTTGAAAAAGTTGAAGCGTGTTTAAAAGTATGATCCAATTGCTCGGTTTGTCATCGGGGTAGTTCATGATTAATACTTTGTGTTAGGAAGACTAAGCATGATAGGCTATATGATTTTGTAGGGATAGCATTCTTTAGCATTTTTATTTTGAAAGGCATGATTGTTTGTTGGTATGCCCGAGTATTGATGTCTTTATATCAAATTATAGACTATTGCTTTGAATCACTCATTTCTTAATATTCATACCATAAAAGAGATTACATGATAAACATGCTAGGTAGCATTCCACATCAAAAATTCTGTTTTTATCATTTACCTACTCGAGGACGAGCAGGAATTAAGCTTGGGGATGCTGATACGTCTCCAACGTATCTATATTTTTTGATTGTTCCATGCTATTATAGTATCAATCTTGGATGTTTTATATGCAATTATATGTCATTTTATATAATTTTTGGGAACTAACCTATTAACCTAGTGCCCAGTGCCAGTTGCTGTTTTATGCTTGTTTTTGGTTTTTCAGAAAATCAGTACCAAACGGAGTCCAAATGCTACGAAACTTTTTGATGATTTTTTTCTGGACAAAAGAGACCCTAGAAGCTTCGGGGGGAGACTAGAAGCCTCACGAGGAGGTGACAAGGCAACAGGGCACGCCTAGGGGGGTGGCCGCGCCCTGTTACCTTGTGGGCCCCTCATAGCTCCTTTTGACCTAATTCCACTTCTATAAATTCTCAAATATTGGGAAACCAACAGAAAACAACCTCGAATAACTTTTCCGCTGCCGCAAGCTTCTCTTCTTCCACGATCCCATCTGTAGGCCTTTTCCGGCACCCTGCCGGAGGGGGAATCGATCATGGAGGGCTTCTACATCAACCTTGCTGCCCTACCGATGATGTGTGAGTAGTTTACCACAGACCTACGGGTCCATAGCTAGTAGCTATATGGCTTCTCTCTCTTTGATCTTCAATATAATGTTCTCCTCGATCTTCTTGGAGTTCTATTCGATGTAATCTTCTTTTGCGGTGTGTTTGTTGGGATCCGATGAATTGTGGGTTTATGATCAGATTATTCATGAGAAGTAATTGAGTCTTTTCTGAACTTTATTATGCATGATTTTTATAGCTTTGTATTTCTCTCCGATCTATCCGTTTGGTTTGACCAACTAGATTGATTTATCTTCAGCGGGAGAGGTGCTTTGTAATGGGTTCAATCTTGCGGTGCTCTATATACCAGTGACAAAGTAGGGGACAAGACACGTTTGTGAGGCAAGCCCATCAAAAACATTCTTGCATTTTTGTCACTAGGAATACTTCAAAAATAGTGATCTACTGTATTTAATATGCATTGTCCCCGCTATTGTCCTTTCATTTAAACGGGCCAATGATTATACTATTCGAATGGATGTCTAGTATACATTCATAAACATATTATGCAACCAAGAGAACGACGCCAAAATAGAATTATTCATTTCATATCAAAATATCCACAACAAGTATTACGGTAGATTATCATAATCATGATAGAAAGCTCGTACACTCTATATATGGTAGCACAACAAGAGAGATTTGCCACATAGCTACTACGACAAACCCATAGTCTGGTGATGGACCCCGCACACCTCAACAGGGAGTGGTGTGGTGGTGATATTGATGAATAATGAGAGTGAATTCCTGTAACGACCGAACCTGGTAAGATTCGAGTCTCTGTGCTCACTGTGCTAGTCCCTGGATCAATAGCTAGAACACACAGTACAAGATGTAATACCAAGAATAAAGCACATGCCATAAATAATACATCGTAGATCCAGACTTTAAAAGTTTTCAAATCATAGTCAAATTTAGCTAAGATCAAACAACACAAGCAAGCTTTTAATTAATCATATTGAAACAAATAACATACCAAATTTTAGAATTTTGGGATGTTATAATTCCCCTTCCTGTAGGGTGCTGAAGAAGCAATACAACTCATGCTTTGCCTTGGACCGTTAATATCTTGAAGTGGTCATGAACAAAAACCCAATAAAATTAGGTTAATAAATATAAGGTTTGTAACTGAAGGGTTGTGTGCTACTTGTGAGCTGCGTTGGGATTTTCCATGAAGAGGAGAGGAGATGCAGTACAGTAGAGATAAGTATTTCCCTCAGTGAGAACCAAGGTTATCGAACCAGTAGGAGAATCACACAAAGCCTTGTGAACAACATCTGCACACACAAAAGCAAATACTTGCACCCAACATGGGCAAGAGGGTCGTCAATCCCCTTGAACTCGTTACTTGCAAGGATTAAATCTTGTAGTGGTAGATAGATAAATTGCAAAACAAAATAAAAGAAATAAAATTGCAGCAAAGATATTTAGGTTTTCTTTTTATATGTAAAGTAGACCCGGGGGCCATAGTTTTCACTAGAGGCTTCTCTCTCGAACACATAGCATACGGTGGGTAGACAAATTACTGTTGGGCAATTTATAGAAAAGCGCATAGTTATGACAATATTCAAGGCAATGATCATGTATATAGGCATCACGTCCGAGACAAGTAGACCGACTCCTGCCTGCATCTACTACTATTACTCCACCCATCGACCGCTATCCAGCATGCATCTAGGGTATTAAGTTAATGAAAATGGAGTAACGCCTTAAGCAAGATGACATGATGTAGACAAAGTAAACCCAATCAATATGAATAAACCCCATCGTTTTACCCTTAATGGCAACAATACAAATACGTGTCTTGTCCCCTACTTTGTCACTGGGATATAGAGCACCACAAGATTGAACCCATTACAAAGCACCTCTCCCGTTGAAGATAAATCAATCTAGTTGGCCAAACCAAACGAATAGATCGGAGAGAAATACAAAGCTATAAAAATCATGCATAATAAAGTTCAGAAAAGACTCAATTACTTCTCATGAACAATCTGATCATAAACCCACCATTCATCGGATCCCAACAAACACACCGCAAAAGAAGATTACATCGAATAGAACTCCAAGAAGATCGAGGAGAACATTGTATTGAAGATCAAAGAGAGAGAAGAAGCCATCTAGCTACTAGCTATGTACCCGTAGGTCTATGGTAAACTACTCACACATCATCGGTAGGGCAGCAAGGTTGATGTAGAAGCACTCTGTGATCGATTCCCCCTCCGGCAGGGTGCCGAAAAAGGCCTCCAGATGGGATCGCGGAAGAACAGAAGCTTGCGGCGACGGAAAAGTTATTCGAGGTGGTTTTCTGTTGGTTTCCTAATATTTGAGAATTCATAGAAGCGGAATTAGGTCAAAAGGAGCCACGAGGGGCCCACAAGGTAACAGGGCGCGGCCACCCCCCTAGGCGCGCCATGTTGCCTTCTCACCTCCTCGTGAGGCTTCTGGTCTCCTCCTGAAGCTTCTAGGGTCTCCTTTGTCCAGAAAAAAATCATCAAAAAGTCTCATAGCGTTTGGACTCCGTTTGGTACAGATTTTCTGAAAAACCAAAAACAAGTAGAAAATAGCAACTGGCACTGGGCACTAGGTTAATAGGTTAGTTCCCAAAAATGATATAAAATGACATATAATTGCATATAAAACATCCAAGATTGATACTATAATAGCATGGAGCAATCAAAAATTATAGATACGTTGGAGACGTATCAGCATCCCCAAGCTTAATTCCTGCTCATCCTCGAGTAGGTAAATGATAAAAACAGAATTTTTGATGTGGAATGCTACCTAGCACGTTTACCATGTAATCTCTTTTATGGTATGAATATTAAGAAACGAGTGATTCAAAGCAATAGTCTATAATTTGATATAAAGACATCAGTACTCGGGCATTCCAACAAACAATCATGCCTTTCAAAATAAAAATGCTAAAGAACGCTATCCCTACAAAATCATATAGCCTGTCATGCTTAGTCTTCCTAACACAAAGTATGAATCATGAACTATCCCGATGACAAGCCGAGCAATTGAATCATACTTTTAAACGCGCTTCAACTTTTTCAACTCCCACGCAATACATGAACGCGAGCCATGGATATAGCACTATGAGTGGAATAGAATGTGGTGATAGGGATCAATAAGGGGAAGTCAGAAAGGAAGATAATCTCGCATCGACGCGGCTATTCAATGGGAAATGGAGATGCCCATCAATTTATATCAATGCGAGGAGTAGGGATTGCCATGCAACGGATGCACTAAGAGCTATAAGTGTATGAAAGCTCAAACTGAAACTAAGTGGGTGTGCATCCAACTTGCTTGCTCATGAAGACCTCGGGCATTTGAGGAAGCCCATCATCGGAATATACAAGCCAAGTTCTATAATGAAAAATTCCCACTTGTATATGAAAGTGACAACTCAGGAGACTCTCTATATGAAAAACATGGTGCTACTCTGAAGCACAAGTGTGGAAAAGGATATTAACATTGCCCCTTCTCTCTTTTTCTCTCATTTTTTTGTTGGCTCTTTTTGGCCTCTTTTTTTCTTTTTATTTTATTTTATTTTTCATCCGGAGTCTCATCCCGACTTGTGGGGGAATCACAGTCTCCATCATCCTTTCCTCACTGGGACAATGCTCTAATAATGATGATCATCACACTTTTAATTACTTACAACTCGATATTGCATCTCGATACTAGAACAATATGACTCTATATGAATGCCTCTGGCAGTGTACCAGGATGTACAATGATCTAGCGTAACATGTATAAAAATATGATGAATGGTGGCTTAGCCACAAATACTATGTCAGCTATATGATCATGCAAAGCAATATGATAATGAAGATGTGTGTCATATAAACGAAACAGTGGAAGTGGCATGGTAATATATCTCGGAATGGCTATGGAAATGCCATAATATGTAGGTATGGTGGCTGTTTTGAGGAAGATATAAGGAGGCTTATGTGTGATAGAGCGTATCATATCACGGGGTTTGGATGCACCAGTGAAGTTTGCACCGACTCTCGAGGTGAGAAAGGACAATGCATGGTACCGAAGAGGCTAGCAAATTGCGGAAGGGTAAGAGTGCGTATAATCCATTGCTACTTGTGAGCTGCATTGGGCTTTCCCCGAAGAGGAGGGGATGATGCAGTACAGTAGAGATAAGTATTTCCCTCAGTTATGAAACCAAGGTTATCAATCCAGTAGGAGAATCACGCAACAACTCGTTAGCAGTACCTGCACAAAAAACAACAAATCCTCGCACCCAACATGAACAAGGGGTTGTCAATCCCTTGGCGGTTAATTGCAAGATTAAATTGTATGGTGATAGATAGATAGATCAAACAAAAATACAAAATAAAATAAATAAAGTAAAATTGCAGCAAGGTATTTTTAGGATTTTCAATATATGATAAAGGTAGACCCGGGGACCATAGTTTTCACTAGAGGTTCTCTCTTGAAAATAGCATACGGTGGGTGAACAAATTACTGTTGGGCAATTGATAAAAAAGCAAATAATCATGACGATATCCAAGGCAATGATCATGTATATAGGCATCACGTCCGAGACAAGTAGACCGACTCATGCCTGCATCTACTACTATTACTCCACACATCGACCGCTATCCAGCATGCATCTAGTGTATTAAGTTCATAAAAACGGAGTAACGCCTTAAGCAAAATGACATGATGTAGACAAAGTAAACTCATGCATGAATAAACCCCATCTTTTTACCCTTAATAGCAATGATACATATGTGTCATGTCCCTTTCTGTCAGTGGGATTGAGCACCGCAAGATCGAACCAATTACAAAGCACCTCTCCCATTGCAAGATAAATCAATCTAGTTGGCCAAACCAAATCAATTGATCGGAGAGAAATACGAAGCTATAATAATCATGAATAAAAGAGTTCAGAGAAAACTCAAATAATATTCATGGATAATCTGAACATAAACTCACAATTCATCGGATCCCATCAAACACACCGCAAAAAGTGATTACATCGGATAGAACTCCAAGAACATCGAGGAGAACATTGTATTAAAGATCAAAAAGAGAGAAGAAGCCATCTAGCTACAAACTATGGACCCGAAGGTCTATGGTAAACTACTCACGCATCATCGGAAGGGCAGCAAGGTTGATGTAGAGCCCCTCCATGATCAAATCTCCCTCCGGCAGAGTGCCGGAAAAGGCCTCCAGATGGGATCTCTCGAGAACAGGAACTTGCGGCCGCGGAAAAAGTATTTCGTGGACTCCTCTGTTGGTTTCCGAATTTTAGAGAATTTACAGAGGTGGAATTAGGTCAAACAGAGCAGAGGTGGGCCCACGAGGCACCAGGGCACGCCACCCCCCTGGGGCGCGCCCTGGTGGCTCGTGGCCACCACCTCTGTCTTCTGGCCCTCTCCCGAAGCTTCTAGTGTCTCTTACGTCCAGAAAAAAATCTTCAAAATGTTTCGTGGCATTTGGACTTCGTTTGGTACTGATATTCTGGAAAACCAAAAACAGGCAAAAAACAGCAACTGGCACTGGGCACTAAGTTAATACGTTAGTCTCAAAAAATGATATATAATTGCTTGTAAATGTATATAAAACATCCAAGATTGATACTATAATAGCATGGAACAATAAAAAATTATAGATACGTTGGAGACGTGTCAAGCATCCCCAAGCTTAATTCCTGCTCGTCCTCGAGTTGGTAAATGATAAAAACAGAATTTTTGATGTGGAATGCTACCTATCATATTCATCATATACTCTTTTCTTTGTAGCATGGACATTTGGACTTGAATGATTCAAAGCAATAGTCTATAGTTTGACATGAAGACATAAATACTCAAGCATACTAACAAGCAACCATGTCTTTCAAAATATCAACGCTAAAGAAAGTTATCCCTAGCCCATTATGCTCAATCATTGATCCATTCATGAAACACACTCAATATTAGCTACACACAATGCACAAGTATGACAATAGTGCTCTCTAGTTGGTGCTTTGTAAGAGAAGATGGAGACTCAAAATAAAAATAAAAATTGCATAAAAGTAAATAGATAGGCCCTTCGCAGAGGGAAGCAGAGATTTGGAAATGTGCCAGAGCTCAAAGCTTAAATTAGAGAGATAAAATTATTTTGAGAGGCATGCTTTTCCTGTCAATGAAAACGACCGAGAATTCCCAATATCTTCCATGCTAGACACATTATAGGCGGTTCCCAAACAGAAAATAAAGTTTATTTCCTTTCCACCATTCTTTCACAATCCATGGCTAGCCGTATCCACGGGTGCCCTCCATACCAACACTTTCCAAGGAATTTATTATTATCATCATATTAAAAAAATTCATTTCGGGACTGGGCATCCCTATTACCTGCCACTCTCTCGTGCAATGACAAGTGAATAAACACTCATCATGAGAATAACACACCTAGCATGGAAAATATTGGCCACCCCCTGCCGCTTCATGAGCGGTACGGGCACACAAAATGGAAAATTATTTTTAAAAATTAGAGTTGGCACATGCAAATTTACTTGGAACGGCATGGAAATACCACATATAGGTTGGTATGGTGGACTCATTTGGCACAACTTGGGTTTAAGGAGTTGGATGCACAAGCAGTATTCCCGCTTAGTACAAATGAAGGCTAGCAAATAGATTGAGAAGCGACCAACCAAAAAGCGAAAACGGTCATAAACATGCATTGAACATAACTAACACCAAATGACGCACCATAAGTAGGATATAATTTCGTTGCATAACTATTGACTTTATGTGCATGCATAGGGAATCACAAACCTTAACACCAATATTCTTACTAAATCAAAATTACTCACTAACATGACTCACATATTATGATCTTCATATCGCAAAACTATTGCAAGGAATCAAACTTATCATATCCAATGATCTTTCATTAAAGTTTTTATTATATCCCTCTTGAATATTCATCACTTTGGTACCAAATTCACATCTTGTGCAAATTACCATTACTATTATCAACTCTCAAAAAGATATAAGTGAAGCATGAGAGTGCAAATATTTCTTCAAAATTTAATCTTATCAACTCTCAAAATAATATAAGTGAAGCACGATAGTTCAAATATTTCTTCAAAATATAGCCACCGCCATGCTCAAAAAGATTTAAGTGAAGCACTAGAGCAACTGCCTAGCTCAAAAGATTTAAGTGAAGCACATAGAGTATTCTAACAAATCATGATAAACGTGTGGCTCTCTCAAATAGGTGTGTCCATCAAAGTTGATTGTGACAAACTAAAAAACAAACAAATCAAAGACTCATATAATACACGACGCTCCAAGTAAAACACATATCATGTGATGAATAAAAATATAGCTCCAAGTAAAATTACCGATAGTTGGTAGAAGAAAGAGGGGATGCCTTCCGGGGCATCCCCAAGCTTAGTTGCTTGAGTCTTCCTTGAATATTACCTTGGGATGCCTTGGGCATCCCCAAGCTTAGCTCTTGCTGCTCCTTATTCCTTCATCTATCGTGATCTCACTCAAAACTTGAAAACTTCAATCACACAAAACTCAACATAACCTTCGTGAGATCCGTTAGTATAACAAATAAATATTTAACTTTAAGTACTGTAGTAAATTGATTCATATTTAATATTGGCATAATTATACTGTACTCCAACTTCTCCATGACTCATACCCCCCGATACGATCCATAGATTCATCAAAATAAGCAAACTATGCAACAAAAATAGAATCTGTCTAAAACAGAACAGTATGTAAAGATCTATTTAAAATCTATACTTATGTAACTCAAAAAATTCTGAAAAATTAGGATAACGTGGGAAATTCATATACCAATACTGTGTAAAAATTTCAGATTTTTCTGACACTCCAGTACAGAACTAAAATTCCAGCACTGGACGAAAAACTTTCTATTTTCCAAACAGCATCAATTATACTATCTTCCAAATCATCCCAAAGGCATTGATTGGCACAAACACTAATTAAAACATAAAAACACAATCATAACAGTAGCATAATTGTGTAAACACACAAGAACAGATATAAAAAGCAAAAAATTATTTTATTCATTGGGTTGCCTCCCAACAAGCGCTATTGTTTTATAGCCATTAAGATAGGCTTGAGATTTCACTGCTGCTCACATGAAAGATAATAATTGAAACACAAAGAGAACATCATATAACATGTAACAACCACATTTAAGTCTAACATACTTCCTATGCATAGGAATTTTATAAGAAAACAAATTATCAAGACAACCAATATCTAGCGTATGTAAAGAATGAAGCATTAATACTTTCAACGTAACGAGAGGCAATTTAGTAACATGAAGATTTCTACAACCACATTTTCCTCTCTCATAATAATTACATGTAGGATCATAATCAAAGTCAACAATATAGCTATCATAAACATTATTCTCTCTATGATCCATATGCATAAAAGTTTTATAATCTTCCAAAATAGTGGGGTTATCATCAACTAAAGTCATGACCTCTCCAAACCCACTTTCATCAAAAAATTCATAAGATTGAACACTCTCCAAAGTAGTGGGATCATTATTACTTAAAGTTGACGCTCTTCCAAACCCACTTTTAATAGTATTGCAAATTTTATTATGAATAACATATTCATCATGAGGCTTAAATAAATTTTCAAGATCATAAGAAGCATTATCACCCCAATCATGATCATTGCAATAAGTAGTGGACATAACAAAATTATCATCCCCAAGCTTGTAGTTTTGCATATTATTAGCACAATTCACATTACTAGATCATAAGAAGCATTTATAACTTGCAAGATAGGATCAAGAACACAAATATATTCATGCAAACATAAAGGGTTCAGATTTGAAATCATGGCACTCGGGCCCTAGTGACAAGCATTAAGCATAGCAAAGTCATAGCAACATCAATCTCAGAACATAGTGGATACTAGGGATCAAGCCCTAACAAAACTAACTCGATTACATGATAAATCTCATCCAACTCATCACCGTCCAGCAAGCCTACGAAGGAATCACTCACTCCCGGCGGTGAGCATCATGAAATTGGTGATGAAGGATGGTTGATGATGACGATGCCGGAAGATCCCCCTCTCTGGAGCCCCGAACGGACTCCAGATCTGGCCTCCTGATGAAGAACAGGAGGTGGAGGTGGCTCCGTATCGTGAAACGCAATAAAACTTCCTCTCTTATTTTTTTTTCTGGAAATAGGAATTTATAGCGTTGGAATTAGGTCAGACGGAGCCACGTGGGCCCCACGAGGTACCAGGGCGCGCCTGGGGGGGGGGGTGGCGCGCCCTGGTGCCTCGTGGGTACTAGGTGGCCCCCCTCCAGTGGGTCTTGGTGCCAGTATTTTTTATATTTTCCATAAAAAATCTCGAGAAAGTTTCATCCAATTCCAAGAACTTTTATTTCTGCACAAAAAACAACACCATGGTAGTTCTGCTGATAACAGCGTTAGTCCGGGTTAGTTTCATTCAAATCATGCAAATTAGGGGCCAAAACAAGAGCAAAAGTGTTTGGAAAAGTAGATACGACGGAGACGTATCAACTCCCCCAAGCTTAACTCATTGCTTGTCCTCAAGCAATTCAGTTGACAAACTGAAAGTGATAAAGAAAAACTTTTACAAACTCTTTTGTTCTTGTATCTATATATATGCTTAAATAGTACCCAAGTTTTCAGCAGAGATTATAACTAACCATGCAAATGATAACTCTTAGAAATTATATTCACTCATATCAATGGCATAATCAACTAGCGAGCAATAATAAGATATCTTAAATGCCAACACTTTGTCAAAACGATCATGATATAATATGACAACATGGTATCTCACTAGCCCTTTCTGAGACCGCAAAACATAAATGCAGAGCACCTCCAAAGTTCAAGCAGCGACTAAACATTGTTATTCATGGTAGAAGAGATCCAATCATGATGCACACAACATTAACTATTCACAATGCATGAGAATGCCAATAGTGCTCTCAGGCCTGGTGCTTGTTTGAGAAGGTGATGACTCAACAATAAAAGTAAAATAACATAAAAGTAAATAGATAGGCCCTTCGCAGAGGGAAGCATGGATTTGCACAGGTCCCAGAGCTCGAAGCTTAAATCAGAGGTAAATAAAATTTTGGGAGGTATGCCTTTCCTGTCAACGTCACGACCGAGAGTTTTCAATATCTTCCATGCTAAACACATTAGCGGCGGTTCCCAAGTGGTAAAGTAATGTTTACTCCCCCTCCACCAACAAACACAAGCCATGGCTAGTCGAATCCTCGGGTGCCCTCCATACCAACAACTTTCCGGGGGAGTTTGCTTTGTTATTTTGTGATTTTAATAATGGGACTGGGCATCCCGATTACCAGCCCCTCTCGTGCAAGGACAAGTGAATAAACACTCATCATGAGAATAACCCGCTTAGCATGGAAGATACTGACCGCCCCCTGTCGCTCCATGAGCGGTACGGGCACACAAAATAGATGTTCATTTGAATATTTAGAGGTGGCACATGCAAATTTACTTAGAATGGCAGAGTAATACCGCATATAGGTAGATATAGTGGACTCATCTGGAATAACTTTGGTTTAAGGGTTTTGATGCACAAGCAGTATTCCCGCTTAGTACAGGTGAATGCTAGCAAATAGGTTGAGAAGCGACCAGCTAGAGAGCGAAAACGGTCATAATCATGCATTATGAATAATCAACATTGAATACTAGCATGAGTAGGATATAAACACCATGAACATAAATATCATGGAGGCTATGTTGGTTTTGAATCAACTACATGCGTGAACATGTGCCAAGTCAAGCCACTTGAAACATTCAGAGGAGGATACCATATCATCATACTACATCATGAACATTTTAATGCATGTTGACACTCAAGATAAATCATTATCCACTCCTAGCTACTTAAGCATGGCATGAGCAACTATAATCTCTAATTGTCATCATAAACATGTTTAATCATAATATGCTGAATCATGGATACTGAGTTAAACATATTTACAAAAACAAAGAACAAGTTGAGTTCATACCCGCTTTTCCTTGCCACCGTCACTTCAACAAATCATCGTCATTATTGCCTTTCACTTGCATGACCGAATGATATGAAAATAAAAATAGTGCAAGTGTGCCGTGGACTAAGCTGGAATCTGCAAGCATTTTATTCAAAGGAGAAGACAAGGTAAAATGGGCTCTTTGTTAGATCAACAATAATGCATACGAGAGCCACTCATCATTTTCATCGTGGTCTTCTCCTTACAATGGCTCAACAAAAGAAAAGAATTTCAGAGAAACACACTGAAATATTTTTGGAGTTTTTAGTTTTCTGAAGAAAGCAAACAAAAAAAAGAACAAAAAACGAGGAAAGAAAACTATTTACACGGGAGAGCTCCCAACAAGCAAAAGAAGAAATGGGATATCTTTTTGGGTTTTCTTTTAATACTACAACTAATTAAGCTAAAAAGAAAAACCGAAAAGAAACGAGAAATATTTTTGGATTTTCTCAAAGTTTTTCAAACACACAAGAAGAAAGCGAGAAAATAAAACTAACATTTATTATACAATGAAAAAGTATGAATACCGACAACTGGAATGAAATGTGTGGACATGAATGTAATGTCGGTGAGAAATACGTACTCCCCCAAGCTTAGGCTTTTGGCCTAGCTTTGTCTACGGCCATCCGTAGTAGCCATCCGGTCCCATGTGAAACTCCTGAGGTGGCGGCACCCGAGCGTCCCAATCCTGGGCCTCCTGCTCTGCCGCTGCCAAGGCGTTCCGGTAAGCAACGATGTCCGGTGGCATCACGGTATATCCGTTCCTGGCATGAGAATCAAACAAAGCAGGTGCAGGCAATAGAATAATATCACGAGTATCCTCACTAAAAACCAAGTTATAACGAATGTGGTGAGGAGGCTCAGGAGCATCAAGAAAGTGGTGGTCCCTCATGGACTGGAAATCTAAGTAAACTCTGGGCAACAAATAATCATGAGGGCGTATGTTAACATTAAAACGTCTCGCTAAGCGAGTAGCATAAATACCACCATGAATTTTTTCCCTAGTCCTATTAGTGTGCAAGCGGTGTGCAACGATAGCTCCAAGGCTATAAGTGTTATCATTATGCAGTGCGTGGCGTAAAATGGCAAAGTCAGGTGCAGCTAGCGCACTACCTTGCTCCCTAGCAATCAAGCATTTCCCTAAGAATAAAGCGAAGTAATGAACAGAGGGAAATTGCAGGTTAGTGGCTCAGGCTTTCGACACGCCCCTTTCCTCTCCCACAGTTAAAGTGTGGAGGAAACCCTCAAACTCCTCCGGTCGAGGCTCTGTGATTTCCCCATCGAAGGGAATCAAACATATCTCACAAAATTCAGCTAGAGGTATCTGATAATTTTCAGCATATAAGTCAAAGCGCACCTCAGGGGGTTCGAGCCTACTCAGAAAATGAAAGTTTTGCACAAAGGAATTTGTAAGGATGTGGTGCTGGTCACACTCATCTGCGAGGAAGTCAGTCAGTCCAGCATTTGCAATGAATTGCACGAACTCTTGGTAGAATCCGGCTTCGTTCATGAAGGCATCGTGCGGCCATTCGCACGGCCGGACCTCCGTCCTACGCGGAATGTTGAGGTCGTTGTCCGAGGAGTCCCCAAGGACTCCCTTGGCGTTCCGCTTCGAAGAACTCCTCCGGAAGATATTCATTTTCCTAAGAACAATTTTCTAAAAAAAATTGGGCCACAAAATGATATCAATAAAACTTCACAAGATTGATAGCAACTACTCATATGGATGTCTAGAGGCTATATCAAGCATTCAAACTACTTGGAACTCAAAGAATTCAACATGCAAGCTCATTTTCAGTAGCACCAAGAGTAGCTAATTATGCAAAATATAATCCACAAAAGCAAAAACTAATTGGAGCAATGGAGGAGTCACATACCGAGGAGTAATCTCCCAAAACAGTTTCGAAAACGAAGCTCCGAGCAAAGAGATCGAAAATTTCAGGTTTGTGAGCAAGAACACGAGAGAGAGAGAGAGAGCTACCAGGAATTTTTTCTAGAGGTAAGAGACGAAGTGAGCTGAAGGGATAAGTGAGGGGGTCCCTGTGGGGCCCACGAGCCACCTGGGCGCGCCAGGGGGGTGGCGCGCCCTGGTGCCTCGTGGGCACCTGGGGCACCCCCTGGTATGATTTTAGTGCCAAAAATTCTTAAATATTCTATAAAAATTCATATCAATATTTTATTGCATTCTGAGCACTTTTATTTCTGGGCACTTTTTTTATTGCACGGATAATTCAGAAAACAGGGTAATCATGGCATTTTATTGCATTTAACTAAAAATAACAGAGAACAAAAATGGGTACAGAAGGTTGTGCTTACTAAATTCATCGACCACATGCCTCTCAAAAAGAATCCGTTAATAAGGTTGATCAAGTCTTATTAACAAACCATTTCCGAGTGACATGAAACCGAAGAATTTTCGTATAACACTAAGTTACCTCAACGGGGATATGCATCTCCCCAATAATAAGAGTTTCATATTTCTTTTTAACAGTAGGAAGAGGGAGTTTAAAACTTCCAATAGTAATTGTCGGAGTATTTCCAATAACACGAATA
Organism: Elymus sibiricus; assembly: GCA_039707655.1. Taxonomy (NCBI): domain Eukaryota; kingdom Viridiplantae; phylum Streptophyta; class Magnoliopsida; order Poales; family Poaceae; genus Elymus; species Elymus sibiricus. The sequence goes on from CM077666.1 coordinate 354,119,866, forward strand.
CCATTTACTTGAAATTGTTTCTTCAGAAAGTGCACCGTATGTTCATTACCATTGATATGAAAAGTGACCTTGCTTTTGTTGCAATCAATAACAGCCCCTGCAGTATTCAAAAAGGGTCTACCAAGGATAATTGACATGTTGTCATCCTCGGGCATATCAAGTATAACAAAGTCTGTTAGAATAGTAACGTTTGCAACTACAATGGGCACATCCTCACAAACACCGATAGGTATGGCAGTTGATTTGTCAGCCATTTGCAATGATATTTCAGTGGGAGTGAGTTTATTCAAATCAAGTCTTTTATATAAAGAGAAAGGCATAACACTAACACCGGCTCCTAAATCACACAAAGCAGTTTTGACATAATTTCTTTTGATAGAGCATGGTATAGTTGGTATTCCTGGATCTCCTAGTTTCTTAGGTACTCCATCCTTAAAAGAATAATTTGCAAGCATGGTAGAAATTTCAGCTTCAGGTATCTTTCTTTTATTTGTGACAATGTCTTTCATGTATTTAGCATAGGGAGGCATCTTTATAATATCAGTCAAACGAGTGCGCAAAAAGACTGGCCTAAGCATTTCAGCAAAGCGTTCAAATTCTTCCTCATCCTTTTTCTTAGATGGTTTAGGAGGAAAGGGCATGGGTTTTTGAACCCATGGTTCTCTTTCTTTACCATGTTTTCTAGCAACGAAGTCTCTTTTAACATAACGTTTATTTTTAGAAGGTGGGTTATCAAGATCAACAGCAGGTTCTATTTCAACATCATTATTAGGTTCTTTATCATTATCTGGTTGGGTATCCACATGAGCATCATCATTATTATTATCATCAGGTGAATGTTCATTACCAGATTGTGTTTCAGCATCAGAAATAGAAACATCATTACTATTCTCTAAGGGTTTCTCTACCTCAGGTTCACTAGAAGTATGCAAAGTCCTATCATTTTTCTTTTTCTTTTTAAATGGACTAGGTGCATCAACATTAATTCTTTGAGAGTCTTGTTCAATTCTTTTTGGGTGACCTTCAGGATAAAGTGGCTCCTGAGTCATTCTACCTCCTCTAGTCATTACTCTAACAGCATGATCATTCATATTGTTATTCATTTCATTGAGCAATTCACTTTGAGATTTAGCAACTTGTTCTAATTGGGTTTGAACCATAGATGCATGTTTACTCACACCTTGAACATCATTAGCAATTCTAAATAACAAGTCACTCAGGCGATCAATCATGTAGGCATTTCATTTCAATTGTTTCATAACATTTGCATTGAAGTGATCTTGCTTAATAATATAATTGTCAAATTCATACAAGCATTGACTAGGAGGTTTGTTATAAGGAATATCACCTTCATCAAATTTTATAAGAGAATTTACCTCTACTACCTGTGACGGTGTGTCAAGACCATGTATTTCTTCAATAGGTGGTAGATTCTTAACATCTTCAACTTTAATACCTTTTTCCTTCATACACTTCTTTGCTTCTTGCATATCTTCAGGACTGAGATATAAAATACCCCTCTTCTTCGAGGTGGGTTTGGGCGGTGGTTCAGGAAGTGTCCAATCATTATCATTCTTCAATATATTATTCAATAATTCCTCAGCTTGTTCAATAGTCCGTTCCCTGAAAACACAACTCGCACAACTATCTAGGTAGTCCCTAGAAGCATCGGTTAGTCCATTATAGAAGATATCAAGTATTTCATTTTTCTTAAGATGATGATCAGGCAAAGCATTAAGTAATTGGAGAAGCCTCCCCCAAGCTTGAGGGAGATTCTCTTCTTCAATTTGCACAAAGTTAAATATTTCCTGTAAAGCAGCTTCTTTCTTATGAGCAGGAAAATATTTTTCAGAGAAGTAATAAATCATATCCTGGGGACTACGCACACATCCAGGAGCTAGAGTATTATACCATTCCTTAGCATCACTCTTTAATGAGAAAGGAAACAACTTAAGAATATAGTAATAGCGAATTTTTTCCTCATGAGCAAATAGGGTGGCTATATCATTTAATTTAGTAAGATGTGCCACAACGGTTTTGGTTTCATAACCATGGAAAGGATCAGATTCAACCAAAGTAATTAACTCAGGATCGACAGAGAATTCATAATCCTTATCAGTAACAAATATGGGAGAAGTAGCAAACTTAGGATCATATTTCATTCTCTCCCTCATAGATTTTTCTTTCATTTCAACAAGCAACTTTATAACTTCATGTCTATCATTACAAGCAAGGATGGCTCTAGCCGTCTCCCTATCAAAGCAATGTTCATTAGGTGTTTCAACTCTAGTAGGAGAGCTAGGAATAATAGGTGAATCATAATTCTCAAGAGTTTCAACATTTTTCTTTAGCTTTAGCAATTTGTTTAGCAAGAAATTCACCAAGTGACACAACATTATCAAGCATAGTACTAGCATCATCATGAGTATCATTCATAGCAGAAGTGGTATCATCAATAACTTGCGACATATCAGAATTAATAGCATGTGGCGGTGTTGAAAGTTTACTCAAAACAGAAGGTGAATCAAGTGCAGAGCTAGATGGCAATTCCTTACCTCCCCTCGTCTTAGAGGGAACGATCTTGGTCTTAGCGTCTTTCAGATTCTTCATAGTGATCAGCAGATATAAATCCCAAGTGACTTAGCAAATAAAGCTATGCTCCCTGGCAACGGCGCCAGAAAAACGTCTTGATAACCCACAAGTATAGGGGATTGCAACAGTTTTCGAGGGTAGAGTATTCAACCCAAATTTATTGATTCGACACAAGGGGAACCAAAGAATATTTGCAAGTATTAGCAGTTGAGTTGTCAATTCAACCACACATGGAGACTAAATATTTGTAGCAGAGTGATCAGTAGCACAGTAGTATGGTAGTTTGATAGCAATAGCAATAATAGTAACAGTAGCAGTAACGGTAGCAGCAATAGTATTGTAGCAATTGTGACAGTAGTAGCAACAGTAGTAACTTAGCAAGAACAATATGTGAAAAGCTCGTAGGCATTGGATCGGTGATTATGTTGGATAACATTCATCATGTAACAGTCATAACCTAGGGCGACACAGAACTAGCTCCAATTCATCAATGTAATGTAGGCATGTATTCCGTATATAGTCATACGTGCTTGCGATAAGAACTTGCATGCCATCTTTTGTCCTACCCTCCCGTGGCAGCGGGGTCCATAAGGAAACTAAGGGATATTAAGGCCTCCTTTTAATAGAGAACCGAAACAAAGCATTAACACATAGTGAATACATGAACTCCTCAAACTATGGCAATCACCGGAAAGAATCCCAATTATTGTCACCTTGTGGTATGCGGATCATAACACATAGCAGGTGCGTATAACTTGCAAGATCGGCTCAAGAACACAAATATATTCATGAAAACATAAAGGGTTCAGATCTGGAATCATGGCACTCGGGCCCTAGTGACAAGCATTAAGCATAGCAAAGTCATAGCAACATCAATCTCAGAACATAGTGGATACTAGGGATCAAGCCCTAACAAAACTAACTCAATTACATGATAAATCTCATCCAACTCATCACCGTCCAGCAAGCCTACGAAGGAATTACTCACTCCCGGTGGTGAGCATCATGAAATTGGTGATGAAGGATGGTTGATGATGACGATGCCGGAAGATCCCCCTCTCCGGAGCCCCGAACGGACTCCAGATCTGGCCTCCCGATGAAGAACAGGAGGTGGTGGCGGCTCCGTATCGTGAAACGCAATAAAACTTCCTCTCTTACTTTTTTCCTCTGGAAATAGGAATTTATAGCGTTGGAATTAGGTCAGACGGAGCCACGTGGGCCCCACGAGGTACCAGGGCGCGCCTGGGGGGGGGGGGGTGGCGCGCCCTGTTGCCTCGTGGGCACTGGGTGGCCCCCCTCCAGTGGGTCTTGGTGCCAGTATTTTTTATATATTCCATAAAAAATCTCCAAAAAGTTTCATCCAATTCCAAGAACTTTTATTTCTGCACAAAAAACAACACCATGGTAGTTTTGCTGAAAACAGCGTCAGTCCGGGTTAGTTTCATTCAAATCATGCAAATTAGGGGCCAAAACAAGAGCAAAAGTGTTTGGAAAAGTAGATACGACGGAGATGTATCAGCTTCTCTCTTGAAAATAGCATACGGTGGGTGAACAAATTACTGTTGGGCAATTGATAGAAAAGCAAATAATCATGCGATATCCAAGGCAATGATCATGTATATAGGCATCACGTCCGAGAAAAGTAGACCGAAACGATTCTGCATCTACTACTATTACACCACACATCGACCGCTATCCAGCATGCATCTAGTGTATTAAGTTCATAAAGAACGGAGTAATGCCTTAAGCAAGATGACATGACGTAGACAAAGTAATTTCACGCATGAATAAACCCCATCTTTTTACCCATAATAGCAACGATACATACGTGTCATCTCCCTTTCTGTCACTGGGATTGAGCACCGCAAGATCGAACCCATTACAAAGCACCTCTCCCATTGCAAGATAAATCAATCTAGTTGGCCAAACCAAATCAATAGATCGGAGAGAAATACGAAGCTATAATAATCATGCATAAAAGAGTTCAGAGAAAACTCAAATAATATTCATGGATAATCTGATCATAAACTCACAATTCATCGGATCCCAACAAACACACTGCAAAAAGTGATTACATCGGATAGAACTCCAAGAACATCGAGGAGAACATTGTATTGAAGATCAAAAAGAGAGAAGAAGTCATCTAGCTACTAACTATGGACCCAAAGGTCTGTGGTAAACTACTCACGCATCATCGAAAGGGCAGCAAGGTTGATGTAGAGCCCCTCCGTGATCGAACCCCCCTTCGGCAGAGTGCCGGAAAAGGCCTCCAGATGGGATCTCTCGAGAACAGGAACTTGTGGCGGCGGAAAAAGTATTTTGTGGACTCCTCTGTTGGTTTCCCGATTTTAGAGAATTTATAGAGGTGGAATTAGGTCAAACGGAGCAGAGGTGGGCCCACGAGGCACCAGGGCGCGCCACCCCCCCGAGGCGCGCCCTGGTGGCTCGTAGCCACCTCCTCTGTCTTCTGGCCCTCTCCCGAAGCTTCTAGTGTCTCTTATGTCCAGAAAAAAATCTCCAAAAAGTTTCGTGGCATTTGGACTTCATTTGGTACTGATATTCTGGAAAACCAAAAAACAGGCAAAAAACAACAACCGACACTGGGCACTAAGTTAATAGGTTAGTTCCAAAAAATGATATATAATTGCTTGTAAATGTATATAAAACATCCAAGATTGATACTATAATAGCATGGAACAATCAAAAATTATAGATACGTTGGAGACGTATCATCCATGGACTCACATTAGTCATAAAGAACTCACATACTTATTGCAAAAGTCTGTTAGCCCTCGAAGTAAAGTAGTACTCGCATGCCCCTAGGGGGATAGATTGGTAGGAAAAGACCATCGCTCCTCCCCGACCACCACTCATAAGGTAGACACTCAATAATAAATCATGCTCCAACTTCATCGCATAACTAGGGACTATACGTGCATGCTTTGGGAATCACAAACCTTAACACCAATATTCTTACTAAACCACAATCACTCACTAGTACATCCACATATTACCATCTTAATATCGCAAAACTATTGCAAGGAATCAAACTTATCATATTCTGTGATCTACATGAAAGTTTTATTATATCCCTCTTGAATACCTATCCTTTATGGACTAATCTTATAACCCGTGCAAATTGCCATTACTATTTATTAAACTCTCAAAAATAATTAAGTGAAGCATGCGAGTGCAACTATTTCTTTAAAATATAACCACCGACGTGCTCTAAAATATATAAGTGAAGCACTAGAGCAACTGCCTAGCTCAAAAGATATTAGTGATGCTCATAAAGTATTCTAACAAATCACGATAAATGTGTGTCCCTCTCAAAAAGGTGTGTTCAACAAAAGATGATTGTGGCAAACTAAAAAGCAAACAAATAAAACTAAAGAAAACTATGGCACAAGATGCTCCAAGTAAAACTCATATCATGTGATGAATAAAAATATAGCTCCAAGTGGTATACCGATAGATTGTAGACGAAAGAGGGGATGCCATCCAGGGCATCCCCAAGCTTAGACGCTTGGGTCTTCCTTGAATATTACCTTGGGGTTCCTTGGGCATCCCCAAGCTTAGGTTCTTGCCGCTCCTTATTCCTTTATCCATCGTGATCTCACCCAATACTTGAAAACTTCAGCACACAAAACTCAACAGAAACCTCGTGAGATCCGTTAGTATAACAAATAAATATTAAACTTTAGGTACTGTTATAAATTGATTCATATTTAATTTTTGCATAATGCTACTGTACTCTAACTTCTCCATGACTTATACCCCCCGATATAATCCATAGCATCATTAAAATCAGCAAACTATGCAATAGAAAACAGAATCTGTCTAAAACAGAACAGTCTGTAAAGATCTAAATAAAACTGATACTTCTGTAACTCCAAAAATTCTGAAAAATTAGGACAACGTAAAGAATTCATATACCAATATTTTGTAAAAACATAAGGATTTTATCACATTCCATTACAGAATAGAAATTCCAGAACTGGGTGTAAAACTTTCTGTTTTTCAAACAACATCAATTATACTATCATCCAAATCATCTTAAAGGCATTACTTGGCACAAACACTAATTAAAATATAAAAACACAATCATAACAGTAGCTATAATTGTGTAACACAAGAAAAATAACAAATGCAATAAAGATAAATATTGGGTTGCCTCCCAACAAGCGCTATTGTTTTATGCCCCTAGCTAGGCATAATGCATGTTTCAAGTATTATCATCTTTCAAATCCAATTCCTCAATTATACATCCATGCTTCCTAGGAGGTTTAGCATAAGAGTTTTTAATTATCACACTCCTAGGGACAAAGTTGAGGAATTTACTTTCATAAATAGGTTCCTTTATTATATCAATGAAATTGGGGTGTGATACGTCTCCAACGTATCTATAATTTTTTATTGTTCCATGCTATTATAGTATCAATCTTGGATGTTTTTATATACATTTACAAGAAATTATATATCATTTTTTGGGACTAACCTATTAACTTAGTGCCCAATGCCTGTTGTTGTTTTTTGCCTGTTTTTGGTTTTCCAGAATATCAGTAGCAAACGAAGTCCAAATGCAACGAAATTTTTTGGAGATTTTTTTCTGGACATAAGAGACACTAGAAGCTTCAGGAGAGGGCCAGAAGATAGAGGAGGTGGCCACGAGCCACCAGGGCGCGCCCTAGGGGGGGTGGCGTGCCCTGGTGCCTCGTGGGCCCACCTCTGCTCCGTTTAACCTAATTCCACCTCTATAAATTCTCTAAAATGGGGAAAGCAATAGAGGAGTCCACGAAATACTTTTTCTGCCGCCGCAAGTTTCTGTCTCGAGAGATCCCATCTGGAGGCCTTTTCCGGCACTCTGCCGGAGGGGGAATCGATCACGGAGGGGCTCTCCATCAACCTTGCTGCCCTTCCGATGATGCATGAGTAGTTTACCACATACCTTCGGGTCCATAGTTACTAGCTAGATGGCTTCTTCTCTCTTTTTGATCTTCAATACAATGTTCTCCTCGATGTTCTTCGAGTTCTATCCGATGTAATCACTTTTTGCGGTGTGTTTGTTGGGATCCGATGAATTGTGAGTTTATGATCAGATTATCCATGAATATTATTTGAGTTTTCTCTGAACTCTTTTATGCATGATTATTATAGCTTCGTATTTCTCTCCGATCTATTGATTTGGTTTGGCCAACTAGATTGATTTATCTTGCAATGGGAGAGGTGCTTTGTAATGGGTTCGATCTTGCAGTGCTCAATCCCAGTGACAGAAAGGGACATGACACGTATGTATCGTTGCTATTATGGGTAAAAAGATGGGGTTTATTCATGCGTGAATTTACTTTGTCTACGTCATGTCATCTTGCTTAAGGCGTTACTCCGTTCTTTATGAACTTAATACACTAGATGCATGCTGGATAGCGGTCGATGTGTGGAGTAATAGTAGTAGATGCAGGCAGGAGTCGGTGTACTTGTCTCGGACGTGATGCCTATATACATGATCATTGCCTTGGATATCGTCATGATTATTTTCTTTTCTATCAATTGCCCAACAGTAATTTGTTCACCCACCGTATGCTATTTTCAAGAGAGAAGCCTCTAGTGAAAACTATGCCCCCCGGGTCTACCTTAATCATATATTGAAAATCCTAAAAATACCTTGCTGCAATTTTACTTTATTTATTTTATTTTGTATTTTTGTTTAATCTATCTATCTATCACCATACAATTTAATCTTGCAATTAACCGCCAAGGGATTGACAACCCCTTATTCGCGTTGGGTGCGAGGATTTGTTGTTTTGTGTGCAGGTACTGCTAACGAGTTGTTGCATGATTCTCCTACTAGATTGATAACCTTGGTTTCATAACTGAGGGAAATACTTATCTCTACTGTACTGCATCATCCCCTCCTCTTCGGGGAAATCCCAACGCAGCTCACAAGTAGCAGGAAGATTTTCTGGCGCCGTTGCCGGGGAGACATCATCAACATCTATCAAGTACCTATGCATAAACTTTCATCTCCTTGCATTTATTTTATTTGCCTGTGCCTATTGTTTTCATCTCCCCCACTTCTAATTTTTTAATTACAAAAACACAATTTTTTTTATTTGCTTGCTTGCTTTTATTGCCATGACAACACTCAAGAACAGTAAGTAAAACAAAAATTTAAGATCACTATGGATCCTCATCCACTTGCTAATCTTTTCAAAAGATCCAATTATAATGAACCAATTGCTAGTGATTTGAGTGCTCTTGATTTTCTCTATGAAGTTTTGCTTGAAAATCATGAATCTGAAAATTATGATGAAGTGTTAGAAGAAAAAATTTATAAAGTGATTCATGATAGCTCCTTGATTGAAAAGCATGATTGCAATGATGTTACTATAAATTCTAGTAATGTGAATTGTGCTATTAATATGCAAAACTACAAGCTTGGGGATGATAATTTTGTTATGTCCACTACTTATTGCAATGATCATGATTGGGGTGATGATGCTTCTTATGATCTTGAAAATTTATTTAAGCCTCATGATGAATATGTTACTGATAATAAAATTTGCAATACTATTAAAAGTGGGTTTGGAAGAGCGTCAACTTTAGGTAATAATGTTCCCACTACTTTGGAGAGTGTTCAATCTTATGAATTTTTTGATAAAAGTGGGCTTGGAGAGGTCATGACTTTAGTTGATGTTAATCCCACTATCTTGGAAGATTATAAAACTTTTATGCATGTGGATCATGAAGAGAATATTTTATATGATAGCTATATTGTTGAATTTTACTATGATCCCACATGTAATTATTATGAGAGAGGAAAATATGGTTGTAGAAATTTTCATGTTACTCATTTACCTCTCTTGAAGTTCAAATTGTTAATGCTCCGTTCTTCTTCCTTGCATATGCTAGAGATTGCTTGTCTAGATAATTTGTTCTCCTATAAAATGCCTATGCATAGGAAGTATGTTAGACTTAAATGTGTATTTCACATGTTTCATGATGCTCTCTTCGTGTTTCAATTACTATCTTTCATGTGAGCATCATTAAAATCTCGAGCCTATCTTAATGGCTTTAAAGAAAGAGCTTGTTGGGAGACAACCTAATAATTTTTTTCTCTGTTCTTGAGTGTTTGCATGATTATAGCTTCTGTTATGATTATGTTTTTATGTTTTAATTAGTGTTTGTGCCAAGTAAAGCCTTTGGGATGATTTGGAAGATAGTATAATTGATGCTATTTGGAAAACAGAAAGTTTTGCATCCAGTGCTGGAATTTTAATTCTGTACTAGAGTGTCAGAAAAATCTGAAATTTTTACAAAGTATTGGTATATGAATTTACCAAGTTTTCCTAATTTTTCAGAATTTTAGGAGTTACAGAAGTATAGCTTTTAAATGGATCTTTACAGACTGTTCTGTTTTAGACAGATTCTGTTTTTGTTGCATAGTTTGCTTATTTTGATGAATCTATGGATCGTATCGGGGGGTATGAGTCATGGAGAAGTTGGAGTACAGTAGCATTATGCCAATATTAAATATGAATCTATTTACAACAGTACTTAAAGTTAAATATTTATTTGTTATACTAACGGATCTCACGAAGGTTTTGTTGAGTTTTGTGTGATTGAAGTTTTCAAGTTTTGGGTGAGATCACGATAGATGAAGGAATAAGGAGTGACAAGAGCCTTAGCTTCGGGATGCCCATGTCACCCCAAGTTAATATTCAAGGAAGACTCAAGCGTCTAAGTTTGTGGATGCCCCGGAAGGCATCCCCTCTTTCTTGTACCAACTATCGGTAATTTTACTTGGAGCTATATTTTTATTCATCACATGATATGTGTTTTACTTGGAGCGTCGTGTATTATATGAGTCTTTGATTTGTTTGCTTTTTAGTTTGTCACAATCATCTTTGCTGGACACACATATTTGAGAGAGCCACATGTTTATCATGATTTGTTAGAATACTCTATGTGCTTCACTTAAATCTTTTGAGCTAGGCAGTTGTTCTAGTGCTTCACTTAAATCTTTTTGAGCACGGCGGTGGCTATATTTTGAAGAAATATTTGAACTCTCATGCTTCACTTATATTATTTTGAGAGTTGATAAATTTTGAAGAAATATTTGAACTCTCATGCTTCACTTATATTATTTTGAGAGTTGATAAAGATTAAATTTTTGAAGAAATATGTCCACTCTCATGCTTCACTTATATCTTTTTAAGAGTTGATAATAGTAATGATAATTTTCACAAGATATGAATTTGGTCCCAAAGTGATGAATATTCAAGAGGGAGATAATAAAAACTTTCATGAAAGATCATTGGATATGATAAGTTTGATTTCTTGCAATAGTTTTGCGATATGGAGATGATAATATATGAGTCATGTTAGTGAGTGATTATGATTTAGTAAGAATATTGGTGTTAAGGTTTGTGATTCCCTATGCATGCACATAAAGTCAATAGTTATGCAACGAAATTATATCCTACTTATGGTGTATTATTCGGTGTTAGTTATATTCAATGCATGTTTATGACCGTTTTCGCTTTTTGGTTGGTCGCTTCCCAATCTATTTGCTAGCCTTCATTTGTACTAAGCGGGAATACTGCTTGTGCATCCAACTCCTTAAAACCAAGTTGTGCCAAATGAGTCCACCATATCTACCTATATGCGGTATTCCAATGCCGTTCCAAGTAAATTTGCATGTGCCAACTCTAAATTTTTCAAAATAATTTTCCGTTTTGTGTGCCCGTACCGCTCATGAAGCGGCAGGGGGTGGCCAATATTCTCCATGCTAGGTGTGTTATTCTCACGATGAGTGTTTATTCACTTGTCATTGCACGAGAGAGTGGCAGGTAATAGGGATGCCCAGTCCCACAATGAATCAAAAATAATAATAACAAATTCCTTGGAAAGTGTTGGTCTGGAGGGCACCCGTGGATACGGCTAGCCATGGATTGTGAAAGAATGGTGAAAATGAAATAAACTTTATTTTCTGTTTGGGAACCGCCTATAATGTGTCTAGCATGGAAGATATTGGGAATTCTCAGTCGTTTTCGTTGACAGGAAAAGCATGCCTCTCAAAATAATTTTATCTCTCTAATTTAAGCTTTGAGCTCTGACACATTTTCAAATCTCTGCTTCCCTCTGCGAAGGGCCTATCTATTTACTTTTATGCAATTTTTATTTTTATTTTGAGTCTCCATCTTCTCTTACAAAGCACCAACTAGAGAGCACTATTGTCATACTTGTGCATTGTGTGTAGCTAATATTGAGTGTGTTTCATGAATGGATCAATGATTGAGCATAATGGGCTAGGGATAACTTTCTTTAGCGTTGATATTTTGAAAGACATGGTTGCTTGTTAGTATGCTTGAGTATTTATGTCTTCATGTCAAACTATAGACTATTGCTTTGAATCATTCAAGTACAAATGTCCATGCTACAATGAAAAGAGTATATGATGAATATGATAGGTAGCATTCCACATCAAAAATTCTGTTTTTATCATTTACCAACTCGAGGACGAGCAGGAATTAAGCTTGGGGATGCTTGATACGTCTCCAACGTATCTATAATTTTGTATTGTTCCATGCTATTATAGTATCAATCTTGGATGTTTTTATATACATTTACAAGCAATTATATATCATTTTTGGGGACTAACCTATTAATTTAGTGCCCAGTGCCAGTTGTTGTTTTTTGCCTGTTTTTGGTTTTCCAGAATATCAGTACCAAACGAAGTCCAAATGCCACGAAACTTTTGGAGATTTTTTTCTGGACATAAGAGACACTAGAAGCTTCGGGAGAGGGCCAGAAGACAGAGGAGGTGGCCACGAGCCACTAGGGCGCGCCCCAGGGGGTGGCGTGCCCTGGTGCCTCATGGGCCCACCTCTGCTCTGTTTGACCTAATTCCACCTCTATAAATTCTCTAAAATCGGGAAACCAACAGAGGAGTCCACAAAATACTTTTTCCGCCGCCGCAAGTTTCTGTTCTCGAGAGATCCCATCTGGAGGCCTTTTCCGGCACTCTGCCGGAGGGGGAATCGATCACGGAGGGGCTCTCCATCAACCTTGCTGCCCTTCCGATGATGCGTGAGTAGTTTACCACAGACCTTCGGGTCCATAGTTAGTAGCTAGATGGCTTCTTCTCTCTTTTTGATCTTCAATACAATGTTTTCCTCGATGTTCTTCGAGTTCTATCCGATGTAATCACTTTTTGCGGTGTGTTTGTTGGGATCCGATGAATTGTGAGTTTATGATCAGATTAGCCATGAATATTATTTCAGTTTTCTTTGAACTCTTTTATGCATGATTATTATAGCTTCGTATTTCTCTCCGATCTATTGATTTGGTTTGGCCAACTAGATTGATTTATCTTGCAATGGGAGAGGTGCTTTGTAATGGGTTCGATCTTGCGGTGCTCAATCCCAGTGACAGGAAGGGACATGACACATATGTATCGTTGCTATTAAGGGTAAAAATATGGGGTTTATTCATGCGTGAGTTTAATTTGTCTACATCATGTCATCTTGATTAAGGCGTTACTCCGTTCTTTATGAACTTAATACACTAGATGCATGCTGGATAGCAGTCGATGTGTGGAGTAATAGTAGTAGATGCAGGCAGGAGTCGGTCTACTTGTCTCGGACATGATGCCTATATACATGATCATTGCCTTGGATATCGTCATGATTATTTGCTTTTTTATCAATTGCCCAACAGTAATTTGTTCACCCAGCGTATGCTATTTTCAGGAGAGAAGCCTCTAGTGAAAACTATGGCCCCGGGGTCTACCTTTATCATATATTGAAAATCCTAAAAATACCTTGCTGCAATTTTACTTTATTTATTTTATTTTGTATTTTTGTTTAATCTATCTATCTATCACCATACAATTTAATCTTGCAATTAACCGCCAAGGGATTGACGGCCCCTTGTTCGCGTTGGGTGTGAGGATTTGTTGTTTTGTGTGCAGGTACTGCTAACGAGTTGTTGCATGATTCTCCTACTGGATTGATAACCTTGGTTTCATAACTAAGGGAAATACTTATCTCTACTGTACTGCATCATCCCCTCCTCTTCGGGGAAATCCCAATGCAGCTCACAAGTAGCAGGGTGCAAACTAATCATTTTAAGATCCTCATTTCCTTTACTAGTAGTGGCACCATTATTCTTAGGAACATACATAAACTTGGAATTCTTAAGAGGAGGAGTTCTCTCAATAGTTTTAGCGGAAGAAAAGGCGGAACCCAAGTTATTTATAATTTTTTCCAACTTATCGATTCTAGCGGGACCTTGTTCTACCCTTTCATTAATTATCGGTTCTTTTTCTTTCAACATCTTTAATGTAGTTCCTACCTTAGAACCAAATTGAGTAATGTGATTATGGACCTTTTTGTCTAGATTCTCAATATGTTCAATAGTAGACATTTTATTTTCAATAGCTTCTAGCCTTTGCATAACATGTTCCAAAGTCAATGCTATTTCATTAATAATGATAGGTGGTGATCCCACTAAATTTCCCATAGCATTGAAAGCATCCATAGGGTGACTACTCAAAAAATTCCCTCCGGTAATAGTGTCTAGCACAAATCTATAACAAGTAGTGACACCCACATAAAAATTGCGAAGAAGAACAGTAGTGGATTGCTTACGAGTTGACCTATTTTGAGCATCGAAAATCCTATGCCAAGCATCTTTTACAATTTCTCCTCCCCTTTGTTTAAAATTAAGCACTTCATTTTTAGGAGTACAAGCAATAATTGAAGAACCAGCCATAGTGGCAGAGCAAGCAAACGAGCAATTGGAAATATTTTTGTGTTTTTGTATTTTTTATGACAAGTGGGGGAGATGAAAACGAGAGGCTAATGTAAATAAAAAGGCAAATAAAAAGTAGAGCAAGTAGATGATAGTTTATGCGAAGGTACTTGATAGGTTTTGATGATGTCTCCCCGGCAACGGCGCCAGAAATTCTTCCTGCTACTTGTGAGCTGTGTTGGGATTTCCCCCGAAGAGGAGAGGAGATGCAGTACAGTAGAGATAAGTATTTCCCTCAGTGAGAACCAAGGTTATCGAACCAGTAGGAGAATCACACAAAGCCTCGTGAACAGCACCTGCACACACAAAAGCAAATACTTGCACCCAACATGGGCAAGAGGGTCGTCAATCCCCTTGAACTCGTTACTTGCAAGGATTAAATCTTGTAGTGGTAGATAGATAAATTGCAAAATAAAATAAAAGAAATAAAATTGCAGCAAAGATATTTAGGTTTTCTTTTTATATGTAAAGTAGACCCGGGAGCCATAGTTTTCACTAGAGGCTTCTCTCTCGAACACATATCATATGGTGGGTAGACAAATTACTGTTGGGCAATTGATAGAAAAGCGCATAGTTATGACGATATTCAAGGCAATGATTATGTATATAGGTGTCGGTGTGAAAACCGGTAGACCTCGGGGTAGGGGGTCCCGAGCTGTGGATCTCGGACAGATGGTAACAGGAACAGGGAGACAATGTTTACCCAGGTTCGGGCCCTCTTAATGGAGGTAAAACCCTACGTCCTGCTCTTGTTTATATTGATGGAGAAGTATCAAGTACAGAGTTGATCTACCTTGAGATCGTATGATCTAGTCCTAAGGCTAGGTGAATGAGATTGTGTTGAGGTCCTTTCTACGAGCTAAACCCTTCGGCTTATATACATGCCGAGTAGGGTACCTAGGGTTACAAGGTAGGCGTCCAGGCGAGGAGGCGGCAGGAGGAGTCTTGGAGTACGCGCCAAGTCTTCGGTAGATGCAGTCTTGTTCTTCCGGAGTCCATGAGGGCCCACCGGCCCAGCCCGAGGAATATGGGCCGACTTGCCCTAGTCCAGGACACCGTCAGTAGCCCCCGAACTGGTCTTCTACGCCGAGGACGATCTCTTCAACAGTGGCAACTTCGGATCCGAAGTCTTCGGCTTGACAGACGAGTTCCCCTTTGAAATTCCGGATCTCTTGGCCACCCCTCCAAGGAGTGGCATCTTGTAGATGAGATTCAGCCAGATCCTTTCCCCATCCGGGGTCATGAGTTAACTTAGCCCTGAAGGCTAGCTACCCAAGTGTGAATAGTACCTCCTAGCCTGACAACTTTATCGAAGCGACGCTACCCACGATGGGTCAGGCAGTTACTGCCCATCTCAAAACATGGTTCGAGGCCACCTTTTTACTGGCACGTCCCATCGAGGTGGAGATCGTGCCCGTATTTTCGGGGATATCATCAAGATTTTGTTTCTCCCTATGCGCGTAATGGCATCTTCGGAGGAGGAGAGTGGCGTTTTTATTGGCGCAGCAAGGGGGACTCTTGGCCTTTCAGCAGCCTATAAGAGCAAAAAAGTTAACAGAGCCTTTAGCTACGCTCCCATTTCCCCTGCCTTCTGCCTTCTCGAGCTCCAGCGCCCAGATCCAATCTCGCTTCCCCCTACCTTTGCACACCCGAACTCTCCTACCCAGCCATGGCCGACACCCTCAAAGGGCACTGGGGGGCTCCATCGTGATGGAGGGCATGCTCCAGGAGCTGCGAAGTGCGGGGTATATCCCCGCCAACGTCGTCGCCCGCGCTCCTGATGTCGACCAGCAGGTGCCTGCCCCAATCCTGGGGAGCGGGTAGTCTTCATCCCTCACCTCATCAGAGGCCTAGGGTTCCCGCTGCACCCTTTCATGCGTGGGGTGATGTTCTACTACGGCCTCAACTTCCACCACATGGCCCCGAATTCCATCCTCCACCTCGCCTCCTTCATCACGGTGTGTGAGGCCTTTCTCCGCATCGAGCCGCACTTTGGCCTATGGCTGAAGACCTTCGGCGTCAAACTGAAGACCAGCGGCTCCGAGCTGGCGGAGTGTGGGGGCACCATGGTCAGCAAGAACCAGGGGACCGCCTGGTTCGATGGCACCTTCATCGAGACGGTCAAGGAATGGCAGCGGGAGTGGTTCTACATCACTGAGCCACTCGCCGCTGGCCAGACCGAGGTCCCAGCCTTCTCGGCTGGGCCTCCAAAGATGCTCAAGTCCTGGAAGGAGAAGGGTGTGTTGGAGAACGTTGCATGGGAAACAAAAATTTTCCTACGCACACATAAGATCTATCCATGGTGATGAGCATCTACGAGAGGGAGAGTGAATCTACATACCCTTGTAGATCGCTAAGCGGAAGCGTTAATAAACGCGGTTGATGTAGTCGAACGTCTTCGCGATCCAAATCGCCGAGCGTCCCGCGATCCAATCACGATCCTTCCGATCTAGTGCCGAACGGACGGCACCTCCGCGTTCAACACACGTACGGCTTGATGACGCCTTCACCTCCTCGATCCAGCGAGCGATGGTGAAGTAGTGGTTGAGTTCCAGCAGCACGACGGCGTGGTGATGGTGGTGAGGAACAATCTCTGCAGGGCTTCGCCAAGCACTACGGAGATTATGACGGAGGAACTAGAGGGCTAGGGTTGCCGGCACACGGCTTGGGAAATCCTGATGTGTCCCGTGTGCTAGCCCTGCCCCTCTATTTATATGTTGAGCCTTGGGGTCTAAACTTGGAGTAAAAGCCTCCTCCGGGTCGGTTTTGCCCGCACAAGGTCGGTTTGGCCCGCAGGAAAAGAGTCCAACTCGGATCCCTGCCGAACCGTGCACAGCCGCGCACAAGCGGTAGTACCGCTTCACACAAGCGGTAGTACCGCTTGGGCGGTAGTACCGCTTCACACAAGCGGTAGTACCGCTCCGGCGGTAGTACCGCTTCACCAAGCGGTAGTACCGCTTACGCGGCAGCAAAACTACTTTTGCACTTTCCAATACCTTGTGGGCTTTATCCCTTTGGCTCATATAAAGTGTTGCTGCACCCGAACACTTCGGTAAACATCCGGAATCCCTTCCGGTGAACTCCGGAACCCTTCCAGAGATCAAAACACTATTATCACATATATCAATCTTTACCTCCGGACTATTCCGGAGATCCTCGTCATGTCCGGGATCTTATCCGGGACTCCGAACAACTTTCGGTCACCAACATAATAACTCAATTATACTAATCGTCACCAAACGTTAAGTGTGTAGACCCTGCGGGTTCGAGAACTATGTAGACATGACCGAGACACCTCTACGGCCAATAACCAATAGCGGGACCTGGATGCCCATATTGGCTCCTACATATTCTACGAAGATCTTTATCGGTCGAACCTCTATGTCAAGGATTCAGTTAATCCCGTATGCTGTTCCCTTTGTTCTTCGGTATGTTACTTGCCCGAGATTCGATCGTCGGTATCACTATACCTAGTTCAATCTCGTTACCGGCAAGTCTCTTTACTCGTTCCGTAATACAAGATCCTGTGGCTAACTCTTTAGTCACTTTGCTTGCAAGGCTCAATGTGATGTTGTATTACCGAGTGGGCCCTGAGATACCTCTCCGTCATACGGAGTAACAAATCCCAGTCTTGATCCATGCCAACCCAACAGACACCCTCGGAGATACCTGTAGAGCACCTTTATAGTCACCCAGTTACGTTGCGACGTTTGATACACACAAGGTATTCCTCCGGTGTCAGTGAGTTGCATGATCTCATGGTCAAAGGAACAGATACTTGACATGCAGAAAACAATAGCAATAAACTGACACGATCAAATGCTATGTTTACAGTTTGGGTCTTGTCCATCACATCATTCTCCTAATGATGTGATCCCGTTATCAAATGACATCTCATGTCAATGGCTAGGAAACCTTAACCATCTTTGATCAACGAGCTAGTCAACTAGAGGCTTACTAGGGACACAGTGTTGTCTATGTACCCACACATGTATTTGAGTTTCCAATCAATACAATTATAGCATGGATAATAAACGATTATCATTAACAAGGAAATATAATAATAACCAATTTATTATTGCCTCTAGGGCATATTTCCAACAGTCTCCCACTTGCACTAGAGTCAATAATCTAGTTCACATCACTATGTGATTTACATTGTAATGAATCGAACACCCATGCAGTTCTGGTGTTGTTCATGTTTAGCCCTTGGAAGAGGTTTAGTCATCGGATCTGCAACATTTAGATCCGTGTGTACTTTGCAAATATTTATGTCGTCCTCCTTGATGTAATCGCGGATGGAATTGAAACGTCGCTTTATGTGTCTGGTCCTCTTGTGAAATCTTGGTTCCTTGGCTAGAGCAATGGCACCAGTATTATCACAAAACAGAGTCATTGGGTTAAGTGCACTAGGCACTACTCCAAGATCTGTCATGAACTCCTTCATCCAGACACCTTCCTTCGCCGCCTCCGAGGCAGCGATGTACTCCGCTTCGCATGTAGAATCTGCTACCACGCTTTGCTTGGAACTGCACCAGCTAACCGCACCCCCATTAAGAATAAATACGTATCCGGTTTGCGACTTAGAGTCATCCGGATCAGTGTCAAAGCTTGCATCGACGTAACCCTTTACGACGAGCTCTTGATCACCTCCATAAACGAGAAACATGTCCTTAGTCCTTTTCAGGTACTTCAGGATATTCTTGACCGCCGTCCAGTGTTCCATTCCTGGATCACTTTGAAACCTTCCGACCATACTTATGGCAAGGCTGACATCGGGTCTTGTGCACAGCATTGCATACATGATAGAGCCTATGGCCGAAGCATAGGGGATGACACTCATCTTTTCTCTATCTTCTGCAGTCACTGGGCATTGAGTCTTACTCAACTTCACACCTTGCAATACAGGCAAGAACCCCTTCTTGGACTGATCCATTTTGAACTTCTTCAAAACTTTGTCAAGGTATGTGCTTTGTGAAAGTCCTATTAAGCGTCTCGATCTATCTCTATAGATCTTGATGCCTAATATGAAAGCAGCTTCTCCTAGGTCCTTCATTGAAAAACTCTTGTTCAAATATTCCTTTACGCTTTCCAGCATTTCTATATTGTTTCCAATCAGCAATATGTCATCCACATATAATATTAGAAACGCTATAGAGCTCCCACTCACTTTCTTGTAAATACAAGCTTCTCCGTAAACTTGTATAAACTCGAACGCTTTGATCACATCATCAAAACGAAGATTCCAACTCCGAGATGCTTGCACCAGTCCATAAATGGATCGCTGGAGTTTGCAAACTTTGTCAGCATTCTCTGGATCGACAAAACCTTCTGGTTGCATCATATACAACTCTTCCTTAAGGTAACCGTTAAGGAACGCTGTTTTGACATCCATCTGCCAAATTTCATAATCGAAAAAGGCAGCTATTGCTAACATGATTCTGACGGACTTAAGCATCGCTACAGGTGAGAAGGTCTCATCGTAGTCAACTCCTTGAACTTGTGAAAAACCCTTTGCCACAAGTCGAGCTTTATAGACGGTGACATTACCGTCCGCGTCCGTCTTCCTCTTAAAGATCCATTTGTTCTGAATGGCCTTACGCCCTTCAGGTAATACTTCCAAAGTCCATACTTTGTTTTCATACATGGATCCCATCTCGGATTTCATGGCCTCTAACCATTTCTCGGAATCCGGGCCCATCATCGCTTCTCCATAGCTCGTAGGTTCATCGTTGTTTAACAACATGACCTCTAAGACAGGGTTGCCGTACCACTCAGGAGTAGTACGCGTCCTTGTCGACCTACGAGGTTCGATAGCAACTTGATCCAAAGCTTCATGATCATCATCATTAACTTCCTCTTCAGCTAATGTAGGCTCCACAGAAACAACTTTCTGCGCTGCGCTACTCTCAGGTTGAAGTAAAGGTTCAATAACCTCATCAAGTTCTATCTTCCTCCCACTCAATTCTTTCGAGAGAAACTCTTTCTCAAGAAATGTTCCGTTTTTAGCGACAAACACTTTGCCTTCGGATCTGAGGTAGAAGGTATACCCAACTGTCTCTTTTGGGTATCCTATGAAGACGCATTTCTCCGCTTTGGGTTCCAGCTTTTCAGGCTGAAGCTTTTTGACATAAGCATCACATCCCCAAACTTTAAGAAACGACAGCTTTGGCTTCTTGCCAAACCAAAGTTCATATGGCGTCGTCTCAACGGATTTCGATGGTGCCCTATTTAAAGTGAATGCAGCTGTCTCTAATGCATAACCCCAAAACGATAGTGGCAAATCGGCAAGAGACATCATAGATCGCACCATATCCAATAAGGTTCGATTACGACGTTCGGACACACCATTACGCTGTGGTGTTCCAGGCGGTGTTAATTGTGAAACAATTCCACACTGTCTTAAGTGACTGCCAAACTCATAACTCAGATATTCTCCTCCTCGATCAGATCGTAGGAATTTAATCTTCTTGTTACGATGATTCTCAACTTCACTCTGAAATTGTTTGAACTTTTCAAATGTTTCAGACTTGTGTTTCATTAAGTAAATATACCCATATCTACTTAAGTCATCAGTGAAGGTGAGAAAGTAACGATAACCACCGCGCGCCTCAATGCTCATCGGACCGCACACATCAGTATGTATGATTTCCAATAAGTCACTTGCCCGTTCCATTGTTCCAGAGAACGGCGTTTTAGTCATCTTGCCCATGAGGCATGGCTCACATGTGTCAAGTGATTCAAAATCAAGTGACTCCAAAAGTCCATCAGTATGGAGCTTCCTCATGCGTTTTACGCCAATATGACCTAAACGGCAGTGCCACAAGAAAGTGGTATTATCATTATCAATTCTACATCTTTTGGCATCAATGTTATGAACATGTGTATCATTACTATCGAGATTCAATAAGAATAAACCCCTCACATCGGGTGCATGATCATAAAAGATATTACTCATATAAATAGAACAACCATTATTCTCTGATTTAAATGAGTAACCGTCTCGCAATAAACAAGATCCAGATATAATGTTCATGCTTAACGCAGGCACCAAATAACACTTATTTAGGTTCATCACTAATCCCGACGGTAATCGAAGAGCGAGCGTGCCGACGGCGATCACATCAACCTTGGAACCATTTCCCACGCGCATCGTCACTTCGTCCTTTGCCAGCCTCCGTCTATTCCGCAGTTCCTGTTTTGAGTTGCAAATATGAGCAACCGCACCGGTATCAAATACCCAGGCACTACAACGAGAGTTGGTAAGGTACACATCAATAACATGTATATCATATATACCTTGTTTGTTGTTGGCCGCCTTCTTGTCAGCCAAATACTTGGGGCAATTCCGCTTCCAATGTCCAGTTCCCTTGCAATGAAAACACACAGTTTCTGGTTTGGGTCCAGCCTTGGGTTTCTTCACGAGAGGAGCAACTGCTTTGCCACTCTGTTTGGAGTTACCCTTCTTACCCTTGCCATATTTCTTGAAACTAGTGGTTTTATTGACCATCAACACTTGATGCTCCTTCTGAATTTCAGACTCAGCGACTTTCAGCATCGCAAACAGCTCGGCGACTGACTTGTTCATCCCGTGCATGTTATAGTTCAACACGAAGCTCTTGTAGCTAGGTGGCAATGATTGAAGAACTCTGTCAGTGATAGCCTCTGGCGGAAGGGGCATCCCTAACTCAGCCAGACGGGTGGAGTACCCAGACATTCTGAGCACGTGATCACTGATAGACCCGTTCTCCTCCATCTTGCAAGCATAGAACTTATCGGAGATCTCATATCTCTCGATCCGGGCATTCTTCTGAAAGATAAACTTCAACTCCTGGAACATCTCATATGCTCCATGACGTTCAAAACGTCTTTGAAGTCCCGGTTCTAAGCCATACAACATTGCACATTGAACTATTGAGTAATCATCAGAACGAGCCTGCCAGGCGTTCACAACGTCTAGAGACTCAACTGGAGCGGGTGGATCACCAAGCGGTGCATCAAGGACATAAGCCTTCTGGGAAGCCGTAAGGATAATCCTTAGATTACGGGCCCAGTCCACAAAGTTACTTTCATCATCTTTCAACTTAGCTTTCTCTAGGAACGCATTAAAATTCAGGGGTGCTACTGCGCGAGCCATGATCTACAACATAAATATAGCAAAGACAACTTAGACTATTGTTCTTAGATAATGAGTTTAGTTAATCATATTTTTAAAAAACTCCCACTCAAATTGACATCCCTCCGATCATTCGAGTGTAACATGATCCAAATCCACCAACTCAAGTCCGATCATCACGTGAGTTGAGGTGGTTTCAATGGTGAACATCTTCATGTTGATCATATCTACTATATGACTCATGTTCGACCTTTCGGTCTCTTGTGTTCCGAGGCCATGTCTGTACATGCTAGGCTCGTCAAGTTTAACCCGAGTGTTCCGCACGTGTAACATGGCTTACACCCGTTGTATGCGAACGTAGAGTCTATCACACCCGATCGTCACGGCGTGTCTCGAAACGACGAACTTTCGCAACGGTGCACACTTGGGGAGAACACAATTTTATCTTGAAATTTAAGTGAGGGATCACCTTATAATGCTACCGTCGTCCTAAGCAAAATAAGATGCATAAAAGGATTAACATCACATGCAAATCATAAGTGACATGATATGGCCATGAACTTGTGCTTTTGATCTCCATCTCCAAAGCACCGGCATGATCTCCATCGTCACCGGCATGACACCATGATCTCCATCATCTTGATCTCCATCAACGTGTCGCCATAAGGTTGTCGCGCCGACTGTTGCTTCCACGACTATTGCTAACGTTTAGCGATAAAGTAAAGCATTACATAGCGCTTAATGATTGACACGCAGGTCATACAATAATTAAAGACAACTCTATGGCTCCTGCCAGTTGCCGTACTCATCGACATGCAAGTCGTGATATTCTATACAAAACATGATCATCTCATACATCACATATATCTCATCATGTAATTGGCCATATCACATCACAACATACCCTGCAAAAACAAGTTAGACGTCCTCTAATTGTTGTTGCAAATTTTATGTGGCTGCTACGGGTTTGCAAGAACCGTTCTTACCTACGCAAAACCACAACGTGGTGTAGTGATTGCTTTTTGATCTTCTAAAAGAACCCTCTTCATTGAAATCGATTCAACTAAAGTGAGAGAGACAGACACCCGCTAGCCATCTTTATGCAACGAAGTTACATGTCAGTTGAAGGAACCTGTCTCGCGTAAGTGTACGCGTAATGTCGGTCCGGGCCGCTTCATCTCACAGTACCGCCGAATCAAATATCAACTAGTAACGGCAAGCAATATGTATACACCCACGCCCACAACTCGTTTGTGTTCTACTCGAGATCTCATCTACGCATAGACCTGGCTCATGATGCCACTGTTGGAGAACGTTGCATGGGAAACAAAAATTTTCCTACGCACACATAAGATCTATCCATGGTGATGAGCATCTACGAGAGGGAGAGTGAATCTACATACCCTTGTAGATCGCTAAGCGGAAGCGTTAATAAACGCGGTTGATGTAGTCGAACGTCTTCGCGATCCAAATCGCCGAGCGTCCCGCGATCCAATCACGATCCTTCCGATCTAGTGCCGAACGGACGGCACCTCCGCGTTCAACACACGTACGGCTTGATGACGCCTTCACCTCCTCGATCCAGCGAGCGATGGTGAAGTAGTGGTTGAGTTCCAGCAGCACGACGGCGTGGTGATGGTGGTGAGGAACAATCTCTGCAGGGCTTCGCCAAGCACTACGGAGATTATGACGGAGGAACTAGAGGGCTAGGGTTGCCGGCACACGGCTTGGGAAATCCTGATGTGTCCCGTGTGCTAGCCCTGCCCCTCTATTTATATGTTGAGCCTTGGGGTCTAAACTTGGAGTAAAAGCCTCCTCCGGGTCGGTTTTGCCCGCACAAGGTCGGTTTGGCCCGCAGGAAAAGAGTCCAACTCGGATCCCTGCCGAACCGTGCACAGCCGCGCACAAGCGGTAGTACCGCTTCACACAAGCGGTAGTACCGCTTGGGCGGTAGTACCGCTTCACACAAGCGGTAGTACCGCTCCGGCGGTAGTACCGCTTCACCAAGCGGTAGTACCGCTTACGCGGCAGCAAAACTACTTTTGCACTTTCCAATACCTTGTGGGCTTTATCCCTTTGGCTCATATAAAGTGTTGCTGCACCCGAACACTTCGGTAAACATCCGGAATCCCTTCCGGTGAACTCCGGAACCCTTCCAGAGATCAAAACACTATTATCACATATATCAATCTTTACCTCCGGACTATTCCGGAGATCCTCGTCATGTCCGGGATCTTATCCGGGACTCCGAACAACTTTCGGTCACCAACATAATAACTCAATTATACTAATCGTCACCAAACGTTAAGTGTGTAGACCCTGCGGGTTCGAGAACTATGTAGACATGACCGAGACACCTCTACGGCCAATAACCAATAGCGGGACCTGGATGCCCATATTGGCTCCTACATATTCTACGAAGATCTTTATCGGTCGAACCTCTATGTCAAGGATTCAGTTAATCCCGTATGCTGTTCCCTTTGTTCTTCGGTATGTTACTTGCCCGAGATTCGATCGTCGGTATCACTATACCTAGTTCAATCTCGTTACCGGCAAGTCTCTTTACTCGTTCCGTAATACAAGATCCTGTGGCTAACTCTTTAGTCACTTTGCTTGCAAGGCTCAATGTGATGTTGTATTACCGAGTGGGCCCTGAGATACCTCTCCGTCATACGGAGTAACAAATCCCAGTCTTGATCCATGCCAACCCAACAGACACCCTCGGAGATACCTGTAGAGCACCTTTATAGTCACCCAGTTACGTTGCGACGTTTGATACACACAAGGTATTCCTCCGGTGTCAGTGAGTTGCATGATCTCATGGTCAAAGGAACAGATACTTGACATGCAGAAAACAATAGCAATAAACTGACACGATCAAATGCTATGTTTACAGTTTGGGTCTTGTCCATCACATCATTCTCCTAATGATGTGATCCCGTTATCAAATGACATCTCATGTCAATGGCTAGGAAACCTTAACCATCTTTGATCAACGAGCTAGTCAACTAGAGGCTTACTAGGGACACAGTGTTGTCTATGTACCCACACATGTATTTGAGTTTCCAATCAATACAATTATAGCATGGATAATAAACGATTATCATTAACAAGGAAATATAATAATAACCAATTTATTATTGCCTCTAGGGCATATTTCCAACAGGGTGTCCTCTGGGGAAACCCCAAGGAGGTGGAGACGCTGATCAAGAGGATCCAATGGTGGTCCCTCAAGAAGAAACTCCACCTGCCCGACGTGGTCAACGTCATGCTCCATCGCCGCATCCTTTCGCTCCAACTCCGGGCCACCCCGATGTGGGAGCACAAATCTGGGGATGCTGGACCCGTCCTCAGCTTCTTCCGCTCCTCCCTGGCCGGGATGTGGACGCGGCTCTTCAAGCTGGCCAAGGACAAAATTCCCGAGGAGGGGAAGGACCTCGGCTTCGAGGTTGTCTATGCCGCCACCCCGGTAAGTGTTCAATAAACATATGTTCATACTCTTTTCCTGTTAAGTGTGATGGATTTCGATGAATCAATCCATTTCGTATTTGCAAAACTGGGTGACAAAGGTGCAGCAGATGTCGTGCCCAACAACACTCCCGGAGGGGGACAGGTCCCCTCTGCTCACCGCACTCCTGACCGAGGAGCCGCACGTGGTGATCCCCCGGGCGGCGAAGCCCCAGAAGGGTAGGATGGGTCTTCGGGGGTGGGAGACCTCGGTCACCCGGTCCGACGAGACCCACGCCTCCTCCACCCACGAAAGTGATGCTGGGGAGGACGAGGATGACCTTCCCCTAAAGGGGAAGAGGGTGGCGCCAGAAGACGCCTGTGACTTCCCCAGATAACTAACAGTAGTTATGCCAATTAATCATGCCAAGTCATCATCATTAAGCCTTATAAAAACAATTAGAGAATAATACAAATACAAATTCAAATTTAAAACTAAGTCAAAATTAAAAGTTATCCAAACAGTAGAACAAAATAGTTCCTAATATTGCAACTGTTCCCAAAGCAATTATAAAAATAAAATCAACATTATTAAAATTCCCAAAATGCCCCTAAGCTAATTAAAACAGTACCAAACAACATTATATAATCCCTTTTCTATTTTATCAAATTCAAATCAATTCAAATAACTACCAAACTTGTTGTGACAGAGCAGAAAGATGTAATGTGAATTATGATGCAAGTGTCACATTTTACAAAAAGTCAATTGCTAACTAAAGAAATGCAAAACAGTAGGAAATAAAAGTAACAGAAACAGAAACAGAAAATAGAAAAGGGCCCTAGCTACTGTGGCCGTGGGCTTAAGTGGCTACAGAGCCAGCCCAACACGGCCGGCGTCTTCTCCCACCTCTCGCTCTCTCTCTCCCTCGCGTTGTCGTCCTCTGCTCGCTCGCCCGCGCGCGCTCACCCTGGCCCCCCCTCGCTCCGCTCGACAGCGAGCCCCGCGTCCGCTGTGGAGGGATAAGGGCCACCCCCGCGCCCCTCTGGCTCCTCCCGCGCCTCGCTCCCTCCCTCTCACCCTCTCTGTTTTGCTTTCCCGAGCGCCGCCATCGACCCGTCGCCGACGTAGCCGAGGCCATCGTCCCCCTCTCGCCGTTCCAAGTCGACCGGAAGGACCGCCGCGACCTCCTCTACCTCTCCGTCAAGCCACGCGAACCGGGAGGCTCCCGTTCGTCGCCATCGCCTCCATGTTTGCCGCCTCTGCCCGGAGCTCCCTGTCGTCTATCCCCACCGCACCAACCTCCCTGGCCTCCCCGAGCTCGTCTCTGCCCTCGATGTGAGCCACCGCGCGAGTCGCGCCCTTCCTCTCTCTCTCTCTCATTGCCCCTAGCCACCCCGACCAATGCCACCGAAGCTCGCCGCCGCCATTGCACTCGCTGCCGTCACCGCCGTCTGCTCCAAGGCCGACCGAGCACGTTAGCGTGCTCAGGCCATCGTCTCGCAGCCGCCCGTGCCTTTAGTTCATCGAATGCGAGCCCCTGCGCTTGAATCCGGCGAACCCGAGCTCCAGCCGCCGCCGCTCGTCGCTCCATTGCACTGCTCCGGCCATCCTAGCTCGCGCCGATGCCACAGATCGACGCGGCATTGTGCCCGCGTTCGAACGCACCCCTCCGCCGTCCATTTGGTCGCCGGACGGCGTATTCCGGCCATCGCTGCCGCGTCTGCCTCGCCGGAGTGTCGTCGCTGGCGCGCGCACAGTTAAACACCCGCGGGGCCCACCATCAGTGATTAACCACTAACCCGAGACATAAACCTCACTGACACGTGGGCCCGGTTACTGTAGCATTAGGATTAATTTAACTAACCTATTAACTAAACTGGGTCACTGACGACAGGGCCCCACCTCACTAATTATCTGGTTAGATTAAATAAAACTTGTTGAAATTAAACAGTCACTGTCAACTGGGTCCCACTGGACCCAGTTGACTAGTCAACCCGCTGACTGGACAAGTCCAGTCAATGACACGTAGGCCCCACCCTTCTAATTAACTGTTTATAAATTAAAACTAATCTAATAATTAATCTGTCACTGTCTAATGGGGCCCACGTGCTAATTAATCATTTTAGTTAATTTAACTCACTGGATTAAGCTACTGAGTATGACAGGTGGGACCCACTGGTCAGGTTTGACCCTGACCAGCTGGGTTTGACCGCTGACGTCACTGTGACGTCGTGCTGACGTCACAATGCACTGTTTCGGATAATTCTAATTTAAATAATTCCAGAAATTCCAGAAAATGATTAAAACTTTGAAAAATCATATAAAATAAACCGTAACTCGGATGAAAATAATTTATATATGAAAAATGATTAGAAAAATATGAAGAATTCGAATATGCCACTCCCATACCTGCCACACCTCTCTAACATGATGAACATGGAACATTCCCCTCCGTTTCATCTGACCGAAAATGCCCAAACTTCTGGAAAACTTTCCCGGATGTTTTCCCTCTTAGTCTGTATCATCTAGTACTGCGTTAAGTCACACCTAGCACCGCGTATTGCCATATCATACATCGTGATGCATCTGTTTGCATAGTATTTATTGTTTCTTCCTGCTCTTCTCTCTGGTAGACCCCGAGACCAACGCTGCCCCTGTGATCGACTACGTCCCCGACGACCCTGCTTCCTTTTTAGCAGAGCAACCAGGCAAGCAAACCCCCTTGATCATCCCTATATAACCTATTCCTTCTCCCCCGTGCTTGCATTAGAATTTGCTACTGCATTTGTTTGATCCTATTCTGATGCATCGCCTGCTTTTGTAACCTGCTATTGTTACTTTACCTGTCATCCTAAACTGCTTAGTATAGGTTGGTTAGTGTCCCATCAGTGACCCCTCAACCTTGTCCCTGTTGCCCCGCTTTATTACTAGTGCCTCGATCTCTGTGATCGATGTGCCGAGACCGACCCAGCACTGCACACCCCCTTAGTTGTACGACTCTGCAGGACTACTATCGAGTGCCGAGGGTGACACCTCGTATTGCACTCCCGATGATATCTCTGTAGTATATCACATCGGTGGTGATTGCCGAGGGTGATTCCTCGCTCTCCCCTTCCCGATGATGACTCTGTCGTGCAACCCCTCAAGTGAATACCATCGAGGGTGATTCCTCCTGGTTCTCCTTGACGGATTACATCGAGTAGGAATCCATAGAGGGTGATTCCTCGGATTCCCCCTTGATGTGATGAACACACGGATACCCTACTTTTACTACAGTACCCGGGTAAAGTCGGTCGACCCCGAGGGGTACCCGCGAGAGTTGAGTAGTCGGGTTGACCGTGAGGGTACCCGCGAGATAATTACGAGGCGCGGCCGGGCAGGCAGAGACCGCCCTCGAGAGGGATGGGCCTGGTCCTTGTTGCACTTCCTCGAGACGGGACGACAGGAGTACCGATCGTCACCGCGAGCTCCTAATAATGCGATAACGGATTTGGGTATTGATCTGAGTTGGCCACTGGCCTATACGCACTACCACCACGTGGGATAATGGTTTAATGGGGCCCTCTACGCCGTATGTATCAGCCGAAAGCTTTGTCAGACGTCCAGTTCAGCCTTGTGGGCCTGTCGGGCCAGTGCCATCCAGGATGAGGTGGTGCTCGTCCCGGCTCGTCGCATAACGACCCGGAGTGCAAAGGGGGATGGGCCCAAGAACCCTGTGCGCTTAGGATGTAGACCGGCGGGGACCTCTCTACTTAGCTCTAGGTAGGGCTGCGGTGTGTCGATCAGCCGAGGCCGGGCATGACCCGGAAAAGTGTGTCCGGCTAGAGTTAATCGAGCGTGTTGGGTAACAATAGTGCACCCCTGCAGGGAAGTTATCTATTCGAATAGCCGTGTCCACGGTAACAGGACGCTCAGTGTTGTATCTCGATCTACTACTATTTGAACTGGATACTTTAATTAATTGGAAGCTCCGGGATCACTTTCTCGCAGGAAGTCGAGGACGGATCTCTTGGCTTTGTTACAACATGCTTGTTATTATATGCAATGTTACTAATTTGCACTCTTCTAATGCTGCAAGACGCTGAAGATGCTAGTCTTTGATAGGCTAGGCTTTGTCCCTCTGATCTGGCATTTCTGCAGTATAGTCCACTGATACAGCCCTTTTCCTTTGAGACCGATGCATACTTAGTATAGTTCTGATGTCAGTCTTGCGAGTACTTTGGATGAGTACTCACGGTTGCTTTGCTATTCTTTTTCCCCCATACCCGATTGCTGCGACCAGATGATGGATCCCAGGAGCCAGCTGCTACCGCCGACGACCGCTACTACACTTCCGGAGGAGACTACTACTACGTGGAGACCGCCGACGACCAGGAGTAGTTTAGGAGGCTCTCAGGCAGGAGGCCTTGCCTCTTTCGATCAGAGCTGTTGTTTGTTTTCGCCTTCTTAAGGCATCTTGTTTAACTTTGTGTCTGTACTCAGACACTTTTGCTTCCGTTGATGCTTGTATGACATCGAGCTTATGTATTCGAGCCCTCGAGGCCCATGGCTTGTAATATAAAGCTTGTATTATTTTGTTTTGTGTCTAGAGTTGTGTTGTGATATCTTCAAGTGAGTCCCTAGGCTTGATCGTGTGCATTTGCGTGTATGATTAGCGCACGATTAAGTCAGGGGCGTCACAAGTTGGTATCAGAGCCGACTGCCTGTAGGTAGCCCCTTTCCATCTCCTTGGCCGAAGTTGAGCCTAGTCTTTCAAAAACTGTTTTACTAAGATGGCTGTGTGGCTTACGGGCCCACGTCGCCAATTGGTGGTATTAGGATCTTTTATTCCTCTTCCTTACTCTGGGATTCTACTCTCTCTTCTATTCGGGTTAAATTTTTTACTAACTCTGACTCTAGGTTCTCGTGATCACATCCACCCAGAGCGCTGGTTTGTCTGCAATCTCTCCTTTCCATGTATATCATGCTCTGCTTTTCCTTGGGAAGGATATACACCTAATACTTGTGTATAATTACATTTTCTTTTCCATTGGTCTGTTTAACCTTTCTTATAATCTAGCTTTTATCTGGGCAGTGATAATTCCCTGCCTAAGTCAACACCCACCCCAAATAAAACCTTATTACTATTGTTGATGACATTCCGGTAACCACCGATGGACGAGAACTTTGCCTATTGGTCTGCCTCGATTTAACGAGCAGGAAAATGGTTCTCTTCATTCCCCGCCCTTGGTACCGACGTGTTGCCATCATAGCTGACAGACTTTCCTCTAACACGTCTTGTTGTCGTGACCGCGCAAGATGTCATTGCCTTCCCACGCTTAATCGACCCTCATCACAGTTCCACAGGATTGAAACCTGACTCTCCTAAACATCCTTGATTCCGAAGATACCCCTTACCTCCACCTCTTAAATCTCGGGACGAGATTTCTTGTAGTGGGGGCGATTTGTGACATCCCCAGATTACTAACAGTAGTTATGCCAATTAATCATGCCAAGTCATCATCATTAAGCCTTATAAAAACAATTAGAGAATAATCCAAATTCAAATTCAAATTTAAAACTAAGTCAAAATTAAAAGTTATCCAAATAGTAGAACAAAATAGTTAGTAATATTGCAACTATTCCCAAAGCAATTATAAAAATAAAATCAACATTATTAAAATTCCCAAAATGCCCCTAAGCTAATTAAAACAGTACCAAACAGCATTATATAATCCCTTTTCTATTTTATCAAATTCAAATCAATTTAAATAACTACCAAACTTGTTGTGACAGAGCAGAAAGATGTAATGTGAATTATGATGCAAGTGTCACATTTTACAAAAAGTCAATTGCTAACTAAAGAAATGCAAAACAGTAGGAAATAAAAGTAACAGAAACAGAAAATAGAAAAGGGCCCTAGCTACTGTGGCCGTGGGCTTAAGTGGCTACAGAGCCAGCCCAACCCGGCTGGCGTCTTCTCCGACCTCTCGCTCTCCCTCCCTCGCGCTGCCGTCCTCTGCTCGCTCGCCCGCGCACGCTCACCCTGGCCCCCCTCGCTCCGCTCGACAGCGAGCCCCGCGCCCACTGTGGAGGGATAAGGGCCACCCCCGTGCCCCTCTGGCTCGTCCCGCGCCTCGCTCCCTCCCTCTCACCCTCTCTGTTTTGCTTTCCCGAGCGCCGCCATCGACCTGTCGCCGACGTAGCCGAGGCCATCGTCCCCCTCTCGCCGTTCCAAGTCGACCGGAAGGACCGCCGCGGCCTCCTCTACCTCTCCGTCAAGCCACGCGAGCCGGGAGGCTCCCGTTTGTCGCCATCGCCTCCATCTTCGCCGCCTCTGCCCAGAGCTCCCCATCGTCGATCCCCACCGCACCGACCTCCCCGGCCTCCCCGAGCTCGTCTCTGCCCTCGATGTGAGTAACCGCGCCGGTCGCACCCTTCCTCTCTCTCTCTCTCTCGTTGCCCCTAGCCACCCCGACCAACGCCACCGAAGCTCGCCGCCGCCATTGCACTCACTGCCGTCACCGCCGTTTGCTCCATGGCCGACCGAGCACGTCAGCGTGCTCAGGCCATCGTCTCGCAGCCGCCCATGCCTTTAGTTCATCGAACGCGAGCCCCTGCGCTCGAATCCGGCGAACCCGAGCTCCGGCCGCCGCCGCTCGTCGCTGCAGTGCACTGCTCCGGCCATCCTAGCTCGCGCCGATGCCACAGATCGACGCGGCATTGTGCCCGCGTTTGAACGCACCCCTCTGCCGTCCATTTGGTCGCCGGACGGCGGATTCCGGCCATCGCCGCCGCGTCTGCCTCGCCGGAGTGTCGTCGCTGGCGCGCGCACAGTTAAACACCCGCGGGGCCCACCATCAGTGATTAACCACTAACCCGAGACCTAAACCTCACTGACACGTGGGCCCGGTTACTGTAGCATTAGGATTAATTTAACTAACCTATTAACTAAACTGGGTCACTGACAACAGGGCCCCACCTCACTAATTATCTGGTTAGATTAAATAAAACTTGTTTAAATTAAACAGTCACTGTCAACTGGGTCCCACTGGACCCAGTTGACTAGTCAACCTGCTGACTGGACAAGTCCAGTCAATGACACGTAGCCCCACCCTTCTAATTATCTGTTTATTAATTAAAACTAATCTAATAATTAATCTGTCACTGTCTAATGGGGCCCACGTGCTAATTAATCATTTTAGTTAATTTAACTCACTGGATTAAGCTACTGAGTATGATAGGTGGGACCCACTGGTCAGGTTTGACCCTGACCAGCTGGGTTTGACCACTGACGTCACTGTGACGTCCAGAAATTCTAGAAAATGATTAAAACTTTAAAAAATCATATAAAATAAACCGTAACTCGGATGAAAATAATTTATATATGAAAAATGATCAGAAAAATATGAAGAATTGTTAGGACCGAGAGTATATCGACTAGAGGGGGGTGAATGGGAGATTAAAAAAATTCTTACGAATGTTTTGAACTGATCCCAAACACAGCAGCGGAAATAAGGTTCGGTAGATACGAACTTAATCAAGCACGCTATTGAGGATCATATCTATCGATGTTGGTTGCTATAGTGGTTCGGGCATAGCATATCACAGGAATGACAGATTGATCGTAAGGCAATATACAAACAACTGCTGCAGGACGAGGGAAATAACAATCTATGGACTGCGATGGAAATACACGGGAAGTGATCACAAGGTGAATAGATTCGGCACTGAATGTAATTATGCAGACATACAGAGATACGAAGAGAAATTAAATTAGCTTGAGGCGATGGAATGGAATGATGAGAATGTGATAGACAATTGATGAACTATGTTTGATCATATACAACTATCGGCACTGAGCACGGATGTAAACTGCTGAAGGACATGCAGTAATGTAAAGCGAACCAGTGGTGCTCGATGGCGATAGTAGAATTTGGTAGACCAGTTCGTCCTTCTGCCAAAGGACTATGTCTGGTTGGAGGGGTTGTGATTTAACACAGAGGATAAACTCTCCTCGCCCTATTCTCCTTCAACTCGGAGTTGATCAGGCTCCAGTTGATTTCACTCATGGTAGATACTTGTCGGCGATCTCCAAACCTTCGACAGACTTCTTCGCGAACCACAATGACTCTTGGTTGCTGAAGATCTTGCTCGGTGAAGACAATTACTCTTCGACACTCGAGCCGACACCTATCCGTCTAGAGAGTGTGCAGCTCTCAAGAGTAATAGGTACAAGAACTCTAACTCAGAGCTACTGTGATGCTCAACCACTGTCTAAGTTTGGGCTCTTGATTTTTCTCTCGGTGGATTTTAAACTCAAATCTCTCGGAGAGGGGGTGCTCAATCAATCTTCTCTGAAATCTTAAGCGGAGCAGCCAATGGGCAACGTTGGAGCGGGGTGGCTATTTATAGCCGCAGCCTTCCCTGATGGGAAATGACCAAATTGGACATGTGGAGCAGCCAACGGCCGAACGACACGAGTCCAACGGTCGAAAATTTAGCACAACGGTAACATTACGTGCGGAGCAAGTAATGCTAACTCCTCAGTTCGAAAGATATCTCCTGCAGCACCGAAGAACAATGTCTTCTGCTAGCAGGTAATCATTCGAAACATAAAGAGATTTCTCTCAGTTCTCGCATAGGTTTGGGCTAAGCATCACAGCGGATCTAAGCTTCGAGAACCTATACCCCTCTTAATAGTACGGAGGTCCTATGACTCAAATGAATAAAAGAAGAACAACGATAAGAATGCTACGTCTTCACTTCGTCTTCGTCTTCCATCGCTGCAGTCAATTTTCTTCGGACCGAATCTCTGAACCAATTGCTATCCGTCAGCATTAAAATTTTGAGGGGTCAATTTCTTCACTTCAATTTTCTCGTCTACATGTCTACAAAGGATGTAGCTCGATCTTCTCTTCGATGCAGTTGTTCTTCGGTGAAGTTCCTCGAACTGAACACCGAAGACAACATTTTCTTCATCACTGCATGGACTATTTCTCTCTATGTGCACTAGCAAACAAATCAGTCCATGCCTGTTTCTGTCAACAATCTCCAAAACATAGTGAGGGCAAATATTGCACCAACAATCTCCCCCTTTTTGGACGATTGTTGACAAAATAGAACACATCGAGAGATAGATAAAAGAATGAAATGGAATGTGAAGGTGAAAGACGAGAGATAACTACGAAGATAAAACACGCTCCCCCTGAAGATATGCATAGGATATGAAATGGAGGGCAGCGAGGTGAATCTTCGTATGAGTGACATTGACATAAGATCACAATCGTAGTTTCATCCAATGCACTCGACGGTGTCTGAGGTATTTCCTGCCACAAATAACCATTGAAGAAGATTTGTTAGATAGCGAGGATATATTGAAGTGAGTTGTGGTAATGGATAGGCCATGAAGATTTTATCAGAACACAGTTTGAGTTCACACGAGATATAAGTTCCCTGCAAGTTAGATGTTCGAGGAATAATCAGAGCAAGAATGATATAAGTATATTGCTCGGGGTGGACATAGATGCTTCAGACGATATTTTCCTGCAACAAAGATGATACGATAGAAATATGCGAGAAAACGAAGACAGCATGTGATTTCTTCTCCTGCATCATTAGATAGCGAAGGATAAGCATGGGAGTAAGATATATGTGGTCTCAATTGAACCTTGCACGATAAGTAAGTATCGAGAATAATCACTGCAAGGCGGTAAGTATTCGACAACACCTGCAAACGAATAATTAGAAGCAAATATAGCATTGCAAGGGTTATTAACGGTACATGACGACGCAGTATGCCATCACCACTGGCGGTGAGATTAAGTTCCACGGCGAAAAGTTCAACGATCAAAAGCAAATTGTTCGAGAGAAAAGCAAATGGCGAATGGAAAGACCCTGCAAATATCCCGCTTTTCTATCTTCTCGATGTTCTTCTCCCCCTTTTATCAACAAGTGTCAGAAAGGAAAGAGAATGCATGCGAGGAACTACTCGTCCGAAGAATCCCCAGAGCTCGAACTGTTCGGCGAAGCAGAACGAGCGATTGTCGAGGCAGAAGCAGGAGTTGGAGACGCCATACGGGCTTCGGGATCAGCTTTGGGAGTAGCAGAGTGAGGTGCATCTGGCTTGTATATATATGTGCCTGCTGTGTCTTCCAGTTCATCATCGGGTTCAACAAATAGCAGGTCGGTGGAGGCTGAACGCTGAGAAAGCACTGGAGTTTGCCTTCGGATGCGAGGAACTTCAAACAACTCCAGATGATCGTATTCTTTCTCGATTCCCTTGGCAGACAGTTGTTTGCGAGAATAATGCTTGCGTAGAAGGGTCCACGAGCGCTTCTTCTGTTCTTTCTCATACAGCAGAGCTTGACAAGCATAATTGTGAAGCAGATTTATCTCAGTCATCATTTCCACTTTCTCTTTGCGGTCGAGCTTAATGTGACTTTCCAGGGCTTGCTGAGTGCGAAGACAACATATAGTGAGGGATTTTCTTTACGAGGGATTTCAACTGTAACTTTCTTGACCTTCGGAGCTCTAGCAGAAGCAGAAGCAGTGGCATCAATAGGTGTCTTCCCTTTGCCGATGTCCTTCACAATACGGAGAGTGTCTCGGACTGGTGGCATGAAAATTTTCGGGACATATGGGCAGAAGAACTTTTTCTCAATAAGTTGCTCAATGGCGAACATGACCCATGGTGCATATGGTTTCAGAACTTGAGGGCAATCAGCTGCATAGGCCAAGTTGCGAATGAAAAGATCTGGAATGTCAAACCGAATGCCATGAGCTATTGCTTGAAGAGTATTTGCCACGATGCCATGAATGGTTTTGGGCCTGTTTGTTGGCGTAAGAGAGTTGCAGAGAATATAGAACAAAACTTTTTCTCATAGGCCAAATTCTTAGGATTTGCCTCGGTACACTCATCTCCAACAACTTTGGGGTCCATCAGCATGTGAAGTTCAGCTTCGGATACTTCCCAGAAGTGCAATCTGTGTTCTCGAGAGGCATCAAATTCGCACCGAGGAAGATTCAATAGTGCCAAAAACTGGTCAGCCGAGCATTTGATCTTATCCTCCTCAGTCATCCATTCGAGGATCCAAGTACTGCTATTTTCAAGATCTCCTGAGATATAAAGAGTAGCGTAGAATTGAAGAATTATTTCACGATTCCAGCCATGATCGAAGCGAAGGAAACTCTTCAGGAAGACTTGTTCAATCTGCTCGATAGTGTGATGGAAGCAAGGTAAGCTTTCGAGCTCAGCGAAATCCAGAATCTTATGCTTGAATAAGCGATTCTTGCCATACAGAATGCGAGCATAATACACGGCCTATTCCTTAGTCCAAAATCTCGGAGACATGGAAGTTCTTTCTCCTTCATATGGGTTGGTCCCGAAGAATGCAAGTTTCGAATGATGAAACTGCTCATTGAACGCTAGACCATTTGGGCCATCATGGACAGGGAACAACGGGAAAGTTTCCAACGGATTTCTCAGCAGTTCTTCCTCGGCCATAGACTGGGTCCGAACATCATTAGGTGCGGGCACATCTTCCTCAATAGGCTTGAGAGGAGCACTAGGCTTCCTCGATTTTTCTCGTGCAGATGGCTTTGAGGGACTGGACTGACTATCGTTCTTGCTCGCCGGAACTCCTTCGGCATCCTTTTGACTTTCGGGCACTAGGGCCTTTTCTTTCTTTGCACTTTCCTCGGTTGGAAGCTCAACAACCTCATGCACAGACACTTGGGGCACAACTGGTGGTACAATAACTTCTTGAGCCATCGGCTCAACAGACTTGTTTTCTTCCTCTACCACTTGTGGTGCAGTGATCAGAGGAGCAGGATCAACATCCATCTGGGTAGGGGCACCAGATGATATGACCGGGGGTGTTTTCTCTCGGGAAGCATTTAGCCCCCCCTCATTCTTGTCGTCCTCCTCCTTATTTAATTCGGAGGGCTCAGCCTGCATTGTTCTCGGAGGCGATGGATATGCCTTCTCAACTTTGATTTCCTCATCAACATCATCAACTGGTGATTGCTGCTTGGGAGGTGCATTTTCCTCATCAGTCCTTTCCAAGAATATATCAACAACATCATGTTGCTCATGGGCTACTGGAGCTGGAATAACAATATCCACGGCACCAGCTTGCTGCATAGGTTCATCGTTGTGAGGTGGAGATGGAGGGACCTGCTACAAGGGCACATGGGAGTCCAGTGGAGTGGAATCAGCAGCGATATGCTGAAGGCGGCGATCTTTGTTTGCTTTCGGCTTGCTTACTCTCGCCATAGCCTTTCGACGTTTTTCTTCTTGAGCTCTTCTTCGAGCGAGATCTGCCTTGCGGTCAATCTCCTCGTTTCTCCTGTCACATAGCTGAGATACATCCATGTGTAGTCGCGAGTGCCACTCAATTTTCTCATCACGCAAGACACTGAGAGCCTTGGTGAGTTCAACAATTTCTTTGTTCATCTTTTTCCTTTCGGATTCAGTCTTGGTTTCTTTTCTCATTTGCTCGACAGCTTGCTTGTCCTTGACGGCTTTGTTCAGTTTCTTGGTGATTTTCTTCAGCTCTTTAAAGTGCTTAGTCACCATTTCGGTAACATCATCAGGCAATCCTAGACCGCTCACATCATCAGCATTTGCATCATAAGCAGCACTATCAATCACATCGATCATGAAATTGAAGTCATACTTCTGTTCCTCTGTGGAAGCAGGAACAGTGAACCTGGTCTTCTTAGCAGCCACATCAATTTGTTCTTCGGACTGCAGCTTTCTCTTCGCTACAGTGCTTGATAAAGTTCTTGAAACCGCAGAACCCGAAGGTTCATCTATGGACAGAATGGGTGCATGCCTGGGTGATCTCCTCGGAGATGGCAAGGCTTTCGCTGGCGAGGGAGTCTTGGATGGCTTGTTGAGAATGGCGGGGCGATCATACAGTGGTATTTCATCAGGGGTATCTTCTCTGCATGACTCATCAGACGAGTCGGGAACTGCCTTCTTGGTTCTCCTGGTGAGGATTTTCTTTCGTGGTGCCCGAGGGGAAACAGATTTCTCAGATTTTCTTTCCTTCGAAGCTGAGGCACGCTCCTTCCTCTTCTGTACGTCTTGCTAGGTCAGTTCGACGTTTTTGGCTTCAACTTGGTTTTTCTTAGCTTCTCTCGCTTCATGCTTGGCTTTCGCCTTCGCACTTTTTGCTACTTCCTCGGGGAAATCAGCGACGGTTTTGAGTGAATATTTGTGAGCATTTGGAGGCGGTGGTGGTCTGACTTTTTCATCATCGGGGCCAATGCAGTTCTCTGCAATGCAGTCATTCCATGGCGGTGTGAAGGCAAACAAGATCTGATACTTCTTGCGAACATTTTCATATCTGTA
Source organism: Elymus sibiricus (assembly GCA_039707655.1). Classification (NCBI taxonomy): domain Eukaryota; kingdom Viridiplantae; phylum Streptophyta; class Magnoliopsida; order Poales; family Poaceae; genus Elymus; species Elymus sibiricus. Next base: position 354,159,175 of record CM077666.1, read on the forward strand.
CCATTTGCCAGCCCAGTGGCGACGAATCCTTTGAAGCCTGTTGTTGCGATCTGTTGTTGATTCTCCTTCAGGTGGAGTTCTGTAACTGTCAGGATCAGACATCTCTGCAGTGGTGTTCTTTTCTCTGCCTCGACCGCCCTTTTTGGGATTTTCATCAGAGAAGATGGTTAGGGCGTCGAAGACCAATTCATCCTCGGGCTGACTGTGAGCTGAGGGAATCTCCTCATCATCTTCTTCGGATTCAGATTTTTGTTTCCTTTTCGGAGCCTTGGGTGGCTTCGAGGATTTTCCTCCTCCAGTCAATCTCATTCGTTCGGACCTTGAAGGATACTGAGGCAATTCTTCTTCAGAATCTGAATACTCTTGCGAACTCTATGCCATGACCAACCTGTGAAAAGAATAGATATGAGGGAAAATGGGGTAGGGTCATAAGCATGCACAGATAGGTTTTGAATGAAAAAGATTTTGAAGAAGTTCGACAGGGAACTTATGGTAAATAGGAAGATATCATCGATAGATTTCACAAGCTAGCCATAGGCATGTTGATAGCTATCTAATCTTTCGGATAACTACACATGAACCCTAGAATGAGCAGAACCAGTACGAGGAAGATCTATAAACCGTACCAGTCAAATCTTAGTGAACCCTAAAGATCTACCGTAGTGAAATAAATCGAAGAAAATTGCAACGGTAAGAACTGCCCTAAGAATAGAGAGATGGAGAGGAGCAGTTCCGGATCTAAGCGCCCTAACTTGGCAACTTAGATCAACTACGACAATGTGGGAGGATGGATTACCGCACCGGCGTGATCAGCTGCGACGAGGCTTCACCAGAGTTGCACGGCGGAGCTTCTCGCCGGAGTTGCTTCGAGCTAGGGCTCGGGTGTAGGTAAAACGAGGGTTTGCGCGGATGAGGAAGAAGACACGACGAGGGGGTATATATAGCAAGAGAGCAGAACTGCCTCTCCGAAATCTACGGCCCTCAGTTTTGGGACGTTCCGCATTCGACGGACACGATCGCGATAGTGGAGATCGTGGGCATGCGGCAACTGATTTCTGCGAGAAACTCGGGAAGCGAGCGGGTGGTCAAAAGGTTTGAAGGGCTGAACGCCAAAAATGGATAAAAGTTCGAAGTTGATTCCTTTCGCGACCAAGGACGTCGGAGGGAGATCTTCTTCAGATCAAATTGCATGCTTACGATGGACAGCATAGATTTAGAAGAGAAAGAATAAAGGGATAAAAGGGTCCGAAACAAAACACTCAGTCAAACGAGAAGAAACACCAAACGAGGAGCTATGAGTGAGTTGTCCATCGGACGAAACACAAACACATCAACTCGAAGACAAACAACAAACAGAGAGCAAATAACCATAGAGAACTAGCACCAACAATATAGATCTCAGGGCAAAGGATGAACGAATAGAATCCCTGAGATAGAATCCCTGCAAGATGGGTTAGTTCTTTCTTGCAACCCACACTTGTGTGGGTGGCGCAGGCCTCATTTGTCTCGTCTGAGCAGGGACGTTCCGTCGTTGAGTTCTGTGGTTCACCTGTGCATTTCGAGAGTAATCATATGAGTAAGCATTGAAATTGTTCCCAGAGACATGAGCATAATGATTAGAGGAGATACGCATGTACTCCTTTTGTCGAAAGTTTGGCTGATGTCCTTTGGAAGTTTCAGTACCATACCGCGAGGGATATTCATTTCCTCGAAGAGAATTACTCTGCATATTCAGATTAGCAGTGACAGATAAACTTTCAATGGTGCACTTCTTCACCCAGATTTGCTTCTTGGGTGATCCAGACCTGTAGTTAGTCCCAACATACCGAGCGAAAACCTTACCATTCTGTTGTTTGAATAGTTTGTAGTTTGAGTCATTTGACTCATCAGAAGTAACAGGAATGGGAGTATCATATCCAGACAGGAGTGCAGGTTCGAGGGTTTTGCTTTTGGCAACAACCCAACTCGTTCGAGGATATTGCTCGGGAGTCCAGTAAGTTCCATCAATGTTGAGTTTCCTTTCGAAACCCAAACCTTCCTTTCGGGGATTTTTGTGCAGTATCGACTTTTTGAGCACATCACAGAGAGTTTGATGCCCTTTTAGGCTCTTTAGCATTCCAGTCTCAAGCAAGTTCTTTAGCCTGCAATTTTCATCAGAGATAGCAACAATTTCCTCGGGAGAGGGGTTAGAAATGTCATTCGTAGTAGTTGCAGTATTCTCGATGGTAGTATTGGATATTTCAGCATTCGAGTCAGCATTGCTACGTTCTAGACATTTTGAGCAAGGAGACACAAAAACATCAGGAGGGTTGTTAGATTGCTCGGCGAAGAGAGAAGCTTTTTCTTTCTCGAGTGCGCTATAAAACTCTTTCAATGACTCGAGTTCTTGATTCCTGCTAAGGAGTTCATCTGATAAATTCTCGTAGTCGACTGTAAGAGAATCATATCGTTCGGAAAGATCCTCAATGGTTGAAGAAAAAGCATCATGCTTTTCAGTTAACTCTTGATTCTTCTCCATCTCTTCGACCAGTAATCCCTCAGTTTTCCTGAGATTCATCTCAAGTTTTTCAAGCTCATCTTGTTGAGATTTCGCAATCTTAACAAGTTTGGCAAAGGCAATGTATTCAGAGGAATGTTCAGTCTTAAATTTTTGGAGCTTAGCTGATACCTGATCCTTTGAGGTTTTTGCCATGAGACAGAGTGCGAATGGTTCATCATCACTTGAAGCATTTCCATCAGTGTCTGATTCGTGTGACTTCGTGGAAGATTCATAAGCGACAAATGCATCGCCTCTTCCTTGTCTTCTGTAAAGCTCTTCGTCTTCCGATTCTGATTCGGATGTTTCATCTTCAGATTCCATATTCATTTCAGCACACACTCTAGTCAGTTGTGAGATTCTCTTCATATTAGATTCAATGGTCGCTCTTGTTTGCGCGTCAGTGACTGGTCTCATCGAAGAAGAGGCGGCAGATTCATTTTTCTTCGAGAGCTTGGTGTGACGGTTCACTCGAGTGAATCCAGAGCAATGAAGATAAATCCATCTGTTGCTAGGTTTTTCATCTTGTTCCCTACAAGGACAGTCTGTGATGTAGTGGCCGAATTGTTTGCATTTGAAGCACTTAATTTCTTTCGGAGGTAATCTTCTTGAAGATTCAGGCATGTCAACTTCGTCATCATATGTGAGACATATATTTTGTCTTCTGAGATCACCAAGTCTTTCAGAGAGCATTTCAAGTTCTCGTGTGATAGAGTGTTGATTCTCGACATCTTCTTCTTGAGAGCTGCCATAGTGTGAAAGAATTTCCCCTTCGCTTTATGAAGAAGATTCTTGATGCCCATTTTCAAGTTCCATCTTTTCTTCGTGAATAGACAACAGCGTCATGACCTCGACATAGTGAAGTTCTTCAAAGTCTGGTCTTTGCTTGATTTCAGAGACGATTGGATCGAAGGTTGCATCAAGAGCGCTTAGTAGCTTGTTGACCACATCTCTATCGGTGATATCTGTTACTCCTTGTTGATGAGGTCTTTCAACAATGTGGGTCAACCGATTAGTGAGTTCCATGGCACTTTCCCTACGAAGACTGATTTTCATTCGCTCTTTCCAGTAGACATAGTCATTTCCATCGAAGATGGGAAACCTTTCAAAGTGCGAGGATCTACCTGCAAACGACATACTCAAAACTCCAAGGTTGTTAGACCTTTAATAAACAGAGATAGGGAGAACCCGCTCTGATACCAATTGTTAGGACCGAGAGTATATCGACCAGAGGGGGGTGAATGGGAGATTAAAAAAATTCATACGAATGTTTTGAACTGATCCCAAACACAGCAGCAGAAATAAGGTTCGGTAGAGACGAACTTAATCAAGCACGCTATTGAGGATCATATCTATCGATGTTGGTTGCTATAGTGGTTCGGGCATAGCATATCACAGGAATGACAGATTGATGGTAAGGTAATATACAAACAAATGTTGCAGGACGAGGGAAATAACAATGTATGGACTGCGATGGAAATACACGGGAAGTGATCACAAGGTGAATAGATTCGGCACTGAATGTAATTATGCAGACATACAGAGATACGAAGATAAATTAAATTAGCTTGAGGCGATGGAATGGAACGATGAGAATGTGATAGACAATTGATGAACTATGTTTGATCAGATACAACTATCGACACTGAGCACGGATGTAAACTGCTGAAGGACATGCAGTAATGTAAAGCGAACCAGTGGTGCTCGATGGCGACAGTAGAATTTGGTAGACCAGTTCACCCTTCTGCCAAAGGACTACGTCTGGTTGGAGGGGTTGTGATTTAACACATAGGATAAATCTCTCCTCGCCCTATTCTCCTTCAAATCGGAGTTGATCAGGCTCCAGTTGATTTCACTCGTGGTAGATACTTGTCGGAGATCTCCAAACCTTCGACAGACTTCTTCACGAACCACAATGACTCTTGGTTGCTGAAGATCTTGCTCGATGAAGACAATTACTCTTCGACACTCGAGCCGACACCTATCCGTCTAGAGAGTGTGCAACTCTCAAGAGTAATAGGTACAAGAACTCTAACTCAGAACTACTGTGATGCTCAACCACTGTCTAAGTTTGGGCTCTTGATTTTTCTCTCGGTGGATTTTAAACTCAAATCTCTCGGAGAGGAGGTGCTCAATCAATCTTCTCTGAAATCTTAAGCGGAGCAGCCAACGGGCAACGTTGGAGCGGGGTGGCTATTTATAGCCGCAGCCTTCCCTGATGGGAAATGACCAAATTGGACATGTGGAGCAGCCAACGGCCGAACGACACGAGTCCAACGGTCGGAAATTGAGCACAACGGTAACATTACGTGCGGAGCAAGTAATGCTAACTCCTCAGTTCGAAAGATATCTCCTGCAGCACCAAAGAACAACGTCTTCTGCTGGCTGGTAATCATTCGAAACATAAAGAGATTTCTCTCAGTTCTCGCATAGGTTTGGGCTAAGCATCACAGCGGATCTAAGCTTCGAGAACCTATACCCCTCTTAATAGTACGGAGGTCCTATGACTCAAATGAATAAAAGAAGAACAACGATAAGAATGCTACGTCTTCACTTCGTCTTCGTCTTCCATCGCTGCAGTCAATTTTCTTCGGACCGAATCTCCGAACCAATTGCTTTCCGTCAGCATTAAAATTTCGAGGGGTCAATTTCTTCACTTCAATTTTCTCGTCTACATGTCTACAAAGGATGTAGCTCGATCTTCTCTTCGATGCAATTGTTCTTCGGTGAAGTTCCTCGAACTGAACACCGAAAACAGCATTTTCTTCATCACTGCATGGACTATTTCTCTCTGTGTGCACTAGCAAACAAATCAGTCCATGCCTGTTTCTGTCAACAATCTCCAAAACATAGTGAGGGCAAATATTGCACCAACAAGAATCCGAATATGCCACTCCCATACCTGCCACACCTCTCTAACATGATGAACATGGAACATTCCCCTTCGTTTCATCTGACCGAAAATGCCCAAACTTCGGGAAAACTTTCCCGGATGTTTGGCCTCTTAGTCTGTATCATCTAGTACTACGTTAAGTCACACCTAGCACCGCGTATTGCCATGTCATACATCGTGATGCATCTGTTTGCATTGTATTTATTGTTTCTTCCCCCTCTTCTCTCCGGTAGACCCCGAGACCGACGCTGCCCCTGTGATCGACTACGTCCCCGATGACCCTGCTTCCTTTTCAGCAGAGCAACCAGGCAAGCAAACCCCCTTGATCATCCCTATATCACCTATTCCTTCTCCCCCGTGCTTGCATTAGAATTTGCTACTACATTTGTTTGATCCTATTCTAATGCATAGCCTGCTTTTGTAACCTACTATTGTTACTTTGCCTGTCATCCTAAACTGCTTAGTATAGGTTGGTTAGTGTCCCATCAGTGACCCCTCACCCTTGTCCCTGTTGCCCCGCTTTATTACTAGTGCCTCGATCTCTGTGATCGATGTGCCGAGACCAACCCAGCACTGCACACCCCCTTAGTTGTACGACTCTGCAGGACTACTATCGAGTGCCGAGGGTGATACCTCGTATTGCACTCCCGATGATATCTCTGTAGTATATCACATCGGTGGTGATTGCCGAGGGTGATTCCTCGCTCCCCCCTTCCCGATGATGACTCTGTCGTGCAACCCCTCAAGTGAATACCATCGAGGGTGATTCCTCCTGGTTCTCCTTGACGGATTACATAGAGTAGGAATCCATAGAGGGTGATTCCTCAGATTCCCCCTTGATGTGATGAACACACGGATACCCTACTTTTACTACAGTCCCCAGGTAAAGTCGGGTTGACCCCGAGGGGTACCCGCGAGAGTTGAGTAGTCGGGTTGACCGTGAGGGTACCCGCGAGATAATTACGAGGCGCGGCCGGGCAGGCAGAGACCGCCCTCGAGAGGGATGGGCCTGGTCCTTGTTGCACTGCCTCGAGATGGGACGACAGGAGTACTGATCGTCACCGCGAGCTCCTAATATTGTGATAACGGATTTGGGTATTTATCTGAGTTGGCCACTGGCCTATACGCACTACCACCACGTGGGATAATGGTTTAATGGGGCCCTCTACGCCGTATGTATCAGCCGAAAGCTTTGTCAGACGTCCAGTTCAGCCTTGTGGGCCTGTCGGGCCAGTGCCATCCAGGATGAGGTGGTGCTCATCCCGGCTTGTCGCATAACGACCCGGAGTGCAAAGGGGGATGGGCCCAAGAACCCTGCGCGCTTAGGATGTAGACCGGCGGGGATCTCTCTGCTTAGCTCTAGGTAGGGCTGCGGTGTGTCGATCAGCCGAGGCCGGGCATGACCCGGAAAAGTGTGTCTGGCCAGAGTTAATCGAGCGTGTTGGGTAACAGTAGTGCACCCTTGCAGGAAAGTTATCTATTCGAATAGCCGTGTCCACGGTAACAGGACGCTCAGTGTTGTATCCCGATCTACTACTATTTGAACTGGATACTTTAATTAATTGGAAGCTCCGGGATCGCTTCCTCGCAGGAAGTTGAGGAAGGATCTCTAGGCTTTGTTACAACATGCTTATTATTATATGCAATGTTACTAATCTGCACTCTTCTAATGCTGCAAGACGCTGAAGATGCTAGTCTTCGATAGGCTAGGCTTTCTCCCTCTGATCTGGCATTTCTGTAGTATAGTCCACAGATACAGCCCTTTTCCTTTGAGACCGATGCATACTTAGTATAGTTCTGATGTCAGTCTTGCGAGTAATTTGGATGAGTACTCACGGTTGCTTTGCTATTCTTTTTCCCCCATACCCGATTGCTGCGACCAGATGATGGATCCCAGGAGCCAGCTGCTACCGCCGACGACCGCTACTACACTTCCGGAGGAGACTACTACTACATGGAGACCGCCGACGACCAGGAGTAGTTTAGGAGGCTCCCAGGCAGGAGGCCTTGCCTCTTTCGATCAGAGCTGTTGTTTGTTTTCGCCTTCTTAAGGCATCTTGTTTAACTTTGTGTCTGTACTCAGATACATTTGCTTCCGTTGATGCTTGTATGACCTCGAGCTTATGTATTCGAGCCCTCGAGGCCCCTGGCTTGTAATATAAAGCTTGTATTATTTTGTTTTGTGTCTAGAGTTGTGTTGTGATATCTTCAAGTGGGTCCCTAGGCTTGATCGTGTGCATTTGCATGTATGATTAGCGCACGATTAAGTCGGGGGCGTCACAACGCCGAGGCCGAGGCTCAGCCCTCAGGCCTGAAGAGGTTGAAAGAAACCTCGGCCGGGGCGGCTGATGAGCCCCTGCCGTCGGAGAAGAACATGTTCCCCGACGAGTCTGAAGACGACCCCCTCGCGCTGGGGAGGAGGAAGCCGGTGCCTCGAAGGTATGCCGTTGTATTTTGTACTTGTCTTTAAATTCTTCGGCAAGACTAATGCCTTGTAAATGTTTTTCCACAGCCCGCCTAGGGCACGCCTAAGCGACTCCTCCAGCGGGTTACCGCCCACCAGCCGGACGCCGGACCGCGCTGCCCCGGCTCCAGATGGGCTGGTGAAAGAACATGTGCTGCCCCCATGTTTGGTTTTGGTAATTGATGACAATCCCTATGGACTAATGGTTGCCTTGATTTATATTTGAAGGGTTTGTCCATAGGCATTTCTTGAAGTCCATTTGTTGGTTTCAAGGAGATTTTGAGATGACCAAGGTGGTTATTCTTGGAGTTATCCAAAGCATGGTCATGTAAGAGATGAGCCTATTGCAAGCATGTCTTGAAGAAAAAGATTCTGTGGACATTCATGTTTACCTTCAAGACATCATCTTAATGAAGAGAGTTGGAAAGATACAAGGTTGATCAAGACTAAATACGAAGAGTGATTCAAGTTGATCAACACACAAAGCGTAGAAGATGTACCGGGTGGGATCAAGTGATCTCACGGTATGGTAAGCATTGTCCATTACGCTTTGTGTACTAACCCATGGTCTATGTGAGAGTCCGTTGTGGGGTTAGGTTTGTTTCCATGGGCGTGCATCAAAAGGAAGATCTCACATGTCCCATGGTGGATGACGTCAAGTGGTGATCATCATCGAGGTTGCGTTGTGCAAGTTCAAGTGGAGCATCACGAAGAGATCACATGCTTGAAGATTGCCGTCCATTGTGGTGACAATGGACTTGTGAAAATGTGCCGAAGAGTGGCTCACCCAAAGTGGAGTATGGGGGAGCAATCTACTAGTCTTCATCGAGCCGGCGCAATCAAGAAAGGTGGTCCAACTTGAGGAGGTCAAGATCGTCATCATCTAGCTCAAGTGGACTATGCGCAAGGCAAAGGTTTGCCCTTGATAGGTTTTCTATTTTACCGGTCTCATGGTGGTAGTTGGGAGACCGGGTTATAGGATCGATAGCCGTACTATCAAGGGGGGCTCTCGGATGAGTAGCTTGATCGTATCATTCGTAGAGAGCTCAAACCATTGCATCCTTGCATCATCTTTCTTGGTTCTTGTTTGGCCTGTTTGCGTTGAGAGTCTTTGAGCTTTTGGTCACCTTCATGACAAGCTCAAGTTCATCGAGAACGGATTGCGTTTGCTTCTTCTAGTATGTTCTCGATGTTGGGGTTTATGCCGAATCATCACTGATAGAGGTTTCACATCTCTATATCATAGGCATATCTCTACTGCCACTTCTTAATATAACCAACGAGCTTGAGTTTGCTTCTTCTAGTATGTTCTCGATGTTGGGGTTTATGCCGGATCATCACTGATAGAGGTTTCACATCTCTATATCATAGTTATATATTTACTGCCACTTCTTAATACTACTCGTCGTCATCTATCCAACGAGCTTGAGTTTGCTGGATTCTGAGTTCATTTGCAGAAGTTGTGGCAGTTTCGGTCTTGCCTGTTTCCTTCTCAGCTAGGGCAGTCTTTCAGCTCCCAAGCGGTAGTACCGCCCAGCTCCACGGTAGTACCGCTTATGCGGTACTTCCGCTATGAGCTACCGCGGCCTATTCCACTTATTTTTGTGCTCCTGTAAATGGGCGGCAGTAGTGCGGTAGTAGAACACGATAGTACCGCTCGCGCGGTACTTCCGCCGTTTTACTGCCGCTGCCTCTACCGCTTATTTTTGTGCTGCTGTTGCGTTTTCTTCTTGAGCGGTATTAGAGCGGTACTTGGTAGCGGTAGTACCGCTCCGTGCGGTACTTCCGTCCTACTGCCCTCTTGCACCGCTAGTACTTCTGTACCCTGTGTACCCAAGCGGTAGTACCGCCCATGGAACGGTAGTACCGCTCCGGTGGCACTACTGCATCGGTACTCTTGTACACGCAGTGGTCAGCTAGTACTATCGCCCGAGCGGTAGTACCGCTCCCTTGAGCGGTAGTCCCGCTTGTGTGCAGGCTGGGCAGGTAATGGTTGGATTCGGGGGGATCTATAAAACGGGGTCTTCTTCCCCAATGGTTTAAACCACTTGAGCTCGTGTTGTTCCCCCATTGTTGACCTTCTTCGAGCTTGCTTTCTCTCAATCCCTCCATGGATTCTTGTTAGTTTTTGAGGGAAAAGAGAGAGGAGATTGATGTCTACTACACAACTTATTCTTGTAGACTCGTGTTGGGCCTCCAAGCGCAGAGTTTTGTAGGACAGTAGCAATTTTCCCTCAAGTGGATGACCTAAGGTTTGTCAATCCGTGGGAGGCGTAGGATGAAGATGGTCTCTCTCAAACAACCCTGCAACCAAATAACAAAGAGTCTCTTGTGTCCCCAACACACCCAATACAATGGTAAATTGTATAGGTGCACTAGTTCGGCGAAGAGATGGTGATACAAGTGTAGTATGGATAGTAGATATAGGATTTTGTAGTGCGAACAATAAAAAACAGCAAGGTAGCAAGTAACAAAAGTGAGCATAAATGGTATTGCAATGCTTAGAAACAAGGCCTAGGGTTCATACTTTCGCTAGTGCAATCTCTCAACAATGCTAATATAATTGGATCATATAACCATCCCTCAACGTGCGATAAAGAATCACTCCCAAGTTCCTATTGGCGGAGAACATAAGATAGAAATTGTTTGTAGGGTACGAAACCACCTCAAAGTTATCCTTTCCGATCGATCTATTGAGCTATTCCTATAAGTGTCACAAACAGCCCTAGAGTTCGTACTAAAATAACACCATATGATACACATCAACCAACTCTAATGTCACCTAGATATTCCAATGTCACCACAAGTATCCATGAGTTGATTATATGATATGCATCAATCAACTTCATAATCATAATATTCAATCCACACAAAGAACTCCAAGGAGCACCCCAAATTTTCTATCGGAGAAAAGATAATGAAAACGTGCATCAACCCCTATGCATAGATCACCCCAATGTCACCTCGGGAATCCGCGAGTTGAGTGCCAAAACATACATCAAGTGAATCAATATAATACCCCATTGTCACCACGGTATTCATATGCAAGACATACATCAAGTGTTTTCAAATCTAAAATATTCAATCCGACAATAATGAAACCTCAAAGGGAAAAGATTCGATTCATCACAACAAGATCGAGAGGGAGAAACACCATATGATCCAACTATATTAACAAAGCTCATGATACATCAAGATTGTGCCAAATCAAGAACACGAGAGAGAGAGAGATCAAACACATAGCTACTAGTACATACCCCTAGCCTCGAGGGTGAACTACTCCCTCCTACTCATGGAGACCGCCGGGATGATGAAGATGGCCTCCGGTGATGATTCCCCCTCCGGCAGGGTGCCGGAAAAGGGCTCCAGATGGGATCTCCTTGGTACAGAGGCTTGCGGTGGCGTAAAAACTCATCTAGGTTAACTTTCAGGGGTTTCTGAATATATAGGATTTTTCAGTGTTGGAATCACGCAAAGAGGTGCCACAGGGGGCCCATGAGGCACCAGGGCGCGCTTAGGGAGGGTGGCGCGCCCTGGTGGCTTGTGGGTCCCCTGTGGCTCTTCTAGTGCTCCCCCGAAGCTTCCTGGGTCTGTTTCCTTTCAGAAAAAATCGTCAAAAAGTTTCGCTGCATTTGGACTTCATTTGATATGGATTTTCTGGAAAACTAAAAACAAGCTGAAAACAACAACTGGCACTGGGCACTAGGTCAATATGTTAGTCCATAAAAATCATATAAAATCCATATAAAAGTGCACCAAAATCATACAAAACTATAATAAACATGGCATGAATACTTCATAAATTATAGATACGTTGGAGACGTATCAGCATCCCCAAGCTTAATTCCTACTCGTCCTCAAGTAGGTAAATGATAAAAGAAATAATTTATGAAGTGTGAATGCTAGCATAGTGCATAAGTTTCATCAATGATAATTTCAATCAGTTTTTCTAGAATCAATATATATCATAATCAGTAGCTCATCTCATAAAACTTCTCATGATCAAGTAGCAAGCTATTCACATGTTTAAAGTATAGGCCATAAACTTTCTTGAAAACTAACAAACTATGTTCTCAGTCATCAAACAATTGCAATTCATCTTATTTTCAGGAAGGGTCTATGTAAGAGCTTTGATCTAGCAAATTCCACATACTCAACTATCATTTAGTCTTCCATGATTGCTGACACTCAAAGCATATTTTTAGAACAAACCATTTCAGTCAAACATATAGGAAGATAGGGGCTTAATGTTTTGCCTCCCAACTTATTTATCTCATGGATAATGTCAACAATAATGACTCATGATCACCTATATTCAACTGGATATATGTGCCTGGATCATTCCCTACCACATGATGCTTGCCAACTAGAGAATAATTGAGGTTGAAACGAGAAGAAATAATTTTGACTCTTGCAAAAAAGTAAATACATAAAAGTAAATGCATAAAAGTAAAAGATAGGCCCTTCGCAAAGGGAAGCAAAGGTTGTCATGCGCTTTTTATTTTTGGATGTCAAGCCCTTAATGCAAAGGAACGTCACGTTATATTGCCCCTTGTGATAGCAACCTTTATTATGCAGTCCGTCGCTTTTATTTCTTTACCATCACAAGTTCGTACAACGCTTATTTTCCCTTGCAATAAAAGATCATACATATTTTAGGAGCAATTTTTATTGCTTTTTGCACCGATGACAACTTACTTGAAGGATCTTATTCAATCCATAGGTAGATATGGTGGACACTCATGGCAAGAAACTGGGTTTAAGGGTTTTTGGATGCACAAGTATTATCTCTACTTAGTACGAATTTTTGGCTAGCAAAAGATCCTAAGCAAGCACCACATGTTAGAGGATCCATGACAATATAACTTCTATGTGAATATAAACAAACATAACTCATTACGTTGTCTTCCTTGTCCAACGTCAACTACTTGATCAAGCTTGAAAATAATTAATGGGGGCTCGCAATCATAGAAGATGTCCAAGATAGTATATTTATATGTGAAATTTCTCTTCCTTCAAAATTCTTTCATGAATTGTTCAAGTGACCAATGCTATGTTTGTTAACTTTCAATAAATTTTACGACTTATACTTCTTGTATGTGAAGTCACTACTCCCCATGGGACAAGCATATGAAGCATATAAATTTCAACTTTATGGTATTCAATTCATTTCAACAATTTACTCATAGGATATAAGTGAAGAACGAGAGTAAATGACAAACTACTCCAAAAAGATATAAGTGAAGATCAAATGAGTAGTTAAGTAAATAGGTAGCCATGTGAGGACTCTCTCTCATTTAAAAATTTCAGATCTTAAGTATTTTATTCAACAACAAAGAAAACAAAATAAAATGGCATTCCAAGGATAGCACATATCATGTGAAGAAGCAAAAACTTAGGCTCAACCAAAACTGACCGATAGTTGTTGAAGAAGAAAGGTGGGATGCCTACCGGGGCATCCCCAAGCTTAGATGCTTGAGACTTCTTGGTATAATAAATGCCTTGGGCATCCCGAAGCTTGAGCTCTTGTGTCTCCTTAATTCCTCTCATATCACGGTTTCCTTAAGTCTTAAAAACTTCATCCACACAAAACTCAACAAGAACTCGTGAGATAAGTTAGTATAAATCAATACAAAACCTTATCATTCCCTACTGTAGCAAATAACTAAAATTATAATTTAACATTTCATACTAAATGCCTCTGCATATTTAATAATCCTATCCTCAAATAGAATCATTAAACAAGCAAACATATGCAAACAATGCAAACATAAAAGCAATCTGCCAAAACAGAACAAACTGTAAAAGGGGAATAAGAATTCATACTTACCTAACTCCAAAAATTCTGAAAAATTACCACGTGACAGAGAACTAATGCATACTTACTGTGTAAAAATTTCAGATCTTTATCATGTTCTGACAATTCACAAAAAAATCAGGACATAACAGAAAACTTTCTGTTTTCAAACAGCAACACATTAACTTGCAAGCTGAGCATGGTAAAGGCTATAATTGGCATTTTATTGAACTAAAAGATACAAAACATGATTATTGATAACAGCAAGCAAATCTCAACAAAATAAAATGACACTCCAAGCAAAGCACATATTATGTGATGAATAAAAATATAGCTCCAAGTGAGGTTACCGATAATGTTGAAGACGAAAGAGGGGATGCCTTCTGGGGCATCCCCAACTTTAGTTGCTTGGGTCTTCCTTGAATATTACCTTTGGGTGCCTTGGTAATCCCCAAGCTTAGGGCCTTGCCACTCCTTATTCTCCTCATATCGATATCTCACCCAAAACTTGAAAATTTCAATCACACAAAACTTAACGGAACTTGTGAGATAGGTTAGTATGATAAAAATAAATCATCCACTTAGGTACTGTCAAGACAAGATTCATAATTGTTCTCACATAATGCCTACTGTATTCCATCATTTCCACAATTTATATTACTCAACATAAGCTATCGAAACACTAAATCAAGCAAACTATGCACTAAAAACAGAATCTGTCAAAAACAGAACAGCATGTAATGAGCGATTTAAAAACCATACTTCTGTACCTCCAAAAATTCTGAAAAATTAGGAAAACGTAATTTTTTTTAACCCAATACTGTGTAAAAATTTCAGAATTTTTTCACTCCCAAGTACAGAATAGAAATTCCAGCACTGGACGCAAAAGTTTCTGTTTTTGCACAGAATCAAATCAACAAGCATCCACAATATCCCAAAGGCTTTACTTGGCACATTATTGAAAGAAAACATATAAAACATGATTACTACAGTAGCGTAATCATGTGAGCACACAAAAACAGTAGGTATAAATATTGGGTTGTCTCCCAACAAACGTTTTTTTAATGCCTTTTTAGCTAGGCATGATGATTTCAATGATGCTCACATAAAAGTAAAGAATTGAAACACAAAGAGAGGATCATGAAGCATATGACTAGCACATTTAAGCCTAACCCACTTCCTATGCATAGGGATTTTGTGAGCAAACAATTTATGGGAGCAAGAATCAACTAGCATAGGAAGGCAAAACAAGCATAACTTCAAAACTTTCAACACATAGAGAGGAAACTTGATATTATTGCAACACCTACAAGCATACGATCCTCTCTCATAATAATTTTCAGTAGCATCATGAATGAATTCAACAATATAGCTATCACATAAAGCATTCTTTTCATGATCCACAAGCATAGAAATTTTACTACTCTCCACATAAGCAATTTTCTTCTCATTCATAATAGTGGGAGCAAACTCAACAAAATAACTATCATGAGATACTTGATTGGCATAATCCAATTGAAAATTAAAATCATGATGACAAGTTTCATATTTATAATTATTCGTTATAGCTTACATGTCATCACAATAATCATCATAGATAGGAGGCATGCAATCATCATAATAAATTTTCTCATCAAAACTTGGGGGACTAAAAATATCATCTTCATCAAACATAGCATCCCCAAGCTTGTGGCTTTGCATATCATTAGCATCATGGATACTCATAGAATTCATACTAACAACATTGCAATCATGCTCATCATTCAAAGATTTTATGCCAAACATTTTATTGAATTCTTCTTCTATCAATTGAGCACAATTTTCCGATCCATCATTTTCAAGAAAGACATTATAAAGATGAATAATATGAGGCAACCTCAATTCCATATTTTTTGTAGTTTTCTTTTATAAACCAAACTAGTGATAAAACAAGAAACTAAAAGATTCGATTGCAAGATCTAAAGATATACCTTCAAGCACTCACCTCCCCGGCAACGGCACCAGAAAAGAGCTTGATGTCTACTACACAACTTATTCTTGTAGACTCGTGTTGGGCCTCCAAGCGCAGAGTTTTGTAGGACAGTAGCAATTTTCCCTCAAGTGGATGACCTAAGGTTTATCAATCCGTGGGAGGCGTAGGATGAAGATGGTCTCTCTCAAACAACCCTGCAACCAAATAACAACGAGTCTCTTGTGTCCCCAAAACACCCAATACAATGGTAAATTGTATAGGTGCACTAGTTCGGCGAAGAGATGGTTATACAAGTGTAGTATGGATAGTAAATATAGGTTTTTGTAGTGCAAACAATAAAAAACAGCAAGGTAGCAAGTAACAAAAGTGAGCATAAACGGTATTGCAATGCTTAGAAACAAGGCCTAGGGTTCATACTTTCGCTAGTGCAATCTCTCAACAATGCTAATATAATTGGATCATATAACCATCCCTCAACGTGCGATAAAGAATCACTCCCAAGTTACTATTAGCGGAGAACATAAGATAGAAATTGTTTGTAGGGTACGAAACCACCTCAAAGTTATCCTTTCCGATCGATCTATTGAGCTATTCCTATAAGTGTCACAAACAGCCCTAGAGTTCGTACTAAAATAACACCATATGATACACATCAACCAACTCTAATGTCACCTAGATACTCCAATGTCACCACAACTATCTATGAGTTGATTATACGATATGCATCAAACAACTTCATAATCATAATATTCAATCCACACAAAGAACTCCAAGGAGCACCCCAAAGTTTCTATCGGAGAGAAGATAATGAAAACGTGCATCAACCCCTATGCATAGATCACCCCAATGTCACCTCGGGAATCCGTGAGTTGAGTGCCAAAACATACATCAAGTGAGTCAATATAATACCCCATTGTCACCACGGGTATTCATATGCAAGACATACATCAAGTGTTCTCAAATCTGAAATATTCAATCCGACAATAATGAAACCTCAAAGGGAAAAGATTCGATTCATCACAACAAGATAGAGAGGGAGAAACACCATATGATCCAACTATATTAACGAAGGTCGCGATACATCAAGATCGTGCCAAATCAAGAACACGAGAGAGAGAGAGATCAAACACATAGCTACTAGTACATACCCCTAGCCTCGAGGGTGAACTACTCCCTCCTCGTCATGGAGACCGCCGAGATGATGAAGATGGCCTCCGGTGATGATTCCCCCCTCCGGCAGGGTGCCGGAAAAAGGCTCCAGATGGGATCTCTTTGGTATAGAGGCTTGCGGCGACGTAAAAACTCATCTAGGTTAACTTTCAGGGGTTTCTGAATATATAGGATTTTTCAGCGTTGGAATCACGCAAAGAGGTGCCACAGGGGGCCCACGAGGCACCAGGGCGCGCCTGGGGGGGTGGCGCGCCCTGGTGGCTTGTGGGGCCCCTGTGGCTCTTCTGGTGCTCCCCCGAAGCTTCCTGGGTCGGTTTCCTTCCAGAAAAAATCGTCAAAAAGTTTCGCTGCATTTGGACTTCATTTGATATGGATTTTCTGGAAAACCAAAAACAAGCAGAAAACAACAACTGGCACTGGGCACTAGGTCAATATGTTAGTCCATAAAAATCATATAAAATCCATATAAAAGTGCACCAAAATCATACAAAACTATAATAAACATGGCATGCATACTTCATAAATTATAGATACGTTGGAGACGTATCAGAGATCTAGATCCACATTTCCACCAATCACTTTCTCCTCTATGTGAGGGGAACCCCTTGGATCTAGATCTTGGAGTTCTTCATGTTCTCTTCTTCGTTCTTCCTCTCATTTTCCTCCCTAGCATTAGTTGCTTTGGTAGGATTTGGGAGAGAAGGACTTGGGCACTCCGTGTGCCCTTGCCATTGCATTTCGTGCATCGGTTTGAGTTCTCCACGGTGATACGTGGAAGTGAAGTTGAGAAGCTTGTTACTCTTGGGTGTTTGGGCACCCTAGAGCTTGTTCCTCTTGGGTGCCTTGGTTCCCTAGACGGTTGATGTTGTCGGAGCTCAATCATTGTGGTGTAAAGCTCCGAGCAAGTGTCGGGGTCTCCAATTAGGTTGTGGAGATCGCCCCGAGCAATTTGACGAGTACCGGTGACCGCCCCCAAGGGTTGCCAATTGTACGGGTTCGGTGACCGCCCCCAAGGGTTGCCATTTGTACGGGTTCGGTGACCGCCCTCAAGGGTCCCTTAGTGGAATCACGACATCTTGCATTGTGCGAGGGCGTGAGGAGATTACAGTGTCCCTAGTGGCTTCTTGGGGAGCATTGTGCCTCCACACCGCTCCAAACGGAGATTAGCATCCGCAAGGGTGTGAACTTCGGGATACATCGTCGTCTCTGCGTGCCTCGGTTATCTCTTACCCGAGCCCTTTACTTATGCACTTTACTTTGTGATAGCCATAGTGTTTCATGTTATATCTTGCTATCACTTAGTTGTTTATCTTGCTTAGCATAAGTTGTTGGTGCACATAGGTGAGCCTAGTTGTTGTAGGTTTTGTGCTTGACAAATTAACCGCTAGGTTTTTTCCGCATTTGTTCAAGCCTAACCGTAATTATTTTAAAGCGCCTATTCACCCCCTCTAGGCGACATCCACGATCTTCCAGCTGGGCGAGGTGATGTCGACCCCGGCCCCTCAAGCTGATGCAGCGGGGGTCGAGGAGGTGGTCATGGCCGAGGTAGATACCTCGGCCCTGCAAGGCCAAGGGGACGAAGTCCCTGAGGTCGTCCAGGAAGGGCTGGGCCAAGCAACGGCCCAGCCAGAGTCCACTCTGGCTCCACCACCGTAGCCGGAGACCCACTAACCCAGCACCCAGGTGCTGGGGCCCGAGGTCATTCCGCCCTCACCTCCCGTGTAACACCCCCATGTATTAGCAACAGTAATCACCCTTTTGATAATGCCAAGTCATCATGATTAACAATGCTTGATCATCATTTAACTCATATCTCATTTCAAATTCCAATTCAAATTGAAATTCAAATATAAAGTGAAAATAAAAGTTGTTCAAATTTGAAAACTAAAATGTTCATTAAATAGGAAATAATCCATAACTAATTGTGTTAAGAAAAACAACATCACTAAAAATCACTAGATGACTCTATCATCCAAAAACAGTACCAAACAGCAATATTTAATCCCATTTTATTTAATTAAAATTAAAATGAAATCATTAGCTCCCCAACCCTTTTTCTGGCAGTGAGATAAATTGCACTGAATTTATTTGGACAAGATTCATATTTTACATAATTGAATTGGAGCTAAAAGAAAATACAAAATAGAAACCAAAAACAGAAAACAGAAAAAGAAAGAAAGAAAATAGAAAATGGCCCACTGTACTGGGCTCTAGTCTACAGCGCGGCCCAGCCCGACTAGGCCTTCCCCTACCTCCCGCACTGCTCACGCGCGCGCGCTGTCGCCTCTGCCGCGCTCGCCGCACTGTCCCCCTCGCTCCCTAGTCGACAGCGGCCACCCGCAGCGCCTCTGGAGGGGATAAAAACCCCTCCTCGACCCCGAGGATGAACCCTAGCTGCCTCTCTCTCCCTCTACATCGCTCTCCTCCCACACCCGAACGGCGCCATGGCGGCGCCTCCGTAGAACACGCGGCCACCGTGCCCCGATCGCCGCTCCGCCGTGTCCAGCGTCACCGCCGTCCTCGACTACGCCGCCTACACCTCGCCATTGGAGCTCGGAGCCGCCACCGCGACGCCCACGAGCTCGTCTTCAAGCTTCAGACGCCGGTGATCGCCGCCCCGATTAGTCGCCGTCACGCCACCCCGAGCCCACTATTGCACCTCTGCAGGACCACTGTGAGCTGCCGCACCGGATCCCCTCCTCCCTTCCCTTCCGTTTGCACCGTAACCGCCGTGTTTAGCTTGGCCGTACCCGCCGCTGCGGAGCTCGTCGCCAGCGAGTCTCTGATGACCATTTGGTCGCGCGCTGCTGCCCATCGTGCTCGCCGCGCCGCGTAGGCCTCGCCTAGCCTCTTCATTTGCTCGCGCGCGCACCGTAGCAACCAAATCGAGCACCGCCCGAAACCGCCGCCGCCCGCCGTCGTCGCACTACCCTGTTTCGGCCATCCCAGCCACCGTGACCCCCACCATCGGACGCGGCATGAACTGCTCGTTCGAGAGAGCCAAACCGCGCCTGATTTGATGCACCACAGAGGAAATCCGGGCTCGCCGGAGTTCGCCGCCGCGCTCGGGCTTGCCGGAGCACTCTCCGGTGCCGGCGTCCGATGTGGCTGCACGAGGCCTACCCCTGTGCCACTGACCGCGGGCCCCACGGGCCCTAGTTGACTGGGTTGACCCAGTCAACTGCTGACTAGGCACCCGTGGGCCACTGACATGCGGGCCCCGCAATTTAAAACATTTATAAAATAAATAAAAATGCTAATTAAAATGTTAATTAATCTATTAGTTAATTAGTTAACTTAATCTGTCACTGACAGTGGGTCCCACTGGTTAATTAGTTAAATTAGTTAGTGTAATCTGTTGTTTAATTAGCTAGCCTATGACAGATGGGCCCCACCTCTCAGGTTGACCAGTCAACGGTCACAGTTGACTGCTGACGTCACCCTGACCTCATGCTGATGTCATCTACTACTGTTTCGAATAATTCGAATTTAATAATTAAATTAATTCCAAAAATTCAGTAAAACTTTGAAAAATCATATAAAATAAACCGTAACTCGGATGAAAATAATTTATATATGAAAAACGATCAGAAAAATGTGAAGAATCCGAATATCCTATCCACATGCCTGCCACACCCCTCTAACATACTGAACATGGAACTTTTTGCCTGTTTCTGATAAATGAATAGTGCATGACCTTGATAAAATAAATCTAAATAAATTCCTAAATTATCTAAAATAATTAGAGATGCGTTAAATCACCCCTGCATATCATTTAGGCATGTCATGCATCCCTGTTGCAATGTTGCCGTGTATTTATTATTTCTTGCTCCTCCTTCTCTCTCGATAGCCCCCGAGACTGCCGACGACACTGCAGAGTACGACTACGCCGTCGACGACCAGACCCCTTCAGCTGAGCTTCCAGGCAAGCAAAACCCCCTTGATCATCCAGATATCGCCCATTCCTTCTCTCTTATGCTTGCATTAGAATTGCTTCTGTTGTTGCTCCGATAGCCCCTATTCTGATGCATAGCCTGGTTTTGTTGCCTGTTACTGATACATTACCTGCTATCCTATGATGCTTAGTTAGGTATGCTATATTTCATCTGTGGCCCTTCACCCTTGTCCGTTTGCCATGCTTGATATCGGGCCGTGATCACTCTGGGTGATGATCACGGAAATGTTTACATATTGCACTACTTTAAACTGTTAAAGCCGGGCTGGCCCCAAGGGTGCCCGCGAGAGAATTACATTAAAGACGGGTCGGCTCCAAGAGCACCCGCGCGTCACGTATGACCAAGTCGGAGCGACAGGAACCATGTTCGTCTCTGCGAGTTACTAAACACGCCTAACGGATTTGGGTATTTGATCTGAGTGGGTCGTTGGCCCTATACGCACTACCACCACGTGGGATAATGGTTATGGGACCCTCTACGTTGTATGTATCAACCGAAAGCTCTTCAGATGTCGCAGCTCAGAGATGCGGGCTGATCGTTGGGGTGGGCTGGTTACATCACTGGTGTATTCAGTGTCGCGCCTGGGCCCCGGCCAGCCATGTAATGTGCAGGAGTGCAAAGGGCGATGGCACAAGACCCCTTTGCGCTTAGGATTTAGACCGGCGTGTTGACCTCTCTGCTGAGCCTAGGTAGGACTGCGTCGTGTCGATCACCCGAGGCCGGGTATTACCCAGCAAGTGTGTCCGGCCAGATGTGATCGAGCGTGTTGGGTAACAGTAGTGCACCCCTGCAGGGAAGTTATCTATTCGAATAGCCGTGTCCACGGTAATAGGACGCTCAGATTTGTATCTTGATCTGCTACAACTACAAATGGATACTGTCACAATACTAAACTATAACTACTGCTCTCGGGATCACTTTCTCGCAGGGTAGTCGAGGAAGGATCTCAGGGTTTTACTAAATATGATTGATTATATATTATCTTGCTCTACTCTCTTCTGATGCTGCAAGGTTGCTTCAAGATGCTAGTCTTCGATAGGCTAGGCCTCTCCCCCTCTATCCCAGCATTGCTGCAGTTTAGTCCAAAGATATAGCCCCATTCCTTTGATACCAATGCATATTAGTATAGTTCTGATGTCAGTCTTGCGAGTACTTTGGATGAGTACTCACGGTTGCTTTGCTACTTCTTTTCCCCATACCCATTTGCTGTGATCAGACGACGGAGCCCCGGAGCCAGACGTCACCGCAGGAGCCTACTACCAGGAGAGTCCCGGAGGCATTTACTACTACGTTGAGCCCACCGACCAGGAGTAGTTCGGAGGCCCTAGGCAGGAGGCCTTCGCCTTTTCGATCAGTGTCGCTGTTTGTGCTAGCCTTCTTAAGGCAAACTTGACTAACTATGTCTGTACTCAGATATTATGGTTTGTATGACTTATGTATTCGGGTCCTCGTGACCCCTGGCTTGTAATATGAGATTTATGTTTATTTTTGAGTTTAGAGTTGTGTTGTGATATCTTCCCGTGAGTCTCTGATCTCGAGCGTGCACGTTTGCGTGTATGATTAGTGCACGGTCGAGCAGGGGCGTCACAAGTTGGTATCAGAGCCGACTGCCTGTAGGAAGCCCCCTTCCGATTCCTTCGTCGAAGTTGAGTCTAGTCGATGAAAACCTATTTTACTAACAGTGTTGTGTGGCTTACGGGCCCACGTTGCACATGGATGGGATTTGGACCTTTTATTCCTCTTCCTTTCTCTGGGATTCTACTCTCTCTTGTATTCGGGTTAAAAAAATTAATAACTATGACTCTAGGTTCTCGTGATCACATCCACCCGGAGCTTTGATTATCTGCAATATTACTTCCTTGAATGCACGATGCAAGAATTCACTCACTGTCATTTGACAATTTTGAATTTCCTCTGTTTCAGATGGATCGCTTGTTTCCGCTACGTCCTGCAACGCAGCTTGTGCTTCGCACTTGGGCTCGTGATGCCCCTGGTTTTCCAGCTGTTCTGATCGCCCTCCTGACCAGATTGGGCTACCGCTGGTACCTCGAGTACATGGTTTATGAGGATTACCGCGAGTTCAACCAGGAACGGTACCATGCTGATGTTCGTATCTTCGATCAGCAGAACGACTCCGCCACTGAATTACACACTTTTCACGGTATTGGCGTGACGATTGATATGGCAGTCCATGATGCTGCCCATTCTGTTGTCGCACGTCTCCGTGGAGAGCTTAGTCGCTTGGATGACTCCGAGTTCCGATACATCCCGTATGCCCCTGCTAGAGATGCTACCGGATACTACACAACTGTCTGTGCCCCTTACGAGCGACGTCGATATGACCCGCAGGTTTTGATTCAGTGCACTCAGGCTTTGGATCGCACTGCCCGGGCTCTCGCCGTCGAGTTGTTTGCCACTCGAGCACGTCTCTACGATGCTATGACACAGTTGCTACCAGTTGTTCGTGCAGGGATACATTCAGAGTATATCCTTTACCTGCGCAGGACTCAGATACCGGCAGGTATCGATTGGCCTGCTGTTGGAGGTCACACACCTGCATGTGGACTTCTTCTTCCAGTTCGAGACCGGGTTCTGCATCAGAGTGCACATGGAGAGCAGGACTTTTCTGCCATGGACACTCATCGTCCGCACTTGCAGTTACCCCGTTTCAGTGGTTTTCCCCGACGTTGATATAGCCTTTGCTAAGTCTTGTTGTGTATTCCTCACCGCGTGCCTATGCGCCGCCTAGTATGTCTAGCTGTTTAAATTGCGAACTTATGTTGTCCGCGTGTAGCCGACTCTGTGTATGGATCTGTATGTCTTAATTGACTACTGTTATGTATCTATTGCACTACTTAATCGTTGTCGTGTTACTTCATGTTTGTCTCTAAACACTTGCAGTTGTTTTTACTAAACTACCCCCTGTTAAATCTTTAGCAGGATGGTTAGACCAGGTGGTCGTGGCCGTGGTGCCAACGATCCACCACCGCCAGACTATATGGCAGCTATGATGCAGCAATTCTAGCTGAACCGCCAGTTCATGGTTGGAATCATGGCTCAGTTCCCACTACAGAACCAGAATGCTCAGAATCAGCAAGCTGCCCCAATAACTGTGCAGGACTTTGTGCGTCTCAACCCGACTATATTCCGCAACTCTGAACAGCCACTGGATGCTGATGACTGGCTTCGTGACATCGCCTACGAGATGGAGTCTGCCAATGTCGCCCCTGCCAACCTTGTCACCTTTGCGTCCTACTTCTTGATGGGTCCCGCTGCTCAATGGTGGGACACCCACAGGCGTTCATTACCTGATGGGACAGTCATTACTTGCGTAGAGTTTCAGACTGCTTTCCGTGCCCGCTACATTCCTCAGGGAATCATGGACCGGAAGAGGACAGAGTTTTGCAACCTCACTCAGGGCAATAGGACTGTCAAAGCTTATCAGCGAGAATTCCTTAACCTGTCCCGCTATGCTGAAGAAGACATAGCCACTGATGCTCGTAGACAGGAGAAGTTCCGTAATAGACTCCACCCAGACCTCAAGCTTGCTCTTGCTGCTCAAGACTTCACCGACTTTGCCACCCTCGTGAACAAGGCTATCCTGGTCGAGACTGCTCAGATGGAGCACAAGGAGTCGCATAAGCGCTATCGTGACGTTGGCTCATCTTCGAGCTCAGCACAGAAGCGTCGAGTCTGGATTCCTCACAACGTGTATCTTCCAGCTACTCCTGCGCTAAGGCCGTCTTGTGCTGCACCCCGTCTGCCTCCTCCACCACCGAGGCAGCCAAGAGCTCAAGCTGCTCCACCACGTGCTGCTCCTCTTCGTCCTGAAGATGGTCTGTGTTTCAAGTGTCACAAACCAGGTCACCTTGCCAAGGACTGCCGCCAGAATCCGAACTAGTTGGCACTTCCTCATGCTGGCCGTGGCAATGGTCGTGGTAACAATCAGGCCCGCAACTATAATACTGGGCCTTCTGCTTATGGTCGTGGACAGGCTTACCACGTCGATATTGAAGATGTTTAGGATCAACCTGATACTATGATGGGTACCCTTCTCGTTAACTCAGTACCCGCTTCTGTTTTATTTGATTCAGGAGCATCGCATTCATTCATGACAGAAGCATTTGAATTAGCACATGACATTGCATTTCAAAAGATGAACTTACCAGTAGTTGTCCGTACCCCTGGAGGCCAGTGTCAAACCACCATGATGGCACACAATGTCACCGTTGAAATCAAAGGATTAAACTTCCTTGTTTCACCCATCATCTTGAAAACTTCCACCATAGACCTCATTCTGGGAATGGATTGGTTGAAAGCTCACATTGCTTCAATCAATTGTGCCACTAAAGTCGTCCAACTCCTTCACCCCTCCGACGAGATAGTGAACTACACCGCCCGAATTACCCGAAATGCCGAAGCTCGGATATATGCCATGAATGCTTTGAACGCTTCACCTCTTGAGGGAATTGAGAACATTCCAGTCGTTCGTTAGTTTCCGGACGTCTTTCCAGAAGAACTTCCAGGAATACCCCCTGTTAGAGCCGTTGAGTTCGTCATCGACTTGAAACCGGGCACCACTCCTATTGCTAAACGTCCCTACAAGATGCCGCCGCATGAACTCCTTGAACTTAAGGAGGAAATCGACAAGTCACTTAAAAAGGGTTTCATCCGCCCCAGCTCTTCTGCTTGGGGAGCACCTTCTCTCTTTGTTAAGAAGAAGGATGGAACTAACCGATTGGTCCAGGACTATCGGCCTATTAACCAAGCAACAATCCAGAACAAATATCCACTTCTCCGGATCAACGATCTTTATGATCAGCTTGCTGGATCCTCTGTGTTCTCTAAACTCGACTTAAGGTTGGGTTATCATCAGATCCGAGTTCGTAAGGAGGATATTCCGAAAACCGCTTTCGTTACTCGTTATGGATCATATGAGTACACCGTTATGTCCTTCGGACTAACTAATGCTCCAACAACCTTTTCTCGATTGATGAACTATATCTTCATGGACTACCTCGACAAATTCGTCATGGTTTATTTGGATGATATCCTTATATTTTCCAAGAATGAAGAAGAATACGCCGAACATCTTCGGCTTGTATTGGAGAGACTTCGAGAACATCAACTGTATGCCAAATTTTCCAAATGTGAATTCTGGTTATCCGAGGTGACCTATCTTGGTCATGTGATATCTAAAGATGGCATTGCTGTTAACCCAGAACGAGTTCAGGCTATTCTTGACTGGACTCCCCCGAAGAATGTCAAGCAAGTCAAAAGTTTTCTCGGTCTTGCTAGCTATTGCCGCCGCTTCGTCGAGAACTTCTCCAAGATTGCTAAGCCACTGACTGATCTGCTTCACAAAGGTGTTAAGTTCGAGTGGACGGCAAAGTGCCAGGAAAGTTTTCAGACACTTAAAGATAAGTTGACATCTGCCCCAGTGCTAGCTCCCCCTGACTCCCGCAAGGACTTTGTGATATACTGCGATGCATCCCGTCAAGGATTAGGCTGTGTCCTAATGCAAGAGCGCAAGGTCATTGCCTATGGCTCTCGTCAGTTGCATCCTCACGAAGATAAGTACCCAACGCATGATCTCGAGTTAGCAGCAGTTATCTATGCTCTGAAGCTGTGGCGACATTACCTTCTTGGTAATCGTTGCGAGATATACACGGACCACCAAAGTCTGAAGTATCTGTATACTCAACCAGATTTGAACCTCCGTCAACAAAGATGGCTCGAGACAATAGCTGATTATGACATGGATATCTCTTATACCCCTGGCAAGGCTAATGTAATGGCCGATGCTTTGAGTCGCAAGTCTTATTGCAACAACCTCATGGTTCAGCAAGCACAACCTATTCTTTATGAGGAACTTCGCAAGTTGAACCTTCACATTGTTCCACGGGGTCATCTCAATACCCTGGTTGTTGAACCAGATCTCGAGGACCTCATCAAGCATATACAGAAAGCTGACTCTGAGGTCGATAAGATTAAGCGCGATCTCAAAAGGGGAAAGCCCTCATTCTTCACGATTGATGATGATGGCACCTTGTTCTTTAAAAAATCGCTTAGTGGTTCCTAGAAAGGACAATCTGGATCTGACCCCGCGTGTCATGAAATAAGCTCATGATACACCTCTTTCAATTCACCCTGGTAGTACCAAGATGTACCAAGACATCCGACAGAGATATTGGTGGCCTGATATGAAGCGAGACATTGCTCGCTATGTTGCTGAGTGTGACGTTTGCCGTCGCATCAAGGCAGAACATCAAAGGCCTACTGGAACTCTGCAACCACTTACTATTCCTGAATGGAAATGGGACAAAGTCGAAATGGATTTCATTACTGGTTTTCCCAGATCGCAGAAGGGTCATGATGCTATTTTTGTCGTCATCGACCGATTCTCCAAGGTTGCTCACTTTCTGCCAGTCAAGGAGACAATCACTGCTAGTCAGTTAGCAGACTTGTATGTTTCCAGAATTGTGTCACTCCACGGTGTTCCGTTGGAGATCAGTTCAGACCGTGGCAGCCTCTTTACATCAAGATTTTGGAATAGTTTCCAAGGATCTATGGGAACTCATCTGTCTTTCAGCACCGCTTTTCACCCCCAGTCCCAGGGACAAGTTGGACGAGTCAATCAAGTGCTTGAAGATATGCTTCGAGCTTGTGTCATCTCATTCGGTAAGAAATGGGAGGAATCTCTCCCATATGCTGAATTCTCATACAACAATAGCTATCAGGCTAGTTTGAAGATGGCACCCTTTGAAGTTCTCTATGGACGTAAGTGCCGAACCCCTCTGAATTGGTCAGAAACTGGAGAACGGCCACTCTTCGGTCCGGACATTATCCAACAACCTGAAGAACAAGTCTGCATTGTCCGTGAACATTTGGAAGCTGCTCAATCTCGTCAGAAGAGCAATTATGACCGCAAACACCAGGTAATGGTCTATCAACCTGGCGAACAAGCTTACCTTCGTGTTACTCCGATGAAGGGCATTCATCGATTTGGAATCAAGGGCAAGTTAGCTCCTCGCTACATTGGCCCGTTCCGCATCCTCGCCCGACGTGGAGAAGTGGCATATCAATTGGAATTGCCACCAAACCTTTCTCAAGTTCATGATGTCTTCCATGTGTCGCAACTTCGTCGCTGCTTCAAGGATCCAATCCGAGCAGTTGATCATGAAATGCTTGAATTGCAAGAGGATCTTTCTTATCAAGAGTATCCGATCTGCATTCTTGATCAAGCTGAACGTCGCACTCGTCAGAAGGCAATCAAGTTCCTTAAAGTTCAGTGGTCAAATCATTCTGAAGATGAAGCCACTTGGGAACGCGAAGATCGTCTTCGTGAAGAATACCCCGCTCTCTTTCAGCCTACCTCTTAATTCTCGGGACGAGAATTTCTTTTAGAGGAGGAGAATTGTAACACCCCCATGTATTAGCAACAGTAATCACCCTTTTGATAATGCCAAGTCATCATGATTAACAGTGCTTGATCATCATTTAACTCATATCTCATCTCAAATTCCAATTCAAATTGAAATTCAATTATAAAGTGAAAATAAAAGTTGTTCAAATTTGAAAACTAAAATGTTCATTAAATAGGAAATAATCCATAACTAATTGTGTTAAGAAAAACAACATCACTAAAAATCACTAGATGACTCTATCATCCAAAAACAGTACCAAACAACAATATTTAATCCCATTTTATTTAATTAAAATTAAAATGAAATCATTAGCTCCCCAAACCTTTTTCTGGCAGTGAGATAAATTGCACTGAATTTATTTGGACAGGATTCATATTTTACATAATTGGATTAGAGCTAAAAGAAAATACAAAACAGAAACCAAAAACAGAAAACAGAAAAAGAAAGAAAGAAAATAGAAAACGGCCCACTGTACTGGGCTCTAGTCTACAGCGCGGCCCAGCCCGACTAGGCCTTCCCCTACCTCCCGCACTGCTCACGCACGCGCGCTGTTGCCTCTGCCGCGCTCGCCGCACTGGCCCCCCTCGCTCCCTAGTCGACATCGGCCACCCGTAGCGCCTCTGGAGGGGATAAGAACCCCTCCTCGACCCTGAGGACGAACCCTAGCTGCCTGTCTCTCCCTCTACATCACTCTCCTCCCACACCCGAATGGCGCCATGGCGGCGTCTCCGTAGAACACGCGGCCACCGTGCCCCGATCGCCGCTCTGTCGTGTCCAGCGTCACCGCCGTCCTCGACTACGCCGCCTACACCTCGCCGTTGGAGCTCGGAGCCGCCACCGCGACGCCCACGAGCTCGTCATCAAGCTTCGGACGCCGGTGATCGCCGCCCCGATTCGTCGCCGTCACGCCGCCCCGAGCCCACTATTGCACCTCTGCGGGACCACTGTGAGTTGCCGCACCGGATCCCCTCCTTCCTTCCCTTTCGTTCGCGCCGTAAATGCCGTGTTTAGCTTGGCCGTACCCGCCGCCGCGGAGCTCGTCGCCGGCGAGTCTCCGATGACCATTTGGTCGCGCGCTGCTACCCATCGTGCTCGCCGCGCCGCGTAGGCCTCGCCTAGCCTCTTCATTTGCTCGCGCGCGCACCGTAGCAACCAAACCGAGCACCGCCCGAAACCGCCGCCGTCCGCCGTCGTCGCACTACCCTGTTCCGGCCATCCCAGCCGCCGTGACCCCCACCATCGGACGCGGCGTGAACTGCTCGTTGCAGAGAGCCAAACCGCGCCTGATTTGATGCACCACAGAGGAAATCCGGGCTCGCCGGAGTTTGCCGCCGCGCTCGGGCTCGCCGGAGCACTCTCCGGTGCCGGCGTCCGACGTGGCTGCATGGGGCCCACCCCTATGCCACTGACCATGGGCCCCACGGGCCCAGTTGACTGGGTTGACCCAGTCAACTACTGACTCGGCACCCGTGTGCCACTGACATGCGGGCCCCGCAATTTAAAACGTTTTGAAAATAAATAAAAATGCTAATTAATCTGTTAGTTAGTTAGTTAACTTAATCAGTCACTAACAGTGGGTCCCACTGGTTAATTAGTTAAATTAGTTAGTGTAATCTATTGTTTAATTAGTCTAGCCTATGACAGATGGGCCCCACCTCTCAGGTTGACCAGTCAACGGTCACAGTTGACTGCTGACGTCACCCTGACCTCATGCTGACATCATCTACTACTGTTTCGGATAATTCGAATTTAATAATTAAATTAATTCCAGAAATTCAGTAAAACTTTGAAAAATCATATAAAATAAACCGTAACTCGGATGAAAATAATTTATATATGAAAAATGATCAGAAAAATGTGAAGAATCCGAATATCCGATCCACATGCCTGCCACACCCCTCTAACATACTGAACATGGAACTTTTTGCCTGTTTCCGATAAATGAATAGTGCATGACCTAGATAAAATAAATCCAAATAAATTCCTAAATTATCTAAAATAATTAAAGATGCGTTAAATCACCCCTGCATATCATTTAAGCATGTCATGCATCCCTGTTGCATTGTTACTGTGTATTTATTGTTTCTTCCCCCTCCTTCTATCCCGACAGCCCCCGAGACTGCCGAGGACACTGCAGAGTACGACTACGCCGTTGACGACCAGACCCCTTTAGCTGAGCTTCCAGGCAAGCAAAACCCTCTTGATCATCCAGATATCGCCCATTCCTTCTCTCTTATGCTTTCATTAGAATTGCTTCTGTTGTTGCTCCGATAGCCCCTATTCTGATGCATAGCCTGGTTTTGTCGCCTGTTACTGATACATTACCTGCTATCCTATGATGCTTAGTTTGGTATGCTATGTTTCATCTGTGGCCCTTCACCCTTGTCCGTTTGCCATGCTTGATATCGGGTCGTGATCACTCTGGGTGATGATCACGGAAATGTTTACATATTGCACTACTTTAAACTGTTAAAGCCGGGCTGGCCCCAAGGGTGCCCGCGAGAGAATAACATTAAAGACGGGTCGGCTCCAAGAGCACCCGCGTGTCACGTATTACCAAGTCGGAGCGACAGGAACCCTGTTCGTCTCCGCGAGTTACTAAACACGCCTAACGGATTTGGGTATTTGATCTGAGTGGGTCGTTGGCCCTATACGCACTACCACCACGTGGGATAATGGTTATGGGACCCTCTACGTTGTATGTATAAGCTGAAAGCTCTTCAGATGTCGCAGCTCAGAGATGCGGGATGATCGTTGGGGTGGGCTGGTTACGTCACTGGTGTATTCAGTGTCGCGCCTGGGCCCCGACCAGCCACGTAACGTGCAGGAGTGCAAAGGGCGATGGCCCAAGACCCCTTTGCGCTTAGGATTTAGACCGGCGTGTTGACCTCTCTGCTGAGCCTAGGTAGAACTGCGTCGTGTCGATCACCCGAGGCCGGGTATTACCCAGCAAGTGTGTCCGGCCAGATGTGATCGAGTGTGTTGGGTAACAGTAGTGCACCCCTGCAGGGAAGTTATCTATTCGAATAGCCGTGTCCACGGTAACAGGACGCTCAGAGTTGTATCTTGATCTGCTACAACTACAAATGGATACTGTCACAATACTAAACTGTAACTACTGCTCTCGGGATCACTTTCTCGCAGGGTAGTTGAGGAATGATCTCAGGGTTTTACTAAATATGATTGATTATATATTATCTTGCTCTACTCTCTTCTGATGCTGCAAGGTTGCTTCAAGATGCTAGTCTTCGATAGGCTAGGCCTCTCCCCCTCTGTCCCAGCATTGCTGCAGTTTAGTCCAAAGATATAGCCCCATTCCTTTGATACCAATGCATATTAGTATAGTTCTGATGTCAGTCTTGCGAGTACTTTGGATGAGTACTCATAGTTGCTTTGCTACTTCTTTTCCCCATACCCGTTTGCTGTGATCAGACGACGGAGCCCCGGAGCCAGACGTCACCGCATGAGCCTACTACCAGGAGAGTCCCGGAGGCACTTACTACTATGTTGAACCCGCCGACCAGTAGTAGTTCGGAGGCCCTAGGCAGGAGGCCTTCGCCTTTTCGATCAGTGTCGCTGTTTGTGCTAGCCAT
This sequence comes from Elymus sibiricus, assembly GCA_039707655.1. Classification (NCBI taxonomy): domain Eukaryota; kingdom Viridiplantae; phylum Streptophyta; class Magnoliopsida; order Poales; family Poaceae; genus Elymus; species Elymus sibiricus. The sequence goes on from CM077666.1 coordinate 354,190,983, forward strand.
CTTAAGGCAAACTTGACTAACTATGTCTGTACTCAGATATTATGGTTTGTATGACTTATGTATTCGGGTCCTCGTGACCCCTGGCTTGTAATATGAGATTTATGTTTATTTTTGAGTTTGGAGTTGTGTTGTGATATCTTCTCGTGAGTCTCTGATCTTGAGTGTGCACGTTTGCGTGTATGATTAGTGCACGGTCGAGCAGGGGCGTCACATCCCGCTCCAGGGCGGGCTAGCGCAGGGTGGACCGAAGAGATGGAGGCAGCCTTGATAGGCTCCTCCCTCAAGGACGAGCACCGCGCGTTGATTGGCACGGCGCTGCAGGGATTCCGGTCCGTAGAGGCCGGAATGCATGAGGTCTTCAAGGGCCTCCTGACGAGCTTCGAGGTAACCCTCTGCCTTTTAAGAAAAAGGATATTTTCTGCTTAGATTTAGCGATCTTTGTAATTGTCCGAGGGCATATGTTACCAATCGTTTTAGACGGTCTGCCTAGTGAGTTGCCCCCGAGCCCAGGGCCAGTTTGAAAAACTAGAGTTGGGGTCAAAATATAGGCTCAGAGGAAGAAGTAGCCCCCAGGATTTAATGAAACAGGATGTGAGTCCGAAGTGTCCTTGAATGAATTATGGGACTCATTAGGAATTGTTTATGCAGGTGTCGACCTCGGCTCCTGACTCCACCTCCGAGGAGATTGCGAAGATGAGCGGAAGCTCGAGAGGTCCGAGAAGGACCTCGACCTGATGAACAAGCAGGTCGAGCGGTCTCAAGGTAAGCGACCACTGCGTCGTGTTTTTTGTTTCTATGAACTTTGATTTTGAGCAAGGACAACTTGTTGTTTGAAAAAACTGATGCTGAACTATCTTAATAACAGATGCGTTGGCCGAGCTTGAGGGTCTCAAGGCCGAGCTCTTGACGGCTCGGCAAGAGGTCGAGCAGCAGAAAGCTGCTACGGCTAAGGCAGAAAAATACCTAGCCACCGTAAAGGTGGCTAGGGAGAAGGACCGGGCGCGGGTCCGGGAGGTCGAGGAGGCACTCAAGGGCGTGTATCTCGAACGTAATGCCCTTGAGAAGAAGAGAAGGAGACGGGTGAGCAACTGCGAAAGCTCCGCCTGTCTCATGCTGAGCTCCAGACCCGGGACCGGGCCGACCACCACGTGATCCAGCAAGTGGAGAGAATAGCCTCGGGTAAGCAATATTTACTGCAATGTGTATTTGGCAGCAAGGGGTGCGTCGAGCTCACCCAGTTATGGCGATCCGCAGAGATCTTCGCCGATCTCCCGAAGAGTGCGGCGGACGTGTGACACCCCCGACTTAATCGTGCGCTAACCATACACGCAAATGCACACGATCAAGCCTAAGGACTCACTTGAAGATATCACAACACAACTCTAAACACAAATAAAAGTCATACAAGCTTTATATTACAAGCCAGGGGCCTCGAGGACTCGAATACATAAGCTTGAGTCATACAAGCATTAGCGGAAGCATCAGATATCTGAGTACAGACATAAAAGTTAAACAAATAAGCCTTAAGAAGGCGGGGCAAACAACAACACTGGATCGAAAGGCGCAGGCCTCCTGCCTGGGAGCCTCCTAAACTACTCCTGGTCGTCGGCGGTCTCCACGTAGTAGTACGCTCCACCAGAGGGGTAGTAGTAATCGTCGACTAGGGCAGCTAACTCCGGGGCTCCGCCATCTGGTCGCGGCAATTGGGAAAGGGGAAAAAGGGAAGCAAAGCAACCGTGAGTACTCATCCAAAGTACTCGCAAGACTTACATCAGATCTAATCTACATATGCATCGGTATCAAGGGAGGCTGTATCTGTGGACTAGACTGCAGAATGCCAGAATAGAGAGAGGGCCTAGCCTATCGAAGACTAGCATCTTCAACATCTTGCAGCATTAGAAGAGTGTAGATTAGTAGTATATAATAAAACAACAAGTATGTAGTAGCAAAGCCTAGAGATCCTTCCTCGACTCCCTGCGAGAAAGCGATCCCGGAGCTTACATATTAATTAACATGTATCCAGTTCAAGTTGTAGTAGATCGGGATACAACACTGAGCGTCCTGTTACCGTGGACACGGCTATTCGAATAGATAATCTTCCCTGCAGGGGTGCACTACTGCTACCCAACACGCTCGATTAACTCTGGCCGGGCACACTTTTCTCGGTCATGCTCGGCCTCGGCTGATCGACACGACGTAGTCCTACCTAAGCTCAGCAGAGAGGTCCCCGCTGGTCTACGTCCTAAGTGCTCAGGGGTCTTGGGCCCATCACCCTTTGCACTCCGGGTCGTTGTGAGGACGGTGGATACCAGCGCCACCTCTGCCTGGATGGCACGATCGGACCATGCCACAATGCTGAACTGGACATCTGACAGAGCTTTCGGCTGATACATACGGCGCCGAGGGCCCCATTAAACCATTATCCCGCGTGGTGGTAGTGCGTATAGGCCAGTGGCCAACTCAGATCAAATACCCAAATCTGTTAGTGAATTATTAGGAGCTCGCGGAAACGAGCAGAGATCCTCGATCATGTGACCCCGTCGCCCCGTCTCGTGGACTTACGGCAAGGGCTAAGAATGCCCGGCCATGCCACGTAATTATCTCGCGGGTACCCTCATGGTCAACCCGACTCCACATCACTCGCGGGTACCCCTCGGGGTCGACCCGACTTTAACAAGTATCAGTATTAAAGTCAAAGTATCCGTGTGTCCATAGCATCAAGGAGGAATCTGAGGAATCACCCTCGTTGGATTCCCACTCGACATATCCGTCATGGTGAACCCGGAGGAATCACCCTCGATGGATTCACACTCGAGGAGTTGCACGACAGAAGCTTTATCGGAGGTGGTGAAAGAGGAATCACCCTCGGTAACTCACAACCGACTAGCTAAGCTATAGAGGCAACATTAGCAGTGAGATAAGAGGTATCACCCTCGGCGCTCGATGGTAGCTCTGCAGAGTCGAGCAAATTAGGGGGTGTGAGGTGATGTGCTGGTCTCAGGCCGTCGATCTCCTCGATCGGGGCACTGGTAACTAAGCGGGGCAACTAGGACAAGGAAGAGGGGCCACAGATGGTTTACCAACCAACCTATATTAAGCATTTAGGATAGCAGGTAGGTATCAATAGCAGTTTACCAAAAACAGGCTATGCATCAGAATAGGATCAATCAAAAGCAGTAGCAAATTCTAATGCAAGTTGGAGGGAGAAAGAATAGGTGATATAGGCATGCTCAAGGGGGGTTTGCTTGCCTGGAAGCTCTGCGGCAAAGGATGGGTCGTCAATGGTGTAGTCGGACTCCGGAGCTGCGTCGGACTCGGGGGCTATCGGATAAGAAGAGGGGGAAGAAACAATAAATAAAAGCAAACAAATGCAACACAGTACATGGCATGACAAAATGCAGTGCTGGTGGTGACCTAATGCAAGGCTACACGTTGCAGACGAAGCGGGAAAATATCTGGGATATTTTCCCGGCCTTAGGCAGTTTTCGGTATACTGAACCGGAGGGGAAGGTTCCATGTTCAGATAGTTTGGAGTGATGGTCAAGCATTTTGACCACATATTCGGATTCGTCTCGTTTTTCTGATCATATTTCATGTTGAAAACTTTTCGATCCGAGCTACGGTTGAATTTCTACGAATTTTCAAAGATTTAAACCTTTTTCTGAAATTCCTGGAATTAATTTAATTAATAAATTCGCATTATCCAGAACAGTAGCTTGTGACATCAGCATGATGTCAGGATGACGTCAGCAGGTCAACCCCAGCTGGGTCCCACATGTCAGTGGCACAGAGTTTAACAGCGTTTAATTAAACTAATTACAGGTTAATTAGGGAGGTGGGGCCCCACTGTAAGTGTCTAATTAAGTTAATAAATTAATTTTATTTAAAAAAACGTTATTTAGCGTGCGGGCCCCATCTGTCAGTAGCACAGTGTGGCCAGTCAGCCGAGTTGACTAAGTCAACTCGGTCAACTGGGGCCCCTGGGCCTACTGTCAGTGACCCAGGGGGGTCACACGTGGCGGCCACGTCGGCGGTGGCCGGCGGCTCGCCGCCGGCGACGCTGAAACGCGGCGGAGGGCACGAGCTAGCGGCGGGATTCGGCTACGAGCGGCCGTTTCGAGCGCGGCCGGTGCCGTTCGAACGTGCACTCGATGCCGCGTCGAATGGCACCGGTGGCGCGGGCTGGGGTGGCCGGAATCAGCCGGAGCGGCGACGGCAAGCGGCGGCGCGTACGGGCGAGGTTGGCTACGGCGTTGCGGGACGCGGCAAACTAAACGGGCGACGGTGTCGGACTCGCACGAGCTCCAGGAGCTCGGCCATGAGCTCGGACGCGAGCTCGGGCTTCGATGGCCACGGCGACGAGCATCGTCGGCGGCGACGTGTTCGGCCACAACGGACACGGCGACTACGGCGCGGAAAGAAGGAAAAGAAGGAGGGGAAAAAGGCGAGGCTCAACGAGGAGCACATGGGGCTCGCTGGGGGGTTTAGTAGCAGCTGACGGCGGCGAATGGACGGCGAGGACGACGGCGGCCGAGGAGGAAGAAGAGGACGTCGGGCTCGCTGTGGTGGCACCCGGCGTGCGCTCGTGGACGGAGACGAGGTAGACGACGACGGCGGAGACGAAGGACACGACGGCGAGGCGTGGGAAGGGCGGTCGCCGCGGCTACGACGGCGGGCGGCGACGGCCGCGCTCGGGCATCGGTGGGAGCGAGCGAGAGAGAGCACGAGGAGAGGGAAGGAGTGGATCTGGGCGACGGGGGAGGCCGTCCTTATCCCCTCGCCCAGGCGGTGGCGTCGCGGTGTCGCCGTTTCGCCGGTGCGCGCGCGCTCGGCCACGGCAGCGGCGACACGGGGAAGAGAGCGAGCGGGAGGAGGGAGAAAGGAGAGGTGGGCCGGGCCGAGTGCACTGTGCACTTAGGCCCAGTCGGATTAGGCCTTTGCCTTTTCTTTTTCTGTTTTTCTTTTTATAGAAGAGTTTTGCAAAATATAAGAGCTGCCAAATGCATTTTGTAAAATGTGAAACTGGTCCATAAAAATACATAGTATTATTCTGCACTGCCACAAAAAGTTTGGAGGCTATTTGAATTCATTTGAATTTTTCATAATTGAAAAGGCATTTAAGTTGCTGTTTTAGCACTGTTTAATTGCCCTAGTCCACATTTAACATTGATGGTGATGTTGTTTTCCTGAACATTTATTTGTTTTGGAATTTTTGCTAAAACATGAACTATTTTCCAGAATTTTTTTAGCAACTTCAAATTCACTCATAATTTGAATTGAATTTGGTGGTGGAATTTGAAATGAGTTATGATTTCACTGTGGTCATTCTTTGCAAAACTAATTAGCTTAGCATTAATTTGAAGATCACTGTGGCTCATTACTCAGGGGTGTTACAGGACGCCGGCCTCCATTTCGGCCAACTGGAGGGCCATGAAGTGGAGAAGGCGTTCTGGAATCAGTTCCAGGAGCCCTCACAATCGCAGTTGCTTAATCATCGGATGAAGCAACTAGCGGAGCTTCTTCGGATGGTGAGGCCGGCGCTCCAAGACCTCTGCATCAACCTGTGGCCCACGGAGGCGTTGCCAGCCAGCTTCTTCGGGCTCCTGGTGCGGCTGCAAGAAGCCGTCCCGTAAGTCAACCGCTGGAAGCGATCCGCGTGTCTGGAAGGAGCACGGCGGGCGTATGCCTGCGTGAAAACGCACTTCCGGAAGGTGGAGGTTGTTGCTGCGGGGCCCCCCGAAGGGAAGGCGCGTACCGCGGAGCACTTCTTCGCCGATGTGGAGGAAGGCGCCCGTCTTACCGAGGCCATGTGTCTAAGGCCAACTTGTATTACTAGGTAGCACTTCGGGATGCCGAAGTGCGTGTGATGTATAAAGATTTCAAGTTTTTTAATGAGTATGGTTGAATTTCCTCTCATATATTTATGTTTTGTTTTTAATATTCCTCCTGTTTGACCGTGTTAAACTGAAAGCAACCAGTCGTCGGCTTCGACCCCTTTGTACAATATACAAAGGGTGCCCCTTTTAAGTGTTCATGACCCGTAGCCGACGTCTCGGTTCCTGGGGGAGGTCTGTACACATAGGGACTAGGCAATCGGACTATAGTGGCTATATGACTTTCACTTAGTCGTAGGAGTTTGACGGTGGGGGCTGATGACGAGCCCCCGGTGAGTAAAGTGGTCGGCTTGGTCAGCCGAGGTCTATGCCTATGCCCACTTCGGCCAATTTGAGGGAGAAGCCCTTCGTTTAACACGGGTGATCTCTAACGACACGTCGCTTGACGCGGTCTTCGGATGGCTGGCCAGTTTGCGCTTACCTAGATAGTCAGTTTTTGGCTTTCTCTACTGAGGCACTCTGCCAGTTAAACTAGCGGCACTATCGCAGTAGTTCTCCCGTTACACCCTTAGCCGAATTTGTCGGGAACGTAAGGGGTACACCTAGGAGCCGGGCAACCCAACTATTGACCGAAATCTAGGTTCGAAACTGATGCATATAGTGCAACATCTGAGACGCTGAATACTTTAGCAATTGTATCTTGAGGATGTGGGCAGTGCTTGTAAAAAGATGCGTTTGAAGACCTTGATGGGTACGATTTCTTTATTTCATATAGCCAAGCTTTACATGTCGAACTCTTTAAGGAAAGAAACTAAACAAGATACAATGCGTGTAAAGATAATGAGGGAGAAACTAAAAGAAAACAGGGCGGATCCTGTCATCGGGTCTATGAGCCCGGGCCGCTTCCTACCGCATGTCTGCGTCTCCGTGCTATTGACCAGCTCGACCTCGTTGATAGCGGGGGTTAATATTGTGCAGCTTCGGCCAAGCGTGTGCTTGATGCGTCCATTGATCGATCCCTTCGAAGAGGTCTGGGGCGGTTAGTTGCGTGGTTGAAGCCACATGGGTGTGCTACTATGGGCTAGCTCTTTGACAGAACCCTGCCGATATGCGAGCTCGAGGCATCGTCGCTGCTCGGTCTAGCCGAGCCGACGTCTCCATTGTAGTGGCTCCTCGGCGACCTAGTGAATTTTTAGTACGAAGTTGTGCACCCTGGGACGTAGTGCCCCTTCCAAGGGAGGCGTGCGAGGAGCCCGTACCCCTACTTGGGGTGGGGAGGTGCCTGTCCGAGGTTAACTGGCGCAGCCCGCGTACGCTTTGAAGAGCCGGGGGTGCGTTTACCGCCACGGGCGGCCTCCTCGGATGCCTGTACCTCGGTTGCGAAAGCCGCGGTCTGCTCTTCCGTCCGAAGAGAGCGTTCGGTGTTACCATTTACTGTGATAACGCCGTTGGGTCCCGGCATCTTGAGCTTAAGATAAGCGTAATGCGGGACTGCATTAAAGCGGGCACATGCGGTGCGTCCTAGGAGCGCATGGTATCCGCTGCGAAAAGGTACGATGTCGAAGATTAACTCTTCACTCCTGAAGTTCTCGGGTGATCCGAACACCACCTCTAGTGACACAGTTCCTATGCAGCGAGCCTCGACCCCTGGTATTACACCTTTAAAGGTGGTCCTGCTAGGCTTGATCCGAGATGAGTCAATCCCCATCTTCCGTACTGTGTCCTCATAGATCAAGTTGAGGCTGCTTCCTCTGTCCATAAGGACGCGCGTCAGGTGAAAATCATCGACGATCGGGTCCAGGACGAGCGTGGCCGACCCGCCATGCCCGATGCTCGTCGGGTGGTCATGCTTGTCAAATGTGATCGGGTAAGCCGACCACGGATTGTACTTCGGGGCCACGGGCTCTAACGCGTAGATGTCCCGAAGTACACGTTTCCTCTCCCTCTTGGGGATGTGGGTAACGTAAATCATGTTTACTTCTATTACTCATTAGGAAACTTCTTTTGGCCTCCATTGTTTGGCCATCGAGGTTCATCCTCGTCTTCGCTGCGATATTGGGTTTTATGCTGACCCTCTGTCGCTATCTTGCCAGCCTGCTTGAAGACCCAGCAATTCCTGTTGGTGTGGGTTGCTGGTTTTTCTTGGGTGCCGTGAATTTGGCACGGTCGATCCAGGATCTTGTCAAGTTGGCTCGGTCCATCCTTGTTCCCTTTACATGGCTTTCTTTTTTGTCCGGATCGAGGTCCGGTGAAGCCTGCGTTGACTGCTGCGTCTTCTGTGTCGCTTCCGCCATTTCTATGCCTGCGCTAGTTTTTATTGCGCTTAGGCTTACCATTGGCATCGCGGGTCTCCGAGGTCCCCGCCTCACCATCGTGTGTGCTGCGGGCCAACCAACTGTCCTCTCCCGCGCAAAAGCGGGTCATGAGCGAGATTAGGGCTGCCATGGTCCTTGGTTTGTGCTGGCTGAGCTGACGGGCAAGCCACTCATCTCGGATGTTGTTCTTGAATGCAGCGATGGCCTCGGCATCTGATGTGACACCCTGGTTTTCGCTCCTTGTTTTTTTTCTTTCGCGGGATTTGGCTCCCGTCTTTTTTCCGGTGTTATTGGATTTTCCCTTGCTCTTGGGTATACGAAGATGGTCATTTAGTCTTGCCTTTCCTATCCAACCAGAGATTCTCTCCAACCCAACCTTGCCACCCAAGATATTCTCTCAGGATTCTGCCACCGAAACCCTACTCTCCGGTCTACCGGATGGAAAACCCTAATTCCTTCCGGTACAAAGGAACCCCAATTTCCGTTGATCTGTTGGCTCCCAAACTTTTCCCAGTAATCATCCCATATCTATAAACCCTGGATATGCAAAAATATTGCCAAGTCATTTGCAATATTTTTCATTTAAAATTAATTCCTTTTTCTGCTGTTTAAAGGAATTAAATCCAGGAAAATATCTATCCATCTCCAAAGTTCATGCAAACTTGTGGAGATATTCTTTGTGATCATATTGAGCCGTCACAAAAATATTGGCAATAATTAAATAGGGGAAATTGCATTTTCCTATTTAAAGCCAATATTGCACTTTGGGCATTTTCCAAAGGAACTACCATTTTGGTAGGCAGGAAAAATCCCAAATAATTTGTGGAGCTTCTCCTATCCATATCTTCACCATTTCCATCAAGAACCCAAGTTCCACAGATCAAATTTTGAGAGCATCATCCAGTTCTTGTTTCTGGACCTATTTTGAGGTTGTGAAGCAACTATATTTTATATTGCTTAAAAAATCCTCAAATTAATCCAGGACCTCAAATTCCCTATATTATGTGAGTATGAAAAAATTCATATCATTTCATCTAGCCAATTTCTCCCAAAAATTCCATCTAGTTTCTGTCCAGATTCAAGCTCTGTGAAGAAAGTACCACTTTGGCATTTCCAATTGAGCTGAAAATTTTCCAGTATCTTCATATCTCCAAATCATCCCCCTACACCAAAATTCAGTTCATTTCATCATGCCAAATGAGTGCAGCTTCAAAGTCAAGTTTCTGGACCGGATTATGCTTTGTGAAGGAAGTGTATGTAGAACATGTCCAAATGGCTTCAAATTTGGCAAGCAGCTACTCCTTCCTACCCCATCTTATTTTGACAACATTTCAATCTCTCTTGCTAAGTCATTTCACCTCAGCTTGGTCCCTAAGTTTCTACCCAGAAACTATTCTCGATCACCCCGGCCATTCTAGAGCAATCCTGGTCCATCCAATGACCCATCTCATCTATATGATCAATGCCTTCCGTGTTTGACAAGATTTGGCACCCAGAGGAGGGCCAGAACACGACATGCACATGGTGACCGCGTGGACAGCAGGCAGAAACGGTGCTCTGCGGCACTGTTCTCGTCGGCAGGCCAGCTCCGGCCAACTCCGGCGTGTCCCGACGTGTCTAGTGGCTTCGCGGAGTCCACCTGCCCCTCTCCCGCAGCTTCTCCCCTCCTCTTTCTTCTTCTCCACGCCACGGCGGTCGCCGCCGCAGTACTGTCCCGCCCGTGTCGCCGTTGTCTTCTTCCCTTCCGTTGGCTCTTTCGCCCCCGAGCCGTCCCCTCCTTCTGGTGCTTGTCAGGTCGGCACCACTGGGTGTGTGCCACCTCGCCGGAGCTCCAGTGCGGGCATGAGGATGCCACCGCGGCGGTCCTTATCCGCTCGTTGCGGCTGGGCTATAAATAGCCATGCCCCGAGCCTCCCCGAGCTCCTTCCCCAGCCGCAGCGGCCTCATCTCCCTCCTAGCTACCTCCCCGGCCTCTCGATTTAGCTCGAGGACCTCCCCCCGTCGCTCATCGCCGCCATGGCCGCCCACGGCCTCTGCTCGAATTCGAGCAAGCCGTCGCCCCTCTCCTCTCCTGCTTCCACCAGTGAGCTCCCCTGACCTAGGCGGAGCCCTGCCCGACCTCCTCCTCGCCTCTCCCCCACCCTAGCCGCGACCCCGAGCTCTCCATTGCCGCCGTCTGCCTCCACCCTCGCTCACCCGCTGTAGAGCCTCCCCGTCGCCGCCACGGGTACCCACCGGCGCGGCCCGGAGCGCTGCATCCATCCCCCTCATCACCTCGAGCCCGCGCCCACCAGAGCGGCAGCTACGCCGGCGACCAGCGCCTCTATTGCTCCCCGGGGAGAGAAAGAAGGAAGAGGAGGAGGGAGGAGAGAGAAGCAGCGCGGGCCCCGCCCGTCAGTGGCTTAGCCACGTGCCCGCCAGTTTAATTGGTTGCGCACGCAGCGAAATACGTTTTCCTACTTGGGAAACGTATTACTGGAGAAGACGCTTTCTTCTCTGGAAAGTGCTTCACCGGATAATACGCTTTCTCTAAAGGAAAACGTGTTTCCTGAAAAGGTGCCAGCGGCTGTGCTGTCAGGGACCTGGTGGTAAATATTTTCTTTACAGATAGGTCCCTGGCAGTCAAACCCTTATATCTTTTTGCTCGCAACTTCGATCGAGGTGAATCCAAAGCCCACTTCTTCAGTTCGTCGAGCCCGTTCCGATGGTATCATTTTCATATTGTTTCCACACTGTGAAAATACCCATTTTGCCCCTGCCCTCTATTAAGCCCCTCCGAGAGGGAATCTTTTCTGGCGAATTCTTCCGCGAGGTGATCGCACTTCTCCCGGAGTATTCCTTCACCCCCAGGCAAGCCGACCATCTAATATATGCCCTAAAGCATGGCTCTGTGTTATTCTTGTGTGTTTAAATTAATATGCTTATGCCTGTATGCGTAGTGGTGAGCTGCATGTGACGTCGATGAACCCTTGGTTGCCTTTCTTTGATGACGGCACCACGCCTGTGTTCTGAGTTGATTTCGGCCGTTCGGGGTGGATGCCGACTTTATGTTTCTCTTTTCAACAACTGGCCCGTGTTCTGAGCTGCTTTTCGGCCGTCTCGGACAGCTGTTGAATTTCTTTCGGTAGCGGTAACCCTATGCTCTGAGCTGTTCTTCGGCCGTCTTAGGGAACCACTACACTCTTTTTATCAACACCGTCTCATGCTCTGAGCTGCTTTTCAGTCGTCTTGAGCCGGGGTTGAGTTATTCCAGTCACGTCCCAGATCTGAGTTGTAAAGACCGTTCTGGTGGCTACTGGTTTATTTGCCGGTTTCATACAAGGGTTCATATGGTCGTCACATACAGCTAGAACTTGTAAAGTGATAACTTGCCATTTAAATATTGTTTCACTAATGACTCGTTGTGATATTGTATGGAGATAGGTTGTTATGTTTTCATAATTGTTACATCATGCACGGTTACTTTTATTGCAATATTATGAAATATGATTTAATGATAACAACCTCCTCCGTCGGCTGGATCGAGTCATAGTGTCACCTATCCGGACTTATCAGTGCAACCACATTTGCCGGTATGGGACGGCCCTGACTTGGTCTATTGTCTCACCTCTTGTCGGTACCACCAAACTAGGGAGGATTATGCGTGCGTGCTACCCTGGCCCGGTAGGCGACGATAATCCTGTGAGCCCAATTGAGTTATTTTGCCGGCGTCCCCGTTTGGGACAGTTTAGTTGGCCACGACGGTGGCAGGTGTCACGGGGTGACACAGGGGCCACCCAGGACATGACCCTGGGAGGGTATGATTGTCGGTGGGACCGTAAGAGTGCCAGGCAATAGATCGGTTTTGTTGGAGCAGCACCGGTCCACCCGAATGGGATCATGATGCCAGGCGCTCCATAGTGTGGGTAAAGTGCGCAACCTCTGCAGAGTGCAAATCTATTCGAATAGCCGCGTCCTCGGTCATGGACAGTTCATACTAGGCCACTATTTGGTCTGTGTCGAGTCTGGAGGAACAAACTATATAATGTTATTGTTAAGACCGAACCAGAGAGTGGTAAGGTTTATCAGACTTGCAGTACATATGCATGGACATCAGATGATGTCAGAGGTCTGATTTCTAGCCATGTGATGGCTATGAGATGAGCGGTTGGATGACCGCAAAGTTGGGATCAGACTTGGATCGTGAGAATATTCGGAGTATGAATTATTTGCTCGATATGCTTTACCTTACTGCAATAGTTATGATAGATAATCCTGCTATGACATCATGATTAATGCTGCTACATGATTAATCTTGCAAGATAATCCTGCCATATTATGATAGTTAATATTGTTAAGATAACAAGTGCATGCTTGAATGCCATGGATTGCATTGCTTGGTGTATATGTTGGTTTGGTTTGCTTGCGAGTACATTCAAAAGTACTCAGCGGCCTTCAATGTGGCCAGGTTCACCTAAGGATCCGACGTTCGCTAGCGAGGAGCCGGAGTGTTCGCGGGCTAGAAGAGTAACCCAGTCAGATCCCTGTGGATTGGAGCCGCACCAGGACCATGCTGCCTTAGATAGAGCTTTTCCGCTACCATCACCCTTGTAATATCCCATGTAAGACTTATATATCCATTAATAGAAATGTCTGTGTTCATGATACTTGTTGTAAAAGCGCATGCCAGAGTGATTTCCTGGGCTGGCATGTGCGTTGACCGTCTGACTACAGTGGTATTCAGGCGGGGCGCCACAACGGATGGTATCAGAGCCAGGCTGACTATAGGTTACCCTAGCCGGATTTCATTGCCTCTTGCTCAGTAGAAAGCCCAGATGGATTTCAGCCATCTTTGCTAGACATGCACGGCTACTATTGATCATAAGGCAACCCCCATAGGTTTATGGCTCCATCAGACCCCAACTCTCGTGGTCTTTGTCTCCGGTAGGAAATGTCCGTACCAGGCAACGACCCGTGAGCCCTGAACCCCTAGGTAAACCAGATATCCTTACCTTGCTTGCTAACCATGGCATTTCTCTCCTCAAATCCAGTTTCCTTTGGGAAACGCTTATAAATTCCATCTCTCCCCGACAACCCTAGGATCGTTGACTAAGCCACTTTGGCTATGGTCATGCGTCGAGTCTGATGTTCCCTAAGGAAGTAGTAGGAGCTTGACCCAAATTGCTACCAGGGGCATGGTGTGGTTTTGCTTCTAAGTCCTTAGAGGTACATCGAGTGCGCTATATTAGTTATACTAGTGAATCTTCAGCCACATGTGTAAGGTCCGCAAGGTTTGAGCTTTATTTGCTTTTTGGTTTTTCGCGGTTCTTGCTTCTTTTGTCGGTTCCGTTCTTTTGCTCCGACTGGATCCATCCGCAAGAGCAGCAAAGAAGATCAGCCTACAACCCGGATAATACCCAATAGTCCAAATTCAGTAAGAGTCAAGCCGAGCCAATTGCCCGATATTCAGAACATTATCACCGGATCTGTCAAGAATAAAGGATGGGTTAGAAGCATAATCGGAGTGCAACCCACAAAGCCAGACTATACCTGAGAGAGTTTGCCACAGGATAGATTACACCAGCAGAGACAAATGATTCCATCCTCGGTACAAGGATTATTTTGGTCAGTGGAGTGAACCTTGAGTCTTTCTCAATGGACTCAAGAATCATTCATTACTCACAGAAGACATATTTCAAGAATGTGAAGGTGCCGAGAGCAATAACAAAACTCTGGTATGTTAATACGAATTCCAAAGCATATTCTGGGAATTTACTGGTGCATATACAAAATCTTCCGGGCACCGTGAACAAGACTTGCGAGGAATACGGATAAGTTTGCGGTTGCCCAGAATCAATGAGAATTTCATATGCCTGGAAGTTCAGCTAAACCGAATGGAATTATCTGTCAACTGCTCACTACCGGCAACACTTGGTTTGAATGCAAAGGGTATTCCGAATTAATTACTAACATGAAGTCTGCATCAATTGTGCAACCCCTACAGCAACAATGATCAGATCAGCAGAAGGACAAGCGGTGTGCATGACCACCGGAATATCTTCTGTCAAGGTCGGACTGTTTATCACAGTGCAAGGCTTTTGGTACAAGGAACCCAGCCTTCCTCCGCAAGCTATCGAGAGAAGCTTACGACGCAAGACTCCCCAATCTTCCTCGCTATGCTACTAAAGGGGAAAATATGGCACTCCTATCTTCCTCAGCCTGCTACCGCGTAAAGCTTTCAGCGTAAGGCACCTGACCTTCCGCAGTAAGCCACATGAAGGAAAGCTTCTGGGGTACGATACCCAGCCCTCTTCAGCACGCTACCCTGGCAGAAGCTTCGAGTGCAAGGAATTCAGCCTTCTTCTGCATACCATCATGCCAGCAACAATCTTGTTAGAAGCATGAACTAGTCCAGACACATGTCCACCTCAGAACTCGGTGGTTATAAAAATATTTATCCTACTTTGCATATGTTGTGAGCATGCAGTCCAGGGGATCAGTTCATGCGAGCCACTCGTACACGGGAATGACTGTGCTCAAGAGAAACGTCGGCCATATACTTTAAAGAAGGTTGTGAACATAGCCATCCCTACGAGATATGCAAGAGTAAATTGTGAATACAAGCCCAACAAGCTGGGATATGACCAAGGAGCCATGATGGTAGGTCATGACAAGTTCCCCAAAAGGAACCCCCAAGAACAAGGAAGTCTTGAATAAACAATCTTCGCGACGGTCAATGAAGTAAAGCTCCACAGACAAGGTGATATTGCCAATCCTTGTCAGACTCTTGCATATACGGCCACAACAATGCAGCCAGCATGCCATACTCATCATAAATATGGGCCATCAACCAAGATAAGAGGCGATGCTCCGAAAGATACACCGGATGATAGCCATACTATGTCAGCTCAGTGGTCATAGCAAGGACCACATAGGCTATATATAGCAGAGCCACCTCAGAGATTACCGTCTATGATTACTTTGTGATCATGCCTGACATTTCAGCTAGGAACCTCCTGAGGACGAAGTCAGAATACAAGAGACGGGAGGAAACACCCCGTACGGAACCCAGAGCCAGACTGAGTATTCTAACAAGGTCGAAAGAAAGTCACTCTTAGCCACTCGAGGCCATACGAGTACGTGAGCCCTGCACCCGGAAAAGATGTCTCATCCTTGGCAGTCAGGGTACGGAATATCGGAATAACACCCGAAGCAGCTAGTCTCAGGCCATGGAAACCAGACTATTTGTCGATACTCGGAGCTACCCACCAACCCCAGCCAACAAACTACCAGCACAAAGGGTTTGCCTGACAGGAAAGAGAAGGATTCAATGCAGCCGTCTGAAAAAGACAGCACCCGAGCCATCAAAAGAGGCAGTTAAAAGGTCAGTAAACCAACGAAGACAAGATAGCTGATGGATCCAAGTCGCACGCAGGTAAGTCCCCTTCACCGGGAGGTAAGCCCGGAAATCTCGAGGACGAGATTTTCTTAAGGGGGGTAGGTTTGTGACACCCTGGTTTTCGCTCCTTGTTTTTTTTCTTTCGCGGGATTTGGCTCCCGTCTTTTTTTCGGTGTTATTGGATTTTCCCTTGCTCTTGGGTATACGAAGATGGTCATTTAGTCTTGCCTTTCCTATCCAACTAGAGATTCTCTCCAACCCAACCTTGCCACCCAAGATATTCTCCCAGGATTCTGCCACCGAAACCCTACTCTCCGGTCTACCGGAAGGAAAACCCTAATTCCTTCCGTTACAAAGGAACCCCAATTTCCGTTGATCTGTTGCCTCCGAAACTTTTCCCAGTAATCATCCCATATCTATAAACCCTGGATATGCAAAAATATTGCCAAGTCATTTGCAATATTTTTCATTTAAAATTAATTCCTTTTTCTGCTAATTAAAGGAATTAAATCCAGGAAAATATCTATCCATCTCCAAAGTTCATGAAAACTTGTGGAGATATTATTTGTGATCATATTGAGCCCTCACAAAAATATTGACAATAATTAAATAAGGGAAATTGCATTTTCCTATTTAAAGCCAATATTGCACTTTGGGCACTTTCCAAAGGAACTACCATTTTGGTAGCCAGGAAAAATCCCAAATAATTTGTGGAGGTTCTCCTATCCATATCTTCACCATTTCCATCAAGAACCCAAGTTCCACAGATCAAATTTTGAGAGCATCATCCAGTTCTTGTTTCTGGACCTATTTTGAGGTTGTGAAGCAACTATATTTTATATTGCTTCAAAAATCCTCAAATTAATCCAGGACCTCACATTCCCTATATGATGTGAGTATGAAAAAATTCACATCATTTCATCTAGCCAATTTCTCCCAAACATTCCATCTAGTTTCTGTCCAGATTCAAGCTCTGTGAAGGAAGTACCACATTGGCATTTCCAATTGAGCTGAAAATTTTCCAGTATCTTCATATCTCCAAATCACCCCCCTACACCAAAATTCAGTTCATTTCATCATGTCAAATGAGTGCAGCTTCAAAGTCAAGTTTCTGGACCGGATTATGCTTTGTGAAGGAAGTGTATGCAGAACTTGTCCAAATGGCCTCAAATTTGGCAAGCAGCTACTCCTTCCTACCCCATTTTATTTTGACAACATTTCAATCACTCTTGCTAAGTCATTTCACCTCAGCTTGGTCCCCAAGTTTCTACCCAGAAACTATTCTGGATCACCCCGGCCATTCTAGAGCAATCCTGGTCCATCCAATGACCCATCTCATCTATATGATCAATGCCTTCCGTGTTTGACCAGATTTGGCACCCAGAGGAGGGCCAGAACACGACATGCACGTGGTGACCGCGTGGACAACAGGCAGAAACGGTGCTCTGCGGCACTGTTCTCGTCGGCAGGCCAGCTCCGGCCAACTCCGGCGTGTCCCGACGTGTCTAGTGGCTTCGCGGAGTCCACCTGCCCCTCTCCCGCAGCTTCTCCCCTCCTCTTTCTTCTTCTCCACGCCACGGCGGTTGTCGCCGCAGTACTGTCCCGCCCGTGTCACCGTTGTCTTCTTCCCTTCCGTTGGCTCTTTCCTCCCCGAGCCGTCTCCTCCTTCTGGTGCTCGTCAGGTCGGCACCACTGGGTGTGTGCCACCTCGCCGGAGCTCCAGTGCGGGGATGAGGATGCCACCGCGGCCGTCCTCATCCGCTCGCTGCGGCCGGGCTATAAATAGCCATGCCCCGAGCCTCCCCGAGCTCCATCCCCACCCGCAGCGGCCTCATCTCCCTCCCAGCTACCTCCCCGGCCTCTCGATTTAGCTCGAGGACCTCTCCCCGTCGATCATCGCAGCCATGGCCACCCACAGCCTCTGCTCGAATTCGAGCAAGCCGTCGCCCCTCTCCTCTCCTGCTTCCACCAGTGAGCTCCCCTGACCTAGGCGGAGCCCTGCCCGACCTCCTCCTCACCTCTCCTCCACCCTAGCCGCGACCCCGAGCTCTCCATTGCGGCCGTCCGCCTCCACCCTCGCTCACCCGCTGCAGAGCATCCTCGTCGCCGCCACGGGTACCCACCGGCGCGGCCCGGAGCGCTGCATCCATCCCCCTCATCATCTCGAGCCCGTGCCCACCAGAGCGGCAGCTACGCCGGCGACCAGCGCCTCTGTTGCTCCCCGACGAGAGAAAGAAGGAAGAGGAGGAGGGAGGAGAGAGAAGCAGCGTGGGCCCCGCCCGTCAGTGGCTTAGCCACGGGCCCGCCAGTTTAAGTGGTTGCGCACGCGGCGAAATGCGTTTTCCTATTTGGGAAACGTATTACTGGAGAAGACGTTTTCTTCTCTGGAAAGCGCTTCGCCTCATAATACGCTTTCTCTAAAGGAAAACGTATTTCCAGAAAAGGCGCCAGCGGCTGTGCTGTCAGGGACCTGGTGGTAAATATTTTCTTTATAGATAGGTCCCTGGCAGTCAAACCCTTATATCTTTTTGCTCGCAACTCCGATCGAGGTGAATCCAAAGCCCACTTCTTTAGTTCATCGAGCCCGTTCCGATGGTATCATTTTCATAATGTTTCCACACTGTGAAAATACCCATTTTGCCCCTGCCCTCTATTCAGCCCCTCCGAGAGGGAATCTTTTCCGGCGAATTCTTCCGCGAGGTGATCGCACTTCTCCCGGAGTATTCCGTCACCCCCAGGCAAGCCGACCATCTGATATATGCCCTAAAGCATTGCTCTGTGTTATTCTTGTGTGTTTAAATTAATATGCTTATGCCTGTGCGTAGTGGTGAGCTGCATGTGACGTCGATGAACCCTTGCTTGCCTTTCTTTGATGACGGCACCACGCCTGTGTTCTGAGTTGCTTTCGGCCCTCCGGGGTGGATGCCGACTTTATGTTTCTCTTTTCAACAACTGGCCCGTGTTCTGAGCTGCTTTTCGGCCGTCTCGGACAGCTGTTGAATTTCTTTCGGTAGCGGTGACCCTATGCTCTGAGTTGTTCTTCGGCCGTCTTAGGGAACCACTACACTCTTTTTATCAACACCGTCTCATGCTCTGAGCTGCTTTTCAGCCGTCTTGAGCCGGGGTTGAGTTATTCCAGTCACGTCCCAGATCTGAGTTGTAAAGACCGTTATGGTGGCTACTGGTTTATTTGCCGGTTTCATACAAGGGTTCAGATGGTCGTCACATACAGCTAGAACTTGTAAAGTGATAACTTGCCATTTAAATATTGTTTCACTAATGACTCGTTGTGATATTGTATGGAGATAGGTTGTTATGTTTTCATAATTGTTACATCATGCACGGTTACTTTTATTGCAATATTATGAAATGTGATTTAATGATAACAACCTCCTCCGTCGGCTGGATCGAGTCATAGTGTCACCTATCTGGACTTATCAGTGCAACCACATTTGCCGATATGGGACGGCCCTGACTTGGTCTATTGTCTCACCTCTTGTCGGTACCACCAAACTAGGGAGGATTATGCGTGCGTGCTACCCTGGCCCGGTAGGCGACGATAATCCAGTGAGCCCAGTTGAGTTATTTTGCCGGCGTCCCAGTTTGGGACAGTTTAGTTGGCCACGACGGTGGCAGGTGTCACGGGGTGACTCAGGGGCCACCCAAGACATGACCCTGGGAGGGTATGATTGTCGGTGGGACCATAAGAGTGCCAGGCAATAGATCAGTTTTGTTGGAGCAGCACCGGTCCACCCGAATGGGATCACGAGGCCAGGCGCTCCATAGCGTGGGTAAAGTGCGCAACCTCTGCAGAGTGTAAATCTATTCGAATAGTCGCGTCCTCGGTCATGGACAGTTCGTACTAGGCCACTATTTGGTCTGTGTCGAGTCTGGAGGAACAAACTATATAATGTTATTGTTAAGACTGAACCAGAGAGTGGTAAGGTTTATCAGACTTGTAGTACAGATGCATGGACATCAGATGATGTTTGAGGTCTGATTGCTAGCCATGTGATGGCTATGAGATGAGCGGTTGGATGACCGCAAAGTTGGGATCAGACTTGGATCGTGAGAATATTCGGAGTATGAATTATTTGCTCGATATGCTGTACCTTACTGCAATAGTTATGATAGATAATCCTGCTATGACATCATGATTAATGCTGCTATATGATTAATCTTGCAAGATAATCCTGCCATATTATGATAGTTAATACTGTTAAGATAACAAGTGCATGCTTGAATGCCATGGATTGCATTGCTTGGTGTATATGTTGGTTTGGTTTGCTTGCGAGTACATTCAAAAGTACTCAGCGGCCTTCAATGTGGCCAGGTTCACCTAAGGATCCGATGTTCGCTAGCGAGGAGCCGGAGTGTTCGCGGGCTAGAAGAGTAACCCAGTCAGATCCCTGTGGATTGGAGCCGCACCAGGACCATGCTGCCTTAGATAGAGCTTTTCCGCTGCCATCACCCTTGTAATATCCCATGTAAGACTTATATATCCATTAATAGAAATGTCTGTGTTCATGATACTTGTTGTAAAAGCGCATGCCAGAGTGATTTCCTGGGCTGGCATGTGCGGTGACCGTCTGACTACAGTGGTATTCAGGCGGGGCGCCACATCTGAGCAGTCTATGATCTGGTTCTTTTTAGTAAGAAACCGGTTCCAGAATTTCCGACCTGATTCGCCAGGCTGCTTTGTGACACGGCTGAGTCATCGGCGTCCGGAGGTCGGACGTAGGTTCCTTGAAAATTTGCCCGGAAGGCGTCTTCAAGAGCTTCCCAGCTTCCAATGGAGTGGGGCGGTAGGCTATTCAGCCAGTGCCTTGCCGACCCCTTTAGTTTGAGCGGCAAGTACTTGATGGCTTGGAGGTCACCTCCATTGGCCATGTGTATATGGAGGAGAAAGTCTTCGATCCACACGGCTGGGTCCGTGGTGACATCGTATGATTCTATGTTGATGGGTTTAAACCCATCTGGGAACTGGTGTTCCATTACCCTATCTGTAAAACAGATCGGGTGGGCTGGTCCTCGGAACTGAGCGGTGTCGTATCGAGCTTTAGGTGAGAATCTTGTGTGATTTTGATCTCGGGTGCGGCCGTTCCTGTCCAACCAGGCATCATAGCCGTCGTGCCCGGCCGGAGCACGTCCTCTTGATCCGTAAATGGACCGAGGTGGCGCCCGGTTTGCCTCTATACGACGTCGAACATCTTGAGGGTCAAGATAGTCCACAAGGTCCTTGCCATGACGGTGTGGAGCTGGTTGGGTGTGGAAATCCTCCCGCGCGGGCCTGTCGCGTCCTCGAGGGGGCGGTCAGATGCCTCGGCGGTTAGTTCATCGTCGAATTCAGGCAGTAAACGCCTGCATGGATAAGATTTGGGCGCACTACGGCGCCGTTCTTCGAGGTCTTGCTCGGCCAATAGTATTTCAACCCACTTGTCGTTGAGTGCGTCCTCGTTAGCCTGCAGCTGCTGCTGCTTGCGCTTCATGCTTCGGGCGGTGGCGACTAGGCGCCGCTGAAAGCGTTCCTGCTCAAGAGGGTCTTCGGGGACTATGAAGTCCTCGGTGCCGAGGCTTACGTCCTCCTCGGATTCCAGCATATAATTGTCATCGGCCCCTTCAAAGAGGTCGTCGGGATCCGAGTCCCTGGGGATGCCTTCGGAGTCGACGGGGCGCTCCGGGGAGTTTTGAAGGTTCTCCCCTTGGTCCTCTGCGTCGTTGGCCGCCATATCGGCGGTAAGGTTGTTCCCGCTGGGCTCCCCGTTAGTACCCCTTCGGCGTCTTCGCTTACGCCTTGGCGGGGAGTTGGGAGTGTTGACCATGTGCACATCATACGTAGATGTTGCTTTCCACCTGCCAGTGTTAGTAGGCGGCAAGGTGTCGTCAGTAGGGTTGCCGACATCTTCATCCATGTCGGTCGCCTCGTCATAGTCTAGCACGTCGGTTAAATCCTCGATAGTGGCGACTAGATGGGTGGTGGGTGGGATGTAAATTTCTCGATCGTCGGCTTTAAGTCCGATCTTGTCATAAACCGAGGAGTTCGAGATTGACAAACTTTGGATCCGGTCAAGCATCTCATTAAGGTGAGATAACTCCTCTGGGTTCATGGTCTGGCTATAAGCCGGATCGACTCGCAGTACCACGCTTGATGCATTTTTGGTCATGCAAGGAGGTGAGGCGGATTCGAGATCTGCCGCCGGGATCGGTTCTAAGCCCGATTTGGTGTTCAGAGCCGTACTCTGGTCCATGTCGGAGTTGGGCACTCCGACGGGGTTGTCCGAGGAGGCGGAGGAGGAGAGCTCCTCCGTAGCCCCCGGCGATGATGGGAGGTGCGCTTCGCGGTCCTCAAAGGAGATCTGCCCCGAGGTCGAACTTCCAGTGTTTACCAGACCCAAAATCCGGTCGGGGGTCCAGCCTGACAAGACGAGCTCGCCGCGGGAGTCCGTGGTGTACTCCAATCCTTCGAAGGTAATGATCTGATCGGGAGCGTAGTTCTCGATGGTGGCCAGATGGCCTGTCGAGTCGGTGCAGAAGATCATGCTGCCAAACACAAATAGCTAGCCGAGGACGTAGACGTCCCCACAGCCATTGCCGCAGTTGATATGCAGATGATCTGACAGCGGAACTCTCAATGAAAGCACCAGTGTCGGTGTGAAAACCGGCAGACCTCGGGGTAGGGGGTCCCGAGCTGTGGATCTCGGACAGATTGTAACAGGAATAGGGAGACAATGTTTACCCAGGTTCAGGCCCTCTTAATGGAGGTAAAACCCTACGTCCTGCTCTTGTTTATATTGATGGAGAAGTATCAAGTACAGAGTTGATCTACCTGAAGATCGTATGATCTAGTCCTAAGGCTAGGTGAATGAGATTGTGTTGAGGTCCTTTCTACGGGCTTAACCCTTCAGCTTATATACACACCGGGGAGGGTACCTAGGGTTACAAGGTAGGCGTCCAGGCGAGAAGGCGGCAGGAGGAGTCTTGGAGTACGCGCCAAGTCTTCGATAGATGCAGTCTTGTTCTTCCGGAGTCCATGAGGGCCCACCGGCCCAGCCCGAGGAGTATGGGCCGACTTGATTGGTACCCCCTAGTCCAGGACACCGTCAATAGGCATCATGTCCGAGACAAGTAGACTGACTCCTGCCTGCATCTACTACTATTACTCCACCCATCGACCGCCATCCAGCATGCATCTAGGGTATTAAGTTAATGCAAACGGAGTAACGCCTTAAGCAAGATGACATGATGTAGACAAAGTAAACCCAATCAATATGAATAAATGATACATCTCCAACGTATCTATAATTTATGAAGTATTCATGCCATGTTTATAACAATTTTATATGGTTTTGGTATGATTTGATTAGAACTAACCCGGACTGACGCTGTTTTCAGCAGAACTACCGTGGTGTTGTTTTTTGTGCAGAAATAAAAGTTCTCGGAATTGGACGAAACTTTTTGATGATTTTTTGGACCAAAAGAGACCCCCGAAGCTTCGTGGAAGGACCAGAAGCCTCACGAGGAGGTCACAAGGTATCACGGCGCAGCCTAGGGGTGTCGTGTGCTGTTGCCTTGTGGGCCCCTCGTAGCTCCTTTTCGCGTGATTCCAACACTGAAAAATCCTATAAATAGAGAAACCCCCAGAAATAAACCTAAAACTTCGACTCCGCCGCCACAGCCTTCTATACCGAAGAAATACCATCTGGAGCCCTGTTCTTGCACCCTGCCGGTGGGGGAAATCATCACTGGAGGCCATCTTCATCATCCCGGCGGTCTCCATGGCGAGGAGGGAGTAGTTCACCCTCAGGGCTGAGGGTATGTACTAGTAGTTATGTGTTTGATCTCTCTCTCTCTCTCGTGTTCTTGATTTGGCACGATCTTGATGTATCGCGAGCTTTGTTAATATAGTTGGATCATATGGTGTTTCTTCCCTCTCTATCTTCTTGTGATGAATTGAGTCTTTCCCTTTGAGGTTTCGTTATTATCGGATTGAATATTTCAGATTTGAGAACACTTGATGTATGTCTTGCATGTGGATACCCGTGGTGACAATGGGGTATTCTATTGGTTCACTTGATGTATGTTTTGGTGATCAACTCGCGGATTCCCGTGACCTTGGGGTAATCTAGGCATAGGGGTTGATTACACGTTTTCATCTTCTTTTCTCCGATAGAAACTTTGGGGCACTCTTTGAAGTTCTTTGTGTGGATTGAATATTATGAATCTGAAGTTGTTTTGATGCATATCGAATAATCAACTCACGGATACTTGTGGTGACATTGGAGTATCTAGGTGACATTAGAGTTGGTTGATGCGTATCATATGGTGTTATTTTAGTATGAACTCTAGGGCTGTTTGTGACACTTATAGGGATGGCTCAATAGATTGATCGGAAAGGATAACTTTGAGGTGGTTTCGTACCCTACAACAATTTCATCTTATGTTCTCCGCTAATAGGAACTTTGGAGTGATTCTTTATCGCACGTTGAGGGATTGTTATATGATTCAATTATGTTAACACTGTTGAGAGATTGCACTAGTGAAAGTATGAACCCTAGGCCTTGTTTTCATGCATTGCAATACCGTTTGTGCTCCGTTTTATCACTTGCTACCTTGCTGTTTTTATATTTTCAGATTATAAAAACCTATATCTACTATCCATACTACACTTGTATCACCATCTCTTCGCCGAACTAGTGCACCTATACAATTTACCATTGTATTGGGTGTGTTGGGGACACAAGAGATTTCTTGTATTTGATTGCAGGGTTGTTTGAGAGAGACCATCTTCATCCTACGCCTCCCACGGATTGATAAACCTTAGGTCATCCACTTGAGGGAAATTTGCTACTGTCATACAAAACTCTGCACTTGGAGGCCCAACAACGTCTACAAGAATAAAAGTTGCATAGTAGACATCAAGCTCTTTTCTGGCGCCATTGCCGGGGAGGTGAGTGCTTGAAGTTATATCTTTAGATCTTGCAACTGAATCTTTTAGTTTCTTGTTTTTTACTAGTTTGGCTTATAAAAGAAAACTAAAAAAATGGAATTGAGGTTGCCTGACATACTTCATCTATGTGATGTCTTTCTTGAAAATGATGGATCGGAAAATTGTGCTCAATTGTTAGAAAAAGAATTTAATAAAATGTTTAATGTGAGTCCTTTGAATGATAAGAATGATTGCAATATTGTTAGTATGAATTATTTGAATATCCAAAATGCTAATGATGATTGCACTAGTCATGATAAAAAAGTCTCTTATAAGCATGTCAATTTTTGTGGAGTGAATAAAATTTGTGAAGACATGCCATATAGGGATGATAGATTTTGTAAGAAGCATAAACATGATAAAACCAATTGGTGGCTTAAAGTGATAGATAAATTTGCCACGAAATTATGCTCTCTTCATCGCATTACTTGTGAACTTTGCAATAAGGTTGGTCATCTTAATTTTCAATGCATACTTTTTCATGATCGAATCATGGACAAATATTGTAATGACTTGACCACCCTTGAACTTTATAATGAGCTTTTTCTATTTTTGGGGTCTGAAGAATAGACACATAAAAATAGTTGGTTTGAAGTATTCATTCTCACAGACGACATTGAAACTAATCTAAAGGAAATCTATATGTTTTGTGTGGTAAATTGCAATGAGAATGCTTATATAGCCAACTATAGAAAGACGGAAAACCAGTAGAATGTAAAAGAAATGCTAATGGAAGGGTAAAGATTCCCCCATTCCCTCCTATTTTCTCTCATGATGAAACACGTAACGAGGAGGAGCTTCCTATCCAACCAATCTCTTCAATAAGAAGCTCGGAAAAATTAAATAAACCCACACATAATGTGGTGAAGAAGAAGAAAAGAAGGAAAACTAGAGGTAAAGCGGTATCTCCCCCAAATAATGTTGCTCCTATTATTGTTATGCCTCATGAGAATGAATCAAAAATAATTATGGAAGATGATACACTTGATGATGATTTTGTTATGCCTATTGCTTGTTGTGATGATTATGATTGGGAAGATAATGATACCTCTTATAATCTTGAAAATCTTTTTGGCACCAACTTGGGAAATTATGATGATAATAATTGTTATACTATTGGTGCTATTCATACTATTGATGATAATAGTGATTATGCTAATGATATGCAAACCCACAAGCTTGGGGATGCTATGCTTGATTGGAATGCCATGTTTGAGAATTTATTTGCTGCAAATAATGTTTATCCTAAGCTTGGGGATGCTATGCTTAATGAGGATGATCTTTTTATTCCCCCTACTTTTGATGAGCAAATTTATTATGATGATAGCATGCCTCCCATCTACGATGATTGCAATGAAAATGAAAGTGGGTTTGGAAGAGTGTCAACTTTAGGTAATAATTATCCCACTATTTTGGAGGGTGTTCAATATTATAATAATGATAAAAGTGGATTTGGAGAGGTCATGACTTTATTTAATGTTGAATCCACAACTTTGGAAGAGGTTTCAATTGATTATAATGAGAACAAAGTTGCTACTTATGATGATATTGTGATGATACTTATGTTATAAAAAGTAGTGATTATTATTATTATAAAATTTGTCATAATTATGAATACCCTTTTACTGAACATTACTCTTTTAATGTGGAAACAATTTATAGTATTCAAGTTTCATATGATACTCCCACTATTATGAATGAGAAGAAATTTGCTTATGTGGAGAGTAATAAAATTTCTATGCTTGTGGATCATGAAAAGAATACTTTATGTGATAGCTATATTGTTGAATTCATTCATGATGCTACTGAAAATTATTATGAGAGAGGACCATATGCTTGTAGGTGTTGCAATAACATCAAGTTTCCTCTCTATGTGTTGAAAGTTTTGAAGTCATGCTTGTTTTGCCTTCCTATGCTAGTTGATTCTTGCTCCCATATGTTGTTTGCTCACAAAATCCCTATTAATAGAAAGTGGTTTAGGCTTAAATGCGCTTGTCATATGCTTCATGATGCTCCCATTATGTTTCAATTCTTCACTTTTATGTGAGCATCATTAAAATCATCATGCCTAGCTAAAAGGCTTTAAAGAAAAGCGCTTGTTTGGAGGCAAACCAATATTTATACCTACTGTTTTTGTGTGTCCACATGATTAAGCTACTGTAGTAATCATGTTTTATATGTTTTCTTTTCAATAATGTGCCAAGTAAAGCCTTTGGGATAGTGTGGATACTTGTTGGTTTGATTCTGTGCAAAAACAGAAACTTTTGCGTCCAGTGCTGGAATTTCTATTCTGTACTGGAGCGTGAGAAAATTCTGAAATTTTTACACAGTATTGGTTTACAAATTTTTTATGTTTTCCTAATTTTTCATAATTTTTGGAGTTACAAAGTATGCTTTTTATTTCGCTCACTACATGCTATTCTGTTTTTGACAGATTCTGTTTTCAATGCATAGTTTGCTTGTTTTATTGTTTCTATGGCTTGTATTGGTCAACATAAATTGTAGAAATGATAGAGTAGAGTAGGAATTATATGGGAACAATTATGAATCTTGTCTTGACAGTACCTAAGTGGATGATTTATTTCTATCATACTAACCTATCTCACAAGTTCCGTTAAGTTTTGTGTGATTGAAGTTTTCAAGTTTTGGGTGAGATATCAATATGAGGAGAATAAGGAGTGGCTAGACCCTAAGCTTGGGGATGCCCAAGGCACCCCACGGTTATATTCAAGGAAGACTCAAGCGTCTAAGCTTGGGGATGCCCCGGAAGGCATCCCCTCTTTCGTCTTCAACATTATCGTTTTTAAGATTTAGGAGAAGCCATGATATGAGAGGAATTAAGGAGACACAAGAGATAAAGCTTGGGGATGCCCAAGGCTCCCCAAGATAAAATTCCAAGAAGTCTCAAGCAACTAACCTTGGGGATGCCCCGGTAGGCATCCCACCTTTGTTCATCAGCACCTATTGGTTAGCCTAAGTTTTTACTTGTTCACATGATATGTGCTGTTCTTGGAGTGTCCTTTTATTTTCATTTTGTTTGTTGTTTGAATAAAATTATCAGATCTGAAATCTTTATTTGGAGAGAGTCTTCACATTGCTACTTAATTGTTTAACAACTTATTGATCTTCACTTATATCTTTTGCAGTAGTTTATCATTCACTCTTGTGCTTCACTTATATCCTAAGAGTGAATTGTTGAATGAATTGAATATCATAAATCTGAAATTATATATGTTCCATATGCTTAGTAATATTTCACATTGGGTTTAGAAAGTAAAATCTATTGAAATTTGACAATCACAATATTGGTCATACAAGCAATTCATGAATGATTAGTATATGGAAGAGAAATTTCACATACAAATATATTATCTTGGACATCTTTTATGATTGTGAATACGCATTAATAATTTTAAAACTTGAGAAAATTAGTTGAAGTTGGACAAGGAAGACAACGTAATGAGTTATGTTTGGGTATATTTGCATCGAAGTTATATTGTTATGGATCCTCCAACATGTGGTGCTTGTTTAGAATCTTTTGCTAGCCAAAATTTCTGTACTAAGCGGGAATACAGCTTGTGCATCCAAAATCCTTGAGCCAAGTTTCTTCCATGAGTGTCCACCATACCTACCTATATACGGTATTACCCTGCCATTCCAAGTAAATTTGCATGTGCCACCTCTAATCATTCAAATAAGCATCTGTTTTGTGTGCCCGTACCGCTCATGGAGCGGCAGGGGGTGGTCAGTATCTTCCATGCTAAGCGGGTTATTCTCACTATGGGTGTTTATTCACTTGTCATTGCACGAGAGAGGCTGGTAATTGGGATGCCCAGTCCTGTAATCAAAATGAAAAAATATATAATGAAACAAACTCCCCCGGAAAATTGATTGTATGGAGGGCACCCAAGGATTCGGCTAGCCATGGCTTGTGTTTGATGGTTGAGGGGGAGTAAACTTTACCTTTCCGCTTGGGAACCGCCGATAATGTGTTTAGCATGGAAGATATTGAGAATCCTCGATTGTGACATTGACAGGAAAAGTACACCTCTCAAAATGTATTCCCTGCTTCCCTCTGCGAAGGGGCATTCTATTTACTTTTATGCTATTTACTTTTATGTTATTTATTTTTGTTGAGTCAACTTCTTATTCCAACCTATTCTCTAGTTGGCAAGCATCATGTGATGGGGAAAGATCCAGGCACATATAGCCATTCAAATATATTTGATCATGATTTATTATTGTTGACAATTATCTCAGTGATAAATGAGTTGGGAGGCGAAACATCAAGCCCCTATCTTTCTCTGTGTTCGATGGATGCTATTTGTTCTAAAAATAGGCTTTGAGTATTAGCAATAATAGAAGACTATATGATAATTGAGTATGTGGAGCTCTTACTTAGAATTTGTTGAAAATGAGATGCATTGAAATTGTTTGGTGACTAAGAACATAGCTTGTTAAGTTTCAAGAGAATGTATTGTTTAAACCATAACATGTGAATTGATTGCTACTTTATCATGATAAGTTTTATGAGAAAGAGTTGCTGTTTATGATGCTAGGAAAAGTGATTGCAATTATCATTGATCAAACTTATGCACTATGCTAGCATTCACACTTCATAAATTATTTCTTTTATCATTTACCTACTCGAGGACTAGCAGGAATTAAGCTTGGGGATGCTGATATGTCTCCAACGTATCTATAATTTATGAAGTATTCATGCCATGTTTATAACAATTTTATATGGTTTTGGTATGATTTGATTAGAACTAACCCGGACTGACGCTGTTTTCAGCAGAACTACCGTGGTGTTTTTTTTGTGCAAAAATAAAAGTTCTCGGATTTGGACAAAACTTTTTGACGATTTTTTGGACCAAAAGAGACCCCCGAAGCTTCGTTGAAGGGCCAGAAGCCTCACAAGGAGGTCACAAGGTATCACGGCGCGGCCTGGGGGGGTCGTGTGTTGTTGTCTTGTGGGCCCCTCGTAGGTCCTTTTCGCGTGATTCCAACGTTGAAAAATTCTATAAATAGAGAAACCCCCAGAAAAAAACCTAGAACTTCAACTCCGTCGCCGCAGCCTTCTGTACCGAAGAAATACCATCTGGAGCCCTGTTCCGGCACCCTGCCGGAGGTGTAAATCATCACCGGAGGCCATCTTCATCATCCCGGCAGTCTCCATGACGAGGAGGGAGTAGTTCACCCTCGAGGCTGAGGGTATGTACTAGTAGTTATGTGTTTCATCTCTCTCTCTCTCTCTCATGTTCTTGATTTGGCACGATCTTGATGTATCGCGAGCTTTGTTAATATAGTTGGATCATATGGTGTTTCTTCCCTCTCTATCTTCTTGTGATGAATTGAGTCTTCCCTTTGAGGTTTCGTTATTATCGGATTGAATATTTCAGATTTGAGAACACTTGATGTATGTCTTGCATGTGGATACCCATGGTGACAATGGGGTATTCTATTGGTTCACTTGATGTATGTTTTGGTGATCAACTCGCGGATTCCCGTGACCTTGGGGTAATCTTGGCATAGGGGTTGATTGCACGTTTTCATCTTCTTTTCTCCGATAGAAACTTTGGGGCACTCTTTGAAGTTCTTTGTGTGGATTGAATATTAGGAATCTGAAGTTGTTTTGATGCATATCGAATAATCAACTCACGGATACTTGTGGTGACATTGGAGTATCTAGGTGACATTAGAGTTGGTTGATGCGTATCATATGGTGTTATTTTAGTACGAACTCTAGGGCTGTTTGTGACACTTATAGGGATGGCTCAATAGATTGATCGGAAAGGATAACTCTGAGGTGGTTTCGTACCCTGCAACAATTTCATCTTATGTTCTCCGCTAATAGGAACTTTGGAGTGATTCTTTATCGCATGTTGAGGGATTGTTATATGATTCAATTATGTTAGCACTGTTGAGAGATTGCAATAGTGAAAGTATGAACACTAGGCCTTGTTTTCAAGCATTGCAATATCGTTTGTGCTCCGGTTCATCACTTGCTACCTTGCTGTTTTTATATTTTCAGATTATAAAAACCTATATCTACTATCCATACTACACTTGTATCACCTTCTCTTCGCCGAAGTAGTGCACCTATACAATTTACCATTGTATTGGGTGTGTTGGGGACACAAGAGATTTCTTGTATTTGATTGCAGGGTTGTTTGAGAGAGACCATCTTCATCCTACGCCTCCCACGGATTGATAAATCTTAGGTCATCCACTTGAGGGAAATTTGCTACTGTCCTACAAAACTCTGCACTTGGAGGCCCAACAACGTCTACAAGAATAAAAGTTGCGTAGTAGACATCAATAAACCCCGTCGTTTTACCCTTAATGGCAACAATACAAATATGTGTCTTGTCCCCTACTTTGTCACTGGGATATAGAGCACCGCAAGATTTAACCCATTACAAAGCACCTCTCCCGCTGAAGATAAATCAATCTAGTTGGCCAAACCAAATGGATAGATCAGAGAGAAATACAAAGCTATAAAAATCATGCATAATAAAGTTCAGAAAAGACTCAATTACTTCTCATGAATAATCTGATCATAAACCAACAATTCATCGGATCCCAACAAACACACCGCAAAAGAATATTACATCGAATAGAACTCCAAGAAGATCGAGGAAAACATTGTGTTGAAGATCAAAGAGAGGGAAGAAGCCATCTAGCTACTAGCTATGGACCCGTAGGTCTGTGGTAAACTACTCACACATCATCGGTAGGGCAGCAAGGTTGATGTAGAAGCCCTCCGTGATCGATTCCCCCTCCGACAGGGTGCCGGAAAAGGCCTCTAGATGGGATCACAGAAGAACAGAAGCTTGTGGTGGCGAAAAAGTTATTTGAGGTGGTTTCCTGTTGGTTTCCCAATATTTGAGAATTTATAGAAGTGGAATTAGGTCAAAAGGAGCCACGAGGGCCCCACAAGGTAATAGGGCATGACCACCCCCCTGGGCGTGCCCTGTTACCTTGTCACCTCCTCATGAGGCTTCTGGTCTCCTCCCGAAGCTTCTATGGTCTCTTTTATCTAGGAAAACATCGTCAAAAAGTTTCGTAGCATTTGGACTCCGTTTGGTACTGATTTTCTGAAAAACCAAAAACAAGCAGAAAACAGCAACTGGCACTTGGCACTAGGTTAATAGGTTAGTTCCCAAAAATGATATAAAATGACATATAATTGCATATAAAACATCCAAGATTGATATTATAATAGCATGGAACAATCAAAAATTATAGATACGTTGGAGACGTATCATCGTGCGAGCGTATCCCCTTGGGGCCCAAAGGCGCATGGTCAGGCCCCTAGCCATGCCAGCCCTTGGTGGATCTGGTTCGCTTCCGCGTGGTTTTCTCGAAACCTTCTCCTAGTTTTTTTATAAAAATGTTGCTGAAAATTTACCAATATCATGAAAATAGAATTTTTATGGCACTCGTGGGTAGAGACTGCTCCTCAAATCATAAATAATAAGCAAATCCACAGAAAGTGTGCAATTCAACTTCAAAAGGAATTGAAATGTTTGTATCATATGAAACAATAGCAAGCACGATAATGTCAAAAACAAGTTAGGTTACTAGTAAGCACATAATCTAGTTAGGGAACAAATTAACATAGAGACAAGTACAAATAAATGTATCCCGAAGGTCAAGTCCTTGTGGAGACTCTAATTTTCATTAAAGATGCTTGGGAGACAGAGATATAGAACGATCACGAAGACATGTCCTTCTCTTTGAGTCTTGGCCATTAAGTGCCATCATCAATCCTTGAGTGGTATATCTTGAGGTGACCTCAAATCTTAACAAATTTTACTGGAGTTATTCAACAAATTGTAAGCTTCCTGGCGACTCCACCCGTCTAGGAGTCTACATCACTCTTAATTGGGAACATTAGAGTCACAAATCTGGGTTCTTGTTTTTTATCACACAAGGACTCAACTTGGGAGGTTAGGTAGGAGCATTCGGGCTCTCAACGTTAGCAATGGAGGTTAGAGCTCATATCTAAATGGACAATTGTTGTTGAGGTAAGAGGAGGTGTCTTGTATAGTCCACTCAAAATCCGACCATTGCATTCACTTTGTGATACACCGAAGACTTTAGATATAGTTCGGAGCTCCGAGGTGAGCAAAATATGAGGTCAAAACCATACGAGACAAAGAGAAATTCTCCTAGTTCGAAGCTCAACCTGGAGTTTGGCGGTCCCAAAAGTCATGGACCAAATTTCGACCAATCGGAGAGCAAATCTTTTGGTATAAAGTTTATCGAGCCCTCTGAGGCATTGTGGGCTTCACAGATAAATAACAATAGGATCTAAGGAGTACCTTTTCTTGATGAAAATTAAGGTTTTTGTAAGTATTATATGATTTTCTATGTGATCGTAATCTCACGCGTTGAACCTTATTCCACTCCTTTTAATAATACATCTTTCCCATGCGGCTCAAATAAATAAGAACTGAAAGGAAATTTAAGTATGTTATCAATTTTTCCCTTTTTGTTGGGGGTATACAACCCTATTTCCTTACAATACATTGGGGACAAAATACATGTTTGATCACTTGACAAATCATTAGCCTCTCTAGCCCTTGTCATTAATGTAAAACCCAATAAACCAGGGGCTTAAATATCCTTTAGAAAATACGAGCAATCACGAGTAGCCCTAGTTATTCATTTAGCATAAGAGAGTTGATCAGTGCTAAGAAAAATCGGATTGAAACCCAAATATATATCCCAAAAATGGACAACAAACAAACCACCCTACAATAAGTGCATGAACACACACACACACACACACACACACACACACACACAGGGAACCACATACTACAAATTCTGAGAGACACTGAAGCTCGTCGTTCTCACGCTCAACTTGGCATCTTCCCCTACATCGAGGTGACCCTTGAATCTTGTCAAACATGCTAGACACGGAGTGGCCCACACAACAATGGCACAAGGAACCTTAACAAGCTTCAAAGGGAGCATGGACACGGTCACCGAACCATGATGGCGGAGAGCCCCAGACCACAACAAGAAAGCTGTATCGGTGATTTGCCTGTACCGCTTGCTACAGGTGATATATAACAATTGTGTCTCTCATTCACTATCGAACCGAAAGACCAATTAATCCCAGGCACACATAGCCTAATAAGCCCAGGGAACAAACAACCCAAAAGAATAGCACTAAACATCCACCATACAAGCGAGAAAAAATACCAGTTGTAAAAAATGGCACGGCAAGGCACATGTTATCCACTAGTCATGCTACAACATATTGGCAAAGGTCAAGATGCCTTTGCCCATGGAATTTTTCTTTGCCATCACGCTTTTCAAATGTTTTGCACTCATCTATAATTTTCCTACTTTTTGCCTTCATATAGATACGAAAAATGTGCACATATGGCAAATTTCATTTTGTCCATGTCCAAGTTTGAAGCATCCAATGTGAACTTTGATGAAACATGGAAATTTGGTTTCATTTGCAATGTCTATGTCCAAAAGTAGGAAAACAATATTTTTGCCATGTCTCATCTACAATTTTGGATGACACATGGCAATTACGGTTTGTTTACACATGGCAACTATGGTTTGATGCCACATGGCAATTTTCGGACATTTCCATGTCCAAATGAACTAATTTTGCCATGCCTCATCTTGATTTTTTCCTAAACTCTCTATGACAAACTATGTTTCTTTTTATTGCATTTGGCAATTCAATTTCATTTTTCTGTGTCAACTAAATATTCCCCCATTATCCCTTCCCTTGTTTTGTGACGGCATTATAGCATGTGTTTCCCATGGAAATTTTGAAATGGTAAATTTGCCATGTCTCGTCTACATTTTTCCCAACATTTCCCATGGGAATTAAGATTATTTTAATTGCCTTTTGGAAATTAAAATATCAAATTTTCCATGCCAACTACACATCCTTGAATTGTGTTCCCATGACAATTTTTTAAATGCTTGAAGGAAACAGATTGCTAATTTTGCCATGTCTCATCTACAATATTTTCCCCTACATTTGCCATGTCAAAACAAGATTATTTTTTATTTGCCTTGGAAATAAAAATTCATTTTTTCCATGTCAACTAAATATACTTGAATTAGAGGTTTTGTTGCATAAACTTTGTAGCATGGCAATTTTTGGTTTTGCGAAATTTAGATGCACAAAAAAATTAATAATGATTTTTTAATATTTTTGCCATGATCCCATTTACAAAATTCCCAAATTTGCCATGTTTTTTAGAGAACAAACTTTCCTAAATGTCTTGTGCAATTTCATTACACGTATTTTATTTAGACCATGGTAATTTTCTTAATTAGACCATGGTAGTTATATTGTAGGTGTTACCTCCTTTTAGTGATCTGGTAATGGAACAGAAAAGTGTATCCCGCACCTATTTCCCCAGAGGTGACCCTGGGTTATCAAACCCATGAGAGGAAGATTTCCTTCAAGCGATGGTCTCTAGCAAGCTATTGTTAAAGGATCAATTCCAGCTTTTGACCGGATCAATCAAGCAAATAGTGATACAAACACTTATAATAAAAAGAGGTACGGGTATGATGTCTTAATGCTTACAACCATGTATTTGTGTCGGGACCAGATATGATCTTAATTTGTGCGCTGGAAGTCACCCATCGAGATTTGCTTGTTACGAACCGAAGTGGGGGATGTGTCCAAATAACATATTGACCGACACGAGTCCTGCACCAAGAATCAGTTGTCCTACCGCAGGCCCTATCCGTCGTGCGGGGTTGCCTCGATAATTAAGATAATGAAATCAGATAAGAGTTTGGGCGTTCAATGACTACACCTCATGTATCCCCAAGGATAGGATCTGTGTTACCCTACTAAACCTTACTGTCACTGGTGTTCTGTATAACACTTCACGGTCTCCTTGCTCCTAGCCTCACCATGGCTCGATCTCCTTGATACTGGGTACCTACAGGGATGAAGATCGCAGATAGACAAGAGACATCTACAGAACAATTTTATTTCCCACATACGGGATGTTAATTCAAAGCCCTTCCATTGATACCCACAAAAATACAGAGGGTTGCAAGGCTCATGCCTCAACCCATACCTTACCAAACTACTCACACATGGAGATCAGATCGCAAGAAGAAAACATTGAAGAACACATCGTGAAGATTGATTGATTACAAATATGTCTTACAATGGATACCTTCTGCGATGCACGATTACAAGTATGAACTAGATGAGGAAGCGCTATGGTGGTGATGGTGGCTATGGAGATGAAAATGGCAACGGCTAGGGTTTGTGGATGAAGAAGAAGATGATGATGTTTGATACGTCTCCAACGTATCTATAATTTTCGATTGTTTCATGCTATTATATTATCAATCTTGGATGCTTTATATGCAATTATATGCTATTTTATATCATTTTTTGGGACTAACCTATTAACCCAGTGCCCAGTGCCAGTTCCTGTTTTTTGCTTGTTTTTGGCTTTTCAGAAAATCAATATCAAATAAAGTCCAAACGGAAAAAAATCTTTAGATTAATTTTTTCTGGACCAGAAGGGACCCTAGAAGCTTCGGGAGGAGACCGGACGAGATACGGGAGAGCCACAAGCTCGAGGGGGTAGGCGTGCCCCCTGAGCTTGTGGGCCCCATGCAGCTCCGTTTGACCTAATTCCAAGCCTATAAATTCACATATATTCCCAAACAAACAGAGAGCCATACGATATAACTTTTCCACCGCCGCAAGCTTCTGTTCTTTCGTGATCCCATCTGGAGGCCTTTTTCGGTAATCTGCCGGAGGGGGAATCGATCACGGAGAGCTTCTACATCAACCTTGCTGCCCTTCCGATGATGTGTGAGTAGTTCACAACAGACCTACGGGTCCATAGCTAGTAGCTAGATGGCTTCTTCTCTCTCTTTGATCTTCAATACAATGTTCTCCTTGATCTCCTTGGAGTTCTATTCAATGTAATCTTCTTTTGCAGTGTGTTTGTTGGGATCTGATGAATTGTGGGTTTATGATTAGATTGTTCATTGAAAGTAATTAAGTCTTTTCTAAACTTTATTATGTATGATTTTTATAGCTTTGTATTTCTCTCCGATCTATCCGTTTGGTTTGGCCAACTAGATTGATTTATCTTCGGTGGAAGAGGTGCTTTGTAATGGGTTCAATCTTACGGTGCTCTATATCCCAGTGACATAGTAGGGGACAAGACACGTATTTGTATTGTTGCCATTAAGGGTAAAACGGCAGGGTCTATTCATATTGATTGAGTTTACTTTGTCTACATCATGTCATCTTGCTTAAAGTGTTACTCTGTTTGTCATGAACTTAATACCATAGATGCATGCTAGATAGCGGTCGATTGGTGGAGTAATAGTAGTAGATGCAGGCAGGAGTCGATCTACTTGTCACGGACGTGATGCCTATATACATGATCATTGCCATGAATACATCATAACTATGCACTTTTCTATCAACTGCCCAACAGTAATTTGTTTACCCACCGTATGCTATGTGTTCGAGAGAGAAGCCTCTAGTGAAAACTATGGCCCCCGGGTCTACTTTAAACACATTAAAAAACCTAAAAATCCTTTGTTGCACTTTATTTACTTTTCTTTTGTTTTGCAATTTATACTTTTGCCTATACAAGATTTAATCCTTGCAAGTATCGAGTTCAAGGGGATTGACAACCCTCTTGCCCGCGTTGGGTGCAAGTATTTGCTTTTGTGTGTGCAGGTGCTGTTCACGAGGCTTTGCGTGATTCTCCTATTGGTTCGATACACCTTGGTTCTCACTGAGGGAAATACTAATCTCTACTGTACTGCTTCACCCTTCCTCTTCGGTGAAAATCCCAATGCAGCTCACAAGTAGAAGAAAGAATTTCTGGCGCCGTTGCCGGGGAGACATCATCAAAACCTATCAAGTACCTTCACTCAAGCTATCATCTACTTGCTCTACTTTTTATTTGCCTCTCTTTTTCATCTCCCCCACTTCTCTAAGAATCGAAAAACACAAAAATACTCCTGTTTGCTTGCTTTGCTTGAAGTTATTATCATGTCTGAGTTCGAGAAAGTTATTATTGAGGATGCTAGTGAAAGTAGCACTAGCGAGTCTCTTGAGGAAGTACTTAAAATATTTAGTCGTAATCGTGACCCTCTAGAGATAAAAGCTCCCACGAATTTTAAAACTAAAATTTATCATGTGGGTAGTAGGAATATTATTGGAAAGAATATCATTCAAGAATTCTTTAATTGCACGGGAGTCATACCAATAATTAAATGATCTATTCTTGATAAAACCAATTGCTATGTGTATGCTATTGCTATGCTTGTGGTTAAGTTAGAAAGAAAATTTATGCATATTCATCCTGCTCTACAAAAGATATTTTATGAACTTCCCAACATCCACAATCCTAGGACTAAAAAGATTGCTACCATTATCCTTATGCATGAATTTAACTATATAATCAGAGAAGCTAGGGACATATTTTCCTTTTATAAAATAAATTTTTAGCATACTCCAATAGAGGAAATCCTCCATGATAAGGACACTATACGTAGGTTGGAATCTAAGGATTATTTTGCCTACGGTGAAAACATTAGGAAGAGGGTTCCTTATGCTGAAATAATTAAAACTTTGTACCACAATACTTGTGATAAATTTAAATGGATTACTAAGGGAATTTTTGAGGGATTTAGTGAAGAATGGTTTGAAATTACTGCTAGAGATCCTATTGATGGTGAAATACATGTTTTATATGAGGATCTTTACGGTGATCATTCAGAGTTTGAAGTTATGAATGTTAAAATCACTGAACAAATTCCCTTCAATTATTTAAGTTCTCCTACTAGAAAAGAGGAACATGAGAGTAGGGAATTAATGACAAAAGTTTTGGAGGATTTGATGAAAAAGGATTTGGAAACGAAGGATGATAATACTTGAAATAATGCATTATGCCTAGCTAGGGGCATAAAACAATAGCGCTTGTTGGGAGGCAACCCAATATTTATCTTTATTGCAATTTTTATTTTCTTGAGTCACACAATTTTAGATATTGTTATGATTTTGTTTTTATCTTTTAATTAATGTTTGTGCCAAGTAATGCCTTTGGGATGATTTGGATGATAGTATAATTGATGTTGTTTGAAAACAGAAAGTTTTGCGCCCAGTTCTGGAATTTACATTCTGTACTGGAACGTCAAAAAAATCTGAAATGTTTACACATTATTGGGATACAAATTGTTTACGTTTTCCTATTTTTTGGGAATTTTTGGAGTTACAAAAGTATGGATAAATATTCTGTCATTACGTATTGTTCTGTTTTAGACAGATTCTGT
Organism: Elymus sibiricus; assembly: GCA_039707655.1. Lineage (NCBI taxonomy): Eukaryota > Viridiplantae > Streptophyta > Magnoliopsida > Poales > Poaceae > Elymus > Elymus sibiricus. Next base: position 354,229,824 of record CM077666.1, read on the forward strand.
TTTTATTGCATAGTGTGCTTGTTTTAAAGAAACTATGGATTATATCGGGGGGTATAAGTCATGGAAGAGTTAGATACAATAGGTATTATGAAAGAACAATTATGAATTAGTTTATAACAGTACCTAAAGTGGATGATTGATTTATTATACTAACGGATCTCACGAAGTTTCTGTCGAGTTTTGTGTGCTGAAGTTTTCAAGTTTTGGGTGAGATTACGACAGATGAAGGAATAAGGAGCGGCAAGACCCTAAGCTTGGGATGCCCAAGGCACCCCAAGGTAATATTCAAGGAAGACCCAAGCGTCTAAGCTTGGGGATGCCCCGGATGGTATCCCCTCTTTCGTCTACAATCTATCGGTAACTTACTTGGAGCTACATTTTTATTCATCACATTATAAGAGTTTTACTTGGAGCGTCTTGTGCTATAGTTTTGTTTGCTTTTAGTTTGCCACAATCATTGTTTGCTGGACACACCTATTTGAGAGGGACACACATTTATCGTGATTTTTTAGAATACTCTATGTGCTTCACTTATATCTTTTGAGCTAGACAGTTGCTCTAGTGCTTCACTTATATCTTTTAGAGCACGACGGTGGTTATATTTTGTAGAAATAATTGCACTCTCATGATTCGCTTAAATCTTTTTGAGAGTCTAATAAATAGTAATGGCAATTTTCACATGTTAGAAGACTAGTCCAGAAAGGATAGGTATTCAAGGGGGATATAATAAAAACTTTCATGTAGATTACTAAATATGAAATGTATGGTTTAATGATATTGATGTCGTAATATGAAAGGATATTGGTTCATGATCATTGGTTAGTAGAAATATCGGTATTAAAGCTTGTTATTAACTTCTCATCTAAGTGTTGGTCATGGCATGGTGGGGAGGTTTGAGCATTTTTATGTCTGAAATGAAATCCTTGAGTGTTGTTATAATCGGGGGTGCGCGATGGTTAACTCCTACCAACCACCTCCGTAGAAGCATGCGAGTAGTACTTTGCTTCGAGGGCTAATAGGCTTTGTAATAAGTATGTGAGTTCTTTATGACTAATGTGAGTCCATGTATTATACGCACTCTCACCCTTCCGCAATTTACTAGCCTCTTCGGTACCGTGCATTGCCCGATCTCACCCCGAGAGTTGGTGCAAACTTCGCCGGTGCATCCAAACCCCGTGATATGATACGCTCAATCACACATAAGCCTCCTTATATCTTCCTCAAAACAGCCACCATACCTACTTATTATGGCATTTCCATAGCCATTCCGAGATATATTGCCATGCAACTTCCACAGTTCTGTCACATGACTTGTGTCTTCATCATCATATTGCTTTGCATGATCATATAGAGCTGTTATCATACATGTTATGCTAGATCATTGCACATCCTGGTACACTGCCAGAGGCATTCAAATAGAGTCATATTGTTCTAGATTTATCGAGTTGTAAGTAAATAAAAGTGTGATGATCATCATTATTAGAGCATTGTCCCTGTGAGGAAAGGATGATGGAGACTATGATTCCCCCACTAGTCGGGATGAGACTCCGGACGAAAAATAAAAGAAAAAAAAGAGAAAAAAATAAAAATGAAAATGAGATATAAAGAGAGAAGGAGCAATGTTACTATCCTTTTCCACACTTGTGCTTCAGAGTAGCACCTTGTTCTTCATATAGAGAGTCTCCTATCTTGTCACTTTCATATACTAGTGGGAATTTTTCCTTATAGAACTTGGCTTGTATATTTGGATGACAGGCTTCCTCAAATGCCCGAGGTCTTCATGAGCAAGAAAGTTGGATGCACACCCAGTTAGTTTCAGTTGAGCTTTCATACACTTATAGCTCTTAGTGCATCCGTTGCATGGCAATCCCTACTCCTCGCATTGATATCGATTGATGGACATCTCCATAGTCCGTTGATCCGCCGAGTTGATGCGAGACTTTCTTCCTTTTGACTTCTCCTATTGATCTCTACCACCGCATTCTATTCCACCTATAGTGCTATATCCATGGCTCACGCTCATGTATTGCGTCAAGTTGAAAATGCTTAAGCGTATTAGAAGTACGATCCAATTGCCTGGTTTAACACCGGGGTGCTCATGATTTATATTTATGCGGTGAAGGCGGAGTCATGCCATGCTAACATGATAAAATGAGTGGGGATAACATTCGTTAAGGATCGTATTTTTGAAAGTTTAATGATTATGCTTCTTGTATTCATGGATATTATTATGTTGATATTGTTACTTCATCATTTCTCAATATTTATAACGTAAAGAGATTACATAATACACATGTTAGGTAGCATTCAACATCAAAAATTCTATTTTTATCATTTACCTACTCGAGGACGAGCAGGAATTAAGCTTGGGGATACTGATACGTCTCCAACGTATCTATAATTTTTGATTGTTTCATGCTATTATATTATCAATCCTGGATGATTTATATGCAATTATATGCTATTTTATATCATTTTTTAGGACTAGCCTATTAACCCAGTGCCCAGTGCCAGTTCCTGTTTTTTGCTTGTTTTTGGCTTTTCAGAAAATCAATATCAAATAAAGTCCAAACGGAAAAAAATCTTTAGATTAATTTTTTCTGGACCAGAAGGGACCCTAGAAGCTTCGGGAGGAGACCAGATGAGATACGGGAGAGCCACAAGCTTGAGGGGGGAGGTGCGCCCCCGGAGCTTGTGGGCCCCACGCAGCTCCGTTTGACCTAATTCCAAGCCTATAAATTCACATATATTCCTAAACCAACAGAGAGCCAGACGATATAACTTTTCCGCCGGCGCAAGCTTCTGTTCTTCTGCGATCCCATCTGGAGGCCTTTTCCGGTAATCTGCCGGAGGGGGAATCAATCACGGAGGGCTTCTATATGAACCGTGCTGCCTTTCCGATGATGTGTGAGTAGTTCACCATAGACCTATGGGTCCATAGCTAGTAGCTAGATGGCTTCTTCTCTCTCTTTGATCTTCAATACAATGTTCTCCTTGATCTCCTTGGAGTTCTTTTCGATGTAATCTTCTTTTGCGGTGTGTTTGTTGGGATCTGATGAATTGTGGGTTTATGATCAGATTATTCATTGAAAGTAATTGAGTCTTTTCTGAACTTTATTATGCATGATTTTTATAGCTTTGTATTTCTCTCCGATCTATCCGTTTGGTTTGACCAACTAGATTGATTTATCTTCAGTGGGAGAGGTGCTTTGTAATGGGTTCAATCTTATGGTGCTCTATATCCCAGTGACAAAGTAGGGGACAAGACACGTATTTGTATTGTTGCCATTAAGGATAAAACAATGGGGTATATTCATATTTTGTCTACATCATGTCATCTTGCTTAAAACGTTACTCTGTTTGTCATGAACTTAATACCATAGATGCATGCTAGATAGCGGTCGATTGGTGGAGTAATAGTAGTAGATGCAGGCAGGAGTCGGTCTACTTGTCACGGACGTGATGCCTATATACATGATCTTTGCCATGAATATGTCATAACTATGCGCTTTTCTATTAATTTCCCAACAGTAATTTGTTTACCCACCGTATGCTATGTGTTCGAGAGAGAAGCTGATGTCTACTACACAACTTATTCTTGTAGACTCGTGTTGGGCCTCCAAGCGCAGAGTTTTGTAGGACAGTAGCAATTTTCCCTCAAGTGGATGACCTAAGGTTTATCAATCCATGGGAGGCGTAGGATGAAGATGGTATCTCTCAAACAACCCTGCAACCAGATACAAGAAATCTCTTGTGTCCCCAACACACCCAATACAATGGCAAATTGTATAGGTGCACTAGTTCGGCGAAGAGATGGTGATACAAGTGTAGTATGGATAGTAGAAATATATTTTTATAATCTGAATAAATAAAAACAGCATGGTAGCAAGCGATAAAAGTGAGCACAAACGGTATTGCAATGCTTAAAAACAAGGCCTAGGGTTCATACTTTCACTAGTGCAATCTGTCAACAATGCTAACATAATTGGATCATATAACAATCCCTCAATGTGCGATAAAGAATCACTCCAAAGTTCCTATTAGCGGAGAACATAAGATAGAAAATGTTGTAGGGTACGAAACCACCTCAAAGTTATCCTTTCCGATCAATCTATTGAGTTATTACTATAAGTGTGACAAACAACCCTAGAGTTCGTACTAGAATAACACCATATGATACACATCAACCAACTCTAGTGTCACCTAGATACTCCAATGTCACCACAAGTATCCGTGAGTTGATTATTCGATATGCATCAAAACAACTTCAGATTCATAATATTCAATCCACACAATGAACTTCAAAGAGTGCCCCAAGATTTCTACTGGAGAAAGTAGGATGAAAACGTGCATCAACCCCTAGGCATAGATTACCCCAATGTCACCTCGGGAATCCGTGAGTTGAGTGCCAAAACATACATCAAGTGAATCAATATAATACCCCATTGTCACCACGGGTATTCATATGCAAGACATACATCAAGTGTTCTCAAATCCATAAAAGTATTCAATCCGATAATAGTGAAACCTCAAAGGTAAAAACTCAATTCATCACAACAAAGATAGAGAGGGGAAAACACCATATGATTCAACTATATTAACAAAGCTCACGGTACATCAAGATCGTGCCAAATCAAGAACACGAGAGAGAGAGAGATAAAACACATAGCTACTGGTACAAACCCTCAGCCCCGAGGGTGAACTACTCCCTCCTCGTCATGGAGACCGCCGGGATGATGAAGATGGCCTCCGATGATGATTCCCCCCTCCGGCAGGGTGCCGGAAAAGGGCTGTAGATGAGATCGTGAAGGTATAGAGGCTTGCGGCGGCGTAAAAACTCATCTAGGTTAACTTTCGGGGGTTTCTAAATATATATGATTTTTCAGCGTTGGAATCACGCAAAGAGGTGCCACAGGGGGCCCATGAGGCACCAGGGTGCGCCTGGGGGGGCAGGCGTGGCCAGGTGGCTCGTGGGGCCCCTGTGGCTCTTCTGCTGCTCCTCCGAAGCTTCCTGGGCCCGTTTCCTTCCGGAAAAAATCGTCAAAAAGTTTTGCTGCATTTGGACTTCGTTTGATATGGATTTTCTGGAAAACCAAAAACAAGCAGAAAACAACAACTGTCACTGGGCACTAGGTCAATAGGTTAGTCCATGAAAATCATATAAAATCAATATAAAAGTGCACCAAAATCATACAAAACTATAATAAACATGGCATGAATACTTCATAAATTATAGATACGTTGGAGACGTATCAGAAGCCTCTAGTGAAAACTATGCCCCCCGGGTCTAATTTAAACATATTAAAAACCTAAAAATCCTTTGCTGCACTTTATTTACTTTTCTTTTGTTTTGCAATTTATACTTTTGCCTATACAAGATTTAATCCTTGCAAGTAACGAGTTCAAGGGGATTGACAATCCTGTTGCCCGTGTTGGGTGCAAGTATTTGCTTTTGTGTGTGCAGGTGTTGTTCACGAGGCTTTGCGTGATTCTCCTATTGGTTCGATAAACCTTGGTTCTCACCGAGGGAAATACTTATCTCTACTGTATTGCTTCACCCTTCCTCTTCGGGGAAAATCCCAACGCAGCACACAAGTAGCAATGTTCTGGCTGCCGTCGATGCTCTCCCCTCTCTCATTCTGTTGACATTTCGATGGGGTCCCCTTTATAAAAGTTGTTCAGGTGGATGATCTGCCTCAGTTTCCACGCCATACGGGCGCTCATACGGGCGCTCACGCCCGTATGGAACGCCGTCTTTTGTGTTGTTTCCACATAAACACCTCCTGTTGATTCTTTCTTCCTCCATTTTCCTTCATTTCCATTTCCACACGTGATTTCTTCCCTTTTTAGCCTATTTCCTGTGGAAACACATCAAAGAGAGGATTTGTGGAATACTTTGCATTCATTAGTCATTAGTGGCAATATTGGAGCGAATATATCTTTTTAAATGTAATATTGCGGTTTAAACTAAGGTAGATGAGTGTAAAAATATCACTCATCAACTCCCGCAAGCTTAAACTTGATCGTCCTCGAGCAACATAGAGAGAAATCCGAATCATAAGGAACTCAGTTGTTTAAACCAAAATAACGAGAAAGTTTTGGTTCACTTACGATCGGTACGCCTAGATAGCCCTCCACTTCTTGACCTGAAAACTTAGTATAGCTGTAGCGGTGGCATGGTTATTGTGCAAGTGTTAGTGAAGCAAAGATAATCAACACAGAGTTCTTGATCTACTAGATAAAACAACTTTGCAGCACTCTATTCTTTTTATTCTAGACAACACTTGCTTGCCGGGAATGCACGGAAGAGTTTTCTTTGATTGAGCCATAAAAATATATGTTAGGGAGTGAAAGGCATGTAGAAAACATGATGTTCTAGTGCTCAAAAGCACACCCACAATTATTTCATCCTCAAGGCTCTTAAGCGCTTCATTTCAACCATTGTTTGCTGAAACTTTGGTTGTCACATGAAGGGATTATGCCAAATAAGTGATCATGCATAGAGTTTCGATGTGGCTTAATGTTTGGGAACTATGGACCTTTGATATATGTCTCTTTTGAGCTCTTTTGATCAGTCCCCTTTATTTACCACATACACGCCCATTCAAGAGAAAGCCGAATAATATGCGTTTGTAGTGTTGCCACTACGTACGGTAACAAACTCATAGCCAAAATCCGAGCTATCGCTCTTGGTGGATCGTTCATTGGCTAGCGGAGTCCTCAGCATAACATCAAGAAAGGTGATGAAGCCACATTTACACACGTACACGTGCATAGAGTAGCAGGGCCATGGCGCCAGCGAGAAGCTGAAGCACCATGTAAGAGATACAACGCAGATTTTTGGCATAATCTCGTTCACCCTTCAACTAAGTTCCTCTAGACAATTTAATCCACAAGTGATACCAAGTCTATTAAAATTAGTAACATGGGTTTGAGTATTTCAAACATCATTTCTACTACAATTTTTCTCAACTCCCAAGTCTTTAAAGACTTTCTCTTGTGCATGGTTATTCTTGGTTAAGATCATTTCATTTAAAAACAGTCCCACGGCAAGTCTTGGTTGTCTAAACTGAACAGAAGAAAGGCTACAGAAATATTTCAGCTACTAGAACAAAACCTTTGTCCTAATTATAAGACTTACTCCCATTTGCACATATCACACATACTACTGCTACATCTATTCTAAGTATTTCATCAAGCGCAAAATACGGGAGTCGTAGGACATACCTTCACGGTTGTGAATTTACAAACTTCTCTTCCTTACTATTGCATTCCTCGTTGTCCGGCGTAGATCAACTCCTCTGAAAACAAAAATACAAACGAACTCCAAGGGGCAAAAAGAGCAAAGCAAAGCTTATTCTATTTTTTTTGGTTTTGGGGTTTTTGAAAACTAACTTGCAAACGAGAAATCGCAAAGGCAAAAGCAAAATAAAAAGCAAAGTGTTGGAACAAACCAACATGAGTGTTTTGAAGCTCCACGAGCTTAAGTACAACCTCATTACAATTTATTGAAATACCACCACATCTTGATGTAGAAGTGGTGATGACCTCCCCCAAGCTTAAGCTTTTGCAAGCTCGAACCGACGGGATCATTGCGGCGGTTGGTCAGGAGCCCATCCTTGGCTCCAGTTGGAAAAGTTCATGTTCATGTATGCGGACGTGCCTCGAAGGGAAGGGGTAAGGTTGCTCATATCATCAATAGAGCCCTGGAGGCTGTAGAGTTCCGCATAGGTGGTGTAGTCTCCTTGTTGTGGCTGCTCCTCTTCTTCGTCGGAGGCGAGTTCTTCTTCATCTACCTGCTCAGGTTCTGGGCCTTCCTGGTCAAAAGTTCCATCTCCTGCCTGGCAACATAATGCAATTGTGCATGTTCTATGAAAAAAAGGTTAGACATAGGAGTTGGCAACAAGTGCGCCACTCCAGGAATTCTGATGCAATGGCGACAATGGCTAACTACCACCATTCCAGCGCTAGTAAGAACACGAATGTTAACAAGGGTGTTACCGACAATGGGGCGAAGGTGATTGTAGTTGAGGCCTAGGGAGTTGGCCAACATGGTGATCACTCCTCCACACACGATATCTCCTTGTGCATGATTTGCTTGATGCGTGAGGTGTAGCAAAAGTATTGCCCCTAGGTTGAGCGAATAATCGACGTCAAGGTTTGCTGCTTTCCCGAGAACTAGCATGTTCTCTTCATTCACCTTAGAAACTTCTCATGCTTGCAACGAGTTAGTGATAACATAATAGAAATAATGTATAGCAGGACTTTCAATGCAACTAGCTCTTGAGCCATGAATGCTCATCACATTAACGGATTGCCTTGGGTGCGGGTTAGTAAACTCATAAATATAGCGGATGTCTTCATGGTTGTTGGGGAAGCCAAAGTAATTACACCACTCGTCGAGAGTAATGTTGAAGTCTTGGTCCAAGAGACGGAAAGTGAACCGGTCCTCCTCATATGTGTTTGGCATCAAACTAACATTATGCGTGAGAGTACTAAGAAAGTCAAGCGTCATGCGTTCGTATGTCTCACATCCCTGGTAAACAAATGACGCAACCCGGCATTATCACAAAGCAAATTGAAATCATTACTAATACTTAGCTTGGCGAGTGTTGTCGCACAAGCCCACTTGGATGCTTTGATATTCCTTCAACCGAGCTTTTGGAATTTCTTCCTTGCTTCATGATCAGTGAAGACGATCCCCTGAGTGAAAACTTGTTGTAGCGGCACGGTGGAAGAACTCGAAGCACCGCGTACGCGAGTAGACGCCCTTGTAAACATCATAGATCGATCATACAGAAGGATTTGAACTTCTTCCTCGGGCTTATTGGGGCCTCCAGGGGTCGAAATGACTGCCCATATGAGCGCAAGCGCTCGTATGAAACGCCGTCATTTACCCTGATAGCTTACTTGCACCTGTGCATACCTCATACGACCGCTAAAACTGGCAGCGGCGCTCGTATGGAACGCTATCGTTCACCCGGATCATTTTCTTCTTCTGGTCGAGGATGTCATACGACCGCTCGAATGGGCGCAAGCGCCCGTTTGGAATGCCGTCAAATGCTCTGATCCTTCTCTTGTTTCTTCAGGGATGACACACGACCGCTCAAACGATGCCAAGCGCTTGTTTCGAACGCTGTCTTTCACCCTGTTGTCTCTGATTGTTTTGCGTTGGAACCTCCAGCAGTCTATACGACCGCTGATACGTCTCCAACGTATCTATAATTTTTTATTGTTCCATGCTATTGTATTATCAATCTTGGGAGTTTTATATGCATTTTTATGCTATTTTATATCATTTTTTGGGACTAACCTATTAACCCAGTGCCTAGTGCCAGTTGCTGTTTTCTGCTTGTTTTTGGTTTTCCAGAAAATCAGTACCAAATGGAGTCCAAATGCTATGAAACTTTTTGACAATTTTTTTCTGGACAAAAGAGACCCTAGAAGCTTCGGGGGGAGACCAGACGGCAAACGAGGAGACGGCAAGGCAACAGGGCGCGCCCTGTTACCTTGTGGGCCCCACGTGGCTCCGTCTGACCTAATTCCACTTCTATAAATTCCCAAATATTGGGAAACCAACAGAGAGCCACCCCAAATAACTTTTCCACCATCGCAAGCTTCTGTTCTTCCGCGATCCCATCTGGAGGCCTTTTCCGATACACTGCTGGAAGGGGAATCGATCACGGAGGGCTTCTACATCAACCTTGCTACCCTACCGATGATGTGTGAGTAGTAAACCTGGGCATTGATACGTCTCCAACGTATCTATAATTTTTTATTGTTCCATGCTGTTATATTATCAATCTTGGATGTTTTTATATACATTTACAGCAATTATATATCATTTTTTGGGACTAACCTATTAATTTAGTGCCCAGTGCCAGTTGTTGTTTTTTGCCCTGTTTTTGTTTTACAGAAAATCAATACCAAACGAAGTCCAAATGCCACGAAACTTTTTGGAGATTTTTTTCTGGACAAGATAAACACTAGAAGCTTTGGGAGAAGGCCAGAAGCCCCAGGGGGTGCCCACGAGGCACCAGGGCGCGCCTGGGGGGGGGGGGGCAGGCGCGCCCTGGTACCTCGTGGGGCCCACAGAGCTCCGTTTGACCTAATTCCACCACTATAAATTCCCAAAAAATCAGAAACCCTCAAGGGAGTCCACAAAATACTTTTTCCGCCACCGCAAGTTTCTGTTCTCGAGAGATCCCATCTGGAGGCCTTCTCCGATACTCCGTCGGAGGGGGAATCAATCACGGAGGGGCTCTACATCAACCTTGCTGCCCTTCCGATGATGCGTGAGTAGTTTACCACAGACCTTCGGGTCCATAGTTAGTAGCTAGATGGCTTCTTCTCTCTTTTTGATCTTCAATACAATGTTCTCCTCGATGTTCTTGGAGTTCTATCTGATGTAATCACTTTTTGCGGTGTGTTTGTTGGGATCCGATGAATTGCGAGTTTATGATCAGATTATCCATGAATATTATTTGAGTCTTTTCTAATCTCTTTTATGCATGATTATTATAGCCTCGTATTTCTTCTCCGATCTATTGATTTGGTTTGGCCAACTAGATTGATTTATCTTGCCATGGGAAGAGGTGCTTTGTAATGGGTTCGATCTTGCGGTGCTCAATCCCAGTGACAGAAAGGGACATGACACGTATGTATCATTGCTATTAAGGGTAAAAAGATGGGGTTTATTCATACATGAGTATATCTTGTCTACATCATGTCATCGTTCTTAAGGCGTTACTCCGTTCTTTATGGACTTAATACACTAGATGCATGCTGGATAGCGGTCGATGTGTGGAGTAATAGTAGTAGATGCAGGCAGGATTCGGTCTACCTGTCTTGGACGTGATGCCTATATACATGATCATTGCCTTGGATATCGTCATGATTATTTGCTTTTCTATCAATTGCCCAACAGTAATTTGTCTACCCACCGTATGCTATTTTCTTGAGAGAAGCCTCTAGTGAAAACTATGGCCCCCGGGTCTATCTAAATCAAATTACTAAAACCCTAAAAATATTGCTGCACTTTTTCTTTATTTATTTTATTTTGTATTTTTGTTTCAATCTATCTATCTATCACATACAATTTAATCTTGCAATTGACCGCCGAGGGATTGACAACCCCTCATTTGCGTTGGGTGCAAGGATTTGTTGTTTGTGTGCAGGTACTGCTAACGAGGTGTTGCATGGTTCTCCTACTGGATTGATAACCATGGTTTCATAACTGAGGGAAAGACTTACCTCTGCTATGCTGCATCATCCCTTCCTCTTTGGGGATAATACCAACGCAAGCTACAAGTAGCAGGAAGAATTTTTGGCGCCGTTGCCGGGGAGACATCTTCAACATCTATCAAGTACCTTTGCATAAACTCTCATCTCGTTGCATTTACTTTATTTGCCTCTCATTTTCATCTCCCCCACTTCTAAAAAGTTTTTACAAAAATACAAAAATATTTTCCGTTTGCATTTTACGTGTTTTCTTGTTCGTTTGCTTGAAGATTGTTATCATGAGTAACTTTCGCATGGCAGAAACTGATGATGGTAGAACTCCTAAAATTGAAAGTTCTACCAATCTTGATGCTAAAACTTTTGTGTTGGGACATGGGAATGTTATAGGGGAAAATGTCATCCAAGAATTCTTTAATTGCATTAGGACCTTGGCTTTTGATGATGCTCCTATACTTAAAGAAACTAAGAACTATGCTGATGCTATTTCCGCACTTGTTCTTAAACTTGAAAGAAGATTTATTCGCACCATTCCTACTTTGCAAAGATTGTTTTATGAATTACCGGTTATAAAAGATCCTAGAGCTAAGAAAATAGCTACCCTTGTTCTCATGAATGAATTTGATCATATAGTGCGAGAAGCTAGGGAGATCTTTGATTTCTATGGTATGAACTGTCAAAAACCGGTAATAGATGAGATCCTTTATAATAATGATTACTTGTTGAGGTATTTGTTCCGCGATGACCACATCTTTGATGAGAATATTAAAAAACAAGTTCCTCCTTTGAATATAATCCAACAAGTTTTCAATAGCGTCCATAGACAATACTCTTGGATTGTAGCCGGTAATCAAGAGGGATTTACAGATGCACAACTTGCTAATGCTAAAATTTCTATGGATGATGTGTATCATATTACCTTTGAAAAACCCTTTGATGGAAGTGCATCTTTGGATAAGAAGAAGAAAGATGACAATACTTGAAACTATGCATTATGCCTAACTAGGGGCATAAAACAATAGCGCTTGTTGGGAGGCAACCCAATGAATAAAATAAATTTTTACCTTTTGTTTCTGTTATTGTGTGTTTCCACAATTATGCTACTGGTATGATTGTGTTTTAATTAGTGTCTGTGCCAAGTAAAGCCTTTAGGATGATTTGGAAGATTGTATAATTGATGCTGTTTGGAAAACAGAAAGTTTTGCGTCCTGTGCCAGAATTTTGTTTCTGTACTGGAGCATCAAAAAAATCTGAAATTTTTACACAGTATTGGTATATGAATTCTCCACGTTTTCCTAAATTTGCAGAATTTTTGGAGGTACAGAAGTATGGCTTTTAAATAGATTGCTCAGACTATTCTGTTTTTGACAGATTCTGTTTTTGATGCACTACTTGCTTGTTTTGATGAATCTATGGATTGTATCAGGGGGTATAAGCCATGGTGAAGTTAGAGTACAGTAGGTATAATGCAAAAATAAAATATGAATGGGTTTGCAACAGTACTTAAAGTAGTGATTTATTTTGTTATACTAACGGATCTCACGAAGGTTTTGTTGAGTTTTGTGTGATTGAAGTTTTCATGTTTTGGGTGAGATCATGATGGATGAAGGAATAAGGAGTGGCAAGAGCCTAAGCTTGGGGATGCCCTAGGCACCCCAAGGTAATATTCAAGGAAGACTCAAGCGTCTAAGCTTGGGGATGCCCCGGAAGGAATCCCCTCTTTCTTCTACCAACCATCGGTAATTTTACTTGGAGCTATATTTTTATTCGTCACATGATATGTGTTTTGCTTGGACCGTCGTGTATTATATGAGTCTTTGCTTTTTTTTCTTTTTAGTTTGTCACAATCATCTTTGCTGGACACACCAATTTGAGAGAGCCACACTTTCATCATAGTTTGTTAGAATACTCTATGTGCTTCACTTAAATTTTTTGAGCTAGGCAGTTGCTCCAGTGCTTCACTTAAATCTTTTTGAGCACGGCGGTGGCTATATTTTGAAGAAATGAATTCTCATGCTTCACTTATATTATTTTGAGAATTTATAAGATTAAAATTTTGAAGAAATGAACTCTCATGCTTCACTTATATTATTTTGAGAGTTGATAAGATTAAAATTTTGAAGCAATGAACTCTCATGCTTCACTTATTTTATTTTGAGAGTTGATAAGATTAAAATTTTGAAGAAATGAATTCTCATGCTTCACTTATATTATTTTGAGAATTGATAAGATTGAAATTTTGAAGAAATATTTATACTCTCATGCTTCGCTTAAATCTTTTTGAGAGTTGATAATAGTAACGGTAATTTGCACAAGATATGAAATCGGTCCCAAAGTGATGAATATTCAAGAGGGATATAATAAAAAAATCATATAGATCATTGGATATGACAAGTGTGGTTCCTTGCAATAGTTTTGCGTTATGGAAATGATGATATGTGAGTCATGTTGGTGAGTAATTGTGATTTAGTAAGAATATTAGTGTTAAGGTTTGTGATTCCCTATGCATGCACGTTAAGTCAATAGTTACGCAAAGAAATTATATCCTACTTATGGTGCATTATTCGGTGTTAGTTATGTTCAATGCATGTTTATGACCGTTTTCGCTTTTTGGTTGGTTGCTTCTCAATCTATTTGCTAGCTTTCATTTGTACTAAGCGGAAATACTGCTTGTGCATCCAAAACCCTTAAACCCAAGTCGTGCCAAATGAGTCCACTGTATCTACCTATATGCGGTATTTCAATGCCGTTCCAAGTAAATTTGTGTGTGCCAACTCTAATTTTCAAAATAATTTTCCGTTTTGTGTGCCCGTACCACTCATGAAGCGGTAGGGGGTGGCCATTATTTTCCATGCTAGGTGTGTTATTCTCACGATGAGTGTTTATTCACTTGTCATTGCACGAGAGAGTGGCTGGTAATAGGGATGCCCTGTCCCACAATGAATCAAAAATTAATAACATCAAAATTCCTTGGAAAATGATGGTATGGAGGGCACCCGTGGATACGGCTAGCCATGGATTGTGAAAGAATGGTGGAAAGGAAATAAACTTTACTTTCTGTTTGGGAACCGCCTATGATGTGTCTAGCATGGAAAATATTGGGAATTCTCGGTCGTTTTCGTTGACAGGAAAAGCATGCCTCTCAAAAAATATATTTTTATCTCTCTAATTTTAGCTTTGAGCTCTAGCACATTTGACAAATCTCTGCTTCCCACTGCGAAGGGCCTATCTATTTACTTTTATGCAATTTTTATTTGCTTGAGTCTCCATCTTCTCTTATAAAGCACCAACTAGAGAGCACTATTGTCATACTTGTGCATTGTGTGTAGCTAATATTTGAGTGTGTTTCATGAATGGATCAATGATTGAGCATAATGGGCTAGGGATAACTTTCTTTAGCGTTGATATTTTAAAAGACATGGTTGCTTGTTAGCATGCTTGAGTATTTATATTTTCATGTCAAATTATAGACTATTGCTTTGAATCATTCAAGTACAATGTCCATGCTACAAAAGAAAAGAATATATGATGAATATGTTAGGTAGCATTCCACCCATAGTGCTATATCCATGGCTTGCGCTCATGTATTGCGTGGGAGTTGAAAAAGCTGAAGCACGTTAAAAAGTATGAACCAAATGCTTGGCTAAAACCGGGATTGTGCATGATAAATACTTTGTGTTAAGAAGATGGAGCATGACAGAATTGTATGATTTTGTAGGGATAACGTTCTTTAGCATTTTTATTTTGAAAGGCATGATTGTTTGCTAGTATGCCTGAGTATTGATGTCTTTATATCAAATTATAGACTATTGCTTTGAATCATTCGGATCTTATTATTCATACCGTAAGAGAGAGATTACATGATGAAACATGATAGGTAGCATTCCACATAAAAAATTCTGTTTTTTATCATTTACCTACTCGAGGACGAGCAGGAATTAAGCTTGGCGATGCTGGTACGTCTCCAACATATCAATAATTTTTTATTGTTCCATGCTGTTATATTATCAATCTTGGATGTTTTGTGACGCCCCCGACTTAATCGTGCACTAATCATACACGCAAATGCACACGATCAAGCCTAAGGACTCACTTGAAGATATCACAGCACAACTCTAAACACAAATAAAAGTCATACAAACTTTATATTACAAGCCAGGGGCCTTGAGGGCTCGAATACATAAGCTTGAGTCATACAGGCATCAGTGGAAGCATCAGATATCTGAGTACAGACATAAAGGTTAAACAGATAAGCCTTAAGAAGGCGGGGCAAAACAACAACACTGGATCGAAAGGCGCAGGCCTCCTGCCTGGGTGCCTCCTATCTACTCCTGGTCGTCGGAGGTCTCCACGTAGTAGTACTCTCCACCAGAGGGGTAGTAGTAGTCGTTGACGGGGGCAGCTGGCTCCGGGGCTCCCTCATCTGGTCGCAGCAATCGGGTATAGGGGAAAAGAGTAGCAAAGCAACCGTGAGTACTCATCCAAAGTACTCGCAAGACTTACATCAGAGCTATTCTATTTATGCATTGGTATCAAGTGAAGGGGCTGTATCTGTGGGCTAGACTGCAGAAATGCCAGAATAGAGAGAAAGGCCTAGCCTATCGAAGACTAGCAACTTGCAGCATCTTGCAGCATAAGAAGAGTGTAGATTAGTACATAGTAAAGTAGTAGCAACAAGTATAAGTAACCAAGCCCAGAGATCCTTTCCCGACTCCCTGATAGAAAGCAATCCCGGAGCCAACATATTATTAACATCACGAGTATCCAGTTCTAGTTGTAGTAGATCGGGATACTTTTCGAGCGTCCTGTTACCATGGACACGACTATTCGAATAGATATACTTCCCTACAGGGGTGCACCAACTTGCCCAACACGCTCGATTAACTCTGGCCGGACACACTTTATCGGGTCATGCCCGGCCTCGGCTGATCGACACACTGTAGTCCTACCTAGGCTCAACAGAGAGGCCAGCACGCCGGTCTAATTCCTAAATGCGAAGGGGTCATGGGCCAATCATCCTTTGCAATCCTGTGCGTTGTGAACGCGACCGGTGAGCAGACCTAGCCCCCTTAATACAAGCGCATGCTTTCCCAGTCCAACCCGGCGCGCGCCACTCAATTGCTGACATCTGAGAGCTTTCGGAAGAATCGTACGACGCCGAGTGCCCATACTTATTCCCGCGTGGTGGTTAGTGCGAAAAAGGCTAGAGGCCTACTCAGATCACATATCCTAACCCGTTAGTGCTCTGGGAGCTCGCGGTGACAATCAGTGATCCAGGATCCGTGGTCCCGTCGCCCCGTCTCGTGGACTTACGACAAGGGCCAGGAATGCCCGGTCGTGCCACGTGATTATCTCACGGGTACCCTCACGGTCAACCCGACTCCACATCACTCTCGCGGGTACCCCTCGGGGTCGACCCGCCACCAACAAGGTACAGTAGTAAAAGTGAAGGTATCCGTGTGTTCATCGCATCAAGGGGAACCCGAGGAATCACCCTCGTTGGATTCCCACTCGATGTATCCGTCAAGTTGAACTCGAAGGAATCACCCTCAATCGGTTCACACTTGAGGGGTTGTACGACAGAGGCATCATCGGAGGTGGTGAAAGAGGAATCACCCTCGGTGACTCACATCCAACTAGCTACGCTACAGAGATGTCATCAGGAGTGAGTTAGAAGGTATCACCCTTGTCACTCGATAGTAGCTCTGCAGTGTCGTGCAACTAAGGGGGGGCAGTGCGGTGATGTGTCGGTCTCAGCCCATCGATCACAAAGATCGGGGCATCAGTAATAAAGCGGGGCAACAGGGACAAGGATGAGGGGTCACTGATGGATCACTAACCATCCTATTCTAAGCAGTTTAGGATAACAGGTAAAGTAACAATAGCAGGTTACAAAAACAAGCTATGCATCAGAATAGGAACAATCAATAACAGTAGCAAATTCTAATGCAAGCATGGGAGAGAAAGAATAGGCGATATTGGAATGATCAAGGGGGTTTGCTTGCCTGGAAGCTCTGCTGAAAGGGACTGGTCGTCAGGGGCGTAGTCGTACTCGGCAGCAGCGTCGGTCTCGGGGTCTACCGGAGAGAAGAGGGGGGAAGAAACAATAAATAAAAAGCAAACAATGCAACACAGATGCATGGCATGGCAATATGCAGTGCTGGGGGTGACCTAACGCAAAGCTACACGTTGCAGACGGAGCGGGAAAACATCTGGGAATATTTTCCTGGCCTTAGACAGTTTTCGGACAGTTGATCCGGAGGGGAAGGTTCCATGTTTGTAGTGTTGTGGGCATGTGACAGCTACATGGAGAGCATATTCGGGTTCGTCTCGTTTTTCTGATCAACTTTCATGTAGAAAACTTTTTGATCCGAGCTACGGTTTAATTTCTATGATTTTTCAAAGTTTTAAACATTTTCTGAAATTGTTTTAATTAATTAAATTCGACAGAAAAGGAAATATGACATCAGCATGATGTCAGCAGTCAACTTTGACCTTTGACTGGCCAATCTGACACGTGGGGCCCCTCTGTCATAGACTGAATTATATTAACAGCAGATTAAATTAACTAATTAATCTAATTAGCTAGTGGGTCCCACTGTCAGTGACTGATTAAATTAACAGTTTTAATTAGCAGTATAATTATTTATAAAACCGTTTAATTAGCGCAGGACCCGCATGTCAGTGACTGGTCAAGCCCAGTCAGCAGGTTTGACCAGGTCAACCCGGCCAACGTGGCCGTGGGGCCCAGCGGTCAGTGGCTCAGGGGAGGGCCACGTGGGCGCCACGTCGGCGCCGGTGGTCGGAGTTGCTCCGGCGAGCCGGAACACGGCAGCGCGCGTCGGGAGGTGGTCGGGTTTCGGCTACGGTGGCTTATATCGGGCGCGGGAGGTGGCGTTCGAACAAGGAGAGAAGACCGCGTCCAACGGTGGCGGTCTCGCGACCTGGGACGGCCGGAGTCGACCGGAGCTTCGACGGCGGACGGTGGCGGCTACGGGTGCTCGGCGGGGACGGCTTCACAACGCGTTTGCGGGCGAAACAAGGGGCCAGGGGGATCTAGGAGCGTGCGCGAGCTCAACGGGCACGGACGCGTGACCAAAAGGTCACCGGAAGCTTGCCGTCGACGAGCTCGTGCGGTGGAGCACTTCGGCCATGGTCGTTCTACGGCCTAGGGGCAGCAACCAACGCGGGGAAGTGGGGAAATAGGAAGAGGGGCTCATGGCGAGGCTGTAGGGGAAGGCAGCGAGCTCGGGGAGGGCCGGGGGTGGACGGAGCGACGTCGGCGATCTCCGGCGACAGAAGGTAGAAGACGAAGACGCCGGCGACGCTGTGGCGGCTCCGAGCTCCAACGAGTCGATGCAGCCGACATAGACAAGGACGGGGAAGCCGGTGGACAGGATGGAGGGGCGGACAGAGCACGGTGGCCGCAAGCTTCACGGCGGCGAGGCCATGGCGGCGTTCGGGAGAGGGAGGAGGGCGCGGGAGAGAGAGATGGAGTCTGCTACGGTTCGTCCAGGGGGTCGAGGAGGGGCCAAGTAGTCGCCCACCGCGCCTGTAGCAGCGCGTTGTCGAGCGGCGAGAGGAGGGGCCAGGGCGCGGCGTGCGCGCGCGCGGCGACAGCAGTACGGGGAGGAGCAGTAGGAGGGAGAAGAAAGGAGTTGGGCCGGGCCGGCACTGTGCACTTAGGCCTGGTGCACAGTGGCCTCTTCTTTTCCTTTTTCCTTTTTCTTTTTCTGCCTTTTCTGTTTTGCAAATTGTTTGGCCACCAAAACACTTTTGAAAAATGTGCAACCTGGCCAAATAATTATGTTGCAATATATGGCAGTGTCATAAAAAGTTTGGAAGCCCAATGATTTCATTTGAATTTTCCATAAAGGAAATGGCATTTAAAAATGCTGACTTGGCACTGTTTTCATGATGTTAGAATCATCTAGAAGATTTAGGTGATGTTGTTTTCCTTAACATAAATAGTTATGGAATATTTGCTACAACATGAACTATTTAGTTTCCAAATTTGAACAGCTTTTATTTTCACCTCATATTTGAATTTCAGTTTGAATTGGAATTTGAAATGAGATATGATTCAAATGTGATCAAGCATTGTAATTGATGATGACTTGGCATGATTAACAGATGATCACTATGCTCATTACATAGGAGTGTTACAATTCTCCTCCTCTAAAAGAAATTCTCGTCCCGAGAATTCAGGAGGTAGAAGGAAGAAGATCGGGGTATTCTTCACGCAGACGGTCCTCACATTCCCAAGTGGCTTCATCTTCAGTATGATTTGACCATTGCACTTTAAGGAACTTGGTTGTCTTCCGACAGGTCCGACGTTCAGCTTGATCGAGAATGCGGATCGGGTGGTCTTTATAAGATAGGTCATCTTGCAATTCGAGCAATTCATGATCCACTACTCGGTGCGGAGATTCCTTGAAGCAACGGCGAAGTTGCGACACATGGAAGACATCGTGGATGTGAGAGAAATGCGGCGGCAACTCCAATTTGTATGCCACCTGTCCACGTCTGGCGAGAATGCGGAAGGGGCCAATGTAGCGAGGAGCTAGCTTGCCCTTGATTCTGAAGCGGTGAGTGCCCTTCATAGGAGAGACACGCAAATAAGCTTGCTCACCAGGTTGAAAGATCGATCCCCAGTGTTTATGATCATAATTGCTCTTCTGGGCCGCCTTGAGATTTTCCCGGACAATACGGACTTGCTCTTCAGCTTGTTGGATAATATCCGGACCAATGAGCGGTCGTTCCCCAGTTTCTGACCAATTCAGAGGGGTTCGACACTTACGTCCATATAATACCTCGAAGGGAGCCATCTTCAAGCTGGCTTGATAGCTGTTGTTGTATGAGAATTCAGCATACGGGAGAGATTCCTCCCACTTCTTGCCAAATGAGATGACACAAGCACGCAGCATATCTTCAAGCACTTGATTCACTCGTTCAACTTGGCCTTGGGACTGGGGGTGATAAGCAGAGCTCCAGGTTATATGAGTTCCCATAGCTTGTTGGAAACTATCCCAGAACTTAGAGGTGAAGAGGCTGCCACGGTCGGAACTGATCTCCTTCGGAATACCGTGGAGTGATACAATTCTGGAGATATACAAATCTGCTAACTGACTAGCAGTGATCGTCTCCTTGACTGGCAGAAAGTGTGCAACTTTAGAGAGTTGGTCGATGACGACAAGAATAGCATCATGGCCCTTCTGTGACTTGGGAAGGCCAGTGATAAGATCCATCTGAACCTTGTCCCACTTCCATTCAGGTATAGGGAGCGGTTGCAGAATTACAGCAGGCTTCTGATGTTCTGCCTTGACGCGATGGCAAACGTCACACTCGGCAACATAGCGAGCAATGTCTTGCTTCATTTTGGACCACCAGTACCTTTGACGGAGATCACGATACATCTTGGTGCTACCTGGATGAATAGACAGTGGGGTATCATGTGCCTCCTTCATAACGTTGTCGGTCATAAGTTCGAATCGAGGTACCACAATGCAATCTCTGAAGTACAAGGTTCCATCTTCAGCAAGCGAGAAATCTCTGGACTTTTCAAGGTCAAGATCTCTTTTCATCAGATCAACTTCAGCATCTTTGGCTTGCGCAGACTTAACAGCCTTCTCAAGATCTGGCTGTAAAACAAGGGTATTAAGAGAACCCTGTGGAACAATGTGGAGGTTTAGTTTGCAAAGTTCTTCATGAAGAAGGGGTTGAGCTCGCTGAACCATGAGGTTGTTGCAATAGGACTTGCGACTCAAAGCATCTGCCATTACATTAGCCTTGCCAGGGGTATATGAAATACCGCAGTCATAGTCTGTAATTGTTTCCAACCATCATTGTTGACGTAGATTGAGATCCAGCTGAGTAAACAGATACTTCAGACTTTGATGGTCAGTGTAGATTTCACAACGATTACTGAGAAGGTAATGTCACCACAACTTTAGTGCATAGATAACTGCAGCAAGTTCAAGATCTTGCACTGGGTAGTTTTCTTCATGAGGACGCAGTTGTCGCGATGCATAAGCAATCACCTTGCGCTCTTGCATTAGGACACAGCCTAATCCTTGACGAGAGGCATCGCAATAAATGACGAATTCGTTGTGAGAATCCGGGGGAGCAAGCACTGGAGCAGAGGTTAGCTTGTCCTTGAGAGTCGGGAAACTTTCTTGACATTTGTCTGTCCACTCAAACTTAACGCCTTTGTGAAGCAGATTAGTCAGAGGCTTGGCAATCTTTCAGAAGTTCTCGACAAAACGACGGCAATAGCTGGCGAGTCCGAGAAAACTTCTGACTTGCTTGACATTCTTCGGAGGAGTCCAGTCAAGAATAGCCTGAACTCGTTCTGGGTTGACAGCAATACCATCCTTGGAAATCACATGACCAAGGTAGGTTACTTCGGATAACCAGAATTCACACTTGGAATACTTGGCATATAGCTGATGTTCTCGAAGCTTCAGATGGACCAGATCTGATACGTGGACGTGACCCATTCACATATATACATTAGCAAAAATTGATGTATAAATGTACAAAAGTGACAGAAATTGAGTAAATGTGAGGTACAATGCAAGATCTATACTCCAATTTCACACGAGAGAACAAAATACAAGATCTGTACTCTGCTGAACTAGTTAACCAATCACACATGAGGAAAAAATACAAGATCTGCACGCATGAGCACATAGGAACAAGTAGGAACGCATGGATTCAACCAGGCATCCATGGGGCTGCTAGCTTCGTGCATGCAGCAACGTTAACGGAGGATCCAGCATAACCTGCATGGTCTCACCCGTGCATGGCCACGGAGCCAATGACGCTGCAGGAAGCGGCAAAGCAGCCGCCGCCGCCGGGTAATTGCGGAAAGGAGCGTGATGTCTACTATGCAACTTTATTCTTGTAGACGTTGTTGGGCCTCCAAGTGCAGAGTTCTGTAGGACAGTAGCAAATTTCTCTCAAGTGGATGACCTAAGGTTTATCAATCCGTGGGAGGCGTAGGATGAAGATGGTGAAAGGGCATGTAGCCCCTAAGTGTGGTTTTGGTAATTAATGATAATCTCTATGGACTAATGTTTTCAGTGAGATATATTTGAAGGTTTTGTCCATAGATGGTGCCTCAAGGATATTGGATAGAATCAAGGATGAAGTCCATATATATGAAGATATATTTGCTCTAAGCTTTGGTATTAAATGAAAATTTCTATGGAGCATCAAGTGCATTGGATCTTATATGAAGATATGTTCCATAGTGATGCTTGAAGTACTTTGGGTTGTTTTGTGAAGAAGGCCATCAAAGCATCCGAAGAAGTCCTTATGGTATCCCTCTCTGGATACCCCGTGCTCACGGGCTTGTACCATGTGCACGAGGTCGAGTGTCAACTCTCTGGATACCCCGTGTTAACGGGGCCTAGGTGTTTGGCTTTCGAGATCCCATGTCCAGTGAGGTTTCAAGTTGGTCTTCGGGGATTTCTATTGAAACCATCAAGATTGATTTCAATGCCTAATCTAATTATGTTCATGGTGGAGTTCATTGGAGGATCTCAAAGATTGACATATTTGGGCTTTTAAGGATCAAGGGCTTGAGAGAATAATCAAAGAGAAGAATTCAAGTTATGGTTTCAAGACAAGATCATGATGAGCTCATGTGTTGGGTTTAGGTTGATCAAGTCTTGAAGCAAGCAACTAGAGTGAAGAATTCATTGTGCCTCTCAAGAGCTTGTGATGGAGTTTTTAGAAGGGCAAGTGGTGACCAAGATGATATTCATAGTGGAACTTGATATGGTCATGAAAGAGTCTTTGGTGATATAGTGTTGAA
Organism: Elymus sibiricus; assembly: GCA_039707655.1. Classification (NCBI taxonomy): domain Eukaryota; kingdom Viridiplantae; phylum Streptophyta; class Magnoliopsida; order Poales; family Poaceae; genus Elymus; species Elymus sibiricus. The sequence continues at coordinate 354,252,883 of CM077666.1, forward strand.
GCAATGAAGGGAAATGAAGAGTTCATTGTGGCCTTCAAGAAACCAATATGGGGCATAAAGTAAAGATGTTGGTTGACCAAGATGAAGCTCGAAGATTATATCTAGATGGTCAACTCACAAAGCACAAACATTGTACCACGTGAGATCAAGTGATCTAGTGGTATGGTAAGTAATTATGAATTGTGCTTTGTTACGTAACCCATGCTATGTGTTTGTTATGTCTATGTGGGTTAGGTGTTTCTCATGGGCCTGCATCAAAAGGAAAGATTTCAAGTAGCCTATGTGTGGATGACATCAAGTGGTGATGGTCATCGGGTTCGAGGAGTCCAAGTGCAAGATGAGAAGCCGGAGGTTATATGCTTTGAAGCTTGCAGTCCACATCATGATAATGTGCATGTGAAGATGGGCTTAAGTTAAGGCTTCCCTCATTGCATTACGAGGAAGCAATTCGAGTATCTTCACCAAGTGGTTGTGGACAAGAAAGGGATTCCAACTTGAGGCAAGTATTAAAGTCTTCATCAAGCTCAAGTTGAATATGCAAGGCAAAGGTATAACTTAGCTAGGTTTTCCTAGTTTTGCCGGTCTCATAGTGCTTGGTGGGAGACCGGATTATAGGTTCGATAGCCGTACTATCAAGAGGGACTTTCGGACGAGTAGCTTGATCATGTCGCATGTAGAGAGCTCAAACCTTTGCATAATTTACATCATTCTTTCTTGTTGATCTTGGGTGGTTCTCTATGTGAGGACCTTGGGCTTTTCCATAGCTTCAAAACGAGCCCAAGATCATCGAATTCGGAGTCCGTATGCCAAAGTTATGCATGTTTCAGTGGGCTGCTGCAGGCTGTTCTGGGTACCCCGTGCGCACGGGGTTGTTTGGCCTTGTACCGTGCACACGGGACCCCTTGTGCACGGGGTGTCCAGAATCAGCCCGTTGGAACCCCAACGGCTAGTTTTGGGTTTTGGCTATTTAAGGGCTCCTTCCTCCCACCGGTTGGGGGTTGGTTCTTACACTTTCTAAACATCATTTTGAGCCTCTTACCACCTCTCCCAAACCCCTATCTCCCCTCTATGTGAAGGGGGATTTGTGGATGGTTCTTGGAGTCATTTGTTGATTTCCTCTATTGCATCTTCTCTCTTCAATCTCCTACTTTCTTGAGTTGCATCTTGTGAGATTGAGAGAGTGAGTTAAGCATTTATTGCTTGACCTTGCTTTGCATTTGTTGCATTAGTTTGAGCTCCCCACATCGATTAGTTCGAGTGAGAGTCCGTGAGTTTATTACTCTTGGAGGTTTCCGCCTCCTAGACGGTTTGGTGATATACTTGAGAAGATTGTGAAGAGGCCTAGGTGGCCGTGGTTCCCCCGGAAGCTTCCTCTTGTGGTGTGCTCCGGGGAAGGGTGTGAAGTGGCCTAGGTGGCCAAGGTTCCTCCGGAAGCTTCCTTGCTTGTGGTGTGCTCCGGAGAAGTTTGTAAAGGTGTGGTGGTCGCCTTCAAGACCAACCCCGAGTGAATCGAGGCTCATCCGTTGGGGGTGACTCGAAAGGGAGAATACGGTGAGCCACTTGGTGGCGCCCCGAAGCTTTGGCTTCGGCACCGCTCTAACGGAGATTAGCACTCTCATGAGTGTGAACTTCGGGATAAATCCGCGTCCCCGACTCACTTGTGGTTATCTCATACCCACACCCTTTACTTCCTGCAATTCTTACTTGCTCATATTGTTATATCTTGTTCTAGTGGAATTGCTTAGTTGTTCCTACATTTCCATATCTTGTGATATAGTTTGTGCTTGCTAGTTTCCTTAAGTGCCTCTTGTTTAGCATAGGTTGTTGGTGCACTTAATTGAGCCTAGCATATTTAGGATTTGTGCTTGAAAGGTATCCGTTTAGTTTAATTCCGCATTAGGATAAAGCCAAATCCGTAACAGTTTTAAAACGCCTATTCACCCCCCCCCCTCTAGTCGTCATCTAGATCCTTTCAGATGGTCTCTCTCAAACAACCCTGCAATCAAATACAAGAAATATCTTGTGTCCCAAACACACCCAATACAATGGTAAATTGTATAGGTGCACTAGTTTGAAAAAGAGATGGTGATACAAGTGTAGTATGGATAGTAGATATAGGTTTTTGTAATCTGAAAATAAAAAAACAGCATGGTAGCAAGTAACAAAAGTGAGCAAATACGGTATTGCAATGCTTGAAAACAAGGCATAGGGTTCATACTTTCACTAGTGCAATCTCTCAACAATGCTAACATGATTGGATCATATAACAATCCTTCAACGTGCGATAAAGAATCACTCCAAAGTTCCTATTAGCGGAGAACATAAGATAGAAATTGTTGTAGGGTACGAAACCACCTCAAAGTTATCCTTTCCGATCAATCTATTGAGCCATCCCTATAAGTGTCACAAACAGCCCTAGAGTTCATACTAAAATAACACCATATGATACGCATCAACCAACTCTAATGTCACCTAGATACTCCAATGTCACCACAAGTATCCGTGAGTTGATTATTCGATATGCATCAAACAACTTCAGATTCATAATATTCAATCCACACAAAGAACTTCAAAGAGTACCCCAAAGTTTCTTATCGGAGAAAAGATAATGAAAACATGCAACCAACCCCTATGCCTAGATCACCCCAAGGTCACGGGAATCCGCGAGTTGATCACCAAAACATACATCAAGTGAACCAATAGAATACCCCATTGTCACCACGGGTATCCACATGCAAGACATACATCAAGTGTTCTCATATCTGAAATATTCAATCTGACAATAACGAAACCTCAAAGGGAAAGACTCAATTCATCACAAGAAGATAGAGAGGGAAGAAACACCATATGATCCAACTATATTAACAAATCTCATGGTACATCAAGATCGTGCCAAATCAAGAACACGAGAGAGAGAGATCAAACACATAGCTACTAGTACATACCCTCAGCCCCGAGGGTGAACTACTCCCTCCTCATCATGAAGACCGCCGGGATGATGAAGATGGCCTCCGGTGATGATTTCCCCCTTCGGCAGGGTGCCGGAACAGGGCTCCAGATGGTATTTCTTCGGTACAGAGGCGTGCGGCGGCGGAGTCAAAGTTCTAGGTTTATTTCTGGGGGTTTCTCTATTTATATGATTTTTCAGCGTTGGAATCACGTGAAAAGGAGCTATGAGGGCCCCACAAGGCAGCACCACACGACCCCCCCAGGCCGCACCGTGGTTCCTTGTGAGCACCTCGTGAAGCTTCTGGTCCTTCCACGAAGCTTCGGGGGTCTCTTTTGGTCCAAAAAAATCGTCAAAAAGTTTCGTCCAATTCCGAGAACTTTTATTTCTGCACAAAAAACAACACCACGGTAGTTCTGCTGAAAACTGCGTCAGTCCGGGTTCGTTCTAATCAATGTTGAGGAAATCGTTAACTGGTACCTGCTCGCTCGGCTTAAGAGTAGAGATTAATCAGTGAATCGGCCTATTAACTGGATTAATCGGCCGACCATTAATCGGTGGAGTTTTAAACCCAATGGGCAAGAAATTTGTATGGAGATAATAGAACTTGAATGCTATAAAAAATGTACATTGCAAATATGAAGTAAATGGTACTATTTTCTTTTTTCAATAGATCATGAACATGTATACAACAACAATCATCAGCAAACATCCATGTGGGAGTCAAAAATGAACAACAAATATGTATACAACAACATTTTTTGCTGATTTCTGCCTGGGTTGCAACTCCGAGATATGGCGGCCGCACGACTACAACACGCAGAGGGAAGGTGACGGAAGCCGTGTGGGGCGTCTGAAACGTGTTGGTTGCTGGAGATGGCTGGTCACAAAGGAGGAGGGGAAGTAGCAGCGTGCAGATGGAGGAGGAGAAGCGAGGATGCGCCAATGAGGACATGACCATGCCATCTAGGACATGAGGAGGGCCAAACCCTAGCTATTTAGGAGCGGGAGTGGGCTAGGAAGGGTTACGTGCCAGATAATCGGGCTTTGTTTGCCCACCAGTTAATGGGCCAGGAAGGATTAATCGGCCTAATAATCGATTAATCGGTCTAATAGGCCATTTAATCGGCCTGACAAGTTAACGCGACGAATAGGTGTTATTCGAGTCGGCCACGCAACGAGTAGCGATTAACTGGACCGTTAACTGATTAATCGGATGAATTCTTGAACAGTGGTTTCTAATCGAATCATACCAAAACCATAAAAAATTGTTATAAACATGGCATGAATACTTCATAAATTATAGATACGTTGGAGACGTATCAGCATCCTGATACGTCTCCAACGTATCTATAATTTTTGATTGTTCCATGCTATTATATTATCAATCTTGGATGTTTTTTATATACATTTACAACAATTATATATCATTTTTTGGGACTAACCTATTAACTTAGTGCCCAGTGCCAGTTGCTGTTTTTTGCCTGTTTTTGCTTTTCCAGAATATCAGTACCAAACGAAGTCCAAGTGCCACGAAACTTTTTGGACATTTTTTTTCTGGACATAACAAGTACTAGAAGCTTCGGGAGAGGGCCAGAAGATGAAGCTGTGGCCCACGAGGCACCACGGCGCGCCCCGGGGGGGGCACCCTGGTGGCTTGTGGGGCCCACACAGCTCCGTTTGACCTAATTCCTCCACTATAAATTCTCTAAAATCGGGAAACCAACAGAGGAGTCCACGAAATACTTTTTTTGCCGTCGCAAGTTTCTGTTCTCGAGAGATCCCATCTGGAGGCCTTTTCCGGTACTCCGCCGGAGGGGGAATCGATCACGGAGGGGCTCTCCATCAACCTTGCTGCCCTTCTGATGATGCGTGAGTAGTTTACCACAGACCTTCGGGTCCATAGTTAGTAGCTAGATGGCTTCTTCTCTCTTTTTGATCTTCAATACAATGTTCTCCTTGATGTTCTTGGAGTTCTATCCGATGTAATCACTTTTTGCGGTGTGTTTGTTGGGATCCGATGAATTGTGAGTTTATGATCAAATTCTCCATGAATATTATTTGAGTTTTCTCTGAACTCTTTTATGCATGATTATTATAGCTTCGTATTTCTCTCCGATCTATTGATTTGGTTTGGCCAACTAGATTGATTTATCTTGCAATGGGAGAGGTGCTTTGTAATGGGTTTGATCTTGCGGTGCTCAATCACAGTGATAGAAAGGGACATGACACGTATGTATCGTTGCTATAAAGGGTAAAAGGATGGGGTTTATTCATGCGTGAGTTTACTTTGTCTACATCATGTCATCTTGCTTAAGGCGTTACTCCGTTCTTTATGGACTTAATACACTAGATGCATGCTGGATAGCGGTCGATGTGTGGAGTAATAGTAGTACATGCAAGCAGGAGTCGGTCTACTTGTCTTGGATGTGATGCCTATATACATGATCATTGCCTTGGATATCGTCATGTTTATTTGCTTTTCTATCAATTGCCCAATAGTAATTTGTTTACCCACTGTATGCTATTTTCATGAGAGAAGCCTCTAGTGAAAACTATGGCTCCCGGGTCTATCTAAATCATATATTAAAATTTTCAAAAAATACCTTGCTGCACTTTTTATTTATTTATTTTATTTTGTATTTTTGTTCAACTATTTATCTATCACCATACAATTTAATCTTGCAATTAACCGCCAAGGGATTGACAACCCCTTGTAAGCGTTGGGTGCAAGGATTTGTTGTTTGTGTGCAGGTGTTGTTAACGAGGTGTTGCGTGATTCTCCTACTGGATTAATAACCTTGGTTTCATATCTGAGGGAAATACTTATCTCTACTGTACTGCATCATCCCTTCCTCTTCAGGGAAAAACCAACGCAGATCACATGTAGCAGGAAGAATTTCTGGCGCCGTTGCCGGGGAGACATCATCAACATCTATCAAGTACCTACGCATAAACTTTCATCTCCTTGCATTTATTTTATTTGCCTTTGCCTCTCATTTTCATCTCCCCCACTTCTAAAAAGTTTTTACAAAAAACACAAAAATATTTTTACTTGCTTGCTTGCTTTTATTGCCTTCATGCCGAACACAGAAGAACAGAAACTAAAAGCAAAAAATATAAGATACTATGGATCCACTTAAAGTTTTCTACTTGGATCATCTTCGATCCATTTGTGCTCGTGCTGATACCCCAACTAGTTTAGTTGAGGGAAAATCTTTAGAGGAGCATGCTCATTTTGTGCGTCACCGTTTGTCTGAAAAAGGGAGACTCTTATGGCGTCAAATAAATTGTTTGCTATGCTATGCTTGGAATCTTTGTGAAATTTATGATTTTACTTGTTGCTCTAAGAACCCTAAAAACACCTTCCCTACCTATGTGAGTTTAATAATAATGAAATCTTGTCTTCTTATGCCAAAGGTGTTTATAATTACTATGATATCGAACAAATTGAAGAATTCGTTGCTTTTAAGGGTGCTTATGAAGTTACTTCTTTTATTGAAAAGTGTGATGTTACTCTCTACAAATCTGAAAAAATTGACATACTTAAATATTGCTATGAAAACTATGCTCCTAATGCCTATGTTAAAGAATTTATTGAGAGAATGTCTACTGCTTTGGAAGAGAATAATGATATGCATGAATCTACAGATAATTATGATTCCGTTGATTCAATTGAAATATCCCCTCTTGATGAATGCGATGCTTGCTATTCTTATGGCCATGATGCCAATATTAATGATGCTTATAGAGATGAACTTGCTATAGTTCCTTATGTTAAAAATGAAATTATTGCTATAGCACCCATACTTGATAGCTCCTTGAATGAAAAGCATGATTGCAATGATGTTATTATAAATTCTATTAATGTCAATTGTGCTAATGATATGCAAAACTACAAGCTTGGGGATGAAAATTTTGTTATGTGCACTACTTATTGCAATGATCATGATTGGGGTGATGATGCTTTTTATGATCTTGAAAATTTATTTAAGCCTCATGATGAATATGTTATTGATAATAGAATTTGCAATACTATTAAAAGTGGGTTTGGAAGAGCGTCAACTTTAGGTAATAATGATCCCACTACTTTGGAGAGTGTTCAATCTTATGAAATTTTTGCTAAAAGTGGGTTTGGAGAGGTCATGACTTTAGTTGATGTTAATCCCACTATTTTGGAAGATTATAAAACTTTTATGCATGTGGATCATGAAGAGAATATTTTATATGCTATCTATATTATTGAATTTGACTATGATCCTACATGTAATTATTATGAGAGAGGAAAATATGGTTGTAGAAATTTTCATGTTACTCAAATACCTCTCTTGAAGTTCAAATTGTTAATGCCTCGTTCTTCTTCCTTGCATATGCTAGATACTTTTTGTCTTGACAATTTGTTTGCCTATAAAATGCCTATGCATAGGAAGTATGTTAGACTTAAATGTGTTTTTCACATGTTTCATGATGCTCTCTTCGGGTTTCAATTACTATCTTTCATGTGAGCATCATTGAAATCTCAAGCCTATCTTAATGGCTATAAAGAAAGAGCTTGTTGGGAGACAACCCAATAAATTTTTACCTACTATTCTTGTGTGTTTTCACATTTATGCTACTGTTATGATTGAGTTTTTATGTTTTAATTAGTGTTTGTGCCAAGTAAAGCCTTTAGGATGATTTGGAAGATAGTATAATTGATGCTGTTTGGAAAACAGAAAGTTTTGCGTCCAGTGCTGGAATTTTGGTTCTGTACTGGAGCGTCAGAAAAATCCGAAATTTTTACACAGTATTGGTATATGAATTTTCCACGTTTTACTAATTTTTCAGAATTTTTGGAGTTACAGAAGTATGGCTTTTAAATAGATCTCTATAGATTGTTCTGTTTTTGACAGATTCTGTTTTTGATGCACTACTTGCTTGTTTTGATGAAACTATGGATTGTATCGGGGGGGTATAAGCCATGGAGAAGTTAGAATACAGTAAGTATAATTCAAAAATAAAATATGAATGGGTTTAGAATAGTACTTAAAGTAGTGATTTATTTTGTTATACTAACGGATCTCACGAAGGTTTTGTTGAGTTTTGTGTGATTGAAGTTTTCAAGTTTTGGGTGAGATCAGGATGGATGAAGGAATAAGGAGTGGAAAGAGCCTAAGCTTGGGGATGCCCAAGGCACCCCAAGGTAATATTCAAGGAAGACTCAAGCGTCTAAGCTTGGGGATGCCCCGGAAGGCATCCCCTCTTTCTTCTACCAACCATCGGTAATTTTACTTGGAGCTATATTTTTATTCGTCACATGATATGTGTTTTGCTTGGAGCGTCATGTATTATATGAGTCTTTGCTTTGTTTTCTTTTTAATTTGTCACAATCATCTTTGCTGGACACACCTATTTGAGAGAGCCACACGATCATCATGATTTGCTAGAATACTCTATGTGCTTCACTTAAATTTTTTGAGCTAAGCAGTTGCTCTAGTGCTTCACTTAAATCTTTTTGAGCACGGCGGTGGCTAAATTTTGAAGAAATATTTAAACTCTCATGCTTCACTTATATTATTTTGAGAATTGATAAGATTGAAATTTTGAAGAAATATTTGAACTCTCATGCTTCACTTATATCATTTTGAGAGTTGATAAATTTTGAAGAAATATGTGCACTCTCATGCTTCACTTATATCTTTTTGAGAGTTGATAATAGTAATGGTAATTTGCACAAGATATGAATTTGGTCCCAAAGTGATGAATATTCAAGAGGGATATAATAAAAACTTTCATATAGATCATTGGATATGATAAGTGTGATTCCTTGCAATGGTTTTGTGATATGGAGATGATGATATGTGAGTCATGTTAGTGAGTAATTGTTATTTAGTAAGGATATTAGTGTTAAGGTTTGTGATTCCCTATGCATGCACATAAAGTCAATAGTTATGCAAAGAAATTATATCCTACTTATGGTGCATTACTCGGTGTTAGTTATGTTCAATGCATGTTTATGACCATTTTCGCTTTTTGGTTGGTTGCTTCTCAATCTATTTGCTAGGCTTCATTTGTACTAAGCGAGAATACTGCTTGTGCATCCAAAATCCTTAAACCCAAGTTGTGCCAAATGAGTCCACCATATCTACCTATATACGGTATTTCAATGCCGTTCCAAGTAAATTTGTTTGTGCCAACTCTAAAAATTTCAAAATAATTTTCCGTTTTGTGTGCCCGTACCGCTCATGAAGCGGCAGGGGGTGGCCATTATTTTCCATGTTAGGTGTGTTATTCTCACGATGAGTGTTTATTCACTTGTCATTGCACGAGAGAGTGGCTGGTAATAGGGATGCCCAGTCCCACAATGAATCAAAAATTAATAACAACAAAACTCCTTGGAAAGTGTTGGAGGGCACCCGTGGATACGGCTAGTCATGGATTGTGAAAGAATGGTGGAAAGGAAATAAACATTACTTTCTGTTTGGGAACTGCCTATGATGTGTCTAGCATGGAAAATATTGGGAATTCTCGGTCGTTTTCGTTGACAGGAAAAGCATGCCTCTCAAAATAATTTTATCTCTCTAATTTAAGCTTTGAGCTCTGGCACATTTGCAAATATCTGCTTCCCTCTGCGAAGGGCCTATCTATTTACTTTTATGCAATTTTTATTTTTATTTGAGTCTCCATCTTCTCTTACAAAGCACCAACTAGAGAGAACTATTGTCATACTTGTGCATTGTGTGTAGCTAATATCGAGTGTGTTTCATGAATGGATCAATGATTGAGCATAATGGGCTAGGGATAACTTTCATTAGCATTGATATTTTGAAAGACATGATTGCTTGTTAGTATGCTTGAGTATTTATATCTTCATGTCAAATTATAGACTATTGCTTTGAATCATTCAAGTCCAAATGTCCATGCTATAAAGAAAAGAATATATGATGAATATGATAGGTAGCATTCCACATCAAAAATTCTGTTTTTATCATTTACCTACTAGAGGACGAGCAGGAATTAAGCTTGGGGATGCTGATACGTCTCCAACGTATCTATAATTTTTTATTGTTCCATGCTATTATATTATCAATCTTGGATGTTTTTTATATACATTTACAGCAATTATATATCATTTTTTGGGACTAACCTATTAACTTAGTGCCCAGTGCCAGTTGCTGTTTTTTGCCTGGTTTTGGTTTTCCAGAATATCAGTACCAAACGAAGTCCAAATGCCACGAAACTTTTTGGAGATTTTTTTCTGGACATAACAAGTACTAGAAGCTTCGGGAGAGGGCCAGAAGATGAAGCAGTGGCCCACGAGGCACCATGGCGCGCCCCAGGGGGGGCTCGCCCTGGTGGCTTCTGGGGCCCACACACCTCCGTTTGACCTAATTCCTCCACTATAAATTCTCTAAAATCAGGAAACCAATAGAGGAGTCCACGAAATACTTTTTCCGCCGCCGCAAGTTTCTGTTCTCAAGAGATCCCATCTGGAGGCCTTTTCCGGTACTCCACCGGAGGGGGAATCGATCACGGAGGGGCTCTCCATCAACCTTGCTGCCCTTCCGATGATGCGTGAGTAGTTTACCACAAACCTTCGGGTCCATAGTTAGTAGCTAGATGGCTTCTTCTCTCTTTTTGATCTTCGATACAATGTTCTCCTCGATGTTCTTGGAGTTCTATCCGATGTAATCACTTTTTGCGGTGTGTTTGTTGGGATCCGATGAATTGTGAGTTTATGATCAGATTATCCATGAATATTATTTGAGTTTTCTCTGAACTCTTTTATGCATGATTATTATAGGTTCGTATTTCTCTCCGATCTATTGATTTGGTTTGGCCAACTAGATTGATTTATCTTGCAATGGGAGAGGTGCTTTGTAATGGGTTCGATCTTGCGGTGCTCAATCCCAGTGACAGAAAGGGACATGACACGTATGTATCGTTGCTATTAAGGGTAAAAAGATGGGGTTTATTCATGCGTGAGTTTACTTTGTCTACATCATGTCATCTTGCTTAAGGCGTTACTCCGTTCTTTATGGACTTAATACACTAGATGCATGCTGGATAGCGGTCGATGTGTGGAGTAATAGTAGTAGATGCAGGCAGGAGTCGGTCTACTTGTCTCGGACGTGATGCCTATATACATGATCATTGCCTTGGATATCGTCATGATTATTTGCTTTTCTATCAATTGACCAACAGTAATTTGTTTACCCACCGTATACTATTTTCATGAGAGAAGCCTCTAGTGAAAACTATAGCCCCCGGGTCTATCTAAATCATATATTAAAAATCCTAAAAATACCTTGCTGCACTTTTTCTTTATTTATTTTATTTTGTATTTTTGTTCAATCTATTTATCTATCACCATACAATTTAATCTTGCAATTAACCGCCAAGGGATTGACAACCCCTTGTAAGCGTTGGGTGCAAGGATTTGTTGTTTGTGTGCAGGTACTGTTAACGAGGTGTTGCGTGATTCTCCTACTGGATTGATAACCTTGGTTTCATAACTGAGGGAAATACTTATCTCTACTGTATTGCATCGTCCCTTCCTCTTCGGGGAAAAACCAACGCAGATCACAAGTAGCACATCCCCAAGCTTAATTCCTGCTCGTCCTCGAGTAGGTAAATGATAAAAGAAATAATTTATGAAGTGTGAACGCTAGCATAGTGCATAGGTTTGATCAATGATAATTCCAAACACTTTTTCTAGCATAATTATATATCATAAATAGTAGCTCATCTCATACAACTTCTTATGATCAAGTAGCAAGCTATTCACATGTTAAAGTATAGACCATAAACTTTCTTGAAAACTAACAAACTATGTTTTCAGTCATCAAACAATTGCAATTCATCTTATTTTCAGGAAGGGTCTATGTAAGAGCTTTGATTTAGCAAATTCCACATACTCAACTATCATATAGTCTTCCATGATTGCTGACACTCAAAGCATATTTTTAGAACAAATCGTTTCAGTCAAACACATAGGAAGATAGGGGCTTAATGTTTTTCCTCCCAACTTATTTATCTCATGGATAATGTCAACAATAATAACTCATGATCACCTATATTCAACGGGATATATATGCTTGGATCAATCCCCACCACATGATGCTTGCCAAGAGAGAAAATAAAAACGGAATGGAGAAGAACACTATTGACTCTTGCATAAAAGTAAATACATAAAGTAAAAGATAGGCCCTTCGCAGAGGGAAGCAGAGGTTGTCATGCGCTTTTTATTTTTGGATGTGCAAGCTCTTAATGCAAAGGAACATCACTTTATATTGCCCCTTGTGATAGCAACCTTTATTATGCAGTCTGTCGCTTTTATTCTTTACCATCACAAGTTCGTACAAAGCTTATTTTCCCTTACAATAAAAGTTCATACATATTTAGGAGCAATTTTTATTGCTTTGCACCGATGACAACTTACTTGAAGGATCTTATTCAATCCATAGGTAGATATAGTGGACACCCATGACATGAAACTGGGTTCAAGGGTTTTGGATGCACAAGTAGTATTTCTACTTAGTGCGGATTTTTGGCTAGCAAAAGATAGGGGGCAAGCACCACATGTTAGACGATCCAAAACAATATAACTTCTATGTGAATATAAGCAAACATAACCCATTACGTTGTCTTCCTTGTCCAACATCAACTACTTGATCTAGGTTGAAAATAATTAATGGGGTCTCACAATCATAGAAGATGTCCAAGATAGTATATTTATATGTGAAATCTCTCTTCCTTCAATATTCTTTCATGAATTGTTCAAGTGACCAATGTTGTGTTTGCTAACTTTCAATAAATTTTACCACTTATACTTCTTATTTGTGAAGTCACTACTCCCCATGGGACAAGCATATGAAGCACATATAATTTCAACTTTATGATATTCAATTCATTCCAATAATTCACCCGTAGGATATAAGTGAAGCACAAGAGTGAATGGAAAACTACTCCAAAAGATATAAGTGAAGAACAAAGAGTAGTCAAACAATTAAGTAGCTATGTGAAGACTCTCTCAAAATAAATATTTCAGATCTTGAAAATTGTATTCAAACAGCAAACAAAATGAAAATAAAAGGACACTCCAAGAATAGCACATATCATGTGAACAAGTAAAAACTTAGGCTAACCGATAGGTGTTGATGAAGAAAGGTGGGATGCCCACCGGGGCATCCCCAAGCTTAGTTGCTTGAGACTTCTTGGAATGTTATCTTGGGGTGCCTTGGGCATCTCCAATCTTGAGCTCTTGTGTCTCCTTAATTCCTCTCATATCATGGCTTCTCCTAAATCTTAAAAACTTCATCCACACAAAACTCAACAAGAACTCGTGAGATAAGTTAGTATAAATCCACTCAAAACCTTAACATTCTCTACTGTCACAAATCACTAAAATTATAATTAAACATTGCATACTAAATGCCTCTGCATATTTAATACTCCTATCCACAAATAGAAACATTAAATAGGCAAACATATGCAAACAATGCAACTATAACAGCAATCTGCCAAAACAGAACAGTCTGTAAAGGGTGAATAAGAATTCATACTTTCCTAACTCCAAAAATTCTGAAAAATTACCACGTGACAGAGAACTCATTCATGCTTACTGTGTAAAAATTTCAGGATTTTACCATGTACTGACAATTCAGTAATATTCTGGACATAACAGAAAACTTTCAGTTTTCAAACAGCAACACATGAACTTGCAAATTGAGCATGGTAAAGGCTATACTTGGCATTTTATTGAACTAAAAGATACAAAACATGATTATTTATAACACCAAGCAAATATCAACAAAATAAAATGACGCTCCAAGCAAAACTCATATTATGTGACGAATAAAAATATAGCTCCAAGTGAGGTTACCGATAATGTTGAAGACGAAAGAGGGGATGCCTTCCGGGGCATCCCCAAGCTTAGACGCTTGAGTCTTCCTTGAATATTACCTTGGGGTGCTTTGGGAATACCCAATCTTAGGGTCTTGCCACTCCTTATTCTCCTCATATCGATATCTCACCCAAAACTTGAAAACTTCAATCACACAAAACTTAACGGAACTTGTGAGATAGGTTAGTATGATAAAAATAAATCATCCACTTAGGTACTGTCAAGAAAAGATTAATAATTGTTATCACATAATGCCTACTGTAGTCTATAATTTCCACAATTTATATATCATAATATAAGCTATGGAAACAGTAAAACAAGCAAACTATGCAATAAAAACAGAATCTGTCAAAAACAGAACAGCATGCAGTGAGCGATTTAAAAACCATACTTTTGTACCTCCAAAAATTCTGAAAAATTAGGACAACGTAAAACATTTGTTACCCAATACTCTATAAAACTTTCATAATTTTCTCACGCGCCAGTACAGAATAGAAATTCCAGCACTGGATGCAAAAGTTTCTGTTTTTGCACAGAATCAAGTCAACTATCTTCCACACTATCCCAAAGGCTTCACTTGGCACATTATTCAAACAAAACATATAAAACATGATTACTACAGTAGCTTAATCATGTGTTCACACAAAACAGTAGGTATAGGTATTGGGTCGTGTCCCAACAAGCGCTTTTCTTTAATGCCTTTTATCTAGGCATGATGATTTTAATGATGCTCGCATAAAGTTAAAGATTTGAAACACAAAGAGAGCATCATGAATCATATGACAAGCAAATTTAAGCCTAACCCACTTCCTATGCATAGGGATTTTTTGAGCAAATAATTTATGTGAGCAAGAATCAACTAGCATAGGAAGGCAAAACAAGTATAACTTCAAGACTTTCAACACATAGAGAGGAAACTTGATATTATTGAGATATGTAAAAGCATATGTTCCTCTCTCATAATAATTTTCAGTAGCATCATGAATGAATTCAACAATATAACTATCACATAAAGCATTCTTTTCATGACCTACAAGCATAGAATTTTTATTACTCTCCAAATAAGCAAATTTATTCTCATTCATAATAGTGGGAGTATCATATGAAACTTGAATACTAAAAATTGTTTCCACATTAAAAGAGTAATGTTTAGTAAAAGGATATTGATAATTATGACAGTAATTATCACTACTTTTTATAACATAAGTTTCATCACAATAATCATCATAAGTAGCAACTTTGTTCTCATCATAATCAATTGAAACCTCTTCCGGAATAGTGGAATCATTACTAAATAAAGTCATGACCTCTCCAAATCCACTTTTATCATTATAATAAGATTCAACACCCTCCAAAATAGTGGGATAATTATTATCTAAAGTTGACGCTCTTCCAAACCCACTTTCATTATTATTGCAATCATCATAGACAGGAGGCATGCTATCATCATAACAAATTTGCTCATCACAAGTAGGAGGAATAAAAAGATCATATTCATTAAGCATAGCATCCCCAAGCTTAGGATAAACATTATTTGCAGCAAATAAATTCTCAAACATGTCATTCCAATCAAACATAGCATCCCCAAGCTTGTGGGTTTGCATATCATTAGCATAATCACTATTATCATCAATAGTATGAATAGCACCAATAGTATAACAATTATTATCATCATAATTTACCAAGTTGGTGGCAAAAAGATTTTCAAGATTATAAGAAGTATCATTGTCTTCCCAATCATAATTGTCACAACAAGTAATAGGGATAACAAAATCATCCTCAAGTGTATCATCTTCCACAATTATTTTTGATTCATTCTCATGAGGCACAACAATAATAGGAGCAACATTATTTGGGAGAGATACCTCTTTACCTCTACTTTTCCTTATTTTCTTCTTCTTCAGCACATTATGTGTGGGTTTGTTTAATTTTTTCGAGCTTCTTATTGAAGAGATTGGTTGGATAGGAAGCTCCTCCTCGTTACCTGTTTCATCATGAGAGAAAATGGGAGGGAAAGGGGGGGTTCCATTAGCATTTCTTTTGTAATCTATTGGTTTCCCCGTCTTTCTATAGTTGGCTATATAAGCATTCTCATTGCAATTTACCACACAAAACATATAGATTTCCTGTAGATTAGTTTCAATGTCGTCTGTGAGAATGAATACTTCAAACCAACTATTTTTATGTGTCAATTCTTCACACCCCAAAAATAGAAAAAGCTCATTATAAAGTTCAAGGGTGGTCAAGTCATTACAATATTTGGCCATGATTCGATCATGAAAAAGTATGCATTGAAAATTAAGATAACCAACCTTATTGCAAAGTTCACAAGTAATGGAATGAAGAGAGCATAATTTTGTAGCAAATTTATCTATCACTTTAAGGAACAAATTGGTTTTATCATGTTTATGCTTCCTACAAAATCTATCATCCCTATAAGGCATGTCTTCACAAATTTTATGCACTCCACAAAAATTGACATGATTATAAGAAACCTTTTTATCATGACTAGTGCAATCATCATTAGCATCATGGATATTCATAGAATTCATACTAAAAACATTGCAATCATGCTCATCATTCAAGGAAATCACATTAAACATTTTATTAAATTCTTCCTCTAGCAATTGAGCACAATTTTCCGATCCATCATTTTCAAGAAAGACATTATAAAGGTGAAGCATTTGAGGCAACCTCAATTCCATTTTTTTTGTAGTTTTCTTTTACAAACCAAACTAGTGATAAAACAAGAAACTAAAAGATTCAATTGCAAGATCTAAAGATATACCTTCAAGCACTCACCTCCCCGGCAACGGTGCCAGAAAAGAGCTTGATGTCTACTACGCAACTTTATTCTTGCAGACGTTGTTGGGCCTCCAAGTGCAGAGTTTTGTAGGACAGTAGCAAATTTCCCTCAAGTGGATGACCTAAGGTTTATCAATCCGTGGGAGGCGTAGGATGAAGATGGTCTCTCTCAAACAACCCTGCAATCAAATACAAGAAATCTCTTGTGTCCCCAACACACCCAATACAATGGTAAATTGTATAGGTGCACTACTTCGGCGAAGAGATGGTGATACAAGAGTAGTATGGATAGTAGATATAGGTTTTTGTAATCTAAAAAAAACAGCAAGGTAGCAAGTAACAAAAGTGAGCAAAAACGGTATTGCAATGCTTGAAAACAAGGCCTAGGGTTCATACTTTCACTAGTGCAATCTCTCAACAATGCTAACATAATTAGATCATATAACAATCCCTCAACGTGCGATAAAGAATCACTCCAAAGTTCCTATTAGCGGAGAACATAAGATAGAAATTGTTGTAGGGTACGAAACCACCTCAAAGTTATCCTTTCCGATCAATCTATTGAGCCATCCCTATAAGTGTCACAAACAGCCCTAGAGTTCGTACTAAAATAACACCATATGATACGCATCAACCAACTCTAATGTCACCTAGATACTCCAATGTCACCACAAGTATCCATGAGTTGATTATTCGATATGCATCAAACAACTTCAGATTCATAATATTCAATCCACACAAAGAACTTCAAAGAGTACCCCAAAGTTTCTTATCGAAGAAAAGATAATGAAAACATGCAACCAACCCCTATGCCTAGATCACCCCAAGGTCACGGGAATCCGCGAGTTGATCACCAAAACATACATCAAGTGAACCAATAGAATACCCCATTGTCACCATGGGTATCCACATGCAAGACATACATCAAGTGTTCTCATATCTGAAATATTCAATCCGACAATAACGAAACCTCAAAGGGAAAGACTCAATTCATCACAAGAAGATAGAGAGGGAAGAAACACCATATGATCCAACTATATTAACAAAGCTCGCGGTACATCAAGATCGTGCCAAATCAAGAACACGAGAGAGAGAGATCAAACACATAGCTACTAGTACATACCCTCAGCCCCGAGGGTGAACTACTCCCTCCTCATCATGGAGACCACCGGGATGATGAAGATGGCCTCCGGTGATGATTTCCCCCTCCGGCAGGGTGCCGGAACAGGGCTCCAGATGGTATTTCTTTGGTATAGAGGCGTGCGGTGGCGGAGTTGAAGTTCTAGGTTTATTTCTGGGGGTTTCTCTATTTATATGATTTTTCAGCGTTGGAATCACGCGAAAAGGAGCTACGAGGGCCCCACAAGGCAGCACCACACGACCCCCCCAGGCCGCGCCGTGGTGCCTTGTGAGCACCTCATGAGGCTTCTGGTCCTTCCACGAAGCTTCGGGGGTCTCTTTTGGTCCAAAAAAATCGTCAAAAAGTTTCGTCCAATTCCGAGAACTTTTATTTCTGCATAAAAAACAACACCACGGTAGTTCTGCTGAAAATAGCGTCAGTCCAGGTTAGTTCTAATCGAATCATACCAAAACCATAAAAAATTGTTATAAACATGGCATGAATACTTCATAAATTATAGATACGTTGGAGACGTATCAGAGCGCCGCTGCTGGATGCTGGGGATTGTGAGATGGCGATGCCGTTGTGGTTTGGACTAGCAAATCATGGAGTGGTGGGGGATCTGGGCATCTAGCCATGGACAAAAAAGGCGACGACTTTAGTGGGGATGTGGAAGGCAGGAGACACACTGGGTCAGGTTAGGGTTGGGGATGTGCTCGGGAGACACTTTTATATGGCGGCTGTCACATCGGGCGTTCAAGATCTGAGATCTAACAGTGAGTTTCGGGCCGGGCCGAGCTATTTTTGGGCTTAAAACTGAAGGCCGAGCCCGGCCCGATTTATACTTCGGGCTGCAAATCTAGGCCCGAGCCGCCCATGCCCAGGTTTAGTGAGTAGTTCACCACAGACCTACGGGTCCAAAGCTAGTAGCTAGATGGCTTCTTCTCTCTCTTTGATCTTCAATACAATGTTTTCCTCGATCTTCTTGGAGTTTTATTCGATATAATCTTCTTTTGCGGTGTGTTTGTTGGGATCCGACAAATTGTGGGTTTATGATCTGAATATTCATGAGAAGTAATTGAGTCTTTTCTGAACTTTATTATGTGTGATTGTTATAGCTTTGTATTTCTCTCCGATCTATCCGTTTGGTTTGGCCAACTAGGTTGATTTATCTTCAGTGGGAGAGGTACTTTGTAATGGGTTCAATCTTGCGGTGCTCTATATCCCAGTGGCAAAGTAGGGGACAAGACACGTATTTGTATTATTGCCATTAAGGGTAAAACGATGGGGTTTACTCATATTAGTTGAGTTTACTTTGTCTACATTATGTCATCATGCTTAAGGCGTTACTCTGTTTTTATTAACTTAATACCCTAGATGCATGCTGGATAGCGGTCGATGGGTGGAGTAATAGTAGTAGATGCAGGCAGGAGTCGGTCTACTTGTCTCGGACGTGATGCCTATATACATGAGCATTGCCTTGAATATCTTCATAACTATGCGCTTTTCTATCAATTGCTCAACAGTAATTTGTTTACCCACCGTATGCTATGTGTTCGAGAGAGAAGCCTCTATTGAAAACTGTGGCCCCCGGGTCTATCTTAAATATAAAAAGAAAACCAAAATATAGTTGCTGCAATTTATTTACTTTTATTTTGTTTTGCAATTTATCTATCTACCACTACAAGATTTAATCCTTGCATGTAACGAGTTCAAGGGGATTGACAACCCTCTTGCCCGCGTTGGGTGCAAGTATTTACTTTTGTGTGTGTAGGTGCTGTTCATGAGGCTTTGCGTGATTATCCTATTGGTTCGATAACCTTGGTTCTCAGTGAGGGAAATACTTATCTCTACTGTACTGCGTCTCCTCTCTTCTTCGGGGAAAATCCCAACGCAGCTCACAAGTAGCAGGAAGAATATGTGGCGCCGTTGCCGGGGAGACATCATCAAAACCTATCAAGTATCTTCACATAAACTATCATCTACTTGCTCTACTTTTTATTTGCCTTTTTATTTTCCTTTGCCTCTCGTTTTCATTTCCCCCACTTCTCACAAAAATACAAAAACACAAAAATATTTCTATTTGCTTGTTTGCCTGCTTTGTCGCTATGTCTCAAGAGAGAATTCACGTTAGTTCTTTTCATGAAAGGTTGGCTGAGATTGAAAATGCTACTAAGAATTTCATGTTTTCACAATATGAGCATAACAAATTCTTTTCTGAGGAACTTAAAGAACATTCTATCTTATTAGATACCATTAATAAACAACTTGACGAGGTTAATCAAGAAGTAGCCAATCTTCAGTCTCAAATTGCTCGTACCAAAACCTTGTTAGGAAAGATTTCGGATAAACAAACCACGCTAGTAAATAAGATGGCTGCTGAACCGGAGTCACATTCAGGTGACGATGAAGAAATTAAAATGATTGGTATCTCACCTATTGAATCTTTATTTAGTAATATAAAATTTGATGAAAAAGGGACTGGAGATGAGTCAACTTTAGCTAGAAGGCGTCCCAATTGTTCAGAGGGTGACGATCTTAATGATAAAAATGATAAAAGTGGGTTTGGAGAGGTCAAGACTTTAAATAGTGATGTGCCCACTACTTTGGATTACAAGGACTTTAACTATGATAATTGTTCTTTGATTGAATGTATTTCCTTGTTGCAATCCATGATAAATTCACCCAATGCTTATGAACAAAATAAAGCTTTTACTAAACATATTGTAGAAGCTATGATAAAAGCTCATGAAGAAAAGCTAGAGTTGGAGGTTTCAATACCTAGAAAATTGAATGATGAATGGGAACTTACTATTAAAATTAAAATCAAAGATTATGAATGTAATGCTTTATGTGATCTAGGTGCTAGTGTTTCCACTATACCCAAATCTTTATGTGATGTGCTAGGCCTCACTGATATGGACGAATGTTCCCTTAATTTGCACTTAGCGGGTTCAACTATTAAGAAACCTTTGGGTAGAATAAATGATGTGCTTATTCTTGCTAATATAAATTATGTACCCATTGATTTCATTGTGTTGATATTGATTGCAATCTGTCTTGTCCTATAATACTTGGTAGGCCTTTCCTACGAACCATAGGTGCTATCATTGATATGAAAGAAGGGAATATAAGATTCCAATTTCCATTAAAGAAAGGGATGGAACACTTCCCTAGGAAGATAATTAAACCACCATATGAATCCATTATGAGGGCCACCTATGGAATTAATTTGAAGGATCATAATACTTGAAACAATGCATTATGCCTAGCTAGGGGCATAAAACAATAGCGCTTGTTGGGAGGTAACCCAATAGTTATCTTTATTGCAATTTTTTATTTTTTCTTGTGTCACACAATTTCAGATAATGTTATGATTGTGTTTTTATCTTTTAATTAGTGTTTGTGCCAAGTAATGCCTTTAGGATGATTTGGATGATAGTATAATTGATGCTGTTTGAAAACAGAAAGTTTTGCGTCCAGTATTTGATTTTACGTTTTTTACTGGAATGTCTGAAAAATTCGAAAATTTTACACAGTATTGGGATACAATTTTTTTACGTTTTCCTAATTTTTAGGAATTTTTTCAGCTACAAAAGTATGTATAAATGTTCTGTCATTACGTACTGTTCTGTTTTAGACATATTCTGTTTTTATTGCATAGTGTGCTTGCTTTAATGAAACTATGGATTATATCGGGGGGTATAAGTCATGGAAGAGTTAGAATATAGTAGATATTATGCAATAACAATACCTAAAGTGGATGATTGATTTATTGTACTAACGGAGCTCACGAAGTTTCTATTGAGTTTTGTGTGCTGAAGTTTTCAAGTTTTGGGTGAGATCACGATGGATGAAGGAATAAGGAGCGGCAAGACCCTAAGCTTGGGGTTGACCAAGGCACCCCAAGGTAATATTCAAGGAAGACCCAAGCATCTAAGCTTGGGGATGCCCCGGATGGCATCCCCTCTTTCGTCTACAATCTATCGGTAACTTACTTGGAGCTACATTTTTATTCATCACATGATATGAATTTTACTTGGAGTGTCTTGTGCTATAGTTTTGTTTGCTTTTAGTTTTCCACAATCATTGTTTGATGGACACACCTATTTGAGAGGGACACACATTTATTCGTGATTTGTTAGAATACTCAATGTGCTTCACTTATATCTTTTGAGCTAGGCAGTTGCTCTAGTGCTTCACTTATATCTTTTAGAGCACGGTGGTGGTTATATTTTAAAGAAATAGTTGCACTCTCATGCTTCACTTAAATCTTTTAGAGAGTCTAATAAATAATAATGGCAATTTGCACGGGTTATAAGACTAGTCCATAAAGGATAGGTATTCACGAGGGATGTAATAAAAACTTTCATGTAGATCACTAAATAAGAAACGTGTGGTTTAATGATATTGATGTCGTAATATGAAACAATATGGGTTCATGATCATTGGTTAGTAGAAATATAGGTATTAATTCTTTTTATTAACTTCTCATCTAATTGTTGGTCATGGCATGGTGGGGAGGTCCGAGCATTCTTAGGTCTGAAATGAAATCCTTGAGTGATGTTATAATCGGGGGTGCGCGATGGTTAACTCCTACCAACCTCCTCCCTAGGGGCATGCGAGTAGTACTTTGCTTTGAGGGCTAATAGGCTTTGCAATAAATATCTAAGTTCTTTATGACTAATGTGAGTCCATGGATTATACGCACTCTCACCCTTCCGCAAATTGCTAGCCTCTTCGTACCGTGCATTGCCCGATCTCACCTCGAGAGTTGGTGCAAACTTGGCCGGTGCATCCAAACCCCGTGATATGATACACTCTATCACACATAAGCCTCCTTATATCTTCCTCAAAACAGCCACCATACCTACCTATTATGGCATTTCCATAGCCATTCCGAGATATATTGCCATGCAACTTCCACCGTTCCGTCATATGACTTGTGTTCATTGTCATATTGCTTTGCATGATCATATAGCTGACATAGTATTTGCGGCTCAGCCACCATTCATCATTTTCCATACATGTTACGCTAGATCATTGCACATCCTGGTACACTGCCAGAGTCATTCATTGCGCTCATGTATTGCGTGCAGTTGAAAATGCTGAAGCGCGTTAGAAGTACAATCCAATTGCCTGGTTTAACACCGGGGTGCTCACGATTAATATTTATGCAGTGAAGGTGGAGTCATGCCATGCTAACATGATAAAATGAGTGGGAAATAACATTCGTTAAGGATTGTATATTTTGAAAGTTTAATGATTATGCTTCTTATATTCATGGATATTATTATGTTTATGTTGTTAATTTATCATTTCTCAATATTTATACCGTAAAGAGATTACATGATAAACATGTTAGGTAGAATTCCACATCAAAAATTCTGTTTTTATCATTTACCTACTCAAGGACGAGCAGGAATGAAGCTTGGGGATGCTGATACGTCTCCAACGTATCTATAATTTTTTATTTTTCCATGCTATTATATTATCAATCTTGGATGTTTTATATGCATTTTTATGCTATTTTATATCATTTTTTGGGACTAAACTATTAACCCAGTGCCTAGTGCCAGTTGTTGTTTTCTGCTTGTTTTTGGTTTTCCAGAAAATCAGTACCAAACGGAGTCCAAACGCTACGAAACTTTTTGACGATTTTTTTCTGGACAAAAGAGACCCTAGAAGCTTCGGGAGGAGACCAGACGGCAAGGCAACAGGGCGTGCCCTGTTACCTTGTGGACCCCACGTGGCTCCATCTAACCTAATTCCACTTCTATTAATTCTCAAATATTGGGAAACCAACAAAGAGTCACCCCAAATAACTTTTCCGCCGCCGCAAGCTTCTGTTCTTCCGCGATCCCATCTGGAGGCCTTTTCCAGTACTCTGCCGGAGGGGGAATCGATCACGGAGGACTTCTACATCAACATTGCTTCCCTACCGATGATGCGTGAGTAGTTCACCACAGACCTACGGGTCCATAGCTAGTATCTAGATGGTTTCTTCTCTCTCTTTGATCTTCAATACAATGTTCTCCTCGATCTTCTTGGAGTTTTATTCGATGTAACCTTCTTTTCCGGTGTGTTTGTTGGGATCCGATGAATTGTGGGTTTATGATCTGAATATTCATGAGAAGTAATTGAGTCTTTTCTGAACTTTATTATGCATGATTGTTATAGCTTTATATTTCTCTCCGATCTATCCGTTTGGTTTGGCCAACTAGATTGATTTATCTTCAGTGGGAGAGGTGCTTTGTAATGGGTTCAATCTTGCGGTGCTCTATATCCCAGTGACAAAGTAGGGGACAAGACACGTATTTGTATTGTTGCCATTAAGGGTAAAATGATGGGTTTTATTCATATTAGTTGAGTTTACTTTGTTTACATCATGTCATCTTGCTTAAGGTGTTACTCTGTTTTTATTAAGTTAATACCCTAGATGCATGCTGGATAGCGGTCGATGGGTGGAGTAATAGTAGTAGATGCAGTCAGGAGTCGGTCTACTTGTCTCGGACGTGATGCCTACATACATGATCATTGCCTTGAATATCGTCAAAACTATGCGCTTTTCTATCAATTGCCCAACAGTAATTTGTTTACCCACCGTATGCTATGTGTTCGAGAGAGAAGCCTCTAGTGAAAACTATGGTCCCCGGGTCTATCTTAAATATAAAAAGAAAACCAAAATATACGTGCTGCAATTTATTTACTTTTATTTTGTTTTGCAATTTATCTATCTACCAGTACAAGATTTAATCCTTGCAAGTAACGAGTTCAAGGGGATTGACAACCCTCTTGCCCGCGTTGGTTGCAAGTATTTGCTTTTGTGTGTGCAGGTGTTGTTCAGGGGGCTTTGCATGATTCTCCTATTGGTTCGATAACCTTGGTTCTCACTGAGGGAAATACTTATCTCTACTGTACTGCATCTCCTCTCCTCTTCGGGGAAAATCCCAACGCAGCTCACAAGTAGCAACCGCCCAAACGACCGCAACAGTCATTTTAAAGGCCGTCTTTTGATCTGTTTCTTCCGAAACTTTTCTTTTTCTTTGTTCTCCTATGGGTTTAGTTCCAAAACAATACATAGACATATTTCCAGGAATTCAAACGACAATAGAACATAAAATTCATCTTGCACCTAGCAAAGCCTTCATTAGAACAACTCTTCCAAACTTACTTCTTCCTATAGGACTTCAACCACTCTTTTATTAAAACAAAATAAAAACTTACTTGTCTACTTTATTTGCATGGGTTGCCTCCCATGAAGCGCTTGTTTTCGGTCAGTTAGCTCGACCGTAGTGTTGAACAGGGTGATGCAAACACACCGAGACCATAACTTCTAACATTCACGATGATGCCTTCTCCTGTATAGGTCTTCATTTTCTTTTTCCTGGGGAAGTGCCTCACAAAAGGATCTTTAGCACGTAAGTTAAATCTCACATTCCCCTCAAACACATTTATCACCGCTTTAATAGTCCTTAGAAAAGGTATACCGAGAATTATAGGAGCAATAGGATCCTCAGGCATATCTACTATCACAAGATCAATCATGATAGGGCAATCATTAATTTGAACTATAACTCCATGCTTAATGCCTACTGCCTGAGTAAAAGTAGAATTAGCCACATTCAATATTATCTCAGTAGTAGCATAAGGACCTAGACTGAGACTATCATAAACAGACTTGGGAATAGTGGAAACACTAGCCCCTAGATCACATAAAGCACTGAATTTATTCAATCCAATCTCAATCTCTATAGTAGGTTCAAAAGCATCTTCTTGCTTAGCGGGTAACTTACTGTTAAGCTTCTTTCTTTCATCATCAAGTTCACGTACCTTGGCTGCAACTTGTTCAACAAAGACATTATATGCTTCGTCATTAGTTACCTCAGGTAGTGGGTACTTCATTGATATCATCTTTACAAAATCAGCAATGGTATAATTATACTCTGGCACATGGCTTGTGTCCAGCACTTCGGTCTTCTCTTTGTTGCTTCTCGCCATTTTAACTTCTTCAACCGGGTTAGGCTCCGGTTTACGTGCAAACTTGGCCAAAATTAACGTTTGGCTCTCTGCAATTTTAGCAACTTGTGCTTCCATATTCTTGGATCTCCCTTCAAGTATCTGCACATCATTTGTTAGTCCAACAACCTTACTGGTCAATTGACCAAGTTATCATGATTCTTCAAGATATTCTTGAAGTTTCCATTCTGCTAAGTTTGACTAGCAATAAAACTTTTAAGAGTTTCTTCAAGAGTATTTCTATTGCTGCTACTAGCTCCATTAAAATTATTTGATGCTCCTCCATTACTAGGATAATGAAGTCTGGGAGCAAAACCATTATTTTTCCAGTTTGGACTGTAGCTATTACGAGCAATAAAATTCACATCACTAGTTTCTTCATTAGTGATGGCATTCACATTTACCCTCTTCTTTACCTTTCATCACGGAGATAAATTCATCAAGCTTGGCTGTCAACTCCGTGCTACTTTCTTCAATGGCGTTCACCCTATTGGTGGTGGATCTTCCAACATGCCATTGGGCATCGTTTTCTTGCATATCATCAAGTAGTTTCTTGACATCATCTATGGGCTTTCCCATGATTGTTCCTCCTGTAGCTGTATCAAGCATAGTTTTTGACATATGATTCAATCCATTATAAAACATATGAAGGATTAACCATTCCTTCATTCCATGATTGGGGCAGTTCCTCATAGCTTCTTTCATTCTATCGCACGCAAGCGCTAGTGGCTCACGTTCCTCCTGCTTGAAACCTATAATCAGAGAACGTAATTGCATAATTTTTGCAGGTGGACAAAACTTAGATAAAAATTTGCTGCAACAATCAGCCCAAGAAGTAATACTGCCTCTAGGTAGAGCTAGAAGCCATTCTTTTGCTTTTCCTTTCAAAGAGAAAGGAAATAAACACAACTTCAAAGCGTCAGGGTCATAATCTCTAATGTGTGTCATGTTGCACAATTCAGTAAAATTATGCAAGTGCATACCGGCATCTTCAGAAGCAGAGCCTCCAAATTGGTCCTGTTGAACCATGAAAACTAAGTTCGGTTTGATATCATACTCGGCGGCTGCAACCTCAGGTTGCGCTATAGGTTCACGCATGAAGTTGTTGTTGGGAGTAGAAAACTTCCAAGATTACGAGCCATAGTAATCTTTTTGGTTTTTTTCAACTAACAAGACTTGCAACAAGAATAAAACTTAAACTAAAAGAAGAAAAGTAAAAACAAAAACTGAAACTTAACTTTAACAAAAACTCTAAACACAAAGACTAAGAATACTAAACTCCTCCCAGGCAACGGCGCCAGGAAAAGGGCTTGATACCTCCTTTTAGTGATCCGGTAATGGAACAGAAAAGTGTATCCCGCACCTATTTCCTGTAGAAGTGACCCTGGTGAAAGAGCATGGTGCCCCCATGTGTGGTTTTGGTAATTGATGACAATCTCTATGGACTAATGGTTCCCTTGAGTTATATTGAAGGGTTTGTCCATAGGCATTCCTTGAAGTCCAGATTGAAAGAGCATGGTGCCCCCATGTGTGGTTTTGGTAATTGATGACAATGTCTATGGACTAATGGTTGCCTTGAGTTATATTGAAGGGTTTGTCCATAGGCATTTCTTGAAGTCCATTTGTTGGTTTCAAGGAGATTATGAGATGACCAAGGTGGTATTCAAGGATTTATCCAAAGATTGGTCATGTGAGAATTGAGCTTATTGCAAGCATGTCTTGAAGAAGAAGATTGTGTGAACATTCATCTTTACCTTCAAGACATCATCTTTGTGATGAGAAGACATGATACAAGGTTGATCGGGACTAAGTCAAAGAGTAAATCAAGTTGATCAACACACAAAGCGATGTACGAGAAGGATCAAGTGATCCCATGGTATGGTAAGCATTGTCCATTACGCTTTGTGTACTAACCCATGGTCTGCGTGAGAGTTCTATGTGGGGTTAGGTATGTTTCCATGGGCTTGCGTCAAGAGGAAGATCTCATACAACCCATGGAGGATGACATCAAGTGGTGACCGTCATCAAGATTGCGGTGTGCAAGTTCAAGTGGAGCATCACGAAGAGATCATGCTTGAAGCTTGCCGTCCATTGTGGTGACAATGGACTTGTGAAGATGTGCCGAAGAGTGGCTCACCCATAGTGGAGTATGGGGGAGCAATCTACTAGTCTTCATCGAGCCAACGCAATCAAGAAAGGTGGTCCAACTTGAGGAAGTCAAGATCGTCATCATCTAGCTCAAGTGGACTATGTGCAAGGCAAAGGTTTGCCCTTGATAGGTTTTCTATTTTACCGATCTCATGGTGCTAGTTGGGAGACCGGGTTATAGGATCGATTTCCATACTATCAAGGGGGGCTCTCAAGTGAGTAGCTTGATCGTATCATTCATAGAGAGCTCAAACCATTGCATCCCTTGCATCATATTTCTTGGTTCTTGTTTGGTGTTTCTCCTTGTGAGTTTTAGAGCTTCTGGTCATCTTCATGAAAAGCTCGAGTTCATCAAAAACGGAGTTCATATGCATCTTCTATGATGTTTTTGATGTTGGAGTTTATGCCGGTTCTTCACCGATGGAGGTTTCACACCTCTACATCTTAGGCATACTCCCCCTGCCACTTCTTACTATATCCAACAAGCTTGAGTTTGCTAGATTCGGAGTTCATTTGCAGTAGTTATTGTAGTTTTGATCTTCTTGACTGCATCTGTTTTACGGGGCAGGTTTTCAGCTCCCAAGCGGTAGTACTGCTCTGCTCCACGGTACTTCCGCTATGAGCTACCGCGGCCTCTACCGCTTATTTTGTTTGTTCTGTTGTCTTCTCGCGCTCAACAGAAGTAGAGCGGTAGTAGAGCGCAGTAGTACCGTTGTCCAGCGGTAGTACCGCCCTGCCACTTCCGCCGCTACTTCCGGTTATTTTATTGCCTCTGGTCTCATTTGCCTCTCCGCGGTACTAGGGCGGCAGTAGACCACGGTTGAAAGAACATGTGTTGCCCCCATGTTTGGTTTTGGTAATTGATGACAATCTCTATGGACTAATGGTTGCCTTGAGTTATATTTGAAGGGTTTGTCCATAGGCATTGCTTGAAGACCATTTGTTGGTTTCAAGGTTATTAGAAGAAAAATATGTGTTGACCAAGGTGCTATTCAAGGATTTATCCAAAGATTGGTCATGTGAGTGTTGAGCCTATTGCAAGCATGTCTTGAAGAAGAAGATTGTGTGAACATTCATGTTTACCTTCAAGACATCATCCTAATGAAGAGAGTTGGAAAGATTCAAGGTTGATCAAGAATAAGTACAACGAGTGATTCAAGTTGATCAACACACAAGGCGTAGAAGATGTACCGAGAGGGATCAAGTGATCACATGGTATGGTAAGCATTGTCCAGTACGCTTTGTGTACTAACCCATTGTCTACGTGAGAGTTCTATGTGGGGTTAGGTATGTTTCCATGGGCTTGCGTCAAGAGGAAGATCTCATTCAACCCATGGAGGATGACATCAAGTGGTGATCGTCATCAAGTTTGCGGTGTGCAAGCTCAAGAGGTGCATCACGAAGAGATCAAGAGCTTGAAGCTTGCCGTCCATTGTGGTGGCAATGGACTTGTGAAGATGTGCCGAAGAGTGGCTCACCCATAGTGGAGTATGGGGGAGCAATCTACTAGTCTTCATCGAGCCGGTGCAATCAAGAAAGGTGGTCCAACTTGAGGAGGTCAAGATCGTCATCATCTAGCTCAAGTGGACTATGCGCAAGGCAAAGGTTTGCCCTTGATAGGTTTTCTATTTTACCGGTCTCATGGTGGTAGTTGGGAGACCGGGTTATAGGATCGATAGCCGTACTATCAAGGGGGGCTCTCGGATGAGTAGCTTAATCGTATCTTTCGTAGAGAGCTCAAACCATTGCATTCTTGCATCATCTTTCTTGGTTCTTGTTTGGCCTTTTTGCTTTGGGAGTCTTTGAGCTTTTGGTCATCTTCATGACAAGCTCGAGTTCATCGAAAACGGAGTTCATGTGCATCTTATATGATGTTTTCGATGTTGGAGTGTTTGTCGGTTCTTTATTCATAGAGGTTTCACATCTCTATAACATTGGCATTTTTCTTCTGCCTCTTCCCACTGTTTGGATAGTACTCATCGTCTTCCATCCAACAGGCTTGAGTTTGCTCAATTCGGAGCTCATTTGCAGAAGTTATGGCAGTTCTGGTTTTATTTGTATCCTCTGTTTTCTGTGGATTTTCAGTGGCATGCAAGCGGTAGTACCGCTGGTGCCCACGGTAGTACCGTTGGGTACTTCCGTGGCACTGCCGCTTGGGGTTTCCCCGAGCGTGCAACTCTCTGTTGCTGGTCTGCAATTCATGGTAGTAGCACGGTAGTATCGCTCTGGCGGTACTACCGCCCGTACTACCGCCGCCACTACCGCTTGCAGGGTTTCCTCCGTGCGCGCTTCTGTTTCCATTTTACCCTTTGCGGTAGTAGTGCGGCACTAGGACGGTAGTACCGCTTCGCACGGTACTGCTGCCCTGGCTGCCTCTACTACTGCTGCCTCGCCTAGTCTAAAACCCCCTAAGCGGTAGTACCGCCAGGGGCAGCGGTAGTACCGCTCTGGCGGCACTACCGTTGTACACTCAGTGTATTTCAGGCTTGTGCGAGGTAGTACCGCCTAAGCGGTAGTACCGCTTGGCTGCGGGCACAGGGCAGATAACGGTTGGATTCGAGGGCTCCTATAAAAGGGGGTCTTCTTCCCCAATGGTTCTGATCCCTTCGAGCCCGTGTTTGCCCCCATTGTTGACCTTCCTTGAGCTTGCTATCTCTCAATCCCTCCAATGATTCTTGCTAGTTCTTGAGGGAAAAGAGAGAGGAGATCTAGATCCACATCTCCACCAATCACTTTCTCCTCTATGTGAGGGGAACCCCTTGGATCTAGATCTTGGAGTTCTTTGTGTTCTCTTTCTTGTTCTTCCTCTCATATTCCTCCATAGCTTTCGTTGCTTTGGTGGGATTTGGGAGTGAGGGATTTGGGCACTCCGTGTGCCCTTGCCATTGCATTTGGTGCATCGGTTTGAGTTCTCCACGGTGATACGTGGAAGTGAAGTTTAATAAGCTTTTTACTCTTGGGTGCTTGGGCGCCCTAGACGGTTGGTGGTGCCTCGGAGCTCAATCATTGTGGTGTAAAGCTCCGGGCAAGCGTCGGGGTCTCCAATTAGGTTGTGGAGATCGCCCCGAGCAATTTGACGGGTACCGGTGACCGCCCCCAAGGGTTGCCAAAGTGTACGGGTTCGGTGACCGCCCCCAAGGGTTGCCATTTGTACGGGTTCGGTGACCGCCCTCAAGGGTCCCTTAGTGGAATCACGGCATCTTGCATTGTGCGAGGGCGTGAGGAGATTACGGTGGCCCTAGTGGCTTCTTGGGGAGCATTGTGCCTCCACACCGCTCCAAACAGAGATTAGCATCCGCAAGGGTGTGAACTTCGGGATACATCGTCGTCTCCGCGTGCCTCGGTTATCTCTTACCCGAGCCCTTTTACTTGTGCACTTTACTTTGTGATAGCCATATTATTTCATGTTATATATCTTGCTATCACTTAGTTGTTCATCTTGCTTAGCATAAGTTGTTGGTGCACATACGCGAGCCTTGTCGATTTAGGTTTGGTGCTTGACAAATTAAACGCTAGTTTTATTCCGCATTTGTTCAAGCCTAAACCGTAATTATTTTAAAGCGCCTATTCACCCCCCCTCTAGGCGACATCCACGATCTTTCAACGGTAGTATCGCCCCGTGCGGTACCTCCACCCTGACGCCTGCCGCTGTTCCTACTGTACTAAGTGTACTTAAGCGGTAGTACCGTTGATGAGGGACGGTAGTGCCGCTCCGGCGGCACTACCGCTCCCGTACTTCACGTGCACACTAAGCTACACCCGGAACCACCGCTCCAAGCGGTAGTACCGCTCGGCTGAGCGGTAGTACCGCTTGTGTGCGAGCTGAGCAGGTAACGGTTGGATTTTCCCCTTCCTATAAAAGGGGGTCTTCTTCCCCAATGGACCTTATCCTTTGAGCTCGTGTTTTGCCCCCATTGTTGACCTTCTTAGAGCTTGCTTTCTCTCAATCCCTCCAATGATTCTTGCTAGTTTTTGAGGGAAAAGAGAGAGGAGATCTAGATCCACATTTCCACCAATCACTTTCTCCTCTCTGTGAGGGGAACCCCTTGGATCTAGTTCTTGGTGTTCTCCTTGTTCTTCCTCTCATATTTCTCCATAGCTTTTGTTGTTGTGGTGGGATTTGGGAGTGAGGGACTTGACCACTTCGTGTGTTCTTGCCATTGCATTAGTTGCATCGGTTTGAGTTCTCCACGGTGATACGTGGAAGTGAAAAGTTGAGAAGCTTATTACTCTTGGGTGTTTGGGCACCCTAGAGCTTGTTCCTCTTGGGTGCTTTGGTGCCCTAGACGGTTGGTGTTGTCGGAGCTCAATCATTGTGGTGTAAAGCTCCGGGCAAGCATCGGGGTCTCCAATTAGGTGGTGGAGATTGCCCCGAGCAATTTGACGGGTACCGGTGACCGCCCCCAAGGGTTGCCAATTGTACGGGTTCGGTGACCGCTCCCAAGGGTTGCCATTTGTACGGGTTCGGTGACCGCCCTCAAGGGTCCCTTAGTGGAATCACGGCATCTTTCATTGTGCGAGGGCGTGAGGAGATTACGGTGGCCCTAGTGGCTTCTTGGGGAGCATTGTGCCTCCACACCGCTCCAAACGTAGATTAGCATCTGCAAGGGTGTCAACTTCGGGATACATCGTCGTCTCCGCATGCCTCGGTCATCTCTTACCCGAGCCCTTTACTTATGCACTTTACTTTGTGATAGCCATAGTGTTTCTTGTTATATATCTTGCTATCACTTAGTTGTTTATCTTGCTTAGCATAAGTTGTTGGTGCACATAGGTGAGCCTAGTTATTTTAGGTTTTGTGCTTGACAAATTAAACGCTAGTTTTATTCCGTATTTGTTCAAGCCTAAACCGTAATTATTTTAAAGCGCCTATTCACCACCCCCTCTAGGCGACATCCACAATCTTTCACCTGGGTTATCGAACCCACGAGAGGAAGATTCCCTTGAAGCGATGGTCTCTAGCAAGCTTTTGTTAAAGGATCAATTCAAGCTTTTGACCGGATCAATCAAGCAAATAGTGATTCAAACACTTATAATAAAAAAAGGTACGAGTATGAGGTCTTAATGCTTACAACCATGTATTTGTGTCGGGACCAAATATGATCTTAATTTGTGCGCTAGAAGTCACCCATCGAGATGTGCTTGTTACGAACCGAAGTGGGGGATGTGTCCAAATAACATCTTTGACCGACACGAGTCCTGCATCAAGAATCAGCTGTCCTACCGCCGACATGAAATCAGACAAGAGCTTTGGGCGTTCAATGACTACACCTCATGTATCCCCAAGGATAGGATCCGTATTACCCTACTAAACCTTACTTTCACCGGTGTTCTGTATAACACTTCACAGTCTCCTTACTCCTAGCCTCACCGTGCCTCGATCTCCATGATCCTGGGTACCTGCAGGGATGAAGATCACGAACAAGATAAGAGACATCTATGGAACAATTTTATTTCACACATACGGGATGTTAATTCAAAGCCCTTCCATTGATCCCCACAACAAATACAGAGGGTTGCAAGGCTCATGCCTCTGTTGGGGAACGTTGCATGGGAAACAAAAATTTTCCTACGCACACACAAGATCTATCCATGGTGATGAGCATCTACGAGAGGAAGAGTGAATCTACATACCCTTGTAGATCGCTAAGCGGAAGCGTTTAAGAAACGCGGTTGATGTAGTCGAACGTCTCCGTGATCCAAATCGCAAGTCGTCCCTCGATCCGATCACGAACTAGCGCCGAACGGACGGCACCTCCGCGTTCAACACACGTACGGCTTGATGACGCCTTCACCTCCTCGATCCAGCGAGCGATGGTGAAGTAGTGGTTGAGTTCCAGCAGCACGACGACGTGGTGATGGTGGTGAGGAACAATCTCTGCAGGGCTTCGCCAAGCGCTACGGAGATTATGACGGAGGAACTAGAGGGTTAGGGTTGCCGCACACGGCTTGGGGAAATCTTGATGTCTCTCGTGTGCTAGCCCTGCCCCTCTATTTATATGTTGAGCCTTGGGGTCTAAACTTGGAGTAAAAGCCTCCTCCAGGTCGGTTTTGCCCGCACAAGGTCGGTTTGGCCCGCAGGGAAAGAGTCCAACTCGGATCCCTGCCGAACCGTGTACAGCCGCGCACAAGCGGTAGTACCGCTTCACACAAGCGGTAGTACCGCTTGGGCGGTAGTACCGCTTCATACAAGCGGTAGTACCGCTCGGGCGGTAGTACCGCTTCACCAAGCGGTAGTACCGCTTACGCGGCAGCAAAACTACTTTTGCACTTTCCAATACCTCGTGGGCTTTTATCCCTTGGCCCATATAAAGTGTTCTCGCACCCGAACACTTCGGTAAACATCCGGAACCCCTTCCGGTGAATTCCGGAACCTCTTCCGGAGATCAAAACACTATTATCACATATATCAATCTTTACCTCCGGACTATTCCGGAGATCCTCGTCATGTCCGGGATCTTATCCGAGACTCCGAACAACTTTCGGTCACCAACATAATAACTCAATTATACTAATCGTCACCAAACGTTAAGTGTGTAGACCCTGCGGGTTCGAGAACCATGTAGACATGACCGAGACACCTCTACGGCCAATAACCAATAGCGGGACCTGGATGCCCATATTGGCTCCTACATATTCTACGAAGATCTTTTATCGGTCGAACCTCTATGTCAAGGATTCAGTTAATCCCGTATGCTGTTCCCTTTGTTCTTCGGTATGTTACTTGCCCGAGATTCGATCGTCGGTATCACTATACCTAGTTCAATCTCGTTACCGGCAAGTCTCTTTACTCGTTCCATAATACAAGATCCTGTGGCTAACTCTTTAGTCACTTTGCTTGCAAGGCTCAATGTGATGTTGTATTACCGAGTGGGCCCTGAGATACCTCTCCGTCACACGGAGTAACAAATCCCAGTCTTGATCCATGCCAACCCAACAGACACCCTCGGAGATACCTGTAGAGCACCTTTATAGTCACCCAGTTACGTTGCGACGTTTGATACACACAAGGTATTCCTCCGGTGTCAGTGAGTTGCATGATCTCATGGTCAAAGGAACAGATACTTGACATGCAGAAAACAATAGCAATAAACTGACACGATCAAATGCTACGTTTACAGTTTGGGTCTTGTCCATCACATCATTCTCCTAATGATGTGATCCCGTTATCAAATGACATCTCATGTCAATGGCTAGGAAACCTTAACCATCTTTGATCAACGAGCTAGTCAACTAGAGGCATACTAGGGACACAGTGTTGTCTATGTACCCACACATGTATTTGAGTTTCCAATCAATACAATTATAGCATGGATAATAAACGATTATCATGAACAAGGAAATATAATAATAACCAATTTATTATTGCCTCTAGGGCATATTTCCAACAGCCTCAACCCATACCTTACCGAACTAATCACACATGGAGATCAGATCGCAAGAAGAAAGCATTGAAGAACACATCTTGAAGATTAATTGATTGCAAATATGTCTTACAATGGATGCCTTGTGCGATGCACGATTACAAGTATGAACTAGATGAGGAAGCGCTATGGTGGTGATGGTGGCTATGGAGATGAAAATGGTGGCGGCTAGGGTTTGTGGATGAAGATGATGATGAGGATGTTCTGGTTGCTGTCGACGCTCTCCCCTCTCTCGTTCTGTTGACATTTCGATAGGGTCCCCTTTATAAAAGTTGTTCAGGTGGACGATCTACCTCGGTTTCCACGCCATACGGGCGCTCACGCCCGTATGGAACGCCGTCTTTTGGGCTGTTTCTGCAGAAACGCCTCCTGTTGATTCTTTCTTCCTCCATTTTCCTTCCTTTCCATTTCCACACGTGATTTCTTCCCTTTTTAGCCCATTTCCTGTGGAAACACATCAAAGAGAGGATTTGTGGAATCCTTTGCATTCATTAGTCATTAGTGGCAATATCAGAGCAAATGCCTCTTTTTTAAAATGAAATATCTCGGTTTAAACTAAGGTAGATGACTGTAAAAATATCACTCATCAGTAGGGTGTTATTTAGAACATTGGAATTTTATTATGGATACCATGACAATTTTACTAATTAGAGCATGATAGTTTTATTGTAGATAGCAGGTCAGTTTTATTATTTAGACCGTGGCAATTTCTTCAAGCACAGAAGGCAATTTCTTCAAGTACACATGGTAATTTCTTCAGAACCACATGGCAAGTTCACAAATTCATAAATTTGCCATCTTTTCAAATAACAAAATTACTAAGTTTGCCATCCTTTCAAAGAACAAAAATCCTAAATTTGTCACCTTTGCAAAGAACTAAATTCCGAAATTCGCCGTGTCACCATGGAAAATCACTAA
This sequence comes from Elymus sibiricus, assembly GCA_039707655.1. Lineage (NCBI taxonomy): Eukaryota > Viridiplantae > Streptophyta > Magnoliopsida > Poales > Poaceae > Elymus > Elymus sibiricus. The sequence goes on from CM077666.1 coordinate 354,289,149, forward strand.
ATTTGCCACGTGCCCATGGAAAATTTCTAAATTTTCCATATTTTTCAAAGGAGAAAATTCCTAACCTTGCCATGTCCCCATTGCAAAAATAGAAAAGTCGTCACGTCTGTTTGAGAACAAAATTTCCTAAAATTCACTTGTGCAGTTTCACTATATGTAGCATGACATTTTTATTATTTTTTACCATGGCAATGTTATTATTTAGGCCATGGTAGTTTTATTGTAGGTAGCATGGTACTTTTATTATTTAGCCCATGTCAATTTTATTATTGACCATGGCAAATTTATTACATATACCATGCCAAATACTTTTTAAAAGTTATCATGGGAACTTTGGGGTAGGGGGAGAGGTGCAGGGTAAAACACATGGCAATTGTTTTGTTCATAGCTTCTACAAGCTAGGCAAGTAGGTTTTGTCCAACCGGCAACTCACGTGATGATGGTAGGCTTGTAACTTTTTTTGTTTTTTCTTTTGTAGGGGACCATGACAATTTCTTGTATGTTTTTTTTTCTTTGCAATCGACCATGGAAAATTGGTAATCCCATGTACTCCCTTCATTCAAATATATAGGGCCTAATACGGTTTTCGAGGTTGCATTTGACCACGAGTTAGAGCAATAATATATGACATGCATGCTACTCAAAGCATACCGTCAAATTCGTATGTGAAATGACTTTCTAACAATATTTTTATATCATACATCTCATATAATAATAATTTTATCAGTAGTTGAAGGCAACCTCAAAAAAATTATTAGGCCCTATATATTTGGATGGAGGAAGTAGGGTTCTCACATAAACATTGCGTTTTATTGTGGGAGAACAAGTTTTTTGTAAGGTTGCCAGGTTATGATTTTCAAAAATAAATCCTATATTTTACTATGTTTTAGAGAAATTTATAGATTTTTTGGCTATAGTCACATGTCAATTTTATAAATTTTGATATATAGAACATCACAATTTGTGAAATTGAGTGGACTGATCACATAGAAATTTTATTAATTTTGTGTTCTCTAGAACATAGAAAGTTACATACATAACCGATGGCAAATTTGTAAGGAATCCATTTGTATCACTCAAAATGGCAAATTCTGGGAAATCGTCACTAGTACTAATTATTGGCAAATTCCCCCTTTTCATGTGTTTTACATGTATCCTTCAATATGCAATTATCCAAACTTGGCAGATTTTCCTATTTTTATGTTATATATGTTGGAAATATGCCCTAGAGGCAATAATAAATTGGTTATTATTATATTTCCTTGTTAATGATAATCGTTTATTATCCATGCTATAATTGTATTGATTGGAAACTCAAATACATGTGTGGGTACATAGACAACACTGTGTCCCTAGTAAGCCTCTAGTTGACTAGCTCGTTGATCAAAGATGGTTAAGGTTTCCTAGCCATTGACATGAGATGTCATTTGATAACGGGATCACATCATTAGGAGAATGATGTGATGGACAAGACCCAAACTGTAAACGTAGCATTTGATCGTGTCAGTTTATTGCTATTGTTTTCTGCATGTCAAGTATCTGTTCCTTTGACCATGAGATCATGCAACTCACTAACACCGGAGGAATACCTTGTGTGTATCAAACGTCGCAACGTTACTGGGTGACTATAAAGGTGCTCTACAGGTATCTCCGAGGGTGTCTGTTGGGTTGGCATGGATCAAGACTGGGATTTGTTACTCCGTATGACGGAGAGGTATCTCAGGGCCCACTCGGTAATACAACATCACAATGAGCCTTGCAAGCAATGTGACTAAAGTGTTAGCCACGAGATCTTGTATTACGGAACGAGTAAAGAGACTTGCCGGTAACGAGATTGAACTAGGTATAGTGATACCGACGATCGAATCTCGGGCAAGTAACATACCGAAGAACAAAGGGAACAGCATACGGGATTAACTGAATCCTTGACATAGAGGTTCGACCGATGAAGATCTTCGTAGAATATGTAGGAGCCAATATGGGCATCCAGGTCCCGCTATTGGTTATTGGCCGTAGAGGTGTCTCGGTCATGTCTACATAGTTCTCGAACCCGCAGGGTCTACACACTTAACGTTTGGTGACGATTAGTATAATTGAGTTATTATGTTGGTGACCGAAAGTTGTTCGGAGTCCCGGATAAGATCCCGGACATGACGAGGATCTCCGGAATAGTCCGGAGGTAAAGATTGATATATGTGATAATAGTGTTTTGATCTCTGGAAGGGTTCCGGAGTTCACCGGAAGGGGTTTCGGATGTTTACCGAAGTGTTCGGGTGCAGCAACACTTTATATGAGCCAAAGGGATAAAGCCCACAAGGTATTGGAAAGTGCAAAAGTAGTTTTGCTGCCGCGTAAGCGGTACTACCGCTTGGTGAAGCGGTACTACCGCCGGAGCGGTACTACCGCTTGTGTGAAGCGGTACTACCGCCCAAGCGGTACTACCGCTTGTGTGAAGCGGTACTACCGCTTGTGCGCGGCTGTGCACGGTTCGGCAGGGATCCGAGTTGGACTCTTTCCCTGCGGGCCAAACCGACCTTGTGCGGGCAAAACCGACCCGGAGGAGGCTTTTACTCCAAGTTTAGACCCCAAGGCTCAACATATAAATAGAGGGGCAGGGCTAGCACACGGGACACATCAGTATTTCCCAAGCCGTGTGCCGGCAACCCTAGCCCTCTAGTTCCTCCGTCATAATCTCCGTAGTGCTTGGCGAAGCCCTGCAGAGATTGTTCCTCACCACCATCACCACGCCGTCGTGCTGCTGGAACTCAACCACTACTTCACCATCGCTTGCTGGATCGAGGAGGTGAAGGCGTCATCAAGCCGTACGTGTGTTGAACGCGGAGGTGCCGTCCGTTCGGCACTAGATCGGAAGGATCGTGATTGGATCGCGGGACGCTCGGCGATTTGGATCGCGAAGACGTTCGACTACATCAACCGCGTTTATTAACGCTTCCGCTTAGCGATCTACAAGGGTATGTAGATTCACTCTCCCTCTCGTAGATGCTCATCACCATGGATAGATCTTACGTGTGCGTAGGAAAATTTTTGTTTCCCATGCAACGTGCGCCAACAGTGGCATCATGAGCTAGGTCTATACGTAGATGAGATCTCGAGTAGAACACAAACGAGTTGTGGGCGTGGGTGTATACATATTGCTTGCCGTTACTAGTTGATACTTGATTCAGCGGTATTGTGAGATGAAGCGGCCCGGACCGACATTACGCGTACGCTTACGCGAGACTGGTTTTACCGCTGCGTGCACTTGTTGCATAAAGGTGACTGGCGGGTGTCTGTCTCTCTCACTTTAGTTGAATCGGTTCAATGAAGAGGGTTCTTTTAGAAGATCAAAAAGCAATCACTACACCACGTTGTGGTTTTGCGTAGGTAAGAACGGTTCTTGCAAACCCGTAGCAGCCACGTAAAATTTGCAACAACAATTAGAGGACGTCTAACTTGTTTTTGCAGGGTATGTTGTGATGTGATATGGCCAATTACATGATGAGATATATGTGATGTATGAGATGATCATGTGTTGTATAGAATATCACGACTTGCATGTCGATGAGTACGGCAACTGGCAGGAGCCATAGAGTTGTCTTTAATTATTGTATGACCTGCGTGTCAATCATTAAGCGCTATGTAATGCTTTACTTTATCGCTAAACGTTAGCAATAGTCGTGGAAGCAACAGTCGGCGCGACAACCTCATGGCGACACGTTGATGGAGATCAAGATGATGGAGATCATGGTGTCATGCCGGTGACGATGGAGATCATGCCGGTGCTTTGGAGATGGAGATCAAAAGCACGAGTTCATGGCCATATCATGTCACTTATGATTTGCATGTGATGTTAATCCTTTTATGCATCTTATTTTGCTTAGGACGACGGTAGCATTATAAGGTGATCCCTCACTTAAATTTCAAGATAAAATTGTGTTCTCCCCAAGTGTGCACCGTTGCGAAAGTTCGTCGTTTCGAGACACGCCGTGATGATCGGGTGTGATAGACTCTACGTTCGCATACAACGGGTGTAAGCCATGTTACACGTGCGGAACACTCGGGTTAAACTTGACGAGCCTAGCATGTACAGACATGGCCTCGGAACACAAGAGACCGAAAGGTCGAACATGAGTCATATAGTAGATATGATCAACATGAAGATGTTTACCATTGAAACCACCTCAACTCACGTGATGATCGGACTTGAGTTGGTGGATTTGGATCATGTTACACTCGAATGATCGGAGGGATGTCAATTTGAGTGGGAGTTTTTTTTTTAAATATGATTAACTAAACTCATTATCTAAGAACAATAGTCTAAGTTGTCTTTGCTATATTTATGTTGTAGATCATGGCTCGCGCAGTAGCACCCCTGAATTTTAATGCGTTCCTAGAGAAAGCTAAGTTGAAAGATGATGGAAGTAACTTTGTGGACTGGGCCCGTAATCTAAGGATTATCCTTACGGCTTCCCAGAAGGCTTATGTCCTTGATGCACCGCTTGGTGATCCACCTGCTCCAGTTGAGTCTCTAGACGTTGTGAACGCCTGGCAGGCTCGTTCTGATGATTACTCAATAGTTCAATGTGCAATGTTGTATGGCTTAGAACCGGGACTTCAAAGACGTTTTGAACGTCATGGAGCATATGAGATGTTCCAGGAGTTGAAGTTTATCTTTCAGAAGAATGCCCGGATCGAGAGATATGAGATCTCCGATAAGTTCTATGTTTGCAAGATGGAGGAGAACGGGTCTATCAGTGATCACGTGCTCAGAATGTCTGGGTACTCCACCCGTCTGGCTGAGTTAGGGATGCCCCTTCCGCCAGAGGCTATCACTGACAGAGTTCTTCAATCATTGCCACCTAGCTACAAGAGCTTCGTGTTGAACTATAACATGCACGGGATGAACAAGTCAGTCGCCGAGCTGTTTGCGATGCTGAAAGCCGCTGAGTTTGAAATTCAGAAGGAGCATCAAGTGTTGATGGTCAATAAAACCACTAGTTTCAAGAAAAATGGCAAGGGTAAGAAGGGTAACTCCAAGAAGAGTGGCAAAGCAGTTGCTCCTCTCGTGAAGAAACCCAAGGCTGGACCCAAACCAGAAACTGTGTGTTTTCATTGCAAGGGAACTGGACACTGGAAGCGGAATTGCCCCAAGTATTTGGCTGACAAGAAGGCGGCCAACAACAAACAAGGTATATATGATATACATGTTATTGATGTGTACCTTACCAACTCTCGTTGTAGTGCCTGGGTATTTGATACCGGTGCGGTTGCTCATATTTGCAACTCAAAACAGGAACTGCGGAATAGACGGAGGCTGGCAAAGGACGAAGTGACGATGCGCGTGGGAAATGGTTCCAAGGTTGATGTGATCGCCGTCGGCACGCTCGCTCTTCGATTACCGTCGGGATTAGTGATGAACCTAAATAAGTGTTATTTGGTGCCTGCGTTAAGCATGAACATTATATCTGGATCTTGTTTATTGCGAGACGGTTACTCATTTAAATCAGAGAATAATGGTTGTTCTATTTATATGAGTAATATCTTTTATGGTCATGCACCCGATGTGAGGGGTTTATTCTTATTGAATCTCGATAGTAATGATACACATGTTCATAACATTGATGCCAAAAGATGTAGAATTGATAATGATAATACCACTTTCTTGTGGCACTGCCGTTTAGGTCATATTGGCGTAAAACGCATGAGGAAGCTCCATGCTGATGGACTTTTGGAGTCACTTGATTTTGAATCACTTGACACATGTGAGCCATGCCTCATGGGCAAGATGACTAAAACGCCGTTCTCTGGAATAATGGAACGGGCAAGTGACTTATTGGAAATCATACATACTGATGTGTGCGGTCCGATGAGCATTGAGGCACGCGGTGGTTATCGTTACTTTCTCACCTTCACTGATGACTTAAGTAGATATGGGTATATTTACTTAATGAAACACAAGTCTGAAACATTTGAAAAGTTCAAACAATTTCAGAGTGAAGTTGAGAATCATCGTAACAAGAAGATTAAATTCCTACGATCTGATCGAGGAGGAGAATATCTGAGTTATGAGTTTGGCAGTCACTTAAGACAGTGTGGAATTGTTTCACAATTAACACCGCCTGGAACACCACAGCGTAATGGTGTGTCCGAACGTCGTAATCGAACCTTATTGGATATGGTGCGATCTATGATGTCTCTTGCCGATTTGCCACTATCGTTTTGGGGTTATGCATTAGAGACAGCTGCATTCACTTTAAATAGGGCACCATCGAAATCCGTTGAGACGACGCCATATGAACTTTGGTTTGGCAAGAAGCCAAAGCTGTCGTTTCTTAAAGTTTGGGGATGTGATGCTTATGTCAAAAAGCTTCAGCCTGAAAAGCTGGAACCCAAAGCGGAGAAATGCGTCTTCATAGGATACCCAAAAGAGACAGTTGGGTATACCTTCTACCTCAGATCCGAAGGCAAAGTGTTTGTCGCTAAAAACGGAACATTTCTTGAGAAAGAGTTTCTCTCGAAAGAATTGAGTGGGAGGAAGATAGAACTTGATGAGGTTGTTGAACCTTTACTTCAACCTGAGAGTAGCGCAGCGCAGAAAGTTGTTTCTGTGGAGCCTACATTAGCTGAAGAGGAAGTTAATGATGATGATCATGAAGCTTTGGATCAAGTTGCTATCGAACCTCGTAGGTCGACAAGGACGCGTACTGCTCCTGAGTGGTACGGCAACCCTGTCTTAGAGGTCATGTTGTTAGACAACGATGAACCTACGAGCTATGGAGAAGCGATGATGGGCCCGGATTCCGAGAAGTGGTTAGAGGCCATGAAATCCGAGATGGGATCCATGTATGAAAACAAAGTATGGACTTTGGAAGTATTACCTGAAGGGCGTAAGGCCATTCAGAACAAATGGATCTTTAAGAGGAAGACAGACGCGGACGGTAATGTCACCGTCTATAAAGCTCGACTTGTGGCAAAGGGTTTTTCACAAGTTCAAGGAGTTGACTACGATGAGACCTTCTCACCCGTAGCGATGCTTAAGTCCGTCAGAATCATGTTAGCAATAGCTGCCTTTTTCGATTATGAAATTTGGCAGATGGATGTCAAAACAGCGTTCCTTAACGGTTTCCTTAAGGAAGAGTTGTATATGATGCAACCAGAAGGTTTTGTCGATCCAGAGAATGCTGACAAAGTTTGCAAACTCCAGCGATCCATTTATGGACTGGTGCAAGCATCTCGGAGTTGGAATCTTCGTTTTGATGAGGTGATCAAAGCGTTCGAGTTTATACAAGTTTACGGAGAAGCTTGTATTTACAAGAAAGTGAGTGGGAGCTCTATAGCGTTTCTAATATTATATGTGGATGACATATTGCTGATTGGAAACAATATAGAAATGCTGGAAAGCGTAAAGGAATATTTGAACAAGAGTTTTTCAATGAAGGACCTAGGAGAAGCTGCTTTCATATTAGGCATCAAGATCTATAGAGATAGATCAAGACGCTTAATAGGACTTTCACAAAGCACATACCTTGATAAGATTTTGAAGAAGTTCAAAATGGATCAGTCCAAGAAGGGGTTCTTGCCTGTTTTGCAAGGTGTGAAGTTGAGTAAGACTCAATGCCCAGTGACTGCAGAAGATAGAGAAAAGATGAGTGTCATCCCCTATGCTTCGGCCATAGGCTCTATCATGTATGCAATGCTGTGCACAAGACCCGATGTCAGCCTTGCCATAAGTATGGTCGGAAGGTTTCAAAGTGATCCAGGAATGGAACACTGGACGGCGGTCAAGAATATCCTGAAGTACCTGAAAAGGACTAAGGACATGTTTCTCGTTTATGGAGGTGATCAAGAGCTCGTCGTAAAGGGTTACGTCGATGCAAGCTTTGACACTGATCCGGATGACTCTAAGTCGCAAACCGGATACGTATTTATTCTTAATGGGGGTGCGGTTAGCTGGTGCAGTTCCAAGCAAAGCGTGGTAGCTGATTCTACATGCGAAGCGGAGTACATCGCTGCCTCGGAGGCGGCGAAGGAAGGTGTCTGGATGAAGGAGTTCATGACAGATCTTGGAGTAGTGCCTAGTGCGCTTAACCCAATGACTCTGTTTTGTGATAACACTGGTGCCATTGCTCTAGCCAAGGAACCAAGATTTCACAAGAGGACCAGACACATAAAACGACGTTTCAATTCCATCCGCGATTACATCAAGGAGGACGACATAAATATTTGCAAAGTACACACGGATCTAAATGTTGCAGATCCGATGACTAAACCTCTTCCAAGGGCTAAACATGAACAACACCAGAACTGCATGGGTGTTCGATTCATTACAATGTAAATCACATAGTGATGTGAACTAGATTATTGACTCTAGTGCAAGTGGGAGACTGTTGGAAATATGCCCTAGAGGCAATAATAAATTGGTTATTATTATATTTCCTTGTTAATGATAATCGTTTATTATCCATGCTATAATTGTATTGATTGGAAACTCAAATACATGTGTGGGTACATAGACAACACTGTGTCCCTAGTAAGCCTCTAGTTGACTAGCTCGTTGATCAAAGATGGTTAAGGTTTCCTAGCCATTGACATGAGATGTCATTTGATAACGGGATCACATCATTAGGAGAATGATGTGATGGACAAGACCCAAACTGTAAACGTAGCATTTGATCGTGTCAGTTTATTGCTATTGTTTTCTGCATGTCAAGTATCTGTTCCTTTGACCATGAGATCATGCAACTCACTAACACCGGAGGAATACCTTGTGTGTATCAAACGTCGCAACGTTACTGGGTGACTATAAAGGTGCTCTACAGGTATCTCCGAGGGTGTCTGTTGGGTTGGCATGGATCAAGACTGGGATTTGTTACTCCGTATGACGGAGAGGTATCTCAGGGCCCACTCGGTAATACAACATCACAATGAGCCTTGCAAGCAATGTGACTAAAGTGTTAGCCACGAGATCTTGTATTACGGAACGAGTAAAGAGACTTGCCGGTAACGAGATTGAACTAGGTATAGTGATACCGACGATCGAATCTCGGGCAAGTAACATACCGAAGAACAAAGGGAACAGCATACGGGATTAACTGAATCCTTGACATAGAGGTTCGACCGATGAAGATCTTCGTAGAATATGTAGGAGCCAATATGGGCATCCAGGTCCCGCTATTGGTTATTGGCCGTAGAGGTGTCTCGGTCATGTCTACATAGTTCTCGAACCCGCAGGGTCTACACACTTAACGTTTGGTGACGATTAGTATAATTGAGTTATTATGTTGGTGACCGAAAGTTGTTCGGAGTCCCGGATAAGATCCCGGACATGACGAGGATCTCCGGAATAGTCCGGAGGTAAAGATTGATATATGTGATAATAGTGTTTTGATCTCTGGAAGGGTTCCGGAGTTCACCGGAAGGGGTTCCGGATGTTTACCGAAGTGTTCGGGTGCAGCAACACTTTATATGAGCCAAAGGGATAAAGCCCACAAGGTATTGGAAAGTGCAAAAGTAGTTTTGCTGCCGCGTAAGCGGTACTACCGCTTGGTGAAGCGGTACTACCGCCGGAGCGGTACTACCGCTTGTGTGAAGCGGTACTACCGCCCAAGCGGTACTACCGCTTGTGTGAAGCGGTACTACCGCTTGTGTGCGGCTGTGCACGGTTCGGCAGGGATCCGAGTTGGACTCTTTCCCTGCGGGCCAAACCGACCTTGTGCGGGCAAAACCGACCCGGAGGAGGCTTTTACTCCAAGTTTAGACCCCAAGGCTCAACATATAAATAGAGGGGCAGGGCTAGCACACGGGACACATCAGTATTTCCCAAGCCGTGTGCCGGCAACCCTAGCCCTCTAGTTCCTCCGTCATAATCTCCGTAGTGCTTGGCGAAGCCCTGCAGAGATTGTTCCTCACCACCATCACCACGCCGTCGTGCTGCTGGAACTCAACCACTACTTCACCATCGCTCGCTGGATCGAGGAGGTGAAGGCGTCATCAAGCCGTACGTGTGTTGAACGCGGAGGTGCCGTCCGTTCGGCACTAGATCGGAAGGATCGTGATTGGATCGCGGGACGCTCGGCGATTTGGATCGCGAAGACGTTCGACTACATCAACCGCGTTTATTAACGCTTCCGCTTAGCGATCTACAAGGGTATGTAGATTCACTCTCCCTCTCGTAGATGCTCATCACCATGGATAGATCTTACGTGTGCGTAGGAAAATTTTTGTTTCCCATGCAACGTTCACCAACAATATACCTGTCCTAAATTAGAGCATGGCAATTTAATTATCGTAGATACCTTGGCACATAACCCCTAAAAAAAGATACCTTGGCACATTCATTGAATATATCATGGTAAAATTTTAAATTAGAGGATGAAAGTTTTATAGAGTATAGCATGGCATTTGTTTCTATATTTTTAGAGCATGGCAATTGTAAATTTATGTTTCTTTGTTTTTATGTCTCAGAATATTAATTGTTTTGTTGATGACAATTTTTTTTTCAAAAAAGGAGCTAATTGAGCCTATCTTTTTTTTTCCTGCGCGCTACATGGGCCAACTTGTGGTCGCACTGGAATCGCACTACAACGAACGTACGAGAGAGGGACACCGGTTCGCCGAATGGAACCTTCCCCAATGAACGTTTCGTCAAGCACAAAAGGCAATTTCTTCAAGTACACATGGCAATTTCTTCAGAACCACATGACAAGTTCACAAATTCCTAAAATTGCCGTCTTTTCAAAGACAGAAGTTACTATGTTTCCCATCCTTTCGAAGAAAAAAAAAATCCTAATTTTGTCATCTTTTGAAAGAACTAAATTCCTAAATTCGCCATGTGCCCATGGAAAATCACTTAATTTTCCACGTGCCCATGGCAAATTCCTAAATTTGCCATCTTTTTCAAAGGAGAAAATTCCTAATTTTCCCATGTCCCTATTGCAAAATTCCAAAATCCACCACGTTTGTTTGAGACAAACTTTCCTAAAATTCACTTGTGCAACTTCATTATATGTAGCATAGCATTTTTGTTATTTTTACCATGGCGATATTATTATTTAGACCATGGTAGTTTTATTGTAGGTAGCATGGTACTTTTATTATTTAGACCATGTCAATTTTATATTATTTAGACCATGGCAAATTTATTAATTATACCATGGAAAATTTATTACATATACCATGCCAAACACTTTTAAACTTTATCATGCGAAGTTTGGGGTAGGGGGAGAGGTGGAGGGTCAAACACATGGCAATTTTTTGTTCATAGCTTCTACGAGCTGGGCAAGTAGGTTTTGTCCAACCGGCGGCAACTCACGCGATGATGGTAAGCTTGTAAAAAAAATTGTAGGGGACCATGACAATTTCTTGTATGTATTTTTTCTTTGCAATCGACCATGGCAAATTGGCAATCCCATGTACTCCCTTCATTCGAATATATAGGGCCTAATACGATTTTCAAGGTTGCATTTGACCACGAGTTAGAGCAATGATATATGACATGCATGCTACTCAAAGCATACCGTCAAATTAGTATGTGAAATGACTTTCTAACGATATTTTTTATATCATACATCTCATATATTAATAATTTTATCAGTGGTTGAAGGCAACCTCAAAAAAATTATTCGGTCTTATATAATTGGATGGAGGAAGTAGGATTCTCACAAAAACATTATGTTTTGTTGTGGGAGAACAAGTTTTTTGTAAGGTTGCCATGTTATGATTTTAAAAAAATCCTATATTTTACTATGTTTTAGAGAAATTTATAGAATTTTTGGCTATAGTCACATGCCAATTTTATAAATTTTGATCTATAGAACATGGCAGTTTGTGAAATTGAGTGGACTGATCACATGGGAATTTTATGAATTTTGTGTTCTCTAGAACATGGAAAGTTACATACATAACCGATGTCAAATTTGTAAGGAATCCATTTGTAACACTCAAAATGGCAAATTCTGGGAAATCGTCACTAGTACTAATTATTGGCAAATTCCCCCTTTTTCATGTGTTTTACATGTATCCTTCAATATGCAATTATCCAAACTTGGCAAATTTTCCTAATTTTTATGTTATATACTTGTCCAAAATTAGAGCATGGCAATTTTATTATTGTAGATACCTTGGCACATAACCCCTCAAAAAAAGATGCATTGGCACATTCATTGAATATACCGTGGTAAAATTTTAAATTAGAGGATGAAAGTTTTATAGAGTATAACATGGCATTTGTTTTTATATTTTTAGAGCATGGCAATTGTAAATTTATGTTTCTCTGATTTTTATGTCTCAGAATATTAATTTTTTTTGTTGATGAAATTATTTTTTTCAAAAAATGAGTTAATTGAGCCTATCTTTTTTTTCCCTGCGCGCTACATGGGCCAACCTGTGGTCGCGCTGGAATCACACTACAGCGAATGTACGAGAGAGGGACACCGGTTCGCTGAATGGAACCTTCCCCAACGAACGTTTTGGCCGCTCCGGGTGCCTTGTGGGAGTGATCGCCAGCTATTGGCGTATGGAACCGCACTATTGGTAACATCACAAAAGTTACACTAGGCCATAATATACCAACACTATACAAGTATAGTATTTAAACGCATTAGCATGTGTGTGAGATAAGAAAACATTGCGCAATCACGTCTGCGTGTGTATGAATGCCAAGCTCCATTAGATATGTGTATGGGAAAATACATTAAATCCAATGAAGATAAAGCTCCATCTCCAACAAAGCTGGCAATAATTAAGAACTTCTGAATTCCGATCCAAACCGTGTTTGGTATGAATGAATCCGATATAAATAAATTAAATATGAATGAAGAAACAGAAACGTGGATCCGTGTCATCAACTCCACACCCAAAAAGTAACGAAACGCCGCCAACAGCTCCGTTCCCTTTCCGCACCCAAACTGGTGGCTCACGAAGCGCCTACGTGGCCCGATCGGGGTCGTCGGCTCAGCCTGCTTCAACCACTGCCGGTGGTTTGCAACCCTCCGTCGGCCCCCCCTGAGATCACCAGGGGAGATCAACTCGCTGACTCAGATCCTCCTCTCTGGAGTCAAATCCTCATCAGCCTCGACGCATCAACGGCGATTAGCTAATTGTATTTCCGTCCGTCCAAAATAACGCGGCCCGCTCCCAATGATCATCCCGTCCCGTTGTTCCCGTTGCCGTCAGTTGACAATAGCTGTGCACGCACTGTGCTACATGTCGTCGTCGGCTACCTTTGTCCACGACACTATATAGCTGTCGCTGAGCTCGAGACTTCTTCTCATTCTTCTTTCCACATCGCCCCGAGATCCATCTGCTCCGTTTATTGGGTTTCTCGGTGCTTCGGTGCTTTGCTACGCATCCAGGTGCCCTTGTTGACCTGGAGGATTCGGAGGCTTCACGAGGAGTCTATCTAACCGGACTGGTTGGAGTTTGGAAGAGCAAGGGATCAATGACGATCTGCGCGGGTTTCGGTTCCTACCGGGCGTCGCCGGCGGACATGCGAGTCGTGACGTCGGACGGGCAGAGCATCGCCGCGCATTCCTACGTTCTTGTAAGCCACTTTGCCGCTTGTTTGATTTATATGCGGTGGATCTTGCTTTTTGCGTGTTCTTGAATGATTAGCTGATTCCAAATCGGGCGGCGATATGCAGGCCTCGGCGTCGCCGGTGCTGGAGCGGGAGATCGACAGGGCGCAGCGCGGGTGGGGCACCGAGTGCACCATCCGCGTCCTCGGCGTCTCCTTCGACGCCGTCCACGCCTTCATCCACTTCCTCTACTCTTCCAAGTCCAAGGTGGTGCCCGCGGAGGAGGAGGCGGTGGGCGCGAACTGGGCGCAGCTGCTGGCGCTGTCGCATGCGTACCGGGTGGGTTGGCTCAAGCGGGCGGCGGAGGCGGCCGTGTCGGCGCGCCTCACGCCGGAGCGCGCCGTCGACATGCTGAAGCTGGCAAGGCTCTGCGACGCGCCGCGGCTGTACATGCGGTGCGCGCGCCTCGCGGCCAAGGAGTTCGCCGCCGTGGAGCAGTCCGACGGGTGGCGCTTCGCGCGGCGCCACGACGCCGCGCTCGAGCTCGAGCTCCTCCAGCTCCTCGAGGACGCCGACCAGCGGAAGGAGCGGTGGGCGCGCGAGCGGGCCGCGCAGGAGGCGTGCCGGCAGCTCGGCGAGGCCATGGCCTCCCTCGAGCACATCTTCCCCGGCGACTCCGGCGCCAAGGCCGTCTACGCGGACGCGGACGCGCCGTGCGCGAGGGCAGGGTGCACGTGCCGGGGCCTGCAGCTGCTGATGCGCCACTTCGCGACGTGCGCGAAAAAGATGGCGCCCGGCGGGTGCAAGCGGTGCAAGCGCATGCTGCAGCTGTTCCGGCTCCACGCCTCCGTCTGCGACCGGCCGGACCGGGCCTGTCGTGTGCCGCTGTGCAGGTGAGAAAACGCATTTGGGAAAACACGCTTTCTATCAAACGTGGCGCTTTTGGCAAACGTGCGGACGGTAGATCGGCAACCGAGAACCAGGTTGGCGAGATCGTTACCCGGCGCCCTTTCCGCGAAAGGAAATTGGTTCGTACTTCATCACAATATACAAGGAAATTGGACGTACTAGCCTTCGTCCTCTTGCATGAAAGCGACTTGGACGGCCATGGCAACGCCGCCAAAAGAGCGCCATGCAAACGCACATGACGAATCTGACGCACGCCTAATGGTGCTAGCTGTTTTTTACGTCTGGTGACGAAGTGAGATCTAACGTTTCATCGTGGTTGGCTGATTTTCGCAGCCATTTCAAGGCCAAGGCGCAGACGGGGGAGGCGGACAAGACATGGCGGCTTCTGGTGAAGAAGGTGACGAGGGCGAAGGTGATGTCCTCCTTGGCCGAGAGGAAGGTGGTGCCGGAGGTCGTTGCCGAGTCGTGGGCGAGATACAACCGTAGAGGAGCCAGGTTGAGATGAGAAATGTCGTTTCTCTTGTCTCGGTCGTGTAGTTTTAATCCTTGTCGTTAGCAACGAGGTGTGGTGAACTCAAGTTGTACTATCTATCGTCTAGTAGTTCTAGCTAGTGATAGTCTACTTAGAGCATCTCACTTATGACTTGCGATGGTTATACTATAGTACTCCCTTCGTTTCAAATATAGTGCGTTCTTGGTTTCCGTGCTTCAATTTTGACCATAAATTTAACCAACGAGACCGACTGCGGCGGGAGCAAAAATTATACCACGTTGGTTAAATTTATGGTCAAAGTTGAACCTCGGGAAGCGCGGGCGCACTATATTTTAAAACAGAGGGAGTAGTGTTTACTGCACATCCATGCTTTGTCTGAACGACACCCATGCTGCTGTGTTGCCGGTCGCATGAGCCACGGTTTCCATGCGTCTGAACTGGTCCCGTGCGATCCACCGACAGTCCCGACCCCACGGTGCAGTGAGTGCGGCCAGCGATTCTTCGGCTCACCCAGCAGGCAAGTCACCAGACATATAATATAGCAGGGAGCGAATTTCATACTCTTACCCATTAGGGAGCTAAAGAGTTAATCAAACCCACTGCTTGCTTAATGCAATCAACGGCTTAAATTTATTTTATACTCTTATGTCTAATGTGAAAAGGGGAGGTAAGAGGGAGCATGTTAAAAAACCTCTAAAAATAATAATATATCAGGGAGCGAGCAAGATTAATCGAACGTGACTCCTACTCGCTGTTACTCTTTGTCTGGTCCATGCAGCCAAAATATGCTCGTCTGGGTCTAGGACTAGCTGCTGCTGTAACCGTGCCATTGCCGCAGCTTGTATAAGGGTTGGAAGTGGCAGATCTAATGAGACCTCCCGTTATGAAGAAGAGTAGGAGCCAACTGGAGTCCCACAATACACACACACACATGTCAGAGAGACAGTGCCAAGACGGGGACTCGTCGATCGATGCCAACTCCACCGTCTGGATCCGGAGGATCACCGTGTGCGGATCCGCCGAGGTGCGTGCGTTCATTCGCATGCAAAGCTTTCATTTCCTTACGCTGCCTGTTGGTGTCGACATCTGCGGAAAGAAGAGCCTGACGGTGCTCCTGGCTCGTGTCCCCATGTACTATACGTACGTGTACGGTGAACATAGTAGTAGCACAGTAGAACAACGCCGCACGTCGTCTAACGGGCGGGACCAGATTTAAGGAGCACCGCCCGCTTGGTCTACCCTACAGGAGAAAACAACAGATTGATCGCCTCGGCGCGCGCACGAAAGCGAGGTGCGTTCACCAGCATGACGAAGAAGTGGCACCGCACCGCCATTTCGTCGCGACCTGCTCGCCTCAGCATCACAACGCTCCCTCCAATCCAATGCACGCGAGAAATACAAGAGCGCACACCCGCAAAAAATAAAAAAACAAGAGCGCACAGGTACAGATAGCCAGCGACAAAGACCTGGCTTCAGCTTCAAAAATATCATCAACCCAAGAAGGGAACATCGCCATGCCGTTGATGGTGTGATAGTGTACCACCCTGTCCTCTTCATCACCGCGCCAAAATCCAAGTGCTCCAACACCGACGTACACGGTGCACCGAACGTCTGAGAGGAGTCGCGGTCGTGCTAAGGACGGCGATTTTCGCTGCAGGTAACGGACGGCCCAGTATAGCGCGCGCACCCCACCTGGGTCGGTCGATCAGGTGGCGACCGGTGCAGGTTGGCGCGCAGCTCTGTTTACATGCCGTACCCGTCTCGATCCAGCTATGGAAGCAGGGGTCGCCGTAAGAGGAGGCACGTCTTGTCTTCCGTCGTGATCTCGGGCTGGGGCCGCCGGCCGGCGTGCAGCGGTTGGCAACAGCAGGTCTATTGGCCGCCGTTCGCACCCCTAGCTTATTCGCTCGCCGTGATCGTGACGTGCACCGAAGCTGATATCGTACCTGGTCTGTCTCGACCTATTCCAATCACGCGATGGGCTATCAGACTGTCATCTTCTCTACACTCACTTGCAGGTGATACCAGCCCACTTCTCTGTTGCAATTGACACCAACTAAACAAATGAAATGAAATGGAAGAATTTCCGCTACAAAACACTCAATTTCTCGATGTTTCGATGCGAATTTCTTGACTTTCCATATATAGAAAGAGTAAAAATAAAAATTGCAGGTCATCTCGGAGGAAAGGAAATTGCACCCTTCGCATGGGCTCCCATGCATTTGTATGGTCTGGAGAAGCTAAGCTTACTTGTCTTATAGTTTAGCTGCTTTATCTGTCTTTGGTTTTCTCAATTGACAAATTCCACAACAAATCTCTACAACTTTACTCATCGGACACAAGAGCTCACTTTACTGCAACTGCCTACTCTCCTTAGACATGCTGCCACTCCGATACATACTCGATCTCCGTCAAAAAATAATGTGACGGAAGCCGCTATAAACAAACTATAACTTGGCCAAGCAATGATCGATGCTAGGTAAGTAAGTAGTCAAGTGGTACAGCAATCTTCTCCTACATACATCATTGCTAGCTTACAGGTTACAAAAGAGAGATTGCTGGTCAGCTTATACACATCACTGACTGCCAATGCGAAATGGAGGCCAGAAGAACATATCACCAATACTTCATCAAATGGAATGGAAGGCTATCTTAAGACGCGCTGCGGAACGTGGGCCGAAAGAACTGCACACAACAGGCAGGAAGGAAGTCAACACTAGCAATATAGGAGTAAATTTGTTGGCAAAAAAAAAAACTAGGAACTGGATGTTACCTTCAGATATGTTGAAGGACAGTTTCTGTGCAAAAATTTCTCTGGGGTTTAATGTTTTATTGGATAGTAAGATGTTATCCAAGTTTTCTTTTCTGCAAATTGAAC
The DNA here is from genome assembly GCA_039707655.1 of Elymus sibiricus. NCBI lineage: Eukaryota > Viridiplantae > Streptophyta > Magnoliopsida > Poales > Poaceae > Elymus > Elymus sibiricus. The sequence continues at coordinate 354,306,943 of CM077666.1, forward strand.
ATGAAGACTATGTCATTAATAGGCTCGACTTAATATGCAATACCAAGCGAAATGGAACCCCCAAAAAACATTTACATATATTCAAAAAAAAGTTAGCAAACGGCGGTAGTACGCCATTTATTCAAGGACCACAGCGGAAAACACTTTCAGTTTGTCCTTCACATCAAAATGTTTATCAGTATTAAAGCAGAGAATCCTGCTGTCAATTACGTACCGAGCCCAAGAAGGAACAAATTTCCTTCTGCGCCTTGCTTCTTGTACATGTTCGTCATAATCATCATCATCCTCATCATCAGAATCTTTATACGGAGTCATTGTGTAGGACTGGCAAGAGTTCCATTAACATCAGAGCAGAGGATTCAAAAATTAGCGTGGTTGCTGATGCTAGAGTGAAATCAATGAAAAGCACTACAAACTGATACTAATGTCAAATGAGAAATCAAAACAGCTCAGGTTGACAACCTATTTTTGCTTTGTCCCAGCTGCGATGACGCTACAGATGTTTGTGCGTTCTAACAATATTGCCGCATTCTAAGAATTATTTCCCCAAATGGAGAGAAAAATATTTAGGGTGTCGTTACTCATGTCTTCCAAAGTCTTCTCTTAGCATGTTAATAACAAACTGATGAGCATGCATTATGGAGTAGAAGCCACTATCATGTAACCATTCCAAAAGAACTTCCGTTAGTATATCTGTATACAAGTATATTGACTTGTAATACTGTTTATTATTTGCAGACATGTAACATAACAGTCGTGTCAATATCAAAGACGAATGAGTAGTACCAACATATGCAGATTTACAGACGACAACATTCTGCATGATGAAGTTAAATAAAAAGGCATACCTCCTCGATACTGTTCAGGATATTTTCCTTGGCATCAGATCCAAAACTTGCATTCCTGTCATCTACTGCAACACCTTTCTCGTCCTTACTTTCATTGGCCTTGTATCGAAGGGCATGTTCGGTAGTCTCATCGGGTTTAACTTGGTTTTTGCCTACATCAACCAAATTCTTCCTTGGCTCCATATTATCCTGCCATGATATTAAATATCAAAAAACAAAAAACCCCCTCTGTTCGAGTATATAGCACACATGACGCTTGGGAACCATACATTTTGAAAGCTCTATGCATATCTAATATTACAAATTTCATATGATCAACCAGAGAATTTTGCCACTCCAATTACAAAAAAACATATATTTCTAAACAGAGTACTGTTTGAGGGGGGGGGGGGGGGGGGGTATAAATAAGATATATATTATATATATATATATACAGGGAAAATGCATCCTACCACTACGCGGTAGTTACCTTTACCTCATCCACCGTACATTATTCCAAGATTCATGCAACCTCATTACCCTTTTGGAGCGCATGAAGTAAGCGGGTTCAAGTAAAAAATCCAACCTGCAAGGGCCAAGTACTCTGCCTATATTCTAGGGATATCTATCTGGACAGAAATTAGGATAAGCAAATGGCTAACAGACTCTCTCTGGATGCACGGATGTTTCTTGATTCAGAGTTCTGGCCATACCGTCGCCATAGATCGGAGGCAAACTGATTGTCGGCATCACGTTACTCGCACCATTTGCCATCAGCGCTGGCGGCTATGTTGTTAACTCACTCCAGGTCTGTGCCACGCGCGTCTACTACTAGGCATGCATCGAAAAGCATATATGCATGAAACTATGCACTTGAGTTTTCTTTCTACTACATGTTCCAATGATACATCGCTTCTCTTTGAGGTTTGAACTCTCATCTGGTTCATGTAGATCAAAAGGCTATGATGCCAGGTTAATCCGACGCGGTGACTGCACCGGTGACGGCAGTGGATACTACCAGGAAGGCATGAAAAAAAGATCTAATTAAACAAAGTACATACATAAAGAAGATGGTGCATGGTGGATCACGATTTGCTGATGATAACGACCTTGCATGCATGATATGCCATACTACTTTTTCCACATACTCCATACTTCTTTTTCACATAATATACTTAAGTTAAATACACATTGTATATACTTCATACTACGTACTTCCCTTTTACAATAATTTATTCCTTTTTTTGTGTGGCACAACGACTAACTTTACTTGGCCTCAATGTGCAGGTGCAGCACCGGCCGACTGCTCTGGCCTCGCGTGGCCGCGCCACGACGGCATTGTCGTTGATTAGCGTCAAGTTGTATTATACATCCCAATAATACATTGTGTGCCCCTTGAAAACAATTTGCTTTCTTTCTGTTTTGCGGCGACTGCGACGGCATCAATATTGGACGGCATCACGGCTCGCGAGCTATCACCTCCAATGCGTCTGGAGTAGCATACTGCTCCGTTTCCATCGTCTACCGGCTGAGTCGTAATGTCATATGTAGAATTTACAGATATAAACTATGCATGATTCATTGGCTGACGTCATACTGGCCATTTTCCTATTGACATGTACCCTTCTGACACATCAATTAGAAGTGTGTATATGTACTTCATGCTAGCTTCAGTTAGAAGTATATGTACTCCCTATTTAATATCACAATTTCGAAGTATATGCACTTCATAGCAAATATTACATATGACTATACTCCATATCACCTTCTATAAGAATTACAGGAATATATATTCTACACATGTTAAGAAAAAAGAATATATATTCTGCACTACTCGCCCGCAAAAAACAGCTCCATACTACCTTATCTAAACTGACATGTACGTACATACTCCATACTCTATGCTACCATACTATCATACTATATACTACCCTATCAAAAGTGATGTGTACGTGCATACTACCCTATTTAAACAAAGTAAAATATACAAATTATATAAGTTGTTCCATCTAGACAAAAATCCAGTAGAAGGTTGAACTAGCACGTACATTTGTTATTAGATTAAATCACATGATTTATTTTACCCAGCCAAGCTAGGAGTACCAACCGTCCCAAGAAATCAGCGCCAACAATTATCTTAAGTACCTCTTCACGTGGGACGAGCATTAGCGGGTTTAGAATGGCCCAGCATACGCCCATTCACACGGTTTGTTTGGTGGTAAGGTGAGGACGCGTGGAGACCAAAGAATCAGGTGGTAACTAAATATATGTAGCTTATACTCACAAAAGCTTTTTGACGAGCATCTTTCTCATCCTTCGTGCTTCGTTGTCTATCCATAGGCTGCTTCTGTTGCTTTCGAGCTTCATCCATGCATTTTCTTCTTTTCATCGTTTCCCTCTTCTCCCCTTCTTCCCTCTGCCGCTTCTTAGCGGCTGCATCAACTTCTCGTCTCTTCTTTTGTTCCTCTTCAAGTTTTTGTTTTTGTTCCTTCTCTTGCTTCAGTCTTTCACGCTCTGCTTTTGCAGCTGCTTTGCGCTTTTCTTGCTCCTTTTGTTTCTTCTCTTCAAGACGTTTTGCAGCTTCAGCTGCCTTGAGTGCCTTCACCTTAACATCTTTTTTAACTGCAAGACAGCGACCCCATTTGTAGAGGCCATTTATGAGCACCATCTAACAGTTTCTATAAACATCATTAGTGGATTTAGCATGTAGTTCGAAATAAATAATACAATTAAACAAATAACACTTACCACACACTGTTGTGGATTGCAACTTTTGTTTTACAAGAGGTACAAAAGATGTCACATTGGCAACAATATTGCTAGGCTTAGATTGTCTGTCAACATTTGCTTCACTCCTGTGTCTTCCATGTTTGCTATTGAGTAGTTCTGCCGTGCCTTGTTTGTCAACATTTGCTTCACTCCTGTGTCTTCCATTTCTGCTATTGATTATTTCTGCCGTGCCTTGTTTGTCAATATTTGCTTCACTCCTGTGTCTTCCACTTCTGCTTTTGATTATTTCTGTCGTACCTGATCTGTCATGAAGAGAACGGGATACTTTTCCTTCTCTCTTAACTGAAGTAGGGTGATTGTATCTTGGCTTAATGCTATCATTTCTGATATTTGAATGATGAGTGAGCTCACTACTGACAGATTCTGCACTCAAGTCTATGTTACCTTCATCCATGCTTCTCATCGAATGAGACGGAGAATTTCCATTGTTTTGACATAATCCAGTAATATCCTGAAGTGTTGTACCCCCAGATTGTCGCTGGCATGAGTAATTCACATCTACAGATCCAGGAGCCATGTCTTGGTACTCATCTTCTTCCGGAATGCTGTTGTCTTCATCAATTCGGAAGACTTCAAGTTCAGGAATAGAACCCATATGTTCTGAACCAGATCCAGATCTTAATGAAAGTTTCTGGCTATATTTTTCAACAGATGGAGTCAAAGGAGTTTCATTAATCTCATGTCTGCTGCTAGCATTTGAAGAGCAAGAGGTTACGCCATCAGAAGTAAAAACTGAATCAAGTCCACATCCGAAGGAGTCCATACCGCTGCGGCTGTTCCTAGCACTGTATTGCAGATCATCAGAGAGGGGACAGTTTCTGAGTTTCCCAGACATAGCAGTTGTCAATAGCAGATGCAAACTACTCGCTGTGTTAGTATTATGCTTGTTTGGAGGATCTGAGCAAATGGTGCCTAATCGGTGAGAATCGTGAAGGGACTCAAATGACCTTTTTCCAATAATTGGGCTGTCCAATTGGTCAGAGACATCAAAGATCTCCATTTCTGGCATTGAACCATCACAATCAAAAGATTCATCACCCAATTGTCCCTTTGAATCATAACTTTTATATTTCCTACCACATTCATTCAAGTCATACCATAATTTCTCATGAAACAGTGAATTAGGAGCAGATGCTTGTTCATAACTCGGGAATTGGGTAAACAGTTCCGTTCCAGAATAATTTTCTTGATTTAATATTGCAATTGGAGATGATAAGTTATCCATCTCAGGAGCCATTTCCTGGTCTGCCGCACTCGCAGCAGTGACATTTAGGTCCTGACCTTCAAAGCAAGTACCTTCCTGCCAACAGAAAGAACAATAGTAAATACGCTAGGACTCACTAGCACACATAAAATAGCAAGTGCAATATAGACTGAAGAGTGGACATTACCCAACTCTACCAATTATAAATGCCAATAAAGTCATATCTAATACTAAAGGTAGCTTTTTCGGATTTGGTCACTTTTGATACTCAGTTAGATAAATGATGTATCTTTTCCATATAGTTCTTAATCAGAAAAGCCTCATATGCAGGTTGGAGACATGGGCGTGAAGGTGCTGAGTTATCTGCATAGTTTTGATAAAAAACATCCCCCCTCACTATGCTACCAAAGAGTTCCATTCTTCTTCTCGTGCACAACACCCAGGTGGGCAATTAGCAACTCCTCTATTTATATATTTTGGAACTGCTAGATGGACAAATCTCGATTTGAGACGTTAGTTGCAAATTTGTTCTTTTGCTCATGATGTGACTTATTTTGCAGATGTGTGCAGGTTTGCCTATAATCTATATTTTGTATTTCATTTAGCTAAGTTCAACAAGCGCTTGTTTGTTTTCTTACATAACAACTGAAGCACTTTCTTGCAGACCATGTAGCTTACTGTTTAGCTTTTGCATGCATGGGTACTTGATGCATCTCTGATATGCTTTTGGTATTTATTGTTGCCCTTAATTACTAATCTGCTGTTAACACAGAGTTTAGGTTGCAGGCTCAACAGTATATCCATAGATATTACACCTATGATAATCGATAATCTCTATATGAATTTTGTAGCTAGCTTTGAAGCGAATGTGGTGATCAAGGCTCTAATCTGCATTCTTTTTTTGCATGACTATTGTGTGCAGATACGTACTAACCATGGAATCTTTTTCTCATCAATGGCAAGTACTTTGAAAACAACTTACAAAAATGTATTTAGTTTTACAAGTATGCAGAGAGCCGACAAGGCAGCAATGCTATTGTTCAAATGTGGTCAAGGCAGGCTTTCGGTGTTTCAGAATGAGCAGACCAGTTGCTTTCTTAGATTCATTGCAACCAAGAGAATTGGTGATGCCGTTTTGCTGAAAACATGGACACACTTGTTGGTGTTGTATAATAGGATTTGTAATTGTTGGCATAGGAGTTCTTTTATCAAAAGGATTCATATAGATTGGAAGAGGAATTAGTATCTAACAACTTGGTAAATGTACGCTCGTTATCATAGTGACATAGTCATTAGTTACCAATTACAATTTGCTACACTATTTATGTTTCCCTGGTTGGATATGCTATTGACCATCATGTTATCCTCTTTCTTGGTTGCAGGTTTCTGGGATTATATGTTTTTAGCTATAGGCCACTGTCCTTGCAACAACCAGATTGACAGGGCAAGTTTCTGGTGACCTTCTATGTCCTATGTTCTCTCATCGTTTCTTTGTGGGCTCACCTCCTTCACAGCTATGTTTTTTCAGTGGCGATTGCATTGGCCGAGGCACCAGCTACGTCGGGCTGTAGGTGATGCTGAGCGCAAAGTTGCAAACACATGTCCCATTATCTTGAGATTTTTTATGAAAGACATTATATGCCTCGTCTCCAAAGGAATAGCCCACATATGCCAAATCAAAGAATAAGTAAGAAATTCCAATTTATCTATTCTCGGTTAATTAGTTTTGTACCAATCATAAGGTTTCGGTGTACTGCGGATTTATTTGGTGACTTGATTAGTTGTTAGTTTGCCAGTTGCTAAAAAGAATATTCTTATCCATGTGTGTTTCTATTGTTTGTTTACTTCCAGAGACCCCATTTCCCTTTTCATTTGTACATGTCCATGTCATTCTCAGAACCGCTGGAAAATAGTGGCAACATAGCTGCAGTTATCATTTCTAAATCCATATTCCATAAACTGAAAATAAATGATCATTTTCCGTTCACTGCCATTATGCTCCTCTGGAGCAACTTCACCTAAAATATGCACACATAGATAACACCTATTTTCTTTTTCTTTTTTGTACAGGAACACCAGGTTGCCACTCCAGATTCACTGACGAAATCGCTCGCTGCTCTAAAGGTTCTTGGGCTTATTTCTCTGACGGATTTACTGCGACATCTCACATGGATCTTCACAGGCCAGCTCGTCCATTATGCTCTGTTCAGATAATCCACGGTACATCCGATTGTTTGATTTGTTGGATTAAATTTATTTCAGATAGCTGATTGCAGGTTGAATATCTCTGTCATTGAAACTTTACTGAGAAGACACACAACCACACACTTTGCAAATGCAATCCTTAGCTGTTCCAATATATTGCCACATTATTGTTTTGTTTAATTCCTTATTGCTGCTTATTGTTTGGTTTATTAGAACTGCATTTTATAGTCTGGTTTTTATGTGTTGCTTTTATTTTTTTAGGTGGGTTCTAAACTATTAAATCAGAAACATACAGTTTATAAGAAGCATGTAGCATTATAGACTTTTGTTCACCCATTATCAGAACGTTGACATGGAGTCCTCCTACATATTTGGTCTTCTTGGAATGATTTTGTAAGCAAACATTTCTAAGAAGCACATAACTGATTATTGTTGCTGTCTTAGCTTCATTTCTGTTATGCACACATGTTGCTAAGGTTTGAAAAAACATTTCAGAGTCAGGTGGCATTGGAGACATATTAAGTAAGTGCATGCCTATCGTTATGAGTTTCAGTTTTCGAGTTAATGCAATTCTCAGTGCCCTACAGTGTATTGTTTAGTACTCATGGATTATGAGTCCAAGGACTAGTCAAGACTAGTCTATGAATCTCCAGGGCCGACTACACTTCAGTGTCGACTAGTCTATGAGTCGCAACTTCAGTGTCGACTAGTGTCGATTAGTCACGCTTAGTCTATGAGTCTCAACCTCGGAACGACTCGTCGACTCATCGACTCGTAAACCTTGTTAGTACTCCAATAATCTAGGGGATGCCAAATTATATAAACCATTTCCTTGATACAAAATATCATTGAAGCTTCTATTATAGATTTTGTACTAAATTGATCTTCTTTACTGCATTGCAAGGTTGCTACCAATGCTACTCCTATTTCGGTACAGTCCAGGTTTGCTATCAAATTCTGGACAAAGAAAAGCAACTTTATCATCTGCTGGAGCACCTCCCTGTAGAACAACTGCCTCTAAACCAGTGGATTCAGAGAACATCTAATATATTTATGGATCGCTGCATGTTCCAGTGATAGAACGTAAGATTCTTTTCCCACTCACCCTTTAAACATAGCTTTTGTGCTTTTCCAAATATACATGGACATCTTAAGCATCTGTGGTTTATATATCTTAGGTGCAAACGGGTCACCAAAAAGTCTAACCTTATATTCGTTCCTTTCCATTGACGAAGGGACTGATAAGTAACCCGTGCATTTTTGGAACATCATATGTAGAAAGAGATTTATGTGGCATGTCAAGTATCTTTGTAATAGGAAAAATAGATGGCCACAATCTTTACTTCTTATTATTGTAAACAGCAGCTCTTTTGTGCAGAAAGTAAATTTAAACGGATGTTTACCCATTATTTAAAATTCCATATTCTGTTATGCATTCCTTTTTAAGAAACTCACCAGCAAATCTTTCAGTGTAACTCACACATTACCCAACTGTGTAGGATTTGCAATGGTGGTCATCGATCTTTCAGGCAAAAACTTGCTAGAGATACAAGGAATTGATTCTTCAGAACAACTACACTTTAGTTCAGACAATCTTTTATCGAATCAAGGCAGATACAAGGAATTGATTATTTGTAACCTATTCCTGCAAGTGCTGCAAGTGCTGTATTGAGGTGCCTGCTGGCTGTTTGTTCATAATGTAATTTTCTGGTCGTGTCTTTCAGTGTTCAGATTTAGTTTCTTTGTAACTGGGGGTTGTGAACTGGATTGTCTACAACACATGAAACTCTCCTGCATGGTTCAATTTGTTTTCCTATTGTAGAGCATTGCTATACGTTTAGTATTCAGCTAAGTTCTATTTTGGAGCTTGAATTCCATGCCTTAAACTGGTTCAAAAGAATGATTTGGCACAGTTTTACATGTCGACACAAATTTATTATTTAAATTAAAGTGCCTTTATTTTTTGCCATCTTCACAGTATTGTTCACACTACTAAGCCTTCATCTGCAAATATCTATGAGTCTAAATTGAAACCTTGCGCCATTTGACCAAGAGTTTTCTTAAAGTGTAAACTACGAGATACTAAAATGTTGTTACAAGTACCAGAGCCTAAGTGATTGCTAAAACCAAATTTTACCAAGAAAGTCAAATTGTTTCAAATAACTCCTGGTGTGAATTTAAGCCTTGCGCCATTTGGCGCAACGGGTAATCTAGTTTGTATGTTAATCACTCATCAGTACAAAATGGTGATGAAATACCCATGAATATTCCTATCGGCTATCCCATAAACAAAAACAGGAAATAGAGAACCTACGTTGACGGTGTAGTGAGGACCAGGGTCCCACAAACCTTCTAGGCATGGGGTCGTGCCAGTCTAGGGCTGTTGTGAAGCAGCCCCAGCAAAGAGTTGATCTTACCGGCAAGTAATACATCCGACAAGAACTACACCGACAAGCAAAATCAAGAGCACACCGGAAAGAAACCTCTTCCCACAATGGTGTTCAAGACTCAAGATGTCGGCAGGTTACTTTCCCGGCAAGGCGCATTCCATGCTATCGGCAAAGCCAGAGCCGGCAAGTCCAAGCTCCAAGACCGGCAAACCTCAAGCCGACAAGCTCCCTCCACCGCTTCGCCGCACCTACCTGTCAGGTTCTTGCCGACAGGTGGCAAGCGCGCAGGCTGTTAGGAAGAGCTTGTCGGGGCACGTGGCAGTTCACCGCCTAAGAAGCACCTTTACTGACACCTGTCCCAGTGCGTGTCAAGCTGATATTTACCCCTCTGTATTTACCATTTTGCCACTGTGGTAACCCCTTGCCCTATAAAAGGATGTCCATGGCAATCTTTAGAAGGGAAGGGGGGGGGAGGGGGGGGGGGGGGGGGGGGGGGGGGGGGGGGGCTGGTCGACACTTTGCACAATTACACTACATAGCTGCACTTCCCGCGCACCTTGCCGGCAAGTTGCGCTCTCTTGTAACTTGTGTTCCACAAATAATCCAACTAAAGCAGGAGTAGGGTTTTACGCCTCACGGCGGCCCGAACCTGGGTAAACTTGCTTGTGTATTTGCATTACTGGATCCACTCTTTGTATACGTTGATCCCCACAGCCGAACCGCAAAGGGATCTCCTTGATCCTAAAGATTGTCGTACGCACGACATACATGACTGGATTCGAATTTGTCAGACCAAAGCATCCATAGAAAAGGCTCCACCAATAATGCAGCCAGACTGAGCATTACCACTAGTTTACTACTTCATGACATACAATTTTGCAACGAAAAATACAACCGGTTCTTCCGGAATAAAAAAAAATCAGAGAAGAAAGGGAATTGGTAGTCTGGTACACTTGCTGAGCACATACCTGCTGTGTGCAGTTTTCCCCATTATGAGATAGGATGCCAGAGCAATAAGGCAAAGTAGCAGTTGTTGTCAGAAACTCAACTTCCAACTTATTTTGTTTCAGTTCTTGAGAATTTTTGAAGACCCGTCCTTCCAATGCACTCCTGCTGGTGCTTGCGGTAGGAGAGTTATCAAGGACGGCATTTGATAGGCTAGTTGTATTTCTTCTTCCACGTGAAAATTTCCCATTTCCATAAACATCACTTGCAGCATTCCCCCCCTCTGACACCAGAGACATGCTCTTGCAGGATCCTGAACTCCTTGTGAAGTAAGGACCTGAAGGATGGGATTTCTCTGAGAAATTTGTCGCGGTTAACATATGGCCAGAAATGTCAAGTTGGTGGTTCAGAGACGATGGATTTGTGCAAGGAGTCCTGGAAAGGTCAAAGTCTGATCGGTGCCTTATTCTTCTCCTTTTAGATGACAAACTATCACTTACTTCAACTCCATCTTGAACTGACCTCTTCTGGTCACAAGCAGCACTGCTTCTGTCTGACTCGAGTAGAATATTTTTCTCATGTGATGCACTAGGTAAGAAGTATTGAACAGAAGGTTGTGAAGATTTCCATTTATCGTTTTCTGCTGTACATGAATTAACATTTTCTTTAACAGCATTCTCAATAAGAGAGGTGTCTTGTTCTGTTCCTGCAAGATAAGAAACGATGTAAGGACATGGCACAATAACTTTTGCTACAAAAAAACTAGCAAATATATTCTACAAATAGCAAGCATGGTACCATTTTGTTGCAGATCTTCAGCTGAAGTCATACTGTTCCTTTCAGTTGAGTGTGTTTCGCTGGTTCTTCTAGCTGGAACACTGCTCATAACTTCTGGCACTGCAGACTCATCCTTTTTGTTGCTGACAGAAATGTTGCATGCTTTGGTCAAAGCTGAGAATTTTATCTGAACATCGCCCAGCTTTCCTGAATGGCAGTTGACCGCATCATATGCTGCCTTTCCATTGAACGTCTCATTTTGTGTAACCGGGGAAGTGGGGCCCAAGGGAGTCTCCACATCGGTCTCCTTGAATTCTAAAGATGTTCTGGCCAACAGATGTTGCTCCTGAGGAACTTGAGAATAGCTGGTAGAAGATGGGTCTTCATTTAAGGGCTGTGCCTCAGCAAGATCAAGATTGGCACCTTCCAGGGCACATACTGGTTGCTGCATCGTCTGTTCACTTGCAGGATTCATGCAAACTGATTCAACACCATCGAATTGAAGTTTTTTCGGCTCAACCGACAGATAAGTTTCAGGGACTGCATGGCACACAGTGCCTGTAACTTGCACTCCAAAAGAACTTCTAACAGAAACCTTGACATTATTATCAGAACTGACAATCTGATTTTGAGAACAATCTAACTTAACTCCTTGATTTCCAAGATCACCATCTTTACTGCACTTGACGAATTCAGTTGATATATTCTGATTGGCATAAAAACCTTTCTCCTGACCTGGCAAAGAGGTCGTTGTTCCAGCATTGTTTTCATCGTCACCACATGGTTTGGAGGATAATGATGCAGCTGTTTTGTTCGAACCTGCGGTTGCAAGTTCAGACCTCTGCATCCTGTTTTGCATAACATTCCTGATTCCACTATTTGTCGCTTGACCCTTCTCGCGCGACCGATCTTCAATATGCCGCTGCCTTGACCTGGAACGCTTTACCACAGAGAACATGTTGACTTCAGAACTAGGCTCAGCAATCTCCTGGTCAACTGAAACCTGCTTTTGCTGAGGCACTTCATGTTGGTTAGTATCCACGGTGTCACAAATAGAGTCTAGACCAGCATATCCATTTGGAATCCCCACATTTCTGAGTGAAGTACTAGGAACAGCTGGTGGCTGAAAGACGGTTATGTTGGTTGCTGGTGTAGTAATCTGGCTTCCAGCAAAAAGTAACCCCGGAACAATCGGTTTGCCATTTAGCTCTACAAGTAAACAAGCGGTTCAGTTAACGAATAAAAGGTGTCAAAAGCAACGTGCAAGGGAGTAAAATCAGATATCAATGGTGAACAAAAGGCTAAATAAACAACAAATCAGTTTATTTCTGAATCACTGGCCAACTAGTTAGCAACTCATGAACGTTTATAGCCCGCACCCTGCAGATGTGCCCCTCTCGGGTTCTAATAAACAAACAAGATGTAGGATCAACAACACCAAATTGGCACTCTCGAAATTCCCCAATGCAACACCTAAAAAAATTGCCCAGCAAAACAAAACGGCTAATCCTGGACGACACGTTGAACAACACTGTCTACTATTCGCAGGATTTACGGTGACTACTCAGTAACCCAAATGACCAAGAGAACTCCTTGAAAATGAGATTTATGATGGGTCTAAAATACTGGGATCAATGATGAACCTGTCTTAAGATGTCTGACTCTCAACAGGAATTTCTTTCCACATAGATTTGCTTTCTTTAGTGTCTTTTCAGGTACACATATTTGCCTTCAAAGTGTTTTAATTACATTCTGCAAAGTTGCAGTACATTATAGCATGGTATTTTTCCAATAGTGACCAAGCATACATTTCACTATTTATCAAATAAGCCAATAACATTACTGGCAAGTTTTTCTCTTCTTTCATTTTGGTACTTATCTTCCACTCTGCTCCGTGCAACTGCAGTATATGTTGCCAAGATAACATATCTATACCTACTAATAAAGGGATTAGTGCTTCTGCCCGTCCGTCATCAAATTGCCCTTGAAGTTGGAAAAAATTACCCCCCATTACCCCTGGTAAGTAAAACAACGTTTCGTGGCAGAAGAAAAAAGACCCAACCCAAATCCCCAACCCCGTACTGGTCCATCCCCCACCTACCCCATCGTCTCCCTGCCCCGACCCCTAGCCCACCAGCCGCCCCGGCCAATCACCCCACCCCACGCCTCCTCGCGGCTATGCCGCCGGCGATGTGCGCTGCCTCCGAACACGCGCCTCTCGCCTCCTCCTGTCCACGCAACTCCTCCCGGCTCCACTCCCTTTGTCGCGCCGCCCCGGCCATGTTGGCATACACACCTCCCAGCTCCACCCCAGTGACGAGCACAGCTCCCCCTCCCCGTCTCCTGCTGGTGAAAGCTCCGGCTGCTCCTTTGGTTCATTATTCTACCCAGCCATAAGAGATTTGTTTTTGCATCAAGTTGTTGGACATCTGTCTGATAGAATGTCCACAAGAAATATTCATGTGTAACGAACGCTGCAGACCCATCTCTCTTTCTCTCATACAGTATGCTATGTTTTGCAAGTTTGTGCTGGCCACCTATTTGTTAATATGCTTCTCAAGGTCTAAAAATACCCTCTCTCATACATTATGTTCTGTTTTGCAAGTTTGTGCTAGCCACCTATTTGTTAATATGCTTCTCAAGGTCTATTAATATTTTGTCAGATTTCTCACACATTGTACGAGGGTTATAGTGAATAAATTTCAAAAGAGCAGAATCACATATCCAAAAGGCCAATTCATATAGAGGCAATGAGCTACTGAACATTGCTAATAATGATGCTACTATTTCTCAGGATAAACCCAAACCTACAGGAACTGAGGAAGCATACAGTTGTGGTGTAAAATTGGATAGAGTGATAAACGACTTTTGTATTTTTCTTATTCAGATTAAAGGAACCTCATCCCCCCAGCTACTTGACGAAAAATTAAATGTATACATGCACCAATGAAGTCCAAAAATTAATCCTTGTGTGGGTCCAAATATTTTGTCATGAGAAGTCCGGATGCTCAGTTTTGGGAAAGTATATCTCCCACTGAAAGAACAGGGGAAAGATCATTTCGTTGACGGCGAGTTCACCCTGATGCTGATCACCAGTGTGCGTTGGCAGTGTCATGCTGCCTGGCCGGCACTGCAACTGCACGGTTAAGCAGGAGGTAGGTGAGGTGAGCCTGAGATCTGGAGCATCCATGGCTGCGTGGACATGACGGCGGTCATGTAGCGGCGTGTTGATTTTTGTGTGTGTAGGTTTTTTCTGGTAGTGACACCTACGAAGAAAGTTAGACGATCAAGAACATGTGGTTGTGGTGCTTCATCTTCCTTGCCTACAGTTTATATCTTAAGCTTCCCTTGCTGTGTGTAATATGGCTAGGTAAAATCTGCATATGACAAGACACGCATATCAATGGATAAGCAATTGACGTTACTTGCCAACCATGTTTGCAAACTCATCCTGATGGTAATTTCTGTCTCAATCTTAATTGTTCAAGAATCAACATTTGCACATTGAAGTGTATTCATTGATCTTTTTTTTTAATATGTTCTTGCAGATTAGTTGCTGAGAAACAACCCAGCCACCTACATTTGGCTTGACCATCTATGTTTGATTAATGTTTAATGAAACGGTCCATGTTCCAGCGGATCTTTGCATTTTGTGGCACCTACAATACTAGGAACTGCAACCCGAGGGGCATGGGAAACAGCGGCGGCGCTGGAGCAGCTGCATAGTGTGATTTGGGTGAGACGCGCATAACATTGTCTGTTTGTTTGTGTTTCTGATGGTGTGTCTACACTGGCTACTACCTGCTGCTCTCCAATCTATACACAACAAAGAAGCAGTACTCTGAAGCAGCTTTGTTGAGGAACGAGGCCAAGAGCAGGAAGCTGATGAAAACACCAGGTTGTACTCTAATTGAGATAGGTGAAAAACGACATCTCTTAATGGCTTACATACTTCATGTTTTAGTTTGATATTACTGTATGGTTTAGTTCATGAGTCCGCAGGTTAAGTTCAAGACTCATCTTTAGTCTCCGCCTCTCCAGTGTATTTGGCTAGCCTCACTTACGAATTAGTAGTATCGCTCAACATCATGGCCACACTACGTGATATGAGCTTAGCTTTTTCATATTGAACACTTCACTGGATTAAAACTATAAGTGGGTTTCTGACTATTCGTCGGTATATCAAAGGTAATGGCTCTCAGCAGTAAAAACAACAGGCATCAGGTTCTTAAGACATCACTACATTTCTTACAAAATGTGTTTTGCTTATTCACAACACTTATCAAAAGTTTGCTAATGCCAACACAGATCGGAAGATCCAATCAAGCAACGTAGCTAACTGAAGCAAAGTCACTCTGTCTTCATCATGCCAGTAGGCTAATGTTGCCAGAAATTAGATAATAGAGGAATGTTAGCAAGTCATCAACTCTGAAAGCACACAAAATGTTTCAGTTTTCAGGCCACTACTTGATTTTGAACAGCTATTTATGTGAGCTTTTTCTATAGCGTTTCGGATAATACTAAGTAGGCACCAATTGTTCTTTTTTTATTTGCCACATTCGGTTGTTGAGCATGACAACTGAGTACCCTATGTTGATATGAAATTTCTCCCCCCCCCCCCCCCCCCCCCGCCGAGAAGTAATAAACATTAAACATTACTTGTCCATGATCCAAGAGCATGATTTTTTTTTGTCTCCCGTTGCAACACATGGCATGTTTGCTAGTAATATACTATTGCGCTTATGCCGAGAATAACAAAGCAATTAGCACAGCTGTATTATCCAGTTTATGAGCTAATTTGGAGTAGCTCCTGATGTCCTCTGTGAGGTCAAATCATGCTTCAAGGAGGAAAAAGGCTCCAACAGGGGGAGGAGGCACCTTGCAGACCGGCGGCCCAGGAGGGGAGGAGCCACGGCGGGGGACGGTGGCTGGCAGCGAGGAAGGCGCAGGCGAGGGACTCGGCGTGGGAGTCGACCTGCTGGCGCATCTGCCCGGTGACCCAGTCCCGGCGCTCGAAGACCTGCATGAAGAGGCTCTCCATGGCCGGCTGCCGGCGGTCGCGGAGGTGGCCGTGGGCGGAGAGGGGGACCTAGGGTTTGGGCATGGAGGTGGGTCGGCAGCAGGGTGGGGAGAGAGATGCCACCGAAAAATTTGAATCCGGGAGAGGGGGAAGAGGAAGAAGATCTGAGCCTCTGAGGGCCTGTTCGGTAGTCGCCTACGGCTGCCAGATCCTCAACTCCGTCCGCCAGCGCCAGCAGCCAGGAGCGAACGATCTGTTCGATCGGTGCGGTCCGGCAGCATCTGGAGCCAGCGACCGGCCAGGCCGAAAGCCCACGAAGAGCATATTGTGGCCCGTTTGATTGGCCCCATCTGTCTGTGGCCTGGCCACGCTCGTGTGTAAAGGCTTTCATTTTTTTTCCTTTGCTGGGTCCTTGAAGTAGCAATGATGAGCAACTAATCAAGGAGCACTCCTTCGAAACGAAATCACTAATTAAGGAGTACTCCTTACAAAGATCACTCCCACCTTCTCAGATTGCGACAAGTGGTGCACTCGCAACCTAGGAGTTTTCCTTTTTTTCGTAGATCCGTTTATTCAAAACGTTTTATCTCTTAAACCGTGCGTCCAAATCTCGAATCGTTTTCACCATTGGATTCCTCGCGTCGAGATCTTCAAAACTAGATCCCATGTTGATAGGTTTTGACGAACTTTTTTTTCACGAAAAAACCGAACCGGAAGCACGTTTTTTTTCCTTTTCGAAAGAGGCACGGCCGTGCCTCTCGCGAAAGCAAAAGCATGCCTCTCGCGGAAGCAAAAGTGTGCCTCTCGCGAAAGCAAAACCGTGCCTCTCACGGAAGGAAAAAACAGAAAACGCGTTTTTTTTCCGTTTCCGAGAGCCACGACCGCGAAAGCGAAACCGTGCCTCTCGCGGGAAAAAAAACAGAAAACGCGTTTTTTTTATGTTTCCGAGAGGCATGGCCATGCCTCTCGCGAAAGCAAAACCGTGCCTCTCGCGGAAGCAAAAAAAAATGCGTTTTTTCGCGCAAAATTTTTTTTTGTCCAAAAGTTAAGGAAGACCAGTGGAAAACCAAAAAACCAAAAAAACCCGGGAAAAAGACCGTTTAAAAAGCCGAAAACGCGTGCAGAAAAATAAAAAAAAAACAAAATCCAGAGGGAGCGCCCAGAGCGCGACACGTGGCGGCGGCTGAGAGCGCGCCAAGTGGCGTGCTGGCTAAGAGCGTGTTCGGCTTTTTAAACGGTTTTTTCCCGGGTTTTTTTTGGCTTTTTGATTTTCCACCGGTCTTCCCTAACTTTTGGCCAAAAGAAATGTCAAAAAAAAATTTGCGTGAAAAAACGCATTTTCTTTTTTTTATCTTCCGCGAGAGGCACGACCATGCTTCTCAAAAACGGAAAAAAAATGAGTTTTTTGTTTTTTTTTTCTTCCGGGAGAGGCACGGTTTTGCTTTTGCGAGAGGCACGGCCGTGCCTCTCGGAAACGGAAAAAAAACATGTTTTCTGTTTTTTTTCCTTCCGCGAGAGGCACGGTTTTGCTTCTACGAGAGGCACGGTCGTGCCTCTCGAAAAACGAAAAAAAAACGCGTTTTCTGTTTCTTTTCCTTCCGCGAGAGGCACGTTTTTGCTTCCGCGAGAGGCACGGTCGTGCCTCTTTCGGAAAGGAAAAAAAAACGTGCTTTCGGTTCGGTTTTTTCGTCCGGTTTTTTTCGTCTGGTTTTTTTCGTGAAAAAAAAGTTCGTCAAAACCTATCAACATGGGATCTAGTTTTGAAGATCCCGATGCGAGGAATCCAATAGTGAAAACGGTTCGAGATTTGGACGCACGGTTTAAGCGATAAAACGTTTTGAATAAACGGATCTACGAAAAAAAGGAAAACTCCCAGGTTGCGGCGCGCATGCAGTGCGCCACTTGTCTCAGCCCGAGGAGGTGGGAGTGATCTTTGGAATGAGTACTCCTCAATTAGTGATTTCGTGGGTCTATTCGGTGGTGAGAGATGGCCTTTTTTCACTGTTATTCCTTGATTGCAATTTTTGTTGGTCCAAGCGGACCACTTGGTCACTGTTATTCCGATTTGTGTGTTATTACAGAAGCAGTTTTAGCGATTCTCGGAAGAAAAAAAAATACAGAAGCAGTTTTAGCATGTACAGGGAGCAGATCCTAAAAAAAACACATGTACAGGGAGCATTCATAAGGGGAAAAATCGTACTTTTGCAACTACATAAATTCTGAAACAAATATGACAATTTAGATTATGGTGTGAGCATCAAGTCTCACACATTTCATAGAACTATAGTCTCACATTTTGCATAAAGTTTGCAAATCAAAAGGGGCTCATACATGTCTCTAACATCAACCATGCATTACCAACTTAGAACGATGGCAGTAGCTAGTTCTTGTCTAAACACACCCATGTCAGCACCATTCTCACTTGTACTCGATGTATCTGATGCATTTGGAGGAACAACGTATTTCTTGTATCGTTCTGGAATTGTTGGCACATAGTTCTGGTCACTATCACATCGAACAAAGTGAATGTCTTCTTCATCATGAAAGCGAACATAACATAAATGAGTTGCAATCATCTATGCTACAACTAACATTGATTGTTGAGTTGTAACTAATAGAAATGCTCACCCTTTCGAGGATGGGGGAATGTGTCCTTGTCCGTGTGCATTGCATGAAATAGCACATTTGTGTCATGCATGGAACCAGGTTGTCCAATTGAAGCATATGAGAAATGCATATCAAAGTCACAAATTGCCATCACATTCTGAGTGACAGCGCATGTTCTTCCAATATACCTAATTTGCTTGTCTCAGGAATAGAAGCTCTAATGTGAGTCCCATCTATTGCACCAATGCAGTCTTTCATGTGTGGATAGGCTCTTTTATCACCATGAATCCTTTGATGCAAAGTGTGAAATTTTGGGTCTTTTGGCTTGAGGTAATGAGAAGACATCCTTACCACACAATGTAGTACCTCATGGAACTTACGGTGGATAGTGTCAGCTGCATGTTTGAAATAGTTCTAGGTCCTTCTATTTGATTCACAACCCCCAAAGTCCACAAGAACATAGCAAGAGACTGATATCTACCCCGATATGTCCACCGATATAGAACGATACGTAGATGACAACAATTATTTATTAGAATGCAGTGAAATAAGATTATGCATTTACAACTTTATTATATATTATCAAAGTCCTGCACAATGTTTCATACAAATGCATATATATCGTATTGTTTTTAATCATAGAGTAAGGATTTCGTGAATCTTTCCTTAATAGTTTCTTAATCAACAAGTTAATAAACTAGGAATCTAAAAGTGTCATGTTAAAGCATTGAATCATACATTTTGTTTTACTAAAAATAAATGTTTTGAACAAGAATAATGAAAAAAACTAGACATGTTTTCTCCGACATATCTACATATCATCCGATATATCACCCGATATCCGACATCCGATATGTCGAAGCCAAACCGATACGAACCCAATATCCGATATTTTGAAGCTTGATAAAATCCAAAAATACCTTGCTGCAATTTTATTTCCTTTATTTTACTTTGCAATTTATCTATCTATCTATCACTATCAGAATTAATCCTTGCAAGTAGCCACCAAGGGGATTGACAACCCTCTTGTTTGCGTTGGTTGCAAGTATTTGCTTTTCTATGTGTAGGTGCTGCTAAAGAGGTTCTGTGTGGTTCTCCTACTGGATTGATAACCTTGATTCTTAACTGAGGGAAATACTTATCTCTACTGTACTGCATCATCCTCTCCTCTTCGAGGAAATCCCAACGCAGCTCACAAGTAGCACTCACCTACATCTCCCACGCCTAGGGGGGATTACTCACACATCATAAGAGGGGAATCAATCATAACAGAGATAAAACCCATGAAAACCATATCGATAATACCAGGAAGATCCACAATAAGATGAAATGGATAATTCAAATAGTCTTGATCTCCAGATGAGATGAAGTAGAGTTACACTTGTTCTCTCAAATTGGAATTCCTCTTACAATAGTGAAGGGGGTGGTGATGATGATGGAGATGAAAGGATCAAAACTAAGAAGATCTTCGATGGTTCCTCAGATCCTCTCTTCTCCTTTTCTGGATGGTGTGGCGGCGGCTAGGGTTCTCTTCCTCCCCTGGGCCCTTCACGAAAGTGACTTGTATAGACGTGGTGGAGCTGATGGCAATCCATACGACCGCTCATACGAGCACTTGCAGTCGTATGGAACGCCATATTTTGATCTGCTGCGTCTGATGACTTGGGTCTCTTCATGCAGCGACCTGCTATACAAACGGTTTTTACCCCCTTTCCGCGACAGAGTTTTAAACCGTCGCCTTACCTGTGTGTGCGATAGGGGGGTCCTTCCCACACAACCCAGAAACCATCGGTGATAGGGCCTCCAGTCACACACACGCGGGGCAAAAAGAGCTCGTGTGCGATCGGGCGAGCCATCGCAGGCAATTATACTGGCCAAATCATTTTTGTTCGTATGTACATCCCACACAGTGAATCTCAGAAAAACGTTTCCGTTCATATGTACATCACACACAATTTTTATGTGGAAACATTTATGCAAGGTGGCCTAACGCAAACATTTGTCGAGCGGAAGTTGTGTGTGATTGTTCATTGATCCAACACGGCTACTTTCTAGAAACTATGTGCGTTGTTTGAGGTCATCGCCCACGGCATTGTCTGAGAAACCGTCTGCAATACAAAAACCCAATAAGCAGGCTAATTGGCCTATTATTGATAATGCATTTAGTAATCAAATTGACATTTCATATCAAACACACCATATGTTTCATAGCCATTACGGCAACCAGGATTTCATAGCTGAATTACATCAGAGTACAACATCACATAGCTTCAGCACTCAGTTACACCATATAGGCATATAGCTAGCTACGCAATTATACAACAGCCCGAAGTTTCACATGCAATATCTAAAACCTTTGGAAAGTAGCATCATATACGATATATAGAGAGATGAATCTCATCTGGAAAACTGCTGAATCTGAAGGCGAATATTGAGCCTTCAATGATGTTGAATGTCCTTGCAACTTTACGCCAGTGGCTGCGGATGATTGCCCGCCCAACCTTCGTCCTCTTGAGGAAGACTTCAATATTGTACCGTGGGTGTTGAATGAGTACCTTCCTCGCCTCTTGACCATGGAGGTGGTTTGAGAGGTAATCATCGGTGAACTGCTTTGGAAAGGACTGAAAACAAAGATATGCATAAATATCTGTTCTAAATTTTGAAATGGCGTATAGGAAAAAACACAAGGTAAAAGAGTTAGTACCATCCTATAGTTGACTGATGTCTTCTTCATTGTGCAAACAAAGATCTTGTTGTTATTCAACGCTAGTTTGTTTATCCTAACAATCTTTCTGAGTTTCTTGACTTGACTGATATTCATGTCCATCTCATTTCCCCATATGCAAAATGGATCGAACAGTGGGTCTAAACCTCTGACAGCAGGACCTACATGTGCAAGACCAAATTGTTAAAAACCTAAATATTAGAATGGTTCCTGCAATTGCACAATAATGTGCTATTAGCCAAAGGACCGTGCATGTGCAAACCTCGATTGTAAACCTCAGTGCCTCCCATTGTTTCCCTGCAACACATATAAGGCAGATATTGATCAGTTTAAGTGAGAGTTGGCATACTATCAATAGAATATATTAATGAAAACTTGTACCCACAACAAATGAACATCACACTGCAGAATTCAACCAAAAAGTTAACTGGACACCACAATAAATGAAGCAAGAAGTTAACTGGGAACCACATTGCAGAATAGAACATATACTAGAAGATTACAGTTAACCAAGCCTAGCGTGCTTAAGAACTACTAGGAAATATAGCATTTTTGTATGTTTCTCATGTATAGAGTACATCCAAATTCGATTTCATTCCTCACATGCATAACAATAAAAAAATTGTACCCACAGGAATTAAACATCACATTTCAGAATTGAATCAAACAGTTAACTAAACATCACAACAAATAAACCAAACTGTTAACTGAACATCACATTTTAGAAGATCAGATTGTATATTAACATTACAGAGGACAATTCACTAGAAGGCACCGGAGGCGGCCTTTAGAAAACACCACGAACCGTCGTTTAAAGCAGCCAACCGCGTGGCAGCGTCCGCACACGAGGGGTCGACGGTGGCCTCGACGGCGAGGTGCTCCTCCAAGATCTGGCGGTCGGCACGCATGGCAGCCATCACGACCTCATCCGCGCCTGCGGCCGCGATTCGCTTCACCGCTGCCAGATGCTCCTTGAGCTCCTGGCTATAATGCGTGCACCATGGCTATGGGCGGCGCTTATTTGGAGGATGGGGCAGTGATTTGGGTGGAAGATGTCGCGCCAGCGGTCGAGGCATGTGGGATGGAGAAGGAGGAGGAGGATGGGGGTGGGGTGTGGATTACCTGACTATATCGACGAGGCCGCGCAGCGGGAAGGAGCGCCGCTGGCGAGGAGGCGGCACTTCAAAGCAAGCAGTGAAGGTTTGAACTTGGAAAGGAAGGAGGAAATAGTGGAAATGTGGCTTTTGGTGGGGGGGACCTAGATATTTCCGCGGTTGCCAAAAATTTACGAACGGTGTAGCGAAAAACTGGCGCGCAAGTGTGGGTGACACGCGGCCGGTGGACTATAGCCGACGAACCTTCCGACGTAAGCCATACATGAGGGAGCCCCAAGATATTTTATACTGCATCGCACACGATTCTTGCTAATAAACTGTTTGTGGTGTACTTGATTTTTTTCATTTTGATTTGAAAGACAAAATGGTGTTACGGCAGGAAAGGTCGCTGTTTGAATTGCTAGAACATTTATCTGCAGTGAACATCCAACTATAGGAGTGTCGTGCTAAAAATTGGAATTATTCTGGGTTCGTTTGGCATTTTTTATACATTAATTGAGTTTTTTAGGCATTTAATGTGCATAATTCAAATTTGAACTACAGGAACATGCTCCAGTGCACCAAAATGAGTTGAAAAATCGTATATGTGTCCTTGGGTGAATGTTTAGGTCCCATACAAGAAATGGGAGTGAATTTCAAACATCTGGGCGTCGTGGCTCGGCCAAAAACATTGAGGAACTTGGTTTTTAAATTCCTGTAAATCCAAAAATTGCCTAAAAATCACGGAACTTGGCATGGTGTCTTGACATGGCACCAACATGTTGTGGTAAAAATTTTGTTCGATTTGGGACAAGTTTTGGTATAAGCTTCTTACAAACCGGAGCTTTTCTCAAGAAGGCTCATGGTTCCGATAGGGGATGTGTCACCTTTGTGGGCGAAACGACATACACTGCCTCTTCCTGCCTTGATTTTTTTTACAGAGGAAACAAAGACCAATAGGAGTGTCGTGCTAAAATTTGGAATTATTCCGGGTTCGTTTGGCCTTTTTTATACATTTATTGAATTTCCTAGGCATTTAATGTGCATAATTCAAATTTGAACTACATGCACATGCTCCAGTGCACCAAAATGGGTTGAAAAATCATATATGTGTCCTTGGGTGAATGTTTAGGTCCCATGCAAGAAATGGGAATGAATTTCAAACATCTGGGCGTCGTGGCTCGGCCGAAAACATTGACAAACTTGGTTTTTAAATTCCTGTAAATCCAAAACTTGCTTGAAAATCATGAAACTTGGCACCAACATGTTGTGGTAAAAAATTTGTCCGATTTTTTGAAGGCGCACAGATTAACAACCAACAAAGTCATTTTGGAACAAAGAGCTGCCACGTTACAATCGGAAACACAAGTGTTATTCAAACCGTGGGCGTTGTACTAACCATTTATGTGCCACCACACGTCCCCATTTTTATTGGCTAGGAGGCGCCATGCGGTGTAGCTATTTGAGTAGACGGGAGGCGTGGAGCAGACCGCTGCGCAGGCTCACTGGGAGGCGAGCCCTTTGACCTCCATCCGCCGCCCACCTCGCTCCAACTTCTCCATTAATGGCGCCCGAGCCCCTGTTTTAATGGCGTGGCTAGGTCTCAGTCGACTGAGATTTAAGAGAGAGAAAAGAAAATCTGATAAGAAAATTTTGCACGGATCTTGATGTAAGATCTCACGGACATAGCATCGACTGAGACTTAGCAAGACTGATATATATGACGACGATGGCAATGGATAATAATAATTATCTTACATATTCAGGAAGATAATTAAAGATGCCACATGCGGTAACGCCCAAAAGACACAAGGGCAAAAGAAGAAGGAAGATGCAGACAACAATCTGGGTCGCTGCTCTCTACTTCACCTCGATCTACTCCGCCATCTTCGTCATTTCGTCCACCTAGATCTCTTTCACGTCCTCAATACGTCGCTTGAGAGCATCCACGGATTCCTCCACGAGCCTTTCACGCTCGATGCGGAGCTTAGCATTCTCGTCCATAAGTTTCCTGACCATGACGGCCGTCTTCTTCAACACGGCAGTTGTCTCCTCATGCTGCTTCGCCCTGCCGGCGATCTTCGCCCTCAGCAGGTCGCGCTCAGTGCGGAGCCTCACCTTGTCACCCCTTAGTCCCCGGATGACGCCGGTCGCCTTATCCAAAGCGGCATAGCTCTCCTCCTGCAGCTTCGCCTAGCGGGAGATGTCATCCATCAGCTTATTGAGCATAGCGCGCATGCGCCTGTGAGAGCCCTCGACTGCCCGCGAGAGATCCATCCAGGCCGCCGCGACGCGGCATGACCTCTCTGTTGCTTCCGCGGCGCGGCGGGACATCTATGCCACTTCCACGGTGTGGTCGGACCACTCTGCTGCTTCGGCGGCGTGGCGGGACCTCAGTGCTGCTTCGGTGGCGCGGCGGGACCTCTGTGCTGCTTCGGCGGCGCGGTGGGACCTCTCGGCTGCTATCGCGGCGAGGCGGGACATCTCTGCTGCTTCGCTCGCCGCTCTGTGGTCATTTCTCGACCAAGAACTCCTCCCACGGGCCATGGCAGACGCAAGGAAGGACGAAGACTTGTTTGTTTGTTGATGAGGAATTGAGAAGGAATGTGCAATCATTTTCGAGTAGGTAGTATTTATAACCTAGTAATAAGCTGCTAAGTGGGAAAACATTTAGGTTTTGATCGGTGTGAACAGTTTTGCAATTAAATATAGCATGGTAATTTGGAATGTGATAGGAAACAAGCTCAAAATTATTTGACGGTTTCGGTTTTGAAGTGCGGCACGATTCCCGGATGGTGTAATTAACGTGGGCAAGCATTCTCGGATGCGTACGTGGTGTGTGCACCGCAATCGGCGATGTCAGCACACGACTTGTTCCATCAATCGTGTGCACTTGTTATTACCATCGCGCACAATTCTTTTAATTAGAATGTGTGCCCGTATATCACAGACTCCTTGATCTGGCTGACCGTTTCTGTTGTTTTGGCTCATCGGAAATAGTTCAACCGAGTGAACTGTTTGCCATCTATCGCACACACCTTGATCTGGCTGACCATTTCTGTTGTACTGGATCATCGCAAATAGTTCATCCGAGTGAACTGTATGCCGTCTATGCCGTCTAGCACACACACCTTGATCTGGTTGACCGTTTCTGTTGTTCTGCCTCATCGCAAATGGTTCATATGGATCAACTGTATGCCACGTATCGCACACGCAACTCTAATCTGAATCGTGCTTGATGTCTTTGCCATCGCAAACAGTTCGTCTTATTGGTGATGGTTTTAATATGACACCGTTTGCGATTAATGCATCGCACACAGTTTGGTCGCGGGGTCTCTAATGCATGTGTCGCGTTAGGACCATCCTGCAGTAGTGATGGAAGTTGCTCCATTTGGCTTGATTTGTAGAAATCCCTCTTGGTTTCCTTCCATAATTGATATTTCCTGCCAAACATTGAGAAAATGGATTTTCTTCTCTTTCGAGGGATTAGTGTTAGAACTATCCGAAGAGTAATAAAAATTCTGATGAAACCATGCAAGAATCACTAGGAAAACATCACAAATTCTCGAGCCATCAACTCCCCCAAGCTTAGGATTTGCTCGTCCTCGAGCAAACAAGAAATCAAGAGAATAAAAGGGAGCTTGATTGAGTAGAAAGGAGTTTTACCGGCTCGAGAGAATATATCACATCCATCTTCTCTTATCGTGCAATGTCATTCAAGAAGGTATTCGCAATTGAATAGCTGCACCTAAGCTCGTTGCCTAACCATGTATTGTCTCATATCACTAGTTATAATTTCTCAAATCAAATTTTCTTTGCTAACCAAGTGTTTAGGCAAAAGAGAGCATTTCTTTTTAGATGGATATTCAACTTAAGCTCCTTATTCAAATGCAATAGGGAATTCGAGAAAAAGAGAGCAAAGAATTCAAGCATTTCATTAACACCCACTAATGCCTCCTAGTCATGGCTTTCAAACACTTCTCTCTATCATTATTCTTTGGAATTTCAATTCTTGGTGACGGGGTTATGCCAAAATTTACTACATGCAATTGGGTTCCGTTGTGGCTTAATTTTGTGCACTATGGATCAAGAAGGATCGTCTCTTTCGAGCTCAACGATCAGTGCTCTTATTTACCACATACACACTACCTTGGAGAAGGTCGATCATTTACCACACAATCTCCAAGTATGTGATGGTGTTGCAGTTACGCAAATTATCTCAACATATAGCAACAGGACGTGAAACCAGCCTAGGGCTGGAGCTCCACAGTTTTAGTATCGCGAATAAATTTTGGCATAACCTCAATCACTTCAAATATTCATTCCTCCAAATAACTCTATCAATAGGTGTCATCAAGTCAACCAAATTCAGCATGTGGAGTTGAATCACTTGAATGTTGATACGTCTCCAACGTATCTATAATTTTTGATTGTTTCATGCTATTATATTATCAATCTTGGATACTTTATATGCTTTATATGTGATGAGTGATACTCATTTCACCTTTGTTTAAATCAAGATATTTCATTTAAAAAGAGATATTCGCTCCGATATTATCACTAATGGCTAATAAGTGCAAGGGATTCCACAAATCCTCTCTTTGATGTGTTTCCATAGGAAATGGGCTAAAAAGGAAGAAATTGTGTGTGGAAATGGAATGGAAGGAGAATGGAGGAAGAATGAATCAACAGGAGGCGTCTGCGCGAAGGCAGCACAAAAGACATCGTTCCATACGGGCGCGAGCGCCCGTCTGAGCGCCCGTTTGGCGTGGATTTTGAGGCAGATCGTCCACCTGAACAACTTTCGTTAAAGGGACCCCGTCAAAATGTCAACCAGGAGAGGAGCACAGAAGCCAGAACCTCTTCGTCATCATCCTCATCCACAAACCCTAGCCGCCGCCATCTCCATCGCCATAGCCATCTCCACCACCACCATAGTGCTCTTCCATCCCATTCATACTTGTAATCGTGCATCGCACAAGGCATCCATTGTAAGACATATTGCAATCAATCAATCTCAAGATGTGTTCTTCAATGTTTTCTTCCCGCAATTTGATCTCCATGTGTGATTAGTTCGGTAAGGTATGGGTTGAGGCATAAGCCTTGCAACCCAAGGTATTTGTTGAGGGGATCAATGGAAGACTTTGACATAATGTCCCATATGTGTGAAATAAAATTGTTCCGTGAAGATGTCTCTTGTCTTGTCCGTGATCTTCATCCCTGCAGGTACCCAGGATCATGGAGATCGAGCACCGATGAGGCTAGGAGCGAGGAGACCGTGAAGTATTATACCGAACACCGGTGACAGTAAGGTTCAGTAGGGTAACATGGATCATATCCTTGGGGAGAAATGAGGTGTAGTCATTAAACGCCCAAAGCTCCTGTCTGATTTCATTATCTTAATTATCGAGACAACCCCGCACGACGGATAGGGCCTATGGTAGGATAACTGATTCTTGATGCAGGACTCGTGCCGGTCAAGATGTTATTTGGACACATCCCCCACTTCGATCCGTAACAAGCACATCTCGACGGGTGACTTCCAGCGCACAAATTAATATCTTATTTAATCCCAGCACAAATACAAGGTTGTAAGCATAAGACCTCAAACCTGTACCTCTTTTTATTATAAGTGTTTCAATCACTATTTGCATGATGATCCGATCAAAAGCTGGATTTGACACTTTGACAAAAGCTTGCTAGAGACCATCGCTTGAAGGGAATCTTCCTCTCGTGGGTTTGATAACCCAGTGTCACCTCGAGGGAAATAGGTGTGGGATACTCTTTTCTGTACCAATACCGGATCAATAAAAGGAGGTATCAAGCCCTTTTTCTGGCGCCATTGCCGGGGAGGAGTTTAGTATTCCTAGTCTTTGTGTTTAGAGTTTTTGTTAAAGTTAATTTTCAGTTTTTGTTTTTACTTCTCTGTTTTTAGTTTAAGTTTTAATTTTTGTTGCAAGTCTTGTCATTTGAAAAAAAACCCGAAAATATTACTATGGCTCGTAATCTTGGGAGTTTTGCTACTCCCAGCAATAACTTCATGCGTGAACCTATAGCACAACCTGAGGTAGCAGCCGCTGAGTATGATATTAAACCGAACTTAGTTTCCATGGTTCAACAGGACCAATTTGGAGGCTCTGCTTCTGAGGATGCCGGTATGCACTTACACAATTTCACTGAATTGTGCAACATCACACGCATAAAGGATTATGATCCTGACGCATGATACGTCTCCAACATATCTATAATTTTTTATTGTTCCATGCTATTATAGTATCAATCTTGGATGTTTTTATATGCAATTATATATCATTTTTTGGGACTAACCTATTAACCTAGTGCCCAGTGCCAGTTACTGTTTTCTTCTTGTTTTTGTTTTTTCAGGAAATCAGTACCAAACAAAGTCCAAATGCCACAAAAATTTTTGATGATTTTTTCTGGACAAAAGCGACCCTGGAAGCTTCGGGAGGAAGCCAGAAGCCTCACGAGGAAGCCACAAGGCAACAAGGCGCGGCCCCAGGGGGCACGCCCTGATGCCTTGTGGGCCCCTCGTGGCTCCTGTTGACCTAATTCCACTTCTATAAATTCTCAAATATTGGGAAACCAACAAAGAGACAGAAGAAATAACCTTTCCGCCGCCGCAAGCCTCTGTTCTTCTGCGATCCCATCTGGAGGCCTTTTTCGGTACTCTACCGGAGGGGGAATCGATCATGGAGGGCTTCTACATCAACCTTGTTGCCCTACCGATGATGTGTGAGTAGTTTACCACAGACGTATGGGTCCATAGCTAGTAGCTAGATGGCTTCTTCTCTCTCTTTGATCTTCAATACAATGTTCTCCTTGATGTTCTTGGAGTTCTATCCGATGTAATCTTCTTTTGCGGTGTGTTTGTTGGGATCCAATGAATTGTGAGTTTATGATCAGATTATTCATGAGAAATATTTGAGTCTTCTCTGAACTCTTTTATGCATGATTGTTATAGCTTTGTATTTCTCTCCGATCTATCGGTTTAGTTTGGCCTATTATCTTGCAATGGGAGAGGTGCTTTGTGATGGGTTCAATCTTGCGGTGCTCAATCCCAGTGACAGAAGGGGACATGACACGTATTTGTATTTTTGCCATTAAGGATAAAAATATGGGGTTTATTCATATTGCTTGAATTTGCTTCTCTACATCATGTCATCTTGCTTAAGGTGTTACTCTGTTTTTAACTTAATACTCTAGATGCATGCTGGATAGCGGACGATGAGTGGAGTAATAGTAGTAGATGCAGGCAGTAGATCCAGCATGCATCTAGAGTATTAAGTTAAAAACAGAGTAACACCTTAAGCAAGATGACATGATGTAGAGAAGCAAATTCAAGCAATATGAATAAACCCCATATTTTTATCCTTAATGCCAAAAATACAAATACGTGTCATGTCCCCTTCTGTCACTGGGATTGAGCACCGCAAGATTGAACCCATCACAAAGCACCTCTCCCATTGCAAGATAATAGGCCAAACTAAACCGATAGATCGGAGAGAAATACAAAGCTATAACAATCATGCATAAAAGAGTTCAGAGAAGACTCAAATATTTCTCATGAATAATCTGATCATAAACTCACAATTCATTGGATCCCAACAAACACACCGCAAAAGAAGATTACATCGGATAGAACTCCAAGAACATCAAGGAGAACATTGTATTGAAGATCAAAGAGAGAGAAGAAGCCATCTAGCTACTAGCTATGGACCCGTACGTCTGTGGTAAACTACTCACACATCATCGGTAGGGCAGCAAGGTTGATGTAGAAGCCCTCCATGATCGATTGCCCCTCCGGTAGAGTACCGAAAAAGGCCTCCAGATGGGATCGCAGAAGAACAGAGGCTTGCGGCGGCGGAAAGGTTATTTCTTCTGTCTCTTTGTTGGTTTCCCAATATTTGTGAATTTATAGAAGTGGAATTAGGTCAAACGGAGTCACGTGGGCCCCACAAGGTAACACGGCGCCCCCCTAGGGCGCGCCCTGTTGCCTTGTGAAGCCTCCTTGAGGCTTCTGGCCTCCTTCCGAAGCTTCCAAGGTTTCTTTTGTCCAGAAAAAAATCTCCAAAAAGTTTCGTGGCATTTGGACTTCATTTGGTACTGTTTCTCTGAAAAGCCAAAAACAAGCAGAAAACAACAACTGGCACTGGGCACTAGGTTAATAGGTTAGTCCCAAAAAATGATATATAATTGCATATAATAACATCCAAGATTGATACTATAATAGCATGGAACAATCAAAAAATTTAGATACGTTGGAGACGTATCAGGGGCGCGCTATGGTTAACTCCTACCAACCTCCCCCCTAGGGGCATGTGTAGTAGTACTTTGCTTCGAGGGCTAATAAACTTTCGTAATAAGTATGTGAGTTCTTTATGACTAATGTGAGTCCATGGATTATACGCACTCTCACCTTTCCGCAATTTGCTAGCCTCTTCGGTACCGTGCATTGCCCTTTCTCACTATCAGAATTAATCCTTGCAAATAACCGCTAAGAGGATTGACAACCCTCTTATTTGCGTTGGGTGCAAGTGTTTGCTTTTGTGTGTGTAGGTGCTACTAAAGGGATTTTGTGTGGTTCTCCTACTGGATTGATAACCTTGGTTCTTAACTGAGGGAAATACTTATCTCTACTATACTGCATCATCCTCTCCTCTTCGGGGAAATACCAACGCAGTCTACAAGTAACAACACACTGAAATTGCGTCTATTTCCTTTATCCTTGAGAGGAAAGGCTAAGGAATGGCTTCTTGCACTACCTAAGGGCAGTATCACTTCTTGGGCTATTGTTGCAGTAAATTTTTATCTAAGTTTTGCCCACCTGCAAAAATTATGCAATTACATTCTCAGATTACAGGTTTCAAGCAGGAAGAACATGAGCCACTAGCGCTTGCTTGGGATAGAATGAAGGAAGCTATAAGAAACTGTCCCAATCATGGAATGGAGGAATGGTTAATCCTTCATATGTTTTATAATGGCTTGAATCATATGACAAAAACTATGCTTGATACAGCTGCAGGAGGAACAATCATGGGAAAGCCCATAGAAGATGTCAAGAAACTACTTGATGATATGCAAGAGAACCATGCCCAATGGCATGTTAAAAGAACCACCACTAAAAGGGTGAATGCCATGGAAGAAAGTAACATGAAGCTGACAGCCAAGCTCGAAGAACTTATCTCCGTGATAAAAGGTAAAGAAGAGGTAAACATAAATGCCATCACTAATGAAGAAATTAGTGATGTGAATTTTATCGCTCGTAATAGCTATAATCCTAATTGGAAAAATAATGGATATGCTCCTAGACTTCCTTACCCTGGTAATGGAGGAGCATCCAATAATTTTAATGGAGCTAATGCTAGCAATAGAAATACTGATCTTGAAGAAACTCTTAAAAGTTTTATTGCTAGTCAGACTGAGTAGAATGAGAACTTCAAGAATATCTTGAAGAATCATGATAACTTACTTGGTCAATTTACCAGTAAGGTTGTTGGACTAGCAAATGATGTACAAATACTCGAAGGAAGATCCAAGAATATGGAGGTTGTGGCACCCCGGCTCAAACTCACCGGAGCACCCCGTATTCCAGCCCAGAGATCAAGTCTTCTGGAATACGGTACTACTTGGCATAGAACAAATCAGCTCTTTATTTCTAATAGTTGGGATACAAGGGTTACAAAGAGTTACAAAAAGTTACACTGATACCACTACTGCTAAAGTAGCTCTATGCTAGCAGCGACACAACTCCTAGCAGCGGAACCATGACATCGGTAATGGACTCCACTCCGCAGGGACTCTGGCTGGGACATGTCCTAGCTTGCAACTCGAACACCTCCGCTATGCAAATAGGGCAGCACCTGCAAACTGGCATGACACGCCAGGTGAGTACTTTGAATGTACTCGCAAGCTCACAACAAACACAAGCATCAAGGCATGACAATGTCATAGTAAATCATGATTATATCAGATCCAAATGTTATTAAAAGGGTGGAAGAAAATAATAACATACTATTGCTAAACTATCCACCGAAAGTCACCTATGCTAAAATCACAGGAACCATAATGCTCTGGGCTACTCGGTTGAAACACTTACTCCTGTGACCAACTCTTGGCCACCTCGGGATCCTCGGACAATCATCCCCGAGATTGCCTACCAGCATTACCAGCGGTTCTTTCACCAAGTAAAAACCTCACCATACTGGAACGGGTTCTTCCATCATTATCAAGTCATTCCATCATAGGTGTTGATCAGACAGTGTGACTTAGTATGAACTGTGTCCAATACCGTGGACGCGGCTATTCGAATAGATTCTTACACTCTGCAGAGGTTGCGCACTTTACCCACACTATGGAGCTCCTGGTCCCGTACCTCGGTACACTTCCCTTCCGGGTGGACCGGTGCTGCTCCAACGAAACTTGCCTAACCCGTGACTCCTCCACCGTACCACCGACAATCACTCCCCCTTCCGGGTCATGCCCTGGGTGGCCCCCGTGTCACTTCTGACACCTGCCACCGTCGTGGCCAAACAAATTGTTCCAAATGGGGACCTGAGCTCAATAACCAAACCGGGCTCACAAGGTTATCGTCGTTTACCTGATCAGGGCAGCACGCACGCATAACCTCCCCTCTTTGGTGGTACCGATAAAGGAGCACGCGGTTAGACCAAGTCAAGGCCGTCCCATTCTGGCAGATGTGGCTGCACTGGAAAGTTCGGTTCTGTGGCACTTGATCAACAATGAAGGAATTTATCCCCAAGCAACTATAGTCATTACAGACACTCCGGTATTACAGTGATCCAAGTTACAACAATAACTAACTAGAAATCCAATGAGCAATATGATTAACTACCACTACTGATCCCATATATGAGGTACCAGACGGAATCACAAAATAATCATAGACGGTAATCTCTTAATCCAACCGTGTCATATCATCATCAAACTTGAAATCTACTAATGACTATAATCTCATCATCAACATGACAGTAGCCTACCCAAGATTTTCAAAGTGTTGCATGAATTAACTTATTTACAAATAATTCATATTTAACATTAAAATAATTATTTAAACCATGATATTGCAATGCAATTATGCAAATGAGAGTTGTGGCTTGCCTTGCACCAAGGAAGTGTGGGAGTACTCCTAGTCTTCACCAACTACTCAAATCAATCTAAAAAACATTTTTGAAAACATTTTCAAATATCACATAAAGCATTTTCCTCCGTCCAGAAATTCTAGACAGCAAAGAAAAATACCAAAATTTTACAGCAAATAGAGGAGCTCATAAGAAAAATAATGCAAAAAGAATGAACTCATTTGGACTTATGGTTTAAAAGATATTGATGATCAAAGTTGAGTCAAACTACTGGATTTATTTGAATTTAACAAAAAACAGAAAAACCAGGGGGCAGCCACGTCGAAGGCGTAAAGTGGAAATATGCTTCCACTTACGTACCCCTTCGGTCCCGCGTGGAGTCGCTGACCAGTGGGGCCCCTTGTCAGATTTAAAAGGGAAAGAGGGAGAGAGCAGAGGACGGTGGCTCACCGGCGATGGCTGGCCGGCGAGGGGGCTGTGGCAGCGCCGAGAGAGGGTTGGGATGGATCGAGCGCACGCCGGCAAGCACTCCTGTACCCGTGGCTCCCTGAATGGTGGCCGGACGGCGTCGCCCCCTTCGTCTCAGGCAGCGGCGAGCTTTGAGTGTCAGCGGATCCGGCGACTCCGGCGAGTACTCGGGCAGAGGAGTGGTTGGGGAGAGCCAGTGGAGTGCCACGAGCTCGGGGGTGGGCTTGGTTGAGGCTGGAGTGGACGGAGATGGGCGGAAGAAGCCGGGGCAGAGCGGCGGCGCACCTCGCCGGAGATGGAGCAGGAGAGCTCTCTAGCTTGCTCCGGTGCTGCGAGGCGACGATTAGGAGGTGTGGGAGGCGAGTGGTGAAGAGAGACGGGGCGGGGAGCTCCTTTTATAGCCGGGAGAGGCTGTGGTGGCCGGATGCTGCCACAATTGCGCTGGCATGGCAAGGACGGCGAGCTGGCTGCTGCGCTGGCCGTCGCGGTGTGGGCTGGAGTGGACATGAGCGCGCAGGAGTGACGGGATGCGAGCGGAGCCATTAAGAGCGTGCGGACATGGCGGCGACGGCGCCCTGTTCGGCCCATGCGTGAACTTGGCCGTGTGCGGCGGCGAGCTTCGCCGGAGTTGGGAGAGAGTTCTGGAGGGGGTACGTGGATGGTGGCAACGACGTCGGCACGACAGGACAAGGAGGGGCAGCGCGAGGTGGCCGGAACGGTCGTGTCTGACGCGGTCGGCGCGCAGAGCGCGCTGCTTGACCAGCCAAACGCGTGGTCACCGCGTGCATTGACACCTACGGTGCGTGCTGGCACGTCTGTTCATGTCTACGCGGTTGACCCTACTCCCTGAGGACTCCCTGTGCAACTGGTTTGACAAGAGATGGCCTGGACTGCTGGCAAGCTTCCAGACAAGCTTCTGGTCTGAAACTTGAGCAGCAAGCTGAGGAGAAATGGCTAGGGATTTGAGAGTGGGGGTTTGTCACGATGAATTGTAGAAGGAAGGTTCCCACTCTGGAAAAATTTCAGGCCAAATGAATAAGTTTGGAATGTAGTTGCTTCACAACCACATCTTTGGTCCAGAAACATTGCTGAGGAAGATGCACTCATATGGATGGGCTTCTGGAGTTGAAACTTGGTATTTGCGGGTCATTTGGTGGTATCAAGATGCTATAAAAATTTCATAGCAATTGGGTAAGTATAAGTGGTACCTCCTTCACAAAGCTTTCTTTTGGACAGCAACTTGGAGGAATTTTATAGAAAAAAATGGCTGAATTAAATGGACCAAGATTTGGTGGAGACTAATCATATGGGTAGGAGAATGTCTTGGATTAATTTCAGAATTTTTGGAGCAATATAAAATATAGTTGCTTCACAAACTGAAATTATGACCAGAAACAAAGATTGGATGGTGTGCTCACCATGAGTATGGAATCCTGAATATTTTCACATACCCAAGGTTCACATGGTCCAAAGAATTTATGAGAATTTTCTTGGAATTTTTGGAAGGACATAAATATAGGTTGCTTCACAACCTAGAGCTCAAAGGGTTATTCCTTTAATGAAAAAGGAATATTTAATTGGGAGAAAAATTGAGATGTGGTAAGAATAGAGGTGACATGTCTTGGGAGAAGTTTTTGGGAGCTTAGGTTCACTTGGGAAAGAAAAGTGAAAAAATTATTCCCAAGTTTTAAGTCCATGGAGCCATTCAAAACAAAATCCAAACCAAATTCCAAATAAAATTCAAATGGGTTTTTGAAAAGAAAAGTTGGTAAAAACCAGGGTGTCACAGAGGCACAAGTAGCTAAGATAGCAGAGAGCCAAACACTAATTTTGGCTAAGTTTGCAGGTAAACCGGAACCTAACCCAGTTGAAGAAGTTAAAATGGTGAGAAGCACCGAAGAGAAAGCTGAAGTACTTGACACAAGCCATGTGCTAGTGTACAATTATGGCATTGCAGATTTTGTGAAGATGATATCCATGAAGTATCCACTACCGGAGGTAACTAATAATGAAGCATATAATGTCTTTGTTGAACAAGTTGCAACCAAGGTACGTGAACTTGATGATGAAAGGAAAAAGCTCTACAGTAAGTTACCAGCTAAGCAAGAGGATGCTTTTGAACCTACTATAGAAATTGAGATAGGATTGAATAA
The DNA here is from genome assembly GCA_039707655.1 of Elymus sibiricus. Taxonomy (NCBI): domain Eukaryota; kingdom Viridiplantae; phylum Streptophyta; class Magnoliopsida; order Poales; family Poaceae; genus Elymus; species Elymus sibiricus. The sequence goes on from CM077666.1 coordinate 354,343,268, forward strand.
ATTCAGTGCTTTATGTGATTTAGGGGCAAGTGTTTCCACTATCCCCAAATCAGTTTATGATAGTCTTAATCTCGGTCCTTATGTTAATACCGAGATCATTTTGAACATGGCTAATTCTACTTTTACTCAGGCAGTAGGCATTAAGCATGGTGTTATAGTTCAAATTAATGATTTCCCTGTCATGATTGATCTTGTCATAGTAGATATGCCTGAAGATCCAATTGCCCCTATAATTCTCGGTAGACCTTTTCTAAGGACTATCAAAGCTGTGATCAATGTGTTTGAGGGGAATGTTAGATTTGATTTACCCGCTAAAGATCCTTCTGTAAGACATTTCCCCAGGAAAAATAAAATGAAGACATGCTAAGGAGAAGGCATCATTGTGAATGCCAGAAGCTATGGCCTCGGTGTGTTTGCACCACCTTGATCACCACTATGGTCGAGCTAACCGACCAAAAACAAGCACTTCGTGGGAGGCAACCCACATGAATAAAGTAGACAAGTAAGTTTTTATTTTTGTTTCAATAAAAGAGTGATTGAAGTTCTATACGAAGAAGTAAGTTTGGAAGGGTTGTTCTGGTGAAGGCTTTGCAATGTGCAAGTTGAACTATGTGTTGAATCGATGTTTGGATGCCTAGAAATATGTCTATGTATTGTCTTGGAACTAACCCCGCAGGAAAACGAAGGAAAATAAAAGTCTCGCAAGAGACAGATCAAAAGACGACATTCAAAACGACCGCGAGCGGTCGTATGAGTGGTCGCATGACCTGCTGGAGGTTCCAGTGCAAAACAACCAAAGGCAGCAGGAGGAAAGACGGCATTTTAAACGGGCATGAGCACCCATCCGAGCGGTCGTTTGACTCTTTTGCCTAAAACGAAGAAAGATTTCAGAGCATTCGACGGCCCGTCCGAGCGGTCGTTTGACACCTTCAACCAGAAGAAGAAAAGAACAACATGAACAACGGCGTTTCAAACGGACGCTGCCGGTCGTATGAGCGGTCGCATGATATGAGCACAGACGCAGGTAAGTCTTCAGGAAGAATGACGGCGTTCCATGCAGGTGCTTGCGCCCGCATGAGCAGTCGTTTTGTATCCTAGCGGCCCCAATAAGCCCGAGGAAGAAGGTAAATTTCCCCCATCTCTCTCTTTTCTTCTTCTTCCTCCAAACCTCTCCAAACCCTAGCAAAACTTCGCCCGATCTCTCTACTCGCTCGATTTCAGTTCAAATCCTTCCATGTGATCGATCTACGGTATGTTTTCTCCTCCGATCCCCAAGTTATTTTTCGCGAATCCATGTTCTACATGCCTAGCATTGCCATGACTAGGATATGCGAATTTTTGATTCAAATTTGAGTGTGGCTTGGATTCGTTGATGTTTTTAGAGGAGTATGACGTTATGATTATTGTAGGATCAATATTGCTTAAATGTATTGGACTGAAAAATTGTTTTGTAGATGTTTACACGGAGGTCTTCTCGCGTACGCAGTGCTTCGAGTTCATCCACCGCACCGCCACAACAAGTTTTTACCCAGGGGATCGTCTTCACCGACCGTGAAGCAAAAAGAAAGTTTAGGAAACTAAGCTCAAGGAAGATCAAAGCAACCAAGTGGGCTTGTGCGACAACACTCGCCAAGCTAGGTATTACTAATGATTTCAATTTGCTTTGTCATAATGCCGGGTTGCACCATTTTGTTTATCAGGGATGTGAGACGTATGAATGCATGACGCTTGAGTTTCTTAGTACTCTCTCGCATATTGTTGGTTTGATGCCCAATGCATATGAAGAGGAGAGGATCACTTTCCGTCTCCTGGACCAAGACTTCAACATCACTTTTCAGAAGTGGTGTGATTACTTTGGCTTCACCAACAATGATAATGACATCCACCATGTTTATGATTACAGTGAATTGCACCTAAGGCAAACCTTTAATTTGATGAGCACGCCAGGCTCGAGAGCTAGTTGCATTGAAAGTCCTGCTATACATTATTTCTATTATGTTATCACCAACTCATTGCAGGCACGAGGAGAAGTTTCTAAGGTGAATGAGGAGAACATGCTAGTTCTCGGGAAAGCAGCAAACCTTGATGTTGGTTATTCGCCCAACTTAGGGGCAATACTTTTGGTACACCTCGCGCATCAAGCAAATCATGCACAAGGAGATATCGTGTGTGGAGGAGTGATCACCATGTTGGCCAACTCCCTTGGTCTCAACTACAATCACCTTCGCCCCATTGTCGGTAACACCCTTGTTAATATTCGTGTTCTCAGTAGCACTAGAATAGTAGTAGTTCGTAATGGGCGTCATTTCATTAGAATTCCTGGAGTGGCACACTGTTTGCCTACTCCTATGCCTAACCATTTTTCCATCGAGCATGGACAATTGCATTATGTTGCACAGGAAGGAGATGCAGTTTTTGACCAAGAAGGCCCAGAACCAGAACAAGTAGATGAAGAAGAACTCGCACCCGACGAAGAAGAGGAGCAGCCCCAAGAGCAGCCACAACAAGTCTACACCACCTACGCGGACCTCAACAGCCTCCAGGACTCTATCCAAGATATGAGCAACCTTGTCAAGTCTCTCCGAGGAACGTCAACCTACATGAACATGAACTTCTCCAACTGGAGCCAAGCAAGGGTTCCTGATCAACCGCCGCAATGATCTCGCTGGTTTGGGCTTGTAAAGGCCTAAGCTTGGGGGAGGTTATCACCACTTCTACATCAAGATGTGGTGGTATTTGATACGTCTCCAACGTATCTATAATTTTTTATTGTTCCATGCTATTATAGTATCAATCTTGGATGTTTTATATGCAATAATATGCTATTTTATATCATTTTTTGGGACTAACCTATTAACCTAGTGCCCAGTGCCAGTTGCTGTTTTCTGCTTGTTTTTGGTTTTTCAGGAAATCAGTACCAAACGAAGTCCAAATGCCACGTAACTTTTTGACGATTTTTTTCTGGACAAAAGAGACCCTAGAAGCTTCAGGAGGAGGCCAGAAGCCTCATGAGGAGGTCACAAGGCAACAGGGCACGGCCCTAGGGGGCGCGCCCTCATGCCTTGTGGGCCCCTCGTGGCTCCTTTTGACCTAATTCCACCTCTATAAATTCTCAAATATTGGGAAACCAACAGAGGGCCCCATGAAATAACTTTTCCACCGCCACAAGCTTTTGTTCTTTTGGCATCCCATCTGGAGGCCTTTTCCTTGCTTCTACATCACGGAGGGCTTCTACATCAACCTTGCTTCCCCTCCGATGATGTGTGAGTAGTTTACCACAGACCTATGGGTCCATAGCTAGTAGCAAGATGGCTTTTTCTCTCTCTTTGATCTTCAATACAATGTTCTCCTCGATCTCCTTGGAGTTCTATCCGATGTAATTTTCTTTTGCGGTGTGTTTGTTGGGATCCGCTGAATTATGGGTTTATGATTAGATTATTCATGAGAAATATTTGAGTCTTTCCTGAATTCTTTTATGCATGATTGTTATTGCTTTGTATTTCTCTCCAATCTATCCGTTTGGTTTGGCTAACTAGATTGATTTATCTTGCAACGGGAGAGGTGCTTTGTAATGGGTTTAATCTTGCGGTGTTCTATATCCCAGTGACAAAGTAGGGGACAAGACACGTATTTGTATTGTTGCCATTAAGGATAAAACGATGGGGTTTATTCATATTGTATGAGTTTACTTTGTCTACATCATGTCATCTTGCTTAAGGCGTTACTCTGTTTTCATTAACTTAATACCCTAGATGCATGCTGGATAGTGGTCGATGGGTGGAGTAATAGTAGTAGATGTAGGCAGGAGTCGGTCTACTTGTCTTAGACATCATGCCTATATACATGATCATTGCCATGAATCCGTCATAACTTTGCGCTTTTCTATCAATTGCCCAACAGTAATTTGTTTACCCACCGTATGCTATGTGTTCGAGAGAGAAGCCTCTAGTGAAAACTATGGCCCCCGAGTGTACTTTTATCATATATAAAATCCAAAAATACCTTGCTGCAATTTTATTTACTTTATTTTATTTTGCAATTTACTTTATCTATCTATCACTATTAGAATTAATCCTTGCAAGTAACCGCCAAGGGGATTGACAACCCTCTTGTTCGCGTTGGGTGCAAGTATTTGCTTTTGTGTGTGTAGGTGCTGCTAACGAGGTTCTGTGTGGTTCTCTGATACGTCCAATTTGCATCATGATTTCCTACTAATAATTATTATGTTCTTGATCATTATTTCACTTTATGGTACAATTCTTATGCCTTTTCTCTCTTATTTTGCAAGATTTACATGAAGAGGGAGAATGCCGGCAGCTGGAATTCTGGACCTGAAAGGGGTGATACAGAGCTAGCTATTCTGCACAACTCCAAATGACCTGAAAATTTACGGAGAATTATTTTGGAATATATAAAAAATACTGGCGAAAGAATCAACAGAAGGGGGCCCACCAGGAAGCCACAAGCCTAGGGGGCGCGACCTACCCCCCTGCGCGCGCCCCCTGGCTTGTGAGGCCCCTGGCAGGCCTCTGCCCCCTCCGTCTACTATATGAAGCCATTTGCCCTAGAAAAAATCATAAGAAGACTTTCGGGACAAAGCGCCACCGTCTCGAGGTGAAACTTGGGTAGGAGCTATTTTGCTCTCCAGCGGAGCGATTCCGCCGGGGATACTTCCCTCCGAGAGGGGGAAATCGAAGCCATCGACATCACCAATGATCCTCTCATCGTGGGAGGACCAATCTTCATCAACATATTCACCAGCACCATCTCATCTCAAACCCTAGTTCATCTCTTGTATTCAATCTTTGTCTCAAAACCTCAGATTGGTACCTGTGGGTTGCTAGTAGTGTTGATTACATCTTGTAGTTGATGCTAGTTGGTTTATTTGGTAGAAGATTATATGTTCAGATCCTTAATGCTATTCAATACCCCTCTGATCTTGAACATGAATATGATTTGTGAGTAGTTACTTTTGTTCTCGAGGACATGGGAGAAGTCTTGTCATAAGTAATCATGTGAATTTGGTATTCGTTCAATATTTTGATGCTATGTATGTTGTGCTTCCTTTAGTGGTGTCGTGTGAACGTTGACTACATGACACTTCACCATCTTTGGGCCTAAGGGAAGGCATTGTGGAGTAGTAATTAGATGATGGGTTGCTAGAGTGACAGAAGCTTAAACCCTAGTTTATGCGCTATTCCATAAGGGGCTGATTTGGATCCATATGTTTCATGCTATGGTTAGAGTTATCTTAATTCTTCTTTTGTAGTTGTGGATGCTTACGAGAGGGGGTAATCATAAGTGGGAGGCTTGTTCGAGTAAGAACATCACCCAAGCACCGGTCCACCCACATATCAAATTATCAAAGTAGCGAACGCGAATCAGACAAACATGATGAAAGTGACTAGATGAAATTCTCATGTGTCCTCGAGAACGCTTTGCTTATTATACGAGTTCGTTCCGGCTTGTCCTTTGCTACAAAAAGGATTGGGCCACCTTGCTGCATTTTATTATACTTGTTACTTGTTATTAATTATCTTGCTACCAAACTATCTGTTACCACTACTTTCAGTACTTGCAGAGAATACCTTGCTGAAAACCGCTTGTCATTTCCTTCTGCTCCTCGTTGGGTTCGACACTCTTACTTATCGAAAGGACTACGATTGATACCCTATACTTGTGGGTCATCAAGACTCTTTTCTGGCACCGTTGCCGGGGAGTGAAGCGCCTTTGGTGAGTGGAATTTGGTAAGGAAACATTTATATTATGTGCTAAAATTTATTATCACTTGTCACTATGGAAAGTAATCCTTTGAGGGGCTTGTTCGGGGTATCTTCACCTCGACCGGAAGCATTGAGATTTGCTCCTCAACCTATTGAACCTGCTGAAAATATTTTTTATGAAATTCCTTCTGGTATGGTAGAGAAACTGCTAGCTAATCCTTATGCAGGAGATGGAACGGTACATCCTGATATGCACTTAATCTATGTGGATGAAATTTATGGATTGTTTAAGCTTGCAGGTCTATCTGGAGATTGAGTTAAGAAGAAGGTATTCCCTTTATCTTTGGAGGGAAAGGCATTGACATGGTATAGGCTATGTGATGATACTGAAACATGGGACTGGAACCGGTTGAAGCTGGAATTCCACCAGAAATTTTATCCTATGCATTTGGTTCACCGTGATCGGAATTATATATATAATTTTTGGCCTCATGAAGGAGAAAGTATCGCTAAATCTTGGGGGAGGCTTAAGTATATGTTGCACACATGCCCCAATCATGAGCTCTCAAGAGAAATAATTCTTCAAAACTTTTATGCTCGGCTTTCTCATAACGATCAATCCATGCTCGATACTTCTTCTGCTGGTTCCTTTATGAAGAGAACTATTGAATTCAGATGGGAACTTCTGGAAAGAATTAAACATAACTCTGAAGATTGGGAAATCGACAAAGGTAATGAGTCAGGTATAAATCTTGAGTTTGATTGTGTTAAATCTTTTATGGAAACTGATGCTTTTCATAAGTTTAGTACTAAATATGGACTTGACTCTGAGATAGTAGCTACCTTTTGTGAATCTTTTGCTGCTCTCCCTAAGGAGAAATGGTTTAAATATCATCCACCTATTGAATTGAAGAACCTGTTAGTGTTAAAGAAGAAACAATTGTTTACCATGTTGATCCAGTTGTGCCTACAGCTTATATTGAGAAACCTCCTTTCCCTGTTAGGATTAAAGAACATGCTAAAGCTTCAACTGTGGTTAATAAGAGTAATATTAGAGCACCTAGAACCTCTGAACAAATTAAAGTTGAACCTAATATTGCAATGGTTAAAGATCTTTTGGTTGATAATATTGATGGACATGTCATATATTTCTGTGATGAAGCAACTAGAATTGCTAAGCTAGACACTAAAGATAAAAAAACAAACCTATAGTTGGCATGCCTGTTATTTCTGTTAAAATTGGAGATCATTGCTATCATGGTTTATGTGATGTTGGTGCCAGTGTGAGTGCTATTCCGTTTACTCTCTATCAAGAAGTCATGAATGATATTGCACCTGTTGAGATTGAAGATATTGATGTTACTATTAAGCTTGCGAATAGAGATACTATTTCACCACTTGGGATTGTAAGAGATGTTGAAGTCTTGTGTGGTAAGATCAAATACCCTACTGATTTTCTTGTTCTTGGATCACCACAAGATGATTTTTGTCCCATTATATTTGGTAGACCTTTCTTGAATACTGTTAATGCCAAGGTCGATTGCACTAAAGAAATTGGCAGTGTTAATTTTGGTGAGATGTCTCATGAGTTTAATTTCTCTAAGTTTTGTAGACAACCTCATGATAAAGAATTACTTAGTAAGGACGAAATTATTGGTCTTGCTTCTATTGCTATGCCTCCTACTGATCCTTTAGAACAATATTTGCTAGACCATGAGAATGATATGCGTATGAATGACAAAAAAAAGAAATAGATGAGCTATTCTTTAAACAAGCACCTATCCTTAAGCATAATTTGCTTGTTGAAACCTTGGGAGATCCACCTCCACCCAAGGGTGATCCTTTGTTTGAATTAAAGCAATTACCGGATACACTTAAATATGCTTATCTTGATGAAAATAATATATATCCTGTTATTATTAGTGCTAACCTTTCAGAGCATGAAGAAAAGAGATTACTTAAAACTCTGAGGAAGCACCGGGCTGCTATTGGATATACTCTTGATGATCTTAAGGGCATTAGTCCCACTTTATGTCAGCATAAAATTCATATGGAGCCAGATGCTAAACCCGTTGTTGATCATCAAAGAAGGTTGAATCCTAGAATGAAGGATGTGGTAAGAACTGAAATACTAAAGCTTCTGGAGGCAGGTATAATTTATCCTATAGCTGATAGTAGATGGGTAAGTCCTGTTCATTGTGTTTCTAAGAAAGGAGGTACAACCGTTGTTCCTAACGATAAAAATGAACTTATCCCACAAAGAATTGTAATTGGTTATAGGATGGTAATTAATTTCAGGAAATTAAATAAAGCTACTAGGAAAGATCATTACCCTTTGCATTACCCTTTGCCTTTTATTGATCAAATGTTAGAAAGATTATCTAAGCATACACACTTTTGCTTCCTAGATGGTTATTCTGGTTTCTCTCAAATACCTGTATCACCTGAAGATCAAGAGAAAACCACCTTTACTTGTCCTTTTGGAACTTATGCTTATCGTCGTATGCCTTTTGGTTTATGTAATGCACCTGCTACCTTTCAAAGATGTATGACTGCTATATTCTCTGACTTATGTTAAAAGATTTTTGAGGTTTTCATGGATGATTTTTCCGTTTACGGAACTTCTTTGATGATTTCTTGAGCAACCTTGATCGAGTTTTGCAGAGATGTGAAGAAACTAATCTTGTCTTGAATTGGGAGAAGTGCCACTTTATGATGAATGAAGGTATAGTCCTTGGGCATAAAATTTCTGAAAGAGGCATTGAAGTTGATAAAGCTAAAGTTGATGCTATTGAGAAAATGCCATGTCCTAAAGATATCAAAGGTATAAGAAGTTTCCTCGGTCATGCTGGTTTCTATAGAAGGTTTATAAAAGACTTCTATAAAATCTCTAGGCCTCTTACTAATCTCCTGCAAAAAGATGTTCCATTTGTTTTTGATGATGATTGCGTAGAAGCCTTTAAAGTACTTAAGAATGCCTTAATTTCTGCACCTATTGTTCAACCACCTGATTGGAACCTACCCTTTGAAATTATGTGTGATGCTAGTGATTATGCTGTAGGTGTTGTTCTAGGACAAAGAGTTGATAAGAAATTAAATGTTATCCATTATGCTAGTAAAACTTTAAAAGTGCTCAAAGAAATTATGCTACTACTGAGAAAGAATTTTTAGCAGTTGTGTTTGCATGTGATAAATTCAGATCTTACATTGTTGATTCCAAAGTTACTATTCACACTAATCATGCGACTATTAAATATCTTATGGAAAAGAAGGATGCTAAACCTAGACTTATTAGGTGGGTTCTTTTGCTACAAGAATTTGATTTGCATATTGTTGATAGAAAGGGAGCTGAGAATCCCGTAGCTGATAACTTGTCTAGAATGGAAAATGTTCTTGATGACCCACTTCCTATTAATGATGATTTCCTTGATGAACAATTAGCTATCATAAATGCTTCTCGTAATACTCCTTGGTATGCAGACTATGCTAATTACATTGTTGCTAAATATATACCACCTAGTTTCACATACCAACAAAAGAAAAAGTTTTTCTTTGATTTAAGACATTACTTTTGGGATGACCCACACTTATATAAAGAAGGAGTAGATGGTGTTATTAGACGTTATGTACCTGAGCATGAACATGAACAAATCCTACGTAAGTGTCACTCCGAGGCATATGGAGGACACCATGCGGGAGACAGAACTGCACACAAGGTATTACAATCTGGTTTTTATTGGCCTACTCTTTTCAAGGATGCACGTAAGTTTGTCCTTTCTTGTGATGAATGTCAAAGGATTGGTAATGTTGGTAGACGTCAGGAAATGCCTATGAATTATTCGCTTGTTATTGAACCATTTGATGTTTGGGGTTTTGATTATATGGGACCTTTTCTTAAATCCAATGGGTATACTCATATTCTAGTTGCTGTTGATTACGTTACTAAGTGGGTAGAAGCTATTCCAACTAGTAGTGCTGATCATAACACTTCCATTAAAATGCTTAAAGAAGTTATATTCCCGAGGTTTGGTGTCCCTAGATATTTAATGACTGATGGTGGTTCACATTTTATTCATGGTGCTTTCCGTAAATTGCTTGCTAAATATGATGTTAATCATAGAATTGCATCTCCTTATCATCCTCAGTCTAGTGGTCAAGTTGAATTAACCAATAGAGAAATAAAATTAATTTTGCAAAAGATCGTTAATAGATCCAGAAAGAATTTGGTCTAAGAAACTTGATGATGCACTGTGGGCTTACAGAAGTGCATATAAAAATCCTACGGGTATGTCTCCTTATAAAATGGTTTATGGGAAAGCATGTCATTTACCTATTGAGTTAGAACATAAAGCATATTGGGCAATTAAAGAACTTAACTATGATTTTAAACTTGCCGGTGAAAAGAGGTTATTTGATATTAGTTCTTTAGATGAATGGAGAACCCAAGCTTATGAAAATGCCAAGTTGTTTAAAGAAAAAGTTAAAAGATGGCATGATAAGAGAATTCAAAAATGGGAGTTTAATGTAGGTGACCATGTTCTATTATACAATTCTCATTTAAATTTTTTTGCAGGAAAATTTCTCTCTAAATGGGAAGGACCGCATATCATCGAAGAAGTTTATCGTTCCGGAGCCATCAAAATAAACAACTCCGAAGGCAATAATCCGAGAGTGGTTAATGGGAAAAGAATTAAACATTATATCTCAGGTACGCCCATTAATGTTGAAACTAATATTATTCAAACAATGACACCGGAAGAGCACATAGAAGAAATCTTCCGGAACGCTCCAGAAGCCTGAAAAGGAGTAGGTATGTGATACGGTAAGTAAACTGAGTCCAAAACTTCCATAAAAGTACTTTCTGTCCGTTTTGGAACATATAAAAAATTAGGAAAATAATAAACAGTCCGAAAAGTGCACGAGGAGGCGACAAGCCTGGGAGGCACGTCCTACCCCCCAGGGCGCACCTACCGGGCTTGTGGCGCCCTCGTGGACTTTCCCGACTCCGTTTTTCTTCATATTACTTGTTTTGCACGGGAAAAATCATTATATATATACTCACGGGTGTTTTGACCACCGCATCGCAAGTTTCTCCTCTGTTCTTGTTTCGGGCTATTTTTCTGACAGATCTAGATCGCCATGGCGTCTCCAAGCTCGTCCAAGGACAAGTTCTACGAGAAGGTCATCAACCCGTACCTACCGGAGGTGATGAAGCACCCTCAAGCCATTGAGATGCGTGAGGGGGTACTCCACATCCGGGACGTTCAAGGACCCAAGAAGACCGGGCGGGAGAAGGCTAGGCTGGAAGCGGTGGAACAGGAGATCTTTAAGTGCCAGGGGATGGTGGAGCACGAACTTTGTCCTAACCACTCCATGATCACGGACTTCATCCGTGAGCACAAGGTGGACGGCAAGAACATTGGGGACGTCATCTTCAAGCTCAATGATCGGATTGATTATCTTCAGGCCCAAATATATGATCTACAAAACCAAAATTTTGAGTATGAGGCCAAGTTCAAAGGTATGAGTTTAACTGCAAATTTCAGGACTCCGGAAACACGTTCGTCCTTTTATGATGGAGAGCATATGCCTTGGAAGACGGAGGACAATCCCATCACTTCATCACCACCATCACCCAAGAAGGAGAATTGAGTACATGGGTATGGGCACCACCCTTGGCTTGTGCCAAGCTTGGGGGAGGTGCCCCGGTATCGTATCACCATCACTTTTTCATCACCACTATCTATCTTAGTTCGATCCTTAGTTATTTCGTGATTTAGAAGAATAAAGTTTAGTATGATTTAGTTTCGAGTGCTTGCTTTGTGATCTATCTATCTATGTAATCGTGTGTGAAAGTTATATAATAAAGATTAGTTTGAGTTGAGTGTTTTGCTTTTGATGATCCAATCTTAGAAATAAAGAAAGAATAAGTAAGATCATATGCTAATCCCATGGGGAGTGATGACTTCAAATAAAAGAAGTATAACTGATAAAACTTGTTGGAAGTTGACAAACATAGCATTGGTCATTGTTGCAATTCATGAAAAAGCAATAAAGGAAGAGAGGTCTCACATATAAATACACTATCTTGGACATCTTTTATGATTGTGAGCCCCCATCAGGTATTCTATGTCAATTAGTTGATGCTGGACAAGGAAGACAACGTAATGGGTTATGTTTGCTTATATTCACATAGAAGTTATATTGTTTTGGATCCTCTAACATGTGGTGTTTGCCCCTATATTTTGCTAGCCAAAATCCTGTACTAAGTAGAGATACTACTTGTGCATCCAAAAACCCTTAAACTCAGTTTCATGCCATGAGAGTCCACTATATCTACCTATGGATTGAATAAGATCCCTCAAGTAAGGTGTCATCGGTGCAAAGCAATAAAAATTGCTCCTAAACATGTATGAACTTTTATTGTAAGGGAAAATAAGCTTTGTACAATCTTGTGATGGTGAAGAATAAAAGCGACATACTGCATAATAAAGGTCGCTATCACAAGGGGCAATATAAAGTGACGTTCCTTTACATTAAGAGCTTGCACATCCAAAAACAAAAAGCGCATGACAACCTCTGCTTCCCTCTATGAAGGGTCTATCTTTTACTTTATGTATTTACTTTCATGCAAGAGTCAATAGTATTCTCCTCTATCCTGTTTTTATTTTCTCTCTTGGCAAGCATCATGTGGTGGGGATTGATCCATGCATATATATCCAGTTGGATGTAGGTGATCATGAGTTATTATTGTTGACATTACCCTAGAGGTAAATACATTGGGAGGCGAAATTATAAGCCCCTATCTTTCTATGTGTTTGACTGAAACTTTTGCTCCATAAGTATGTCGTGAGTGTCAGCAATCATAGAAGACTGAATGATAGTTGAGTATGTGAACTTGCTAAACAAAGCTCTTACATAGACTCTTTCTGATAATATGATGAATTGCAATTGCTTCAGTGACTGAGATCATAGTTTGTTAGTTTTCAATTTGGTTTATGGTTCATACTTTGACTTGTGGATGAATTGCCACTTTTTCATGAGAAGTTTTATGATGATATATTGCAGTTATAATAAAGATCATGATGCTCCATGTCCATATTTTATTTTTTATCGACGTCTCTCTCTCTAAACATGTGGTCATGATTATCGATTTTGACTTTCGCTTGAGGACAAGCGAGGTCTAAGCTTGGGGGAGTTGATACGTCCAATTTGCATCATGATTTCCTACTAATAATTATTATGTTCTTGATCATTATTTCACTTTATGGTACAATTCTTATGCCTTTTCTCTCTTATTTTGCAAGATTTACATGAAGAGGGAGAATGCCGGCAGCTGGAATTCTGGACTTGAAAGGGGTGAAACAGAGCTAGCTATTCTGCACAACTCCAAATGACCTGAAAATTTATGAAGAATTATTTTGGAATATATAAAAAATACTGGCGAAAAAATCAACAGAAGGGGGCCCACCAGGAAGCCACAAGCCTGGGGGGCGCGGCCTACCCCCCTAGGCACGCCCCTTGGCTTGTGGGGCCCCTGGCAGGCCTCTGCCCCCCTTCTTCTACTATATGAAGCCATTTGCCCTAGAAAAAAATTAGAAGAATACTTTCGGGACGAAGCGCCACTGTCTCGAGGCGGAACTTGGGCAGGAGCTATTTTGCTCTCCGGCGGAGCGATTCCGCCGGGGATACTTCCCTCCGGGAGGGGGAAATCGAAGCCATCGACATCACCAATGATCCTCTCATCGTGGGAGGACCAATCTTCATCAACATCTTCACCATCACCATCTCATCTCAAACCCTAGTTTATCTCTTGTATTCAATCTTTGTCTCAAAACCTCAGATTGGTACCTGTGGGTTGCTAGTAGTGTTGATTACATCTTGTAGTTGATGCTAGTTGGTTTATTTGGTGGAAGATTATATGTTCAGATCCTTAATGCTATTCAATACCCCTCTGATCTTGAACATGAATATGATTTGTGAGTAGTTACTTTTGTTCTTGAGGACATGTGAGAAGTCTTGTCATAAGTAATCATGTGAATTTGGTATTCGTTCGATATTTTGATGCTATGTATGTTGTGCTTCCTTTAGTGGTGTCGGGTGAACGTCGACTACATGACACTTCACGATCTTCGGGCCTAAGGGAAGGCATTGTGGAATAGTAATTAGATGATGGGTTGCTAGAGTGACAGAAGCTTAAACCCTAGTTTATTCGCTATTCTGTAAGGGGCTGATTTGGATCCATATGTTTCATGCTATGGTTAGAGTTATCTTAATTCTTCTTTCGTAGTTGCGGATGCTTGCGAGAGGGGGTAATCATAAGTGGGAGGCTTGTTCGAGTAAGAACAGTACCCAAGCACCGGTCCACCCACATATCAAATTATCAAAGTAGCGAACGCGAATCAAACAAACATGATGAAAGTGACTAGATGAAATTCCCATGTGTCCTCGAGAACGCTTTGCTTATTATACGAGTTCATTCCGGCTTGTCCTTTGCTACAAAAAGGATTGGGCCACCTTGCTGCACTTTATTATACTTGTTACTTGTTACAAATTATCTTGCTACCAAACTATCTGTTACCGCTACTTTCAGTACTTGCAGAGAATACCTTGCTGAAAACCGCTTGTCATTTCCTTCTGCTCCTCGTTGGGTTCGACACTCTTACTTATCGAAAGGACTATGATTGATCCCCTATACTTGTGGGTCATCATTCTCCTACTGGATTGATAACCTTGGTTCTTAACTGATGGAAATACTTATCTCTACTGTACTGTGTCATCCTCTCCTCTTCGAGGAAATCCCAACGCAGCTCACAAGTAGTAGTATTTGAATAATTTATAATGAGGTTGTACTTATGCTCGAGGAGCTTCAAAACACTCGTGTTGGTTTGTTCCAACACTTTGCTTTTATTTGCTTTTGCTTTTATTTTTCTTTTGCCTTTGCGATTTTTTGGTTGCAAGTTAGTTTTCAAAAACCCAAAAACCAAATAAAAATAAAAATAGAATAAGCTTCGCTTTGCTCTTGTTCTTTATTTTCTCCTTTGGAGTTCGTTTGCATTTTGTTTTCAGAGGAGTTGATCAACGTCGGACAACGAGGAATGCAAGAGTAAGGAAGAGAAGTGTGTAAATTCGCAACCGTGAAGGTATGTCCTACGACCCCTGTCTTTTGCACTTGAAATACTTAGAGTAGATGTAGTAGTAGTATCTGTGATATGTGCAGATGGGAGTAAGTCTTGATAGTTAAGACAAAGGTTTTCTTCTAGTAGCTAAAATAATTTTGTAGCCTTTGTTCTATTTAGTTTAGACCACCAAGACTTGCTGTGGGACTATTTTTGAATGAAATGATATTAACTAAGAATAACTATGCACAAGAGAAAGTCTTTCAAGACTTGCGAGTTGAGAAAATTGTAGTGGAAGTAATGTTTGAATTGCTCAACCCCATGTTGTTAATGTTAATAGACTTGATAGCACTTGTGGATTGAATTGTCTAGAGGAACTTAGTTGAAGGGTGAACGAGATTATGCCAAAAATTTGTGTTGTATCTTTTACATGGTGCTTCAGCTCCTTGCTGGTGCCATGGCCCGCTACTCTATGCACATGTACGTGTGTAAATGTGGCTTCGTCACCTTTCTTGATGTTGTGCTGAGGACTCCGCTGGCCAATGAACGATCCACCAAGAGCGATAGCTCGGATTTCAGCTATGAGTTTGTTACCGTACGTAGTGGCAACACTACAAATGCATATTATTTGGCTTTCTCTTGAAATGGTGTGTATGTGGTAAATAAAGGGGACTAATCAAAAGAGCTCTAAAGAGACATATATCAAAGGTCCATAGTTCCCAAACATTAAGCCACAACGAAAACCTATGCATGATCACTTAGTTGGCATAATCCCTTCACGTGACAATCAAAGTTCTAGCAAACAATGATTGAAATAAAGTGCTTGAGAGCCTTGAGGAGGAAATGATTGTGGGTGTGCTTAAGAGCATTAGAGCATTACATTTTACTACATGCTTTCACTCCCTAACCTATGTTTTATTGGCTCTATCTAAAGAAAACTCTTCCATGCATTCCCGACAAGCAAGTTTTGTCTAGAATAAATAGAATAGGGTGTTGCAAACTTGTTTTATCTAGTAGATCAAGAACTTTGTGTTGATTATCTTTGCTTCACTAACACTTGCACTATAACCATGCCACCGCTACAGCTATGCTAAGTTTTCAGGTCAAGAAGCGGAGGGTTATCTAGGCGTACCGATCGTAAGTGAACCAAAACCTTCTCGTTATTTCGGTTTAAACAACTAAGTTCCTTATGATTCGGATTTCTCTTTATGTTGCTCGAGGATGATCAAGTTTATGCTTGGGGGAGTTGATGAGTGATATTTTTACACTCATTTCACCTTTGTTTAAACCGAGATATTTCATTTAAAAAGACATATTCGCTCCGATATTATCACTAATGGCTAAAGTGCATGGGATTCCACAAATCCTCTCTTTGATGTGTTTCTGTAGGATCGAAAGTATGTCTAGAGGGGGGGTGATTAGACTACTTGACCAAATAAAACCTAACATTTTCCCAGATTTTAGTTGTAGGCAGATTTTAGCAATAGTGCATGTCAAGCATCACCCTACACATGCAATTCTAAGAGCATAGCAGCGGAATGTAAGCAATTGAATATGTATGTAAAGGAGGGATTGGAGATTTCAAACGCAATGAAGACACGGTGGTTTTTGGCGTGGTTCCGATAGGTGGTGCTATCGTACGTCCACGTTGATGGAGACTTCAACCCACGAAGGGTAACGGCTGCGCGAGTCCATGGAGGGCTCCACCCACGAAGGGTCCACGAAGAAGCAACCTTGTCTATTCCACCATGGCTTACGTCCACGAAGGACTAGCCTCACTCGGGGTAGATATTCATGAAGTAGGCGATCTCCTTGCCCTTACAAACTTCTTGGTTCAACTCCACATCTGGTTGGAGGCTCCCAAGCGACACCTAACCAATCTAGGAGACACCACTCTCCAAAAGGTAATAGATGTGTTGACACCCAATTTTGGCACGGTGCAAAATACAGTAAAGGTGGACTCAAGCGGAGAAGTCTTCTACACGAGAAAATTCACATTGCCGGCATGAAAGGCTTGCCGGTGAAATCTTACCGCTCGAGCTGAAGGCTTGCCGGTTTGGCTTGTCGATTTTGAGTACTTGCCGATTTCAGTGGAGGCCCAAACAGGGGTTGAAGATGACCCGGCAAGGAGACGACTCGGCGAGGAGACGATCCGGCAAGGAGACGAGCCGGCGAGGAGACGATCCGGCAAGGGGATGACCCGGCAGGAGATCCGGCAAGGAAACGGCCCGGCAAGGAGACGGCCCGGCAAGGAGGTGATCCGGCAAGGAGGCAGCCCGGCAAGGAGGCGATCCGGCAAGAAGATGACCCGGCAAGGCGACCCGGCAAGATATCCTGATGGTACTCCCGGGAAGGCGACGGCCCGTCGAAGACCGAAGATCAAGATGGACGCGAGTCAAGACAGCCTCTGGAGCGGTACTACCGCCCTCTAGAGCGGTACTACCGCTTGAGCGGTACTACCGTGTTTTACTACCGCGCCTACCACCGCTTACGAAAATTCTTCTGGTATCCCGAGACCCTTTCTCGGTAGTAGCGCGGTACTCAGCTATACTCAGAGCGGTACTACCGCTTGTAGCGGTACTACCGCTTGACCAGAGCGGTACTACCGCTTACCGTCGCGTAGATTCGGGCAGGTTTTTGAGGAGTCCGAATTTGGCTAGTGTTTTTGATACTTTGTAAGGAAAGATGAATCCATGACTTGTACGGGAAGTCCAACCCCCTCTTAAATAGAAGAGGTGATGGCCGATTGAAACAACACACAATCGAACAAACAAATCTACATCCTTTTATCCTACTTTTATCCCTATCCCTTGTATCTTTCTTCTTGTTCTTCGTTCGTTCTTCGTATTGAAGTGCGGCGATCCACGAGGCCCTAGGGGCGACCAGGTCGACCTAGGGCAGCCCATAGCCGCTGCACGCCCTGACGGGGTCCCTCCCGGGCGTGTGGGGTTTCGGGTCTACAAAAGCGCCTGCCGGATTGTCTTGCGTACCGCGCTTCCGGCAGGCCTCCCTCGACGTGAGCTGCGGTGCATCACCCCCGACGTCGAGGGTACGCGTGACGCGTTCGTGTGTCAACACACTTTTTGGCGACTCCGCTGGGGATCGAAGCTTTGAACGGTCTCCGGCCCATTCTTGCTACGAAGAGATCGTCATCTAGGGTTTGCAATCTACAAAGGTAATATAAATACTCAATCCCCTCATGTAGATGCAAATAATTCATATGGTGTTACTAGATCGTTCAATGAGTATGCTCTATCGGCCAACCCTAGTTTTGTCAATTATACATCTAATTATGTGCAAGGGCCAATTCAAAGTAATTTACAAGCTTCAACTTCTTATGATACTAGTAACATACACCATATGTATTCCAACTCTCATGCATCGGCAACCCCAGAAATCCATATGCCGATGAACAACATGATGAGTTCGGTTAATCAAGTTGAAACACCTCATGTTGGAACTTTCAATAATATGCAAAAAAGTGTTTCACCTTTTTATTCATCGGCACCTAACTTGCAATATGTTAATTCAAACATGCCGATGGATGGGAGAATTGGCCATGCTGCTACTAGCTATTCGGCCAGTTACTCTCAACCATCATATGCTACACCTCATGTTAGTAGTTTTTCAGCACCATACGCAACTGTAGATGTTCATAATTCGGCTTCACACCTTCATGGTCATAGCCGAATAAGTGATAGATTTGCAGGAGCATACATGCCTTCATCAAATATTGTAGCATATAATGCATCCTCTACACAATTGCAAAATTTCGGCAACACCTCATTGCCGAAAGAATCTAAAGATATTATGGAACAATCCCTTCCAGAAGCTCAAGTGGCCGCGTTAAAGAGGCTAGCCCAAAATAAAAGGATTAGTGCTCTTTGCCTTGAACAATATGAAAAGGGTTTGTTTCCTGATTATAATGCAATAAAAGCTAGAGTTTTGCAAGAAGATGAATCATTGCCAATTGATAGACTATGCGAGGAAAAATATAGTTCTACACCAATGCATATGTCTTCACCTACTGCTGCAGCATGCTATATACCCCCTAAACAATTGCAAAGTTTCGGCAACACTCATGTTTCATTGCCGAAAGAGTCTAGATGCATTGGGGGGCAATCTTACCAGGAGTGGTCTGAGATTGAGAAAAAGATTAAAGCCAATTTTGCTGCTCGTCGTTTGGAGCAAATAGAAAAAGAATTGGCTCAAAGAAAAGAAGCCTTGCCAATTGATGTCATTGATGAAAATAATGATGATTCGAAGAGTGAAAGTTCTTCGGCTGGAAAAGCCGAATCAACTAGTATGTATTCCGAATCCATCAAATCCAAAGAGGCAAGCACCATTGAGAAAGGGCATGGCAAGCACAAAACAGCTGTGCTTGATTCTTCTGAAGTTGAGGGAACCTATTTCCTGCCCTACGAGTTCCGTGCCAAGGAAATTGATGAGCATCAAGAACAACGTAATATGGCCGAACAAAGTTTGGTTAATGATGAACATCAAGAACACAAGCGTGCAGTTGAGCAAAGTTCACTTGAAGATCATTCGAGTGATGAAGCACGGAATCAAGGAAAAGATGAGGATAAAGCGTTGGAGAGTCATTCAAAAGTGGATCAAAGTATTATTCAAGTGTTACAACCATCATACTCTCCCAACGTGTATGAAGAGGTATGTCTACCAAGTGATTTACCTATTTTTAGATTTGGTCACAACTTTATTGTTGATGCATCTATTGGAAAAATTATCATAAATACTTTTGAAAGACCAATGAAGAAGGGCGATTTACTTGTTAGCAACAAAATTGTTATAAAGCATATCGGTCAACCCATTGCACCATTTATAGAGACCGATAAAGATTTACTATCGCAGTCAAAGTACTTCCCATTGTCTTATTTAAAGTTTATATATGCATGGGTAGCTTTGCTTATTTCATACTTGGCTTGCATTTGGTCTCAAATGAGACATATATGTTATAACAGTTTTGATTTCAGAAACATAAAGCCAAGGTTTGAATCTTTTGAGAAAACCGATGGAAGTATAATTTCTTATTCAAAGACATCGGAGATAGAGTGCGAGACACAATGCATAGCCGAATGGGGAGATGCCAAATCTGAACCATTCGTTTGCTTAACTCCAAAGCCGTTCTCACACCAAGACCGGCTAGAAAATAAGAAGTTTACCTTCAATTCAAACATGTGTGATCAAATCTTTGATTTGTTGATGAAAAATAATTATATTAGAATTCTTGGTCACCATGTCAAGCCATCAATCCAAGGACGAATGTATTGTAAGTTGCATGATTCGTTCAAGCATAATTTTGAGGACTGCAATATGTTTCATCAAATAGTTAAATCGGCCATTGATAGCGGACGATTGAGACTTGTTAAAACACCAAAGGATGACCAGTCTATTCCGATTGGTCCTGATGGCAAAAAGTTTTTGCATCGGCTGCTTCAAGCCGATCCATTTAAAGAGAAGGTAAAAACCGCAGGTGACGGGATCAAGCTTTCAAGAAGAGAAGTTGTTGAAGAGCATAATGAACATATTCTTGAGGGCGAAAATTCTGTCAAAGCTACAATGAAGACGCCAAGGACTGGGGGGCAGCAAGCAAATTCAGAGATCGGTGCAAGCACAACCAAAGAAAACAAAGGCCGAAATAAGCATAAGGATAAGAGATCGAAAATCACTTTCACAGAGTTACTAGCTAAATATCAAAAGAAGAGTGAAGAGAAAAATGCTTATCGGCCAAATTATGCAAAGAAACCAAGATCACCCCAAGGCGCAAATATGAGGATCGGTATTGGCAAAGTGAGAATCTCAACGCAACATATTCATATCCTTATTTTGGGCCGCCAATGCCAATGTCGTGGATGCCTCCCTATGCTCACGTAAATCCATATTCATCATGGGACATGTATGATTCAAGTGCACATTCTCCATCTTATTTTAAACCATCCCATCAAAGGTGTGCAGCTCCAAGAAGATCAACATTTGATGAACGATTACATAACCAAGACCGTTTCATTCAAAAGGAATCGGTCCGGAGCTCAAGAAAGAAGACAGAGGTGGTCAAGCAAGTATACCGGGTCAAGAAAGATGGTCGTAAGTGTGCTACTTCAGATTTGATCTCAAATGAGCAAGAGCCAATTAAAGTGTTGACATTGGCTACAAAAGGCAAAGAAGAGGAACAAACAAATATCCAAGATCAAGATGCCAAATCTGAAGAGAAGGAGTTGAGAATGCACAAGGCTGGAAAAGAATTGCCACTTCAAACAAAATCACAGCCGGGGTGCCCACTCGGCTTATCATATTGGCAAAGGAAGGAATTACAAAAACTTAGTGCACAAGAGCTGAGAAAGAAGAACATGGCATGGATTCCCAAGAAGGGCAGTCAAACCAAAAATGATGTGCAAACTTCTATTGCAACAAGTGTTACAAAAGTAAAGAAGGAGAAAGAATCTCATAAGAAATCCAGCCGAAGGTTTCCATCATTCCATCAAAATCTTCGGTTAGCACATCATCCATATTCATCAAACATGCCATTGATACCTTTACCATGGAATTCATCCCCAGGTATGATTGGTTACCCTCCATGGGCTTATTTTGATCCATGGATGCAATACGATTTCTTACATCATGAAAGGGTATTACCAAATCACTATACATTTGATTAGTAATATTTTTATTGCTGATTCAAAGGGCCGAAATATTTGATTTGTTATTTCATTTGTTTATTTCGGCTATACATGCTTTGGTGGATGAATTCTACATGTCACTTATGGTAATGGCCGATATTTTTCTATCGTCCTAAGAATCTATCTAGACGTGGCCGGTGTGTTTTTCTAAACATCGTCCTTAGCACAGTTGGATACCGAGACAAGGAACATATTCATTGAAATTTATACTTATACCTATGTTATGCTTCGATGGAGTTGAGACATTATGACCGATGCCATTCAAAATATGTTGCGACCAATTCATGGTAGAATTGGTAAATGGGCTTATACTTTGTTTGAATATGATTTGGCTTACACTTCTTTGAAATCCATGAAAGGCCAAATTGTTGCTAATTTTATCGTTGAGCATCGGATTAATGACAAGCAAGATATTGATATAAACCTTGTCTCGTTAGTACCATGGAGATTATATTTTGACGGTTCAGTTTGTAGCAACGGCCAAGGTATTGATATTGCTTATATATCTCCTCATGGTGCTGTTTTTGAAGCCTCATGCCGCTTAGAATATTTTTGCACAAATAATCAAGCCGAATATGAAGCATTGTTATTCGGCTTAGAGATGTTGCTGGCCATAGGTGCTACACATATTGAGGCTTTTGGTGATTCGTTATTAGTAGTACAATAAGTATCCAAAGTTTTTCAATGTTTAGATGAATCACTTAATGTTTATCTTGATAAATGTCTAGATATAATTTCTACTTTGGATCATTTTAGCATTGCTCATATATCTAGACATGATAATTGGAGAGCAAATGAGTTGGCACAACAAGCATCCGGCTATCATGTCGATCATGGCATGTTTCATATCTCTCAAAAGCCGATGTCTTGTCTTGCTAACATAGGAGAGGCCGAACCAGAGCCCACTGATTCGGTCACTAACAATAAATCTAGTGCAGGTGAAAATCATGACTGGAGGAAGCCCATTATTAATTACTTGTGCAATCCGAGTAGAAGGGTGGACAGGGCTGTTCAGCGCATGACTTTCAAATATACAATGAGAGACGATGGTCTTTATCGCCGAACGGTTGAAGATGTTCTTTTGAAGTGTTTGGACGAAGACCAAGCGAGAATTGCTATGGGAGAGGTTCATGAAGGAATTTGTGGCACTCATCAGTCGGCCCCCAAGATGAAGTGGTTATTACGACGTGCTGGATTTCATTGGCCGACGATGATCAACGATTGCTTCAGGTATTATAAAGGATGTGAAGCTTGTCAAAAGTTTGGTGATATTCAGTTGGCTCCCGCTGCTATGTTACATCCTATTATCAAGCTGTGGCCTTTTAGAGGTTGGGGATTAGACTTTATTGGAGAAATTCATCCTTCCTCTTCAAAGGGGCATCGGTTCGTGTTGATGGCAACTGATTATTTTACTAAATGGTCTGAAGCAGTACCTCTCAAGAATATGACACATACGGAGGTAATTCAATTCATAAGTGAGCACATTATTCATAGATTCGGTATTCCGCAAACATTAACTACGGATCAAGGTTCATCTTTCATGTCACATCAAGTTAGAGAATTTGCCGAATCATATAAGATAAAGTTGCTCAATTCCTCCCCGTATTATGCTCAAGCCAATGGACAAGCTGAGTCTAGCAATAAAATTTTGATCAAGCTCATCAAGAAGAAGATTGAAGATAATCCAAGGAGATGGCATGAATTATTGTCCGAGGCTTCGTGGGCGCATAGAATCTCAAGGCATGGTGCGACGAAGGTAACTCCATATGAGCTCGTATATGGTCAAGAGGCCGTTTTACCGGTGGAAGTTAATTTGAATGCTTTGAGAATAGCCAAACAAAATGATTTATCGGCAGTGGACTTTTATAACTTGATGATGGATAATATTGACGAGGTTGCCGATAAGCGTTTGGCTGCATTAAAGGCCATAGAGAGAGACAAGTTGAGGGTAGCAAGAGCCTACAATAAGAAGGTCAAGTTGAAGAATTTTCAGATTGGTGATCTTGTGTGGAAGGTGATTCTACCGATTGGTTCAAAGGACAGAAAATTCGGGAAGTGGTCTCCAAGTTGGGAAGGTCCTTTCAAGATTGCAAGAATAGTTCCCGGAAATTCATATTTGGTGGAATCGATGCAAGGAACATTGCTACCTCGAGCTCTCAATGGCAAATATTTGAAGAAGTACCACCCAAGTGTGTGGCAAGAAGCCTAAATAGGCAATGGCCGATATATGATTATCGCCCTAAGCACATATTAATGGCCGATGGAGTGTTGACGTCGTCCTTAGAACAAGCCTAATGCAAATTATTTTTCGGCATGCAAGCTTTGCCGAAAAACAGGGGGGCATGTGTTGACACCCGATTTTGGCACGGTGCAAAATACAGTAAAGGTGGACTCAAGCGGAGAAGTCTTCTACACGAGAAAATTCACATTGCCGGCATGAAAGGCTTGCCGGTGAAATCTTACCGCTCGAGCTGAAGGCTTGCAGGTTTGGCTTGTCGATTTTGAGTACTTGCCGATTTCAGTGGAGGCCCAAACAGGGGTTGAAGATGACCCGGCAAGGAGACGACTCGGCGAGGAGACGATCCGGCAAGGAGACGACCCGGCGAGGAGACGATCCGGCAAGGGGATGACCCGGCAGGAGATCCGGCAAGGAAACGGCCCGGCAAGGAGACAGCCCGGCAAGGAGGTGATCCGGCAAGGAGGCAGCCCGGCAAGGAGGCGATCCGGCAAGAAGATGACCCGGCAAGGCGACCCGGCAAGATATCCTGATGGTACTCCCGGGAAGGCGACGGCCCGTCGAAGACCGAAGATCAAGATGGACGCGAGTCAAGACAGCCTCTGGAGCGGTACTACCGCCCTCCAGAGCGGTACTACCGCTTGAGCGGTACTACCGTGTTTTACTACCGCGCCTACCACCGCTTACGAAAATTCTTCTGGTATCCCGAGACCCTTACTCGGTAGTAGCGCGGTACTCAGCTATACTCAGAGCGGTACTACCGCTTGTAGCGGTACTACCACTTGACCAGAGCGGTACTACCACTTACCGTCGCGCAGATTCGGGCAGGTTTTTGAGGAGTCCGAATTTGGCTAGTGTTTTTGATACTTTGTAAGGAAAGATGAATCCATGACTTGTACGGGAAGTCCAACCCCCTCTTAAATAGAAGAGGTGATGGCCGATTGAAACAACACACAATCGAACAAACAAATCTACATCCTTTTATCCTACTTTTATCCCTCTCCCTTGTATCTTTCTTCTCGTTCTTCGTTCGTTCTTCGTATTGAAGTGCGGAGATCCACGAGGCCCTAGGGGCGATCAGGTCGACCTAGGGCAGCCCATAGCCGCTGCGCGCCCTGACGGGGTCCCTCCCGGGCGTGTGGGGTTTCGGGTCTACAAAAGTGCCTGCCGGATTGTCTTGCGTACCGCGCTTCCGGCAGGCCTCCCTCGACGTGAGCTGCGGTGCATCACCCCCGACGTCGAGGGTACGCGTCACGCGTTCGTGTTTCAACAAGATGGTGTGTTGTTGATGAACTCCTTGCTCTTGTGCTTCAAATGATAGTCTTCCCAGCACTCAAACACTCCTCACAGATTTGGCTATGGTGGAAGAAGAATTTGAGTGGAAAGCAACTTGGGAAAGGCTAGAGATCAAGTTTCAAATGGTAGGAATGGAATATCTTGATCTCAACACATGAGTAGGTGGTTCTCTCTCAGAAAATGAATGGTGGAAGTGTAGGCACGTTCTGATGGCTCTCCTTACTGAGAAGGAGGGGGTGGAGGGGTATATATAGCCTCCACACAAAATCCAACCGTTACACACTTTTGACCCAGCTCGGTGGCACCGAAACGATCATCTCGGTAGCACTGAACTGTGTAAAAGATATGAACTTTAGGAATCTCGGTGGGACCGATACGAACAACTCGGATGGACCGAAGTGCAATGGCTAGGGCAATCCTCATCTCGGTGGCACCGATTGCATCAACTCGGTAGGACCGAAGTGAAGCAATAAGGCAACAGAGAGTTGGCAAGCCATCTCGGTGAGACCGATATGCATAACTCGGTGAGACCGAAGTGAATGCAACCGATTACAGAGAGTTGGCAAGGCCATCTCGGTGGGACCGAGATCCATTTCGGTGGATCCGATTTGTTAGGGTTTGACAGTGGCTAAGTCTTGGATGAACTCGGTGAGGCCGGATTGGAAATTTCGGTGGGGCCGAGTTGGACTTTAGGTTTAGGACATATTTGGGTAGAGAGAGTGGTTGAGGGTTTAGTAATACTGTCACTAAGCACTTGAGCAAAAGGACCATTAAGCAACACCTCATCCCCTTTTAATAGTATTGGCTTTCCTATGGACTCAATGTGATCTTGGATCACTAAACCAAAAATGTAGAGTCTTGATCCTTTGCCAATCCTTGTCCTTAGCATTTTGAGGGGTCCACATCTCTAGTCCATGCCATGCCAATCATTGAACATCCTGAAATCTTAATCTTGAATGGACAATAGTTCAATGAGATATATGTTGTTATGAATTACCAAAACCACCAAGGGAGCAAATGTGCTTTCAATCTCCCCCTTTTTGGTAATTGATGACAACATATAGATCAAAGCTTCGACAGATGATTAAGTAAATGAAAAGCATCGTCGCTTTGAGAAGTATGTGATAAGCGAGAGCTCCCCCTAAATTTGTGCATTATTAAAAAAAATGTGTTTGAATGCAAATGCACAATTGATTAGGCTCATGGGTTACTCTCCCATATCACATACATCTTGGTGGAGAGCGCAAAATGATAAGATTGAAATAATAGGCACTCATCACCAACATAAGTAATTGATCATACAAGATAATGAAAAGGATAAACATGGAACATCACAATAAGCATAATATGATCAATCTACATAGTATCTCACAAGCATAAACGACAGAATACTGTAGCAAGCACACATAAAACGGAGTATCAATGAATCAAGCAAACAAGTAGCAAATGAAACTCTCGAAGCAAATCAAAAACAAGAAACTCTCTCTCTCGAAGCCTATGATCTATACAAATTCTCCCCCTTTGGCAACAAGTACCAAAAAGTTCGAATCGTATAGCACTAGTCGGCTCTCTAGGCACGGTCCTCCGAAGCTCCTGAAGGCGACCTTCTGCTGGCTACTCCGGTGTGCGTAGATGGCGTTGAGATGAGAGCGTCCACGAATGCTTCTGCTGATGACTGCTGGACTGGAGGAGTGGAGACCTGCTGTGGCACTGTGGCTGTGGCGGCTGGTGTAGATACTGTGGTCCGTGGATCCACGACTGGTATCGCAGCTGACCTGGCAGCCCTAGGCACTTGCTGAAACTGTTCTGTGGTCGGTCTCTCATCTTCACTGTCTGAGGTTTTCTTCTTCCTTGTTCTGGTTGCAGCTTTAGGAAGATCTGGAGAGCTTCTCTCTCCCTCATAGAAACTTTCATTATGGCTTGATCCTTCACTTTGTTCTTCATGCTGCTCTGACCTGTTTTGACTGTCACTGACATCAGACATATTGCTGAGCTGACCCTGTGAATATATGGGTATAGGTAGAGTAGATGAGTCATCACAAAAAGCAGATAGTTTTTCAAAAAGTTGAGTTCAAACTTTAGTTCTAGGTTTTCACAGAATGCAGTTCGGATGGACCGAGTTGGTAATCTCGGTGACGCCGAAGCACACTACAGAGACATGGCACGCCATTTCAGTCAGACCGAGATGGGTTTCGGTGGCTCCGAGATGCTAGGGTTTCACTGAGACGTTACTTTCGGTCTTACCGATTTGCACAACTCAGTGGCACCGAGATGTACTAGTGCTATGGCCAGAGGCCAAATCAGTAGGACCGAAAATTCCTATTCGGTCGGTCCGAGATGCATTCGGCGGAAACCTAACCCTAAATTTTTTGCTCGAATTTCGTTCAAACGAACTAATCTGGTGGAAAGAGGATTGCATTCGTGGCAAGATTACAGGCAATCCAATCGTGCATTGAATCGTAAAAGGGAAGCACGAAAGGGATCGAAACTCACCCTAACTCGGTGGAGTTTCTCTACGGCGGCAACGGCGGTGGAGATTTCCGTTGACGGCGACGGAATCCTGCGGCGAGGGCGCGCTGGAGACGACGGCGATGATCCGAATACCAAAGGGGCGGCAGCAATGGGGCGCGGGCGCGTGACGGTTGAAGAAATTTTCAACCGCACGGTTCGCTGGGAATATATACCCATTCGCTGTCGGTGGCACCGAGTGGAACAAATCGGTAGCACCGAGACGTGCAACTGCTTGCAGTTACAGCAACTCGGTCCAACCGAGTTGGTCTAATCGGTAGCACCGAGATGAAAGCCTAGATCAGTCTAAATGCTTTCGGTTCGACCGAGTTTGAGTAGGTTGGTCTGACCGAAATCAATTAGAAGGTTTTGGAGGTTCAGCCCTTTCAGATCGGTGGCTCCGAGTGCTCCTCACCCGGAGGGTCCGAAAATGACTTGTTCAATTTTTGTGATGCAGCAAGAATAGAATTTGAGACAAGAAAGCATAGATAGCTAGAGAAGGTTCTTAGGCATTCTTGTACATCCACTTGGCCAGAAAAACCAAGACAATCAAAACAACAAATGGATGTCCTCGAATGATGAAAACATGCAAATCAACATGCTCACACAATAAGATAGCAAAAGAAATATGTGTCAAACATGCACAACCAATTCTAGCATCTATCAAGCAATGGCGATGACTAGGTCATCTATATATGAGTATATTGACTTAGGAGCCAAATGAGAACATTTGATCATAGGTCATACTCATCGTTTAAGCACAAGTGGGGTTACCACTTTTACATAAAGCATTAATGTGTTCACACCATTAGAGTTGCTTTAGCTCAATTTTTAGAGCAAAGCTCCCCCTAGATGCGATATCCCCCCTAAGAGGGTTGAACTAACCTTGGGTTTTGTCGATGATGACTTCATGTAGATGTTGAAGATGTGGATGCTCAATGTTGATGTAGACCATCAAAAGTTGGGAGCAATTCAATACCTACATGGGTTAGTCCCACACAAGGAACATACAAGGATATCCATAGACATAGAGTGAGATACACATATGATGATGTCCATGAATGCATTGATTACTTTGTCCCTTGCCTTACCAACAAGAGGGTTTGTGACTCCATGAACTAGTGCAAAATGTGGAAGTTGGGTGCACAAGTCCTTGCCATAAAGAATATGAGTGAAGTTTGTTGGCGGAGTCACCCTCAAGAACTCTCTAGTTCTTCTTCTTTTGGATCCACATCAACTTGATGGGAATCCTTGGAGTTGTAGTAGCACTCGATGAAGTAGAACTTGATGAAGTCTTGGGAACCCACTTGACCATGGCTTGAGGAGCTTCTTCAAATGAATCAATCTCTTCTTGAAGCTTGTCCTTGCCTTTTAGCTTGTGGTCTTGTGATGGAAGGTCTTCTTGAGCTTGTGTTCCCTTGAAGGAAGTAGGATCATACTTCTCTTGTTGAGGAACAAACTTCGTCTTGGGGTATTGACCTTCTTCCCACTCAACTCCATCGACATTGAACTTTCGCTCAAAACCAACACCTTGGTTCTTCCGGTGCCTTCCTTGCTTGCGTACAATTTCCTCAAATTGTTTACTCCCGGCAAGACTCTTGTAGACACCTTTTTCTATAATTCCTTTCAATAGCATATTTTCTTGCTCAAGTGTAACTTGGCTAAGAGAATCATTAGTGGAATCAATAGAACTACTAGAAGCAACAACATTGGATTTAGCATTGTTATTGTTACTACTATAGGTAGAACCATTTTTACCCTTGTTGCTAGTTTGCTTAGGTTTAACTTGTGGCATAAAGGTAGACAAGACTAAACGTTTGGCAAGATATGAAGAACTCTTCTTTCGAAGATCGTCATTGATAGCTTTAAGAAACTCATGCTCTTGCTCTAAATTTAGCTTCTCGAAGCGTAGCTTCTCATGAGTTCTTAGACTCTATGACCCTCTTGAGTTGTTTCATGAGCTAACTTAAGAGCATTTAGTTCTTTAGTTAGGCGCTCAATCTCCTTCATAGCATTGTCACTCGTTTCCTCTTGACTATCATGATTACTAGCATTTTCATCATAGCTCACATTACTAGCCCTATCAACAAGTAAATCATCATCACCAAGCAAATCATCTTCATCACTATTAAAATCAAGATACTCGGGGTGTGATACCTTGGGGCCTTTTGCCATGAAGCATCTTCCAATTCCTTCATTTGGTGAGTCAAATAGATCGTAGGAGTTGGATGAAACATGTGCAAGTCCGGCAATACCTTCATCTTGACTATAGTCGGAGTTGGAGTGATAACTTCTCTTGGATTGGTTGTCGGAGTCGGAGCCGGAAACCCATTCACCAACATGAGCTTGATGTCTTCTTCTTGTGTAGCTCCTTGATGACTTGTCCTTCCTCTCCGAATCCTTACTTCTTCGAGAGTGTCTTCGTTCATAACAATCATCTCTACTCCTTCTCTCCTTACGAGGTGATTCATCTCTTCTATGTCTTCCTCTTGGTGATTCGTCTCTTTTCTTGTAGGGAGCCGTACACTCATTTGAGTAGTGTCCGGGCTTTCCACAATTGTAGCAATTACGGTCACAACTTGATGATCTTCTCTCATAGTGTCTTGAGCTAGAGTTTCTTTCTTTTCCTTTGTTTTTGTAGAACTTGTTGAACCTTTTCACCATTAGGCTAATCTCTTCATTGGATACTAGCTGGTCACTTGAAGTTGTTGGAGCATCGGTTGAGGCTTTGTAAGCACCACTTGACTTGTTGTGCAGCTCCTCTTTGTCCTTGAGTGACATTTCATGAGCGACAATCCTTCCAATGACTTCCGTGGGCTTGAGATCTTTGTAATTTGGCATCATTTGGATCAATGTGCAGACGGTATCATATTTTCCATCCAAAGCTCTAAGTATCTTTTTGATGATGAATTTGTCGGTCATCTCTTCACTTCCTAAGCCGGCAATCTCATTTGTGATGAGAGCAAGCCTAGAGTACATCTCTGCGACTCCTTCACCATCCTTCATCTTGAACTTATCAAGTTGACTTTGGAGCACATCCAACTTAGATTCCATGACGGATTCGGTACCCTCATGCATATCAACCAAAGTATCCCAAATTTCCTTTGCATTCTCAAGGCGGCTGATTTTGTTGAATTCTTCGGGACATAGACCGTTGAATAGAATGTCACAAGCTTGAGCATTGTATTGCAACATCTTCAATTCTTCCGGGGTTGCTTCACGATCCGGTTCCTTGCCATCCTCAAAGAAGTCACCTTGCAAGCCAACACGAATAATAGCCCAAATGGCAGGGTTATGACCAAGAATATGCATTTTCATCTTATGTTTCCAACTAGCAAAGTTTGTACCATCAAAATATGGACCTCTACGGTGATAGTTACCCTCACTAGACGCCATACTCTCCTAGGTTGTGAAACCAAGGCTATGATCACCAAAGCTATGGAAATCAAGGCTTACGGAGACCAAAGCTCTGATACCACTTGTAGGATCGAAAGTATGTCTAGAGGGGGGTGATTAGACTACTTGACCAAATAAAACCTAACCTTTTCCTAGATTTTAGTTGTAGGCAAATTTTAGCAATAGTACATGTCAAGCATCACCCTACACATGCAATTCTAAGAGTATAGCAGCGGAATGTAAGCAATTGCATATGTATGTAAAGGAGGGATTGGAGATTTCAAACGCAATGAAGACACGGTGGTTTTTGGCGTGGTTTCGATAGGTGGTGCTATCGTACGTCCACGTTGATGGAGACTTCAACCCACGAAGGGTAACGGCTGCGCGAGTCCACGGAGGGCTCCACCCACGAAGGGTCCACGAAGAAGCAACCTTGTCTATTCCACCATGGCTTACGTCCACGAAGGACTAGCCTCACTCGGGGTAGATCTTCATGAAGTAGGCGATCTCCTTGCCCTTACAAACTTCTTGGTTCAACTCCACATCTGGTTGGAGGCTCCCAAGCGACACCTAACCAATCTAGGAGACACCACTCTCCAAAAGGTAATAGATGGTGTGTTGTTGATGAACTCCTTGCTCTTGTGCTTCAAATGATAGTCTTCCCAGCACTCAAACACTCCTCACAGATTTGGCTATGGTGGAAGAAGAATTTGAATGGAAAGCAACTTGGGAAAGGCTAGAGATCAAGTTTCAAATGGTAGGAATGGAATATCTTGATCTCAACACATGAGTAGGTGGTTCTCTCTCAGAAAATGAATGGTGGAAGTGTAGGCACGTTCTGATGGCTCTCCTTACTGAGAAGGAGGGGGTGGAGGGGTATATATAGCCTCCACACAAAATCCAACCGTTACACACTTTTGACCCAACTCGGTGGCACCGAAACGATCATCTCGGTAGCACCGAACTGTGTAAAAGATATGAACTTTAGGAATCTCGGTGGGACCGATACGAACAACTCGGATGGACCGAAGTGCAATGGCTAGGGCAATCCTCATCTCGGTGGCACCGATTGCATCAACTCGGTAGGACCAAAGTGAAGCAATAAGGCAACAGAGAGTTGGCAAGCCATCTCGGTGAGACTGATATGCATAACTCGGTGAGACCGAAGTGAATGCAACCGATTACAGAGAGTTGGCAAGGCCATCTCGGTGGGACCGAGATCCATTTCGGTGGATCCGATTTGTTAGGGTTTGGTAGTGGCTAAGTCTTGGATGAACTCGGTGAGGCCGGATTGGAAATTTCGGTGGGGCCGAGTTGGACTTTAGGTTTAGGACATATTTGGGTAGAGAGAGTGGTTGAGGGTTTAGTAATACTGTCACTAAGCACTTGAGCAAAAGGACCATTAAGCAACACCTCATCCCCTTTTAATAGTATTGGCTTTCCTATGGACTCAATGTGATCTTGGATCACTAAACCAAAAATGTAGAGTCTTGATCCTTTGCTAATCCTTGTCCTTAGCATTTTGAGGGGTCCACATCTCTAGTCCATGCCATGCCAATCATTGAACACCCTGAAATCTTAATCTTGAATGGACATTAGTTCAATGGGATATATGTTGTTATGAATTACCAAAACCACCAAGGGAGCAAATGTGCTTTCAGTTTCCACAGGAAATGGGCTAAAAAAGGAAGAAATCGCGTGTGGAAATGAAATGGAAGGAGAATGGAGGAACCAACAGGAGGCGTCCGCGCGAAGGCAGCACGAAAGATGGTGTTCCAAACGGGCGCGAGCGCATGTATGAGCGCCCGTTTGGCATGGATTTCGAGGCAGATTGTCCACCTGAACAACTTTCGTTAAAGGGACCCCGTCGAAATGTCAACCAGGAGAGGAGCATAGAAGCAAGAACCTTTTCATCATCATCCTCATCCACAAACCCTAGCCGCCGCCATCTCCATCGCCATAGCCATCTCCACCACCACCATAGTGCTCTTCCATCCCATTCATACTTGTAATCGTGCATCGCACAAGGCATCCATTGTAAGACATATTGCAATCAATCAATCTCAAGATGTGTTCTTCAATGTTTTCTTCCCGCGATCTGATCTCCATGTGTGAGTAGTTCAGTAAGATATGGGTTGAGGCATAAGCTTTGCAACCCAAGGTATTTGTTGAGGGGATCAATGGAAGACTTTGACATAACGTCCCGTATGTGTGAAATAAAATTGTTCCGTGCAAATGTCGCTTGTCTTGTCCACGACCTTCATCCCTGCAGGTACCCAGGATCATGGAGATCGAGCACCGGTGAGGCTAGGAGCAAGGAGACCGTGAAGTGTTATACCGAACAACGGTGACAGTAAGGTTCAGTAGGGTAACATGGATCATATCCTTGGGGAGAAATGAGGTGTAGTCATTAAATGCCCAAAGCTCTTGTCTGATTTCATTATCTTAATTATCAAGGCAACCCCGCGCGACGGATAGGGCCTACGGTAGGACAACTGATTCTTGATGTAGGACTCGTGCCGATCAAGATGTTATTTGGACACATCCCCCACTTCGATCCATAACAAGCACATCTTGACGGGTGACTTCCAGCGCACAAATTAATATCTTATTTGATCCCAACGCAAATACAAGGTTTTAAGCATAAGACCTCATACATGTACCTCCTTTTATTATAAGTGTTTGAATCACTATTTGCTTGCCGATCCGGTCAAAAGCTGGATTTGACACTTTGATAAAACCTTGCTAGAGACCATCGCTTCAAGGGAATCTTCCTCTCGTGGGTTCGATAACCCAAGGTCACCTCTGGGGAAATAGGTGCGGTATACTCTTTTCTGTTCCAGTACCGGATCAATAAAATGAGGTATCAATATGCAATTTTATATCATTTTTGGGAACTAACCTATTAACCCAGTGCCTAGTGCCAGTTGCTATTTTTTTGCCTGTTTTTGGTTTTTTAGGAAATCAGTACCAAACGAAGTCCAAACGTGATGAAACTTTACAATGATTTTTTCTGGACCAGAAGGGACCCTAGAAGGTTCGGGAGGAGGCCAGAAGCCCTACGAGAGAGCCACGAGCTCACCTGGCGCGCCCCTCGGGGGGGGGGGGCGCCACCTGAGCTTGTGGGGTCCCATGCAGCTCCGTTTGACCTAATTCCACTTCTATAAATTCCCATAAATCCCAAAACCAACAGAGAGCCACCCAAAATAACTTTTCCGCCGCCGCAAGCCTCTGTTCTTCCGCAATCCTATCTGGATGCCATTTCCGGTGATCTTTCGGAGGGGGAATCGATCACGGAGGGCTTCTACATCAACCTTGCTGCCCTTTCAATGATGTGTGAGTAGTTTACCACAGACCTATGGGTCCATAGCTAGTAGCTAGATGGTTTCTTCTCTCTCTTTGATCTTCAATACAAAGTTCTCCATGATCTCCATGGAGTTCTATCCGATGAAATCTTCTTTTGCGGTGTGTTTGTTGGGATCCGATGAATTGTGGGTTTATGATCAGATTATTCACTGAAAGTAATTGAGTCTTTTCTAAACTTTATTATGCATGATTGTTATAGCTTTTTATTTCTCGCCGATCTATCCGTTTGGTTTGGCCAACTTGATTAATTTATCTTCAGTGGGAGAGGTGCTTTGTGATGGGTTCAATCTTGCGGTGTCCTCACCCAGTGACAGAAGGGGTAGCGAGGCACGTATTTGTATGGTTTCCATTAAGGATAAAACGACGGGGTTTATTCATACTGCTTGAGTTTATTCTGTCTACATCATGTCATCTTGCTTAAAGCGTTACTCTGTTTGTCATGAACTTAATACCATAGATGCATGCTGGATAGCGGTCAATTGGTGGATGATACGTCCAATTTGCATGATGATTTCCTAATGTTATTTATAATGTATTTGGTCATTATTTCACTTTATGATGCAATTCTTATGCCTTTTCTCTCTTAATTTGCAAGGTTTATATGAAGAGGGAGAATACCGGCAGCTGGAATTCTGGACCTGAAATAGCTACAACAGAGATACCTATTCTACAGAGCTCCAAATGACTTGAAATTTTACGGAGATTTTTTATTGAATATACAAAAAATACTTGAGAAACAAAATAACAGAGGGGACCCACCAGCTGCCCACAAGGCAACAGGGCGCGACCCCCCCGAGACGCGCCAAGATACCTTGTGGGGCCCACAGCTGGCCTCTGGCCCCCTCCTTTTGTTATATAAGGTCATTTGCCCCAAAAAAATTAATGAGAAGACTTTCGGGATGAAGCGCCGCCGTCTCGAGGCGGAACTAGGGCAGGAGCACTTTTGCCCTCCAGCGGAGCGATTCCGCCGGGGATACTTCCCTCCGGGAGGGGGAAATCGAAGCCATCGACATCACCAACGATCCTCTCATCGTGGGAGGGCCAATCTTCATCAACATCTTCACCAGCACCATCTCATCTCAAACCCTAGTTCATCTCTTGTATTCACTCTTTGTCTCAAAACCTCAAATTGGTACCTGTGGGTTGCTAGTAGTGTTGATTACATCTTGTAGTTGATGCTAGTTGGTTTATTTGGTGGAAGATTATATGTTCAGATCCTTAATGATATTCAATACCCCTATGATTTTGAACATGAACATGAACATGATTTGTGAGTAGTTACTTTTGTTCTTGAGGACATGGGAGAAGTCTTGTTATAAGTAATCATGTGATTTTGGTATTCGTTCGATATTTTGATGATATGTATGTTGTTGCTTCCTTTAGTGCTGTCATGTGAACGTAGACTACATGACACTTCACCATACTTGGGCCTAAGGGAAGGAATTTTGGAGTATAATTAGATGATGGGTTGCTAGAGTGACAGAAGCTTAAACCCTAGTTTATGCGTTATTCCGTAAGGGGCTGTTTTGGATCCATATGTTTCATGCTATGGTCAGATTTATCTTAATTCTTCTTTCATAGTTGCAGATGCTTGCGAGAGGGGGTAATCATAAGAGGGTTGCTTGTTCAAATAAGAACAACACCCTAGCACCGGTCCACCCACATATCAAATTATCGAAGTAGTGAACGCGAATCAAATAAACATGATGAAAGTGACTAGACGATAATTTCCATGTGTCCTCGAGAACGCTTTGCTTTATATAAGAGACCATTCCAGTTTGTCCTTTGCTATAAAAAGGATTGGGCCACCTTGCTGCACTTTTGATACACTTGTTACTTGTTACTTGTTGTGAATTATCTTGCTACAAAACTATCGGTTACCGCTACTTTCAGTGCTTGCAGAAAACACCTTGCTGAAAACCACTTATCATTTCCTTCTGCTCCTCGTTGGGTTCAACACTCTTACTTATCGAAAGGACTACGATTGATCCCCTATACTTATGGGTCATCAAGACTCTTTTCTGGCACCGTTGCCGGGGTGTGAACCGCCTTTGGTAAGTGGAAATTGGTAAGGAAACACTTTTATTATGTGCTGAAATTTACTATCACTTGTCACTATGGAAAGTAATCCTTTGAGGGGTTTGTTTGAGGTATCTTCACCTCGACCGAAAGCATTAAGAGTTGCCCCTCAACCTATTGAACCTACTGAAAATATTTATTATGAAATTCCTTTGGGTATGTGATACGTCTCCAACGTATCTATAATTTTTGATTGTTCCATGCTGTTATATTACCAATCTTGGATGTTTTTATAAGCATTTACAGCAATTATATATCATTTTTGGAGACTAACCTATTAACTTAGTGCCCAGTGCCAGTTGCTGTTTTCTGCCTGATTTTTGTTTTACAGAAAATCAATACCAAATGAAGTCCAAATGCCACGAAACTTTTTGGAGATTTTTTATTGGGCAATACCAACACTAGAAGCTTCGGGAGAAGACCAGACGCCAGAGGAGGTGGCCACGAGCCACCAGGGCGCGCCTAGGGGGGAGGCAGGCGCGCTCTGGTGCCTCGTGGGCCCCCCTTTGCTCCGTTTGACCTAATTCCAGCACTATAAATTCCCAAAAAATCAGAAACCCTCAGGGGAGTCCATGAAATACTTTTTCCGCCGCCGCAAGCTTCTGTTCTAGAGAGATCCCATCTGGAGGCCTTCTCCTGTAATCTGCCGGAGGGGGAATCGATCATGGAGGGGCTCTACATCATCCTTGTTGCCCTTCCGATGATGCTTGAGTAGTTTACCATAGACCTATGGGTCCATAGTTAGTAGCTAGATGGCTTCTTCTCTCTTTTTGATCTTCAATACAATGTTCTCCTCGATGTTCTTGGAGTTCTATCTGATGTAATCACTTTTTGCGGTGTGTTTGTTGGGATCCGATGAATTGTGAGTTTATGATCAGATTATCCATGAATATTATTTGAGTCTTTGTTGCACTCTTTTATGCATGATTATTATAGCCTCCTATTTCTTCTCCGATCTATTGATTTGGTTTGGCCAACTGAGTTGATTTATCTTGCCATGGGAAGAGGTGCTTTGTAATGGGTTCGATCTTGCGGTGCTCAATCCCAGTGACAGAAAGGGACATGACACGTATGTATCGTTGCTATTAAGGGTAAAAAGATGGGGTTTATTCATACGTGAGTTTATCTTGTCTACATCATGTCATCGTTCTTAAGGCGTTACTCCGTTCTTCTATGGACTTAATACACTAGATGCATGCTGGATAGCGGTCGATGTGTGGAGTAATAGTAGTAGATGCAGACAGGAGTCGGTCTACTTGTCTCGGACGTGATGCCTATATACATGATCATTGCCTTGGATATCATCATGATTATTTGCTTTTCTATCAATTGCCCAACAGTAATTTGTCTACCCACCGTATGCTATTTTCTTGAGAGAAGCCTCTAGTGAAAACTATGGCCCCCGGGTCTACTTTATCATTTACTAAAACCCTAAAAATACTTGCTGCACTTTTTCTTTATTTATTTTATTTTGTAATTTTATTTCAATCTATCAATCTATCACATACAATTTAATCTTGCAATTTACCACCGAGGGATTGACAACCCCTCGTTTGCGTTGGGTGCCAGGGTTTGTTGTTTGTGTGCAGGTGTTGCTAACGAGGTGTTGTGTGATTCTCCTACTGGTTCGATAACCTTGGTTTCATAACTGAGGGAAATACTTATCTCTACTGTGCTGCATCATCCCCTCCTCTTTGGGGAAAATACCAACGCAAGCTACAAGTAGCAGTATGTTAGAGAAACTGCTAGCTAATCCTTATGCAGGAGATGGAACAATACATCCTTATATGTACTTGATCTATGTGGATGAAATTTGTGGATTATTTAAGCTTGTAGGTTTATCCGAGGATGGAGTTAAGAGGAAGGTATTCCCTTTATATTTGGAGGGAAAGGCATTGACATGGTATAGGCTATTGGATGATACTGGAACATGGGATTGGAGCCGGTTGAAGCTGGAATTTCACCAGAAATTTTATCCTATGCATTTGGTTCATCGTGATCGGAATTATATATATAATTTTTGGCCCCATGAAGGAGAAAGTATCGCTCAAGCTTGGGGGAGGCTTAAGTATATGATGCACACATGCCCCAATCATGAGCTCTCAAGAGAAATAAGTATACAAAACTTTTATGCTCGGCTTTCTCGTAATGATCAATCTATGCTCGATACTTCTTCTAATGGTTCCTTTATGAAGAGAACTATTGAATTCAAATGGGTCTTCTGAAAAGAATTAAACGCAACTCTGAAGATTGGGAAATCGACAAAGGTAAAGAGTCAGGTGTAAATCTTGAGTTTGATTGTGTTAAATCTTTTATGGAAACTGATGCTTTTCATAAGTTTAGTACTAAATATGGACTTGACGCTGAGATAGTAGCTACATTTTGTGAATCATTTGCTTCTCGTGTTGATCTCCCTAAGGAGAAATGGTTTAAGTTTCATCCACCTGTTGAAGTAAAGGAAGAACCTATTATAGCTAAAGAGGAAATACTCATTTATAATGTTGATCCATCTGTGCCTACTGCTTATATTGAGAAACCTCCATTCCCTATTAGGATTAAGGAATATGCTAAAGCTTCAACTATGGTTAATAAGAGTAATATTAAACTAATTAAACCCTCTGAACAAATTAAAGTAGAACCTAATGTTGCAATGGTTAAAGATCTTTTGGTCGATAACATTGATGGACATGTCATATATTTCTGTGATGAGGCAACTAGAATTGCTAAGCCAGACCCTAAAGATTAAAAATAAACCTGTAATTGGCATGCCTGTTATTTCTGTTAAAATTGGAGATCATTGCTATCATGGTTTATGTGATATTGGTGCTAGCGTGAGTGCTATTCCATTTACTCTTTATCAAGAAGTCATGAATGATATTGCACCTGTTGAAATTGAGGATATTGATGTTACTATTAAGCTTGCAAACAGAGATACTATTACACCACTTGGGATTGTTAGAGATGTTGAAGTCTTGTGTGGTAAGATCAAATACCCTACTGATTTTCTTGTTCTTGGATCACCACAAGATGATTTTTGTCCCATTATATTTGGTAGACCTTTCTTGAATACAGTTAATGCTAAGATTGATGCAATAAAGAAATAGTCAGTGTTAATTTTGGTGATGTATCTCATGAGTTTAATTTCTCCAAGTTTCGTAGACAACCTGATGATAAAGAATTACCTAATAAAGATGAAATTATTGGTCTTGCCTCTATTGTTGTGCCTCCTACTGATCCTTTAGAACAATACTTGTTAGACCATGAAAATGATATGCACATGAATGAAAGAAATGAAATAGATGAGTTATTCTTTAAATAAGCACCTATTCTTAAACATAATTTGCCTATTGAAACTTTGGGAGATCCTCTTCCACCTAAGAGTGATCCTGTTTTTGAATTAAAGAAACTACCTGATACACTTAAATATGCTTATCTTGATGAAAAGAAGATATATCCTGTTATTATTAGTGCTAACCTTTCAGAGCATGAAGAAAAGAGATTACTTAAAACTCTAAGGAAGCACCGTGCAGCTATTGGATATACTCTTGATAATCTTAAGGGCATTAGTCCCACTCTATGTCAGCACAAGATTAATATTGAGCCAGATGCTAAACCAGTTGTTGATCATCAAAGACGTTTAAATCCCAAAATGAAGGATGTGGTAAGAACTAAAATATTAAAGCCTCTGGAGGCAGGTATAATTTATCCTATAGCTGATAGTAGATGGGGAAGTCATGTTCATTGTGTTCCTAAGAAAGGAGGCATCACTGTTATTCCTAATGATAAAAATGAACTTATCCCACAAAGAATTGTAACTGGTTATAGGATGGTAATTGATTTCAGGAAATTAAATAAAGCTACTAGGAAAGATCATTACCCCTTGCCTTTTATTAATCAAATGTTAGAAAGATTATCTAAGCATACACACTTTTGTTTCCTAGATGGATATTCTGGTTTTTCTCAAATACCTGTATCAAAAGAAGATCAAGAGAAAACCACTTTTACTTGTCCTTTTGGAACTTATGCTTATAGACGTATGCCTTTTGGTTTATGTAATGCACCTGCTACCTTTCAAAGATGTATGACTGCTATATTCTCTGACTATTGTGAAAAGATTGTTGAGGTTTTCATGGATGATTTCTCCGTTTACAGAACTTCTTTTGATGATTGCTTGAGCAACCTTGATCGAGTTTTGCAGAGATGTGAAGAAACTAATCTTGTCTTGAATTGGGAGAAGTGCCACTTTATGGTAAATGAAGGTATAGTCCTTGGGCATAAAATTTCTGAAAGAGGTATTGAAGTGGACAAAGCTAAAGTTAGTGCAATTGAGAAAATGCCATGTCCTAAAGATATCAAAGGTATAAGAAGTTTCCTAGGTCATGCTGGTTTCTATAGAAGGTTTATAAAAGACTTCTCTAAAATTTCTAGGCCTCTTACTAATCTCTTGCAAAAAGATGTTCCATTTGTTTTTGATGATGATTGTGTAGAAGCCTTTGAAATATACTTAAGAAAACCTTACTATCTGCACCTATTGTTCAACCACCTGATTGGAACCTACCCTTTGAAATTATGTGTGATGCTAGTGATTATGATGTTGGTGCTGTTCTAGGGCAAAGAGTAGATAAGAAATTAAATGT
The DNA here is from genome assembly GCA_039707655.1 of Elymus sibiricus. Lineage (NCBI taxonomy): Eukaryota > Viridiplantae > Streptophyta > Magnoliopsida > Poales > Poaceae > Elymus > Elymus sibiricus. Next base: position 354,384,323 of record CM077666.1, read on the forward strand.
TATTCATTATGCTAGTAAAACTCTAGACAGTGCTCAAAGAAATTATGCTACTACTGAGAAAGAATTTTTAGTAGTCGTGTTTGCATGTGATAAGTTCAGATCTTACAATGTTGATTCGAAAGTAACTATTCACACTGATCATGCTGCTATTAAATATCTTATGGAAAAGAAAGATGCTAAACCTAGACTTATTAGGTGGATACTTTTATTACAAGAATTTGATTTGCATATTGTTGATAGAAAAGGAGCTGAAAATCCAGTAGCGGATAATTTATCTAGGATGGAAAATGTTCTTGATGACCCACTTCCTATTAATGATAATTTTCCTGATGAGCAATTAGTTGTGGTAAATGCTTCTTGCACTAGTCCTTGGTATGCAGATTATGCTAATTACATTGTTGCTAAATATATTCCACCTAGTTTTACATACCAACAAAAGAAAAAGTTTTTCTTTGATTTAAGACATTACTTTTGGGATGACCCACATTTATATAAAGGAGTAGATGGTATTATTAGACGTTGTGTACCTGAGGATGAACAGGAACAAATCCTTCGAAAGTGTCACTCCGAGGCATATGGAGGACACCATGCAGGAGACAGAATTGCACATAAGGTATTACAGTCTGGTTTTTATTGGCCTATTCTTTTCAAAGATGCACGTAAGTTTGTCCTTTCTTGTGATGAATGTAAAAAAATTGGTAATATTGGTAGACGTCGGGAAATGCCTATGAATTATTCACTTGTTGTTGAACCATTTGATGTTTGGGGCTTTGATTATATGGGACATTTTCCTAAATCCAACGGGTATACACATATTCTTGTTGCTGTTGATTATGTTACTAAGTGGGTAGAAGCTATTCCAACTAGTAGTGCTGATCAGAACACCTCCATTAAAATGCTTAAAGAAGTTATATTCCCTAGGTTTGGAGTCCCTAGATACTTGATGACTGATGGTGGTTCACATTTTATTCATGGTGCTTTCTGTAAATTGCTTGCTAAATATGATGTTAATCATAGAATTGCATCCCCTTATCATCCTCAGTCTAGTGGTCAAGTTGAATTGAGTAATAGAGAAATCAAGTTAATTTTGCAAAAGACCGTTAATAGATCCAGGAAGAATTGGTCTAAGAAACTTGATGATGCATTATGGGCTTATAGAACTGCTTATAAAAATCCTATGGGTATGTCTCCATATAAAATGGTCTATGGAAAAGCATGTCATTTACCTCTTGAATTTGAACATAAGGCATATTGGGCAATTAAAGAACTTAACTATGATTTCAAACTTTCTGGTGAAAAGAGGTTATTTGATATTAGCTCTTTAGATGAATGGAGAACCAAAGCCTATGGAAATGGCAAGTTATTTAAAGAAAAGGTTAAAAGATGGCATGATAAAAGAATTCAAAAACGGGAATTCAAAGTGGGTGAATATGTGCTATTGTTCAATTCTCGTTTTAGATTTTTTGCTGGAAAACTTCTCTCTAAATGGGAAGGCCCATACATCCTCGAAGAAGTTTATCGCTCCGGAGCTATCAAAATCAACAATTCCGAGGGCACTAACCCGAGAGTAGTTAATGGTCAAAGAATTAAGCATTATATCTCAGGTACGCCCATTAATGTTGAAACTAATATTATTCAAACAATGACACCGGAGGAACACATAAAAGAGTCCTTCCGGAACGCTCCAGAACCCTGAAAAGGGGTAGGTATGTGATACGGTAAGTAAACCGACTCCAAAAATTCCATAAAAATAATTTCTGTCCATTTTGGAATATTAGAAAAAAATACAAAGATAAGAAACAGCCGAGGGGACTCACGAGGAGGTCACAAGGCAACAGGGCGCGACCCCCCCTAGGGCGCGCCTGGTTGCCTTGTGGGCCCCTCGTGTGCCCTCTCGACTCCGTTGTCCTCTCGTATGATTGTTTTGCAAGATAAAAATTCTTCATATATACTCTTGTATGTTTTGACCACCGTATCACAAGTTTCTCCTCTGTTCTTGTTTCGGGTTGTTTTTCTGACAGATCTAGATCGCCATGGCACTCCCAAGTTCGTCCAAGGACAAGTTCTTCGAGAAGGTCATCAACCCTTACCTACCGGAGGTGATGAAGCACCCTCAAGCCATTGAGATGCGTGAGGGGGTGCTCCACATCCGGGACGTTCAAGGACCTAATTAAGAAGCCCGGGAGCGAGAAGGCCAGGCTTGAAGCAGTGGAACAGGAGATCTTCAAGTGCCAGGGGATGGTGGAACCCGTACTCAACGCCAATCACTCCATGATCATGGAATTCATCCGTGAGCACAAAGTGGACGGCAAGGATATTGGGAACATCATCTTCAAGCTCAATGACCAGATTGATCATCTTCGGGCCCAAATTTATGACTTACAAAACCAGAATTTTGAGTATGAAGCCAAGTTTAAAGGTATGAGTTTAGTTGCAAGTTTCAGGACTCCGGAAACACGTTCATCCTTTTATGATGGAGAGCCTATGCCGTGGAAGACGGAGGACAAGCCCACTACTTCATCACCACCATCACCGAAGAAAGACACTTGAGTAAACGGGTATGAGCACCACCCTTGGCTTGTTCCAAGCTTGGGGGAGGTGCCCCGGTATCGTATCACCATCACTTTTTATTATTATTATCTATCTTAGTTCGATCCTTAGTTATTTCGTGATTTAGAAGAATAAAGTTTTAGTGTGATCTAGTTTCGAGTGCTTGGTTTCGTGATCTATCTATCTATGTAATCTTGTGTGAGAGTTATATAATAAAGAGTAGTTTGAGTTTTGCTTCTTTACTTTTATGTTTCAATCTAAGCAATAAAAGAATGAAAAGATCATATGCTAATTCCTTGGAGAGTAATGACGTTACATGAAGAAAATTATATTTGATAAAATTTATTGGAAGTTAACAAACATAGCATTGGTCATTAATGCAATTCATGAAAAAGTTAATAAAGGAAGAGAGGATTCACATATAAATATACCATCTTGGACATCTTTTATGATTGTGAGCCCCCATTAAATATTCTATGCCAAATAGTTGATGTTGGACAAGGAAGACAACGTAATGAGTTATGTTTGCTTATATTCACATAGAAGTTATATTGTCATATATCCTCTAACATGTGGTGCTTGCTCCCTATCTTTCACTAGCCAAAAATTCACACTAAGTAGAGATACTACTTGTGCATCCAAAACCCTTGAACCCAGTTTCATGTCATAAGAGTCCACTATATCTACCCATGGATTGAATAAGATCCTTCAAGTAAGTTGTCATCGGTGCACAAAGCAATAAAAATTGCCTCTAAATATGTATGAACGTTTATTGTAAGGGAAAATAAGCTTTGTACGATCTTGTGACGGTGAAGAAATAAAAGCGACAAACTGCATAATAAAGGTTGCTATCATAAGGGGCAATATAAAGTGACGTTCCTTTACATTAAGAGTTTGCACATCCAAAAACAAAAAGCGCATGACAACCTCTGCTTCCCTCTGCGAAGGGCTTATATTTTACTTTTCTGTATTTACTTTTATGCAAGAGTCAATAGTGTTCCTCTCTATTCCGTTTTTATTTTTTCTCTTTGCAAGCACCATGTGGTGGGGAAAGATCTAGGCATATATATCCAGTTGGATGTAAGTGATCATGAGTTATTATTGCTGAGATTACCCTTGAGGTAAATTTGTTGGGAGGTGAAAACTATAAACCCCCATCCTTTCTATGTGTCTGATTGAAGCTTTTGCTCCATAAAAATATGCCGTGAGTGTCAGCAATCATAGAAGACTAAATGATAGTTGAGTATGTGGACTTGCTAAACAAAAGCTCTTACATAGACTCTTCCTAAAAAATGATGAATTGTAATTGTTTCATTGACTAAGAACATAGTTTGTTAGTTTTCAAGAAAGTTTATGCTTTATACTTCAATATTGTGATAAAATATTACTTGTTCATGGGAAGCTTTATGATAATATATTACTGTTATGAAATTAATCATGATGCTCTCATGTCCGTATTTTATTTTATCAACACCTCTCTCTCTCTCTCTCTAAACATGTGGTCATGATTATCAATTTCGGCTTTCGCTTGAGGACAAGCGAGGTCTAAGCTTGGGGGAGTTGATACGTCCAATTTGCATCATGATTTCCTACTATTATTTATAATGTATTTGGTCATTATGTCACTTTATGATGCAATTCTTATGCCTTTTCTCTCTTAATTTGCAAGGTTTATATGAAGAGGGAGAATACCGGCAGCTGGAATTCTGGACCTGAAATAGCTACAACAGAGATACCTATTCTACAGAGCTCCAAATGACTTGAAATTTTACGGAGATTTTTTATTGAATATATAAAAAATACCGGAGAAAAGAAATAACAGAGGGAACCCACCAGCTGCCCACAAGGCAACAGGGCGTGGCCCCCCTAGGGCGCGCCAGGATGCCTTGTGGGGCCCACAGTTGGCCTCTGGCCCCCTCCTTCTGCTATATAAGGTCATTTGCCCTAAAAAATTAATGAGAAGACTTTCGGGACAAAGCACCGCCGTCTCGAGGCGAAACTAGGGCAGGAGCACTTTTGCCCTCCGACGGAGCGATTCCGCCGGGGATACTTCCCTCCGGGAGGGTGAAATCGAAGCCATCGACATCAACAATGATCCTCTCATCATGGGAGGGCCAATCTTCATCAACATCTTCACCAGCACTATCTCATCGCAAACCCTAGTTCATCTCTTGTATTCAATCTGTGTCTCAAAACCTCAGATTGGTACCTGTGGGTTGCTAGTAGTGTTGATTACATCTTGTAGTTGATGCTACTTGGTTTATTTGGTGGAAGATTATATGTTCAGATCCTTAATGATATTCAATACCCCTCTGATCTTGAACATGAACATGATTTGTGAGTAGTTACTTTTGTTCTTGAGGACATGGGAGAAGTCTTGTTATAAGTAATCATGTGAATTTGGTATTCATTCGATATTTTGATGATATGTATGTTGTTGCTTCCGTTAGTGGTGTCATGTGAATGTTGACTACATGACACTTCACCATACTTGGGCCTAAGGGAAGGCATTGTGTAGTAATAAGTAGATGATGGGTTGCTAGAGTGACAGAAGCTTAAACCCTAGTTTATGCGTTATTCCGTAAGGGGCTGTTTTGGATCCATATGTTTCATGCTATGGTTAGATTTATCTTAATTCTTCTTTCGTAGTTGCGGATGCTTGTGAGAGGGGGTAATCATAAGATGGTTGCTTGTTCAAGAAAGAACAACAACCTAGCACCGGTCCACCCATATATCAAATTATCGAAGTAGCGAACACGAATCAAATAAACATGATGAAAGTGACTATACGATAATTCCCATGTGTGATCGAGAACGCTTTGCTTTATATAAGAGACCGTTCTGGCTTGTCCTTTGCTATAAAAAGGATTGTGCCACCTTGCTGCACTTTTGTTACACTTGTTACTTGTTACGAATTATCTTGCTACAAAACTATCGGTTACCGCTACTTTTAGTGCTTGCAAAAAACACCTTGTTGAAAACCGCTTATCATTTCCTTCTGCTCCTCGTTGGGGTTCTACACTCTTACTTATCGAAAGGACTACGATTGATCCCCTATACTTGTGGGTCATCAGTGGAGTAATAGTAATAGATGCAGGCAGGAGTCGGTCTACTTGTCACGGACTAATGCCTATATATATGATCACTGCCATGAATAACATCATAACTATGCGCTTTTCTATCAAGGAACATTTACATTCCCCCCCCCCTAACTTTGTTCCGACCTCATCTTTACCCCTAAAAAAACAGTGCTCAACTATATCCCTCTTTCGTCTCTGACGCTTATGGAAATACCCCTCCGTACCCTTTCCGTTTGGTCAAAGTGCTTTGACCGTGTTAGAGAGTTATTCGGGACATCGTTGCCCCTCCTTCTTACATGTGGGGCCTACACGCATCTCTCCAACCCCATCTCATTTCCCCCCTCTCTCTTCTCTTCTGTTCTCTCTCGCGATAAACATTAACCCTAGTTCATCGATTTCCTCTATCGCGGCGGCTGCCGAGGGCGAGCTCGTGGATCCAGATGCGGAGGTGGTGGATCTGATTGTGTTGCTCATCTTCGGCCTTTTAAAGTGGTAGGGGAGGCGGCTACCAGACGGAATGGCCGCAGTTCGTGGTAGCGGCGGGAGCGGCAGAGCAGAGAGCTCGCAGACCACGGCGGCAATGACAAGGGAGGTTCCAAGAGGGTATGTCTCTATGCACTATCACCATTTGCTTGCATGCGCACTCATTTAGGTTAATTTCGTCAGTAGTGCTTGCGTTGTTCATGAACTTGTTCTTTGTTCTGAATATTTGCCATAGGATGGACCCAGCTAGAGTGTTTAATCTGAACTGTAGGATGGAAACAAGTGTGTTAGGCAGTTCTGGGACCAAAGGATCTGGCATAGGGTTTTCTTTCCCTTTGGTTGTTGACTGTACATCAAGTTTTATCAAGTTTAGAAGTGCTATCTCGGATAAATATCCATGGGGGTTATATGATACTGTTGAAATTAGGTATTGGGACATGGCAAACACTGCTTGGGTGCCTGTCCAGTGTGATGATGAGCTAGGTATTATGTTTGGAATATATGCAGAAAGTAAGTCAGCAGAGATTGAAATCAATGTTATACAAAGAAGTAGAGGAGAGCTTGAGAGGAGAACTACTAGATCACAAGCTAATAGTTCTTAAGCTAGGTGTAGCCAGACAAGAGGGAGGGGTAGAAATGCAGGTAGGAGAGGAAATGCAGGTAGCAGAGAAAATTCTGGTGGCAGAGGTAATTCTGGTGGTAGGAATGTAGGAAATTCAGAGGCTAGTTCAGTACATGAACCAAGTGGAGCAGGTCCTAGCAGTAGCAGACAAGCAGATGCTGCTCCTATCATAGAAGAGGAAGCTCCTGATGATGTTCCCATAGATGATGAGGATGAAATCTTGCATCCTGAGTTTGTAATTGGGAAAGTGCCCAAGGGGAAAGAAACAGTTCTAGAAGATCAAGATTATATCCCCCCCTCAGTTTGAAGAGACAGATTCAGATAAGAGAGAGGAGGATGATGACATGGCTTATTCTGAGAGTTCTGATGAGGATAGGCCAGATGTGCAGTTTAATAGAGATGATCCTTCTCTGGCAGAAGGAACTGTATTCTCTGATGTGATAGAGTGCAGAAATGCACTAGCAACTTTCTCAATCAAGACACTGAGTGAGTTCAAAATTGACAAGAGTGAGCCACGTAGATTGACAGTTCACTGTGCATATCCAAGGTGTAAGTGGAGGATGCATGCCTCCTTAATGAGAAATAGCAAATTATTTCAGGTACTAACAAGTAGGAAATAACAATATTAATTGCAGGTTAATTGTTGTTTCAGCATGTACAGCTCCACAATTTCTATGCTCATTTGTTTGTCTAACTTGCTTGTTAATTGTAATTGCAGGTGAAAGTTAACAGACATCCTCACACATGCCCTACTATGACAAGAAGGCAAAGGTTGAGGTCAGCAAAGTGCAGATGGGTTGCAGATGCAGTTAAGAACTGGGTCAGAGAAAATTCAAATATTTCTGTGCCACAACTTCAAACTGATCTGAAGAAAAAGTATGGGGTTGAGCTGCCATACATGAGAGTTTTCTATGGTAAGCAAATGGCCATTGACAACATATATGGTAAGTGGACTGAAAGTTTTCATTTGCTTTATACATTCAAAGCTGAGGTTGAGAAGGCATCACCTGGTAGTGTAGTTCACATTGATAAGCACACAGTGGAGTTTGAAAATAATGGTCAGAGAAGGTCAAAGGTGTGCTTTAGGAGAGCCTTTGTGTCATTTAAGGCCTGCTGGAAAGGGTTTCTGGATGGGTGTAGGCCATACCTGGCAGTAGATGCCACTGCTCTGAATGGGAGGTGTAGAGGACAACTTGTAAGTGCTTGTGCTATAGATGCAAACAACTGGATCTTTCCAGTTGCTTATGGTGTGCTAGAGGTAGAGAGCATAGAGAGTTGGACATGGTTTTTCCAGCACTTGAAGGACCTGATAGGGCACCCAGAAGGGCTGGTCATACACACTGATGCTCGCAAAAGACTTGAAACTGCTGTTGATGATGTGTTCCAAGGAGTAGAGCACAGGGAGTGCATGAGGCACCTTCTGCTAACTTCTCCAAGAAGTTTAAGGGGATTTTTTTGATGAGAACTTGTGGCCCTTTTCCCTAACTTATAGCAGTAAAAAGCATAACTACCATCTGAGGCAGTTGTATAGCAAGCCTGATGTGAAATAATATTTAGATGAGCATCACACCAAGATATGGGCCAGGGCACTTTTCAATGAAATCTGCAAGTTAGATTATGTGAACAATAACCTTGCAAAGTCATTTAATTCCAAGATAATAAAATGGAAAGGGTTGCACATTGTAGACCTGTTTGATAAGATCAGGCAATATTTGATGGAGAAATTTGACCTAAGGCAGAGCATTGCTGCTGCTACTTATGTAGGGCACATCATAGGTCAAATTCATAACTTTGCAACAAATCGACAAAAACAGAGGACCAAATGAGGCAAGGAGGTCAATTACATCGAGTGGACAACCCAAAAACCTTCTTCCAGTGCTTGCTCCACCCCAAGAAACACGGCGAGCAGGAATTAGCCCGAGCCCCGGGCAATGGTGCTTCAAGCGCTCCTCAAGGCCGTAGAAAGTTGGATTGGGCAGGAAAAACTCAGATTGGAACTGTACAATCCCGTAGCCATCCACCTACGTGCCAAAACGGCGCATATTACGGCCCATCCCGCAAAACCCTAGATGAGAAATCCCCAAAACCAAAGTCAACCCTAAATCCGAATCTACTTACCTTACCGTCCGCGGAGGAGCTTACGGATGACATTGCAGACGTACACATGGACGGGCCCCAGTCCTGCCTCCCTCCTGGAGCTCCAAATCGCCGGTGCTCTGCTGCCTTGCTATATCCTATCGTCGTCGGGAGGTAGAAGAAGAGTGAAAGAGATAACTGTTCGGCTAGGTCCCACTTGTAAGGAGGGGCATACTTGTCCGAAAAATGTCCCGAAGACAGTCAAACCTCTTTGACTGGACGGAAATGGCGCGGAGGGGTATTTCCATAACGCCATCTAACAGAAAAGGGGTATAGTTGAGCACTGTTTTTTTAGGGGTAAAGATGAGCTCGGGACAAAGTTAAGAAAAAAAATGGAATTGGCCCTTCTATCAATTGCCCAACAGTAATTTGTTTACCCACCGTATGCCATGTTTCGAGAGAGAAGCCTCTAGTGAAAACTATGGCCCCCTGGTCTACTTTTATTATATTAGAAAACCCTAATTTACCTTGCTGCAATTATTTTACTTTTTATTTACTTTTCAATTTATATATCTATCATTATCCGATTTGATCCTTGCAAGTAACGAGTTCAAGGGGATTGACAACCCTCTTGCACGCGTTGGGTGCAAGTATTTGCTCTTGTATGTGTAGGTACTGCTTGACTAGGATTTGCTTGGTTATCTTATTGGTTCGATAACCTTGGTTCTCACTGAGGGAAATACTATCCGCTACTATATTGCTTCACCCTTCCTCTTCGGGGAAAATCCCAACGCAGCTCACAAGTAGCAGAAAGAATTTCTGGCGCCGTTGTCGGGGAGACATCATCAAATACCTACAGGTCCCTTCACACAAATTATCAATTACTTGTTCTACTTTTTATTTGCTTTTGTTAGTCTCATTAAAAAAAAATCAAAAACACATTTTTATTTAGTTTGCTTGCTTGCTTGAATTGTCACTATGTCTCAAGAAAACACTAAGTTGTGTGACTTCTCGAATACTAATAATAATGATTTTATTAGTACTCCTATTACTCCTCCTGCCACTAGTGCGAAGTCATTTGATATTAATGCTGCATTGCTAAATCTTATTATGAAAGATAAATTTGCTGGAAACCCTAATGAAGATGCTGCATCCCATCTTAATACCTTTGTTGAATTATGTGATATGCAAAAGAAAAAAGATGTGGATAATGATATTGTTAAGTTGAAATTATTTCCTTTCTTGCTTAGAGATCGTGCTAAAACTTGGTTTTCATCCTTACCTCACAATAGTATTGATTCATGGGATAAATGTAAGGATGCTTTTATTGCCAAGTATTTTCCTCCCGCTAAGATTATTTCTCTTAGAAATCAAATCATTAACTTTAAGCAACTTGAACAAGAAAATGTTGCACAATCTTGGGAGAGAATGAAATTAATGATTAAAAATTGTCCCACTCATGGATTAAGCTTATGGATGATAATACAAAATTTCTATGCGGGACTAAACTTTGTGTCGAGAAATCTTCTAGATTCTGCTGCATGTGGTACCTTTATGGGAATTACATTGGGAGAGGCCACGAAGCTTCTCGATAATATGATGACAAATTATTCTCAATGGCACACCGAACGAGCTCCAACTGATAAGAAGGTAAACTCTGTCGAAGAAGTTGCTAACTTGAGTGATAAAATGGATGCTCTTATGAATATGCTTACTATTAAGAATGCTCATGTTGATCCTAATGATGTGACACTATCTAATTTGATTGAGCAAAATAATGATGCTATTCATGTGAATTTTGTTGCTAGAAATAATTTTAACAACAATGCTTATAGAGGGAATTTCAACCCTAGACCGTATCCCGGTAATCCCTCTAATAATTATGGTAATCCCTATGGTAATTCATATAATAACAATAATAATAATAATAATAATAATAATAATAATAGGATACCTACTGAACTTGAGAACAACATTAAAGAATTTATTAGTTCTCAAAATGTTTTCAATGCCATGGTAGAAGAAAAACTACATAAAGTTGATGATATGGCTAGAAACATGGATAGAATTGCTCATGATGTGGAAACTCTTAAAATTAAAATTATGCCACATAAAATTGATGCTACTGAAACCTTAAAGTATATCCAAGTCACCATGAATGAAAGTAAAGAAAGAATCGCGAGGATTAGAGCTAAGCATGAATTCTTAGAAAAAGCGATTCCACCCAGTTTTTATCGTAATCATGATGAAGATTTTAAAATGATTGGTGTGACACCCACTGAATATTTGTTTAATAATATAAAACTTGTTGAAAAAGGGACTGAAGATGAGTCAACTTTAGCTAGAAGGCGTCCCAAGTGTTCGGAGAGTGATGATCTTAATGATAAAAGCAATAAAAGTGGGTTTGAAGAGGTCAAGACTTTAAATAGTGATGTACCCACTACTTTGGATTACAAGGACTTTAATAATGACAATTGCTCTTTGATTGAATGTATTTCCTTGTTGCAATCCATGATAAACTCACCTAATGCTTATGAACAAAATAAAGCTTTTACTAAACATATCATAGAAGCAATGATTAAAGCTCATGAAGAAAAGCTAGAATTAGAAGTATCTATACCAAGAAAACTACATGATGAATGGGAACCTACTATTAAGGTTAAGATTAAAGATTATGAATGTAATGCTTTGTGTGATTTATGTGCTAGCGTCTCTACTATACCAAAATCTTTATGTGACGTGCTAGGTCTCACCGATATGGATGAATGTCCCCTTAACTTGCATCTAGCGGATTCAACTATTAAAAAACCATTGGGTAGAATTAATGATGTTCTTATAATGGCAAATAGAAATTATGTGCCCGTGGATTTCATTATGCTTGATATTGAATGCAATCCGTCTTGTCCTATAATACTTGGTAGGCCTTTTTTACGAACCATAGGTGCTATTATTGGCATGAAAGAAGGAAATATAAGGTTTCAATTTTCACTAAAGAAAGGGATGGAACACTTCCCAAGGAAGAGGATTAAACCACCATATCCATTATGAGGGCTACCTATGGAATTAATTTGAAAGATGACAATACTTGAAAGAATGCATTATGCCTAGCTAGGGGCATAAAACAATAGCGCTTGTTGGGAGGCAACCCAATATTTATCTTTATTGTAAAAAAATTAGTCACATAATTATTGCTACTGTAATGATTGTGTTTTTATCTTTTAGTTAGTGTTTGTGCCAAGTAATGCCTTTGGGATGATTTAGATGATAGTATAATTGATACTGTTTGAAAATAGAAACTTTTGCGGCCAGTGCTGGAATTTATTCTGTACTGGAACGTGATAAAATCCTGAATTTTGTACACAGTATTGGGATACAAAGTTTTTACATTGTCCTAATTTTTCAGAATTTTTGGAGTTACAGAAGTATGACTTTAATTCAGATCTTTACATGCTATTCTGTTTTAGACAGATTCTGTTTTTATTGCACAGTGTGCTTGTTTTAATGAAACTATGGATTATATCAGGGGGTATAAGTCATGGAGAAGTTAGAATACATTAGGTATTATGCAAGAACAATTATGAATGAGTTTATAACAGTACCCAAAGTGGATGATGTATTTGTTATACTAATGGATCTCACGAAGTTTCTGTTGAGTTTTGTGTGCTGAAGTTTTCAAGTTTTGGGTGAGATCACGATGGATGAAGGAATAAGGAGCGGCTAGACCCTAAGCTTGGGGATGCCCAGGGCACCCCAAGGTAATATTCAAGGAATACCCAAGCGTCTAAGCTTGGGGATGCTCCGGACGGCATCCCCTCTTTCGTCTATAATCTATCGGTATTTTACTTGAAGCTATATTTTTATTCATCACATGATATGAGTTTTACTTGGAGCGTCTTGTGCCATAGTTTTGTTTTCCTTTTAGTTTGCAATGATCATTGTTTGCTGGACACACCTTTTGAGAGGGACACACATTTATCGTGATTTGTTAGAATACTCTATATGCTTCGATTATATCTTTTGAGCTAGGCAGTTGCTCTTGTGCTTCACTTATACTTGTTAGAGCAAGGCGGTGGTTATATTTTATAGAAATGATTGCACTCTCATGCTTCACTTAAATCTTTTTGAGAGTCTTAAATAGGAAGTGGTAATGTGCACGAGTTATGAGATTAGACCAAAAAGGATCGGTATTCGAGAGTGGTATAATAAAAATTTTCATGTAGATCACTGAATATGAAACGTATGTTTTAATTATATTGATGTCGTAATATGAAAGGGTATTAGTTCATGATCATTGGTTAGTAAAAATATCGAGATTAAAGCTTGTTATGCACTACTCATTTAAGTGTCCGTTATGGCATGGTGGGGATGTTTGAGCATTTTTATGTCTGATTGAAATCCTTGAGTGTCGTCATAATCGGGGACGCGCGATGGTTAACTCCTACCAACATCCTCCCTAGGGGCATGCGAGTAGTACTTTGATTTGAGGGCTAATAAAACTTTCACAATAAGTATATGAGTTCTTTATGACTAATGTGAGTTAATGGACAATTACGCACTCTCACCTTTCCGCAATTTGCTAGCCTCTTCGGTACCGTGCATTGCCCTTTCTCACCTCGAGAGTCGGTGCAAACTTCGCCGGTGCATCCAAACCCCATGATATGATACGCTCTATCACACATAAGCCTCCTGATATCTTCCTCAAAACAGCCACCATACCTACCTATCATGGCATTTCTATAGCCATTTCAAGATATATTGCCATGCAACTTCCACTGTTCCGTCTTATGACATGTGTGTTCATCGTCATATTGCTTTGCATGATCATATAGAGCTGACATGATATTTGTGGCAAAGCCACCGTTCATCATTATTATACATGTTACGCTAGATCATTGCACATCCTGGTACACTGCCAGAGGCATTCACATAGAGTCATATTGTTTTAGTTTATCGAGTTGTAAGTAAATAAAAGTGTGATGATCATCATTATTAGAGCATTGTCCCAGTGAGGAAAAGAATGATGGAGACTGATGAGTCCTCCAAAATGAGGGAATGAGGTCCATGAGATTGTTCTAAAAAAGAAAAAAAATGAGATAAAAAGAAAGAAGGGGCAATGCTACTATCCTTTTACCACACTTGTGCTGCAGAGTAGCACCATATTCTTCATATAGAGAGTCTCCTGAGATATCACTTTCATATACTAGTGGGAATTTTTCATTATAGAACTTGGCTTGTATATTCCGATGATGGGCTTCCTCAAATGCCCGAGGTCTTCATGAGCAAGCTAGTTGGATGCACACCCACTTAGTTTCCATTGAGCTTTCATACACTTATAGCTCTTAGTGCATCCGTTGCATGGCAATCCCTACTCCTCGCATTGATATCGATTGATGGACCTCTCCATTGCCTATTGATCCGCCGAGTTGATGCGAGCCTTTCATCCTTTTTGACTTCTCCTATATATCTCTACCACCGCATTCTATTCCACCTATAGTGCTAATGTCCATGTCTCACGCTCATGTATTGAGTGGAGTTGAAAATGCTGAAGCGCGTTAAAAAGTATGATACAATTGCCTGGTTTGACACGGGGGTGCTCATGATTTATATTTATGCGGTGAAGGCGGAGTCATGCCATGCTTACATAATTCAATGAGTAGGGATAACATTCGTTGAGCATCATATATTTTGAAAACTTAATGATTTTGTTCTTGTATTCATTGATATTATTATGTTGATATCAATTACTTCATCGTTTCTCAATATTTACACCATAATAGAGATTACATGATAAACATGCTAGGTAGCATTCAACAACAAAAATTCTGTTTTTATCATTTACCTACTCGAGGACGAGCAGGAATTAAGCTTGGGGATGCTGATACGTCTCCAACGTATCTATAATGTTTGATTGTTTCATGCTATTATATTATCAATCTTGGATACTTTATATGCTTTATATGCAATTTTATATCATTTTTGGGAACAAACCTATTAATTCAGTGCCCAGTGTCAGTTGATATTTTTTGCCTGTTTTTGGTTTTTTAGGAAATCAGTACCAAACGAAGTCCAAACGTGATGAAACTTTACGATGATTTTTTCTGGACCAGAAGGGACCCTAGAAGGTTCGTGAGGAGGCCAGAAGCCCTACGGGAGAGCCACGAGCTCGCCTGGCGCACCCCTGGGGGGCGCGCCACCTAAGCTCGTGGGTCCCACGCAGCTCCGTTTGACCTAATTCCACTTCTATAAATTTTCATAAATCCCAAAACCAACAGAGAGACACCCAAAATAACTTTTTCGCCACCGCAAGCCTCTGTTCTTCCGCGATCCCATCTGGAGGCCTTTTCCGGTGATCTGCCGGAGGGAGAATCGATCACGGAGGGCTTCTACATCAACCTTGCTGCCCTTCCGATGATGTGTGAGTAGTTTACCATAGACCTATGGGTCCATAAATAGTAGCTAGATGGCTTCTTCTCTCTCTTTGATCTTCAATACAAAGTTCTCCATGATCTCCGTGGAGTTCTATCCGATGTAATCTTCTTTTGCGGTGTGTTTGTTGGGATCCGATGAATTGTGAGTTTATGATCAGATTATTCATTGAAAGTAATTAAGTCTTTTCTGAACTTTATTATGCATGATTGTTATATCTTTGTATTTCTCTCCGATCTATCCGTTTGGTTTGGCCAACTAGACTGATTTATCTTCAGTGGGAGAGGTGCTTTGTGATGGGTTCAATCTTGCGGTGTCCTCGCCCAGTGATAAAAGGGGTAGCGATGCACGTATTTGTATTGTTGCCATTAATGATAAAACGATGGGGTTTATTCATATTGCTTGAGTTTATTCTGTCTACATCATGTCATCTTGCTTAAAGCGTTACTCTGTTTGTCATGAACTTAATACCATAGATGCATGCTGGATAGCGGTCGATTGGTGGAATAATAATAGTAGATGCAGGCAGGAGTCAGTCTATTTGTCACGGACGTGATGCCTATATACATGATCATTGCCATGAATAACATCATAACTATGCGCTTTTCTATCAATTGCCCAACAGTAATTTGTTTACCCACCGTATACTATATTTCGAGAGAGAAGCCTCTAGTGAAAATTATGGCCCCCGGGTCTACTTTAATTATATTAGAAAACCCTATATTACCTTGCTGTAATTATTTTACTTTTTATTTACTTTTCAATTTATATATCTATCACTATCAGATTTGATCCTTGCAAGTAACGAGTTCAAGGGGATTGACAACCCTCTTGCCCGCGTTGGGTTCAAGTATTTGCTCTTGTGTGTGTAGGTACTGCTTGATTAGGATTTGCTTGGTTCTCCTATTGGTTCGATAACCTTGGTTCTCACCGAGGGAAATACTCTCCGCTACTATATTGCTTCACCCTTCCTCTTCGGGGAAAATCCCAACGCAGCTCACAAGTAGCAGTCTCCACGCATCAGCTATCCAGACTGTAGCCGACATCAGCAAAGGGAGTGTCGTGTGCGCACTACCACTCTATACAACCTAAGATTTCCCGCGGCTCTGGCCCTACCTTCTTCCCCAGGCACGCACGCGCAACCGTTGCTAACGCAATCTATTGTGGCGACCGACTGCCCTCGTGATTGTGAAGCCGGCTATGCGGTCGCTGCAACTGGGATTCATCCATGGCCATACACACCCATCCGCTCATCCTCCCCACACCATGGTCGGTTGCTTCAAAGAGAGCAAGGGGTCTGGGATGCTGCGACCGCATGCGTCGGGTGTTGTGACCAGCGGAGCCAGAAGCTGCAATGGGCGCGAGCAACGATGCCGTGGATGATGCGACTATAACTTCTACGAGTGGGCGGTGCTGGGAGTGGATCGATTGGTGGCGCTGGTAGATGACCCCCCCCCCCCCCCCCCCACGCCGGTTGGCTACTATGATGGAGATGGCGGCCACTGCTCGGGAATGGGAGTGATGCCGCCCAACGGAGGCCTCTGGCGTTATCACGAGTGAGGCATGCAAGGTGTGCGGGGCTGGATCCAACATCCATGAATGGACATATCGTACAGTGCGAGAGGGGACCGATCACTAGCTCGTGTCGCTCGAAACAACGACCAGCGTCACCCATACAATAATAGGTTGACCATTATGGCTTTTTATCTCGTGGCAACGCATGAGCATTCAACAAGTATGTGTAACATTTGTCTACGGTCTTTCCAAAACTAAAAAAATCGCACTCTTGTTAAAATTATTTTTCAGAATAAATTACATAGGATTGTAGGTAAACTTTGAGGATAAGCTTCCATCTAAGTACCAACCAGAAGAGAGGAATCTTGTACTCCCTCCGATCCATTTGTCTAGATACGGATGTATCTAACACTAAAACGTGTCTAGAAACATCCGTATTAGATAAATTTAAGACAAGTAATATGGATTGGATCGAGGGGTACAAAACTTAAACATTTCCAAATAAATACGGCCGTTGGACATGCATCCAATAAAACAGGCAGGAGCTCAAACGTGTGTCCGTGTCAGCAAATCTTCGGCCAAAAGCAACAAAAGCACGGAACGCAAATATTTCCTTCTCTACCCCACCGAGCTCGTGGCACACGCATCGTCCACGTGTCCCAATCACCACCGGCGTAGGCCCAGCCTGGCGAGGCAACGGCCGCGAACGCTGTTGGTGGGCCGCCCTGGATCTAACCGATGACTCGGATCCTCCTCTTCTCTTCCAGCCGTCTCACCGGTCAAATCCGCCCTCTCATCAACGGCGATATCCACCGCGTATAGCTGTGTGTGCACTGTGCGGTGTGGCATATATATATCATCGTCAGCTTCCTTTCTTCACGGCACTATATATAGCTGTCGCTGAGCTCCAGGCTTCTCCCCATTCCTCGTCCAAATCGATTTGGCCTAGTTCATCTTTTAGGTAGCTAGCGAAACCAAGAACACAAAGGATTTCTAAGAGGATCGTGCAACAAGGGATCAATGACGTTGTGCGCCGATTTCGATGCGCTCCGGGCGTCGGCAGCGGACGTGCGGATCGTCACGTCGGACGGACAGAGCATCGCGGCTCATTCCTGCGTTCTTGTAAGCCAGCTTGCCGATCATGTTTATTCTCTGTCTGGATCTTCTTGCCTTGTGCTATGTTGCTGACCTTTTGGTTTCGAATTTGGCGGCAACCTCAGGCCTCGGCGTCGCCGGTGCTGGAGCGCATGATCGACAGGGCGCGGCGCGGGTGGGGCGCCGAGTGCACCATCCGCGTCCTCGGCGTCTCCTTTGACGCCGTCCGCGCCTTCCTCCATTTCCTCTACTCCGCCAAGGTACCGCCGGAGGAGGAGGAGCTAGTGGGCGCGCACGGGGCGCAGCTGCTGGCGCTGGCGCACGCGTACCGGGTGGGATGGCTGAAGCGGGCGGCGGAGGCTGCGGTGTCGGCGCGGCTCACGCCAGAGCGCGCCGTCGACATGCTTAAGCTCGCCAGGCTCTGCGACGCGCGGCGGCTGTACCTGCGCTGCGCGCGGCTCGCCGCCAAGGACTTCTCCGCCGTCGAAAGGTCGGACGGATGGCGCTTCGCCCGCCGCCACGACGCCGCGCTCCAACTCGAGCTCCTCCAGCTCCTCGAGGACGCCGACCAGCGGAAGGAGCGGTGGGCGCGCGAGAGGGCCGTGCAGGAGGCGTGCAGGCAGCTGGGCGAGGCCATGGCCTCCCTCGAGCACATCTTCCCCGGCGACGGCGCCGTCTGCGCGGACGCGCCGTGCGCGAAGGCAGGGTGCACGTGCCGGGGCCTGCAGCTGCTGATGCGGCACTTCGCGACGTGCCCGAAAAAGATGGCGCCGGGCGGCTGCGCGCGGTGCAAGCGCATGCTGAAGCTCTTCCGCCTCCACGCCTCCGTCTGCGACCGGCCGGACCAGGCCTGCCGCGTGCCGCTCTGCAGGTGAGGAATTGCAACAAAGAAACATACATTTTCCCGCTGTAAATTTATGTCCGTTCGATCGATCGACATATCTAGCGATAGCTAGCTTGTCAGGCGAGAGTACGGCGTATGCCGGACGAAATGTCGCCGGATCAGCAGCACAAGGTGCAGGCTGGCGAGATTTTTCTCCCCCCCGGAAAGGGGATGACATTGACCTCTGCATCTTGTCGATGCAGCAGGCTGGCAAGATGCCCGTTCCTTGGAATGAATTCATTTGTTCCATCGTATTGAGAAAATGGACGTAGCTTTCTTACCTTTTCATGAAAATGACTTGGACGACAGGGGCAACGCTACCAAAAATCTCCACCCAAATGAATCTGACGCATGCCAACTAGTAATAGATTTTATTTACCTATGATGATGATGGTGATATCAGATGGCCGCAACCTAACGTTTCATCGTGATTGGCTAATTTTGTGCAGCCATTTCAAGGCCCAGGCGCAGACGGAGAAAGCGGACAAGACATGGCGGCTTCTGGTGAAGAAGGTGACGAGGGCGAAGGTGATGTCCTCCTTGGCCAATAGGAAGGTAGTGCCGGAGGTTGTGGCCATGTCATGGACGAGGTACAACGGCAGAGTGGCCAAGTTGAGATGAGAAGATAATCAAGTCTGGCCGTCTCCAGCTTAGTACACTGCATAGTTTAATTGGTGTAATCTTTTTTTTTTTTTTTGCGAGAAACTTCCAATCTATTCATATTCAATCATGGCAGTACAAAGAACAACAGAGGTAATAAAAATTACAACCATGTCCGTGGACCACCTAGCGACGACTACAAGCACTGGAGCGAGCCGAAGGCGCGCCGCCGTCATCGCCCCTCCCTCACCGGAGCCGAGTACTTCAAAACATCAGGTCATCTTGTAGGTCTAAAGTTAGCAAGGTAGTGAATCAAGCTGTATTATATAGTCAGGCTATAGGTATGTCCGGGCGATGTTTATACTGGAATCAAAGCTAGATTAACAACATCATGTTATATTAGTACTTTGAGAGCTGATATGCGTGTGGATGGGCTCCTAGCCCAGTGGTGGGAGCGTGGTGGCGTGTTCCCGACATATATTATCTCAATTCAAAAGAAATTAAACCGGTTTATGTGGGAAACTGCTGAGTAAATAGGCAATTTTTTGATTAATTTAATTTAAGAATAAATCACTAGCATGGCATTGACAGAATTAACAACATGCTGATATTCGATCACGCAAGCACATACTACGGTAACAGCAGATACATCTACGTATAACGTTAGTATGGCTACAACAGGAAATGATAGGAGCGGGATAAGCGAGTTATACCCTCCAGTTGGCCAGTTGGCCGTAGCAGCAGCAGTAGTGGCGGCCTCCTCGGCCGCCTTCTGGTCAGCAGCAGCCTTCTCCTTCTCGGCGGCGGCTCTTTCGGCTTCGGTGGACATGATGACGATGTAGCGGACGTGGACGAAGAGGAAGCAGACGAACGGAGGCGAGCAGTCGCGTAGTCGCTCCCCAAAAACCTAATCGCCCCTCTCCCGTACAGGATCCGGAGAGGCGGGGTTTCGGAGGCCTGCTCTCCCGTCGACCGTGGATGGGATCACCGGCGGCAGCAGCAGCAATGGAAAGGCAGTGGGCGTGGAGGCAGAGATGCGATGTGTTTCGCGTGACGGTTAAAGTTGGCAGCGCCTCACATATAAACGTGGGCTGAACCCACGTCCAAGTCGGTAATAGCCCACGATCTGGCGTCTCAGATCGTGGCCCCATCTGTCAAAGACTCTCCGTTCCTGACCGGCAAAAATAAGCGCGGAGGTGTGAGCTCGGCTCGGCTCAATCCCGCGGCGCGACGCGTCGTGCCGAGGCGTGGCGTGGCGAGGCGGGTGGCGGAGGATGAGCGCGCGGGAACCACTTCTCTTCTCAAGCTTCAATAGCATGTGGAAGAGAATCCCTTATAAGGAGGTCCAACTCCTCCACTGGCGGTATGGGACTAAACTTCCCTCCACACCTAGTGCCATATACCCACATGGGCCCATAGAGATTTTTCTAAAATTGTTAGATGGGCCCAAAGCCCACCCAATATTTCAACAATCCCCCACCAGATCTCAAGGGACCATTTTGTCCTTTGTTTCAAACACTGTTTTGATATACCAGTATTTCAGTGGAGACCGGTTAAGGTTGAACTCCACCTAGAGCAAGTAGCTACACTCCTTCACAACTGAACAATGGACTATGCCTTGAATTGTCAGTTTGGCGTATTGAAGTTTCACCACAGGTCTTACTAGTACTAGACTGCCGAAGGCTGACCCCTCGGGTGGAGCATATTAGTCACACTCCTGGCCTATTCATGAGCTTGCTAGAGATCACCCCAATCTCATAGACTGTGACCAGCAATCGGGCTCATATAGGTGTGTTCCTCCAAAGATCGCTCTGTAGGACAGCATCTTGCTTATGTATATAAGCCTTGGAACACATTAATGTAGGAGATATGCTCTAGAGGCAATAATAAATGTTATTGTTTATCTCCATGTTCATAATTATGTTTATGTTCCATGCTATAACTGCTATGGTTCTCGAGTCTACAATAACCACGAGGCTCAGAGGAAGACTCATATGCACGTGTGGAATAATAAACGGTAAAATGTATTCCTAGTCTGGCCTCTAAGACTAGCTCAAGTGTTGCATGATGGTTCTGTTTTCCTGATCATGGGCATGACTATGCCGACAACTTTGAGGGCACATTGTTAGAAGAACACTTGTGTTGAATCGACCCGAATTGATGTTATGCTATGAGATACATTCGTCATAAGTTAATGGTTAATAACACAGAGAAAGTTAACGTTTGCATAATTCCTTAGACCATGAGAGTATCGAGTTTCTTCATACTTGCTTCATGAACTTTGGGGTTTGTTAAACGTCATCCGTAAATGGGTGGCTATTACGGCGGCTTACAGGTTCATGGAAAAGTATGTCAAGGGACTTGATAGCTCAAGATTGGGATTTGCTCCTCCGACGATGGAGAGATATCTCTGGGCCCTCTCGGTGTTACGGTATCCATCATCATCTGGCCAGACACAATGTGATTTGATCACAGGGATGCCGGAACACGGGAACGAGAAAAGAGAACAAAACCGGTAACGAGGTAACTGGCATTGTGGACAAGTGTTGATCCATGGGGATGCCGATAAATCTCACCTCGGGTATTTGTAACATATCGCGAAGTAACAAGAATAGCACACGGCAACTGGAGGTTCACTCGAATATTTATTCGTGTGGGTATAGGGGTCAATATGGGTGTCCACGGCTCCGATGTTGATCATTTATCGAAAAGTGTTCCGGTCATGTCTGTACTTCACCGAACCTATAGGGTCACACGCTTAAGGGTCATCTATCTGTTGAATACTAGATAGGGAGTCTGAGAGAAAGTCACCGGAAAAGTTTCGGAGACAGCGGAAAAGTTCCGGAGAGAGAACACCGGAATAGTTTCGGTAAAACCGAAAGGTTGTTTCGGAGTATACCATTAAGTCAAAATGGTTTCGGCACATGCCTGGAAATTCTTAGAGGGTGCCAGAATTGTTCTGGGAACTTCTGAGATTTTTTCGGAGAAAAAATCCAGAAATGTTTCGGAGCTGCCGGAACCGCTTTGGTTGCTTTTCGCAGATGAAAATCACTAATCCGGAATTGTTTCGAAACGCGTCCAAAATTATTTTAGTGGGTACTGGAATTATTCTAAGACCTACAGAAATATTTTTGGATTTAACGGTCGCGGAAAAATGTTTTCGTGAATAGTGAAAGCAATTTTTGGTGGCTTCTTGGAGAAGCCACCTTGAGGGCCTTTTGGTATTTTCCCCTATTGGCTTCTTGGAGAAGCCACCTTTGAGGGCATTTTAGTCCTCTACCCCTTGGGCTTGGCCTATAAATAGGGGTGGAGGGGGCTTCCCAAACACACTCTTTTTCTCATACATTATGCCATGCAATGATCTGGCTTCTTCTCTCCCTCACACGAAACAGTTTCGTAGAGCCGAAAGGCTGTCTGGGTTCCGGTAGGAACTAGTTCTGGATGGCGAAGCCCTGCCGGATAGATGACACCGTATGTATGCAACCCCCTAGGGAGGTCGTAGGTTCGATCTTTTGCCCGCGGGGCTGTTCGAGGGTCCTCTCGAAGGGCTGTCCGAGTTACCGTCCAAGTTCGAGAGTGCCTCCCAAAGGGCTGTCCGTGACACCATCCGGGGGACTGTCTGACTGCCTCCCGGAGGGCTGTCCGAGGGACTGTCCGAGGGGCAGATGAGGGAGTACATCCTCGCAGTTGGGAGGTTGTAAATCCTAGCTGCGGGGATCTGCACCGACGATCAACATCGACTCTACTTCCGCTGCGCTACGAGTCGGTAACGATCAGATCAAACCTTGTATGCATCTCCATAGTGATCCTAGGCGTGCTCGCTGTACCAATTTTTTTTGTTTTCTGTCGCGTTCCCCTACAGTGGCATCATGAGCCGTGCTATGCGTAGATGCAGGTTACAATCTAGAATACATAGAGATGTATGGGTGTTGCACAATATAATTTGTAGTAGATGAGTTCTACTGCTGATAGTTATTTGTGCGGGTAGCAGATGAAATCTGTTACCCGATGTTCTTGTCGCTTCCCTGAAATTTGCGTATTTCTGATCTTGATAATGGCATGGTGGAGTTTCAAAGTTCTGGCAATCCGCGATCCTGATTGATCAACGAAGTGCTAACAGTTCATTGAATTCCACCATAGTTAAAAGAAAGATGAAATTTTGCAGACGAAAGGGCAATGCAGATATGATCTGCACGGGGGTCATGCATATGACGAAGTTCAGTATGGGGCTCGAGATTTTATTATCTCGTGTTTCATACACCCCGCAAAGTTAATCTAGCAACTTGAATAATCATACTTGATGATGGACGTTGGTAGCTTCGGTTTGTTTCGAAACCTTAGAAGCCACATAATTTTTTTTGCATAAACCGATTAGAGGCGTCTAACTTGGTTTTGCAGGATGTGCATGTGATGTGGTATAGCAGTGCTCATATTAATTTGATTATGTATGAGATGACTATATGATGTAAAATTAACATGACCTGCGTGTCATGATTCGGCATGATGGCTGGAGCCATATGATTGTCACTTTAATGACCTGCGTGTCAACCTTAAGTAATGCACTTATTTTATTAGCTATAGAGATAGCAATATTATCTGGTGCATCGACAAGGTGGTGGCAATCTTCGCGAAGGTGAACACCGACGCGAATGCCGAAGATGAAGAAATAAAAGATTTCTCCGTCAGAAAGGGCTATACCATATCATGCTATTATAAATTGCCTGAGATGTTTATCCCTTATGATGCACCCTTTTTAATTGCGCGGTAGTCGCTTTTTATTAGGGTGATCTCTCACTTAAAATATCAAGTAGTTAGTGTTCTCCCAAGTGTAGCACCGTCAAGGCACCTATCTTTTCGGGGTGCGCCGTGTCACACAGGTACGAACGATTAGAGAAGTGTGAGGCGGGTGAGTTGAGACCTCGCAGCGAGATCACTTGGTTGTCTTGACGTTCAGGCATGACCGTCATGAGCTCGGAACACGCCCATCGAAAGATGAACAAGAATCACATAGAGATGTGATTGGCAAGTTGGCCTACTGGTTGAGATTTTCGTCATCAGTGGTGTTACACCAATGGCGAACAATTGAAATGCGGGTCTTGTATCACTCACAATCAATTATGAGAGATATTGATTTGAGTGGGAGCGCACTGTAGAATTAACTTGTTTAATTCTCAGTGCAATTAATTATGAACACTGTCTAAGTGTGATTTGCATAATAGTTGTAGAATAATGGCTCGCGTTTCCACCTTCCATGTGTAAATTGAATAGCTGTTAAATATCTGGTTAAAAACTTTACGGTTGATAACGTAATGTGAGGATTGTCCTCAAGAGTGCCGAGAAGGACTTTGTCCTATCGCATGCTTTCGGTATTCTCCCGCTAATGCTATGGATGATGTGACTCTCGTCCTTCGATCCAAAAGCTAGAATTCCGTTACGATCAAGTGCAATATGTTTGCTTCCATGAGACCCGAACTTCAAAAGTTTTGGGATAGCTATGTGATATTCATGGAACTGAAAATTAGTTTTAGATACAAACATAGGCTAAAAGATATAAAATATCCAAAGCAATGTTTGTTTGCAAAGTATTACTAAAGTGTTTACTGGGCATTTGACTCATAAGAGAGGGATCCAGAAGAACGCCTGTCATATGATGAAGGTGAATAAAACAACAACTTAAAGAGAAAGGAAATGTCCAAAGGGTGTTAGTGTGACTTACACGCCTAGGAAGTCCGGGGCTAACGCCACTCTTAAGTTGGGTGCTTCTTCTGAGAGTAGGAGAAATACTAAAAGTTAAACTGTTAGAAGTATAAAGGCACAAAGAGAGAAGACTGGAATATCCAGCTCATGTATGAATGTCATACAAGTTATTGATGTATAAAAGGCTGGTTAAAGATATAATTCTTGGGAATTGTGATTAAACTGTTAATCACTAATTCTTGGGTATTGTGAGTTGATCACAAAGATACCCGCTCGATTGCATTCTGTTGCGGCTCGATGCAAGAACTACTACGGCCTAAAGGACTTGCCAGGAATGAGGTTTAGATACGCGCTGGGAACATAGTAAATGTTACTATACCTTCCATTGGTGTATTACCTATGTATTTATTTTCATAATTCATTTTTTGGAGTTTCATACACTCTAGCCCATTGCATAAGGTATCTTGCAAGAAGGTTGTTCATAAGAGAACTTTTTAATGTTCGGTGTTATGAATAACATAAGGGCCATACTTTCATTATGAATGAGATGTATGTTATGAATATTGATAATAATACATTACCTCTGTATTTACTTTCATAATTCATTTTAGAGTTTTATACACTCTAGCCCATTTGCATAATGTTTGTTGCAAGAGTGTTGTTCATAAAAGAACAATTGTTGTTCAGTATTATGAATAACATAAGGGCCATACTTCCATCATGAGATGGGATGTATGTTATGAATATTGATGGTAATGTGATACATCCATAACACTGACGCTAAATATCGCAAGACTAAAAGAATACCACATATATGTGGCACTGCATTTGGTCACATTGGAGAAACCCGCATGGAGAAATTCCATTATGATGGATTTTTGAAGTCGTCTGATTATGAATCATCTGACACTTGCAACTTTCGTCCAAAAAGTGAAGTGACTGAAATACTATTCACATGCCATAAGGAACGAGCAACGAACTTATTGGTGATCATACATTATGATGTGTGTAGTCCAATAAAGGTTATTGCTAGCAGTGGATTTGTCTATCTTAAAAAATGACTCAAGTAGATATATGGATATTTGCTTGATGAGACGTAAGTCTGGATCTTTTGAAATCATTCGAAAGGTTTTCAACATGAAGTAGAAACTATTGTAACAAGAAAGATTATGTTTCTGCAAACTAGATTGCAGAAAGGAATATTTGAGTTACAAGTTTAGCGAATGTCTGATGAGTTGTGAAAAGAGTTTCATAACTTACACCTCCCGGAACACCAATGTGAGTGAAATGTCTGTGAAGATGTATTCAAACCATTTATGACATGGTAAGATCAAAGATGACATAAATCAATTTGCCATTATCCCTTTTAAAGTAATGCTTTAGAGACTGCAGCTTTTACACTGAATTGAGCGCCATCAGATCTGTTGAAATGACGTCATGATATGGTACGCCCAACCATGCTTTGTCTTTTCTTAACATTTGGAATATGGGGCTTGTGTAAAATATTAACAAACCTATTCCAAATCAGACAAGTGCTACTTTGTAGGTTATCCTAATTTATTGGGTATTCCTCCCTCACTGTACCGAGGCAAAAATGTTTGCCACAAAGAACGGTGTGATTTTGAAGAAAATGTTTCTTGCAAAAGGGTGAGTGGGAGGACAGTGCAACTCGACGAGATAACAGTATCTTCGTCATCAGGTCAAAGGAAAAAAACCTTGGAAGTAATTCCAGAGTTTCCTACTGCGACTGATACGGAAGTCTCTACAATAAAATGTATGGACTTCGGTCGAACTTGCAGCTGAACCACGTAGGCAAGGCTCGTGCAAACCTCTCAGGTGCGCTAACGAGATATTGTTGTTGGACAACAGTATACCTACGATACACAAGGAAGTGTTGATGGGCCCTGACTCCAGAATTGGCTAAATGCCAATATAATCCGAGATAGTTTCCATATGAATGATTCAAGATTATATCTTGATAAACCCTTCGGAGGACTTGGAGTCTAACGAACATTAATTGAACTATAAACTGATGTGGATAAAATGTTTTATCCATAAAGCTCGACTTGTTGCAATAACAAATTCAAGGAGTTGACTACGATGAGAATGTCTCACCGTAGCGATGCTTAAAGTCAGATCGGGTTAAACTAGCAATTAATACATATTTCAATCATGAGATATGAAACATGGATGCCAAAAGGATTTCCATGAAATGGAAATACAAACTAGGACTTGTATGTGATACAGTCCAAAGTGTTTTGTCGATCCAGAGGATGCTAGTGAGTATGCAAACTTCAGAGTTCCAGCAATGGACAGAAGAGAGCAAAATGGAGTTGGAATCTTCGGTTTTGATGAAATAGTAAAAAAAGTTTGATTTCATCAATGGATAACGAAGATGCTTGTGGTTACAAGAAAGTAAGTGGGAGCATAATAATATTTCTGAAAACCTTGTGTGCTTGACATATTGTTGATTGGAAATAATATAAATTTCTTGACACGAATTAGGACTTCATTGAAAAATAGTTTTACGATGAAGTGCTTGGGCTGGGTAGCCTTGATATTAGGCATAATTATCTGTGAGATAGAATTGCCTAATAGGGCTAAGCCAAAAATACATATTGACAAGATGCTAAAATAGTTTAGCATTAAAACGCCAAGGAGTGATTCTTGCCGAAGTCACATGGAAAGAGTTTTTGCAAGACTCGGTGTCTCAAAACACTGATGAGCAAAATACATGATGGAGATTCCACACACTCTTATGTTTGGATTAATCATGTATTCCATGGTATATAAAACAACCAGATATGTCCGATACTCCCAAGCAGTTGCGAGTATAGATACCAAAGTGATCAAAGTACTGATCATGGGACAACAGTGAAAAATGTCATTGAGTACTAAAGTAGCACTGATGACATGTTTTCTCGCAAGCGGAGATTATGAAGTGCTCGCTGTAAGTAATTACATCAATACCATCTTCATCAATGCTCCATGCGATTTTCGATTTAAGTTAAGGGTTTTGTGTAATACACGATATGGTGACACAGTAAGTTGGAATTGTTCCAAACAGGTTACTGTGGCGAATTCTATAACAAATGGCTAAGTATGTTGACGCTTTGGAAGCGACAAAGAAGATGTTGAATCATATAGTTCATTCATGAACTTAGTATGGTTCCAAGATGGCTTTGGTCAATGGGACACTATTGCAGATAGTTGCTCCATAGCTCAGTCTGACGAATCAAGGTTTGACCTGTGATTCACATATATACAAAGCCAAGTCGACACAAAATATGAATTTTGTGAAAGCGTGAAAACATGAGGAGATGCAAAGATACACACGGAACTGAAGTTGTCAGATCCGTTGGACATCAGGCTATACCACAAGCGAATCATTTTTTACACCGGTATGCCATAGGTGTAATGTGCATTAGCATTGACTAGATTATTGACTGTAGTGCAAGTGGGAGTCTATAGGAGATATGCCCTAGAGGCAATAATAAATGTTATTGTTTATCTCCATGTTCATAATTATGTTTATGTTTCATGCTATAACTGCTATGGTTCTCGAGTCTACAATAACCACGAGGCTCGGAGGAAGACTCATATGCACGTGTGGAATAATAAACGGTAAAATGTATTCCTAGTATGGCCTCTAAGACTAGCTCAAGTGTTGCATGATGGTTCTGTTTTCCTGATCATGGGCATGACTATGCCGGCAACTTTGAGGGCACATTGTTAGAAGAACACTTGTGTTGAATCGACCCGAATTGATGTTATGCTATGAGATACATTCGTCACAAGTTAATGGTTAATAACACAGAGAAAGTTAACGTTTGCATAATTCCTTAGACCATGAGAGTATCGAGTTTCTTCATGCTTGCTTCATGAACTTTGGGGTTTGTTAAACGTCATCCGTAAATGGGTGGCTATTACGGTGGCTTACGGGTTCATGGAAAAGTATGTCAAGGGACTTGATAGCTCAAGATTGGGATTTGCTCCTCCGACGATGGAGAGATATCTCTGGGCCCTCTCGGTGTTATGGTATCCATCATCGTCTGGCCAGACACAATGTGATTTGATCACAGGGATGCCGGAACACGGGAACGAGAAAAGAAAACAAAACCGGTAACGAGGTAACTGGCATTGTGGACAAGTGTTGATCCACGGGGATGCTGATAAATCTCACCTCGGGTATTTGTAACATATCGCGAAGCAACAGGAATAACACACGGCAACTGGAGGTTCACTCGAATATTTATTCGTGTGGGTATAGGGGTCAATATGGGTGTCCACGGCTCCGATGTTGATCATTTATCGGAAAGTGCTCCGGTCATGTCTATACTTCATCGAACCTATAGGGTCACATGCTTAAGGGTCATCTATCTGCTGAATACTAGACAGGGAGTCTGAGAGAAAGTCACCGAAAAAGTTTCGGAGACAGCGGAAAAGTTCCGGAGAGAGAACACCGGAATAGTTTCGGTAAAACCGAAAGGTTGTTTCGGAGTATACCATTAAGTCAAAATGGTTTCAGCACACGCCTGGAAATTCTTAGAGGGTGCCAGAATTGTTCTGGGAACTTCTGGGATTTTTCTGGAGAAAAAACCCGGAAATGTTCCGGAGCTGCCGGAACCGCTTTGGTTGCTTTTCGCAGATGAAAATCACTAATCCGGAATTGTTTCGAAACGCGTCCAAAATTATTTTAGTGGGTACTGGAATTATTCTAAGACCTACAGAAATATTTTCGGATTTAACGGTCGCGGAAAAATGTTTTTGTGAATAGTGAAAAGCACTTTTTGGTGGCTTCTTGGAGAAGCCACCTTGAGGGCCTTTTGGTATTTTCCCCTATTGGCTTCTTGGAGAAGCCACCTTTGAGGGCATTTTGGTCCTCTACCCCTTGGGCTTGGCCTATAAATAGGGGTGGAGGGGGCTGCCCAAACACACTCTTTCTCTCATACATTATGCCATGCAATGATCTGGCTTCTTCTCTCCCTCACACGAAACAGTTTCGTAGAGCCGAAAGGATGTATGGGTTCCGGTAGGAACTAATTCTGGACGGCAAAGCCCTGCCGGATAGATGACTGCTACTTGTAGCTTGCGTTGGTATTTCCCCCGAAGAGGAGGGGATGATGCAGCACTGTAGAGATAAGTATTTCCCTCAGTTATGAAACCAAGGTTATCGAACCAGTAGGAGAATCACGCAACACCTCTTTAGCAGTACCTACACACAAACAACAAACCCTTGCGCCCAACGCAAACGAGGGGTTGTCAATCCCTCGGCGGTAAATTGCAAGATTAAATTGTATGTGATAGATTGATAGATTGAAACAAAAATACAAAATAAAATAAATAAAAGAAAATTACAGCAAGTATTTTTAGGGTTTTAGTAAATGATAAAGTAGACCCCGGGGGCCATAGTTTTCACTAGAGGCTTCTCTCAAGAAAATAGCATACGGTGGGTAGACAAATTACTGTTGGGCAATTGATAGAAAAGCAAATAATCATGACGATATCCAAGGCAATGATCATGTATATAGGCATCACGTCTGAGACAAGTAGACCGGCTCCTGCCTGTATCTACTACTATTACTCCACACATCGACCGCTATCCAGCATGCATCTAGTGTATTAAGTTCATAAAAGAGTGGAGTAACGCCTTAAGAACGATGACATGATGTAGACAAGATAAACTCACGTATGAATAAACCCCATCTTTTTACCCTTAATAGCAATGATACATACGTGTCATGTCCCTTTCTGTCACTGGGATTGAGCACCGCAAGATCGAACCCATTACAAAGCACCCCTTCCCATGGCAAAATAAATCAACTCAGTTGGCCAAACCAAATCAATAGATCGGAGAAGAAATACGAGGCTATAATAATTATGCATAAAAGAGTGCAGCAAAGACTCAAATAATATTCATGGATAATCTGATCATAAACTCACAATTCATCGGATCCCAACAAACACACCGCAAAAAGTGATTACATCGGATAGAACTCCAAGAACATCGAGGAGAACATTGTATTGAAGATCAAAAAGAGAGAAGAAGCCATCTAGCTACTAACTATGGACCCGTAGGTCTGTGGTAAACTACTCACACATCATCGGAAGGGCAGCAAGGATGATGTAGAGCCCCTCCATGATCGATTCCCCCTCCGGCAGATTACCGGAGAAGGCCTCCAGATGGGATCTCTCTGGAACAGAAGCTTGCGGCGGCGGAAAAAGTATTTCGTGGACTCCCCTGAGGGTTTCTGAGTTTTTGGGAATTTATAGTGCTGGAATTAGGTCAAACGGAGCAAAGGGGGGCCCACGAGGCACCAGGGCGCGCCTGCCCCCCCCCAGGCGCGCCCTGGTTGCTCGTGGCCACCTTCTCTGGCGCCTGGTCTTCTCCCGAAGCTTCTAGTGTTGGTATTGCCGAATAAAAAATCTCCAATAAGTTTCGTGGCATTTGGACTTCATTTGGTATTGATTTTCTGTAAAACAAAAACAGGGCAGAAAACAGCAACTGGCACTGGGCACTAAGTTAATAGGTTAGTCTCCAAAAATGATATATAATTGCTGTAAATGCTTATAAAAACATCCAAGATTGATAATATAACAGCATGGAACAATAAAAAATTATAGATACGTTGGAGACGTATCAATGACACCGTATGTGTGCAACCCCGTAGAGAGGTCGTAGGTTTGATCTTTTGCCCTAGGGGCTGTTCGAGGGTCCTCCCGAAGGGCTGTCCGAGTTACCGTCCGAGTTCGAGAGTGCCTCCCGAAGGGCTGTCCGTGACACCGTCCGGGGGACTGTCCGACCGCCTCCCGGAGGGCTGTCCGAGGGACTGTCCGAGGGGCAGATGAGGGAGTACATCCTCGCGGTTGGGAGGTTGTAAATCCTAGCTGCGGGGATCTACACCGACGATCAACATCGACTCTACTTCCGCTGTGCTACGAGTCGGTAACGATCAGATCAAACCTTGTATGCATCTCCATAATGATCCTGGACGTGCTCGCTGTACCGAATTTTTTTGTTTTCTGTCGCGTTCCCCTACAATTAAGACAGTAGCCAACCTACCATCTAGTTTTCGAGAGTATTGCATCTCCAACGGAGTGAGTTAGTAAAGTTAGTCTCCTCAGTTCACCACTGGCTTGTTTTCCCAGGTCCTACTTCACGGGATCTCCGATCACATAGGTTGGGTTACTACCATGGCAACTCATGTGGGTCTCATACCCATCTCCCTCGATGCATTATCTATCACAACACATGATAGCCCTTTAGTAAAGGGATCTGCCAGATTTTTAGCCGTTTGTATATAATCCAACGCTATCACTCTGAAGCTTCTTAACTTTCTGACAGCTTTTAATCTCATTCTTATATGTTTGTTGGACTTCATGTTGTCCTTTGAACTCTTCACCTTGACAATAACTGTTTGATTGTCACAGTTCATAAGGATGGCCGGAACCGGCTTCTCAACCACTGGCAAGTCCATCAAAAGATCTCGAAGCCATTCTGCTTCGCCACCAGATGTGTCTAATGCTGTTAATTCTGCTTCCATTGTTGATCTCGTTAAGATCGTTTGCTTGCAAGACTTCCAGGAAACAACACCACCTCCAAGAGTAAACACATACCCAGTTGTGGCCTTCATCTCATCAGCATCAGAGATCCAATTCGCATCACTATACCCTTCAAGTACCGATGGGTATCTGGTATAGTGAAGTCCATAGTTCATAGTACCTTTCAGATAGTGCATAACTCTTTCAATAGCATGCCAATGTACATCACCCGGTTTGGAAACAAACCGGCTCAGTTTGCTCACAGCAAACGCGATGTCAAGCCTCGTTGCGCTCGCTAGATACATGAGTGAACCAATAATTTGAGAGTATCTCAATTGATCTTTAGCTATGCCTTCGAACTTTCGAATCAGCACACTAGGATCATATGGTGTTTGAGATGGTTTGCAGTCCGAATATCCAAAACAACTCAACACCTTCTCAACATAATGGGATTGCAGAAGTGTAATCCCACCCTCATCATCTCTCAATAGCTTGATGTTCAAGATAACATTAGCCACTCCAAGGTCCTTCATCTCAAAGTTCTGAGATAAAAAGGACTTAACTTCCTCAATCACTTTGAGGCTAGTTCCAAATATCAGTATGTCATCAACATACGAGCACAATATAACTCCTTCGCCCCCACCATAGCGATAGTATACACATGTGTCAGCTTCATTAACAAAGAAGCCAACAGATGTCAAAGTTTCATTAAATTTCTCATGCCATTGCTTAGGTGCTTGTCTCAGGCCATATAAAGATTTCAGCAACTTACACACCTTTCCTTCCTGACCATCTAACACGAAGCTATCAGGCTGTTGCATGTAGATTTCCTCCTCTAGCTCTCCGTTCAGGAATGCCATCTTAACATCCATCTGGTGGATGAGAAGACCATGTGAGGCTGCCAACGAGAGTAATACTCGAATGCTGGTCAGTCTGGCCACAGGTGAATAAGTATCGAAGAAATCTTCTTCTTCTTTCTGGGCATAGCCCTTGGCCACAAGCCTAGCCTTGTACTTTTCAATCGTACCGTCGGGCCTAAGCTTCTTTTTGAACACCTACTTACATCCCAATGGTTTGCAACCATATGGACGTTCAGTAATATCCCAAGTCCCATTAGCCATGATGAAATCCATCTCGCTACGGACCACATCCTTCCAGTAGTCAGCTTCTGGAGACGCATACGCTTTTGAAATAGAAGTGGGAGTATCATCCACGAGGTACACAAGGAAATCATCACCAAAGGTCTTTACAGTCCTTTGTCTCTTGCCCCTACCAAGGGTTTCCTCGTCATCCTCCTCAGGATTTTCACCATGTGTTTGTTCATAATATTCCATCGGAATGGCAGGTTCAGGAGTCTCTTCAGATTCCTGTCTAGAAGTGCTTTGCATATCTCTCATAGGAAAAATATCCTCGAAGAATGTAGCATCCTTAGACTCCATAATTGTACCGACCTTCTGGTCAGGTACCTCAGATTTCACTACTAGAAATCTATAGCCAACGCTATTCTTAGCGTAGCCCAAATTAACGCAGTCCACGGTCTTTGGTCCAAGCTTACGCTTTTTGGGGATCGGCACGTTGACTTTTGCCAAACAGCCCCAAGTACGAGAGTGTTGTCCTTCTCTTTGCCCATTTCTCATAGGGAGTGATCTCATTATCCTTTGTCGGAGCTTTATTCAGGACATGACATGATGTCAATATAGCCTTCCCCCACCATGCCTTGGATAAACCCGATGTATCTAACATGGCATTAACCAAATTAGTTAGAGTACGGTTTTTCCGTTCGGCAATCCCGTTTGACTGGGGTGAATAGGGAGGCGTCCTCTCATGAATAATACCATGTTCCGCACAAAAGGAATCAAACTCACTCGAGAAGTACTCTCCACCATGATCTGACCAGACTCGTTTAATTTTCTTTTCAAGTTGATTTTCAACTTCTGCCTTATAGATTTTAAAGTAGTGTAGAGCCTCATCTTTAGTATTTAACAGATACACATAGCAATATCTAGTGGAATCATCTATAAATGTCATGAAGTATTTCTTTCCACGTTTAGTCAACACACCATTCATCTCACAAAGATCAGAATGTATGAGTTCTAATGGCGCCAAGTGTCTCTCCTCCGCAGCCTTGTGAGGCTTGCGAGGTTGCTTCGCTTGCACACACGAAAGGCACTTAGAACCTTTGGCTAAAGTGAAACTCGGGATTAAATTCAATTTTGCTAGCCGCGTCATAACACCGAAACTAATGTGATAAAGACGTGAATGCCAAACTTCAGATTCATTAACACTGGAATGAATATTGTTCACGACTTTATTACAAAAATCTGCGAGAGAAAGGCGGAACATTCCTCCGCATTCATAACCCTTTCCAACAAATAGTCCATATTTCGTAACAACTACTTTATTAGACTCGAAGACCAACTTAAACCCTTCTCTACACAGAAGGGAGCCACTAACGAGGTTTTTCTTGATGGCGGGGACATGCTGCACGTTCTTCAGCTGCACGATCCTTCCCGAAGTAAACTTCAGATCGACCGTGCCAACACCATGAACAGAAGCACTCGCTCCATTCTCCATCAATACGGACCCGTGACCTGTGGCCTGGTAAGAAGAAAACAATGAAATGTCAGCACACACATGAACTCCTGCACCTGTGTCCACCCACTAATCGGTGGACTGACAAACTGAAAATACAGTAAATAAATTACCATACCCAGATGCACCACTTTCATTGTTGCCCACAATCATATTGGCAGACTTGGAGTCCTGCCTTGGCTTCTTGTACTTGTTTGGGCACTTGTTGGCCCAATGTTCCTCTGAACCACAAGTGAAGCAGCCATCTCCCTTCTTGTTCTTCTTGAAGGTCTTCTTACCCTTCTTCTTAAAGTCAGTATTTTGTTGGACACCGTTCTTTCCCATGGGCTTGTGAGAATTGAAGTTCCTCTGATGCACCATATTGGCTACAGAAGTTCCTTCAACCCCTTTTCTGTGCGAGTCCTTTGCTCTCGAGTTCTGCTCAACACTCAGATGGCCGATGATATCCTCTACTGATAATTCACGCCTCTGATGTTTCAGAGTGGTGGCAAAGTTCCTCCAGGAATTAGGGACCTTAGCGATTATACAACCCGCGACAAATTTTCCCGGTAAATCGCACTTAAGAACCTCAAGCTCCTTAGCGATGCATATTATCTCATGAGCCTGTTCCAATACAGAATGGTTCTCGACCATTTTGTAATCGTGGAACTGCTCTATAACATACATCTCGCTCCCAGCATCGGTGGCCCCGAATTTAGATTCGAGCACCTCCCACAAGTCCTTGGCAAGCCGCATATGT
Source organism: Elymus sibiricus (assembly GCA_039707655.1). Taxonomy (NCBI): domain Eukaryota; kingdom Viridiplantae; phylum Streptophyta; class Magnoliopsida; order Poales; family Poaceae; genus Elymus; species Elymus sibiricus. The sequence continues at coordinate 354,420,223 of CM077666.1, forward strand.
AAATATGCGTCAACCAACTTATCTCCGATCACGCTCAGAACTGCTCCGACAAAGTAGACGGTGGCCTCCCTGAACGCCTTCTCCTGTTCAGGATTGATCGTTCCTGTGGGAGTCGCACCGGCGACCCAGAACACGTTCATTGCCGTGAGCCATAAGATGGTTTTGGTTTGCCAACGCTTAAAGTATGTACCGGTAAACTTATCTGGTTTCAGTGCAGCAGCAAAACCATGATTCGAAAAATTCCTACACAAATTAGGTTTTTGGATTGCTGAGTAAATAGGCAATTTTTCGTTTAATTTAATCCAAGAATAAATCACTAGCATGGCATTGAAAGAATTAACAACATGCTGATATTCGATCACGCAAGCACATACTACGGTAACAGCAGATACATCTACGTATAACGCTAGTATGGCTACAACAGAAAATAATAGGAGCGGGATAAGCGAGTTATACCCTCCAGTTGGCCAGTTGGCCATAGCAACAGCAGTAGCGGCGGCCTCCTCGGCCGCCTTCTGGTCAGCAGCAGCTTTCTCCTTCTCGGCGGCGGCTCTTTCGGCTTCGGTGGACATGATGATGATGTAGCGGACGTGGACGAAGAGGAAGCAGACGAACGGAGGCGAGCAGTCGCGTAGTCGCTCCCCAAAAACCTAATCGCCCCTCTCCCGTACAGGATCCGGAGAGGCGAGGTTTCGGAGGCCTGCTCTCCCGTCGACCGTGTACGTGGCGGACGGGATGGGATCACCGGCGGCAGCAGCAGCAATGGAACGGCAGTGGGCGTGGAGGCAGAGATGCGATCTGTTTCGCGTGACGGCTAGGGTTGGCAGCGCCTCACATATCTAGGCGCAGCCGCATGGAGAGACGTGGGCTGAACCCACGTCCAAGTCGGTAACAGCCCATGATCTGACGTCTCAGATCATGGCCCCATCTGTCAAAGACTCCCCGTTCTTGACCGGCAAAAATAAGCGCGTAGGTGTGAGCTCGGCTCGGCTCAATCCCGTGGCGCGGCGCGTCATGACGAGGCGTGGCGTGGCGGGCGGCAGAGGAGGAGCGCGCGGGAACCACTTCTCTTCTCAAGCTCCAATAGCATGTGGAAGAGAATCCCTTATAAGGAGGTCCAACTCCTTCTCCACTAGTGGTATGGGACTAAACTTCCCACCACACCTAGTGCCATATACCCACATGGACCCTTAGAGATTTTTCTGAAATTGTTAGATGGGCCCAAAGCCCACCCTATATTTCAACAGAACCAAATCAAAAACCATTGATCCAGTTTATGTGAGCAGTACATCTTTCCAAGGCAAGAACACATAAAACACGATAAAGCCCATCATAAGATTACAACACAGCACAATACATTGAGGGCATCACTATCATTACATAAACATTCACATATCAATTAGAGAAATATAAGAAGAAACATTATTAAACCTATTAGGTGTTGGTAAAACTTTTGGGTGATAGAGGAGCCTTAACGGTATTGAGGCCCAGTGTGCAAAACGATAGAATTTTTCATAACCTCTTGATTTCCATACCTTGATGTCTTATCTCTTTATAGTATTCTTTTGTAAGGGTTGCACCAAGAATTGAATCTAAACACTAAAGACTCATATCAAAACCATGCATGTGTTCACTTCCTTGACCCACCTGATATTGCAGCAACATATCGTGACTTCACATGCTTATCTGTCGCAGTAGCATATCATGACTCAAGATGCTCCCACACATGCTCACCTTACTTTAATATATGTTGTATGTTCATCAAAACATGCTAAAACATTCCATCTCACAATCGGTCAAGACATTATCCTCTTTAATATGTGATTCCCAATATTTAATTTTGTTCCCTAAAAAAATAGCTAGTTTTGTTCTAGACGTTTTGGTTGAATTTAATATATAATTTTCATCTATTTTTATATGAATCTATACCACAATTTAGCCCGTTTATGAATTTCAAACGGACTACATATGAAAAATTGGATTGTCAATCTTTTTTTGTTCTTATTTTGATTGTGTTTGTACAATATTATTGTTCGCTAATTGTTTGCCAATGCTATCGCTTGTTCCTCCCTCTTATTCACCCTACATTAGTTTCCTATACATGACTCATAATAATATTAAGTTACAACCAAAAGTATGTTGAGGTATGGTATAGGAATGTCTCCACTAAGTGCAATTTTTGAGCAAGAATTGTATACGGTGACATCTAAGTACCTCTAAAGACTGTTTAAATGATGTCTGCTTTGCGTCATGCAAAACCATACAAACTTCTAGTTTTCTCTTCCACATTTTCACTCGAACGCGTTTCATTGCGTGCTTGGGGTTGTATGGCCTAACAAAGTGAAATCTTCCACTTTTATGGTGTTTGGCTGCCTGCATGAGGACTCACCTAGTCCAGCCATAGAAAAAGAAAGGTCAGCAGCTAAAGAAAAAGCTGAAAAGGTTGCATTTGGAAAAACTGCAGAATCAACCATTTCTCTAGGGCCAGGTCCGCAAGCAACACGAAACGTTGAAGATTCCCTCCTTTTTGTGGCCTAGCCCACATCACCAGCTCTCAGGTAATGCAAAACACAACCCAAACCAAACAATAAACTCACATAACCCATCAACCTACGTGCATACAACCAGACATCATGAGACCGGGTTGCAAAGTACGAGCTCTATGGAGCCCCCTTTTTAAAAAAAAATCAAAATATATTTAATAGTTTCAAAAAATGTCAATTTTTTTTCTATAAATACATATGCATGTTCTTCAAGTATGTAAAAAAATTCAGCAGTAATTTGATTATTTGCATGCTGCACAAAAAAGACAAATATCAGTCCAAAAGAGAAGGCCTATTTTAATCCATGTATTTGTCTTTTTTGTGTACATCACATATTAACATATATGTTTATGAAATTTTATACATGTATACTGTAAACATATGTCTATGTGTATTCTTTTTTTCAGATTTTTGTAAGAGTGAAAACAATATTTTCGTTGAAAGAAAATAAAGAGCTCTATGGAGCTCGGTTGCTGCTTGCACTTTTCGCAGACATCATGTCCTTTCTAGACACCGCATCACATCAGTGTGGCATGCCCCCAACACCCCGGGGGGCATGATGTCTAAAAATCTGAAAAGGATCTTGCCGAAAAAAGAATGCCAAAATTCAGAGATCTTGTGAAGCCACAACATCAAATATGACAGTGCAACCTTCGACATGCCCCTTATACTGCCCCTGCCAAGCAGATGGACAGTTCTTCCACCTCCAGTGCATACAATCTATACTACCAAGCACCCATGTAAAGCCCCTATATGCATTTATCGCCAACAATCAGGCTGTATCCGCAACATTTGGCTCTATCAGGTACTCTGGGCCAAACACTGCTACGACAGCCTTGCACAACTTGTACAATGATGCAAGGCATGTGGACTCACTCATGCGGACATACTCATCAACAAGATCACCGGGAATTCCGTATGCAAACATCCGAATAGCTCTAATGCATTTCTGATAAGAGGAGAAGCCAACCTTTCTAAGGGCATCCTCCTTGCATAATCAGCATACTCCATTACTCCCTCCCGAATATAGTTGAACACATGTCTAGCCATCCGAAGGTGGCACCGGAAAAGCTTGGGATTGAAGAGTGGAGACGTGCACTAAAAGTAATCAAAGAAGAGTAGTCAATGGCCGATCTCTCTGTTGTGATTCAACGCTGGAGCATGGCCTCGGATCGATCCCCTGAACCCCGGCCGCTGCCTAGCAATGTGGTCACTGACGACCATAGTCGCAACCACAAAATCCTCATCGCACGACGATGAATCGTTCGATGAACACATGAATTTATTGAAAAAGAACCCATCCCCACTATCCATGGTACCTTGCGGGCGAAACATCGGACACCTTGCGGGTGTGGTGGAGAAGCCGGCCGGTGAAGAGCCCGCGCCTCTCCCCCGTACAGGAAGCAGGCATGTCGAAGTGGAGGCGGCCATGGAGCGAGGACGACGGGATTGGAGCTAGGAAGGCGACGGCGGATGTGATCGGGTGTCATGGCCGTGTAGGTGCTACGGGGGTGGCGAAAAGAGGCCACCAACGCCAGCAAGACCAGGCATCATATGCAGCGTCGAGGTGTAGGAAGTGTGTGGATGCGGGCGGCGGCCTAGGCAGCGTCCAAGCGGCCGGAAGTGGGAGGCAGCGGCGATGGCGGCTTGGCCGGAGGTGTCGGCTGTGGAGGGGGAGAAGAGAATGGGCGTTGTGCCACCGATGGGCGGGCCATGGGGAGGACAAGGGCGGGCATCGCATGCGTCCGCGCCGAAATGGGTCGCGGTCGGACGAAAAACAGATGGTTGTCTGTTTGCATCAGCATGTTGGGCCGCATTTCTATCCGTTTCGACCCAAATGGAAGCATGCGGACAAAACGCGTCGGCGCATTAGAGTGGCCCTTAAAAGGGCTCTTGTAGAGGTCAATTTTTGGGTCTGAGGGTGTGCTAAGTGGTGTGCTCAGCGCCGCCATGTGTCACGTTTTGAGCGCATCCTTGGTTTTGTCTGCACGTGTTTTTGGGTTTTTGCTTGGTTTGGGGTGGGGGTCCACTTTTGCTTGGTTGGAGGAAAAAAGTTTGTTCTTGTGTTTTTGGGTTTTTGCTTGGTTTGGGGTGGGGGTCCACTTTTTCTTGGTTGGAGGAAAAAAGTTTGTTCTTTTTTTGGGAAACAGTGCTTCTCTGTAGAAGCACTGTTGTGCTGCCTGGAAAGGGAACAACATAGCTGCGCTTCTGCGAGAAGGGCAATATGTGCTTCGACGAGAAGCAATACTGTGCTTCCTGAAAAAGGGAAAGCGCAAAGTGTTTTGTGCTTCCCGGAAAGGGGAAAAGCACAGTTGTGCTTCTAAAAAAGGGAAAGACAGAACTGTGCTTTCAGGTTTCGTTTTTTCTTCTTCCAGTTTTCGGTTTTAATTATCTGGTTTCTGATTTTTTTTTCCTTTTTTTTTGTTTTCTCGTGAAAAAAGTTTGTCAAAACATATAGCATGGGATCTAGTTTCGAAGATCTCAACGTGAGAAATCCACTGGTGAAAGCGCTTTGTGATTTGGGTGCACAGTTCAAGCGATAAAACATTTGAAAAAACAAATATACAAAAAAGACAAAACTCCCAGGTTGCGACAAACGCCGCAGTGCGCCATTTGTCACCACCAGAGAAGGTGAGAGTGAGCTTTGAAAAGGATACCCCCTAACTAATGATTTCGGCTTGTCCCCAGCAACAACAAGACTGACCAAGGCTCTAACGATGCACATAATAAAATTCCCCAGAAATTGCTAATAGAGCCCTACCACCATGGTGCCCGAGTTTTGAAAAATTCAAAAATCTCCAACTTAAGTTTCAAAGTAATCTAAAATATTATTCAGGTATATACGGATGTATACTACATATATGTAAAAAAAACGTATATAGGGATGTATACTACATATCTGTAAAAAAAATCATGATGAAATAGATTTTTCATGATTTTTTTTGTGTAGCTCACATCAAAGCGTATTTCATCATAAAAACTTACATAGATGAAGTATACATCACTATATACATGTTTATTTTTTCACATTTTTTGAACCTTTAAAAACAAGTTTTGGATTTTTCAAAATTTTGAGTCCATGAAGATCGGATTCAAAAATCCACTCTATACTAATAGGTTCTTGCGAAGAAAACAAGTTATGGCGGAAATTAATTTGAAGTATAAACCTCATTAAACTTAGTATCTTAGGGCAACTCCGACGCTCACCCTCAAACCCCCCACATTCGTCCGGACCGCACAGTCCAGACATGTTTTGTCATCCAATACAGTACCCCCATTCGTCCGTACAGCGGTCTGGACTAGTGGCGGAGCTATGTTAGGGTAAAACTATTCCATGGCCCGCTCAGCCCATGAGCAATCTCGTACTGTGCACGAAGCCCAGGGAAGTGAAAGGCCAACCCAAGAGTAATTTAGTATAGCTAGGCATGCCCGGCCCGCCCCGACATTTATTTCAAGCTCCGCCACTGGTCCGGACGTCTTTTTTCGCGCGAACTAAAAACAAATCGGGGGGCTTTGCGGTTGTCCGGACCGCTGCCACGCACACGTTTGACACCCCGGACCCATCCAAAACCCTCTCCCTCGCCCGCGCCCTTTCCCGCCAAAAGCGGCCAGCGCCGCTCCAGAGCGTCAAGAGTGGATGCGACCTCTCACTAGAGCCGGCATTGAAGCAGAGCGCCGGCCGAGAGCGTCGCCCGCTCCACGCGTCGTTTCTTCGCATTGAAACGGCATCCGTCCGTCCACCTCCCTCCATTAAACCAGTGCGTTTGCCAAGGAACCTACTCCGGTGCCCGCATGTGAGCGCCACACGTCCGTCCACCTGCCGGCTGACATTAAACACCCCACCGGTTGGCGTCGGGCATGCGCCCGCTATTTGAACATGGCCAGGCTTGCGACAAGAACCGTAGGACACCTCCACTCCCGATCCCGATCTCCTCCTTCGTGCACCACACCTGACATGGCCTTGAGCTCTAAAGCTCTATGGACAGCCTCTCCGACGAACATATGAAGGGGCTCTCCGACATTGCAGTTGCCTGGCAGGCCCGCCAGCCAGATACAAGCTGGCTTGCCGGCGAGCTCTATGGAGGACAGCGACGTGGAGGAGCCAATGGACGACGAGCCGCCACCGCCTATGCCGGTCTAGGCCGGCATCACTATGGGCGAGGCACGGGCGCACTTCACCGACATGGTGATGGAAGAGTGAGAGGAGGCGTTCCGGCAGGCGTAGGACGACCAGAGGTACAACCACCGGCTCCTCGATGAGCACTAGCTCGCAGAGGACCAAATCACCGGCACGAGCATCGTGGCGGCCGTGGACGAGCAGAAGGCGCCGCTCCTGTCCTATGGCGCCGCCCATGACATCCTGTTCGCAGAGAAAGATGCTATGTTCACGGAGATCGACGCGCTGGCGGAGGAATTTTATGACGGCATCGACGGCGTCGGCCGCGGCCCGCTGCCACGGTGACGATGCCAGCACGTCCACGGCCGCCGCCGATAGCGAGAAATAGTAGAACATGGGAGGCCGCCGACGCTTGGGTCCTATGAAGGCCGCCGCCACCGTCTCGCCGGGTCTCACGGTCGGTGACCTTGCCCGCTTTGCAGAGGCGGAGGACACTATTCTTCCCCTCGTGCTAAAGCTAAACTTGGTGGGCTCGTCGCCATCCGGTGAGCTTGCCCGCTTCGCGGAGGCGAAGGCTACTCTTCATTTCCCGCTGAAGCTTTAGTTCTCGGCCTCATGGCCGTCTGGCGAGCTTGCTGCTGGACATATCGTGGGAAACGGGCGCCGGCGAAACTAGGTTAGAATAGGGTTTAGTTGAAATATGTTAAAAATGTAATGAATGTGCTCCGGTTTAGATGAAAATCATCCGGATTTATGTAAAAATTATCTAAGTTTGTTTAAATTTGAATCAAATGTGGCCGGACGTTTGTGACTGGCTGGCTCTCGTATCAGTGTCCGGACCCCTGTCCGGGCCGATCCACGGACGGATGCGGTGTCCGTTTTAGGGGTCCAAGAGGCCATTACTCCATCCGCCTCACCACCAAGCACTGGCAGAACTACGTGTTACAAAAAAGGGCCATGGCCTACCCAGCCCATAGCAATATAGTGGAGGACTGAGAGTAGAATGGGTTGTGAGAGAAAAAAAATAGCGGGTTTCCTTTGTAGTTGCCCGCTCAGCTTTGATATTGTACCTCCATCACTGCCAAAAAATATTTACACACATCTTTTAAACAAATTTTTCGTGATAAAAGTGGAACCAATTGTCTGAAAAAGTTGAACCAGTTGCCCACCCTGCTTTGATGTTTTCTTATTTGTTCACACGCTTTTTAGTAGTCCCCATGAAAAACGTTTACTGAAATCTTTGTAAGTTTGGACCTATGAATTGCTTTGGTTGGAAATCCAATGGTTGATCTTATCTTATTTGTAACTCAGTTTCGAAACATATGTATTGGTAGTTTTTATCTCTATGCTTTCGCCTCCTGTGCATATTGAATTGCAATGTCTAGGAGATGAAACAGGGCTGCAAACAGCTCATCATAGTATTAGTAAATCATTGTATATTGTCAGATATGATTCTCTTCATATATAATACTACTAATTTGGGGAAAGGCATCTGGCTGAGTTTTAATAAAACTCTTCAGGTTTGTATGGTGAAATCGTCTTCAGAAAAGAAGATTTGTATCGACAACTGACAAGGACTGCCACAATGAGAGCTACTCTTTGGCGCCCATGTTTCAGTATGTAGTCATGCAGGCAACAAAGGTAATGACGTTGGCATCCTGTTCGTGTAGTGCATGGTTATATTTGACTACTAATTTATGCAGGCAAGTAACGTAATGATACTGGCATCATGTCTCTCGGCTAATGCTTCTATATTTAATAAGTTTCTTCGCACAATTGCTCCTGGTCCAACTGATTGGTCAGAACTAATGCACAAGGGACTGCAGGTGCAGACTCCAAAACTTTGATGCTTGTTCAAATTAGCCCAAGGAAACTCTCTGTTCGCTGAACTTTGCGAGCAGAGTGGGAGCTGAATCTTTGAAATTTATTGTCTCTGAAGCATGAATATAGAAGGGAATAAACCACTCTCTTTTAAATGGGTTCTGTTCTGAATCTAAATTAGCATATCCAGGCCTTGGACCACTTTTTACATACGCATAATTGATAGGTTGCTCTTTTCTCATATTTTTAGTTGACCGGGAAATTTTACAGATTAAATGGTGGTTATGGCACACTGGTTTGTGCTTTCTGTTCACAATTCGCCACTTTTTATTGATTTGAACCTGTTTATGTTACGTTTGGTTATGCAGATGGTACAGAAGAAGTGGTAATAGTATGGATGGTTAGCAAAGAAAAAGAAAGGTGTGGTAGGTTTCAATGACATAACCAACTGTCTTCTGTAGCAATTTTTTCTACCGCTACATCATGCAATGCATGGAAACTATATCTTATTCATGTCGGTGACTAAAGGGAAAACACTATGCATTGATGAACACTTGGGATTCCCGACATAGACAGAGCTAAAATGTGATGCTCATCAGTATATTACATGGGAGGGCGATAGAACATGTTTCTGTGAAGCCTCTACACCCGATGAAGCATGCTTTACACATTCACGCTCGCAAACATCCATTGCAAGATAGCACTTCATCCTTACTAAATAACAGAAACAAAATGACTCTTTTTTGCATATCGAAATTTCTTTTCTATGGATGCATAATCCAGTTGGTAAATTGACCTTCTCATTTTCTTGGCCTTCCATGATTTGGCCTATGAAATACAAGAAAATCATTAATGTATTCACAAAGCTATTGTTGGATGATCTATAAAGAAACAACCACAATCATAGACAAAAATAGACTTAGGAATCCGTAAGCACCTCTAGATGAGAAAGATTATGCACAACCTATCTGTTTATGATAGAAAAAGTCTTCAAAATAAGTAATAAAGTATATATATAAGTCGTGCGTTTATAGCCACTTACACTGTGTATGTATCATAGAGCACAGGAGAAGCACACAGAGTATGGTCCCTCCAGGGAAGGAGTTCATGTACTTTTCCATCTACTTAGCGCAATGCAATGATAGGTGCTTGTTTAGTGCTCTTCACGGTACAGTAGAGTATGTTCTTCTCAATAACAACAATGCAATGATAGGGATATATTCTTCCAAATTTTGTATTTCATTAAGGCTATTAATTGTGCGTTAAAAAAATATTTTCAAATTCTGGTCCATTACTTGGAAATAATTTAATTATACATTATAAATATATATTTACTATGCTATAGTAAATATATATTTATTATATCTTATGATATAATAAATATATATTATGCTACTATAAAAATATATTTACTATATATTATATACTACAATAAATATATATTTATTACATATTATGCTGTAATAAATGTAGCATAATATATATTTATGATATATATCTTACTACTATTAAATCATATATATTATTATTATATTATAATATATTAGTATATCTATACCGCTATACCTAATAATCTATAAAATCCTATTTTGTGGTTCCCCGCAAAAAATATATCCTATTCTATGGTTAAATTTGATTGAAAATTAATTTCATGAGATTAACAATTGTGGTTAGTTTCATGGGGATGGTTCCTTCCTTTTTGTGGTCAAACCATAGATACCTTATTCACTTGGAATTTTATGCTTAGCGCCACTACCAAGGTGTATATGGAAGATGCTTAGAGAACTGATTATAGTCTAAGTTTGTGTGCCCGGATCTCCTATGTCATTATGCTGCAACTACACACTAAGAGCTTGAGATGTGCTTGTGGTAATCATTTTCCAAATTTCCAGTAGTTGGGGAAAGAACATGATCTGTTTCTATGTACAAATAACAAAATTCAAAGAATTTTGAAAAGGTATGACATTGTTATCTGTTGCATTTGTTTGTCTTCCATTTATTTCTTATATGCTACTTTAGTTGCGCGCGCACACACACACGATAGATACAAAGGATTTATATGTTCGAGTTTTTGTCATCTACACTTAAGATACTTACGCAAAACCACCACAGTTAGGGCTAGGGTAACAACTTGATACCACATTAAATGTCAGGGCACAAAAAATCACCAAAATAGCGCCTAACCTGTAACGCGGAGCACTGATGCTTGGATTTGGTCACGAAAACAGACAAACCGACAGGTACAGTCCACCTATCGGGATGTTGTGGCATGTCCACATGTAAAACCTGCTGAGGTGGACATGGGTCCCACCTGTCAGCCCTCCGCCTCCTTCCCCCCCCTCCTTGATTTCGCTGACTCTCTCTGGACCTGGGCAATCCGCGTTACCGACCTCGCCCCCAGCCAGCCGAGGACCTGGCCGCCGGCCTCACCAGTGTTGAGCTGGTCGCTGATGACATGCCCCAATATACCTGCGCGCGCGTGGCGCGGTGTAACATCCCCTGTAATTAAGCTACAGTGATCACCCTCTGATAATGCCAAGTCAGCATGGTTAACTAGTCTTGATCAACTTTGGTTCATATCTCATTTCAAATTCCAACTCAAATTGAAATTAAAATATAAAGTGAAAATAAAAGTTGTTCCAATTTGGAAACAAAAATGTTCATTAATTAGCAAATAATCCATAACTATTTATGTTCAGGAAAACAACATCACCTAAATTACCTAGATGACTCTAACATCATGAAACAGTACCAAAACAGCAATTTAAATTGCCAATTCATTTAATAAGAATTCAAATGAAATCTTTTTCTCTCCAAACCTTTTTCTGGCAGTGATAAATATTGCTTAGTATTTATTGAGCCAAGTCCCATATTTTACCAAAGTGAAATGGTGGCTAAACATTTTGCAAACCAGAAATAAAAACAGAAAACAGAAAAAAAAAGAAAAAGAAAAAGGGGAGGACCTCACTGGTGCACTGGGCCTTGAGTGCACAGTGCCGGCCCAGCCCACGAGCGCGGTCGTCTCCCACCTCCTGCTCTCTCTCCTGCGTGTCAGCACGTGCGCGCGCCCGACGCCGCAGATGGCCACGCGCCGGCCATCCGCCGTGCTCCTCGCGTGGATAAGGTCCCTGCGGCCCCCTGGAAACCCTAGCCACCCCCAGATTCCCCCTCGCTCTCTCCCTCGCTCGCATTTGACCTCGCCTGACGCTGCCATGGCCGGACCCCCGTAGATCACGCGTCAACCGAGCCCCTCTCGCCTCGCCACCGAGTCCGACGGGACCGCCGTCGACTGCTACGCCTCCTGGAGCCGGGAGCCACCGAGTCGAGCCCGACGACCTCTTCTTCCTCCTACGGCCAACGCGACCTAGCCGTCGATTCTGGCTACCCCGAGCCTTCCCCGAGCCCGCTAAGCTCCTCTACGGGACCGCTGTGAGCCCTGCCTCTCCTCCCTCCTCTTCTTGCTCGCCTTCGGGCCCGTGCGCGGCCGCCACCGTAACCCAGCTCCGGCCGCCGCCATTTCCGCTGTCACCACGCTCCCGAGCCGTTTCGGCCTCGCCCGACCGCCCTAGCGTGCTCCTGGAGCCCCGTAGTGGCCGCCTCACTGCTTAGTTAGCTCGCGCGCGCACTACAACGCCGATTCCGAGCGCCGTCCGAGAACGCCGCCGCCTATGCTCGTCGCCGACGACCTTTCCGGCCCCCCTAGCTCCGGCCATGGCCACCATCTGACGCGGCTCGGAGTGGCCGTTCGAATGGGCCCGGTCGCGCGCAAAACGGTTAACCGTAGCGTGATTCCGAGCTCGCCGGAGTTCGGCCGCCGCGGGAGAGCTCGCCGGAGCGCTCTCCGGTGCCGGCACCGACGTGGCCGCCTGGGGCCCACCCCCTGTGTCATTGACCGCGGGCCTGGTGGGTCCAGTTGACTGGGTTGACCCAGTCAACTGTGCTGACTGGGCTGGCCCAGCCACTGACATGCGTGCCCCGCAATAATTAAAATGTTTTTATAAATAAATAAAATGTTAATTAATATGTTAATTAATTTAATTACTAATTAGACATTGACAGCTGGGTCCCACCTGTTAATTAACATAATTAACTAAATTAACCCTTGTTTAATTAAAATAGTCACTGACCAGTGGGACCCACTGGTCAGGTTTGACCCTGGTCAGCTGGGTTTGACCGCTGACGCAATGCTGATGTCACCAGTTATTGTTTTGGATAATTCGGATTTAATAATTAAATTAATTCCAGAAATCCCAGAAATTCAATAAAACTTTGAAAAATCATATAAAATAAACCGTAACTCGGATGAAAATAATTTATATATGAAAAATGATCAGAAAAATATGAAGAATCCAAATATGCCACCCACATACCTATCAGCCCTCTCTAACATGATGAACATGGAATTTTCCCCTCTGATTCATCTGACCGATAATTGCCTGGAGCTGGTAAAACACCTCCAGATGTTTTCCCACTCTGTCCAACACACGTAGTACTGCATTAGAACACCCTAGCACTGCATGTTGACATGTCATGCATCTCTGTTGCATTGTTTGCCATGTATTTATTGTTTCTTCCCCCTCCTTCTCTCCCGATAGACCCCGAGACTGTCGACGACACTGCTGGGTACGACTACGTCGTCGACGACCAGACCCCTTCAGCAGAGCTTCCAGGCAAGCAAAACCCCTTGATCATCCAGATATCGCCTACTCTTTCTCTCTATTGCTTGGATTAGAATTGTTTCTTTTGTTGCTCCGATAGCTCCTATTCTGATGCATAGCCTGATTTCCTCGCCTGCTATTGATATCTTACCTGTTATCCTATAATGCTTAGTTAGGTATGCTATGTTCATCAGCTGGCCCTTCACCCCTGTCCGTTTGCCAGGCTTGTTATCGAGCCGTGACCACTCTGGATGATGATCACAGAACTGTTTACATTACTTCAATACCTTAAATTGTAAAGTCGGGCCGGCTCCAAGAGTGCCCGCGAGAGAATAATGTTAAAGACGGGTCGGCTCCAAGAGCACCCGCGAGTGATATTGTGGCGGAACGACAGGGCAGGCGGAGACCACCTAGGAGAGAGGTGGGCCTGGTCCTTGGTCGTGGTCCGCGTGTTACTAAGTCGGAGCGATAGGGATCCTGTTCGTCTCTGCGAGTTACTAAAACACGCCTAACGGATTTGGGTATTTGATCTGAGTTGGCTACATGCCTATACGCACTACCACCACGTGGGATAATGGTTATGGGACCCTCTAAGTCGTACGTTTCTCCCGAAAGCTCTTTAGATGTCACAGTTCAGAGATGCGGGCTGATTGTTGGGGTGAGCTGGTTACGTCTGTGGTGTTTCCACGGTCGCGCTTGGGCCCCGGCCAGTCACGCAACGTGCAGGAGTGCAGAGGGCGATGGCCCAAGACCCCTTCGCACTTAGGATTTAGACCGGCGTGTTGACCTCTCTGCTGAGCCTAGGTAGGACTACGCCGTGTCGATTACCCGAGGCCGGGTATTACCCAGCAAGTGTGTCCGGCCAGATGTAATCGAGCGTGTTGGGTAACAGTAGTGCACCCCTGCAGGGAAGTAATCTATTCGAATAGCCGTGTCCACGGTAACAGGACGCTCGGAGTTGTATCCTGATCTACTACAACTACAAATGGATACTGATACAATGTTAAATTGTTACTACTGCTCTCGGGATCACTTTCTCGCAGGGTAGTCGAGGAAGTATCTCAGGGCATTACTAAAATATAATTGCTATTATATGTTACTATACTCTACTCTCTTCTGATGCTGCAAGATTGCTTCAAGATGCTAGTCTTCGATAAGCTAGGCCTTTCCCCCTCTGTTCTGGCATTTCTGCAATTTAGTCCAAAGATATAGCCCCATTCCTTTGATACCGATGCATACTTAGTATAGTTCTGATGTAAGTCTTGTGAGTACTTTGGATGAGTACTCACGGTTGCTTTGCTACCTCTTTTTCCCCATACCCGGTTAATTCGACCAGACGACGGAGTCCAGGAGCAGCAGATCCCCGGAGGAGCCTACTACGACGTGGAGATCCCCGACGACCAGGAGTAGTTCGGAGGCCCTAGGCAGGAGGCCTTCGCCTTTTCGATCAGTGTCGCTGTTTGTGCTAGCCTTCTTAAGCCAAACTTGACTAACTATGTCTGTACCCACATATTATTTGCTTGTATGACTTAGGTATTCGGGTCCTCGTGACCCCTGGTTTGTAATATGAAGAATTATGTTTTAATTTGTGTTTAGAGTTGTGTTGTGATATCTTCCCGCGAGTCTCTGATCTCGAGCGTGCACGTTTGCGTGTATGATTAGTGCACGGTCGAGCAGGGGCATCACACGCGGCCAGGGCCCCCCGGCACACCGCCGTGAGCACGGGCGCAGCCAGGGCCTCCTGGCACACCGCCTCGAGCACAGGTGCGGCTAGGGCGTGATACGTCTCCAACGTATCTATAATTTTTGATTGTTCCATGCTATTATAATATCAATCTTGGATGTTTTTATAATCATTTACAGCAATTTTATATTATTTTTGGAGACTAACCTATTAACCTAGTGCCCAGTGCCAGTTGCTGTTTTCTGCCCTATTTTTGTTTCACAGAAAATCAATATCAAATGAAGTCCAAATGCAGTGAAACTTTTTGGAGATTTTTTCTTGGGCAAGAAGAATACCAGAAGCTTCGAGGGGAGGCCAGAAGACCTTGGTGGGCCCCACGAGCCACAAGGGCGCGCCCTGATGCCTCGTGGGCCCCACCAAGCTCCGTTTGACCTAATTCCAGCACTATAAATTCCAGAAAAATCAGAAACCCTCAGGAGAGTCCACGAAATACTTTTTACGCCGCTGCAAGCCTCTGTTGCAGAGAGATCCCATCTGGGGTCCTTCTCTGGCAATCTGCCGGAGGGGGAATCGATCACGGAGGGGCTCTACATCAACATTAGTGCTTCTCCGATGATACGTGAGTAGTTTACCACAGACCTTCGGGTCCATAGGTAGTAGCTAGATGGTTTCTTCTCTCTTTTTGATGTTCAATACAATGTTCTCCTTGATGTTCTTGGAGATCTATCCGATGTAATCTTTCTTTGCGGTGTGTTTTTTTGGGATCCGATGAATTGTGAGTTTATGATCAGATTATCCATGAATATTATTTGAGTCTTCTCTGATCTCTTTTATGCATGATTATTATAGCCTCGTATTTCTTCTTCGATCTATTGATTTGGTTTGGCTAACTAAGTTGATTTATCTTGCCATGGGAAGAGGTGCTTTGTAGTGGGTTCGATCTTGCGGTGCTCAATCCCAGTGACAGAAAGGGACATGACACGTATGTATCGTTGCTACTAAGGGTAAAAAGATGGGATCTATTCATTGGATTTATTAATTCGTGAGTTTGTCTTGTCTACATCATGTCATCGTTCTTAGGGCATTACTCCGTTCTTATGGACTTAATACACTAGATGCATGCTGGATAGCCCATCGATGTGTGGAGTAATAGTAGTAGATGCAGGCAGGAGTCGGTCTACTAATCTTGGACGTGATGCCTATATACATGATCATTGCCTTGGATATCGTCATGATTATTTGCTTTTCTATCAATTGCCCAACAGTAATTTGTCTACCCACCGTATGCTATTTTCTCGAGAGAAGCCTCTAGTGAAATCTATGGCCCCAGGGTCTACCAAAATCATATTACTAAAACCCTAAAAATATTGCTGCCATTTTCTTTTATTTATTTTATTTAGTATTTTTGCTGCAATCTATCAATCTATCAAATACAATTTAATCTTGCAATCTTACCGCCAAGGGATTGACAACCCCTTGTTTGCGTTGGGTGCAAGGATTTGTTGTTTGTGTGCAGGTACTGCTTACTTGGTGTTGTGTGATTCTCCTACTGGTTCGATAACCTTGGTTTCATAATTGAGGGAAATACTTATCTCTACTGTGCTGCATCATCCCTTCCTCTTCGGGGAAATACCAACGCAAGCTACAAGTAGCAGGAAGAATTTCTGGCGCCGTTGCCGGGAAGACATCATCAACATTTATCAAGTACCTTTACACAAACTCTCATCTCCTTGCATTTACTTTATTTGCCATTTGCCTCTCGTTTTCATCTCCCCCACTTCTAAAACGTTTTTACAAAAATACAAAAATATTTTCCTTTGCCTTTTTGCTTTTTTTTTCTAGTTTGCTTGTTTGCTTGTTTACTATTTTATTTGCGTAGCCACGATGTCTCAAGAAAATACCAAATTGTGTTATTTTTCCAATACTAATAATAATGATTTTATTAGTACTCCGATTGCTCCTCCCGCCGCTAGTGCGGAGACCTGTGATATTAATGCCGCTTTGCTAAATCTTGTTATGAAAGATCAATTTTTCGGTAGTCCTAATGAAGATGTCGCATCCCATCTTAATAGTTTCGTAGAATTGTGTGACATGCAAAAGAAAAAAGATGTGGACAATGATATTGTGAAATTGAAATTATTCCCATTCTCATTGCGGGATCGTGCTAAAATTTGGTTCTCATCTTTACCACGAAATAGTATCGATTCTTGGGATAGGTGTAAAGATGCTTTTATTACTAAGTATTTTCCTCCGGCAAAAATTATTTCTCTAAGAAATCAAATTATGAATTTTAAGCAACTTGATCATGAACATGTTGCCCAATCTTGCGAGAGGATGAAATTAATGATAAGGAATTTCCCTACTCATGGTTTAAATTTATGGATGATCATACAAAAAATTTATGCGGGATTGAATTTTGTCTCTAAAAATCTTTTAGATTCCGCCGCGGGTGGTATGTTTATGGAAATTACTTTGGGTGAAGCTACTAAATTGCTTGATAATATTATGGCAAATTATTCACAATGGCATACTGAAAGAACTCCTACTAGTAAAAAGGTGAACTCCGTTGAAGAAATTAATACTTTGAGTGATAAAGTTGATGCTCTTATGAAATTGGTTGCTAGTAAAAATGCTCCTATTGATCCAAATGATGTGCCTTTGTCCACTTTGATTGAGCAAAATAATGATCCCGTAGATGTGAATTTTGTCTCACGAAACAATTTTAATAGTAATGCTTATAGAGGTAATTTCAACGCTAGACCGTTTCCTGGAAATTCCTCTAATAATTATGGCAATCCTTATGGTAATTCCTACAATAATAATAGGATACCTTCTGATCTTGAAAGTAATATTAAAGAATTTATTAATGCTCAAAAAGTTTTCAACACTACGATAGAAGAAAAATTGAGTAAAATTGATGATATGTCTAGGAACATCGATAGAATTATTCATGATGTGGAAAATCTTAAGACTAAAATTTTGCCACCTAAAATTGATATTAGTGAATCAATCAAAGCTTTATATGTCTCCATGGATGAAAGTAAGAAACGAACCGCCATGCTAAGAGCTAAACGAGAATTTTTAGAAAGAGCGATTCCTCCCGGTTTCTATCGTAATAATGATGAGGATATTAAAATGATTGGTGTTTCATCTATTGACTCTTTATTTAGCAATATTAAGCTTGATGAAAAAGGGACTGAAGAAGAGTCAACTTTAGATAAAGAGCGTCCCTATAATTCGGAGGGTGAAAATCTTGATAAGAAAATTACTAAAAGTGGGTTTGGAGAGGTAAAAACTTTAAATAGTGATGTGCCCACTGTTTTGGATTACAAAGATTTTAATTATGATAATTGTTCTTTGATTGAGTGTATTTCTTTGTTGCAATCCATGTTAAATTTACCCAACACTTATGAGCAAAACAAAGCTTTTACTAAACATATAGTAGAAGCCATGATGAAAGCGTTAGAAGAGAAGCTTGAACTAGAAAATTCAATTCCTAGAAAATTATATGATGAATGGGAACCCACCATTAAAGTTAAGATTAAAAATTATGAGTGCAATGCTTTATGTGATTTGGGTGCTAGCGTTTCCACAATTCCAAAATCTCTATGTGATGTGCTAGGTTTTACCAATATAGATGAATGCTCTCTTAATTTGCATCTTGTGGATTCTACTATTAAAAAGCCCTTGGAAGAATTAATGATGTGCTTATTCTTTCAAATAGAAATTATGTGCCCATTGATATTATTGTCCTTGATATTGAATGCAATTCTTCTTGCCCTATAATACTTGGTAGACCGTTTCAACGAACTATAGGTGCCATTATTGATATGAAAGAAGGGAATATAAAATTTCAGTTTCCATTAAAGAAGGGTATGGAACACTTCCCTAGAAAGAAAATTAAAGCACCATATGAATCAATTATGAGGGCCACTTATGGAATCAACTTGAAAGATGACAACACTTGAAATTATGCATTATGCCTAGCTAGGGGCATAAAACAGTAGCGCTTGATGGGAGGCAACCCAATGAATAAAATAAATTTTTGTTATAAGTTTCTATTATGGTGTGTTTTTACTGTCATGCTACTGGTATGATAGTATTTTTATGTTTTTAATTAGTGTTTGTGCCAAGTAAAGCCTTTGGGATGATTTGGAAGATAGTATAATTGATGTTGTTTGGAAAACAGAAAATTTTGCGTCCAGTGTCCGAATTTTGTTTCTGTACTGGAGCGTCAGAAAAATCTGAGATTTTTACATAGTATTGTTATATGAATTTTACACGTTGTACTAATATTTCAGAATTTTTGGAGTTATAGAAGTATGGATTTTAAATAGATTGTTACAGACTGTTCTGTTTTTGACAGATTCTGTTTTTGATGCACTACTTGCTTGTTTTGATGAATCTATGGATTGTATCGGGGGGTATAAGCCATGGTGAAGTTAGATTACAGTAGGTATAATGCAAAAATAAAATATGAATGGGTTTGCAACAGTACTTATAGTAGTGATTTGTTTTGTTATACTAACGGATCTCACGAAGGTTTTGTTGAGTTTTGTGTGATTGAAGTTTTCAAGTTTTGGGTGAGATCATGATGGATGAAGGAATACGGAGTAGCAAAAGCCTAAGCTTGGGGATGCCCAAGGCACCCCAAGGTAATATTCAAGGAAGACTCAAGCGTCTAAGCTTGGGGATGCCCCGGAAGGCATCCCCTCTTTATTCTACCGGCCATCGGTAATTTTACTTGGAGCTATATTTTTATTCGTCACATGATATGTGTTTTGATTGGAGCGTCTTGTATGATATGAGTCTTTGCTTTGTTTGCTTTTTAGTTTGTCACAATCATCTTTGCTGCACACACCTATTTTGAGAGAGCCACACGTTATCATCATAATTTGTAGAATACTCTATGTGCTTCACTTAAATTTTTTGAGCTAGGCAGTAGCTCTAGTGCTTCACTTAAATCCTTTTGAGCACGGTGGTGGCTGAAATTTTGTAGAAATAAACTCTCATGCTTCACTTATATTATTTTGAGAGTTGATTGAAATTTTGTAGAAATAAATTCTCATGCTTCACTTATATCATTTTGAGAATTGACTTGATTAAAATTTTGAAGAAATGAATTCTCGTGCTTCACTTATATTATTTTGAGAATTGTTAAGATTGAAATTTTGAAGAAATATTTGCACTCTCATGCTTCACTGAAATCTTTTTGAGAGATGATGATAGTAACGGTAATTTGCACATGTTACGCAATTGGTCCCAAAGTGATGAATATTCAAGAGGGATATAGATAAAAACTTTCATATAGATCATTGGATATGACAAGTGTGATTCCTTGCAATAGTTTTGCGATATGGAAATGATGATATGTGATGCCATGTTAGTGAGTAATTGTGTTTAAGTAAGAATATTAGTGTTAAGGTTTGTGATTCCCTATGCAAGCACGTTAAATCAATAGTTATGCAATGAAGTTATATCCTACTATGGTGCATTATTCGGTGTTAGTTATGTTCAATGCATGTTTATGACCGTTTTCGTTTTTTGGTTGGTGGCTTCTCAATCTTTTGCTAGCCTTCATTTGTACTAAGCAGAAATACTGCTTGTGCATCCAAAATCCTTAAAACCAGTTTTGCCTTATGAGTCCACTATATCTACCTATATGCGGTATTCCAATGCCGTTCCAAGTAAATTTGCGTGTGCCAACTCTAAATTTCAAAATATTTTTTTCTGTTTTGTGTGCCCGTACCGCTCATGAAGCGGAAGGGGGTAGCCTATATCTTCCATGCTAGGTGTGTTATTCTCAAGATGAGTGTTTATTCACTTGTCATTGCACGAGAGTGTGGTGGTAATAGGGATGCCCGTCCCGAATTGTTAAATTGCTAAAATGCCAAAATTGCAGTAATGCAAAAATAATGAAAACAAAAGCAAATCTCCCTCGGAAAGAAATAAAAAAAATCTTAATGAAGGGGAGTACTCTCGCGGAAAGAAAAATCTTAATGAAGGAGAGTATAATTTATTTTCTGTTTGGGAACCGCCTATGATGTATGTAGCATGGAAGATATTGGAAATTCTCATTCGTTTTCGTTGACAGGAAAAGCATGCCTCCCAAAATATTTTTTTATCTCTTTAATTTCAGCTTTGAGCTCTGGCACATTTGACAAATCTCTGCTTCCCTCTGCGAAGGGCCTATCTATTTACATTTATGCAAGTTTTATTTTTCTTGAGTCTCCATCTTCTCTTACAAAAGCACCAACTAGAGAACACTATTGTCATACTTGTGCATTGGTTGTAGCTAATATTTGAGTGTGTTTCATAAATGGATCAATGATTGAGCATAATGGGCTAGGGATAACTTTCTTTAGCGTTGATATTTTGAAAGACATGGTTTCTTGTTAGTATGCTTGAGTATCTATGTTTTCATGTCAAATTATAGACTATTACTTTGAATCATATAAGTCCTATGTCCATGCTACAAAAAGAAAAAGAATATGTGATAAATATGTTAGGCAACATTCCACATCAAAAAATTTGTTTTTATCATTTACCTACTCGAGGACGAGCAGGAATTAAGCTTGGGGATGCTGATACGTCTCCAACGTATCTATAATTTTTTATTGTTCCATGCTGTTATAATATCAATCTTGGATGTTTTTATAATCATTTACAGCAATTTTATATTATTTTTGGAGACTAACCTATTAACCTAGTGCCCAGTGCCAGTTGTTGTTTTCTGCCCTGTTTTTGTTTCAAAGAAAATCAATATCAAACAAAGTCCAAATACAGTGAAACTTTTTGGAGATTTTTTCTTGGGCAAGAAGAATACCAGAAGCTTCGAGGGGAGGCCAGAAGACCTTGGTGGGCCCCATGAGCCACCAGGGCACGCCTGGGGGGGGGCAGGCGTGCCCTGATGCCTCGTGGGCCCCACCAAGCTCCGTTTGACCTAATTCCAGCACTATAAATTCCAGAAAAATCAGAAACCCTCAGGAGAGTCCACGAAATACTTTTTACGCCGCTGCAAGCCTCTGTTGCAGAGAGATCCCATCTGGGGTCCTTCTCCGGCAATCTACCGGAGGGGGAATCGATCACAGAGGGGCTCTACATCAACCTTGCTGCTTCTCCGATGATACGTGAGTAGTTTACCACAGACCTTCGGGTCCATAGGCAGTAGCTAGATGGCTTCTTCTCTCTTTTTGATGTTCAATACAATGTTCTCCTTGATGTTCTTGGAGATCTATCCGATGTAATCTTTCTTTGCGGTGTGTTTTTTGGGATCCGATGAATTGTGAGTTTATGATCAGATTATCCATGAATATTATTTGAGTCTTCTTTGATCTCTTTTATGCATGATTATTATAGCCTCGTATTTCTTCTCCGATCTATTGATTTGGTTTGGCCAACTAAGTTGATTTATCTTGCCATGGGAAGAGGTGCTTTGTAGTGGGTTCGATCTTGCGGTGCTCAATCCCAGTGACAGAAAGGGACATGACACGTATGTATCGTTGCTACTAAGGGTAAAAAGATGGGATCTATTCATTGGGTTTATTAATTCGTGAGTTTGTCTTGTCTACATCATGTCATCGTTCTTAGGGCATTACTCCGTTCTTATGGACTTAATACACTAGATGCATGCTGGATAGCCCATCGATGTGTGGAGTAATAGTAGTAGATGCAGGCAGGAGTCGGTCTACTAATCTTGGACGTGATGCCTATATACATGATCATTGCCTTGGATATCGTCATGGTTATTTGCTTTTCTATCAATTGTCACACAGTAATTTGTCTACCCATCGTATGCTATTTTCTCGACAGAAGCCTCTAGTGAAATCTATGGCCCCAGGGTCTACCAAAATCATATTACTAAAACCCTAAAAATATTGCTGCCATTTTCTTTTTTTTATTTTATTTAGTATTTTTGCTGCAATCTATCAATCTATCAAATACAATTTAATCTTGCAATCTTACCACCAAGGGATTGACAACCCCTTGTTTGCGTTGGGTGCAAGGATTTGTTGTTTGTGTGCAGGTACTACTTACTAGGTGTGGTGTGATTCTCCTACTGGTTCGATAACCTTGGTTTCATAATTGAGGGAAATACTTATCTCTACAGTGCTGCATCATCCCTTCCTCTTCGGGGAAATACCAACGCAAGCTACAAGTAGCAGGGCGCTCCACCATGAGGCACCGCTGTGAGCACGGACATGGCCATGGCGCCCACAATGGTGCGCGCGGCCAGGGCCTCCTGGCGAGCGTCGTGACCACAGCTGCGACCAGGGCGCTCCACCATGGCGCACCTCCCGTCAGTACGGGCGCGACCAGGGCCTCCTGGCGGTCGTCGTGAGCATGAGTGTGGCCATGGCGCTCCACCACGGCGCGCGCGAGCACGGGCGTGGCCAGGGCCTCCCGGCATGCGCCACGAGCACGGGCGCGGCTAGGGACTCCCGGTGGGCGCCGCAAGCACGGGCGCGTCCAGGTCTCGGATGACCATCGACCAGTAAGGGCGGCGAGCGGCACCGGCGGCGTGCAGTGCATAGATGCTTCTGAGCGCCCATTACATGTTTGTTGAAATGCCCAGGAGAAAAAAATGGAATAAGATAAACACTTGAGTCATTCACAGGTGGGACCCTTTGATACGTCTCCAACGTATCTATAATTTTTGATTGTTCCATGCTATTATAGTATCAATCTTGGATGTTTTATATGCCATTATATATCATTTTTTGGGACTAACCTATTAACCCAGTGCCCAGTGCCAGTTGCTGTTTTTTTGCTTGTTTTTGCCTTTTCAGAAAATCATTATCAAAAAGTGTCCAAACGAGAAAAAAAATTTGGATTAATTTTTTCTGGACCAGACGAGACCCAGGAAGCTTCGGGAGAAGACCAGAAGAGTCACGAGGAGGCGACAAGCCTGGAGGGCGCGCCCTAGGGGGGTGGCCGCGCCCCCCAGGCTTGTGGGCCCCTCGTGGCACATCTTGACCTAATTCCTTCGCTATAAATTCCCAAATATTCCCAAATCAAGAGAGAGACAGAAGAGAAAACCTTTCCGCCGCCGCAAGCCTCTGTTCTTCCGCGATCCCATCTGGAGGCCTTTTCCGGTAATCTGCCGGAGGGGGAATCGATCACGGAGGGCTTCTACATCAACCTTGCTGCCCTTCCGATGATGTGTGAGTAGTTTACCACAGATCTACGGGTCCATAGCTAGTAGCTAGATGGCTTCTTCTCTCTCTTTGATCTTCAATACCATGTTCTCCTCGATGTTCTTGGAGTTCTATCCAATGTAATCTTCTTTTGCGGTGTGTTTGTTGGGATCCGATGAATTGTGAGTTTATGATTAGATTATTCATGAGAAATATTTGAGTCTTCTCTGAACTCTTTTATGCATGATTGTTATAGCTTTGTATTTCTCTCCGATCTATCGATTTGGTTTGGCCTACTAGATTGATTTGTCTTGCAATGGGAGAGGTGCTTTGTGATGGGTTCAATCTTGCGGTGCTCAATCCCAGTGACAGAAGGGGACATGACACGTATTTGTATTGTTGCCATTAAGGATAAAAAGATGGGGTTTATTCATATTGTTTGAGTTCACTTCTCTACGTCATGTCATCTTGCTTAAGGCGTTACTCTGTTTTCATTAACTTAATACCGTAGATGCACGCTGGATAGCTGTCGATGGGTGGAGTAATAGTAGTAGATGCAGGCAGGAGTCGGTCTACTTGTCTCGGACGTGATGCCTATATACATGATCATTGCCATGAATCCTTCATAATTATTTGCTTTTCTATCAATTGCCCAACAGTAATTTGTTTACCCACCGTATGCTATGTGTTCGAGAGAGAAGCCTCTAGTGAAAACTATGGCCCCCGGTCTCCTTTATCATATATTTAAAACCTAAAGATACCTTGCTGCAATTTATTTACTTTTATTTTTATTAGTAGTTTAGTTTATCTATTTACCTCGATAAGATTTAATCCTTGCAAATAACCGCTAAGAGGATTGACAACGCTCTTATTTGCGTTGCGTGCAAGTGTTTGCTCTTGTGTGTGTAGGTGTGCTTAACGGAATTTTGTTTGGTTCTCCTACTGGATTGATAACCTTGGTTCTTAACTGAGGAAAATACTTATCTCTACTGTACTGCATCATCCTCTCCTCTTCGGGGAAATACCAACGCAAACTACAAGTGGCAGGAAGAATTTCTGGCACCGTTGCCGGGGAGACATCATCAAACTTACCAAGTACCTTTGCACAAACTATCATCCACTTGCATTTACTTTATTTGCCTTTTATTTGCATTTGCCTCTCGTTTTCATCTCCCCCACTTCTAATTTTTTTTTACAAAAACACAAAAACATTTTTATTTGCTTGTTTGCTGGTTCCCTTATTTGGCTAGTCACTATGTCTAGTTTTACCATCCCTCTTTTGTCTCCAGAATTTGAAGTTCTTTACTTCAAACAGAAACAAGGAGAAAATTTGAAAGATGCTTGGTATAGGATAATTGAATCTTATCGTGTTTGTACTATAAAAGGGGATATGAAAATTTTGTTGCGAAACTTTTATGTAGGGCTAACTATGCCCAATAGACAACTCTTGGACTTTTCTACCAAAGGAAATTTTATTGATAGTGATCCTAATACTGCCTATGAATTAATAGAGGGAATAGTGGGAACCCACCATTGCAAAAAGGATCCACTTATACCCAAGAAGGGATCCAAATTTTGGAAAAGCTAGGTGACATACAGAAAAATTTGGTGGAGTTATAAAAATCTAATGAACCCCTTAAAAATATTAGTGGTAACCTCAATCGTATGAATAATCTCCTCACTATTTGCAATAAGAAGATAGACACCTTAGATATTAAAATTGCTTTATTTTCTGAAAATCATGGAAAGCGTAAAGAGCCTCCCAGGTTTGAAACCAATCCATCTAAATTAGCAAATACTAAGGATGACAACACTTGAAACTATGCATTATGCCTAGCTAGGGGCATAAAACAATAGCGCTTGTTGGGAGGCAACCCAATGAATAAAATATTTTTTTGCGTTTACCTTCTGTTTTTGAGCATTTGAACAATTATAGCTTCTGTTATGATTGTATTTTTATGTTTTAATTATTCTTTGTGCCAAGTAATGCCTTTGGGATGATTTGGAAGATAGTATGATAGATGTTGTTGGAAAACAGAAACTTTTGCGTCTAGTTATGGAAAAAAAAATCGCTGGAGTGTCAGAACCTTCTGAATTTTTTACACATTATTGATATATGAAGTGCCCACGTTCTCCTAATTTTTCAGAATTTTTGGAGTTACATAAGTATGACCATAATTTAGATCTTTACAGACTGTTCTGTTTTAGACAGATTCTGTTTTTCTTGCATAGTTCTCTTATTTTGATGAATCTATGGATCGTATCCGGGGGTATGAGTCATGGAGAAGTTAGAGTACAGTAGCATTATGCCAATATTAAATATGAATCAATTTACAACAGTACATAAAGTTTAAGATTTGTTTGTTATACTAACGGATCTCATGAGGTTTCTGTTGAGTTTTGTGTGCTGAAGTTTTCAAGTTTTGGGTGAGACTCCGATGGATAAAGGAATAAGGAGCGGCAAGAGCCTAAGCTTGGGGATGCCCAAGGCACGCCAAGGTAATATTCAAGGAAGATTCAAGCGTCTAAGCTTAGGGATGCCCCAGAAGGCATCCCCT
This sequence comes from Elymus sibiricus, assembly GCA_039707655.1. Lineage (NCBI taxonomy): Eukaryota > Viridiplantae > Streptophyta > Magnoliopsida > Poales > Poaceae > Elymus > Elymus sibiricus. Next base: position 354,446,741 of record CM077666.1, read on the forward strand.
CTTTCGTCTACAATCTATCGGTAACTCACTTGGAGCTATATTTTTATTCATCACATGATATGTGTTTTACTTGGAGCGTCTTGTGATATAGTTTGTTTGCTTTTGTTTGCTTTTTAGTTTGTCACAATCATCTTTGCTGAACACACCTTTTTGAGAGGGACACACATTATTCGTGATTTGTTAGAATACTCTATGTGCTTCACTTATATCTTTTGAGCTAGGCAGTTGCTCAAGTGCTTCACTTATATCTTTTAGAGCACGGCGGTGGTTATATTTTAAAGAAATAGTTGCACTCTCATGCTTCACTTATATCTTTTTGAGAGACTCATGATAGCAATGGTAATATGCACGGGTTATGAATTTGGTCCTGATATGATAGGTATTCAAGAGGGATATAATAAAAACTTTCATGTAGATCACTGAATATGATAAGTTTGATTCCTTGCAATTGTTTTGCAATATTAAGATGGTAATATGTGGGAGGTATTAGTAGATAATTGTGGTTTAGTAAGAATATTGGTGTTAAGGTTTGTTATTCCCGAAGCATGCACGTATGATCTGTCGTTATGCTAAGAAGTTGGAGCATCATTTATTGTTGATTGTCTACCTTATGAGTGGCGGTCGAGGACGAGCGATGGACCTAGTCCTACCAATCTATCCCTCTAGGGGCATGCGTAGTAGTACTTTGCTTCGAGGGCTAATAAACTTTCACAATAAGTATGTGAATTCTTTATGACTAATGTGAGTCAACGGATTATACGCACTCTCACCCTTCCGCAATTTGCTAGCCTCTTCGGTACCGTGCATTGCCATTTCTCACATCAAGAGTTGGTGCAAACTTCGCCGGTGCATCCAAACTCCGTGATATGATACGCTCTATCACACATAAGCCTCCTTATATCTTCCTCAAAACAGCCACCATACCTACATATCATGGCATTTCCATAGCCATTCCGAGATATATTGCCATGCAACTTCCACCGTTCCGTTTTTATGACACACATCATCATTGTCATATTGCGTTGCATGATCATATAGCTGACATAGTATTTGTGGCTCAGCCACCGTTCATCATTTTTATACATGTTACGCTAGCATCATTGCACATCCTGGTACACTGTCAGAGGCATTCATATAGAGTCATATTTTTGTTCTAGTATCAAGTTGTAATATTGAGTTGTAAGTAAATAGAAGTGTGATGATCATCATTATTAGAGCATTGTCCCAGTGAGGAAAGGATGATGGAGACCATGATTCCCCCACAAGTCGGGATGAGACTCTGGACGAAAAAAAAAGAGGCGGAAAAGAGCCATAAAAAATGAGAGAAAAAGAGAGGAGGGGCAATGTTACTATCCTTTTCCACAGTTGTGCTTCAGAGTAGCACCATGTTTTTCATATAGAGAGCCTCCTATTTTTCCACTTTCATATACTAGTGGGAATTTTTCATTATAGAACTTGGCTTGTATATTCCGATGACGGGCTTCCTCAAATGCCCGAGGTCTTCATGAGCAAGCAAGTTGGATGCACACCCACTTAGTTTTCATGTTGAGCTTTCATACACTTATAGCTCTTAGTGCATCCGTTGCATGGCAATCCCTACTCTTTGCATTGACATCAATTGATGGGCATCTCCATAGCACGTTGATTAGCCTCGTCGATGTGAGACTATCTTCTTATTTTTGTCTTCTCTTATTTATCCCTACCACCACACTCTATTCCACCCATAGTGCTATATCCATGGCTTGCTCTCATGTATTGAGTGGGAGTTGAAAAAGCTGAAGCGCGTTAAAAAGTATGAACCAATTGCTCGGCTTGTCATCGAGGTAGTGCATGATAAATACTTTGTGTTAAGAAGATGGAGCATGACAGGATTGTATGATTTTGTAGGGATAACGTTCTTTAGCATTTTTATTTTGAAAGACATGATTGTTTATTAGTATGCCTGAGTATTGAAGTCTTTATATCAAATGATAGACTATTGCTTTGAATCATTCGGATCTTATTATTCATACCGTAAGAGAAAGATTACATGATGAAACATGATAGGTAGCATTCCACATCAAAAATTCTATTTTTTTTTCATTTACCTACTCGAGGACGAGCAAGAATTAAGCTTGGGGATGCTTGATACGTCTCCAATGTATCTATAATTTTTGATTGTTCCATGCTATTATAGTATCAATCTTGGATGTTTTATATGCAACTATATGCCATTATATATCATTTTTTGGGACTAACCTATTAACCCAGTGCCCAGTGCCAGTTGCTGTTTTTTGCTTGTTTTTGCCTTTTCAGAGAATCATTATCAAAAAGTGTCCAAACAAGAAAAAAACTTTGGATTAATTTTTTCTGGACCAGACGAGACCCAGGAAGCTTCGGGAGAAGAACAGAAGAGTCATGAGGAGGCGACAAGCCTGGAGGGCGCGCCCCAGGGGGGTGGCCGCGCCCCCCAGGCTTGTGGGCCCCTCGTGGCACATCTTGACCTAATTCATTCGCTATAAATTCCCAAATATTACCAAACCAACAGAGAGACAAAAGAGAAAACATTTCCGCCGCCACAAGCCTCTGTTCTTCCATGATCCCATCTGGAGGCCTTTTTCGGTACTCTACCGAAGGGGGAATCGATCACGGAGGGCTTCTACATCAACCTTGCTGCCCTTCCGATGATGTGTGAGTAGTTTACCACAGACCTACGGGTCCATAGCTAGTAGCTAGATGGCTTCTTCTCTCTCTTTGATCTTCAATACCATGTTATCCTCGATGTTCTTGGAGTTCTATCCGATGTAATCTTCTTTTGCGGTGTGTTTGTTGGGATCCGATGAATTGTGAGTTTATGATTAGATTATTCATGAGAAATATTTGAGTCTTCTCTGAACTCTTTTATGCATGATTGTTATAGTTTTGTATTTCTCTCCGATCTATCGATTTGGTTTGGCCTACTAGATTAATTTGTCTTGCAATGGGAGAGGTGCTTTGTGATGGGTTCAATCTTGCGGTGCTCAATCCCTGTGACATAAGAGGACATGACACGTATTTGTATTGTTGCCATCAAGGATAAAAAGATGGGGTTTAAACATATTACTTGAGTTCACTTCTCTACATCATGTCATCTTGCTTAAGGCGTTACTCTGTTTTCATTAACTTAATACCGTAGATGCATGCTGGATAGCGGTCGATGGGTGGAGTAATAGTAGTAGATGCAGGCAGGAGTCGGTCTACTTGTCTCGGACGTGATGCCTATATACATGATCATTGCCATGAATCCGTCATAATTATTTGCTTTTCTATCAATTGCCCAACAGTATTTGTTTACCCACCGTATGCTATGTGTTCGAGAGAGAAGCCTCTAGTGAAAACTATGGCCCCCGGTCTACTTTATCATATATTAAAAACCTAAAGATACCTTGCTGCAATTTATTTACTTTTATTTTTATTAGTAGTTTAGTTTATCTATTTACCTCGGTAAGATTTAATCCTTGCAAATAACCGCTAAGAGGATTGACAACCCTCTTATTTGCGTTGTGTGCAAGTGTTTGCTCTTGTGTGTGCAGGTGCGCTTAATGGAATTTTGCTTGGTTCTCCTACTGGATTGTTAACCTTGGTTCTTAACCGAGGGAAATACTTATCTCTACTATACTGCATCATCGTCTCCTCTTCGGGGAAATACAAACGCAGACTACAAGTAGCACCCTTGTCCAACTCAGCGTATTGTCCACACAAGTATGACACATCAGCCTGATAGGTGCCCAACTTGTCTGTTTCGTTGTTTGCGTGAGCTTATCAAACAATTAGTGCTCTCCATTACTGGTTAGGCGCAAATTGGTGATCCTTCATGCCCTGTCTAGAAGATGGTATCAAGTTGTTACCCTAGCCCCAACTGTGATGGGTTTGGGTAAATAACTCACTTTAATTTAGTTTGTTCAAGTCATTTTCTTATAAGAACGGTAGAATCTTTCATGGCAGCTGTCAGACCAAAGGAGCTGTAAACAGAAACCAAGTGAGTGATGGCACCACCTGTGCATGTTAACCTTTAGCCGAGGAAATTCCTTTCATTTATCTTTTTCAACAGAGGAATCTTCGTCTCATAAATTAATTCACTTCTTCAACTGGATAGAGCGATAAGTTCAGAAAATGTGGTTTGTAGGAGTCTTAGGAGATCTCACCAAGGTTCATGAAAATACTTCAGGTTAAAATGTGAAATATGTGAGCAGGCTCTAACATAGCAGAAATGTAACATTTGTACCATGTTTTGAGGATATACACTAGAACCATGCATCTTCATAATTAATGATACAAAACCTGCCAACAAGTAGGAAATGGATATGATCCAGTATTGGATTCTTCTTGGTAATTGCAATAACATGATGTTGGTATTGTGTTCTCCCGAAGGTTGTCTTTTTACGGTGATATACTGCATCTACTAGTTAAACCTGGCTACGCTACCCGCTATTCTAGGGCATTCGCATCGTGTAGGCAATCTGGCTCCAACGTTTTACCTCGCTGGCAATTTTTCACGCTGCTGTCAAACATCCAGCCGGTCATTTCTCTCCACATTGCTATTTAGTGCTACAGCCGATGACGGGTGGGCCTTGTTTTCCCGCGGACCCGCTGATGCAGTGCGTGGTGCCTGCTCCCTGCATGAGAGAAAAGAAGTTCCCCATCCAAACACGGTGAAAACCCTAGCCCAGCCAATCCCTTCCCGTCCTCGAGCCCCATGCCCCTCTTTCCTTCGACATTGCCCTCTTCCTCCTCTGATCCTCTCCACCGCGCCGCCCCTCGCCCTCTTTCTCGGTACTAAAACCGGCAGATCTCGGGTAGGGGGTCCCGAACTATGGATCTTGGAGTCAATGGGTAACAGGGAACGTAGAGACAACGTTTACCCAGGTTCGGGCCCTCTCGAAGAGGTAAAACCCTACGTCCTGCTTGATTATATTGATGTGTAGGTATGACAATTATAGGGTTGATCTACCTCGAGATCAGATGAACTAAACCCTAAGTGGGTACGATGATAATGGTTCTGCCCTCTACGGACTAAACCCTCTAGTTTATATAGACACCAGGGGTACCTAGGGTTACATATAGTCGGTTGCCACCAGGGGATAAACATGCCGGCCACGCTAAACTCTTCTTGGAGGAGACGCCAAGTCTTCAGAGGTTTCCTTCTGGAGCCCGGGGTCACCTGTAGTCCGTCCTACCTTCAATGAATTAGGAGTGGCCCATCAATACGGCCCACGAGAGACAAGCCAACAGCGTGAGGACCCCTTAGTCCGGGACACCCTCAGTAGCCCCCGAACTAGCCTCCAATGCCAGGGTCGATAATCTTTGTCAGCTCCATGCTTCCAAAGTCTTCGGCTTGTGGGGTGAGTTCCTTCCCTCAACTATGTCCGGCCGATGATAGTTCGGCCGTCGACAATTCTCCGGCTTTAACGAGGTATGGCGGGGCCTGCCGTATCATTTTGTTCGTTCAGAGTTAATGACACCCCTCGATTTCTGTGCGCTAGAGGGAGGCAAACGGTCCAATAGTTTTTTATGGAAATGCCCCTTTTGGGCCAGGGGAAGGTGCCTATTTAACAGGCTAAGGGCGTGAAAGTTAACGCACCCCATCCCCAAATCACCGAGAGGCCAGAGTTAGCAAGCCTTGAACAATGGCGAGCGCTCCAGGCTCCTCCTCACGCCCTCACGGCCCCCTTCAAGGTGACTGGGCGAGCTGCTCAGTTTCCCGCATTCGACTGGGCAGCCTCGAGACACAGGGGTATCTACCCGTATCAGATCTCGCGTCCACCCACCCCGGATTGACTTCTGCAAACGGCGAGGCCTTTGCGGAGAACTTCCCCGCCCCCCATGGGGAGGAAAGGGTATGCTTCGTGCCCTTCCTCTTACGAGGTTTAGGCTTCCCCATTCACCCCTTCCTGAGGGGTTTACTAGAATTTTACGGGATCCAGCTCCACCATCTCACCCCAGGATCAATTCTGCACATCTCGGGCTATGTTGCCCTTTGTGAGATGTTTCTGGGCTGTGAGGCCCATTTCAAGTTATGGAGGAAATACTTCTGCCTTGTCCCTCGCACCCGAGGAGGGACAATTTACGAGGTCGGCGGAGCCGAAGTGTGGCGCATCGCCGGAACGGGGTATCCTATAGGGACTCCCAATAAGGATGCCGAGGAGTGGACCTCGGAGTGGTTCGATATTGAAGACGTCCCCCTATTCAATCCAACTCGGAGGGGGCTGCCCGAATTCTCGCTTGCTTCTCCGAACAAACGGTTCAACTGGCGACCGAAGAGCTCTTCCCACGAGGAAAGTGCTGAAGTAGCGCGCCTAGCCGCTGAAGTGAGGTGGCTAGCCCATAACGGGTTGACCATTATTGACGTGATGGTCGCAGCCATTGCTCGGTGCGTTCAACCTCTTCAACAAAGGGTGCACCCTCTATGGTGTTACAACGGGGCGAATGACTCGACCCGATACATACGGAAAGGACCTGCCGACCAGGCGGCAATGGCTGCCGTCCTGGCCGATATCTTCAAGGGGGAAGAGCAAGAGTTTGCTCAACTAAAGCCCAAGGATGGCTTCTCGAGCTATAAACCCATCGAAACGGTGAGTCTAACTACACTTTATAGTTTGGATGGTACACCAATTTTCCTTAATAGGATATTTAATTTATCCGAACAAAGTTGGAGGCGCTGGATCGAGACAATGAGTTGCCCTGCTCCTCAACCGCAGAGTCATTCTTGCGATGATGACCCTGGGTTTCACGATGATCCCGAAACGTCGATTGATTTCGAGGAGGGAGTCTTCTACTAGGAGAGTCTCGACGGCTCTAAAGTGGCCCTTTTGGCCGATCACCCCGGGACACTTCCCTCCTCCGCTGTAAGTGACCAACAGGCTTCTTCTCGAAAAAGATGCTCAGCTCCTGTGGCTCCAAGTACACTGACTTCTACTCCCAAGGGCTGCCGCACAACGCGCCGGACATCTGCGAGAGCGGCACCGGTGGCTCCAGCGGCGAGTGGCCGCAGGGCGTCCAAACGTGCGGTGACAACGGGAGTCACGTCATCCGCGTCCCCCCCCCCCAAAGAGGTAATGTATTCACTGTACTTTTGGTATCTTTATTGTCGATAACTGCTACGAATATCAATAATTTTCTCTACTGCGACCTACAGGCGATATGTAGAACCACCTTCGTCCGAGGACGTTGAAGAGGTGCAGGAGGGTGACCCAAGACCGAGGTCCCCGGTTATGGCCGGCGTTACTTCAGAGGTCCCTGCCGAGGACCAACATCCAGAGGACTTAGAGGACGTCTCGGTTACCAACTCCGAGGTCGAAAGCATGATGAATCACCAGCGGCAAAAGGCGTCGCTGCGGCACTCCGCGTTTTTCGATCAGGAGTTTAACGCTCTTAGTTCGGTAGATGCGTACCTCGGAGCTGCCCGAACGGGACTCGAGGGAGTAGCTAACCTTCTGTCTACTAGTCTGCAGGTACGCCATTGGTTTTGATAACCGGACGCATAACCCAACCCAGTAGCCCTCTTCAGAAAAAAAAATCTGAAGTAAGGGAAAATTAGGAATTAGCGGAGCTTGTAAAATCATTCCCACGAGGGATTGTAGCCCTTGAGACCCTGGACAATGAAAAAAAGCCGACCAGGGTATCGATGCTTACCGTGGGGAAGCATCATACACTTATTTATTGAGCGTGGAACCCAGTAGCCCCCGAGCCTTAATTTGAGCGGGACGGCCGAGTTAAGGGTCCGATGTTTATAATGACGCGGTATGGTGCAGACTGTTCGGGAACAGAACAAAAAGTTGTCCGAGGACCTCGGGCTGACACAAACACAGCTGAAATCTGTGGAGGCCGAGCTAGATGGGGTCAAGAAATGGACCAAAGAGGCACATGGTAAGTGACAGACTTAATATGTCTAATAAAGAATTTTATGGAACACCTTTTCTAATGAAAGATTGGTCCATAGCAACCAAGTCGATAAATCAACTGCAGAAGGATCTGGACGCAGCCAAAGAAGCTCAAAGGTACGTGGAGTCGCAGCAAGAGGCTGGCTACCGTGTGCTGACCCGAAGTCATGAAGAAAGGGATAAGCTCAAGGCGGAAAATCAACAACAGGCCCAAGAAATTGAGAGCTTGAAAACTCAACTGGCTCTATCCCAGGAGGAGAACCAGAGACTGAAAGCTGGCATGTTTGGTGGGTGCGACCTAGCTTTTTGATACATAGATTGCATGTATTATACTGCTATATGAACAATGCCATGTCTCTTGTTAGTTCTCCTTATCGGACGCCCCAAAGAGGAGGCCAGCAATTTCGGACGGGGCCTACTGAAGGAACTATCCACCGTGCATGAGCGGGCCCGAAAAGCTATGAAGAGCATGTTCAAGGCGTTATGGCCTGGCGAGGCAGCGCCGGAAGGGATGACCGAGCTTGCTAACCGATTTAAAGGAGCTCGACACCGCTTTGAGCTATGGAAAATGTCAGTCTGTCGAGAGGGAGCGCGGGAGGCTTGGGCGATGGTTAAAACCCGCTTCACCAAGCTTAATCCGGAGCATTTGGCTCGAGTTGGGCCGGTAGGGCCGGATGGGCAGGAAGTGCCCCTACATTTGGTATATGACCAAGTGATGCCCGCTGCTCAGTTTTCCCAGGAAGACTGTGCCCTGGAGACCTTAATAGATGGCCTTGACCGAGAGTAGTGTTTTGATTCTATGTATCTATGTACTTTACATCAAATATTCTCCAAACCATGCTTTAAACGTTATCTTAACCGGCCATCGGCTTCTGCCCCCTCAGCCAGCGGCCGAGGAGTGTTTCCTACTACGTGATCCGAGAACATCGGAAAAACACTTCGGAGAACCAGGCAATCCGGCCATTTGGTGCAAACAGACAAAACGCGCTCAGGGAGTTATGTTATATTACTGTTTAACGTACGAAACATCTTCCGAAGAAAATAGTTCCTCCATGGGTTCCTTTCCTCGGGTTGTCATGTTGACCATGGACGTATAACCTAATACCCGAAATATACAGGTAATGGTTACTTCAGGAAAATAACCCCGGAGTCTGGTAATAACTACCAATTATTTTCACTTCCCTCGTGGCCGACCAATTATATTCGTAAGAACGCTAGCTTTCGGCTTCACCCGTCTGAGGTACGCACCCGGGTAATCCGGACGTAACAATTGCAGAGGTGCTCCCTTTACTCCCTAGCCGAACAATCGGGAACGTAGGGAGTAAGCACAGGAGCGAGGCAACCCAGCTTGGCCAAATCTTAAGTCAAATTGATGCATATGATGGCTTTAAAACGATACTGGAAGGTTGCAAACATGACAAAAACTGATGGTTGCACAGAGGATGTATTACCGGCTTCATAAAAGAAGCCCCCAGGTAAAAACGTGTGGTACATTTGAAGATGTTTGCCGAGAAAAACTTAACGCCGCTCGGCTTGACCGAACACAACCTGGGAAATACTAGCCAAATGATAAAGAGAAAATATAAATCCGAGAAGGATAAACCGAAGAGGGTGATGACGCTGGTCTAGCCGTAGAAGCACCGAAGCCGAGCTGCGTTCCATGGGTTTGGTTCGAGGCGATTGCCCTTTGGCTCGCGGAGACTATAGGCTCCCCCTGCGAGTACCTGATCAATTATGAAGGGCCCCTCCCATTTGGGAGACAGTTTATGCTTCTGCTTCTCCGGGAGGCGCGGGACGAGGTCGCCCACGTTATATGCCTTCGCCCGTACTTCCCTACTCTGATAGCGTCGGGCCTGCTGCTGATAAAAAGTAGAATGAGCCCGAGCTACGTCGCGCTCTTCTTCCAAGCCATCCAGGTCATCTTGCCGATCCAGCTCGGCCTCCCTTTCTTCATACATGCGTACTCTAGGTGCGTCATGAATAAGGTCGCTGGGGAGAACAACCTCTGCCCCATACACCATGAAAAATGGTGTATAGCCCGTGGATCGATTGGGAGTGGTGCGCAGGCCCCATAATACGGAGTCGAGCTCCACCACCCTGTGGCAGTCAGATTCTTTTAAGGACAACAAACGAGGCTTAATGCCGCTCAAAATTAGTCCATTAGCTCGCTCGACTTGTCCATTGGACTATGGGTGGTATACAGAGGTGATACGTCTCCAACGTATCTATAATTTTTTATTGTTCCATGCTATTATATTATCAATCTTGGATGTTTTTCTATACATTTACAGCAATTATATATCATTTTTTGGGACTAACCTATTAACTTAGTGCCCAGTGCCAGTTACTGTTTTTTGCCTGTTTTTGGTTTTCCAGAATATCAGTACCAAATGAAGTCCAAATGCCACAAAACTTTTTGGAGATTTTTTCTGGACATAACAAACACTAGAAGCTTCGGGAGAAGGCCAGAAGACCCAGGAGGTGGCCACCAGGGCACGCCTGGGGGGGGCAGGCGCACCCTGGTGCCTGGTGGGCCCACCTCTGCCCCTTTTGACCTAATTCCACCACTATAAATTCCCAAAAATCGGGAAACCAACAGAGGAGTCCACGAAATACTTTTTCCACCGCCGCAAGCTTCTGTTCTTGAGAGATCCCATCTGGAGGCCTTTTCTGGTACTCCGCCGGAGGGGGAATCGATCACGGAGGGGCTCTACATCAACCTTGCTGCCCTTCCGATGATGCGTGAGTAGTTTACCACAGACCTTCGGGTCCATAGTTAGTAGCTAGATGACTTCTTCTCTCTTTTTGATCTTCAATACAATGTTATCCTCGATGTTCTTGGAGTTCTATCCGATGTAATCACTTTTTGCGGTGTGTTTGTTGGGATCCGATGAATTGTGAGTTTATGATCAGATTATCAATGAATATTATTTGAGTCTTCTCTGAACTCTTTTATGCATGATTATTATAGCTTCGTATTTCTTCTCCGATCTATTGATTTGGTTTGGCCAACTAGATTGATTTATTTTGCCATGGGAAGAGGTGCTTTGTAATGGGTTCGATCTTGCGGTGCTCAATCCCAGTGACAGAAAGGGACATGACACGTATGTATCATTGCTATTAAGGGTAAAAAGATGGGGTTTATTCAGGCATGAGTTTACTTTGTCTACATCATGTCATCTTGCTTAAGGCGTTACTCCGTTCTTTATGGACTTAATACACTAGATGCATGATGGATAGCGGTCGATGTGTGGAGTAATAGTAGTAGATGCAGGCAGGAGTCGGTCTACTTGTCTCGGACGTGATGCCTATATACATGATCATTGCCTTGGATATTGTCATGATTATTTGCTTTTCTATCAATTGCCCAACAGTAATTTGTTTACCCACCGTATGCTATTTTTATGAGAGAAGCCTCTAGTGAAAACTATGGCCCCCCGGGTCTATCTAAATAATATATTAAAAATCCTAAAAATACCTTGCTGCACTTTTTCTTTATTTATTTTATTTTGTATTTTTGTTTCAATCTATCTATCTATCACATACAATTTAATCTTGCAACTTACCGCCGAGGGATTGACAACCCCTTGTTTGCGTTGGGTGCAAGGATTTGTTGTTTTGTGTGCAGGTACTGCTAACGAGGTGTTGCATGATTCTCCTGCGGGATTGATAACCTTGGTTTCATAACTGAGGGAAATACTTATCTCTACTGTACTGCATCTCCCTTCCTCTTCAGGGAATTACCAACGCAGCTCACAAGTAGCAGGAAGAATTTCTGGCGCCGTTGCCGGGGAGACATCATCAACATCTATCAAGTACCAACGCATAAAACTTACATCTGCTTGCATCTACTTTATTTACCTTTGCCTCTCGTTTTCATCTCCCCCACTTCTAAAAAGTTTTTACAAAAATACAAAAATATTTTTGTTTGCTTGCTTGCTATCTTGGCTTTTGTTGCCATGTGCCCTCTATTTGCTTGCATCTTCGCTTGCTAAAAATCTATTGATATGGATCCTCATCCACTTGCTAATCTTTTCAAAAGATCCAGTTATGTTGAACCAATTGCTAGTGAGTTGAGTGGACTTGATTGTCTCTATGAAGTTTTGCTTGAAAATCAGGAATCTGAAAGTTGTGATGAAGTATTGAAAGAAGAAATTTATAAAGTGATTCATGATAACTCCTTGAATGAAAAGCATAATTGCAATGATGTTATTATTAATTCTATTAATGTAAATTGTGCTAATAATATGCAAAACTACAAGCTTGGGGATGATGATTTTGTTATGTCCACTATGTATTGCAATGATCATGATTGGGGTGATAATGATTCTTATGATCTAGAAAATTTATTTAAACCTCATGATGAATATGCTTGCGATAATATTGAAAGTGGGTTCAAAAGAGTGTCAACTTTATCTAAAAATAATCCCACATATTTGGAGAGTGTTCAATCTTATGAAATTTTTGATGAGAGTGGGTTTGAAGAGGTCATGACTTTAGTTAATGTTAACCCCACTATCTCGGAAGATTATAAAAAAATTATGCATGTGGATCATGAAGAGAATATTTTATGTGATAGCTATATTATTGAATTTTATTATGGTCCTACATGTAATTATCATGATCGAGGAAAATATGGTTGTAGAAATTTTCATGTTACTAAATCACCTCTCTTTGTGTTGAAATTATTATTCCTTCCTTCTTCCTATTTGCATATGCTAGAAATTGCTTGTCTTGATAATTTGTTTGCTTATAAAATGCCTATGCATAGGAAGTATGTTAGACTTCAATGAGATTTTCACATACTACATGATGCTCGCTTAGTGTTTCAATTATTATTTTTCTTGTGAGCATCATTAATATCCCAAGCCTATCTTAATGGCTATAAAGAAAGAATATATGATGAATATGATAGGTAGCATTCCACATCAATTTTTTTTTGTTTTTATCATTTCCCTACTCGAGGACGAGCAGGAATTAAGCTTGGGGATGCTGATACGTCTCCAACGTATCTATAATTTTTTATTGTTCCATGCTATTATATTATCAATCTTGGATGTTTTTATATACATTTACAGAAATTATATATCATTTTTTGGGACTAACCTATTAACTTAGTGCCCAGTGCCAGTTGCTGTTTTTTGCCTGTTTTTGGTTTTCCAGAATATCAGTACCAAACGAAGTCCAAATGCCATGAAACTTTTTGGAGATTTTTTTCTGGACATAACAAACACTAGAAGCTTCGGGAGAAGGCTAGAAGACCCAGGAGGTGGCCACGAGCCACCAGGGCGCGCCTGGGGGGGGGGGGCAGGCGCACCCTGGTGCCTCGTGGGCCTACCTCTGCCCCTTTTGATCTAATTCCACCACTATAAATTCCCAAAAATCGGGAAACCAACAGAGGAGTCCACGAAATACTTTTTCCGCCGCCACAAGCTTCTGTTCTTGAGAGATCCCATCTGGAGGCCTTTTCTGGTACTCCGCCGGAGGGGGAATCGATCACGGAGGGGCTCTACATCAACCTTGCTACCCTTCCGATGATGCGTGAGTAGTTTACCACAGACCTTCGGGTCCATAGTTAGTAGCTAGATGGCTTCTTCTCTCTTTTTGATCTTCAATACAATGTTCTCCTCGATGTTCTTGGAGTTCTATCCGATGTAATCACTTTTTGCGGTGTGTTTGTTGGGATCTGATGAATTGTGAGTTTATGATCAGATTATCCATGAATATTATTTGAGTCTTCTCTGAACTCTTTTATGCATGATTATTATAGCTTCGTATTTCTTCTCCGATCTATTGATTTGGTTTGGCCAACTAGTTTGATTTATCTTGCCATGGGAAGAGGTGCTTTGTAATGGGTTCGATCTTGCGGTGCTCAATCCCAGTGACAGAAAGGGACATGACACGTATGTATTGTTGCTATTAAGGGTAAAAAGATGGGGTTTATTCATGCATGAGTTTACTTTGTCTACATCATGTCATCTTGCTTAAGGCGTTACTCCGTTCTTTATGGACTTAATACACTAGATGCATGCTGGATAGTGGTCGATGTGTGGAGTAATAGTAGTAGATGCAGGCAGGAGTCGGTCTACTTGTCTCGGACGTGATGCCTATATACATGATCATTGCCTTGGATATCGTCATGATTATTTGCTTTTCTATCAATTGCCCAACAGTAATTTGTTTACACCGTGTGCTATTTTTATGAGAGAAGCCTCTAGTGAAAACTATGGCCCCCGGGTCTATCTAAATCATATATTAAAAATCCTAAAAATACCTTGCTGCACTTTTTCTTTATTTATTTTATTTTGTATTTTTGTTTCAATCTATCTATCTACCACATACAATTTAATCTTGCAACTTACCGTCGAGGGATTGACAACCCCTTGTTTGCGTTGGGTGCAAGGATTTGTTCTTTTGTGTGCAGGTACTGCTAATGAGGTGTTGCGTGATTCTCCTACTGGATTGATAACCTTGGTTTCATAACTGAGGGAAATACTTATCTCTACTGTACTGCATCTCCCTTCCTCTTCAGGGAATTACCAACGCAGCTCACAAGTAGCAAGAGGCATAGTCAAGCTGATTACCTAAGTTAGCGCACCAGTCCTTTACTTCCTGGGCAGTAAAATTGGATCCATTGTCCGTTATTATGCTATGGGGGACACCGTAACGGTGAACCACACCGGATATAAAATCGATGACCGGCCCGGACTTGGCTGAGGTTACTGGTTTCGCTTCAATCCATTTTGTGAATTTGTCGACCATAACCAGTAAATACTTCTTTTTCTTGGTCCCCCCTTTAAGTGGTCCGACCATGTCCAGCCCCCAGACCGCAAAAGGCCAAGTGATCGGTATCGTCCGAAGAGCCGTGGGGGGCATGTGACTTTGATTTGCGAAGAGCTGGCATCCAACACAATGTTGGACCAATGTTTGGGCGTATGTGCGGGCGGTGGGCCAAAAGAACCCAGCTTGGAAGGCCTTGCTGACCAGGGCCCGAGCTGCTGCGTGGTGACCGCCCATGCCAGCGTGAATCTCGGCCAAGAGCTGTCTCCCCTCCTCTTCGCATATACATCTTTGGAGGACTCCGGTGGTGATTTTCTTGTAAAGTTCACCCTCGTGGACCTTGTAGGATTTAGATCGCCGAATTATGCGCCTTGCCTCAGTCTAGTCATCGGGTAGCTCTTGGCGGAGGAGATAGGCGAGGAAAGGCTCGGTCGGTCCATGGTGCGATTACTGCCATGACTTCATGGGCCGAAGACGTTTCTTCGATTACCGAGCCCCCAATAATTCCTTCGTCTGGTTCGATGATCGGAGGGATGAGCTCTCCCGAGTCCTTGGTTTCAGCATCCTTGCCATCATCCTGCCACACCACGGATGGCTTGAAGAGTCATTGCACAAAGGTGTCCTCAGGGACGCGATCGCGTTTAGCGCCCATTCGAGCAAGGACATCGGCAGCTTGGTTGCTATCTCTAGAGACATGATGGAACTCCAGCCCCTCAAACTGGGCGGATATTTTTAGGACGGCATTGCGATATGCTGTCATTTTCGAGTCTTTTGCGTCGAATTCGCCATTGACTTGAGAGATGGCGAGATTCGAGTCTCCCCGTACCTCGAGCCGCTGTACACCCATTGACACTGCCATCCGAAGTCCATGCAACAGAGCCTCGTATTCGGCTGCGTTGTTAGAGTCGGTGTACATAATCTATTTTTCCAAGCATGTTTGGATCATGCGCTGGTATGTAGCACCTACGTTTTTTAATCCGAAGGGCATTGCGTTGAAACAAAACGGCCCATAGGGGGTGATAAAGGCTGTGGCCGCTTGATCGGACTCCTTCATTTTAATTTGATGGTATCCAGAGTAGGAATCGAGAAAACACAGTGAGTCATGTCCAGCAGTGGCGTCTATGATCTGGTCTATGCGGGGCAGGGGGAAAGGATCCTTGGGGCAGGCCTTATTTAGGTCCTTGAAATCGACATACAACCGCCAGGATTTGTCTTTCTTAGGTACCATGACCAGATTAGCCAACCACTCAGGATGTTTGATATCTCGGATGAATCCGGCTTCGAGCAATTTCGCCAGTTCTTCACCCATGGCCTGACGCTTGGGTTCAGAAAATCGGCGTAACGCCTGTTTGACTGGCTTGAAGCTTTTAATTATGTTCAAGCTATGCTCGGCTAAATTTCGTGGGATCCCTGGCATATCTGAAGGGTGACAGGCAAAGATGTCCCAGTTTTCGCGCAAAAATTACGAAATGCCTCATCAACCGCGGGGTCCAGCTGAGCTCCAATGGATGCCGCCTTGTTAGGATCCGTCGGATGCACTTGGAATTTGACAATTTCGTTTGCTGGTTTGAAGGATGTGGATTTGGGCTTTTTGCCAAGGATTACATTGTCCTTATCCACCGTAGAACGGAGCGCAGTTAATTCTTCGGCTGCAAGGGCTTTGGATAATGCTTCGAGGGCGAGCGATGCTATTTTGTTCTCGGCCCGAAGAGCTTTGTCCGGATCACCTATGACTGTGATCACGCCGTTTGGCCCTGGCATCTTAAGTTTCATATACCCGTAATGTGGGATAGCATGGAATCGTGCAAATACGTCACGCCCCAATAAGGCGTGGTAACCACTGCGGAAGGGCACAATGTGGAAGAGTAATTCCTTAGATCGATAGTTCTCGGGAGTTCCGAAGACTACATCGAGAGTGACTCAGCCACTGCAACGTGCCTCCTTTCCGGGGATGATCCCTCGAAAGGTGGTGTGACTTTGCTCGATGCGAGACCTGTCGAACTGCATTTTGTCCAAGGTGTCCTCGTAAATGAGGTTTGACCCACTGTCGCCGTCCATTAACACCTTTTGGAGTCAAAATCCATCCACTATGGGATCAAGGACAACGGCGGCAATAGCTCGGATAGGGCGGGACCTCGGTTGGTCTTCTTCACCGAAAGTGATAGGTGTGTCTGTCCATGAGTTCATCGCTGCTACATGGTGAATTTGACCGAGCTCTCGAAGGGCTCTTTTCCTCTGATTCTGTGAGGAATAAGTCTTGTAGATCATTAGGATCTCGGCGTCATCATCCGAGGGCGTTGCTAGACATCTATTTGAGTATGAGCCTCCGAGGATGGCTTCGCCGCTCTTGGCAACTTGCCTGACCACCCAACAAGCTCGAAGGTTGTGGGTTGGGCTTGTGTTGAGCAGGACAGAGTGTATAGGGCACGGTTTGTCCAGTAGTTCATCAAGAACTATTCTGGATCCTGCCAGGAGTTTCTTCTTTTTCTCTGACGGCTCATATTGAGCTGACCGGCGGGGGTGTGCGCGTTTCGCCCGAGCTCGTCTTGATTCCTCAGCATGGATTGAATCCGTTTGCTCTTGCTGAGCCTGCCAAGCGTCCTCCATGGTGCAGTATTTGGACACCAAGTCCGATAACTCAGAGAAGTTTTGAATGTGACGGCGGGCGAGGGCGTTTAAGATGCCTTCGTCTCGGCAGTTATGCCGGAAAGCCGCCAGAGTTTCCTTGCCGCAACAGTCCGCTATTTTGTTTTTGACGAGAAGGAATCTAGTCCAGAATTGCCGAACTATCTCTCCGGGCTGTTGTTTCATGTACATTAGATCCCATACGTCGGGCCGTCCCGAGTTACTTGGGCAGTACTCGATGTGGGGGGTGGGTGGGATAAAAAATTTGATCCCAACAGGATGTGAGTCCGGGGTCTTGGCGGCTGCGTCCCGGACCGACATGGAGTCCGATGAGCCAGGCTCTGGATTCGAATTTTCGGCCTGGTACGGTTGCGTAGACTCGAGGCCGTGCGCCGAATCAGACTTCGGCTCTGGACTCTCTTCGGAGCGGAGGTCGGCTGCCGAGCTGAAGGACGGAGCTTGATGATCAGAAATTTGTACCCAATCCGCTCTTGGCTCCAGAGGGAGGAGGGACGAGCCCTCGGCCAAGTCTTCGATAGTGGCGACTAAGTGGGTGGCAGGTGGGATGTAAATTTCCCTGTCATCGGCTTTAAGCCCGATCTGGTTGTAGACCGAGGACTGGCCGTCGTTAATTCCCATGGCCTGGATCCGATCCAGTATCCCGTTTAATAACGAGAGATCCGTCGGATCCATGTTCTAACAGTTCTCGGGGTCAACCCGCAGTATTGCTGCGCCGGGAGCGTTCGAAATTGCCCCGTAGTCAGCCTCGGCCACGGCTGATCTTGGGCCGCCGAGCGTGGTGATTGGATCCAGGCTCAGGGCCGGATCCGGAGTGGCGGCCGACCCGATAGCGGGGTAAGCCGTACCCGAAGTCAAAGCCTCAGGGTCTGCGGGTCCTTCAGGTAAAGCCGAGAACCCTGCGAGAATAAGGTCTCCCCGGGAGTCGGCAACGAACTCTACGTTTCCAAACCTGATCTCCTGATCGGGGGTAAAGCTACCGACCCGGCCAAAGCGACCGGTCGGATCAGCGTGTAGCACGATGCTGCCAAACGCGAAGAGCTGGCCGGGAACGAAGACGTCCCCGCTGCGGATGCTGTCGCTGATGACTAAGCGAGCCATTGATCCTTGATGATCCTACAGTGGAACTCTCAATGAAAGCACTAATGTCGGTACTAAAACCGGCAGATCTCGGGTAAGGGGTCCCGACATGTGGATCTTGGAGTCAATGGGTAACAGGGAACGTAGAGACAGCGTTTACCCAGGTTCGGGCCCTCTCAAAGAGGTAAAACCCTATGTCCTACTTGATTATATTGATGTGTAGGTATGACAATTACAGGGTTGATCTACCTCGAGATCAGATGAACTAAACCCTAAGTGGGTACGATGATAATGGTTCTATCCTCTACGGAATAAACCCTCTAGTTTATATAGACACCAGGGGTACCTAGGGTTACATATAGTCGGTTGGCACCAGGGGATAAACATGCCGGCCACGCTAAACTCTTCTTGAAGGAGACGCCAAGTCTTCGGAGGTTTCCTTCTGAAGCCCGGGGTCACCTGTAGTCCGTCCTACCTTCAATGAATTAGGAGTGGCCCATCAATACGGCCCACAAGAGACGAGCCAACAGCGTGAGGACCCCTTAGGCCGGGACACCCTCACTCTTCCTCCTCTGCTCCTCTCCACCGCTCCGCCCTGCATAAACGCCGTCAGGATAGTGGGAGAAGGAGAGAGGATGAGGTACAGCCACCGGCAGCTCCTGCTCCCTCTCGTCGCCTTCCAAGCCGGGTGGCGGAGGAGGCCGGTGGCACGGACCAGCGGAGGGGGGTGAAAGAGTCAAGGAGTGGCTCAGGGCAGCCAAGGAGAGACGGAGACGGCGGTGAATGAAGATCCGGGAGAAGAGCTTTGAAAGGGAGAGGAGAAGACCGAGTGGTGGTGAAGGGATTTTTTTGCCCACTCTCCTGCCTTGTTACGGGCTGCCCCCCTAGGGTTGCAGTGGTTGAAGGAGCAGCGTGCAATGGTTCCGGGGCACTGCCGGCCTGCTTGTGGCGGAGCATGGTAGGAGTTTGGGGCGGCCTCGTGTTCAACAGGAGAATCATGTGTCCCTGCTGCGGCTGAGCTTCTATGTAACATACATAGCCCTAGCCTCTGCAGGTACCCACGACCCTTCACCCCCTCCTGATTTGCCTCCTCCCCTCTCTTTTCCACTTATTTTTTTGATTTGACGCCAGAATGTCTCATCTATGTTTGTGTAGATTCGTTTTTGTATCTACCTGTAAGGTGTTCGATGAAAATCCAAGCTGCTGCAGGAGAAAATCCCTTTCCGTTTGCACGATGACTTGTGCTGGTTTGGTTATTGTTACCCTCTTCCTGGGTATATTTACACGATTCAAGTACAGATGCTGGAAATTGCATGCATACACTGATGGGTTCATTCTTATTTCATTTCTCTACCTTTTCACATAATATATATGTACTGATGTTCTTCTCTCCCCTGCAGATGTTGACTCTGGTGGAAGGTGCAATAAGACGAGACTACCTGTCTTCTGATTTTGAAATATCAAATGAACTGCTTAATAGACAGAAGACATGTCTTCCCAGAATCCATCCTCACTACCTGGAACTTCTGTACTTCCATGGGTTCCTGACACTACTGCTGCCATCACATTAGGTATGCTAGATCTTGATTATGCTGTTTCATACGTACAGAATCAAAAGGAGAGAGATGGTGGAGAATGCATGGTAAGATAAAGTTTGAGAATACTGCCTTTTGTTGTTTGAACTTTTAAGTAGTAATAATAAAATATCGCACCATCGTCGCAAAAGGTCTTTTGCTTGCTTTGTACCCTCTTTCTCTGCTATACATATGCAATTAAATCATGAATTGTCATCAAATGTTCAGATTGATATAGGTGTTGATGCTTTCCGCTCTTTTTTGAACCACACTGCCAATGCAATATGTCACTGGTTTGATATGTAGTGCTTTGTTGTCATCAGATTCCACTTATTGATATGCTTCGACGCTGCAAAGGGAGGTTCTTATATCTGAGCATATCACAATATCTTGCTGCATGCCTCTCTTGAACAAGAGACAAATAGAGTCATGATATTGTTAGGATCAGGATCGCATGTGCATGAGTTATTTTTCCAATACATGTCTGCACTTTAGGACCTAAAAGTAGGTTCACTGGACAAATATTGTGAGAAAAGACTTCCGGTAGTTAAAGTAAACTGCAAAGGACAATAGACCATTGTTAATTTGTTTTGTGAAATAGAACTTTATTGCTACTTGTTTTCTATAGGGAAAAAAAGAGATGGGATGCTTTTCACCTGCTTGATGAAATGACCGTATGAACTGATGCGCCATTTTTCCTCCATTACCCTTGTCTGTCATGCTATCCATTTCCTGTGCTTCTCTGTCGTACCTTTGATACGTCTCCAATGTATCTATAATTTTTTATTTTTCCATGCTATTATAGTATCAATCTTGGATATTTTATATGCAATTATATGCCATTATATATCATTTTTTGGGACTAACCTATTAACCCAGTGCCAAGTGCTGTTTTTTTGCTTGTTTTTGCCTTTTCAGAAAATCATTATCAAAAAGTGTCCAAACGAGAAAAAAACTTTGGATTATTTTTTTCTGGACCAGAGGAGACCCAGAAAGCTTCGGGAGAAGACTAGAAGAGTCACGAGGAGGCGACAAGCCTGGAGGGCGCGCCCCCAGGCTTATGGGCCCCTCGTGGCACCTCTTGACCTAATTACTTCGCTATAAATTCCCAAATATTCCCAAACCAACAGAGAGACAAAAGAGAAAACCTTTCCGCCGCCGCAAGCCTCTGTTCTTTCGCGATCCCATCTGGAGGCCTTTTCCGGTACTCTGCCGGAGGGGGAATCGATCATGGAGGGCTTCTTCATCAACCTTGCTGCCCTTCCGATAATGTGTGAGTAGTTTACCACAGACCTACGGGTCCATAGCTAGTAGCTAGATGGCTTCTTCTCTCTCGTTGATCTTCAATACCATGTTCTCCTCGATGTTCTTGGAGTTCTATCCGATGTAATCTTCTTTTGCGGTGTGTTTGTTGGGATCCGATGAATTGTGAGTTTATGATTAGATTATTCATGAGAAATATTTGAGTCTTCTCTGAACTCTTTTATGCATGATTGTTATAACTTTGTATTTCTCTCTGATCTATCGATTTGGTTAAGGCGTTACTCTGTTTTCATTAACTTAATACCCTAGATGCATGCTGGATAGCGGTCGATGGGTGGAGTAATAGTAGTAGATGCAGGCAGGAGTCGGTCTACTTGTCTCGGACGTGATGCCTATATACATGATCATTGCCATGAATCCGTCATAATTATTTGCTTTTCTATCAATTGCCCAACAGTAATTTGTTTACCCACCGTATGCTATGTGTTCGAGAGAGAAGTCTCTAGTGAAAACTATGGCCCCCGGTCTACTTTATCATATATTAAAAACCTAAAAATACCAACGCAGACTACAAGTAGCAACCTTGCATTACAGTTTTCCTCCCTTGGTCGAGCTACAGCGAGCACATCTGATTCCAATACATCAAGGTGAGCTTCACAAATAGTTCCCTCTTCTATTCTTTTTAGGCAATGAGGGATCAGTAGACGCCCAATCTTTTGTGGCCTCCTTATAAGAACTTCTACATCGCTATATGAAAATATGTTTTCTTTGTCCATATGATTATCTGGGGATGCCAACAGATGTTATTGATGAATGTGAGCTGCTCTAACTGATTGTATTTTAGAAATACCCCAATATTTTGGAAACCATGTAAATGAGTTACTTAAAACGCTTGCAGGGTTGCATTGGATATTCACAGAACTTTATATCATATAATTTGGGCATCGTTGAAACAACTGAATGTCAAAGCTACATGCATTCTTTTGATTGTTGTGGCCATCCTCCATCTCCAGAGCCATGGGGTATTTCCATACACCCAGACCCAATGATAAACTGTCATTTGCTTTTGTGTGTGGTCTGCTCTGCTTATTTTAGCCCCTGCTAATTGATGATAACTATGTTGGACATTTTTTTTGGTACCAGGTGCCTATGGGAGGTGATACAATCCCTGCAGCAGCTTGTCAGTTACTCCCTCCAATCCAAAATAAGTGTCGTGGTTTTTGTTCAAATTTGAACTAAAACCACTACACTTATTTTGGATCGGAGGGAGTAGTTCTTAGTCAAGGACAGGTAATTTGCCTCTCCCCCTTTGCAACCATGTAATGCACACCACAAGAATTGTTCTGTAGGTTCTTAATTTTCCACTCTTGCTTCACAGGCACCAATTCATGCTACCACTTAATTCAGGTCATGGTATCATTGTTTTTTTTTTCATATTTTGAAAACCTTTTTGACTATAGCCACGCAAAAAAAATCGTAGTCAGTTGTCTATTTGCTTCTTCCATTGTGTTATTTTTCACTTTTGCTTGATTGCGAGAACTAGAGACGCTCCTTATATATAGAAAAATGTACTAATGCACACAGAAAGAAAGGAAAGAAGTGGATGCCAGAATGTGTACTATAACTTTTTCCTTGCTCATATTAATACAAAACTGAGAATATGACCCTCTCTGCCCAAATATTTGTGCACTTTTCTCATTATGCTCTTATAGGAGGCAGATAGCAAGTGAAATTTGCGGCATGTTATGCGTTGTGAACTATGTTCACTGTCCAAGTGTCCATGCACAAATTAAACAATCTCATATTACTTTTAAGCTTTTATGTAAGTACCTGGAAATTTATTTGATTTGATCCAACTGGTTTTTGTCATATCAGACATTAGTCATGAAAGTTGCAGTCATTCAGTTTTATCATACAAAGCGTGCTGATTTGTTCTCACGGAATAGCGATGTCTTTCAGTTGTTCGTGTCAGTACATCCGAGTAAGGATAACTACACACTTCTAAATTTGTCAGTACATCCAAATCGATCTTTCTGGTGATTGCTTTGGTAATAACTACACGCTTCTAAATTTGTCATCTTTTTGGTCTGCTAACTGATTTCCCCTGAAGATTGTAGTAACGTTTATTCAAGTATGTACGCTTCTAAACAAGTATGGGAAAAGGCGACTTGCTTGAACTGAATCAGCCATAAACCTCCCTTAATTATGTACATATCTAAAAACTTTAGGTCCACCTCCCTGTAGAAATACACAAGTATATTTGTAACACTTAGATGCTTACCTAGGTTAGGTAAGCTTGCATCACAGACCAGCGAGGTGGAGGACGACGCCCGGGTTCAGCCCGTTGGAGTTGGCATCTTCTCACAGCAAGCTGCAGATGATGTCCGTATTTTGTTTCTTTTCTCCTGTAGCAAACACGGGCAGGTGCTGAGACAAGGCCGAGTTATATTCAGATTCTAGCTGCTAGGTAGTATATTTTAGCACTAAGTTTCTTTCAAATTCTGGGCATAATCTGTGCGGAATTTCAATGTACTTCTAAAACAACAGTTGTAGCTCTAGTTTTTATGTTTCCAATGGTGCTGGTTTCACTGAAATTTGATTGGTGGTTTAGGAGTTAAGCCAGAAACGGTGCTACTATTTAGTAATAGCGAGGTTGTGAGAAGATCTATTTACCTGTGTTCAACCAAGTTAGAGAGAGTTTTAGTCCCAGACACCTTAAATAAAGTTGCAGGGAATTCTCTATAGGCATCTGCGAATAGTTTGTTTGCTGAAATCAGGTAAGCGGTTTAAAAGCTATGGACAGAACAATGAGCGACTCAATAACTCAGTCGAAGTTTTAGCTAAACTTAGAACTGGTTATTTAGGGTTTTGCTTGAGGGAAATATTAATGTATTCATGACAAGTCTTCTTTATATAGTAATTCGACCTATTGCTCCCGATCCCCGTTTACTAGGAAGATAAGAATCAAAAGGATCGAACTACCTACTCATTATTCAGAGGTGAATCATAGAACACTAAAAGCTGTGGTATCTTATGGACCTAACATAGGTCACATCCCTCACGACATAAGATTGAAAGATCCAAACCTTCCTCTTCGGAGCGGAAATGGACGTGGCCAAAACATTTAACCTTTTTTGTATGTAAGTTGATATAACTTTTATGTACTGCAGGCAGTTCGTTTAAATCCACATAACAGTCCCTATAGTAGGCGATAGCAAGGCAGTCAAACAATCTTAATTTGGGGAAATAAGATCAATGAAAAGATAGGTTACCTGATGATACAATTGAAAGAGAAAGGGGTATGATATTTCGTCGATGATGTGAACTGCAAAAGGATGCTCTTGGTGGCGGCATCCCGGGCTTCTGAAACATGCTCAGTTCAGCTGGAAGGATGTATTGCAATTATGCAGAGAGATGGAATTATTTGGACTCCAGTGCCACCTTCACCAATCGACGGCATGCCAAGACGCTGCCATAAGGTACCTTCTGTTTGTTCTTTTGTACTCATCCTATATGCTTTGTTAGTTACAAATTGCTTGGTATTGTTTCTTTAGGAATCTCTTGAATCACCTGATAAAGAATCAAAATCAGCACAGGTAAAGAATGAAAATCAGCACTCCCCACTAGAACGCTGCTAGGTATCTAACCTTTAAAATGTATGATGCAACCAAGATATTATATTTGTGTGTCATTCTCATGTGGTTATTAACACCTGACTGTCGCAAATGCAATACTAGAAGTTCCTGGATAAATAGAAACAACAAGAGTATTATTCGGTCCGTCGCAGGTCGATAGCCACACTAGCAAGGTAGTAATTATTCTTGGCAATCATGAGTCTAACCACACAGTTCATTTTTTCTATAGCTGATACAAAATGGTACTACACTAGGAGTGAAAATGCAGGTCACTTGCTTGTCGTGAACACCAGAACATAAGCAGACTGAAGGAAAAAAGGCATACCATTTGTGGTCATCTGTTGTTCCCAACGAAAGAATCTTTTGTAACATTTACACTCCTATGTACTATAGCTTTCCATTCATTAGCAGGCCCCAGGAAGCATTCCTAATAATGACCACCAATTTAATTATTTTGCAGGATCAACATATCTAAACAGTCTTTTTTATAAATATGTATTTGATTTATCATTGACGTTTGACAACTTGGTGAAGCATCGGTGCTTCTAGGATGAAGAATGAATGCATGTCATTCAGGGATAACTGTGGGCAATGAAATGTTGAAGTGTCCGTCTCTCACCCCACTCCATATAGATGCTTAGTTCTTCATGGCCATTGTCTCTAATGTTTTTTGTAATATATTTTGGCTTGGAAGTATAAAAACTCCGTGCCGCCTGTCACATAATTTTTCGTTATCCGGGCAAATCCCCTTTTCCATTAATTTCTTGATGTATGGTTATGATGCTGTCTTCTAGACGAAGATGGATTTAGGCTGTGTGATTCCACAGTATGCATTGCACTTCCTTTAAGCATGAATATCTGAACGTGCACGGTGTATATTGCTCCGTCATGTTCCTTTTTCGGTTTATATTTCCAGGATACGAAGTACATGTATTGCATTAGAATATAACTTCTACTTCTATACTATTGTTTTTCTTCCTGGTCTATGTGGCAGAACACCATGTATATCTAATATTTTCAGGTTTCAGGATTTAAATGTCCTTTGTTTTGTGTACCAGGTGATTACCTGAGATTTTGTTTGCTTATTCTATTAGATCGTGAGCAAATTAAGACACACATGTTGATCTTGCAATTGATAGCATTTCCTGTCATATTGTTGATTCTCTTACAGATCCACCACTTCAGATGGTGCTGACAAGGGTGCAAAGCAGTTTGCATTAGAGCTTTGGTACCGGGTTTTAAAGAGAACATTTGCCCTCATGAAGCCCCCACTTTGTGGCCATTGCAGCTGTGGCTAAGGAGGATACCCGCCAGCGCCAGCTCACTGCTTGCCTGTGTAATCAATCTATATTTCCAACCTTTTTGTTTAGAGTAAGTAGAACAACACCTAGAAAGAATGAAAGACCATTTCTAATTACCTTTGCTGCATCTAACCTAACTGCCATGCCTATGTGACCACTAGAGCAAACACCTTTTGTTTCATTTGCAGCGTAGTCCAGATTAGTTTCAGTGATATCTCAACCTTTTCGTTCTTGCTCCGAAGAACAAGACATGTATAGGCCTTAGACTATGGTAATTATCTATGTGCTACACATCCTTTTGTGGTCATGTATTCTAAATGTAATTAAGCACTTCCTAATATTGATGTATCCCCTCAGTTGTATTGGTACTGCTACATATTCGTCATAACACTACCAATCATATATAGCAAACTCAAAGGTGTCTATATGATGCATCTCTACCTATGTGCCTTGCTTGATAAAAGCAATGTACATAAGCTATCGTAAACTGATCTTATGCCTCTCATAACGCTTTGCATCGACTATATCTTAATATTCCGCTGTGCATAGTATGCTATTATCAAGTGATCTCATTACTTCCTTTAGTCTATCATGGTACCAAGTATCTATTAAGTATCAGTCACATATATATGGTTTGAATACTTGGCTCGCTCTCGCTTTTTGCGCCATGGGCGTAACGGGTCATCTAGTAACAGTCAAAGGATGAAGCACAAACCTAATGTAAGATAAATTCACACTGTCGCCATGACGCCCTGAGCTGGCGCCCCACGCCATTGCCACTGAGAGCTTACTCTATGCGTCCACGGCGCAAAATGATACTTCTTTACATGTAGGGGTGTATGATATATATTTCTTCTCCCATTGCAATGCACGAGCATGTTTGCTAGTAGTACAAAAAAAAGACATAATCTTATCTAAAAAAACTGCTTCAAGCCAATATGAGACTGACTCGAGGTTACAAGTTGAGGACCCACTAACTGTTGGGTCCGAGCCCTAGCGCGCGCTCTCTCTCTCTCTCTCTGCACTCGCGCTCGAACGGAGGGAGGTAGAAGATGGACGAGGAGACATCGGACTCGGTGCTTTTCAGGCGACGAACGCCCGCCGCGCGCACGGCAAATTTGTCCCTCGGCACGAACTGAACACCTAGCCAACAGTACACCGGGTGGAGTCTTATACGCGGGCGTGCCCACACGACGCCGCGCTCCTCACTCCTCCACGCCCGCGCGATCCGCACGCCCCGGCTCGCACCCACGTCGCGCACAGACGCGATCAACGCGGTTGGGGTGCAGTGCCTCGCCACGGTCAGCTCCCCGGCTATCTCGCCAACTAACACACGCACGCACGCACACACGACTCTACCCAGACACTATCTGGACATGCCCCATACATGCCCTAGATAATGGCCAGATATGCCCCATACATGCGCACACGCCCGCCTGAAAGATCGTGGATGTCGCCTAGAGAGGGGGGGTGAATAGGCGCTTTAAAATAATTACGGTTTAGGCTTGAACAAATGCGTAATAAAACTAGCGGTTAATTTGTCAAGCACGAAACCTAAAACAACTAGGCTCATCTAAGTGCGCCAACAACTTATGCTAAGCAAGATAAACAACTAAGTGATGGCAAGATATATAACATGAAACACTATGGCTATCACAAAGTAAAGTGCATAAGTAAAGGGCTCGGGTAAGAGATAACCGAGGCACGCGGAGACGATGATGTATCCCGAAGTTCACACCCTTGTGGATGCTAATCTCCGTTTGGAGCGGTGTGGAGGCACAATGCTCCCCAAGAAGCCACTAGGGCCACCGTAATCTCCTCACGCCCTCGCACAATGCAAGATGCCGTGATTCCACTAAGGGACCCTTGAGGGCGGTCACCGAACCCGTACAAATGGCAACCCTTGGGGACGGTCACCGAACCCGTACACTTTGGCAACCCTTGGGGGCGGTCACCGGTACCCGTCAAATTGCTCGGGGCGATCTCCACAACCTAATTGGAGACCCCGACGCTTGCCCGGAGCTTTAGACCACAATGGTTGAGCTCCGAGGCACCACCAACCGTCTAGGGCGCCCAAGCACCCAAGAGGAACAAGCTCTAGGGTACCAAGCACCCAAGAGTAAAAAGCTTCTCAAACTTCACTTCCACGTATCACCGTGGAGAACTCAAACCGATGCACCAAATGCAATGGCAAGGGCACACGGAGTGCCCAAGTCCCTCACTCTCAAATCCCACCAAAGCAACGAAAGCTATGGAGGAATATGAGAGGAAGAACAAGAAGGAGAACACCAAGAACTCCAAGATCTAGATCCAAGGGGTTCCCCTCACATAGAGGAGAAAGTGATTGGTGGAAACGTAGATCTAGATCTCCTCTCTCTTTTCCCTCAAGAACTAGCAAGAATCATTGAAGGGATTGAGAGATAGCAAGCTCGAAGAAGGTCAACAATGGGGGAAGAACACGAGCTGGAAGGATTGGGTCCATTGGGGAAGAAGACCCCTTTTATAGGACCCCACAAATCTGCCCGTTATGTTGCAGAAAAACACGGGAGCGGTACAACCGGTCCAAGGACCGGTACAACCGCTTTTTGCGGGTTCCCCTGAAGCAGAGTACCAGGCGGTACAACCGGTGGAGCCACCGGTAGTACCGGTCGGCCGGAGCCAACCAGGAACTACCGCTCCACCACCGCCCAACAACCGCCTCTCATACAGAAGGGGTTCACCCCATAGCGGTGGTTGGGGCGGTGGTTGTGCCGGTGCAACCGCCAGACCAGCACTCCTGTGGTGGCTAAGTCCGGAGCGGTACAACCGCTCCAGACACCGGTAGTACCGGTTCGCCTTAGCCGTCCGGGAACTACCGGGCCACCACCGCCCAGCCATAGCTCCAATACAGAAGGGAGTCCGGTAGTGGAGCGGTGCTGGGCCGGAACAACCGGTCAAGCGGTACAACCGCTTTTACAAGTGGTACAACCGCTCGGTACAAACAAAAACACTGTCACAGAGAACAGAGGATACAATAAAACCTGAACTGCCACAACTTCTGCAAATGAGCTCCGAATTGAGCAAACTCAAGCTTGTTGGATAGAAGACGACGAGTACTATCCAAACAGTGAGAAGAGGCAGAAGAAAAATGCCAATGTTATAGAGATGTGAAACCTCTATGAATGAAGAACCGGCAAACACTCCAACATCGAAAACATCATATAAGATGCACATGAAGTCCGTTTTCGATGAACTCGAGCTTGTCATGAAGATGACCAAAAGCTCAAAGACTCCCAAAGCAAAAAGGCCAAACAAGAACCAAGAAAGATGATGCAAGAAGGCAATGGTTTGAGCTCTCTACGAAAGATACGATTAAGCTACTCATCCGAGAGCCCCCCTTGATAGTACGGCTATC
This sequence comes from Elymus sibiricus, assembly GCA_039707655.1. Classification (NCBI taxonomy): domain Eukaryota; kingdom Viridiplantae; phylum Streptophyta; class Magnoliopsida; order Poales; family Poaceae; genus Elymus; species Elymus sibiricus. The sequence continues at coordinate 354,476,309 of CM077666.1, forward strand.
GATCCTATAACCCGGTCTCCCAACTACCACCATGAGACCGGTAAAATAGAAAACCTATCAAGGGCAAACCTTTGCCTTGCGCATAGTCCACTTGAGCTAGATGATGACGATCTTGACCTCCTCAAGTTGGACCACCTTTCTTGATTGCGCCGGCTCGATGAAGACTAGTAGATTGCTCCCCCATACTCCACTATGGGTGAGCCACTCTTCGGCACATCTTCACAAGTCCATTGCCACCACAATGGACGGCAAGCTTCAAGCTCTTGATCTCTTTGTGAGGCAGTAGAAAAAATACCAATGATATAGAGATGTGAAACCTCTATGAATGAAGAACCGGCAAACACTCCAACATTGAAAACATCATAGAAGATGCACATGAACTCCATTTTCGATGAACTCGAGCTTGTCATGAAGATGACAAAAAGCTCAAAAACTCACAAAGAGAAACACCAAACAAGAACCAAGAAAGATGATGCAAGAATGCAATGGTTTGAGCTCTCTACGAACGATACGATCAAGCTACTTACTTGAGAGCCCCCCTTGATAGTACGGCAATCGATCCTATAACCCGGTCTCCCAACTACCACCATGAGACCGGTAAAATAGAAAACCTATCAAGGGCAAACCTTTGCCTTGCACATAGTTCACTTGAGCTAGATGATGACGATCTTGACTTCCTCAAGTTGGACCACCTTTCTTGATTGCGTTGGCTCGATGAAGACAAGCTGATTGCTCCCCCATACTCCACTATGGGTGAGCCACTCTTCGGCACATCTTCACAAGTCCATTGTCACCACCATGGACGGCAAGCTTCAAGCTTGATCTCTTCGTGATGCTCCACTTGAACTTGTACACCGCAATCTTGATGACGATCACCACTTGATGTCATCCTCCATGGGTTGTATGATATCTTCCTTTTGATGCACGCCCATGGAAACAAACCTAACCCCACAAAGAACTCTCGCATAGAACATGGGTTAGTACCCAAAGTGTAATGGACAATGCTTACCATACCGTGAGATCACTTGATCCCACTCGGTACATCTTCTACGCTTTGTGTGTTGATCAACTTGAATCACTCTTCATATTTAGTCTTGATCAACCTTGAATCTTTCCACTCTCTTCATTAGGATGATGTCTTGAAGGTAAACATGAATGTTCACACAATCTTCTTCTTCAAGACATGCTTGCAATAGGCTCAACTCTCACATGACCAATCTTTGGATAAATCCTTGAATATCACCTTGGTCATCACATAATCCCCTTGAAACCAACAAATGGACTTCAAGAAATGCCTATGGGCAAACCCTTCAATATAACTCAAGGCAACCATTAGTCCATAGAGATTGTCATCAATTACCAAAACCAAACATGGGGGCAGCACATGTACTTTCACCGCCACGGACTCGACCTGGGCGCGCTCACGCCGGTCGCCACCATCACGGGCATGGCTTATTTCTAACACTCACCCCCCTAAGCCATGACCTAGAGGAGGGCGGGCCCGTCGGCGAGGAGAGCCTTCTCCGCTTTCTTCAGCTTTCAGCAGTCGCGGGAGAAGTGGCCGCTCACGCCGCAGTTGTAACACCTGCCGCGCCGCCTCCCTCCGCCCGATGCCATGCTGCTGCCGCCGTCGTCGTGGTGGTCGAGGCCGTTGCTGCGCTGACGTCGCCGTGCCTCCCATTGAGCCACCGTGAGCATCAGCTGGTCATCCGCCCGCTCGTCGCCGGTCTGCATGCGCCGGCGCGACCTTTCGTCGAACGCCTTCAGCCGGCTCAATGCCTCCTCGAACAGCATCTTCTCCACGTCGCAGAACTGCTCTATTCCGTCGACGGTGGAGTACAGGCGGTCGGGGACGGGGTCCAGCAGCTTCTTCACCATCGCCGCGTCGTCCAGTGTCGACCCCAGCCCAGCATAGCCCGTCGCCATGCCGCCAATCTTTCCGGCGAACGCGTCCAGTGACTCGCCGTCCACCATGTGCAGTCGCTCGAACTCGCCTCGGAGGCTGGACAGCCGCGTCGCCCTGACCCGATCAGCTCCAACGAAGCGTGTCTTCAGGCTGGCCCACACCTCCGCCGCCGTCTTCTTCGTCGAGACCTGCATCAAAATATCTTCAGAGAGCGCGTCGAACAGCTGCGCCCTCGCCGCCTTGTTCTTCTTGTCATCGATCGCCGCGCCGTCCGCCAGCGACACCACCTCCCAAAGGCTCTGGGCGTCGAGGATGGCCTCCGCCTTGATCGCCCACACCGTGTAGTTCTCCGGCATGAGCATCGGAAACGAGAACGACGCCGTGCCCCCTCCGGCGCCGTGCGGAACAATCGCCATGGCCACCGGTCAGGACCGCTTCCGAAGCTCTGATGCCACTTGTTGGGTCCGAGCCCTAGCTCTCTCTCTCCCGTAGCTCTCTCACTCGCTGCACTCGCGCTCGAACGGAGGGAGGTAGAAGATGGACGAGGAGACAGTGGACTCGGTGTTTTTCCGGCGACGAACGCCCGCCGCGCGCACGGCAAATTTTTCCCTCAGCACGAACTGAACACCTGGCCAACAGTACACCGGGTGGAGTCTTATACGCGGGCGCGCCCACACGACGCCGCGCTCCCCACTCCTCCACGCCCGCGTGATCCGCACGCCGCGGCACGCGCCCACGTCGCGCACAAACACGATCAACGCGGCCGGGCTGCAGTGCCTCGCCACGGTCAGCTCCCTGGATATCTCGCCAACTAACACGCATGCATGCACACACACAGACTCTACCCAGACACTATCTGGACATGCCCCAGATAATGGCCAGATATGCCCCATACACGCGCACACGCCCGCCACGGACTCGACCTGGGCGCGCTCACGCCGGTCGCCACCGCCCCGGACATGGCTTATTTCTAACACCAACGGCTGGCCCAATTTTCCAACTTGGCAAAGCCCTACGCGTCCAGACCGCGGAGAAAAGCATTTTTTTCCCTACTATACTTACCGTAAACACGGGCAGAAATGAACAACGGAGCCCGGCAGGCAGCATCGGCATCTCTCGGACGGATCCACGGGAGGCATGGGAGAGGGGAAGGAGATACGTACCGGCCGGCGTCGGCGAGCGCCAGGCCTCGTGTCCAGGGCGATCCGCCTCTCTAGCCGAGCCACGCTCACGCCGCCACCTCGGTCTCCTTGGCGACAGCGCGCGCGGCACCAAACTTGCATGCACGCGAGCCTTCCTCGATCCGGCCGGCGAACCATCACGGTCCAGCACGCGTACGTTCGTCTCCACCGACTCCCGCCGTCCGGTTCTCTCTTTTTTAACCGCGCCGCTGTACGGACCTAGGCGAGGTGCGCCGTGCCGTGCCGTCCTCGGGTGAAAGAATAGCGGTGGGGAAGGTACGCGTCCCCATTGGCGATCGATATGCATGCCTCCGCCCTCAAACCGCGTCCCGTAGACGAGAAGCTTTCGTCCGAGCGGCGAATGGCCGGGCTAGCTCTAGGCGCAAGGCACTTTGCCAACGAAATTTTTCGATGCCAAAACATACACTTATTCGTGAATAGAGGGAGTATGCTACAACGCGCCATGGTGACCTTTTTCTCTATATGTAGCCCGGCACCATTTTTATCGAAAAAGGCTTTCGCTCCGCTTTATATGTAGCCCGGCACCATTTTTCGACGCTACTACTAATTGTCCTATTCGTACTTGAAAGACTAATAGTAATCCCAAGACGAAGACAATCTTTCTATTCGAATTGGATGCACACAATATTAGTCTCTTAGTTGCGCCTTCGATATGTGGGTTGCGATGAACACCAAAAAGTCTTTGTGAGGGTTCCTCCTTCAGATCTGATGGCTGCTGCTGGCGGCTCATACTGGCCCGGTTCTGGGATGCAGCCGGAAGACTCTTTTGTGAGTTTTGATGGCTCTCACTCCGACTAGTTCGTCTTCGATGGTGAGATGCAATCTATACACGACGGCTTGACGCAGAGTGTATGATTGTGCAGCGATGCAGTAGGATTTCTGGATCAATGCACTTAGTCGCCGGGGTCGCGGAAAGTTGTTGCAACGATAACACTTGGTTGACTTTGATTTGATGGTGCTTCTTGAGTATCCAGTCTGAAGCTCCAAAGTAAAATAACCTTATGTATGTACCGAGTTGGTTTTACCTTGCAATGACGATGTTTTTGGGCAAAAATCTTGTTGAAGGACTTGTGGTATCAAAAGATTGTTGGTGCGGATATGGTCGTTGTTTTAGTTTGTCAATCATTGTTTTGATGGCTTTAGATATTTATTTATTATTATCGTTTAGGCATACTTTGGGTTTTTATATGACTTTGTCAATTTTACCCGCATGTTTATATGTATGTATGTATATAGGTTTTGAATCAATAAAATCCATCCTCTGTCGGAACGAAAGTGTGTTGGCACTTCGCCTGCAGGTGTAATAGACGCTGTGTACAGTACACTGCACCCGGCCGGCAGATCGACGGCGTACGTAGCAGCATGCAGCTCTACGTATCCGGAGAACGCCGAGGGATCATCCGCAGAAAGAAAAGCCAAGGACCATGTGCCGTACTGCTGCGCGTCTGAAAAGGCAACGTTCCCGAAGCAGCAGCAGGGCTGGCTGCCCCGGGCGCGCGTCAAAGGCTCAACCAAAGCTGCCCAGTGCAGTGCCCAGGCAAGGAAAAACCGGTGGTCAAAAGCCTAATCACCGTTGTGATGGTGCTGGACTCTTGTTCCCACGGAGCAGTGCCCCAGGCGATCCATGTGATCCTCGCTTTCGATCCATGAGCCCTTTTGGTTTGGTCTTGGACTCTTGGTAGCGTACACTCGTACAGCAAGTTGCAAAGCTGGACCAGTGTGAATCGTGCTGCTGCTCGCGCTCCTCTCGGTGGTTTCGCGGTAAATGCAGTAAAAAGTACCAGTAGTACTAGCAGCAGCGTTCACTACGTGTTTTCCTCCTCGTGATCGAGTTAGCTAGTGCTGATATGGGAGATCTCTCAGCCTGAAAAACGAGAATGTCATTTATACGTACTTGTTGAGCTGAGCTTCGACCAGGTAAACAAGGCTAAAATTAATCATGCAATGCAACAAACGTTGTTGTTGAGCTGAGCTTTCAAGAGGTTTTTTTTTTTTCGAAACGAGGGCAAAAGATTTGCCTCATCCATTAAATAAGGGGAGAATAGAGTTTTACAACTGATCCATGATCACGGCATGACAATTACTCACGTACAACAAGAAGCCCTAGTTTCTTAGCACCAGCGGTAACCCAAAGGTTGGCCTCGGTAACTATATTATTAAGAATGATCGGCGGCGGTGCACTCTTGTGACGACCTTTCAAGAGGTGATATACGTAGTAGTATAGTGATACTGATAGGGTGTAGATGAGGTCTATGACGACCTTTAATTTGAGTGTCTGAACTATTGTCCCAAATAGTGTATGGCCGCTGTTCTACGGGTTTCGGTTCAAAAAAAAGCATATGGCCGCTTCTTGTATATGATAGGCTGGTAGCACAGCACGCGCGCTCATACTGTTCAAACTTTAAGCAGAATGCCATCTGATGCGACATCCCCGATCCCCTGTTGAGAAGATTCAAAATACTATCCGCTGCGCACGAATGGATGTGGACCATATTATCATTACCGCAATGGAAGCAACAGTCGTTGATAGCAATCTTTAGCATTTGCTTATATATATGTCATCTTTGGGCCAGAACCAATATTCTTAACGTTCGGCAAACAGTGCATTTGCCTGCGTGCCATCTTCCCAGAGGAGCTGACAAGTTCGGCCAGTTACAAACGGCCGATCCACAGAGCGTTGGCGAATGTGATCCATCATGAGAAAAGCGCGCGCATGAAAACTGCACCGATCGAGCAGCCATAGAGGCAATCAACATAGCAAACATATGCTGCTCAGTGGACTCGTCTGGTTCCATTATGATTGAGATGTTACACTAGTACATGATCACTTCTCACTCAAGAGGGGAATAACCAGAACTTTTTTACCAAACGAATCCACATTACTACCTTCTTACAAAAGTGTAACTGAAAGATGAACACGCTAGTGGTACCATAATAACTGCGTAAGTATATATCCTAAATTAATCAACCTAGTAGTAATAACATTTGGTCAGGGGGCAAAATTTGCGTGCACAGATGGATCTGCACGCCGGACGCATACATACACATACTACTACCGAAGAAGTAAGAAGGTGGATTAGGAGAGTTGAGAGCTTCTTCTCGATTGCTAGCTGAATCCAGAGCTTCGCCTGCTATCACATTTCAGCAGATGGTCGCCGCTAGAGGAGCCAGAGCCCGGAGATGAGAGGTTTTCTTGTAGCTAGCTGAATCAGTTGTGCTTGGGCGTGCGCCGCTTGACACGGGTGTAGTCCATGGTCATGTAGGACCTCATCTGCATCCTCTCCTCCGCCCACTGCTCCCCGTGCGTCCTTCTGTCGTGCAGCCTGATAGCACCTTCACCATCCACAAGAACAAAACACAACAAGTTTCAGAACTCACTCATCATCAAACAAATCGCAAACATTAACACTTCAGAATCCAGCGAAAGAAAGTTATAACAGATGACTTACCAACTCCTACCGCCTGGTGAAGCGATGAACCGACGACCACCATGAACACAAGAGCGACGAGCCTCACGATCGCACCCAGCAACCTCATGCCGTCTTGTGTCTTCTCCACACCCGTTGTGCTCTGCTCCTCTCAAGTGATTCTCACCTCAACCAGCTAACCTGCTGCACCTGAGTGTGTATGTGCATATATATAGCTGGTCAAGGGCATTGGAGCGAAGACAGCTCGCAAGTCAAAGGACAGGAGATTTACACGGCTCTGAATTTTAATACCTCCGTCCTGTCCCCCTCCTCCTCCGCGGCCTTGGTCCTCGCATCCGGCGGGAAGAATCTATAGTTCCTGGAGCTCCCCGGCCTTGTTTAACCTCCCCTGCCTTTCTGGGGCCGTGAGCTGATGATCAGCTAGTTTAATGGCGTCTCACGTGAGCTCCACTCCGCCGCGCCACATGGAATTTGTTTAACTAGCTCGGTCACGCGAATACCGAAGCCGTGATTAACTAGTGTTTAGTACTAGTGGAGTGGGGGATGTGGTTTTGAATTCATGAAAGGCGTTGCTAAGCATGGGTTTTGTTTCGAAGCAGCTTGATTCTTCAGTAGCCTCATGGCCTAGCTAGGTAGCCTGGATATCATCTGCTCAAGATTCCCATGCTGATTTGCTACGCTTCACTAGGATTGGAAATTACTTCCTCTGTAAAGAAATATAAGAGCGTTTAGATCACTACTTTATTAATGATCTAAACACTCTTATATTTCTTTACGGAGGGAGTATTTGTTGTGCATGCCATTGGTTGATTGCTGTGCTAACAATAGCTTAGCCTCATGGGATTGGGTGTCCTCATGGCAGTTTTTAAGCCGAAAAAGAGGCGGCGCTACTGCCTACTGAAACACTGATGCCGCTTTAAGTACCCTGATAGTTCGTGAAAGTGGCCACCTAGAGCTAGCCCGACAGTGATGGTTAGGATGGATGGATCATACCTTGATCGAGAGCAAACACTTTTTGGGATTTGGTTTCCTTTGCCTTTCTTTACTTGTCGTCAAGATCGGCATGCCACTCATGAACGCGGCATCATTGGGTAGCTAGTCTTCGTAGCTTCGTGTATTGTAGCTGGATTAGCCGTGCTCGCGTTGTCTTTAGCCGAAACAGGGGTAGAGTTGTTGCTGCCTATGGACACTTTGGTGCCCTGATACTTTGCAAAAGTGAGTGAAATGGGTCTGTGATGGGGATTGTCTGAGTGGATATGGCATGATACTGTCGCCATTTGCTGTATCAGAATCTTGAGATCACCTGCTCGTACTGTACTAACATGCCCAACATGGCCTGCATGTACATTTTGGGTATCCGTAGCCCTGTTTGTAGAACATTCCAGATTTCCAGTGTATAACAGTTACTAGTAAAGTTTTCAAATAAAAAACTTGTGGTAAAATCTTGACATTTAGTGATGGCAGCAAATTTTGAGTTACTGTATCATAGCATGATTTTGACTATTCAAAACGAGTACATCGGGGCTGATTATTAATATTGTGAATATAGCACAACAGTGGCTTGAATGTATTATTGAGTTGGTTGGAGGTTGAAATGCAGAAAAATGTTAATAGTAGAATAACTCTGACTGGGGTCTTTGTATTTGTTCTAAATGCATTTCCAGAAGGATGGAAGAAGGGAATACGTTAAGCAATATTTACCTGGCAAAGAATTAATCAGTTACGCCCAGTCTTATTGTGAGCTCAGTGAACTCTGTCACAATGTGCCATGTAAAAGAATTCAATTGCATGGAATAATCTGTTACATTGTTTGGACTAATATACATTCAAAGTTTTGGTTCAGCGCCAAATTTCCAGATTTTGTTGCAACGCTCTGCTGAAGTACAATCTGAAGCGAAACTATTTTTTTTTTTTTGAGAGAATCTGAAGCGAAACTAAACTGTCCCGACAAGCTTGTACTTCATGGAGCCCATCTCAAGGGAAACTAACCTGTCCCACAGGCTTCAACTTCATAGAGCTCGTCTGAAAGGACACAAAACTCTCTCAACAGCTTGCACTTCATGGAGCCCTATCAAATGGGCGTGTGTCGTTGTAGCATATATTCCACACAGCTTCAATTGCATCTTTTGCAGCTGTCTCTGAACAGTAAGGGTTGTTCTTGACAGATTCCAGCGAACGTCTTTTAACACATTCCTTCAGAAATGCAGAAAAGGTCACAGCAGACATAAACATTCAATTGGAAAATTTAAAATAAAAATAGGAAAAGTACGCTCATTAGCTAACAAGTCGAGAGCCACATGGAAACTGTAAAAAATACCAATAGTTAATACCAATAATGGTTATCTATATTTAATTATTCAAAGTCTGTAACTGCTAATAGAATTCGATTGAACTGAATAGGCTGTACACAAAGATGATGGATGTATGGAACTTGGAAGCTACAGAGACACTAGAGAAGACAGGATTCGCATAGCAAAGAGAGAATCAATGTCATATGTGGTATGAGCTCAATAACAAAAAGACAGCAAAAGGCAGTTTTGCTTTCTGTAAAAAAACTTACTGGCTCATGCCCCCTTATCTTCAGGAAGCCTTTCATCAGTTCACGTTTGTAATGGCAATTGCCACTAAGATGATTAGCTCGAATCTAAGAATGAACAGCACAGTGTAAGCCAATTAATTACCAATAGCTCACAACAAAACATAGGTTTATGTGGCACAGTAACATGCCAATAACTTCCATTTATATGACAAGTACTTCGATACCTCAGAGCAAGCATGGTGAGCGCAGTTCGTCCAGTCCATGTTCTTGCCAACACAGTCATCATAAGCATGTATTAACTCATGAATTATGGTCTGAGTTATCTGATCGGGATTTTCCATGTGATTACAACAAACTTCTATCTGGACATAAATAACTGGAAATTATTAGAGGAGTTCTCTCGTCAGTAATTCACTTGAAATAGAATACACAAGGAAAGATGTAAGGCCAATCGAAGAATTTTGAGGAAAATAATATACTCCCTCCGATCCATATTAATTGTTGCTGATTTAGTACGACAACTAATATGGATCGGAGTAATATACTATGAAGGACCAACAAAGAAAGAAAAAATACTATTGAGGGAAAACAACAAGACTGCTATAATGGTTAGCCGACAACTTGGTCCATACAATCTTAGTTAAGGGATAACCATACAATACATAATGGGAAAATATACCACGCAAACATTTGTTGTGGCTTATAGCGTGGCGCGCGGCGGAGAAGGAAAAGGAAGGCATGGCGAAGAAGGACGAAGAAGCGAGGGGGGAGGGGCTGCCCAGCGTTAAGCTCAACGGCAACGAGGTGGCTGATATCGGGGCATGGTGGCTCCCCCGACTTGCACCGCTGGAGGCGGCGGGGACAGACGGCGGACAGCAGTGCCGGCTGGCATTACAAAGATGGAGGAGAGAGAAGTGGGAGAGGGCAAGGGGGGAGGGAAGAGTAGCACATGTTAAGCTTCATGCACTAGCCAACGCAACCAAAAGTCCGAACTGATGGAAAGGGCTAGGCAATCCACATATACACTTCAACAACACTGTCCTGCGCGAGGCCGGAAGCGGACCAAGAGGGCATGAAGCATGAAGACCAAGGGAGACGTATTTAAGGTGATGATAGCATGAACGTCGCACTAAAGCCCGGTTCTTACATAAAATTGTTATGCTGCCAATATAACTGAAGTTTCATTGATCCAATACGCTACAAAATACACATAAAGCATGCAATTTTAAGTAGGCAAATAACTTATAGCAAATAAATTTAGAAACATAGCATCCGATCAACCTGTACTGATAACATGAAAACAGGAACCAGCTCGATCTACCTTTGTCGTAAATGTTGCTGACCGAGATGCAAACGTAAACTTTAAATAAAATTTAAAGATAAAACTCCAGCCACCTACATAAAGCAGATCAACCTATCTTTTACCTATAGTACTAAGAGCATCTCCAACAGATGGTGTATAATAGGGCACTCAAAAGCCTCTGAGTGTCCTGAGCATTGGGTGCTCTCAAATACTCTAGACGAACACTTCAACCACCGCCTTTGCAAATTTCTTGACACACAAGATTGAAGTGCTCTCTCCTATTACCAAGTGATCATCAATGAAATCTGCCGGAACACCATATGTCATCATGCATAATGATGTAGTCACCTTCTGTACAGTGCTATGTCCAAGATCTCCGCCGCAATTCCTCCTCTGCTCAAAGAACCGATCATGCTGCTTCACACAGTTGGCAATGTGAAGGAACAAATCCGGAGACATCCTAACCCGGCGTCGAAATTATCTCTCTGGATACACCAGATTTGGACCAAAATAGTTGAGCATCAGTCTATTGTGCCCATCTTGCCTCAACCTACGAATCACCTCAAGGCCAACAACGGAATCGCCATGCTTTGGCCTCTTGTTCTTATGCATGTACATCATCCTGATCAAAGCAATGTCCTCGTCTTCATTCATCTCATATTCTTCGGAGGAGGAACATCCCATGGAGAGGACTCGAACGAACTCATTTACAACACAACATTTTCCATTACAGCCTACTCCTATATCACAACCAAAAAAAACAAGAAACGATTTTTTTTTACCTTTGAGGCTTTTGGTCGAACACCTAGTGCGCAAAGAGGAGAAATCCAGACGGCTGCTCGTCAGGGCCAAGGTGGTCGCCGCGCCGGCTAGGAATGGCCAAGGGTGGTCTTCTCGAGCCTCCGTCGTCGCCGCGCCGTCCGAAAGCCAAAAGCTCCAGGCGGTCAAGTGGTGGTCGAGGCAGCCGCTAATCAGCCTCAACGGTGAGCAGTGGTGCTGCGGTGACCATTAAGGGCAGCGAAGGGGCGGCAAATGGCCAGAATCAGCGCAATCCGAGGCGGCGGCGGATCCCGAATCGACGACAGTAGCAGGGCTGTTGCGGCCGTCCGGAACGGCGGGATTGGGCCCTGGAGTCACGGCTGGGCCCAGGGAGGACGGCGGGCTCGCGGCTGTGGCATGGAATGGCAAGATCCCGCCGGCGGTGGTCGCGTGGGAGAGGCGGGTGCGACGGCGGGAACTTTAAGCGTGACAGTTGATCTGCGCGCGGCTGCTGACATACTTTGCGGTAGCCGGCTGGAGTGCAGCAAATATGCAGCACTTGGGGCCAAAATATGGAGCTGCTCAAAAAAAAATTGCAGCACCATTTGCAGATACATCATCTGCTGAGGAACTGTTTTTGGGTCCAAATGGCCTAAAAAGCAGTTTTTTGGGCACTTGCCCTATTGTACATCATCTGTTGGAGATACTAACACCTGAGAAAAATTCACAATTTTGGTTGTTCTTCCAAGTGAATGCTCTCAAGATTCAGTCAGGACAATTATCTCCTCAACCAAATCTTGACAACCAAACAATATCCTAGTTAATCCTTTTGCTAAAACATGTATCCAAACAACAAAAGCGCTGTAATTTACAAAATTAGAGACCATAGTACGCTCAATTTGCACGAATTGTTATGACTTATGAACAACCGCAGACATTTCCGATCTCCAAACATAGCGGCAATGCAAATTATTAGATTGCCAACAACCCATGTAAGTGAGTGCCAACCATAAAGCAACGATAGTAAGGGGGGAGGGAATGAAAGAACAGCATACCCCCTCGCGGCTTGCGTAGCCCCCGGCAGAGGCGCAGGTGGCAGCCCGGATCAGCATCGGCCACACGGTGCACCCGGCTTTCTCCATCCGCTCCCTCAGGAACCGCACCATCGGATCTACCCACCAAAATCGACAAGGCGAGTCAGGGGATGGAGTTCACAGACACGTCGAGAGGAAGAAAGAAACGGCGGTGGGTGAGTAGAGGCGTAAGCAAGCGCGTACCTTTGAGAGCCGAGCGGACGCCGTCGACGCACTCCTCGTGCGGCATGATATGCCGGGGTACGGGAGGGTCAGAGGCGGAAGGTGCCTCCACTCTGGTGGTCTTCTGTGGGACGCTGCCGCCGTCACCCGCGGCCGCCGCCATTGTTTTCTACCTCTGCCGGCGGCAGCGTCGTGGGCTCCGGAGGCCGAGAAGACAGAGGGGGTTTAGGTCTTCAGAAAGTTCGGATCTCTAGCGACTGATCCCTTCGGGACGTGCAAAACTGGATGGGCCGGAAGGTGATTGGGCTAAGCAAGAAAGGTAATACTGGGCTGCGCGATGTAGGCGCCCCTATGTCTCGCCTTCAGCGAGTCTAAGACTCGCTGAAGGGGGCGGGCAAGGTGAGACGGCCCACGCGCCCGGGAAGCCATAGCCTGTATTTCTTTTTTTTATGTTTTATGTTTTCGTTTTTAGCTTTATTTTTTTGGTTTCTACTTTAAAATATTCTAATATATATATTGCAAAAAAACACTCTATAAAAAACATTTGAAAAATGTTGAACAAGTATTTAAAAATGTTGAATAAGTATTTGAAAAATGTTGAAAGCGTATTTGAAAAATGTTGAACAAGTATTTGAAAAATATTGAACAAGTATTTGAAAAATGTTGGACAAGAATTCGGACAATGTTGAACTTGCATAGAAAAATTGTTGATCATGTATTAAAAAAATGAAGACATTTTTTTATCATGTATATAAAAATGTTAATCAAGCATTTCAAAAAAATGTTGAGCAAGTATTTGAAAAATATTAATCAAGCATTTGGTAAATGATAAATGTGCATAGAAAAAATGTTGACCATGTATTAAATAAATGATGAAATTTTTTGATCATATATATAAAAATGTTAATCAAGCATTTAAAAAAATGTCGAACAAGTACTTGAAAAATATTATTCAAGCATTTGAAAGGAGTTAAATGTGTACAGAAGAAATGTTGACCATGTATTAAAAATTGATGAAATTTTTTCATCATGTATATAAAAATGTTAATCAAGCATTTGAAATAATGTTGAACAAGTATTTGAAAAAATGTTAAATGTATATAGAAAAAATGTTGATCATGTGTTAAAAAAGTGTTAATTGTGTATTTGAAAAATATTAATCAAGAATTTTAAAATGTTTAGTGTGTATAGAAAAAATGTTGACCATATATTTTAAAAAATGATAATCTTGTATTTGAAAAAGGTGAATCAAGCATTTGAAAAAATGTTGAAAATGCGCGTAGAAAAACTGTTGACCATGTATTTAAGGAATATTAAATTTGTATTGTAAAAATGTTAAAGGTGTATTAGGAAAATGTTCTTGGCATATATGAAAAAAAGAAAAAAGAAACGAGAAGAAGTAAGAAAACCAATCAAAAAACGAAAAAAAGAAAAACTAAACATAGAAACCGATGAGAAACGAGAAAGAATAAACAAAACCGAAGAAAAAAGGGAAAACCTAGTGAAAACCGAGAAAAAAATAAAGAAGACCAAAGAAAAAAATCAATAAAAGCGGAGAAAAAACGATGAAAAAACAAACGAAAAAAAAATCATGGAAAAAACGGAGAAGAAACCGTGGAAACCACGACTCGTTTGGACTTTAGTTGCCTCATCCTACTGTGTCATGAATCAAAGGCTTGTCTAGTGGTCAGGCGCGGTTTCTCTAAAGCTGGAGACCAGGGATCTATTCCGTGGCGTGCTACATTTTCTCTTCATGTTTTTCGTTTTACTGTGAGTGTGCGTGAATGGGCCGACCCGATTAGTGTAGAGCCTTCAGCGAGTGATCCTTTCATCTCGCTTAAGGCGAGATATAGTCATCGCGGCGATGTAGGGAGGCGTTGGCTCTCCTTGCTAGCGATTTATCTCTCCATCACTAAAAAAAATGAGCGGCTATTTGTAGGTCGCCTGATTTTCTAGGTGCAAGTCATTTTTTTGGGGCATGGACTGCTAGCATACTTTGTTTTGAGCTCGTTTGTCATATAGATTGTGTTTATCTAGTTGCACATTTAAATAACCTATTTTATCAGTATTGACCTAAAATTTAAAAGTTAAGCTTAAATTTTGTTTGTGGCCTATGTTAAAGTTGCGCCATCGTGGTAGTTCGAGACAAAGCTCATGACTCGTGACAACATCTACACATGTATCCAAAGGGTCTTGTTGTAATTTTCTATTTTGTTTGTGGCCTATGTTATAAAGTGAACTGTACTCTGTTGAGCCTTTTTTGAATGTTAGCTGAAGAGCTGCCAAATCCATTGATTAGAAAGGAGTGTTACAAGTAACAACCTCGAGGAGGAACGCACCGCATAATGCAAGTGCCAAAAAAGAAAAGAAAAAGAAAAGAAATGTTGCCGGTTTATTGAGGAACACCGAGCGAAAACTTAAACATCACATAGCTAGACTAAGCCAAAAACACCACAATACATACAACACGCCAAAAGACCAACAGCCCATAACACACCTTGTCGGGCACTCAAGCGCCTTCGTTGCTGCCAGAGTGCACACCAAAAAATGTTGTATCATTCTGGGCTGGACAAGCATATCCGTGAAGCCCAATGACATCCAAGAAGAAAGCTATGTCCGATAGAGCAAACATACGTCACTCTGATCCCACGAGGTTGCCTGCATAACCCACCTGACACTGCTTGCATGTGGAGGGTACTCCTGCTACCTCCACGGAGATGTCACGCTAGTCACAACCGACCACCTCCACGAGCTCTGAGTCCAACTCCAAGGTGATGCCGAGAAACACAACGCCCAGCAAAGCCAATAGCAACATCATCATCCAACCCAGGAGACCGGATCTAGGGTTTCCCCATAGCATGATGGGGAAGGGAAGGAAAGAACTGCAACATTGATGCCTCCAGCAAGGAAACGATGCCTATATCGTCATCGACTATTTTGGTCGCAGCCTGAGTACAGCTTTCGCCAACAGCCTCACTCGCCCAAAACCATGACCCAGCGAGCCCATCCTACCTTCCACCTTCACGATGCGCAAGCACCACGTCACTCTCGCCCTTGCGCAACCTAGAGATGGCACGCAACAAGGACCCCGACAATGCACCACTTGCGCGCGGCAGCTCAGGCCCGATCGCTGACGCACTACACCGACGCATCCTCTTCTCACCAGATCTGGGCAACCCAAGCCATTGCGCGACATCTAGGCGCCAAATCCGGGCCGCCTGAACACCCAATGCGCCAGCACAATGCCTCCCTGCGCAGCCATGCTGCACCACCACGCACCCTCGCATGCCCACGCCAGGGAACACAAGCCAGCCAACACCACGTTGTCGCTTGCCGTGCCGTCCCGAGCAGGAATCCACACGAGCTCCTGCCGAGACCACCGACCCATGCTACCTAGCCCCGAAACGGGATGTTGAATAAAGCCCCACCACCGCCGAGCCGCGCGGGCTTTGCCGACGATGGCAAATGGAGGAGGGCTGGTGGTGTGGTGCTGGTGGCGGCATCTAGGGTTTAGGGCATCTCCAACGGCAACCCGCAAAAAACCTCCCACATCCGTCCGCGGACAAGGGGGACCAGTCCACGGACAGGGATGCGGGAGGATGCCATCCAACGCTAGCGGCATACATTTCAAACTTTTTTTCAACAAACCGGATGAAATTCGTGCAAACACGTCCGGATTTCATACAAACATGACAGATTTCATACAAACACGGCCGGATTTCATTATATTTACATCAACTAAGTGGTGCTAGTCCGGCTTTGGAGGTATAATTAATACCTAATCTAAATGGCCGCCCGCGGATCCCTATGTCTTCCTCATGTCCGGCAGCCCGATCACCGGACTGCCGGGAGCCCCGGAGGAATATGCTTCAGCGCAAAGGACGGCTCGCTTCCCCACCGC
Organism: Elymus sibiricus; assembly: GCA_039707655.1. Classification (NCBI taxonomy): domain Eukaryota; kingdom Viridiplantae; phylum Streptophyta; class Magnoliopsida; order Poales; family Poaceae; genus Elymus; species Elymus sibiricus. The sequence goes on from CM077666.1 coordinate 354,492,603, forward strand.
TCATCGGAGCGGAACCCTCGGTTGATGCTTCAGCGGGAGGGGAAGGGGGCGCCTCCGCTTCCCCGGAGTCCATGCGGGAGCGACGACGGTCCTCACAAGAGAAGAACCGGGCAAGACACCTGCTGTGTACACCGGCGTCGCCTCGGCGGTGGCCTTCATGGGATCCAAGCGGTGGCGGCCTCCCGTGTTCTACTTCTCCTCGACGAAGGCGGCGGACGTGAAGGCGCTAGCCACCGACTCGTCGCTCTCCGCGCACCCGACTTCTGTCTCTGCCTGCATGACGCGGTCGCAGGCACGGGAGGCGCGGTACGACGCGGCGTCGTCGCCGCCGTGCTCCCCTTTGGGCCGCCATGCTCCCCGCCGTGCCGCCGTGCTCCCCGCCGTGCCGCCGTCGAGCTGGCCTGGAGCGGCCATTTGCTGAACCACGCGCCGGCTTCGGCCGGCAACTGGCTCCGTCGGGCTACGCGAGGGAGGTGGCGCTGCGAGCTGCCTCGCTCGTATCCGGCCGGCTCGGCGGGCCACCCAGCCGGCTTGTATGCCGGAGAACTGCTCTTCGGAAGCCATCGGAAGAGTGAAGGAAATGGTGGAGGAGGAGATGGGGGAGGGGGGAGGGTGCTATTCTTGCCCGGCGCCTGGCCTCGTTTAAATAGAGGGCGGAGGAGAGGAGCTCGGCCGGCGATGCGTTTAATGTCGGCCCCCTGATGAACGAACGTGTGGCCGGAGTAGGTTTCTCGACTTCCACGCGGGTTTAATGGAGTCGTTTGAATGCGGTGAAGAGGTGTGTTCAACCGGGAGTGCAGCGGGCGGCGCCCTCGGCCGGTGCGCCGCATCAATGGCGGAGGCAGTGCGAGGTCGCGTCCACCCTGAGCCGCCTTCAATGCGGAGCGGCGCGCTCTATAGCGGCATGAATGCGAGCAGATGGCGCCGGACAGGAACGCGCGCGAGCAAGGGAGGAGGGGTTTCGGTGGGCTAGGACGGTCAGAAGCATGCTTGGGATCGATCCGGACTCCCGCAAACCTCCCGCACTTTTGTCTCTGGTTTGCGGTAGATATCGCGTTCGGACCGCTCCGTGAACCGATACAAGTCGGCGTTGGATGGCTTAGGTGGTCCGAACAACGCGGCCCTGTTGGAGATATGCCCTAGAGGCAATCATGTATGATGATATTTCCTATGTGTTTATGAATAAAGATAGTCCTTGGACATTATCAATGATGTGTATCAGCAAGTACGTGACTTGTTTGTGGGACTATGCATTGTATGATGACTGTCCAAAAAGGTCCCTAGTCGAAAGGGTTGTGTGGACGCTTAGCCGACTAGACTAGCATATGACACGGTCGATGGCTCGGTCTCACTAGCCATGGAGCATTGGATGCTAACCGGATAATATGGACTCGGAAGGATCTGGTCGGATTCGACATAGTCGGATCCGAGTCGAGATAAGGTCCGAGTCGAACAGACCCAACTATGAGATGCAGCGATATGTCATCTGTGAGTCTCTAGTACAACATACGTTCTATGTCCTAAGACCTGAGCTGGCGCATGCACTCGGGATGGTGACAGACTTGCTTTGGGCTGACCAAACGCTACTCCGTAACTGGGTAGTTATAAAGGTAGGTTTCAGGCTTGTCCAGACCCATGCTGCGAGATATGGTCGAGCAAGATGGGATTTGCCCCTCCGATCAGGAGAGATATACCCTGGGCCCCTCGTGTGATCCGACCAAGATAAGCATGGCCATGCGACAAGGATTATGAGATAATCCGGTTTGTGGTCGGCATCACTAGAACGAGAAAGAGGTCGGGCTAGCACAAGGATGACAGATTCGCCTTGAGCCCGACAACATATATCGTGTGGCAAAGGGAACAGAAGTGTGACATGTTGTACAGGTTCGCCAACCGGCTTCATTGTCTACTTGGTGGTCGGCACGCCTTGTTAGAGGCCGCTACCAACCGAGCAGGTCGGAGGTGATCCGAACTGCGACCGAGTCGACTTGAACCTAAGGGGTCGCGCGCTTAAGGGAAGGAACCTGTGAGGTTGGGTCCTACTCCACGAGTCAGATGTGATCCTACTCGGATTCGGATCCAGGCCGAACAGACTTTGGGCTTTAGGATCCGTGCGAGGCCCAAGTGTTGAGCCCGTGACGGATGCCTATATATAGTGGAGGTGCGGCACACTCATTTGGTTGATCGCTTCGGCGCCGTCATTAGGGCTTTGCATGTGTTGCAACTAGCCACCTCCACTCGCCGCCGACTGTGTGATCGGACCTGAAAGTCCGCCACACGGTGTTCCTCCTGCACGCGCGGATACCGTTAGAGGCGGTGCACTTGCGCCGCTCCGGCGAACCTGTTCGTGGGATTCGATCGGCTACGTGGATGATCGACAAGGAGGAGACGACTCCGGAGACGCGCTACCCCAACTCTACTTCCACTGCACGGCACTGCGCGTCTAGTGGTAACGATCCGTGATCCATTCCCGTAGCATGTTCCTGGTTGTTCTGCGCGTAGGAAAATTTTAATTTGCAGTCGACGCACCCTACCGTAGAACCCAACAGGTCCGAACGGATGCGGCCGGTTTGCGGGTCAGCCTGGGAGATGCCCTTACTTCCGGGCCGCACATGGGAGTCTTCAAGCAAGTTGTGCGACTCCTTTATGCCGATTGTGCTAATGGTGCGGTGCAGGGTTTTTTGACCCCCCCCCCCCCCCCCCCCCCCCCAAAAAAAAGTTTGGACCTGATCATTCATATTGTGAACAGAGCAAGAAAGTGGCTCCAATGTATTGCTGAGTTGGTTTGACGGTTAAATGCAGAGAAAATGTTGTTAGTGGAACTGACTGGAATCTGTGTATGTATGAGTTCTAAATGCATTTCCAAAGGGCTGAAATTTCAAAAAGGAAGAATAATGGAAATATCTCAAGCAATACTCCCTCCGTCCCGATTTACTTGTCGCGGAAATGGATAGAAATACATCCATTTCTACGACAAATAATTCCAGACGGAGGGAGTATTTAGCTGGTATAAAGAATTAATCATTCACACCCAGTCTTATTTAGAGCTTAGTGAACTCTGTCACGATAGGCCATGTAAAACAATTGAATTACATGGAATAATCCGTTGGATTGTTTGGACTCATATCATGGCATTCAAAGTTTTGCTCTAGCACCAAATTTCCAGATTTTGTTGCAACGCTTTGCTTTAGTACTTCATGGAGCCCGTCTGAGGAGATACTAAACTGTCCCACAGGATTACACCTTTTTTTTTTTTTTTTTGACAAACACAGGATTACACTTGATAGAACCCGTCTGAAAGTTAACAAAACTGTCCTGACAGCTTGCACTTCATAGAGCCTTATCAAACGGGCGAGGGTCGTTGTAGCACATATCCCACACGTTCTCAATTGCATCTTTTGCAGCTTTTTCTGAACAGTGAGGGTTGTTCTTGACAGAAAGCAGCGCACGTCTTTTGACACATTCCTTCAGAAATGCAGAAAACGTCACAGCAGGCATAAACATTCGATTGGCAAAATAAAAATGAAAATAGGAAAATCACGCTCATTAGATAACAAGTCAAGAACCACAGGGAAACTGTAAACAATTTCAATAGTTACCAATAGTGATTCACTATATTTAACTATTCAAAGTTTGTAACTTGCTAACAGAGAACCAATGCCATATGTGGTATGATCTGAATAACAAGACAACAAAAAGGCTCTTTTGCTTTTGCCAAAAAAAAAAACTTACTGGCTCATGCCCCTTTATCTTCAAGAAGCCTTTCATCAGTTCACGTTTGTAATGGCAATCGCCACTAAGATGGTTAGCTCGAATCTAAGAATGAATAACACAATGTAAGCCAATTACAATAAGTCACAACAAAACATAAGTTTCTGCGGCACAGTAACATGCCAATAACTTCATCACTACCTCAGAGCAAGCATGGTGAGCGCAGTTGTTCCAGTCAATGTTCTTGACAACACAGTCATCATAAGCATGTATTAACTCATGAATTATGGCCTGAGTTATCTCATCTTGCTTTCGCATGTGATTACAGCAAACTCGTACCTGAACACAAATAACTGGAAAATATCAGAGCAGCTCTCTCATTAATAGTTCACTTGAAATAGAATCCACAAGGAAAAATGTAAGGCCAATCAGAGAATTTTGAGAAACTAATATAATAGGTCAGGCAATTGCACTGGCTTATGCTTGTTGCTAAGAGCATCTCCAACAGCAGCCCTATAATAGGGCACAAAAAAAGTGATTGGAGTAAAATTTGGGGCACCAAAAAATTGTTTTTAGAGCACCAGAAAATGTTCATCTCCAACAGCTGCCCTCAAATTGCTGCCCCAAAATACATCACGTCTGTCTTTTTGTGGGTGTCCTATTTTAGAGCAGCTGTTGGAGCAGCGTTTTTCGCACAAACTGATGTAAAACAGCCGTTTTTTATGGTCCTACATGGTCCCCCACTTCCCTAAAATTTTGTGGCGGCCGGCCGGCTGCACTTGGTGTTGTATTTTAGGGCTGCCCAAAAAAATTTGGAGAAAATTTTACAAATAGGGCAGCTGTTGGAGCTGCGTTTTTGGGCTAAAAAGTGGACCACGGCTGCTGCCCTATTATATGGCTGCTGTTAGAGATGCTCTAATATAGTAGTATTAAGGACCTCTCAAAAGAGAAAATGTTATTGAGGGAAAAGAACAAGTTCCATTGATCCAATATGCTACAACATACAAATAAAGCATGAAAATTTGAGTAGGCTAATGAACTCATAGCAAATCAATCTATAAAAAAATAGCAAATCCTGTCAACATGTACAGATAACAAGAAAACAGGAACCAGCTCAGCCTACCCTTGCTGTAAATGTTGCTGACTGAGGTGCAAACGTGAACTTTACATACATTTCAAAGACAAATTCCATTCACCTACATAAAACAGATGGACCTGTCTTTTGAACACTTCAGTTCAAATATTTAACACCCAAGTAAGATTCACAACTTTGGTTGTCCTACCAAGTGAATGCTTTCAAGATTCATACAAGACAACTCCTCACCCATATCTTGACAACCAAATATTATCCTAGTTAATCTTTTGCTAAAACATGTCCCCAAACAACAAAAGCACTATAATTTACAAAAGTACAGACCATAGTACACTCTGGTTTGCACGGACTTGTTATGATTTGTGACAACCGCAGACACTTCATAGCTCCAAACATAGCGGCGACGCAAATTATTAGATTGCGATTGTAAGGAACTGGTAAACCAAAGAAAGAAGAGTAGACTACCACTAGCCCATGATCGCTCTCGCGACACCTGTCGCCTCCTCACCACCTACCCCTGTCCACCGCCCAGCTCACTGTGCTTCTCCCCGCTCCAGTGAAATCCACCATAGGTCCTCTCGGGTGTTCTCTCCCCTACCTCGACATACCCTCTCGCCTCGCTGAGGAGTGGGTCTCGGGGTTGCGCTTGGTGTGACTCCTGCGAGATCTGGTGATTTGAATCCTGGGCTCCCCAAGTGATCCCCAGGGAGAATCTATGGATCCGCATGGGAGGGGGAGGCAACTGACGGGTCAGGAGCTCTTAGCGCTGATGGACGCGGTAGCTCGCGCAGATCGAGCAGCGGAGAAGATCAGGCTCAAGCTAGCTTCATGGATTCTGGACAGGACTACAGTGGAGTGAAGTCGCTTGTTCCAACAGGGCAAAGCACTGACACCGGAGCAGATTCTGGCATGGGCTACGGAAGAGGCCATGTCGACATTCAGAGTTCAGCAAGCACGATGGAGGCTGTTCAGGTTAGATTAGGCGTCTTCAATTTGCCGCCATGTTCTCTCCTCTACCTCGGCATACCCTAACACCTCATTCAGGAGTGGGTCTCGGGGTTGTGCTTGGCGTGTCTCCTGTGACATATGGTGATTTAAATCCTGGGCTCCCTAAGTGGTCCCCAGGGAGAATCTGTGGATCCGCGTGGGAGGGGGAGGCAATTGACGGATCAGGAGCTCTTAGCGCTGATCACGCAGATCGAGCATCGGAGAAGATCAGGCTCAAGCTGGCTACGCGGATTCTGGACAGGGATTACAGTGGAGCGAAGTGGCTTGTTCCAACAAGGCAAAGCACTGACAGCGGAGCAGATTCTGGCGCGGGCTGTGGAATAGGCCACCTAGACATTCAAAGTTCAGCAAGCACGATGGAGGCTGTTCAGGTTAGATTAGGCATCGTGGAATTGCCGGCAGGGACGATGGAGGGTGCATTTGGGTTCTAAGTCAATTCCTGCAGTAATTAGGGATTTTGATTGTTCTGGGGCTACAGAGGATAGTGCTGCAATCTGTGATTTGTTGAGAACATCTCCAGGTGCTCGACATATTGCTGGCCATATGGTTATGTTGGGATCATGTTTGCGGATTCGCCATTGTTGGTCCTTGATGACTCTGCCGGTTTCCAATTCAAAGGTTGCTGGCGCGGGCGAGGAGAAGGCTATCGCGAGGGTTTCCGGATGTCAGGGTCCCTGTTAAGACGGCCCCACTGCCCAGAAGAGACTCGCAAGACCGTGCACGCAGGCCCAACATGCGGCTCACTGGGCCGGAGTGAGTGGTCGCGTCGACACCAGCTACTTAAGCCGACTCCACTCGCTGAGGGCGAGTATCCAGAGGATCAAGGCAGAACCGGCGGCGGCAACCCTAGCTATCTAGTTCCTTTCGTTCCCCACCTCAAGAACTCCAATTCATGTAACCGTGATCTATATAAGCTACTACTTCAGAGAGCTATATTAGATCGATCCAACATATCCTGTTCCTTACACTTGGTATCAGAGACATCGGTCCTCGGATCGCTTCCACTGGCGCAAATCATCGAAACCCGTCGAGTTCGTCAAGGTCGCCTGCAGCTCGAGGCCATGGATCCCTCCATCAAGACCTACCTAGACTCGCTGAAGAATTCTCTCGACGCCAACACGGCGGCGATGCAGGCCCAGTCCACGAAGATCGACGACATGTTGGCTTGGCGTCCCGAACTGGAGCGACGCGTCGATGATCTCGCCGCTGCAGTCTCTGATCTGCAGCAGGCGCGCGTCCAGGGTGCACCAATAGACGCGGAGGAGGCGGCCAAGACTGCTTCGTCACACCCGCCCGCGACGAACGCTGACTCCAAGGCACTCGCTCCGGTGCGGCGGCGCCGCTCCATGGGTCAATGGACCACGGCGACTTCGATATTACACGGGGGTTGCCGACGGCGTCATTCCAGACACCGCCGCCACTCCCGGGCAACAGTCAGATCGATTCTCAATCCCCAGTTCCTGTTCTCTCACCCTTTGCCCATGCTAGTCAGATGTTAGCGGGATTGGGTCAAGCCCATCCATCGATCACGTTTCCTCAGTTCACTGGCGAAAATCCACGGCTGTGGAAGACGCTATGTGAACAATACTTTACCATGTTTGGAATTCATAGCACTTTTTGGGTTCCCATGGCATGTCTGAACTTTTCAGGCACAGCCTCGGTTTGGTTACAGTCTCTGCAAAAGAAAATCCAACAGTATGATTGGGATTCATTCTCCACCTTACTTTGCACTAGATTTGGGAGGGATAAGCATCAGTTACTGATTCGGCAATTTTACACTGTCCATCAAACTACTACTGTAGCTGCTTACATAGAGCAATTTGAATTGATTATCAATCATTTGAGTTCTTATTCCGATACTATTCATCCATACTACTACCTTACTCGTTTTGTGGAAGGGCTGCGACCGGACATTCGCGCGGTGGTGATGGTGCAACGGCCGCCGGACCTCGACACGGCGTGCTCGCTCGCACTACTCCAAGAGGAGGTGGTCGATGGTGCTTTTGGGGCCACAACACCAACACTGGCGCCCAAACCACCTGATCTGTCGCCCCGATAATAAAGGAATGAAGAAAATAGCTGTAGATTATTATAAAGATCTTCTTAGAGTAGAACCTAGACCTGAGATTTCTCTCAGAAATGATTTTTTAATGTAGATGAACAAATCTCTAGTACAGAGAATGTCTTGTTAGAAGCAATTTCTAATGAGGAAGAAATTAAATAGGCAGTTTTTGGTTCATATGTTGATGGTGCACCTGGCCCTGATGGCCTTCCTTTTGTTTTCTTTCAATCCTTTTGGGATATAGTTAAGCAGGATTTGATTAATATGTTTGAGGCTTGGTATGCTCAGGAATTGGACATCTTAATATTAAATTTTGCTATGATCACTTTAATCCCTAAAGAAAGCGATGCTAGAACTATGAAGAAATTTAGACCAATTAGTTTACTTAATTGTTGTTTCAAGATCTTTACTAAGGTCTTTGTTCGAGTTGTATATATTTCCCGCATAATATACCCATTGTAAAAGGGTTTCCTACATATTTAATTTACCACACATGCACATGTAAATATATCTGACCCATGGCCACCTGGAAATACAAGTTACATATTTCCCAACATGGTATTAGAGCCCTTGGTTATTTCTTTCACACGCACAACTCTTGCGGATTCAATCTCGTGTTGTCGTCATCCTCTCTGGCAGGCTCTTCCTCTCGATCCAATTCACGTCGCCGTTGTTGACTTCCCAAGGACACATGTCTTCATATCGTGTCTGGGAGATCCTCACGGTCGCTGGTGCCATCTCCCTCCTCAAGCTGGTGCGCCTCCTCCAAATCAAAGCCAGACGCACCTCCAGATTGACAACCGCCGCCCTCCTGCTAGCCAGCCCGCCGCCACACCCTCCTGCCCTGTCACCACTGATGGCAATCATCCGGTCGCCGTCCGGTGACCTCCCGCCAGTCAACTTCTCCACCCGCGCTCGGCCTCTGTTTCCTGTCGATTCAAGGCTACGTCTATTCGGTTGACTTGACTTGTTACCAAAAAAACAGGTGCAATGTGTTGTAGTGGGCTTTTACCTTGTGGAGTCTTGGCCCATGTGGCCCAACTGGAGCTGATATATATGCTGGTCTCCTGCACAGGAAAACCTAGAAGGCTGAATCGTTTCCTCCACTCCACAACTGGGTCCAAGGCTCATGGCGGCTGCTCTGCTCCTAGGTTAGTGCTGCTCCATTTTCAACATGGTATCAGACCCAGGATCGGCGGAGGCAGCGGCGCTGGCAACGATCACGACGGCGGCGACTAGAAGGGAGGCGCAGAAGGTGGAGGCAACTGGAGGGAAGCTAACTGCTTTCCCCAAGGCGTGAGGAGGCTTGGAAGCAGTGGATCTGCTGCAGGAGGCAGTGGATCCGGTCAGGTGTCAGGAGGACACTTGTGTGCTGACGAGAAGCTGCTGCTGGACTGCGGTCTAAAGGTACTCCTGGTTTCTGCTGAGTTGCGTTTTTCCTGTATCGAAGAGAAGTGGAGTCTGCTAGTTGTTGGGTGTGAAGAAGATGGCGGAAGAACTTGCTAAAGCCATGGACAAGCTCGCTGACATCATAACAACGAGAGTGGTGGCAGCTGGAGAGAAGGCAGCCGAGGAGAATGCTGCTGCGAGGGCTACTGCGGTGGTGCCTCATGCTGAGATGGTGCAGAAGCTTGAACTATCACCTAACGAAGTCAAGCTTGAAGGGGTGGAGAACTACCTGAGGTGGTCACGGAGAGGAAGGCTGATCCTCAGAACCAAGTCTCTGGAGGGTTACGTGCTTGGGGAAGTACGGGAGCCTGAAGATAAGAAGGGAGAAGAGTGGAGGAAGTGGAGTGTGACTGATTCTTTGGTGATGAACTGGCTGCTAAATTCATTGACATCCTCTGTTGCTGCCTCGGTTGAAGACCTGCCTACTGCTGCTGAGGTATGGGCTGCGTTAGCTAGTATGTACTCAGGGAAGGGAAATGTCATGTTGGTCTCCAAAATTGAAGACACTGTGCATGATCTCACTCAAGGTGATAGGACTGTAATGATGTATGTTGAAGAGCTGAAACATCTGTGGGCTGATTTAGACTATCTTGCACCTCTTGTGTTGCCACATGCTGAGTGTGCAGTGATAGCTAGAAAGTGGGTTGAGGATAGGCGTGTTCTCAAGTTTCTGAAGGGGCTGGACTCCATGTTTGAGAATAGAAGGGCTATCTTAATGCAACAAGCTGAGCTGTTGTCACTAAGAGATGCCATTGCTGCTATAGCACAGGAGGAGACTAGGCTGAAAGCTGTGGAGCGGTCAAAGGTGGCTTCCAGACCTGCTTATCACATAATGAATAGGCCTGAGACAAGAGACTGCTACAAGTGTGGGCTGAAAGGGCATCTCAGTTACCAGTGTACAGGCCCACCGAAGAGAGACAACAGAGGCAGAGGAGGTTACAGAGGCAGCTACAGAGGAGATGGCAGGGGATACTATCGTGGAAGCAACAACAGGGGCAGAAGTGCTCCAAGTAGCTATAACAGCTACAATCGCTACCAAGGAGAGGCCAGAGCGAATGTATCTGTCATGAGTGAGGGTCAGTCCAGTTCTTCTCACAGTCAAGACATGAGAAATGAGCAGCAGGGTCAGGACAAGAGGAACGAACAGCAGGCAGAGACAGCGTTTGGTGACTTTGCTCATTTTGTGTACTCTGATGAAGGTAATGAAACTGCATCTGTTGATGTTCATAGGGCTGGTGTAGATTGGGTTTTAGACTCAGGGGCATCGAAACATGTAACCGGCAACATTAGAGAGTTTGAATGCTATCAACAGCACTCCCAATCGTACAATGAAACTATTCAAACTGCAGATGGTACTGCACAACCTATTAAGGGGGTTGGGGCAGTGCAATGTACTCCAAGTATTAAGTTGGAATCAGTTTTGCATGTTCCAGCTTTCCCAGTTAGTCTAGTGTCATTGAGCGCTTTGATTGATCAGATAGATTGTGATATAACTCTTAACAAGTACCGCTGTTTGATTCAGGAGATGGGAACTGGGAGGAGGCTTGGGGCAGGAACCAGGCATAGAGGACTATGGTACATGGATCGCCTGGAGGATGTGAAGACTGCTGGCATGGCTCTTGCTACGACTGCGACAGAGAAGGAAGCATTAGCTATGATCCACCATTGTAGATTTGGGCATGTTCCTTTTGGAAAAATGAACAATATGTTTCCTGATGTAATGAAAGGAGTAGATTTGAACAAGTTAAAGTGTGAGTCTTGCGAGTATGCAAAACACACTAGAACATCGTATGTGAGCAGGGGGCTCAGAAGTATAGTCCCATTTATGCTTGTACACTCTGATGTATGGACATGCCCAACGACTTCAATCAGTGGAATGAAATATTTTGTTACCTTCATAGACTTTTACTCTCGGATGACATGGATGTATCTTATGAGACATAAAGATGAGGTGTTTCAGTGTTTTAAAGATTTATGTGCTTATGTGAAAACTCAGTTCAGAGTACAGGTGCAAATGATGAGAACTGATAATGGGACTGAATATGTAAATAGGCAATTTGGAGTATATCTATCTGAGCAGGGTATCCTACATCAAACATCCTGCCCTGACACTCCACCACAAAATGGAGTGGCAGAGAGGAAAAATCGCCACATTTTGGAGGTGGCACGATCTCTCATGTACACAATGAATGTGCCAAAATGGCTATGGGGTGAGGCGGTGTTGACAGCAACTTACTTAATCAATCGAACTTCATCAAGGATACTTGGTATGAAGTCACCCTGTGAACTTTTGTTTGGTGAAAACAAGTTCCCTGTTTCCCCAAAAGTGTTTGGTTGCACTTGTTTTGTCAGGGACCACAGACCTGGTGTAAGTAAGCTTGATCCGAGAGCTGTCAAGTGCATATTCATAGGTTATCCTTCTGGGCAGATGGGGTACAAGTGTTGGAGTCCCACCGACAGGCTCACATTTGTAAGTAAAGATGTTACTTTTTGGGAATCTCACCCATTTTATGGTGAGAAAACAGATTTGAGCTCTATCTTCGAATGTCTCGACCAACCCGTGGCTGGTCAAGAGGGGGAGACACAGCAGGAAGAGGTTGTAGCTATGCCTCGGTCAACAGGAGAAGAGAAAGAAGGGAGATCACCATTGATGGTTGGTGCTATACCATTGATATCACAGCAGGAAGAGGTTGTAGCTGTGCCTCCGCCAACAGTCCAACTCGATGAACCAGAGGGGCAAGCAAGGGAGCATATGGTGGCAAGTGATGCCACCCAATCCGCTGTTCAGCGTGACCCACCACCAAAGAAGCTGCAAGTTTATTCTCGGAGAGGTACAAATGTGGCTGCACCACCAAAGAAGCTCAAGTTTATTCTCGGAGAGGTACAAATGTGGCTGCTGTCCAGGGGGAGCCAACTCCAGGTGGGCAGAAAAATGATGCAAGTGAAGTGCAGGGGGAGACACAGCAGGAAGAGCGAGGTGCACAAGGATCCTCGTCAAGGAACATGGGTGCCATGTCTGAAGGTAGTTCAGGAGCCTCAGAAGGATCAGTGGATCGGCCAATTGCGCTGAGAAAGGGGACGAGAGGGGCAGCAACAACACCCATAGATAGATATGGATTTGAGCACAACATTGGAAATTATGTGAGCTATGATGCACTTCCTCCATCACACAGAACCTTCATTGCCTCTCTTCAAGCTGTGGTGATTCCTTCTAACTGGAAAGCTGCAAAAGAAGATCCCAAGTGGTGTGCAGCCATGAGAGAGGAATTAGAAGCTTTGAGGAAGCAGGAGACTTGGGAATTAGCTAAATTGCCGGCAGGGAAGAAAGTTGTGGGTTGTAAGTGGGTATACTCTGTGAAACAAACTCCAGAAGGCAAGATTGAGAGATACAAAGCCAGATTAGTAGCGAGGGGATATAGTCAAACTTATGGGATCGATTATGATGAGACGTTTGCTCCAGTGGCTAAGATGAACACCGTGAGAATCCTAATATCGTGTGCAGCTAACTTTGGGTGGCCATTACACCAACTTGATGTGAAGAATGCTTTCTTGCATGGAGATCTAAAAGAGGAAGTGTATATGGAAGTTCCACCAGGCCTAGATTCATCTAAGACCAAAGGAAGAGTGTGTAGGCTGAAGAAATCTTTATATGGATTGAAGCAGTCCCCGAGAGCGTGGTTTGATCGATTCAGGAGGGCAGTATGTGAGATGGGATACAAACAGTGTAATGGGGATCATACTGCATTTTACAGACACTCAAATAGGAAGATTACCATCCTCACAGTTTATGTGGATGATATAATCATAACAGGAGATGATGATGCTGAAATAATCAGATTAAAAGGTTGTCTGGGCAAAACCTTTGAGGTGAAGGATGTTGGCCTGCTTAAGTATTTCTTGGGCATAGAAATTGCGAGGTCCTCAAGAGGGATTGCTTTATCTCAAAGGAAATATACCTTGGACCTCCTCAGCGACATGGGAATGCTTGAATGCCGCCCAGCTCCAACACCCATAGATCAGAATCACAAGATCACTGCTTAATCCGGAGACTTAGTAGATAAGGAGAAGTATCAAAGATTAGTGGGGCGGCTGCTGTACTTATGCCATACAAGACCTGATATTGCCTACGCTGTGAGTGTAGTTAGCCGGTATATGCATGAACCGAGGAGTGAACATGTAAATGCTGCTCACAGGATCCTAAGATATCTAAAAGGAACTCCGGGGAAAGGTCTGTGGTTCGAAGGGAACGGACACCTTGTAGTAGATGGGTATAGTGATGCAGACTGGGCTAGTTGTCTTGATGACCGGAGATCGACTTCTGGATATTGTGTGTTCATAGGAGGAAATCTAGTGTCATGGAGGAGTAAGAAGCAGTCAGTTGTGTCTAAATCAACCGCAGAAGCAGAGTACAGAGCCTTGTCTCAAGGATTGAGTGAGATGTTGTGGGTGAGAAATCTCCTAAGTAAGCTGCTAAGAGAGGGTCATATGAATGTATGGTGTGACAACATATCAGCCATATGCATAGCAAACAATCCTGTTCAGCATGATAGAACAAAGCATGTGGAGATAGACCGGTTCTTTATCAAAGAAAAGCTTGATGCTGGCATAATCAAGATCAATTATGTGCACACTGGTCAACAGATAGCTGATTGTCTAACAAAAGGATTGGCAGCTAAAGAATGCAATCTAGCATGTGACAAGATGGGAATGATAGACATCTATCACCCCTCTTGAGGGGGAGTGTTGTAGTGGGCTTTTACCTTGTGGAGTCTTGGCCCATGTGGCCCAACTGGAGCTGATATATATGCTGGTCTCCTGCACAGGAAAACCTAGAAGGCTGAATCGTTTCCTCCACTCCACAACTGGGTCCAAGGCTCATGGCGGCTGCTCTGCTCCTAGGTTAGTGCTGCTCCATTTTCAACACAATGTCTTCGTCATCGAGCTATGTCGCCATCCTTCCTTGCCCGGTGATTTTTTATGGTACTAACTACACAAAGTTTGTTGCCTTTATGGGCATTCATGTGTGGCATTCGTCTCTGGGCTTTCTTTCCGGCGTACCAGGTTCCTCCTGTGGCTCCTACCCCGTCGGCGCCACCGAATCTTGTTGCGGATGCTTCTTAGGCTAATAAGGATGCAGCTAAGGTTGCTGATGATGTTGTGGTTCATGCTTATGAACAGAACGTCTTGGAACATGAGGAGGCTCTTCCCACTTACCGTGATGCCCTGTCTGCTTACACTAGTGGTTTGATGACGATGCTCGTGCCGCAGCTGTTCTCACTTCTAGTGTTCTACCTCGGTTTGTCTCTGAGTTTATGGGCCTCACTATCATCTTCGAGATGTGGACCCATCTTCGCCAGCACTATCAGCCCTTTGGTGATGCCCTATACCTATCTATGGTCCGCCAAGAGCATACTCTTCAACAGGGTGACTCCACTGTTGATGATTTCTATGCAAGGAGTTCTGCTACCTGGCCCCAGCTAGACTCTCTTCGCACTGCCGGTTGTGGTACTTGCCAGTGTTGCCAAGCTGTGCGGTCAGATTGAGTTTCAGCGCGTATACGAGTTCTTGTCTCGGCTTCGTAACGAGTTGGAGCCGCGGCGTGCATCCCTATTTGCCCGTGGCCGTGTTTCTGTTCTCGAGGTGCTTTCTAAGAATTGTGTTGAGGAGACTCGCCTACGTGGTGCTGATTTACTTGAGGTTCCCTTTGTGCTCTCCTGCAACGCCGCCTCCTGCACCAAATCTTTCCTGCTCGAGTGCTCCGTCGCCCATGTTCACTCCTTGTGGTGAGGGTCGCTCGTACTCACTGTGGCTGCTGCAACAAGGATGGTCACCCTGAGTTTGATTGCTTCAAGAAGAAGCGACGCATGCGCAATAAGAGCGCACATCTTCTAGGACTTATGCTTCTACTCCGACACCCTCAGTTGTTTCCTTGACTGAGCAAGATATTGTGAGATTTAAGCGTTTGCTTGCGGCTTCAGGTTCTTTTTCAACGAGTGCTACAGGTTCTGCGACTGATGCTTCTAGCACTAAGCGACCACCGTCTACTAGTCAAGTACATCCCCCGGGTTCTGGATTCTGGAGCTTCCTTTCATATGTCCTTTGATTCTTCAACCTTGTCACTATTATACTTGTCGCGCATGTGTTGTGGATGAGTCTACTGATGAGCCATCTACTTCTCATGTGCCATCTTCCTCGCCTCACCCTACCTATGGCTTACATCATCGCCCGCGCCTGTTGATTGCTATGGTTTTTAAGCGCTAGCGCTGCTGTTCTTGAGCCGACTTCTTATCATGATGTTGTTCATCACAAATGGCAGCTTGTCATGCAGAGATTGCTGCTCTTGAGCGCACATGCACGTGGGATCTTGTTTTTCTTCCTCCACGGGTTCATCCCATCACTTGTAAGTGGGTCTACAAGGTTAAGATTTTTGCTGATTCTCTTGAGCGCTACAAAGTTCATCTTGTGGCTCGTGGCTTTCAGCAGGAACATGGCCTTGATTAGAGACTTTTGCTCTTGTGGCCCATATGACCACTACTCGCACACTTCTTGTTGTGGCTTATGTTCGTCATTGGTCTGTATCTCAGCTTGATGTTAAGAATGCCTTTCTTAATGGTGAGTTGCGCGAGGAGGTTTACATGCAGCCACCGCCTGGGTATTATGTCCCTGATGGCATGGTCTGCCGTCTTCATCGCAATCTATATGGCCCTAAGCAAGCCCCTCGTGCCCGGTTTGAGCATTTCGCCTCTGTGGCGATTGTTGTTGGTTTTTTTGCGAGTGCTCATGGTCCAACTCTTCTTCTTTTATATGTTGATGACATGATCATCACCGGTGACGACCCTGATTACATTGCCTTTGTGAAGGCACATCTTAGTGAGTAGTTTCTTATGTCTAGTCTTGGCCCTCTTCGTTGTTTTCTTGGGATTTAGGTTTCTTCTACCTCTGATGGCTTCTTTATTTCCTAAGAGAAGTATATCTAGGATCTTCTTGCTCGTGTTGCTCTTACTAATGAGCGCACTATTGAGACTCCCATGGAGCTCAATGTCCACCTACGTGCTTTTGATGGTGACCCCTTGTCTGGTCCGACGTGTTATCATCGTCTTGTTGAGAGTCTTGTCTATCTAGTTGCCACTTGTCCGGATATCTCCTATCATGTCCATATTTTGAGTCAATTTGTTTCTGCTCCCACTTCAGTTCATCATAGTCACCTTCTTCGTGTTCTATGATATCTTTTCATGGCACGATCTCTCACCATCTTTTCTTTCCCCGCGCCGCTTCAGGCCTATTCAAATGCTACGTCGGCTAGTGATCCCTTTTGTTCACTGATCCCTTTTGTTCACTTTCTGCTTACTGTGTTTTTCTTGGTGGTTCTCTCATTGCCTGGAAGACGAAGAAACATACTACAATTTCCTATTCGAGTGCAGAGGCCGAGTTGCGAGCTATGGCTCTTTTGACGACATAGGTAACTTGGTTACGATGGTTACTTAACGAGTTACTACACCTACTCCCCTCTTGTCAAAGGGTACATGTGCTATAAGTATTGCGTGTGACCCTATGAAGCATAAGCTCATAAAGCATATTGGTGTTGATGCTTCTTTTGTGAGCGCTGGTGTGCATGATCAGATCATTGCTCTTCAATATGTGCCTTTAGAGTTATAGTTGGCAGATTTCTTTATGAAGGCCCAGACTAGAGCATAGCACAGTTTCTATCTCTCCAAACTCATAGTTGTTGATCCACCCTGACTTTGAGAGAGGGGGGGGGGGGGGGGTTGTTAGAGTTGAATATATTTGTCATGTAATATCCCCATTGTATAAGGGGTTTCCTGCATATTTACCACACCCGTACATGTATATATATTAGCCCATGGCCACTTGGAAATACAGATTGCATATTTCCTAACTGTCTTGACCAATAGACTAGCTTTGATTATTAGTAGGATGAACTCTGGACACTAGTCTGCTTTCATTAGAGGTAGATACATCTTGGCGAGTGTAGGGACTGCACATGAAATTGTTCATGCTGTCCAATCTTCTAGTGATAAAGGGCTAGTGTCTAAAATTGACTATGAGAAGGCCTATGACAAGGTTAACTTGGATTTTCAAGGTTTTGGTAGTAAGTGGATTAACTAGATTGAGATGATTGCTCAAAATGGTTCCGTAGGAGTCAAGATTAGTGGGGAGAGTGTTCTTTACCACTAGTAGAGGGCTTAGGCAAGGGGACCCTCTTTCTCCCTTGTTGTTTAATCTCGTTGTGGATATTTTTGACGAAATGCTAGTTAAAGGTGGGAAGTAGGACTCGTTAGAGGTCTTTGTCCAAACTTTATTCCTGGGGTTGTAGTTTGTTTAGAATATGTTGATGATACTTTACTTTTTGTTGAGAATAGTACAAATGTTGCGCTTAATCTGAAATGGATCTTGACTTGCTTTGAGCTAGTATCTGGCATGACTTAATTATCATAAGAGTGAGGTTGTGCCTACTAATATGAGAGTAGATGAATTGGAACCTTTTCTGGATATATTCCAATGCATTAGAGGAGACTTTCCTATGAAATATTTAGGATTACCTTTACACTTTGAGAAGTTGAGGAGAGAGGATCTTCAACCTTTAGTGGATTCTATGTTAGCTAGAATAGTTGATGGTGAGGCAAGTTACTTTCTATGTTGGGCAAAGTGAACTTCAATTAGGTCTTGTTTATTCAGTATTCCAAATTACATGCTTTCCTTCTTAAAATTCCCTAAGTGGGCTATAGCTTTAGTGAATTCTCAAATGGCCAATTGCTTGTGGAGTAATAGTGAAGGAAATCAAAAAATCCATCTTACAAATTGGCCATATCTCTGCATAAGGAGTACGGGGGTTATGGGAGTGCCAAATATACAAGACCTTAACATGTGCATGAGGAAGGAGTATGGGGGTATGGGAGTACCAAATATCCAAAAGGCATATTGCAAGGGAAGGCACATTGTGGAGAAAAGTTATAGATGCTAAGTATAATACTCCCTCCGTCTCAAAATAAGTGACTCAACTTTGTACTAACGTTAGTACAAAGTTAGTACAAAGTTGAGTCACTTATTTTGGGACGGAGGGAGTACCAGAAATCCTAATGTGCTCTGTTGCCATGACTCTCACCCCTCTCAGTTCTGCAAAGGGGTTATGTGGGCCATGCAAGCTGTTAAATCTGGATACAAGTGGCATGTAGGTAATGGTAGATCAGTTCGTTTTTGGGAAGACATTTGGTTTGGCAACTCTCCTCTGGCCACACAATTTTGGGATATCTATTGTGTGGTCAATGAGACGAATAAGACTGTTTGAGCTCTGGGATGGGATTCAGTTGAAGTGCACCTTTAGGAGGACCTTCACTGAAGATCTCATGGCCATGTGGTTAGACTTAGAATCTGTTGCTAGATCTGTTGTGTTTCTAGACCAGGAGGATAGCTTAGTTTGGTAGTATGAGTCTAAAGAGGTTTGTTCCTCTAAATCCCTATATGCAATTGTGAACTTGGAGAGGGGTCCAACCTGTCCTGTTACCAGCTGTCTAGCAACTTAAAGTTCCCCCTAAAATTCAGGGGTTCTTGTGGCTCTTATCTCAGAACAAGGTGATGACCTGTGATAACCTGAGGAGGACCGGCATGACAAAACCTCTGGAATGTAGACACTGTAGTGAAATTGTGTCAGTGTGCAATCTGTACTTTGAATGTTTGAATGTATTGTTGCTAAATCCATTTGGAATGATGTTGAGCTTATCTTTGGTGTTAGCATTGTAGATTTTAGATCTTTAGCTGTTCACTGGCTTTACAATAAGAAAAACTCAATTATGTTTCTTATGCTGTCCTGTGGGGACTTTGGAACTGCAGAAATGCCTTAGCTTTTCATATGCACCTTGATCTCTGTGAAACAGGTGTGGCATCTGACAGTAGGGTTCCTGGGGGACTGTCTTTAACAGATGCACCTGGATCTCTATGAAACAGGTGTGGCATCTGATAGTAGGGTTTCTGGGGGACTGGGCAAAACCCCTCAAAGTCCCACTTGGGGAAAAGACTGTCTCTTTTCAGGGAATTGATCCTCAGGAAACTGAGCGTCAATCATGGAGGGCGTGCTTCTCTGAGCTACCTGATGAAGAATCCACACAGGAGTGATGAAATCCATGTCGTCAGGCCGGGAGAAGTTAAGTCTGATGCTATCGGCTCTACTTCCTTGGATGGTGTTGTGTTGGGTGGTAGCTTTTGTTCCATGGGAACATGTAATGAACCATGTTTATGTTCTGCGTTGGTACTACTTCTCTTGTGGGCTTGCCTATGGACCAGAGGCAAGCTTGCTCTGAACTGTGTGTATGGCTTCGTTTTCTGTGGAAATGGAACCAGGGGCGAGGCTCCTTTCGATCGAATTTTTTTTATTAGATTGCCAACATGAACCCATGTAAGAGCAGTGCCAACCATAAAGCACCGATACTGAGGGGAGAGGGAATGAAGAACAGCATACCCCTATGCTGCTTGCGTAGTCCCCGCCAGACCGGCAGATGGCCGCCCGGATCAGCGTCGGCCATACGGTGCACCCAGCTTTCTCGATCTGCTCCCTCAGGAACCGCACCATCGGATCTGTCACCAATTGACAACGCGAGTCAGGAGATGGGAGTTCACAAGCACGTATAGAAGAAGAAAGAAACGGCGATGGGTGAGTAGAGGCGTAAGCAAGCGCGTACCTTTGAGAGCCGATTGGACGCCGGCGACGCACTTCTCCCACGACATGGCATTGGGAGTCACGGGCGGCCGAGAGGCGGGAGGCGCCTCCGCTATTGGGGTCTTCGGCGGGACGCTGCCGCCGTCGCCTGCGGCGGCCGCCATTGTTCTCTACCTCTGCTGGCAGCTGCGTCGTGGGCTCCGGAGGTCGAAAAGTCGAAGGGGGATTTAGGTCTTAAGGTTCGCAAGGAAGTTAGATCTCTGGGCCGGAAGGTGATTGGGCTCAGTTATCAAAAGACCACCACGGGCTGCGTTGGCCCTCCATCACTGATTGTTGCAGCAAGGGTTGCCCTCAGGATAGAGGAAAATATCTCACTCAAGTGCTACCATGATACCAAGACTCAAAAAAAAAAGTGCTACCATGATACCAATTTGAAAATTTTAATTTTAGATGTGTCAAAAAAATTCGAAAAAAAATATGAATGTTCATCACATATGTGTCCACAACCCCTAAAAAATTTAGATCAAAATACGAAATATACAAAGAGAAACAAAAAAGAAATATCCAACATGAATAGTGTTAATAAAGACAAAAGGATGAATAGTGTCAAAATGACACTATTCACATCTAGATTTGTCTCTTTTTTTTCCTCTTTGTGTATTTCATGTTTTGATCTGAATTTTTTAGGGGACACATATGTGATGAACATTCACAATTACTTTTGAATTTTTTTGACACATCTAAAATTGATTTTTTAAAAAAATTGGTATCATGGTAGCACTTGAATGATGGTATCACCTGATATTCTCCCCTCTGAGTGACAGGTATTTGGGCATGCCTAGAGATGTTGGCCAGTCGAAGATGGGTACTATTAAGTACTTGAGAGGCAGAGTTTGGGAAAAAGTTAGAGGATGGATGCAAAAATTTCTTTCAGCAGCAGAAAAAGAGGTTCTCATTAAATCAGTAGCTCAAGCCATCCCATTTTATTCCATGGCATGCTTTAGACTACCAAGGGGTTTGTGTGAGAACATCGCATCTATAATACGGCAATTCTGGTGGGGAAGCAAGCAGGGGAAGAGGAACACAATGTTAGGTCTCATGGGACGTGATGACAAAGCCAAAGCACCTTGGTGGTATGGGCTTTAGAGACATAGAGATATTCAATCCTGCACTACTCGCGAGACATGCATGGAGGCTGCTTGATGACCCCAATTCTCTTAGTGCAAGAATACTAAAAGCAACGTACTTCCCAAACCGATCAATCCTTGAAGGCTGAACTTGGCAACCAACCATCGCAAATTTGGGGGCGGTGATCGATGGGAGAGGCATCCTAAAACAGCGCATCATTAGACGGATTGGAAACGGAAGCACTGCGGATGTATGGGAGACCAACTGGCTACCTATGGTCGGCCCTATGCACCCGATTACATCACTTACTCCAAACACACCGAGGATGGTATCTGAGTTGATCGACGCCACCACGGCATCATGGCAGGAAGATCTGATACGTTTGGTTTTCTTGCCTTTCGATGCGGATGCCATCATGGCAATCCCTTTGTGTACCAGGAACGTTGAAGACTTCTGGTCGTGGAGCAGCGAGAGAAGAGGAAACTTTACAGTTAAATCTGCGTATCGTATGATTCTGAATACCAAGGAGCATCGACGAAACTAATCGGAGGAGAATGCAGGGTCATCAGACATGATCACGAATAGCAATGCATGGACAGACCTATGGCACACCGTGGTTCCATCGAAGCTTAAAGTATTTTTACGGCGCCTAGCGCAACATTCAGTTCCGACGGTGGGACTTGCTTCATCACCACCACATGTCAAACTCGCCCTTGTGTGCTTTATATGGAGGCGAAGACTCATGGAGGCACGCTTTGTTGGACTGCACCATGTCCCAGTGCATATGGTCGCTATCTGATGACACTTTGGTGGAACAAACGAGTCTGAACCGGGACACTAATGCAAAGAACTGGCTTTTGTGATGCATGATGAACTATCTCAAAATGATTTTGAGCTTATGGTGGTTACACTCTGGGCCGTGTGGAGAGCAAGAAGAAAGGACATCTATGAGGACATCTTTCATAGCCCGCTATCAACAAACCAGTTCATCCAATCTTACTTGTGGATTTAAATGCCATCGGCCAACACACTGTATTCAGCCGCTCGAGATGCTATTTAAGATAAAGGTTGATGCTTCGGTAGCCCGTAACCAAGGACGTGGATTTTCGCTGCTATATGCCACGATCATAATGGCAATTTCTAGGGAGCTTCGACTATCATTTTCAGAGGTATCATTGACCCTCCAACTCTATAAGCTTTGGCGGTTCGGGGGGCACTAGCCCTCGCCGAAGACCTCAACATACAAAGATTCATGTTGCTTCGGATTGTAAGGTGGTAGTGGATGAAATCAAACAGAGGAGCTTGGCCAATTATGGAGCTATCATACATGAAATCATAGACTATAGTGGCTCTTTTGTTATATGTAACTTTGTTCACGAGTTTAGGAGCTCCAATTTCAAGGCTCACAAACTAGCTAAGCATGCGTTAAGTTTAGGGGTGGGCCGCCATGTTTGGTTAAGACCCCCTGGTGATATCTTGTTCGTCCCTTTAAACACTGTGACGAGTTGAATAAAGCTTTGCGAGATTGTCTCAAAAAAATGAAATCGAAAAAAGACCCATCGGGAGCTCCTATTCCACGCCGTGGCCCAACAACGTGATTCGCCCCACGCTCGTCCCAGCCGATCATCAACTAGTTTTTTTTTGTTGATCTAGTAGAAAAAAACCAGCCGGTTTTTTAATACTTATGAAAAAATATGAAATCAAGAATGGTTTACGGATATTATAAAAAAAAGTTTCAGCCATTTGAAAAAAAAATCATCGATTTTGGAAAAAGGTTCATCAATTTTGGAAAAAAGTTCACAAATTTGAAAAAAATTGATTTTGAAAAAAAGTTCATCGAATTTGAAAATAAATCATCAATTTTGAAACAAAGTTCAAAAAATTTGAAAATATTTCATCAAATTTAGAAAAAGTTCATAAATTTTGAAAAAAGTTCACGAATTTGAATATTTTCACGCATTTAAGAAAAGAAAAGGAAACAAAAAAGAACATAATAAACACAAAACAACTGCGTTTTTCTAGATTGCATATCAAGAAAAAGGGCAAACTATCACAACATGTCTGGTGACCAACTTGGTTAGTGTGTTGGGTACTTAACCGAAAGGTGCGTAGTTCTAATCCCGTCACGCGCATGTTTTTGGGTTTTAAACAGAAAAAGAAGGTAAGTGGGCCGGCCCACAACGGAGGGTTGTGTGCGCCAAGTTGCAGAATGCATATAACGGATGCGTGACGTGCCAAATAGGAAATGCAGCTCCTATTTCGCGCCTTCAGCGAGGAAGGAACGTTGGCGCTCATGCGTGCCCGGGGGGCCCGTGGCCCAGCAACACGATCCCCATGCTCGTCCCAGCTGGTCGTCTGCTAATTTTTTCGTTTTTTCTGTTGTTGATCTGGTAGAAAAAACCAGCCGACTTTTTATTACTTATGAAAAAAAAATGTTCAATCAAAAAAGGATTTACAAATTTTATAAAAAAGTTTCATCCATTTGAGAAAAAAGTTCATCAATTTTGAAAAAAAAAGTTCACAAATTTGAAAAAGGCTCAGAGATTTGAAAAAAGTTCATCAATATTGAAAAAAGATTACAAACCTGGAAAAGCACTGATTTTGAAAAAAGGTTGATCGATTTGAAAAAAGTTCATCACATTTGAAAAAAAAGTATATCAATTTTGGAAAAAAAGTTCAGAATATTTGAAAAACGTTCATCAAATTTGAGAAAAGTTCATTGATTTTGAAGAAAAAGTTCACAAATTTTAATATTTTCGCGTATTCAAGAAAAGAAAAAGGGAACAAAAAAGAAAAAGAAAAAAGAAAGAGAAAAAACAAAGAGGAAACAACTTCGTTTTCAGCGTTGCATATAAAAAAAACTAGCACAACAGGTCCGGTGACCAACAATTATTTTTTTATTAACAGGTCCGGTGACCAACTTGGTTAGTGCGATTGGTACTGAACTAAAAGGTTCGCGGTTTGAATCATGTCACGCGCATGTTTTTTGTGTGTTTAAAAGGGAAAAACAAAGTAAGTGGGCCGGCCCACAACGGAGGGGAGTGTGCGCTAAGTTGCAGAATGCGCTATAAAGGACGCCTGAAGCGCCAAATAGGAAATGCCCAAATCCTAAATGGCGCCTTAAGCGCCAGTTTCTCCGTTATTTGCAAACAGCACACACCTACCCTCTATTCTCTCGATCTAAATGAGTCTGCCCTATCACCCACAAGAAGCTCCCCTCTCCCGATTTTGGGAAGCTTCCCAGTTTTTTTCTTTTGGTTTTTTTGGGACCAGTTTTTGTTTGGTATTTTCTTTCCTTTTCTTTAATCTTTAATCTTTTTTCATTTTTCTTTATTGTTTTTTTTTCTTTTTTCAAAATGCACGAACTTTTTAAAATTCAATGAACTTTTTTTCAAAATCAATGTACTTTTTTCAAATTGATGAACTTTTTCGAAAGTTGATGATTTTTCGATGAACTTTTTCTCAAAATCGATAAAAAAAATGAATGTCAATGGATTTCTTTTAAAATCGATGAATGTTTTTTCAAAATTGATATACTTTTTTCAAATTCTATGAACTTTTTTGAAGTTGATTTTTTTTCAAAATCCGTGAATATTTTTTGAATTCATGATTTTTTTTATTTTTTGCTATTTATTTTTTTCTTCTAAAAATGTATTTTTCAAAAGTCAATGGTTGACCGGTCAATTGGTCAACCACGACTGGTCAAACGTGATCGAACGACCAAGGAGCGCTTGCCTTTGTGGGCCAGCCCATGAGTGGGGGCGCGTGGGCGCCAGGAACCTGTTCGGGTGCTTAAGTCACCGAACAGGAGCTCCCCGCCACGGGACTCCAAAAGGATGGAGCCGGAAAAAGCCTAGTGGAAAATGAAGAAGGACCCAAAAACAAAGAAAAAAAAGATCTTAATTGATTAATGTCTTCCAAGTGGAAAGGGTTGATTGAAACATGCTTTCATGAAAGTACTATGAGAATGCATATGCGTTGATACGGGTTTCAATACATATAGATGAATCAAAAAAATGATTAGGATCGTCTTCAAGGTCGAAGCTTATTTCTCCCTCATACGCCCGGGCATGTTTGGACATCAAACGGGCGCCCAGCGGGCTCCCCGGA
Organism: Elymus sibiricus; assembly: GCA_039707655.1. NCBI lineage: Eukaryota > Viridiplantae > Streptophyta > Magnoliopsida > Poales > Poaceae > Elymus > Elymus sibiricus. The sequence continues at coordinate 354,517,836 of CM077666.1, forward strand.
ATTCAATTGTCTGGACAGTACGGGCTCCCCCCAAATTCAGACCATATGTTACCTACAGATGAATGTCTTGCATCACGAAAATAATAATATAATGTTCATTGTTGGGCATGCAACTGATACGCCACTGTGTCCATTATTAATTCTTGAAGCAACCAACCAATGCATAGCTGTTAATAACATGTCATTTTTTATTATTAACTGGATGATTTTCTTTTATTATTATTTAAGAGCGTGGCATTTTCATCATTTTTAACATGGCGGTTTTATTTTTAGGAGGATTGCAGTTTTATTATTAACAGGATGATAGTTTTATTATCTGAGAGCATTGTATTTTTTTATTGTTGACATGAAATTTTTATTATTAAGAGGATGAAAAAAAATATTATTGTCATGGCAAAAAAAAATTGCATGACTTTTTAAATGATTTTTTGCACAGTGGACCAAATAAATAAATAAATAAAATTACAGCATGGCATTTTGTTTTGGTCCATGGCAAAAAATAAACAAAAAATGTTCTCCAAAAACAAGGCATTTTCACACAAAGAAACATCTACACGGCAAAATTCATACATTTTTTTAGATCACACGACACTTTTCTAATTATAGCATTATAAATTAAAGAAATGACAGTTTTGTAAAGTAGCATGACAATTTTGTAAAGTAGCATGACATTTTTTATAATTCAGATAATAGCACTTGTCTTTTTCTTGTTGATGACTTTTATTTCGCCAGAAAGTTAACTTGGCCTCTGGGTCAACCAGGGGTCGCGCAGAGCAAACGAATCGCTGGAGGGTACCCCACCAAAGCGAATGGCCGAAACGTTCGCTGGTAGGAGCCTTCATGATCGGACGAGTCGTTCGCTGAAGGGCAGCCCCCAACTAGCGTTCTCAGATATTAGGGTCCTTAAAAAAACAAAAATATTATCAGGCGAATGATGAGGTCCCAGAACCACACGATCAAGATCATGTGGATGGCTGTTTCTCAAAAAGTTTATAAAAAATGACACCCCCTACTCTAAAAACTGCCACGGAGCCGTTCGCAAAATGTCATCCCTGACAACGAACGGTCGCTCGATAGTGGCGTCCTTAAGAAAAACCTCGAAAGGTCTAACGCTGACGAGCGATGAAGAACAACTGTCAGCGATAAACTCTGTGTTATACATTTAAATAATCTGGACCACAACTTGGCTATAGCTAAGAGCATCTACAGCCGGGCGCCCCAAACCCGTTTCATACCCCCGGGCGGCCCGCCCGGTCACTGACCGGTCACGAAATTTCGACCCAGACGGGCGCCTCAAATGGGCCTCAAACTGCCGGGCTGACCGGTACCCCTCATATCCAGCCCAAATATGGGACGGATATGGGGGCGGCGCCCGGGCGCCCGGCCCGGGCACGTCCGCCACGTCGGACTGACGATGGGGTCCCACGCGAAAACAACCCGAAACCCAGCGGTCCGAAGCTCGTCTCCTCCGTCGGACCGATGCCGCCGCGTGGCGGCGCTCCAGCGGGCCGCGTAGTGCCTAACCCGGCTATTTAAGCCGCCCGCCGGCCCGAAACCCTATCCCTCCACATTTTCCTCCGCCTGCCCGCTGCCGCCACTTTTCACTCCCCGTCCGCCACCACTAGTAGTCATGCCCCCACGCCGTCGGGTACGGAGCTACCCATTTCTAACGCCGGAGCGCCAGCTGCAGCTCCTTGAGCAGATCCGGGCAAGGCGCCAAGCCCGGATCGCTGCGGGGCTATCTCCGGATGCAGTCGATCCGGAGGAGGAGTTGGAGGAGGAGGAGGAGGATGAGGAGGGGGGGGGGGGGGAGGAGGAGGAGGAGCCGGAGGAGGATGTGGGGAACGTTGGGGACGCGGATCTGCTGGCGGAGCAGCAGGCCATCCTCGATTCCCTCCGGTCGAAGTCGGATGCGGAGGCCAGACGCCGTCGTCGGCAGGAGATGAAGGCGGAGCACGCCGCGGAGGAGGAGGAGATGCTCGCCTACATGGATGAGGTCGAGCAGGAGGAGGATGAGCTGGAGCCCTCCTACGCGCCCGTCCATCCGGCGCCCGGCACCGACGTCGTGGACATCTCCGACGACGAAGCTTAATTAGGGTTGTATGTAGTACGTAAATTTTTTTTTGCATGCTTTGTATGGATCTAGGGATTGAAATATGAGAGACTCGGATGCAGAGTACCTAATTTAAGGTGTCTGTGGGCGTTTGAGGTGTCGGATTTGCAAAGTCCGGATGTATGCTCTGAGCAGAGATCTTTCTTTCGCTCGATCGAGCAGCAAAGCAGCAGAGATCTCGGGAACAGTCGGGTACAAACAGACCGTTTTTATATATCTGTTGCGCGGCGTCCTGCGTCCACGGACAGCACGGTGCGATGCCATGCACGGTTGCCGCAGGTGGCTCCAGATCGACAGGAATCCAAGCCTTCTCTTCTCGTCGCTCAAGAATCCAAGGGAGGCCGTGCGGCGTGTAAAAATAATGGCCGCTCACAGCTCACTAGTTCCTGTTTGGTCGATGGACTCGACGTGACATGCTTTGACCCCTCCACAGGTCGAGCTCGTGCCAAGAATCACTTGCAGTTGATGTGCACCATTGGTTTCGTGCATATGTATGCTTAGCAAAAGACATGCTTTGACCCCTCTGCATTCTCAGATGCACACAGTGATGGCTCTCTTAAATGAACAAGTATCAAGGTCAAGTTAACTGGTTTAGAAAAAGGGGAAATTTAGATCAACACCAGCGTCGAGTTAGTCGCTGCAAACCAACCGTGGATCAAATCCACGGATATGATAACATGAAACCTAGCAAAGAGAATGGCTTTTGAAGACAACATGTTAAAGAAGCAAGAAATCAAACGTGGGGTTATCACCCCACAAAGCCAAGCTTCCAGTTAACACCTTTAGCATGCAACATATGTATGATAACACCGATTGATGTAGCATGAAAGGCTAGAAGTACAAGCTCATTGTCGATCCTCAGGGGAGCCCCTAAACGTTCGGACCACGATGTCCGGACGTTTTTTTGCATCCAACATCGTGCTGCAAACGTCCATAGACGCATCCGCGTGTCCGAATTCCCACAAATCGGCACCAAACCGTGGGGAGGTTTGCGGGCGTCCGGTCCTCCGCCACGTAGGCGCCCGACACACCGGACCCACCCAAGACCAAGGCGCGGCCTGTGCATTTGGACCATGTCCACGCTTTCCCAATCATTTTACTCCGATTGACGCCGCCCTCCACCCCAGTTACCGCCCTTTTCGCCGTCCACCACTGCACGGGCCCGTTCGAGGTGTCTGAACTGCCATCGGAGTCGGAGCTGGAGTATCCGGAGGTGATGGCCGCCTGCAAGATCAACTCGGCGACAGACAACATGGTCCGAAGTCGCTCACCCATCGATGGCACACCATTCAAGGTGTCGTCAACAAGTATTGCAGCCATTACAAACAACTCCAAACCAGTGGCCAAGTGGTGCGCTAATCTCCGAGCAAGTAAGTAGTTTATGCGTTGGTCATTCGGCCGGATATGCTCTATGCGTTGGTCAGTTGGCCGGATATGCTCTATGTGTTGTCATTTGGCCAGATATGCTCTATGTGTTGTCATTTGGCCGGATATCATGTGTGCACATTGTTGACCATGTCCTTTTTTGCTAGTTACCCCGTGCATGCACATTGTTCTTGAAGGTGGAGACGAAGCAGTTATTCTTTATGCATTGTTGATTGAAGTTGAATGCGCACCCCAAATCGCTCCTATCCATTTCCATTTCCATCAAGACCACTGACATCACCAATGAAGACAAAGATGGTGATCCAACCAACCCAACAAATGAGGGCTTAAGCCGGCCAAGAAGGTCAAAAGGGGGATTCAGGGGAGGAAGTGGGAGGAGAAGAAGGAGAAGTGAGAAGGGGCGGTGGCCAAGATGTCAGAGAGGTTCGAGAACATCATGGCGAAGAAGGAGGAGCATGCGTCCAGCATAATGGAGTGAAGGAGGAAAAGAAGGCCGAGAGATTTGACAAGTTCATGGCGGCAACGCGGAAGAAGATCAAGCTCAAAGAGAAGAGGGTTGAGCTCACGGTCAACTCGGACGATGCCAAGATGTCAACGTTGAAGATGGAGGACCTGGATCCCGATGCGGCGAAGATCGTGCAAGTCTACCTTGCAAGGATGTTCAAGCGCTTGGCGGACGAGCTGGGGGAGCAGACCGCTGAGGAGTAGCCAGTTTCATAGTGAAGAATTTGCGATGGATAGCAGGCTGTCCGTGCAAACATTGTCGTTTTTGGCACGGATAGCCGGACTGACAACTTTTAGGACTCGTTGGATGTAAAAACTTGTTGAACATCCAGTGCTTTTTTGGTTGTGATGCATAAGTTTGTAACTATTTTTACATATGCAAAAAATGCTATTGATTCAACATATACAGCCGGGAGCGGGCACTTGGTGCATAGGGTTGGATGGTCGGCTTCCGTATCCGTGTCCACGGGCATTTACTGTGCTCGATTTGGGGTACGGCGTTGGAGATGCCCTAATGCTACCAAGTACCATATGTCCTTACTACCGGCGCGTGACTACTCACGTAGAGCACTGCGCAATCCGATTATCGGCATAGAATGAGCCCTTAGCCCGCTTGCATCGGAGGAAACATAGTCGGAAGCAGAAGGAGGTCATTGTTGAAATATATTGTCGCATCTCTCCATCAGTCTAGACTTTGAAGCAACTGCATAGGGCATGAATTCAATATGGTACCGGAGCCATGTAACCTCAAGTTCAAGACCCTACCAATGCAGTTAAAATTATATTTGTGGCTTACATCAATCCCATGTCCAAGTACTAAAGAAACCTAGACATGGGGGAGGAGGTAACATATATTTCTCGCCTCTCTCCACAAGTTCAGACTTTTGGAGTAACTAGATGGAACATGAATTCCGTAGTTGTCACGTGTATTGCATTTGCGTTATCGCCCAACTTTGCGGATCACCATCCTACCTTTTCCTGTCAAACTTCGGGTCGATAAGTAAGATCCCAAGGCCACAACACTGGTATCATGAAGGAACAATGGAAAAACAGACTAAGGTGGCATGTTGGATGTCGACACCAAGTCGTCCATGCCTACATCCGTCGACCATCGTCCAAAAGCCAAGCTAAAGACCACCACCCACACTGGTTTGGGCAACGACTTGTCCCGACTGAATAACTTGGTCCCGTCCATCATTGTGGTTGCTAGAGCCGGCGCTTGGCAGACCCATCACGTTGCGCAACACGACAACAGACATCGGAGCAACTATTGTCGGTCACCATCGCCTCCAAGACACGCTTGATGCGTTGCAACGAAAACGTCAAATGGAGTAACACTATCGGAACACTGTCGGGGAGCCATGCAACTGCGGCTGATGACCTGTCGCGGAGACCTATCGCCACCACGACGACAAAGACAATGCAGGAGGTCGCATGTAGGATGTGGTGGCTAGGGTTGGGGTGACACAAGAGTCGGTTTATCTCTCACTTTCTTTGAGCAACCAGTCACCACATTCCCCCATGCAGCTCATATCAGCCGCCATGTGCTCCTCGTTGCCTCACTGTCAAGGGGACATGGGATGAGCGCTACGACGCATACGCATCGTTCATCCGCCCAGAGAAATCTTCAAGAAGACCGGCGTTGGGCAGGCGTTGGCAGTGGAGAGGAACGTATCGTGTGGCTCCATTACGAGGAGAAACATGCGAATTTGGCGGTGAAGAGGGAACACACAGATGGCACAAATTCGACATGAACATGTTGACATTCACCGAGACGAACCACGCCATATTGCCCCCCCCCCCCCCCCCCCCCGACTTCGACAATGCCGGGTGGGAAGGGAATGATGCCGAGGTCGCCGGCCATCACACCGCCGTATGTAGAAGACAAGTGGAATCGTCACATATGCATGTTCCCCATGCACAAGATTCACCATCGCCATGATGGGGAGCATCCATTGCTTTTTTTGAGATGCCAGTGCTTCTTTCAAGACGTAAAAACTCATTAGTTTATTAGTATAGAAATATTGTCAATCGACTTTTCAATCCCATGTAACAACTTTTTTTTGACAATATACCCCATATAACACTTTGTCATGCAATGTTATCTCAAATTAGTATTTTTAATCTCTCAAATCATGTGTGATTATTAAGTTGATGCAACAAAAAAAAAGTTATGATGACCACATCATGACGACTTTATGTTTGCTCATAACCGTCACAATCTTTAAAATCATATAAAGCGCATTTCATATGCATTATGACGACTACTAGGGTCGCTCGAGAAAAGAAAATGTATGAACAAACAGCTTGTACCACTCCCGAAAAACACCGAGAGCAAATCTTTGGTCGATTCAGCCTTTTGGCATGCGATATGCCACGATCATGGATGTTTGGGTGATGGTAGTGATTGCTTTAGACTTCTCTTGGAAAGTGCAAGCGTCACTTTAGACTAATTATGACAGTGTATCATGGTCAGAAGGACACGGATGTCTCTTAGCGGAATTAATGTAGGTTGGGTTAGCGCAGCTCTTACAGTCTGTTTGGTAAACACTTGGGCAGGGGAATGGGAGTTTGCACAAGGGTGTTTATGAAGGGATTAGTCATGGGAAGTAGATTTTTACTCCCATTCCCTTGTTTGGTATATGGTGGGAATTAGCGTGGGATAAAACTCTGCTCACGAATTAACAGGGTACCCCTGGGAAGAAATAGGTGGGAATTGGCTTCCTCAACTCCCATTCCCCTTCCCACTTAAACTTCCATTCCCTCTAATCAAACAGTGGACTTTTAATCTCCTCACCCCTCAACTCCCATTCCCCATCTCTAATTCCCTCGAACCAAACACGCTGTTAGTGTTTTTGTGTCGAACATATTTGGTCGAGCACAAGCTATAGATGAAATCTCTTAATATTTTGGTTGTCTATGTAAGAGCATTTACAGCAGGGCGTCTCAAACCCCTATACATCGGGTGAACGGTGCAGTCACTGTTCGGTCGAAAAACTCAATTCAGACGGACGCCTCATACCGGCCTTTTTACACCCTGGCTGACCGGCCCCCTCATATACAGCCCAAATATAGAGCGGATACGGGAAGGCCCGGGCGCGGATAATGAGAGGATGTGGATGGCCGAAGCCCGCCTCGCTGCCGACATGGCGAAGACGAATGCAGCGGATGCGGCGGCGTGCACTGCCTTGAAGGAGGAAGCCGTCCGTGCCCGCATCCTACAGAAGCGGCAGAGGAAGAACATGAGCGCCCTCGCTCGAGAGAAAAACGGGTCGTCGAGGCCCGCCTCGTTGCTGACATTGCGAAGGCGACAGATGCGGCAGCGCGTGCTGCCTTGAAGGAGGAAGTCGTCCGTGCCTGCATCCTACAAAAGCGACAGATGAGGAACACGCACGCCCTTGTCCGAGAGCAAAACGGACAGTCCGTGCCATGGCCGGACTGCCCCAAAGAGGAGAAGGAGGATAATGACGGGTCGGGCAGCTCTAGCGATGAGCAGATCCGGCTCGATCCATTTTGTGTCTTCGAGTGCTACTTCTGCGACATAGACGGCAAGGACGCCGGTAAGGGTAAGGACAGCCGTGGATGATCTTTGTTCATAGCTAGTATGTACATAGAACATGTCAATTCTTGATAGTCTGATGACATGTGTTGATATAGTAGCCAGACGCTTTGTGTTGCATTATAGAGATAGTTTACAATGCATATGGTAGTATAGATTTAAGGTGTGCTAAATGACGTAGTGAAAATGAAAATTTAAAGGGTGATCGGTCATCGTCCACGGCCGTTTGAGGTGTGAGGTGGTCGAATTAGTTTTATGCTGTTGTACATGCTCTAAGTAGTAGCTCCTCATCAATCACCGTGATTCTTTTTAGGTAATCATATACTAGGTGATATTTCTTAATTATTCTTTAGTTGTACTTCTTGACTATGACTGCCAATATCGTTTGAAATACATATGTATTTAGATTGGAAATTTAAAATCATATCGATAGATTTGTCTAGAAAACTATTTCTAAAATATTACTCTGAGATTTTTTTCAATCTGGTTTCCTTTATAATTTAAAAACTCTCTTCTCCGTAATGAATAAAAAGAGCACTCCTTGTACTCGGAAGCTATAGTAAAAATTAAAGCTCAATCTTGAATATCATATTAATATCTTAAACATCGCTTATTTAGAATTATTTGGAGTATTTCTTTAACAAATTACTCGTTTTATTAAGAAGATTGAGCAAACCTTAATGTCAAGGAGCAAGCCAGTAAAAAAATGTTGATACATAATAATTGTGTTTCTATATCGCGTATCGGTAAAATAGATTTAACAACAACGAAGCCCTTAGTCCCAAAGAAGTTGGGGTAGACTAGAGCTGAAACCCATAAGATCTCGCAATCAACTCATGGTTCTGACACATGGATAACAAGTTTTCACGCACCCCTGTCTATGGCTAGTTCTTTGGTGATATCCCAGTCCTTCAGGTCTCTCTTTAGGAACTCCTCCCATGTCAAGTTCGGTCTACCCCGACCTCTCTTGACATTATCTGCATGTTTTAGCTGTCCGCTATGCACTGGAGTTTCTAGAGGCCTACGCTGAATATGTCCAAACCATCCCAGACGATGTTGAACAACTATCCCGTATATCATCATTCCGGACACGGTCCTTCCTTGTGAGACCACACATCAATCTTAACATCCGCATCTCCGCTACATCTAACTGTTGAACATGTCGCCTTTTAGTCGGTCAACACTCAGCGCCATACAATATTGTGGGTCGAATCGCTATCCTATAAAACCCGCCTTTTAGCTTTTGTGGCACTCTCTTATCACAGATAACGCTAGAAACTTAGCGCCACTTCATCCATCCAGCATAAATTAACCTTTTTTTTGAAAGAAAATCAAACTTTATTCATTAGAGATAATCATTACATCGTTTATGAGGATTGGTACAATATCATTATTTGGCTCCTCAAACCATTCAGAAATGAAAGAAAATCTAGCCAATTTGGCAAGTTCATGAGCGACTTTATTTGCTTCTCTATTACAATGCTCAAATCTAGAAATGAGAAAAATCACAAGCTAAATGGAAACAATCATTAAAAATTGCCACTGCTGCTCCCGACGATCTTCCTCCTTCCTTCATGATGTCGATCACCTCCGTGTTATCCGAGTTAATAATAATGCGGTTGCATCCTGTCCTCTGCGCCAGCGACGGGCCAAATTTTAGGGCCAGAGCTTCAGCCATCAGTACATCCGCACACCAGTCAATCTTACCATTTCCCCCAGCAATGAACCTACCTTTATCGTCTCTTAAGACCGCCCCCATCGTACCCCTAAGTAAGTCATGGTCGAAAGAAGCATCGATGTTAAGTTTCACAAACCCCGTCGGGGGGCAAGACCATCCCCCTCTCTTCATGGAAACCTTCGGCGAGGAGGCAGTAACAAAATTGGCTGTTAAAGCACGTATTCCCATGGAAATTGGTTGTGCGTTTTGAGTTGTCTCGTTATGAACCAATTTACGCCTTTCCCACCACAAGTACCAGGCTGATATGGCAATCATTTCACGCACATTTTGATTGCCCATAATGCATAACTCCTGATTCGGCATTGAAAGTAAAAAAATTCCAAAACTGCCTCATTCGCATAATCTACTTCACAAGCTCTGTTGATAATATCATCCATCCCTAGCCTTCTCCACACTTCTTTTGCCTTGTTGCATAGAAACAACACATGCTTTGTGTCTTCTGGTCCGAACGAACAGACAGGACAATTCGGTGAAACTTTTACATGTCTATTGGCTAGCTTAACACGACACGGAAGAGTACCATGAAGCGTGCGCCAAATAAATATTTTAACCTTTGTCGGGCAGGAGAGTTTCCAAATCCTACCCCAAATGGGATTAACCGCGGTACGTCCCATCCCATTGGTATGCTGCAACTTGTTTCCATATTGGTGATCCCATTCCACAAAGTAAGCAGACCGAACCGAAAATGTACCATTCTTCGTGAAATTCCAAGCTACGAAATCTGACATATCATGTTGTGAGATAGGGACCATGAGTACTAGCTGAACATCAATAGGCCATAGGGTCTGATTGAGAAGATCTTCATCCCAAATATTAAGAACCGGATCAATCAAATCTGCTACCTTACACAGCAACTGCCCTCCCTTAGGAGTAATAATTTTACGGTTTGCACAACTTGGAATCCAGGCATCCTCCTAGATATTAATATTCTGACCATTCCCCACTCGCCAAATGTGACCCCGTTTTAGGGTACTCACACCTGCCATAATACTTTGCCAGGTGAAGGAAGAGTCCTTCTTTAGTTTAGTGTTCAACAAGTCACCGTCAGGATAGTATTTGACTCTCAAAATGGTAGAACATAGAGAATCTGGATTCTCGATGAGACGCCAGGCCTGTTTAGCGAGCATAGCCAAATTGAAACAATGGATATCCCGAAAGCCCATTCCTCCTTGATTCTTGGGTACACACATTTTCCACCAGGCCATCCAATGCATCCTCCTTTGGTTGTCCTCGTCTCCCCACCAGAAATGCGTCATCGCGTCAATAATTCCTTTGCAATTTTTTTTAGGAATTTTAAAGACCGACATTGCATACGTGGGTATGGCTTGAAGAACCGCTTTAAGCAAGATCTCCTTTCCTCTAGCCGACAGAAGTTTTTCCTTCCAACCACTGATCCTTTTAACAATACGATCAATTAAATACTGAAAACAATCGGTTTTGTCTACAACCGCTTTAAGCAAGATCTCCTTTCCTCCAGTCGACAGAAGTTTTTCGTTCCAACCACTGATCCTTTTAACAATACGATCAATTAAATACTGAAAACAATCGGTTTTGTCTAAACCCACATTGGCTGGCAATCCTAAATATTTATCGTTTAGGGCCTCAGTCATAATATTAAGAAATGTACACATTTGTTCTCTAATCTCCACACTTGTATTAGGACTAAAAAAGATGCTGGATTTATCAACACTGACCATCTGCCCAGAGGCTGCGCAATACGAATCTAGAATCGATTTCAGTGCTTCCGCACTTTGCAAATTTGCTTTCATAAGGATTAAAGAGTCATCAGCAAAGAGAAGGTTCGTAACAGGTGGAGCATCTCTGCAGACCTTTACACCTAAAATATTTCCATTTACTTCCGCATGCGTTAATAGGGCAGTTAGACCCTCCGTACATAACAAGAAAAGATAAGGAGATAGCGGATCTCCCTGCCTCAGACCCCTAGTAGGTTTAAAACTTTCACTTTCCTCCGCATTAAACCGAATTCGGTATTCAACAGTGGAGACACACTTCATAATAAAATTTACCCACACCTCCCGGAATCCAAGTTTGAGCATAATCTCCTTGAGAAAAGGCCATTCAACCCGATCATAAGCTTTGTGCATATCCAGTTTTATTGCGCACAAACCTTCTTTGCTTGCTCTCCTTTTCTTAATGGTGTGAAAGCATTCGTATGCCACCAATACATTATCTGTAATCAATCTTCCAGGCACGAAAGCACTCTGAGTTGGACTAATAATATCTGGTAGGAACACCTTCAGGCGAGAGGCAATTATTTTTGCAATTATTTTATACACCACATTGCACAGACTGATTGGCCTAAATTGGGTTACCTTATCCGTGGAGTTAACTTTCGGTATCCTCACAATCGCAGTGTCATTCCAGCCTGATGGTATAGTGCAGGTATTTACTGCTTGCAAAACCTCCTCGATCAGATCGTCTCCTAACATTGGCCAGAACCTTTTATAGAAGATAGCATGGAGTCCATCAGGCCCTGGGGCTTTCAAATCCCCAATGTCAAACAAGGCTTTACGAACATCATTAGCTGTATACGGAGCAAGGAGGGCGTTGTTCATCTCAGTAGAAACTCTCCTCCTTACCAGTGATAACACCTCCTGATTAGGTTGCACAATATCTGAGGTAAAGAGCTTTTTAAAATATTTTGTGATATGGTCCTTCAGTTCCGTATCCTGTCGCCAGACCCCGGAGTCATCAAGAAGCTTTTTTTATATTGTTTCTCTTTTTCCTAGCCGTGGCTGCATTATGGAAAAAAGAAGTATTTCGGTCTCCATGCATCAACCAATTTGTTCGGCCTCTTTGCAACCAGAAAATTTCTTCTTGATCCAACAGGTTCTCAACGAGAACAACAATTTCCTTCTGCATAAATCAATCTTGTGTGAATGTACTCCCATATCAAGTCAAGGCCAACATAGTGCATCGTGTACATCACGAACTTGGCAATTCATAAGAAAATATACTGCCACAAATGTGACGTGTACAAAAGTGCAAAAGCTAAATGGATAGTGTTGCAGTAAACTACTTATATTTTTTTTGTCCGTGTATGCAATACATGTTCATATTTTTTCCCGGGAGTACATGGTCATAATTCCATGTGAAATTTTATATGTTCACATGTCATAGCACGAAGTGCATCACACATGATTTTTCTTGTATTCACTTAAAACTTCAAATGGCATGAATCACATAATTTTTTAGCAAGTCAATAAAATTATGTTCTCTTTAGCAAGCCTATAAATGCTTACTACCCCACTAGCAAATAAGGATTACAAACAAAATTTTATTTTTTGCACAATCAAACTTTTTTTTTTTGCGGGAACACAATCAAAACATGAGCGGGTAATCACGGACTAACCTTATTATATTTATACCTCTGCTGGCAGTTATCTAGCGTGATTTAAAAATTATATACACTGCATTTTACTAGAACAGAGGGATTATTTTGCGGTCAAGAAAGTGCAAGAGCTTTCCATCCCTGATATGAGGCCGGATGTCGATTGGGCGTCCTGTGATACTCCCCTACTACCCTACTGTGGATGCAATCGCAGCGTCTCTCTTCTAGCCTTGCATCACGGTCCAAAAAGCGAGACAGCGTGCATACACGTACTACTACTGCCAGCAGGAGTATGCACGTCAAACGAAGAATTTTCTCTTCCCTCCTCTTGTCCTTGTCGAAGAAAATTTCCCTGCCATATTTACGGCACGCATTTTCTCCGGGCCGAGATCTCGGGGGCCGTGCACTCACGCTCGACACAACGCAAAACGATAGTTTTCCCCCTCGTCTAGCAGTCCTGTCTCGTCATGGCAGCTGTGAAGTGAGCAGTACTAGAAATTCGTTGACCTGTGGAAACTTGATGTCTGGACCCTGCTAGCACGGCATATTCGGTGGGAGGGCTCGGCCAACGCTTGCTCGTGGGGCCATTTGCAATTTCACGTAACAGAGAGGTGCTGCCTGCGCAGAAAAGCGCCACCTCTTCGCCATTAAAGAGAAGCAAACAAAAAGGCTATCGGCCCTTCTCTCTCCCCCGCAAGTGCACGGCAAGGCAGCGACACCGCCCTCCGCCGTGGAGCCAAACCACGGAAACGCCATCGGCATCGCCTCGGCACCGGCACCGAGGCAGGCAGAGCAGGACCCCTACGGCCCAGTGCCCCACACCACACCCATGGCCACGGCCACGGACACCATCACAGCGACCGCGGCGACGCAGCATTTCTTTAACCCCTCAACCTGAGCTTTTCTTGCCCATTCTGCCACTGAGCACGTGACCACGCTGCCCGTTGCTCACGGCCTCCCTCTCTCTCTCTCTCTCTCTCTCCTACTGCTGCGCTCTGCGGAGCTAAAGCTAATTGTACTCGCAGCGTACCAGAGGAGCTCACTGCCTGTTTTTCTCTTGCCGTGCGGGTGCGGTCACCGCCGCCGCCGCCGCTCTCCGTGCCGCGTCCGTGATCTCCTACCCAGCCGTGCATGCGCCGAGTCTTCGACCCCTGTGGTGAGAAGCCATTATCCCTTTCTTTCCCTGCCACCCCTGGTCCTCACGAGCGCCTCCCCGTTCCTGGCCGTTCCTGCTCTTGCGCATTCCTTTTGTTCTTCCATCTCGCGCTGGATCTTACGGTTCTTCCAATGTGGTCGTTGGCCAAGGGGGGCGCAGTGTAGCGGAGGTCTGTTCATGGCTTTCAGCTCGGCTTCTTCGCATCTTGTTTTTTTTTTTCTTTACATCTTGTGTGTTTATGACAGGAGAACTATGTACTCTGTGATGTTAGTTTGGTTTTATTTACTTTTAGAAATGGAGGCTTTATTTGGGTGGGGAATGGGTCCGAATGGGACCAAGATTTGGCCCATTTTTGTAGTCCCAGATGGATGCTTCCATTGCTCTGGATTTGATTTTGGTGATTGCTACTTGTACATACAGATACGGTTGGGTGGCGGCGAGCTCGGCCAAGATTTGACCTTTTTTGGTTTCTGTCTTCTCCACATTCTTTCTTTTCGCCGGTCATGTTTGTTAGAAAAGCAGAGGCTGTGTGGATTATTCGTGTACTGCTTTTTTACTTTATGTTCTTTCAGTGAATAGAAGAAGTGATGGCCGATTCTTCGGTCCATTTTATTTCGCTTGGTAGCTGAACAGAGCATTTTCGGGTTGCCACCTTCTTTCCTTTTAATCTGCATAGAAAATGCTCATAATAAGATGGAGCATTTTGGGGCCCGGGTTTAATTTTGCAGTCTTCTTCTTCTTGTGTATATAAATGCTCCAAGGTTACTATTACAATCATCCTATCTTTGGGGTCCCGGATTTAACTGTTGTAGGGCCTCATATATGTCTCTCAATTTATCTTTGGAAACACGAAAATGTCACTATCCATTTATGACTTCTCGAAGATGTGGTTGCAATGCAGGGTTGAGCAATGATTAGCATCTCATTGTTTCTTATAATCTCAGCGTTTTTACTGTTCTTGTTTCTGAATTACTTCAGGTTCCGGCGACGTGGTTATAATGGAAGCAGCCACATTCAAGGAAACAGCCAGAACTGAACTATAATCAGATATTGTTGCTGTGCAAGACATACTCAAAATGACTGATATGAGGCGTCACTCCGTCTCCGTGGACGTCCCACTGTCAAGAACCTTGGTGCAGCTCAAGCGAGTGAGGTCGCTGCGGGATCCAGCAACAAACTCTATGAGCAAGTATGCATCTCCTTCCGACAGTATGATCTGGGAGACTGCTTCTAGCAATGGAGCCATAATGGAAGGAAGCAGGTCAGCACACCATCATTTGATTGAAGAGGATGTGGATTTGGAAGCCGAGGCTACCATGGGGTCAGAGCAAAGCTTCCGGGCACCAAATGCAAGAACTGCATCTTACAGGAAATCTTCCGTTGTCAGGATCAGAGGCTTAAACCCACCAAGAAACAAGCAAGTTCATCGTGTCCGCGGAGATGGTCACAGGAAATCGGTGGATTCTAACCACTCTAATCATAGCTCTCTTCGGCAGTTGGCAAACAATATAGTAGCCAACGTGGTAGAGGAAAAGGAAGAGGAGGAGGTGAATTCCTATGAACGGGCACATCTCGCGTTGCCGGAGAAGAGCGAGGAAGAAGTGAAAACGCGTTCCAAATTCAAGGGCAAGTCTTCTGCTGCAATGAGCCGCGTCGGCAGCCCTTGTATGTCTGCCAGTGAAGCGCACTCAGTTGGTTCCAGAAGAAGCACAGTAGGGCATGGAACTGAGGACACACGAGTGAGGTCGAATGATGTTGTAGGATCAAACTTCAGTGGATGCGGTATAAGCTATTGCTGGTCAGGAGCATCAAAGTACCACGATCTTTATTCCGATAGTGATGGTCCAGAGCAACCTCTCCTATCCCCAGAGGGGACTGAGGTACCGTTCCAAGAAAATGTACCATACACTGAGACACCAAGGTGTTTAAGCCAAAAATTTCGCCCTCGATCGTTCAGTGAACTGATTGGCCTCAATGTGGTTGCTCAGTCCCTCTTGTATTCCTCTTGCAAAGGAAAGATTGCTCCAATGTACTTGTTCCATGGCCCCCGGGGTACAGGCAAGACATCTACGGCACGCATTTTTGCCGCTGCTCTAAATTGCCT
Organism: Elymus sibiricus; assembly: GCA_039707655.1. Taxonomy (NCBI): domain Eukaryota; kingdom Viridiplantae; phylum Streptophyta; class Magnoliopsida; order Poales; family Poaceae; genus Elymus; species Elymus sibiricus. The sequence continues at coordinate 354,533,748 of CM077666.1, forward strand.
CTCTCTCGAAGAGCAAAGGCCATGTGGGTTCTGTAAAGAGTGTGTCATTCTCTTCTCTGGGAGGAGCAGAGATGTAAAAGAAATTGATGCAGCAAAAATGGATCGTTTGGGTCGCGTAAAGGCACTTCTCAAGAGTGCATCTCTTGTCCCTTACTCGTCACGCTTCAAGGTTTTCATAGTTGATGAGTGCCATCTGTTGCTAGAAGATGCCTGGTCGGCAATAGTGAAGAGTCTTGATGAGCCATACCGGCATACTGTCTACATTATGATTACTTCTGATCTAGATAGCCTGCCTCGCACTTCCGTCACACATTGCCAGAAGTTCCATTTTCCAAAGATAAAGGTTGCAGATATTGTCCACAGGTTGGAGAGAATTTGCATAGATGAAGGGTTAGAATTTGACCATGATGCATTGCACTTCATTGCTGCAAAGTCTAATGGTTCTCTTAGAGATGCTGAAATAATGCTGGATCAACTTAGTTTGCTTGGGAAGAGGGTCACAATTTCTCTTGTGCATGAACTTGTGAGTAGTACTACCTATAGTAATTACTATTGCCAGTTACACAGTATAATCATGTTTCTACATTTGTTATTTGCAGGTAGGATTGGTGTCTGATGATGAGTTGATTGAGTTGCTTGATCTAGCACTGTCATCAGACACAACCAATACGGTTAGACGAGCTCGGGAACTTATGGCGTCGTCAGCTGATCCTCTGCAGTTGGTCTCTCAGCTGGCAAACCTTATTATGGACATTCTCTCAGGACGATGTCAATATGCGGTCACTGAAGTCAGCAAAAGTTTCTTGGGAAGATATGCGTGTATGTATTCTTTCCTTGAATGAATTGCATCAATGATAATATGGAATGTTTTGTGTTCTCAATTTTTTTACGTCTATATTGTCAGATCAGTAATAGTATGACATGTTCTGATAACCAGTGCATTTTGAACTATGAAAAGTTTGCTATCCACATACCTTGCTGTTCCACTAAGTTTCTTTACCCTTACTATTTTTCAATGATCTTGCAGTGGCAGATGTTGGTATAGAGAAACTAAGACATGCACTGAAAATACTGTCAGAAACTGAAAAACAATTGAGGACATCAAGAAATAAGGCAACTTGGGTTACTGTTGCACTTTTGCAGTTTGGCAGCACTGAATCTGACATAGTAGCAGAAACAAATGACATGCATGCACGCTCAGCAACAGGATATACAGGTAAGCACACTCAAATATATTATGTGTACTGGTCCCTGTACAGAATGATAGTAGTATAATATTTCTGATGTTATGTGCAGATGACTGGGTTTCGAAGGTAAACTCAAGCTCCAATTTCTGCGATGCGTGTAACAGCAACAAGTCCAACTGTTCTGAGAGACACTGTAGACGGCTTAAGCTTGGAAACATCTGGAGGAGAGCCACTGGGAAGTGTCAATCAAGATCAGCCAGAAGTTTCCTCAAGAAAGAAGGAATCCTATCATCAGTCCATGTTACCGAAGGTAATTCACGTGTGCCATGTTTTTCTTGATTTTGGCCTTTTCATAGGTTTGTGCTGATTATGACACACTAAATGTGAACATTTGCAGAGGTGGCTATAGCTGAAGTTGGATTTAGTCACCCGGATCACCTATCAAGGGCAGAGAAAATGCAAAGCCTGATACAAGGAGTACTACAGCACGTTCTCGGGTTCAATGTGGAGATCAGATTCAAACTTGTCCCATGTGCAGCGAGGAAAGATGCAAGGTCGAAGAGACACTCATTCAGCCTGCTCGGCTGCTCGGGACGAAAGCAAGAGCTGTCAGATTCAACAGTGACAGATGAAGATGAACCTGTGAGGCTTGGAGCAAGAGAAACACCTCTCAAAGGCTACTCCTCTAGTCAGCAGCCATCACCATTCATCGTGCAACGTGTTGATTCTAAGCCAACAGTTCATGGCTCCGAGGACGATGCCCGGAGCACCTTGACATCAAACAGATCCATGACTGATGACCTGACAAGGACATGTAGGTCGGAGACTAACTACTCCAAGGGCGCAAGTGAGCAGGGTCGTTTCGATAGCATCCAGGAGCCTGACCTTCAGCCGAATTGCTTCTCACGAACATTGAAGCTTCAAAAGAGGTTCTTCTCATCGGATGCAGCACACACAATCTGTTTCAGGATCCAGCCACACAACAAAATGGGTTTCCTACCTAAGAAAGAATTTGATACATATTTTTGCACATATGGCCCCTATGAGCAGTGTCCAAGATCAAATTCACGAGCTACTTATGGTTCAAGAGATGAGGACTTGTAAGCCATCTGAAAGTCCTTGACATTTCTTAACAGTGTTTTGACTTCTTCATTAATACATATTTGTTAGGAAACGTTTAATCTCCAGATTTTACAGTGCAGCACCATACTCATTGTTTCTCCTGCAGGTCCATCAAGACTTCTTCTGGGTTTGGTTCGAACCTGCTCTGCTGGAGGGGCCCTAAACAGTCGATCTAAAAGGTACATTGCCCTGTATTTATGCATCACTGCATCGGTAGGCCATGCAATTAGAGGTCTTGCTGCTCTGTTACTAGTGGCCATGTTGTTTGTTGACCACATATCAGCATGTACATGTTTGAGCAGCCCCCCCCCCCCCCCCCCCCCCCCCCAACACACACACACACACACCCCGACTTGCACATATAGTGTCTTGTGTCCTCAATATGCTTGTACATTTTAATGAAAAAGGAGCCTTTTGTGTCCTTCTAAACAAAATAATAATCAAATTCCCATGTGCTCTTGAAAGCAAAAAGGTTGCTCACCAAACTTGTTTTCTTTCATAGGGCGCACAACTGATCGGTTTTACATGAAAATTTACAAGCACATAAAGGGCTCGAACAATTGGCATGAGTTTTTTTTAAATGCGTAGTTTGATATGTTTTTTTGTTCTACTACATTCAGCTTATTCAGCTTTTTTTGAGGGTGTGGCCTTTGGAATGCAGAAATGGGTGATCAAACAAGATGAACCACAATCATATAAATTCTGCGAACTCAAAATTTTGCCCGAAGCTGGAGAGTTGGCACCCTTTGGCAGCAATTTTTTTAGGAGAGTCTGTGGACAGGATTCAGTCTAAATGCATTTGCACCGAGCGAGTTCTTATTATTTGTAAAACAAATGATGAAACTTGTTGTCTGTAGGCTGCATTTAGTCAGATTTTTTAGCTAAGCAGATTTGACAAGAGACCTGAAGAGGCTGTTTCCACTTCTTGTATGAAAGAACCAAATAATGCTAGTGATGATTTGTACAGCATGCCGATGATACATCCAAGTTTTCTAAATTTGAACACCTTTTGTAGCAGAAGTGGAAAATGAAGAATGTCTTGCGAATTGCCTTTTCAAATTCAGTGGTTTTCTGAGATATTTTACTACACTTTTATCTATTTTTTAATTCTAAAAATCAAACATATCCTTAGGAACATAAAATGAAGAATGAACAGTTACCATTTGAAGAGGAAGCAATTCAGATTTAGGTTCACCCAGTGTGTCTCGCGCCTGGCAAGTCTCTCACCCATCCCCGGGGGGAGCCCAGGTCTTCCAGTTCAACTTTCCGGAAGCCGGAGCCACCACACCCTGGAAGAGGGTGCCGTAGCATGACTGGAGGTGTAGTCCAACCTGGATGGGTGAGAGAGTTGCATCAGGCGGACGGCTCTCAACCTGGATGTGTCCCCACAACGCAGGGGGTAATATACCTTCCTGTGCGTGTTTTTTTTTTTTTTTTTGCTGGTGGAGAAGAACATGTGGGTGCGTGAGCAAAAAACTCAAATGGGTATGACTTATGGGTGGCAATGATGGGCCATTACCCCTCTCCATGAGGTCTTAGAACTATCGTTGGGGCGGCCACCTCTTCCGGGCAGACACCGACTATGGGGGGCCCTGACTGCGCCTACTGCTGCTGCTGCGAGCCAGGCGGCAGCAACAGCCATGGATGCCCAAGCTCTGCCTTTGACCGGGCACACAAGCGGCACAAACAGCAACGCCGGTTAGATCGTCTCTCCAGCCATGAAACGTGCAAGCCCTTGCCACGGTACGAATGGAAAAGGGCCTGTAAAAATGTGGGCGGGCATGGGCAACCCTGCGACGAGACGGACCTTGATTTATTCTATGCTTCCACCGTCAATGGGGCTCAGGCTCTGTTTTGGGACTCCCCTTGGCTCAATGCCAGCCAGCCTAAGGACATCGCCTTGCTTGTTTATGAGGCCTCCACCAGGAAGAAGTCCAAGGTGCGTGAGGCCATGGAGGATGAGGGCTTGGCTATCCAAAATTAAACTCCCGTCGCATTGGTTCTTCGACCACATTCGTGAGATCATTCCTCTTTGGGATATCTTATGTTGACGTCCATCTTAACGCTCGGAAGCATACGACTTTAGGCATTACTCGGCGGCCTCCGCGTACAAGGCGCAATTCCTCGGTGCCGGTGCCATTAGACCCGTCATGAGCGCTGCGGTGTGGAAGGCTTGGGCGCCCCCAAGTGAATTCTTTTGCTTGTTTGTCCATCCAAAATCGCATTTGGACCGGCGACAGACTGGCCAAGCAAGAGTGGCCAAATTACGGTTTGTGTCCGCTTTGCAAGCATGAGATCGAAAGCGTTGATCACCGTTTTTTCAAGTGCCGGTTCACGCTCCGTCTTTGGGATATGATAAAGGAATGGCTCCAACTGCATATTGACATCTCCACCTGGCATTTGAAGAGTAACGACCTTTACTGTAACGGGAGACTATGTAACAAGCTCTTTTCCCTCTCTTAATTAATAGATGACGTAAATCTTTTGCCTCTGTTTAAAAGAAAGAGTACGAAGAATGAAGAGCTAACATTTGAACAGGAAGCAGTTGAGATTTCGGTTCAGTTTAAAACCCATAATTCATGGCATCATCATGTATCTGTCCACTACTCAAAAGTAACCAACCAAGGGTTCAAACTCTAGAACAAACTAAATTTACGATATGAAAAAAAGGGTTTCTTTCTTTCTCCCTGTACAATATGAAGGTGTTCCAGGCAGATGCTGCTGGAGGAACTAGGCGAGATCGACGTCAACCTGGAGAGGGGGCATGGCTTCTTTGCCCTCGGCAAGCTTGAGGCCAAGCTGACCCGAGCTACCTCCTCCAAACGCGTACAGCTTGCCGGATTCGGTGAGGGCAACCGTATGAGACACCCCCATTCTTCTGTTGTGCCAATCATAGGCATTCGTCGGGCTAATCTGCACAAACCTTTCATTTAGCCCGGTGAGTGAGGCGACCAACTTGGGAGCCAGGGCATCCTGGTTCTCGTCCTCGTCCTCGTCCTGAAACCAAGAGCGATCACATATACATTCAGTACTTTGACAAGATGAATAGTTGGGTGCTACAAGTTCACATGATTCATTCATAGCACCTGCAAGCCTAGGTTGTAGGACCCCTTCCACCCAAAGGAGTAGACATCACCATTATCCGTCATGACAAAGGTGCAGTACTGGCCAGCTGAAACGTAGACAACATTGGAGGTTTCTGTTGGATAATGAGCAACTAGTATTCACAGTGGGCCAAAGGCCAGTACATATACATGTGAGGTATACAAGCGGTAGTACCGCACTCGGGCGGTAGTACCGCACTGGTGCGGTAGTACCGCACCAAATACACATCTAACACCCCCCCTCAAACTCATGATGGATCAACAACACTGAGTTTGGAGAGAAAGAAGCCATGCTGCGCTCGAGTCTGTGCCTTCGTGAAGAAGTCCGCCAACTGTAACTCAGAGGGCACATAGTGAAGAGCCAGTGTCTGATCCTGCACAACAGCACGTACAAAGTGGGCATCCACACCGATGTGCTTGGTGAACTCATGCTTCACCGGGTCACGCGCAATACTGATAGCACTGGTACTGTCTGACAGTAAGGGAGTCGATGTAGTAGCAGACACACCAAAATCCTCAAGTAACCATCGTAACCAGATCACCTCAGCCGTCAGCATAGCCATCGCTCGCAACTCAGCCTCTGTACTCGAGCGAGAAACCGTAGTCTGTTTCTTTGTCTTCCAGGCAATAAGAGAGCCACCAAGGAAGACACAGTAAGCAGACAGCGAGCGTCGATCAGAGGGATCACTAGCCCACGTAGCATCAGAGTAGGCCTGGAGCTCGAGAGAACTGGAGCGGGGAAAGAAAAGGCGATGAGAGATCGGGCCACGAAGATATCGTAGAACACGGAGGAGGTGACTATAGTGGACAGAGGTGGGGGCTGAAACAAACTGACTGAGAATGTGGACAGGATAGGAGATGTCAGGACGCGTAACAGCAAGATAGACAAGGCTCCCAACGAGGTGGCGATAGCGAGTGGGATTAGGAAGAGGGTCACCGTCAGAAGCACGAAGCTGAACGTTGAGCTCCATAGGAGTCACAACAGTGCGCTCATCACCGAGAGCGGCACGAGTAAGAAGATCCTGAATATATTTTTCCTGGGAGATGAAGAAGCCTGCAGAGGTCTCAGAAATCTCGATCCCAAGAAAGTAGCGAAGAGGACCAAGATCAGACATCAGAAACTGTTCCCGGAGGCGGGCCTTAACAAAGGCAATATACTCAGAATCGTCACCAGTGATGATCATGTCATCCACATATAGAAGGAGAAGAGTCCGTCCACGAGAAGAGGTGTGGACAAACAGTGCTGGATCATGATCACTAGGCAAGAAGCCAGCGGCAGTAACGACAGAGGCGAACCGCGAGAACCAGGCGCGAGGGGCCTGTTTAAGACCATAGAGGGAGCGGCGAAGTCGGCAGACCATACCATCAGGAGCATAGTACCCCGGTGGTGGCTGCATATAAACCTCCTCACGTAACTCACCATTGAGAAAAGCGTTCTAGACATCAAGCTGAGATACAGACCAATGACGAACAGAAGCCACAGCAAGGAGAGTGCGGACAGTGGTCATGTGGGCCACAAGAGCGAATGTCTCATCATAATCGCGTCCCTGCTCCTGCTGAAAGCCACGAGCCACAAGACGAGCTTTGTATCGCTCAAGGGAACCATCGGAGCGAGTCTTAATCTTATAGACCCACTTGCAGGTGATGGGACGAACACCGGAGGGAAGAGAAACCAGATCCCACGTGCCATTGCGCTCAAGCGCCGCAAGCTCCTCGGCCATCGCAAGCTGCCATTCAGGCTGAGTCATGGCAGCCCGATAGGTGGTGGGCTCAGCAATGGCAGAAAGACCATACCGGTCAGGAGAATAGCGATCAGGTGGGGGACAAGGCCTAACACGGAGGTTATGGACCGGCGGAGGCGTGAGAGGAGGTGCACTGGAAGTAGAGGGCACATCAGTAGGATCATCCACGACACGAGGACGACGAGTGTAGTGAAGAGGAAACGGGGAGTGAGGTCGAAAGACTGGGGAGGAGGGTGGGGAGGGAGGGGATGGTGGAGACGAGGGAGAGTAGGAGGAGGGAGGGGATGGTGGAATCGGTGGTGTAGGGGGACGCACCGGGGGAGAGGGAAGAACAGGAGGCACAGTGGGAGATGTGTCAGGAAGGAGAAGGAAGGAAATATCTTCCACGAAAAAGCTCGAGGAGGAGGGACGCGGATAGTAAGAACGAGACTCATCAAACGTCACATCACGAGAAATGCGCAGACGGCGACCAACAGGATCCCAACAGCGATAGCCCTTGTGCTCATCACTGTAGCCAAGGAAAACACACTCAACTGACTGAGCAGTCAACTTGGTTCGTTCTCGCGGAGCAAGAAGAACATAGCACACGCATCCAAACATACGAAGAGCGGAGTAGTCAGGAGAGCGACCAGAGAGACGCTCCATAGGAATACCACCCTTCAAGGCAGCCGAAGGCTGAATGTTGATGAGGTGGGTGGATGCGGAAACGGCCTCAGCCCAAAAATGGGGTGGAAGAGAGGCGGCGATCATCATCGCACGAGCCGTCTCAAGCAAATGGCGATGTTTGCGTTCAGCAACTCCATTCTGAGCATGGGCACCTGGGCAAGAGAATTGGGCAAGAGTGCCCTGCTCCGCAAGAAAACCACGCAACATGTGAGAGATATACTCTCCAGCTGAGTCAGCACGGAAGATACGGACATGCGTGGAAAATTGAGTGCGAACCATGGCAGCAAAACGTTTGTATATGGGGAGAACCTCGCTGCGAGATTTCATACAATAAAGCCAAGTGTAGCGAGAGAAATCATCAATAAACAGAACATAGTAGCGATGACCCCCTTTCGAGTCAAAAGGAGCAGGACCCCATACATCAGAATGAACTAAGTCAAAAGGACGCTGAGATACAGACTCACTGGTAGGATACGGTAACTGAGTCTGTTTGCCAAGCCTACAACCTTCACAATGCAACGAAACATCACCGGAGACAGACCCTAAGACGCCTTGGTGTACTAATGAGGACAAGCGAGAGCCACAGATGTGACCAAGTCGATGATGCCACTGCTGGAAGGACGCAGAAGAGGAGGCAGCAAGAGCATGAGAACTGGCGTATGTGGTAGCAGCGGAAGGAACACGAAGCCAGTCAACCTCCCAAAGGCCCTCAGACTCACGGCGCCGAGGGCCACCGCCAACCAGAGCCTGAGTGCGACGATCCTGAACAGAGCAAGAGTCGGCATCAAGAATGACACGACAACCAGAATCAGTAAGTTGGGCAGCGGAAAAGAGATTCATGGTAAGACGAGGAACATGAGAAACACTAGGAACCGAAAAAGACGGAGTGGAAAGGATGCCACGACTAGCAACAGGAAGAGGTGTGTCATCGGCAGTGAGAACATTAAGAGGAAAATCAAGAGGTCGAAGAGAAGATAAAGTAGAAGAATCAGAAGACATATGAAAAGAAGCTCCAGAATCCAGAACCCACGAGGATGTACCTGACTGAGTAGGCTCCGGCGGGGGCGGAGTGGTGGTGGCAGTCACAGCGGCAACAGAACCCGTCGAGGAAGAACCAGAGGAAGCCAACATGCGCTTGAGCCGCACAATATCCTGGTCAGTGAGCGACAAAGTCGAGGAGGACGCACGAGTCCCACTAGAAGAAGAGCGCTTCAGGTCTTTCCGCTTCTTGTGACAATCAGACTCTGGGTGACCTGGCCTGTTGCAGTAGCCACAGAAGGTGTGCGAGCGTGGCCGACCCTCTCCTGAAGAAGGAGGGTGATCCGCCCCCCCTGGAGGTGTAGGCAGGAGCGGTGGAGTGGTGAGGCGAGCAGACGACACAGGAGCTCGGGCAGCAAGAACAGTGGGAACCACAAGCAGACCAGCAGAACGGAGGCGTGTCTCCTCAGCACGAAGCTCTGCAAGCACCTCCGAAATAGGAACACGACCATGAGCAAGCAGGTGAGCACGCCGAGGCTCAAACTCTGGACGAAGGCGAGATAAGAACTCATGGAGGCGATGAAACTCCAAGTCAGACCGCACAGTCTGGCAACACCGGCAAGTACCACAAACAACAGTCCTGAGAGAGTCAAGCTGGCGCCAGATGGCAGAGCTCTGTGAGTAGAACTCATCAACAGAAGAGTCACCCTGATGAAGAGCGTGCTCCTGACGCACCACAGATAAGTAGAGAGCATCACCAGATGGCTGATATCGCTGACAAAGATAGGACCACATCGCAGCAACAGGACCGAGACCCATGAACTCAGGCGCAAACTGAGGTAAGACACTCGCAGTAAGAACATCAGCAGCTCGAGCATCATCGTTGCACCACTGAGTGTAAGCAGACAGATCATCTCGGTAAGCAGAAAGAGCATCTGAGTAGGCAGATACCTGCTGATCATAAGCATCAACCGCAGCATCGTCAAGGGCCTTGGCTGTATCCCGATCAGCCTGAGAAGCATCAGCAGCAAGAACAGGCGGCACCGGCGGGGTAGGAGCCACAGGTGCAATAGGGCAAGGCGGACAGGGAACCTCGCCAGAGAGAACGCCCCACAGGAGAAGACCTCGCATGTGGATGCGCATGAAACCCACAAACTCAGCATAGTTGGTGCCATCGAAGATCACCGAGCACCGAGGAACAACGACATAGCCCGACGAAGACATGACGCCTGAGTGCGCGGTAGTACCACACTTCTCAGCGGTAGTACCGCTTCGAGCGGTAGTACCGCCCTTGCCAGCGGTAGTACCGCGCTGCGCAGGGCGGTAGTACCGCTATGCTACGCGGTAGTACCGCTTGTGCGGTACTTCCGCGGTCCAGTGCCGTGGGCACTTCCGCTTATTTTATGTCTTCTGGTATGCCTGGCCTTCAAGCGGAAGTAGGGCGGCAGTAACGGGCGGTAGTACCGCTTTGCACAGGGCGGTAGTACCGCTATGCTAAGCGGTAGTACCGCGCAGAGCCGCTGAATCGGGATCGGGATCGACCAAATCGCTGCCGAGCGAGGAGGAGCACAGGCAGGAGCTGGCCGGAGGAGAGGGGCGGGCGCGGGACGGCGCGGAGGGGGAGGGCTGGCGGACGGGGGCGGCCGGAGCCGGCGCGGTCAGGGGCGGCCGGGTCGTCCGCGAGCAGGGGCCGGCCAACGCGAGCAGGGACGGCCGGAGACCGAGCTGGCGCGAGGCAGAGGCGGCCGGCGACCGACGCGGTGCGGGGTAGAGGACGGGGAGGAGCAGCCGCAGCCGCGGCCGGACCAGGCCAGCGCGGGGCAGAGACGTCGGCCGGAGTTGCTCTAGCGGCAGCGACGGTGGAGGTGGAGGAGGAACCTGGCATCTGATATCATGTTGGATAATGAGCAACTAGTATTCACAGTGGGCCAAAGGCCAGTACATATACATGTGAGGTATACAAGCGGTAGTACCGCACTGGTGCGGTAGTACCGCACCAAACACACATCTAACAGTTTTCCACCGGCATCGGTAGGGTCGCGCATTCTTCGGCATATCCATGTCCTAGGCAGCCATGGAAACCCATCCCCAGGTGAGCACGCGCCCGTCGCTGCTCAGGACCGCGGCGTGCCAAGCACCGGCTGAGATTGACACTGGCCTTGCGTCGATTCCCTCAAAGTGTGCGATCAGCTGAGGGACGCCCTCGCTGTTCTTGTTCCCATGCCCAAGCTTGCCTCCTTAACCACAGCCCACAGAGTACACTGACCTGCATATATAGCAAATATAAGAGACATCAAGTCATACAGTTAACAGGAACGCCATGATCCTGAAAGAACCCTTACAAAGAATGGCTGTTCAATTATTTGAATGAATGGATATGCAATTGGATAATAAGAAAGCAAAGAGACCATAGGAGCAAATGCTTACATTCCGGTGGGCTGGTAGGCTAACATAAGGAGGTAACAATTGCCGGCGGCAATCTGTGCAACAAGTAAATTCTCAAGGGGCCCAGAGAGAAGACGAGGCTCGACATCGGCGTAATCTGTGGTATGGCCTAGCCTCTCCTCATGGCCCCAGGAGAAAGTATAAACCCGACCCTCTCTAGACAGAACCGCTGAGAAGAAGCCTCCTATAGTTGCTTGCACTACAAAGATGCCCTTCAGTGACTCCACTACCTTGGGACTGTCAACGTAGTCAGTAGCAGGTGTTCCATTCAAACCATACCCCCCAAAGGTCTCGATTCCAAATACGTAGACACTTCCCGTGTCGCTCACAAGCATTGTTCGACTCGATCCAACCGCGGCATGCGTGATCCTGATGCCTTGCAGAGACCTACAAATGCAGCAACAGTTTGTTACATCGGCAGACAAGATTCCCAAAATTCAATCAAATCAACGTACTCTACCTGATAAGGCATGGCTTGTACTTGTCTTCTGTATCCCCAAGGCCAAGCTGGCCCGAGGAATTCATGCCAAATGAGTATACGGCCCCACTTGCGGTGACAACAATGCTGTGGCCTGGTCCAGCAGTGACCTGAGATTTCCCGCGGCGGCAATTCTTCTCGCCGACCAAAATGTATCCAAGAACAAGCTTCCAAGAGCCCCCGCACCGTTGCTTCAGCCACTCCTTCTCTTCTGGTTTCATTAGGTTAAACATGGCCCTTTGCTGGCACATATCAAATGCTGCAAGTTCTGTAAGTGATAATTCCAAGTCTGGTGGGAACTTTGCGGGATTTCTGAAGAATTTACATGTAGCCTGAAACAGCACAACATCTCCACATCATTGTGTCATCACAACAATTCATAATTAACCAGCATTTTAAAACTCAAAAGTCACGAGAACTAAGAATGTAATTGTACAACTTGCCTCCAAAGCAGCAAAATCTTTAGGATCCAGCCCAGAGGATGAGAGCACGTGGAGGAGAATGGATGGGCTCGCAGTTAGGGGGAATTGCCCTACGGCTTCTTCTCCAGAGAAATGGCGCTTCATAAGTTCCGCTTCTGGATCCGGCGAAGGAGGACGTGAGGCTGCATCATTCACTATGTTGTGGAATTCTATAACCAGTGCGGCGTTGCTTGGTGTAGTATCCATTGGGCACTCCATGATCTGCAGCTATTGAGAGAAAAAGTATATACATATATTTAGTAAATCATACATACTGAGTTGTCAAATGGTTATAAATGTAGAGATGAACCCAGGGTCCTTGCAAACAAGGCAAGTAGAGTACATTCTTGTAGAGAAAGTAATTAGTCAAGCCATGCATTGTTTTTTCTTTCAGAATTCAAAATAGCAACATTCTTGTGGAGAAGGGAGACGATCAATTTATACATTGTACTCCCTCCGTTCACAAGTATAAGATATTTTGGATATTTCAATATGGACTAAAAAGTGTCGTGGCTTTAGGTCAGCTTTAGTTCAAATTTGAACTAAAGTCATGACACTTTTTTTTTTGGATCGGAGGGAGTAGTATTTTTTCTAAGAGTACAAAACAGTAACCAATTATATACTGTACATGGTAATGTAACTCATGCTGCAACTTCAATCTTGAAGAGATTATGATTATAATTACATGATGATCATAGAGCATGAATGGAGAGATGTGATCCTAAGTCGAGCAGTTCTGAAGATGATATTGGTTACCACGGACCCACACACACCCCTGATCATACAGGTCTATGATCATAGCATGGCATACTTCCAATGAACATCGCGAAAGGCGGCAAGCAAAGACCCCATAGATTCTAACAAGGTGAGCTGATCATCGTGATCAGTTACATCAGCCAACACCAACGTGACCAGTCAACCAAACAATTACATATATGCATCCCCGGCCGCGGATCAGTCAGCACCAGCATAGCGGACTACATAGTCAACCAGCCAAGAAACAAGCAAGAAAAAACAGATGATCCATGTTCTTGAACCACAATCTGATCAAGGTCAAGAGTGCGAAGTGGACGCATCCACCACCTCTAGTACCGGCATCCACCACCTGTACGGCTGTACCTAAAACCCACAACTCCGCACTGCGCCCGCAGTCGCCGACCCAAGACCGACGAAGAAACTAATAAGGATTTGATGAACAAAAAACGGAAGATCCTTCCTTTTCTATACGACGAAGACAACGGACCTGAACTGATCGGATAACCACCCCCATCTACCGAACTCCACCCCAAAAGACCCCGAACAGAGATACCTGAACAGAATTGCAAGGTCGGGGATGCCGGGATCACATGGAATTTCGGCAAGGCGCAGTCCGATCAGGCGGTGCTGTTTGATCGAACTGCCGCGGCCCGCGGGTTTATGTGATCTTGGCAATGTCGCAGAAGTTGGGGTTTGGGGTGGGGTGGGGGAGGAGAAAGGAATTGAGAGAGAAACAGGAAACCACCGTCCTGTATATATACGCATACCAGTTGGTAGGCGCCACATCAGCAAATGCGCCCCCCTCGTGACCTCGTCGCCCTGGATTCTCTGCGTCGATCCTAACAAACCCTATACCCGCTCGTGCTGGGATGTTAGTCACAGGGTCAAAATCCTTGAAAATCATCTCTCAAAATAAAAAAAATCCTTGAAAATCCGTGTTCAAAAAAAAAAAAAAACTTGAAAAATCTGCAGTGAGGAGATAAAATCCCACCTTGCACGGCAGTGTATCGCTCCATTCGTTTCGTCTATTTGGAATGTTGACCGTGGATCTGTCGATTCTCTGAAGGCCGATGCTAGGTGCCGGCCGGCCGGCCCAAATTTCGGCCGGTCATGCCTACCCATTAGATACGATTTGCGTGGGCCGTCCGATTTGCCGAAATGGTTTCGCTCAGCTCTTTCTTCCCCCCGCATCTCGCGCAGCCCGCCCCAGCGCCCTTTCCCCTCTGCATCTCGAACAGCTCCCCCCAGCGCCCTTGGCAGTACCGCGCCTCCCGTCGTCCTCGGGAGCAGAACCGCCCCATGCTGGTCCAAGCACCGCGCCTCACCGGTGCCGCCACCCGCGGTTGCATAATCCATGAATCCGTCGCGACGACGCTCACACCGGTTCCAACAAAAAAACTCTCTGATTCCAGCAAATGGCGTGCGTGGTTTCAACATCTCTGTCGGTACTAAAACCGACAGACCTCGGGTAGGGGGCCCCGAGCTGTAGATCTCGGATCGAGGGGTAACAAGAGACAAAGGGGACGGTATTTACCCAGGTTCGGGCCCTCTCTAAGAGGTAAAACCCTACGTCCTGCTTTGATTGTATTGATGATGAAGTATCGAGTACAAGCTTGATCTACCACGAGATCGTATGTTGTGTTCTACCCTAAGGTGAGTAATGATCAATCTAATATTCGATGATCTATCGACTAGCCCAGCCTCGGCTTATATAATGTACCGGAGGCCTAGGATAACAGGAGTCCTAGTCGGCTACGTCGGTGGAGAGGAGTCCTTGTCTTGATCACCAAGTCTTGTGAAATCTTCCTCGTATATGTCATGGGCTGCCCGAAGTGGTCCATTAGTGAACCGCCATGGGGGGCCTCGGCCCGACCCACTTGGTCGGGAGATGACATGGTGAGCACCCCCTAGTGCAGGACACCATCAATCTCGCCGCAAACCTCGAAGCTTGCCGGCTCGCCGTGGTGACATTGCAACTCGTCGCGGCAACGGTTCTAGCAAAGATTCACGGTTGCAGCACCTTGCGGCCGCGGTTCCAGCTCGCCGTGGTGCCCCGACACAGCTAGCCGCGGACCGCAGTCACCAGTTCCAGCAAAACCAAGTGCGGTTGCAGCTCCCACATCAACGGTTGTAGCACCGCATGCTCTCCGTCGTGCCTGCCGGTCGAGGTAGTAACAAAAATAGTAGCCGGTTGCAGCTCGCCGGAAAATGGTTGCAGCTCGCCTCGAGTCGGTTGCATCATCTGCCCAGTCGGATGTAGCTTGCTGGCTTACGGTTGCAGCTTGACCGCCCTAGGTTCCAGCATCCGTCTATGCCGGTTGCAGCATCCCTGCATCGCCGGCGTGGTCCTCGTGTGCCGCTTATTGTAGCTTTTGATTCACCGGTTGTAGCTTTTAGCTTCGCCGGTAGAAGCTTCCAGCCCCACCACTTGCAACATTGGTGGTCGCCGGTGTGGTCCGCGTGTGCCGCTGATTGTAGCTTTCGATTCACCGGTTGTAGCTTTTAGCTTTGCCTGTAGAAGCTTCCAGCTCCGCCACTTGCAACATTGGTGGTCGTCACGCGTGATCGCCGGCGTGGTCACGTGCCCGCTGGTTGAGCTTCTAGCTCCGTCGCTTCAGCACCTTGCAACTCCTCCCCTCGACCTCGTAGCGCCGGTTGGGGGATGCTCACAACACCGCTTGCCTGCTCCGCCATGAAGCGCCGCCGCCCCTCATAGCACCGCTCGCTTGCTCCGCCCTGCAGTGTCACCGACCTGCAGCAGGAAGCGGCAGGGACCATGGCTTGTGAGGCTGTGATGCATGCGTGGGGGAGAAGAAAAGAGAGAGGGAGGAAAGTGGAACGAGTGGACGGGAATGACCGCATGAAGAGATAAGGGATAAAGCGACGGGAGCCGCATGATCCTGTTTAATCGAGCGACGCGCGTGAGACCGGCCGAAAGCTTCGGCCGACCAGCCGGTGTGATGCGGAGCATCCAACGGTCATCCCCATGGACATGCCGCTATCACCCAAGACACCAAGTGGACCAATGACAAGATCCCGTGCAAGAGCTATCGAAATCGAGGTGAACTTGTTCCTCTCCGAACTTACACTTCCCACATGCGAGACATGGCTACTACCTCAAGCGGACACACTGTGTGTGATCAGGCACCTGAAGGAAGGCCATGGAGGAACTACGAGCAATGGACAAGACAGTGAGGAAACGAAGTGTGAGAAGAAAGAGAAGGAGTTGCCGCCAAGCTATAGGCACCGGACGACCGACGGCTACCGAACGTCCGGTGCATCGTATATCAGCCAGCCGCAAGGCACAACCAACGGATGCTACTGCGGCGGACGACCGACAAGCACCGGACGTTCGACGCGTTCCAGGTCCCAAATGACCGAGCCCCTCCAGAAATCCGGCACGCCAGGACCAGCACCAAATCGTTGGAAGACCGGCCCTCCGCGGACGTCCGAGCCTCCGGACGACCGGCGTCCTCCGGAAATCCGGCATAGCCCCAACAAAGCCCAAATGTCGGAAGTCTGACCTTCTCCGGACGATCGGTCCCTTGCGAGCCACCGGACGACCGGTAACCACCGGACGTCCGGTACCTACCTGTGCGCAGCCACTCGGGTTTTGACCCATGTATCCCCTTCTCTCTCCCTAGACTATATATACCCCTTCACTTGGACAAACTAGGGTTAGCAAAGTGATAGCTCATGCCTAGAGAGAGAGAACTTTGCTCATCTACTACCTCTCCCATGGAGATCAAGACCTCCATGTGAGAAGATCCACTTGTGGATTCAAGACCCCTTCTTGGGAAGATCCTCTTGGATATCAAGCCCTCAATTCCTCTAAGGAGTGGGATGAACTAGCTACCTATTTGCCCTCTTGTGTTGGATTTGGACCTTTGTATCCCTCTTATGTGTATGTGGATTTAGCACATGTGTGATTGGATCTTTGTCAATTGAGTGTTTATCTTGTGTTATTCTTGATTTGCTCCTTTCCCCACCTCCAAGTGTGAAAAGATCATGAACTAGGGTTCCACCCTACATCATCTTGGATCAGAGCAAGGTTGATTCACACCTTGGAGTTCTCCCTCTCCACTTTCTAGCCCCAATTTTGTTTGTTTTTGCCCAAATTCGAAAATCCCCACAAAAAGAGCCATACCAAATTTTTTGTGATATGTTGGTTTTGATGATGTTTTGTTGATTTTGATCCATGGATTCGAAGTGTTGCAGGTGGATCTAGCTTCCCCCACCTTCTCCTCACTTTTCCACCGCCAAATCCGCCCCAAAATTTCTCTTTTCCTTCCCCAAATCCACGAGTTCATCTTCATACCCGCACCCCCGAAATCACCAAGCACCGGACGACTGGCCCTTACCGGATGTCCGGCAACTTATAGCCTCCGGTCGTTCGACATCCTTCGGACGTCCGACAAATCCTGACGAAACTGAATTTTCAAAATAATAATAATCATACACCGCCCCCACTTCCGCATTGCAAGCTTCGTTTAGCCACCATTTGCCTTCCGCAACCCCACCGAGCTTCCGCTACACCGCCAAACCTTCCGCTACCACCATTGGCCCTTTGCCATTTGAGATTTTGAGTTGCTGTTTTCCATTCCCTAAGGTGTTTCGGCTACTTAGGAGCGGTTCGACATCAACCCGACCGCCACTCATCATCACCACGGAATCGACATCGACAAGGACCACTTCATCATTTGACACCACAATCGTAAGCAAGGACGGTAACCTCGACGCTATCATTGTACATTTCTCCCTTGCCATTGCATTGTTAACCCCGAGCCCTTTTAATTTGCTTCACTTGCCTATCGAGACTAGCCGTTGAGTATTGCCGGGCAACGCTACTTGTGCACTTTAGTGATACATATTCCGCATAGCTTCACTTGCGTGCATATATCATTGTATCATCTCTTGTGTCATCAATTGCTCCCGCATATCATATTTGCTATCTTGGTTCGAGCATTTTGCATAAGTGGCCAAATATCAAAGAGAGAGAGAGAGAGAGAGAGAGAGAGAGAGAGAGAGAAACGCTTTTAAGCAAAGATAAAAAGAAAACAAAGAGCTTGTAAGCAATAGCAATAGCATCGCCACATTGCATAGCATATTGACATCATTGATCATCTTCGATCACCGTGTGCGAGTTCACCAGGAACCATACATACATAGCATACTTGGGATAGAAAGTCGATACGTTTTATCTCTCATAGGTTGTGCACAAGTTTCGTATCTCGCCCTTTTGGAGCAATCGTGCTAGCGTCTCTTTAGCATTGTGCAACACGAGCGTTTTCCGTGGATACCACATTTTGTGCTCATTCCTTGGTTGCACAACCCACTTATCTATCCGTGTGCCACTCATTGCTATTGATCTATTTGCTTCACTTGTGATTTTGTGAATCTTTTTCAACATTATTGATATCTTGCTAACAATTGCATAAATTTTGTGCCACTTATCCTCACCAAGCTCCTCCAAAAGATTTACTTGTGTAGGTGTGAGATTGACAAGATCCGGTACCAAGTGTTCTACTTCCATAATAACATATTGAGTGATCATTGATCCATCTCCAACATTGGAAAAGGTAAATTTGGTCTAGTTCTTCTCTTTCTTCCACTCACATTTGCTTGAGAATGATGGATAGGCCAAGCACTTCTTCCAACCCACTCTTCGATGAGCAAGATGCACCAAACGACTACGTCACCAAGGTTCAACTCTTCGGCATTCAACGAGCTTTGCATCAATTAGTCGACCATGGCTAGGCATCTGTATAGGAACAATAAAATTGGGCAGTTTCTGTTTCAAGAAGAAGAACACAGCTATAAAACTGTGTATAAGCAAGAGTTTATGAACAACATATATAACAGAAAACAACTCATACCATCAGTTTCTTGACACAGTTGGACCTGTTCAACGTGTGCACCAGTGGCACACATATCCCACGTGGCCTTCCACCATTGAAATGCCCCACAAGGTCCTCAAGACGATCAATAAAGTGTAGGAATTGGTGGATGTCCTCCCAGTCGACTTCGGTGCCATCAGTAACCGTCGAGTTCTTATCAAATAACAGGCGAGTAGTGTCCTGCACTTTGTAATAGCCTACGCGTGTCACCAATTATAAGAAATATTAGTTAGAAGTAGCATCATTGTGAGAGAAGGGAATCACAAATTGTTGCTACTTCTAAAGTCAAATTGTGATCAGTTAGACAGAATAGGTGGATTACAAAGTAAAAGAGGCCACATGCAAGAACCAGATACAAAACTAACATGGATGAACCACTGGAACGATGTCGGGGTGGAAGGTCACAGGGAAGATAAGACCAGGTTCTGCTATTTCCATGAACATTGGTGTGCCAACTTTCAGTCCGTAACACTTGACAAAGTTTATCCAAGTTCGGCCATAAAAAAAGGAGCGATGTTCTTGGTTAATGAACCCAACTGTGAACTTATATCCATGGCATGTCTCCAATGTGACCATTATACTGGTGTATTCAGTTATGGCAAGGCCGACCTTCTTGAGTACATGTGTTCTGGCAGAGCAAGGGATGCACTGCAGGAAAAATAATATGAGAACACAATTTATTCGCTATCCAAATCTAGAAATAATTTCATCTTTCACGTCAGTGTTCAGCATGGTACTAGTACCTTTTATCCAAATATAGCAATCCAAATTTCCAAATTAGTCGACAGCATGTTCAGAAATCCCAACACTACCGGATAGAAAAGAGGATTCTAGGAACATACCGTGCGATTTTTGAAATCCTGTGTTAGGATGAGAAGGAACAAGTCTGGCGTCTTGCCAAGGGCGTAGAAACCTGTAGGGTCCTCGCACCTTGGGCACTGCAAATGAAACACACTAGATTCAGTACGAAGAAAAATGCATCAACGGCGGTGATTGCCATCCTAGGATTACCGTCGACAAAGGGACAAAGATTTATCAGGGATGGATGAAGATTTCGTACCTAGTTCTCCATGAGAAAACCCTAAGCAATCGCTGTCGTGGTTTTAACACGGCAAATGCCCTTGTGAAAGGACTTAGAGATGAGGCCATCGCACTAGTGTGGAAGCTTAACGGGGTTGATCAGGAACGAGAAGACGCCGGGTTACCCAGGTTCGGCCCCTCACGGCGGAGGTAAAAGCCTATGTCCTGCTTGTGTATATTGCTGTGGTTCTCGATTACAAGGATGCGGATTCGCTAACCTAGCTCTCGATGAGATTGCAACTTCCCCTTTTTCGTATAGGTGCTCCCCTTTATATATACAGGTGGAACCCTAGATTACACGAGAGTCCGGATCGTTCTTTGACCCACCTCCTACTCTTTCCTACTTGTTTTCCAAGATGGTCTTCTTGCCATCTATCTTCTCATGAGCCGGCCCACTGCTTAAGCCGGCCTGTCCTTGCCAGGCCTCGTTAAGCCGGCCCACACAGAGTCTTTAGCCCCGCGGTGAGTTGACCCGCTAAGCTTGCGTTATGGCCGGATTAACACCCTGCCGGGTCTCCATGCTGGTAAACATCCCCAACATTAGCCCCCAATTTGACTTGAATTTATTCACGTTAAACTTCAACCTGAAAAGCCGGCTCATCAGTAATATGCTCTCCAAGTGCTTCCCAAGCCGGTCTTTTAGAACACCGCCCTAGGCCAGCTCAATTTGCCGGGTTAAATGGATCGGCGGGTCTCCCCTTTAGCTTCAGACTTGGCATTTTTAGCTTTTTCTCCCTCATGACGTCACAATCCAGTTCCGCAAAATCTGGGACGACATCACCTCGAATCTTTGAGTGGGTATGTATCGTCATGTCAGGCGCGAAAATCGAGGAGCCCGCAGCCGAAAATTACTGCGCCGCCTGGGGTTCCGCCCCTGCCGTTTCAATTTTTTACTGCGCCTATAAAGAGGCCAGCTCACCCCAACTAGCATTTTTTACCTCTCGCCCGTCTTCCTCCTCGCGTCTGCCTCCTCTCGCAACCGAAACGCCGCCACCTTCGAGCTCTCCGGCCACTCCAACCGTGCCCTCTCCGTCGCCCCAGTCGCCGCCGGAGCTCATCCAAGACCCTCCGGCCATCTTCGCCGGGCTCAGGTATGCCCAAAATCCTTCGCTTTAGATCTGCATCGCCCCCATGTCCTGCGCAGTTCATCGTGTTCATCCATGTTCATCCTTCTCCTCTCGTTTCGTAGATCTAAAATCAGTGAAATGATCCACGTAAGCACTTTATTTACTGCGGCAATGCCATTTTTTGCATCTAGATATCTGTATTGGCCTCCACAGACCCGCATTGACCACGGCCACAGTATCCATCCATGCTTAGGTCTTTAAATTTTATTTTTCAAAGCATTTTTAGATCCGTAACAGCAACCGCTCTGTCGAATTCTTGTTCACAGCTAGCTCAACACTTAGGGAAAATCCAATGCACCGTTGTACCACTAGCGCCGGCTCATTGTCGCACCGGCTTAACATTGCTTTCGGCGGCTTATACAAATCTGGGTTATGACTTGTAGCACCATGATCGCCTCATTACTTTGCCGGGTTACACCTCATGAGCTTAACACTCCGGCTTACCACTATTGTCCTTGCAGTTAAAATCTGAAGTCGCCATGGCCCCCAAGACTGACAAATCCTGCAACTGGGTCAGATCTCAGGTCTCAACCCTGATGTTGAACGAACTCGTGGGGCAAGGCCTCTTGCCGGCTCAAGCCACAATCAGCTGGCAGGCGCCTGAAGAAGAAAGCACCCCCCAGCCCAGGCAAGACGAAGTGGTGGTCTTCGCAGATCATCTTCATAAGGGATTTCGGCCGCCCGGGTCAAAATTCTTCCGTGACATCCTTAACTTTTTTGACCTCCGACCGCAAGATCTTGGCCCCAACTCAATCACAAATCTATGCCAATTTCAAGTCTTCTGCGAAGTGTATCTCCAAACGGCGCCAACTGTCCTTCTCTTTCGAGAATTTTTCTACATCAACATTCAACCATCAGACCGAGTTCACCGATGGCCCTAGCATTGAACTTGGTGGCATTTCCATTCAAAGGTGAAGAAGCACCCCCTTTCCTGTGGCCAAGCTGGCGAGCCATCCCAAGGGTTGGAATAAGACTTGGTTCCATTGCAAGAACACTGCCCCTCAAGATGAAAACCCCTTGCCGGGTTATAGATTGGACCAACTCAACGCCACCCTTGCCTTCCCGGGTTGGCCATCAGCAGAGGAGCGGAAACAGATTGCTCCAATTTATTCCAAGATCAGAGCTTTGGCTGCGAATGGCCTCACCGGGGTCGACCTGACCCGGTGTTGGGTGAGTTGGCGAATTCAGCCCCTTAGCCACAGGGGCGACTTGATGTGCAACTACACCGGTGAGCCGGCTGATGTTCAACGCTTCAGCCAAGTTAATCTATCTGTGAGTGACATCAACAAGGTCACCAAGAGGTTGCTAGGAGAGCCCCAAGATAAATGCAACAAAACTGGGCTAGCTCCCTTCTGCTTGACCAATCCTGTGCCTTCAGTAAGTACCCATACCCTCTTACTCTGTTGTTTGACTTGCTCTTTTTTTTATCTCAATCATAATCACTGACTCATCTCAAACGCAGGCAAATGACAAGTTTTGGAAGAGGAAGAAGCCTCGACAACCCGCCTCTGGTCCAATGGAGCAGCAAGATGAGCCGGCCGATGCTGATGAGCCGGCTGCAGAAGGCGAGGCTGAGGTAGAACTTGACTCGCTTGGTCGTCTTTTTATTCAACTTGCTGATGCCCCTTCTCTTCAGGATGAAGCCGAAATTAGCCACACCAACGAGCCGGAGGTAACCTTGATTTCTTCTGATTCTGATTCTCCAATTCCTATTCGGAAGAAAACCCGGGCTGTGATCCGCAAGGTTCGAAGGAAGCCCCGGGTTGCCGTCCGTAAGGTCCCTTTTTCCCACCAGGATGCTCATTTGGATCCCAAATTTGTTTTGAAGACTCGTCAAACCGGGACCTCCAAAAGGAAGACCCGGAGCAGTGAAGGCGAGTTAAGCGGCGGGCTTCCATATGAACCGCCATCCCGTAAGGCGCGAGCTGAGGTGCTTCTTAGTCCCACTTCCTCTTTTCCTCTAGCTGGCCGTTTTAAGGAGTCCTTACATTTAAATGACTCGGCATATCAGACGTCCCATTCCTCGGGCGAGTCAAGCGTGACGCAGGCGCCGGCTTTCAACATCAACCTTGGGTAAGTAAATACTGGCATAGCAGTTCTTTAATTCGTCCCCCCTTCAAATGAATAACTCCTTTGTTTTTTGCACAGTGCCAAAGCTATCAAGAAGAAAGCACCTGCCGGGTCATCTGACCCGATCATTCAACCAGGCCCTGAGGCCACCTTGGTCCCCGAGGAGGAGCCGGTCTATCAGACTGACCCGCCATGTCAAGACGCCGCCAGCCCGGCTCGCACTCCCTCACCTGTTGTACAAGAACGAGAAAAGCCAACTGAGGAACAGCGCGAAGAGCCGCCCGTAGCACCAGCTCAGGATGATGTGGTGGTGACCGGAGAGCAGCAGGCAACTCCAGAAGCCTCTGCCGCTCTGACCAAAACCCTTGCCAAGCCTGAGTCGGCCTCAAAGGACAAGGGCAAGACGGCTCTTAACTTCCCTTCATTCGAAGACCAGGATGCCAGTACTCTGCACCAGGCTGTGCTGACCCGGCTGTCTGAAAGCCGGGACACAGAGATCGCCATGATAACTTCATTGAAACGGAAATATGAGGTAATTTGCACCCTTCATTTTGTACCATATATATATGTAGCCCCCAAGGGCCGGGTCATTATGGAATGATGACCCGGGACTTCAAAAGTAAACTTGTATGCATAACTTCAATCGGTGTCCCCAAAGGCCGGCTCGCCATTCATGGCGGGCGGGTCTTCATAACTTGTAAGCCGGATAGATCAATGTATGCATTAGCCCCCAAGTGCCATGTAGAGTGCTTGCAGCTGCATGGAACTTGCCTTGCGGGTTTTGAAGCTTGAAAGCATGTAGCCCCCATGGGCCGGGTTGTCCTTAGGGCAGCTCGGGTCATACATGTACATATGATGTATAACATACTGCTCTGCAGGAAATGCTGGATCAAGTAGAAGCCCAGGCCTCCTGCTTCCGAAAGGAAGCCAAGAAGGAGAAAAAATTGCGCCAAGAATACGAAGAAGCCACCGCTGAAGCGAAGAAGTCTTTGGTCATTGTAAGGAACACCTTGCAAGAGATTGAGGCCGCAAGAGCCGCCCAAGCCGCTCGAGCTGAAGAGGCCGAAGCCAAACTTGAGCCGGCAACTCAAGAGCTGGTGACTCTAAAAGGCCAGATCACCGCCATGTGCCGGGCTATCTTTGGTAAGCAAACAGACCGCCATGCCCCAATAGCTCCGGCTTAAATACGCCAGGCCGGCTTGACTGATGATGTAAACTTATGTTTGCAGGCCGAAAAAATCAAACTCTTGTCCAGCAGCCGATGGTGAAACTAAAGGCGGTCTACACCTTGGTAGAACAACTGTACATAGGCGGCTGTCGCTGCATAATGGCCGCCATGAACACCAAGGCGCCGCCTCAGCTGATTGCAGATACGCTGAAAGAATTTTCAGTCATGCCCAAGTGGTTTGAGGACTGGAAAAGGGCATGCTGCCGCACTGGGGCTCTGACCGCCCTTGCTCGAGCCAAGGCGTACGTGCCGGAACTTGATCCGGCTCAGGTGGCGGGCAGGTATCCAGAGTTCAATGTGGACGACTCGCCATTTACCAAGAGGGACTTCCAGCGCTGTATCAAGGAAACCCGGGTTGCCGCCACCGAAATCGCAGAAGAGGCCGATCTGACCCGGTACCAGGCACCTTACTCCAAGGAGAACGAGCGGATAGAGCCGCCAAATCATGAGCCGGTGGCCCTAACCCGTACGCGTAAGCCATCCTTTGCTCCTGAAGTCGACCCTTCCTCCCTGATATCCGATGATGCTCTATTTGAGGCGTTACGCTCAATTCAGTGGTCGACCGACGACTCAAGCCAAGAAGAAGAGGATGACGACGGCCGCGAAGAGTCGGCTCATGGTGCTCCATCAGGCGCTGGTGCCAGCTCTGACCCGGCGATATAAATGCCGGCTTGTCTTAGTAGGCCGAACTTGTAATTTTTTTTGCCATGGCCGCAGCTGATGGGCGGTTTGTAATAGTGTAGCATAAAACTCTTGGAGCTGATGCCAGTGCCATCGTGCACCGAGCTTGCAGATTGCCTGTATAAACACCTTGCGCTTCTGCGAATCCTCTTATGGGCTGTGAGAGCCGTTGTTTGCAATAGAGTGATTCCGCTGAAACAATAACAATGGCATGTGATGGTTACTGATGAAATCATATTGAACGAGTAATCTTTGTTACTGTTTGCAATGAATCAAGAATATTATATGGAGCTAAGTAAATGCTATGCATGGATGTATGCATGTATGCAGAGATGAGTGCAACGAAAGAACATAATCGTAAGTCGGAATATGCTTGAAACGGCTGGCTTATAAAGCGCAAGCCGGCTGCTAAACACAGCTTGAAACGGCCGGCTCATAAGGCGCAAGCCGGAATATGCTTTCATGAAGCTGGCACCTTGGCCTGTTGGTTTGTCCTTGCTCTCTAAAAGCCGGCTCTCGCACAACCAATCAATCATTTTAACTCTGATGAATTCAGGGTCACCTATGTGACTGACTCATCAGACGTACGCCGGGTCGTTTTTTAAAGGAGTAGCATCTTGCTAACAGGCAGGTTTAACTAACTTTGTGGCATCTCGCCGGGTTAAAAGGGTTTTGTAAGCTAAACTCAATTGAGTTGGAAGCCCCCAAGTAACCATGATCAACAAATAAAGATCCAACACACAAATTTTGAGGCAAAACAGCACCTTTACACAATGCTGCTGGTCATTATTTTATTTGATCAAAAACAGGTATATACAGGAAAAAAGGTATGTACAAAGATGTGACCTAGTCGATGACTTAGGTGTAGTATGGCCAGAGCTGGGCAATGTTCCAGGGCCGGCTTGTTTCCTCCTCGGAGGTACGTGATTTATCTGTCTCACGTATATCAATCAGGTAATATGACCCGTTGTTGAGATTCTTGCTGACCACAAAGGGCCCTTCCCAAGGTGGTGAAAGCTTATGCATGCCTGTCTGGTCTTGTATCAGACGGAGCACTAAGTCACCTTCCTGAAAAGTGCGGCTTCGAACTCTACGGCTGTGATAGCGACGTAGGTCTTGCTGATAGATTGCTGATCTGGATGCGGCAAGGTCACGTTCTTCCTCCAGAGCATCAAGAGCGTCTTGGCGAGCTAGCACATTATCTGATTCCACATAAGCCGCCACTCGAGGGGAGTCATGACGAATATCACTCGGAAGCACAGCTTCTGCACCATAGACTAGGAAAAACGGCGTATAGCCTGTTGACCTGTTGGGAGTAGTCCGTATGCTCCAAAGCACTGAAGGTAACTCTTCCTCCCAGCAACCCGGCGTGCGCTGCAAAGGCACCATGAGTCGGGGTTTGATACCACGCAGTAATTCCTGATTGGCCCTTTTTGCCTATCCGTTGGACCGAGGATGCGCCACCGACGCTAGATCAAGCCGGATGTGCTCCTGTTGACAGAACTGTTCCATGGCTCCCTTGGACAGATTGGTCCCATTGTCTGTAATGATGCTGTGTAGGTAGCCAAATCGGAATATCAGCTTTTTCAGAAACTTGACAGCTGTAACCGCGTCGCAGTTGCTGACCGGCTCTGCTTCCACCCACTTGGTAAACTTGTCCACATCCACTAGTAGGTGTGTATGTTTGTTCTTAGAACGTTTGAAGGGTCCTACCATGTCAAGCCCCCAGACCGCGAACGGCCAAGTGATCGGGATCATCCTCAATTCTTGAGCCGGCACATGGGCCTGGCGAGCATATTTCTGGCAACCATCACACTTACGGGCAATGTCCTCTGCATCAGCATGAGCCGTGAGCCAGTAAAAACCGTGCCGGAAAGCCTTCGCGACTAGTGATCTTGAGCCGGCATGGTGTCCACAATCGCCAGAGTGAATCTCATTGAGAATTGCGCGGCCTTCTTCAGGTGAAACACAACGTTGAAAAACACCAGTGACGCTTCGTCGGTGCAACTCGCCATTGACAATAGTCATAGACTTAGATCATCTAATGATCTGCCGAGCAAGCAGTTCCTCTGTTGGCAGTTCTCCCCGGCTTAGATAAGCCAAGTAGGGGACCGTCCAATCAGGGATTGCGTGGATCGCAGCCACTAGAGCCACCTCCGGGTCAGGAACAGCTAAGTCCTCCTCTGTTGGTAACTTGACAGACGGGTTGTGCAAAACGTCCAGGAATACATTGGGTGGCACCGGCTTGCGCTGCGAGCCCAAGCGAGAGAGTGCGTTCGCCACCTCGTTCTGCCTGCGATCAATGTGATCAACTTGATAACCTTTGAAGTGTCCAGCAATATTCATGACCGCGTGCCGATAAGCCGCCATAAGGGGATCCTTGGAATCCCAGGTACCAGAAACCTGCTGGGCCACCAAGTCTGAGTCGCCCAAACACCTGACCCGGCTCAGGTTCATCTCCTTGGCTATCCGGAGCCCATGAAGCAATGCCTCATATTCCGCTGCATTGTTAGTACAGGGGAACATAAGTCTCAAAACATAACAGAACTTGTCTCCTCGTGGGGAAGTAATCACAACTCCAGCCCCCGAGCCTTCAAGCTGCCTTGAGC
This sequence comes from Elymus sibiricus, assembly GCA_039707655.1. Classification (NCBI taxonomy): domain Eukaryota; kingdom Viridiplantae; phylum Streptophyta; class Magnoliopsida; order Poales; family Poaceae; genus Elymus; species Elymus sibiricus. Next base: position 354,561,379 of record CM077666.1, read on the forward strand.
CGTCAAAGTGTATGGACCAGTATGTTGTGTCGGGCTTCTCTTCGGGAGCCTGCAACTCTGTCCAATCATTAATAAAGTCCACCAACGCCTGAGATTTGATTGCTATGCGAGGCACGTATTTGAGATGATGCGGACCGAGCTCGATAGCCCACTTAGCAACCCGGCCTGTCGCCTCCCGGTTCTGGATTATATCCCCAAGAGGTGCTAAGCTGACCACAGTGATCGGATGCTCATGGAAGTAATGCTTCAGCTTGCGGCTAGCCATAAATACTCCGTAAACCAGCTTCTGCCAATGCGGATACCGCTGCTTGGACTCGGTTAACACCTCACTAATATAGTACACAAGATTGTGGACTGGATACTCCTTGCCATCTTCCTTGCGCTCCACCACGACTGCCATGCTTACAACCTTGTTATTAGCAGCAATATATAGCAACATTGGCTCCTTCTCATGAGGGGCAGCAAGGACTAGCGGCTCAGACAACTGTTTCTTGAGGGACTCAAAAGCCTGATCTGCAGCATCACTCCAGACGAAGTCATCTGATTTCTTAAGCAACTGGTATAACGGAATGGCCTTTTCTCCAAGCCGGCTTATGAACCGGCTTAACGCTGCGACCCGCCCAGCCAGCCTTTGCACATCGTTCAGTCTGGCCGGCTTAGCCAGAGTTGTGATTGCCTTAATCTTTTTCGGGTTAGCTCCAATGCCACGCTCGGAAACAAGAAATCTCAGAAGTTTTCCTGCAGGGACACCAAAAACACACTTCTCCGGGTTAAGTTTCATCTGGTAGATGCGGAGGTTGTCAAACGTTTCCTTGAGATCCTCCAACAGAGTTTCTTTCTTCCAGGATTTGACCACAATGTCATCAACATAAGCATGAACGTTCCGCCCGATCTGCTTGTGAAAGCAGCTCTGAACACAATGCTGGTAAGTCGCTTGTGCACATTTCAGACAAAACGGCATGGTTGTATAGCAGAAGGCCCCAAAGGGCGTGATGAAAGCCGTCTTTTCCTGGTCTTCCAGCTTCATTTTAATCTGATGAGAGCCTGAGTAAGCATCCAGGAAGCATAAACTCTCACAACCAGCCGTAGCATCAATGATCTGGTCAATACGGGGCAAGGCAAAGGGGTTACTAGGACAAGCCTTATTCAGGTCTGTGTAATCAACACACATCCGCCAAGTCCCGTTTTTCTTCAGAACAAGCATCGGGTTAGCTAGCCATTCAGGATGGAAGACTTCAACGATGAACCCGGCAGCTAGGAGCCGGGCCACTTCTTCACCAATAGCTTTCCGCCTTTCCTCATTAAAACGACGGAGATACTGGCGAACGGGCTTGAACTTGGGATCCACATTAAGGGAGTGCTCAGCGAGTTCTCTCGGTACACCTGGCATGTCAGAAGGTTTCCATGCAAAGATGTTCCGATTCTCACGGATGAACTCGATGAGCGCGCTTTCCTATTTGGGATCCATATTTGCCCCGATGGTGAACTGCTCTGAAGAATTGCCCGGGGTGAAATCAACTTGCTTTGTGTCTCTGGCCGACTTAAACTTGAGCAGGGGGTCTGACTCCGTAGTAGGCTTTTTCAGGGATGTCCTGTCAGACGGGTCAACATTATCCTTATAATACCGCAACTCCTATGCAGCGCAAGCCCTCTCAGCATAAGCTGCGTCTCCTTCCTCGCACTCGAGTGCAATCTTCCGGTTGCCTTCCACGGTAATAGTTCCCCTTGGTCCTGGCATCTTCATCTTTAGGTAAACGTAGCACGGACGTGCCATGAACCGCGCATAAGCCGGCCGACCAAATAAGGCGTGGTACGGGCTCTTAAGCTTAACCACCTCAAAGGACAGGAACTCAGAACGCCAGTTATCCTCTGAGCCAAAGGCCACCTCAAGGGAAATTCTTCCCATGGGATAGGCCGACTTGCCAGGAACAATGCCGTGAAAGACTGTAGAGGATGGAGTTAACTGCTTATCGGACAGGTTCATCCGCCTGAACGTGTCATAGTACAGAATGTTGATGCTGCTGCCCCCGTCCATGAGCACCTTAGTTAGGGTGTAACCGCCGACTTGTGGCGCAACCACCAGAGCCAGGTGGCCAGGGTGATCGACAAGGACAGGATGATCTGCCCTGCTCCAGGTAACCGGCTGTTCAGACCAGTTGAGGTAGTAAGGAGCCGCCGGCTCAACCACGTGGGCGGCTCATCGCTGTATCTTCCGATCCCGTTTGCAGGTGCTAGTGGTGAAAACGTGATACTGTTCGCTATTCAGCTATTTTGGGTTACTCTGAAACCCTGCCGCACCAGCCTGATGCTGATTTCCCTGGTTGTTTCGCTGATTGCCGCCTCCTGTGTTACCAGCCCCTGGAACCCGCCGCCTTGACCACTGTTCACTTGGAAGCCGGGTCCTGTGAACGGGCCTTGTAAGCCGGCGCCGGAGAAGCTGGGTCCCTGGTTGGCGGGTTGTCCGCCATTGCCGCCTCCATTATGATGATTCTGGAAGACCCGCTTGGCAAACTCTTGCATGACATAGCAATTTTCCCAGGAGTGACTGGACGGCTTACCATTGTAACTGTGCTTCGGACAAGGAGCTTTGAGAGCTTCCTCGTAAGTGAGAGGGCGATTTCCAGACTACCTCCTTGAACCATCATTCTGCCGCTGACCTTTATTCTCTGTGTTTGTGTTTGCCACCAGATCGGAACTACCATCATGACCCTTGCGTTTATTACCATTGTTGTTCTGACCATTACTGTTGTTCTGCTGCTGACTCTTGCCACCAGCCTTCTTCCCTTTGTCAGACTTCTCCTCGTCTGACAGTGGATCTTTGGTGTTATCTGACTCCGCATACCGGGTTAAGACATCCATGAGGTCTCCCATGTCCTGGACCTTTCGCTTGAGTCGCCCAAGCTTCTGGACCAAGGGCTGGAACTTGCACGTTCGCTCCAGAACAAGCACTGCCTGAGCCACCGAGATGCTGTCTGAACTGTGTATGACTTCTGCCACTCGGCGAGCCCAGTGATGCGCCGACTCATCCTCGCGCTGGACACAACGCTCAAGATCAACAATTGTGGTCGGCCTTTTACAGGTTCCCTGGAAATTCTTGATGAAGCGCTCCTTCAGTTCCTGCCATGTGTTGACAGAATTCGCTGGTAGGTTTTTCATCCAGGTGTGTGCAGGGCCTTCCAACATCAGAGGGAGGTAACGCGCACATACTGACTCACTTGCGCCCAGCAAGTCCATTGCCAGCTCATAACTCTCGATCCACTCGGTGGGCTCCAGATTCGCCGTATAATTAGGGACCTTGTGAGGCCCTTTGAAATCGGGGGGGATGCGCGCTTCCCGCAGCGCTGGTACCAAACAGGGAGTTCCAATCATGCAGCTAGAAGAGCTCCCAAGTCGGCCATCTATCTGGGTCGCGACGAGCGAGTTAACATTCGGTGGCGGGTTGACATCCAGCGGCGGGTTAACTCGCGCCGGCGGGTTGTGCCCCGCACGCGCGTTTGCTTCTTCCCATGCTCGCAGAATCCGAGCAGCGTCTGCAACGTCTTGCGAGATCCCGGGCTGGCGCTGCTCCGCCAGCGGCTGGGCGGCTCTCCTACGGTGTGCGCTGCTGGAGGCCGCTGGCGACTCAGGACGCTGACTCCTGGTGCGGCTCTGATGAGGGGTCGAGTGAAGCCGATGCTGGCTATGCGAGTAGTTGGCTTGCTGCACTACGGCTGTCTTGAGCATTGCAATGGCGTTCCTGGCCTCGGTCTGAATCGGGCCGTCCCCCTCGATCGGAATAGCTGCCAAGTTGTGGGTCGCTGCCAGCACGTTATCCACCGGGTTAGAGTAGTGTCCAATTGGGGTCTGGAACCGGTGAGACGGTGACTGTTGCTGCTGCTCCGGCGTGCGATGCTGTGCCGGCTCCCGCTGCTGGACCGGCTGTTGCAAAGGCGGCTCTCCCGTGGGGACGACTCCAGCCCCTGGGTTCGTCAGAGCCGGCGGTGTGATAAAAAGCTGAGTCGGCTCAAGATTAGCCGGAAGCCGGCTCTGATGACGCCTCCTGTGAACGAGCTCCGACTCGACCTGCCGGCGGTTCAGGTAATGTGCCTCCTCTTCCAGGCGCTGTCTCTCATCGGCAATCCGAGCCTGTTCCTGCATCATGCGAGCATTCTCCGCGTTGATGTCCTCTTGGATCTTAGCCATCTGCTCGCGACACTTCGTGATCTCCGTGTTGCGCGCCGCCGCGTTCTCCGCGGTGACCGGCTCGACCAACAGGGCTGCCAGTGTAGTCATCAAGTCCGCGAGCGCTTGAGCCCTGGTTTTCTGAGAGCCGGTGGCCGACGCGCCGGCTCCTCCTGAGCTGGCAAGGATGTTATTCTGCCCCACCGTTGGGTTGGCCGGGTCTCGCACCGGATCTTGCCTTCCCGCCATGTACACCGCCGCGAAGCGAGGCGGATCTGGGCTCTCTGGAAAGACGTCGTTGGCGTGCCCGAGCCCCCCAGCATGCAGAGGAAGGATTGACTCAGTTTCTCCCATCGAGGACTCACCGTCAGATTGGACGAGCGTGTCATCCTGAGACAGGGAGTTCTCTGACAAGGCCACCCCTTGGGTGAAACCCACGAAGACATGGCTTGGGCCGGCTTGACGCGGGCCGGGTCTCGCCTGGCGCTGACCAGGGTGGTGCGCCGACTCGACGCCGGCGATATTCTCCAACCCAGCGGCCGGCTCGCCGACCACGCCGATGAAAGTGTGAATCTTGCCGAAGGGGACCCGGTACCCGTACTCGATTGAGTCGGCGTCGGGGCCCCAGTATGAATCGTCGATGTAGAACTTCCCGCGGCGGCTCTTGGTCATAATGCCAACCGCGTACTTCCCGAACCCTGGGAGAGATCCCGCTAAGAACTCAACTCCACCGTGCATGGGCCCCACGGTGGGCACCAACTGTCGTGGTTTTAACATGGCAGATGACCTTGTGAAAGGACTTAGAGATGAGGCCATCGCACTAGTGTGGAAGCTTAACGGGGTTGATCGGGAACGAGAAGACGTCGGGTTACCCAGGTTCGGCTCCTCACGGCGGAGGTAAAAGCCTACGTCCTGCTTGTGTATATTGCTGTGGTTCTCGATTACAAGGATGCGGATTCGCTAACCTAGCTCTCGATGAGATTGCAACTTCCCCTTTTTCGTATAGGTGCTCCCCTTTATATATACAGGTGGAACCCTAGATTACACGAGAGTCCGGGTCGTTCTTTGACCCACCTCCTACTCTTTCCTACTTGTTTTCCAAGATGGTCTTCTTGCCATCTATCTTCTCGTGAGCCGGCCCACTGCTTAAGCCGGCCTGTCCTTGCCAGGCCTCGTTAAGCCGGCCCACACAGAGTCTTTAGCCCCGCGGTGAGTTAACCCGCTAAGCTTGCGTTATGGCCGGGTTAACACCTTGCCGGGTCTCCATGCTGGTAAACATCCCCAACAATCGCCGAGAGGTGGTTTTCTCGAACAAGCAGACGAGGGAGAAGGGGATTCAGGTCGAGTGAAATAATGCTGCTTCATCCGTCGAGCTTACTGCTAATGCTGGAAAGGTGGAGTTTTGTGATTTGACGGCTCATTGAGCATTACTGCGGCGCTACGAGAGATACTCTCTCTGTAAAGAAATATAAAAAATCTTTTATATCACCACTTTATAAATAAGAAAAATCAAGGAAAAAATATATACATAAATATAGGATTCGGATATATATATATATATATATATATATATATATATATAACACCCTTAAGAGTCTTATTTTAACATGAAAGGATGCTAGGCAACTTGCCTCCAGAATGCTCCCCCGATTGGGCCGTTCGTGGTCGTCCGATCTTCCTTCTAAAACGTCTGAGCCGTTAGATCTTCACTTGTGGTTAAATTCTTTTTCACCCTGCGGTTCATTTTTCTGTCCAATGACCGATGGGCCTGTCTCGCGTGTCTAGGTAAAGTGGCGCCCAGGTGAGAGTGAATTTGTCCCGTCCCCTCCTCCCGCACGCGCCCAACCCAACCCAATCCCCTCCTCCTGTAGGAACCCTACCCCAGAGAGAGGGAGATGAGAGGGAGAGAGATAAGGAAGGAGTGGGGGGAGAAAGATAGAGGGGAGAGGAGAGGGAGGTTCGGCGGCGGACGGGAGAGGGTGACCGGCCGGCGTCGGCCTGCACCGGTGAGGCGCCGGCCTGGGCCCTTCCTCCCGCACGAACACTAGCGGAGAGAGAAGATGAGAGGGGGAGAGAGAATAAATGAGAGGAGGGAGAAAGAGAGAGGAAAGAGGAGATGGAGGTGCGGCGGCTGACGGGAGAGAGGGTCACCGACCGGCTTCGGCCTACGCCGGCGAGGTCGGCCCTGACCTGGAGGTTGGCGGTTGCTCGATTCGCCCCTGGATCGGGAGCTGCAACAAGGCTGGGGCTCGGGTGTGATGCACGGGAGGCTGCACTCCGCCCCTTCCGCGTGGTGCGGCGGACGGCGGCTCTCGCGGTCGTGTGGCCGACATCGGCCTCAATGGGTGGGCGAGGAGGTCTACCCATGGATTCCGGCACAGCTCGGAACGCTCAGGTGGGCAATTAGAAATCCCTCTATTTCTATATATTTGGGACTGCTAATGGAGAAATCTTGATTTGGAATATTAGTTGGGAATTCGTTCTTTTGCACATGGCGTGATTTCTTTTGCTAGGACGAATTAGGTGTGAGCAAATGGGGGAAAAGATGGAGTACAAGGACGAGCCGCTGGAGCACGCATTCATGGGATGTTCGCGCGCAAGATGGAGAAGTTCGTCGGAAGGAAGAAGAACAGGGCGACCAGGAGGAGAAGAAGGCGGTCTGCAAGGTGCTTGCACGCGCAGCAGCAGGAGGCCGTCCGTGAGGTGCTCCTCTGGATGCTCCCTTCCGGCGCTGGGCCTACGTGTTCAACACCGCCCTCACCGTCCTCTTCTTCCATTGGCTCTTCGGCCCGTCAGTGGTCAAAGATCTAATACTCTGCACTGTCTCACATCAATTTTCAGATATATACAAGGTTTATCATTACCCCATTGATCATGTGTTGTTGATTAACCAGGTTATTGAGGTGGAGGTCAACGGGATGAGGCAGAGAAGTGGAGTTCTCATAAAGAGACGCAGGGGCATGTACGTATGAATATGATGGATGTTTCCATTGCCAATTGATAAAATGCATGTCTCGTGTTCGCGCAGCTGCTGCCTGGATTCGCCATCGCCGCCACCTCCAGCCGCTTCTGCCTGGACATCCCGTCGCCAGCAATGTAATTTCGTTCTGGTCCCAGCTGTCCTCCTATCATCCGTGCTTGATTGCTACGAGTTCTTGTTGTGTGTGTGCTTGCTGGCTTAGTGATGTGTGTGTCTGATACCCATTGTATTTTTGTTGCTGGCTTGCTGCTGCGTACATGATTGTTGTGGCTGGCTTGGTGTTAGCTTGGCGCTCTAAATCTAGGCTTTTAATTCTCTCAGTGTAACTAATGCATTGCTATACCAGAAAATATACACATGCATTGCTAACATGATTTTGCTTATACGCGGAAGTATATTTTCTAAATCTATCTGTTCAATTCTTAGGACCATTCTGTACTAGAAGTCTAGAACTATGTAATTTGGTAATTGTGTCAAAGCTCGCCTGATTTTGCTGTACTGCATTGTGAATTCTATGTCGTTGGGGAATCAGCGAACTTGGTTATATTTCTGGGGCCATCATGTTAACTGGTGGTGGTAGCGCTCGCTTGCTAGCTACGAGTTCTTGTTGTGCTTACTGGCTTAGTTATGTGTGTGTGTCCGGGCACCTGTTGTGTTTTTTTCCTGGCTTGCTACTGCGTGCATGATTGTTGTGACTGGGTGCTGGCTGGTCAGTGCTGGGCTGCTGATGGCATGAGACCTGCTTCAAAAAAAGGAGATTCTTCTTATGTGTTGATTTTGCAAAATTTCTGCAGCTATATATTTGCTCAATCCAAAAGACAGATTTTACTCGACCTTCAGTATAATGTATTTCCAATTGTTTATAACTACATAACTTTTGTTGTGATTTTGCAAGATTTTGAATTTTTTATATTTCAAAATTGTTATACTGATTGCTCGATGCTCTGTTCATGGCTTTGTTCTTATTTTATCCAAAAGACAGATTTTACTCAACCTTCATTATAATATTTGCTTTGTTCTTATACTGATTCCTCATTGCTCTATTCATGGCTTTGTTCTTATTTCTGCAGCTATATATTTGCTCAATCCAAAAGACAGATTTTACTCAACCTTCAGTATAATGTATTTCCAATTGTTCAAAACTACATAAATTTTTGTTATGGCTTTGCAAGATTTCGAAATTATTGTATTTCAAAATTGTTATACTGATTCCTCGATTCTCTGTTCATGGCTTTGTTCTTATTTTATCCTTCTTTCTTTGTTTTTCTTATTTCCTACAAGATGTCGAGTCATGTAATATGGTCAAAGAAGAGGGAATCTGCATTTCATGAATGCTTTCTTCTTTCTTCATTGTTACTTCAAGTTAGTGAATCCAGTTAAGTTGTACTAAGCAGCTTCATACGCATGGTTTCTCCATCTACACATCTTATTCAGTCACGAGGCCATTAAGATCTTTTGCCTTTTAGAAAAAGGGAGATGCCATTTAGACCTTACTCTGTCCAACTTGATCTTTAACTTGCTGCTACTATTTCTAAGCATTTTCCCGAAAACTGTTGTATTTGCTTCAGAGAATGAGCTCACCTTATTCAGAAGATATGCCAAGTAAAAAAATAGAAATTGAACAATTAGTTCCACTCTTAAATTTTGCACAACAGTCCAAATTATCCAATAAATCATTTGTTAGCAAGGTCAAATTATAGAAGTTGAATCACTTTTTCTAAATTACCCAATGCAAATTATGGATGTTAATAATCTGTTTTTTGTTAGACTGTTAGTCAAATTGTTGAAAGCGGGAGCTGGGTCGAGGAGCCGGCCTCCGCCTTGGCCATTGCCTGAGAAGCAACACCGGCGTTGTCCGTTCCGTGTGCAGAGTGCGTGAGTTAGTGATTTTACTCTATCCTTTCCATCTCATGATGTGATTCTTTCTTTAGGATGAATTAGTAAATTTGTGTGGAGGTGGCAGCACTACCTGCTGGTTGTTGTAATGCCTACCTCAAAGAGATTTAACTGCTTACAAAATTATTTTTCTACTTGGCCGTTTTGCAGATTATGAGGTATGTCATGGAAGGGTTGGTTTCTGAGTGGTAGGTGATCCCTATGCCAGCGGTGATAGGGCCATCATTGGTACATTTCAATAATATATGTCTTGTTTTACTTTGTCTGCGGTGATTTTCGGCTTTACTCAGTAAAAACAAGGCATACAAAACATTAAGTTTTTGCCTTGGTTGAATGCCTCATTTAATTGTCGCTTATTTATTTTAAGTTATTGAATTCTCATAGAGCTTTCCTTATGCTTTCCATTGATAAATAAGAAATTTAATACGCAATATTTTTAATATGTGAGGAGGCGAGAGAAGAAGAAAAGAGGTGTTGTCAGGTCGGACTTTGGTGCGTCTCTGACCAGGGATGGCTGGATCCGTCCGACGCTCTTCCAAACAGTGCAGTGCAGATTCGCTGACTGGTACAACATCTAAACCTTCACTACTCTAGCTTCTTTTTACATTTCTTAGTATCAACAAATAAGTTGGTCTGTTCTGTAACATCGATAAATTTACGTTTGCTTTTATTTAGCTCATTTTTTGATTTTTGGTATGTGTTTCGTCCAGAAGAATTTGTGCTCTCTGTTTCTTAGGTTCTGCAGGCAGTAGGGGGGTAATTTGTGCTCTCTGTGTTTTTCAATGAGTGTATGTGGATACATAAGATAGTTAAGGAGCAATTGCTATTCTCTATTTCTTTAATGAGTATATGTGGATGCGTAGAAACAATTCTCTATTTTTTAACAGATATATGTTGATGCATGGAAAATGTATATGGTGGTGTCCATTCTAGATTAAATGGGTAGTATATGGAGCTTATTTACTTTGCCACTCTTATGGCTTTATCTGTACTTGGCATATCAAAAGCTACTGTTAGGTACTACCGGATCGTTTTTAGCTCCTCTTTCTTAGGTTCTGCTGACTCATGTTCTTATTTTATCCTCAGTTTTCCCTTTCCAATTTTGCAGGGGGTGTACTCTCTCCCTTGAGGTAAGCATAGATGCAACGGACATTGACTGTGGCCGTTCGGATAAAAAATTGAGTGCAAATTGAGTATTGACAGTGAGACTTATTCCATTTGTTTATCCTTTTGGCCTTTTAATCAAGAACAATGTGCAGAGCTTACATGGTTGTCGAAATTTACTCTGTAAAAGAGGAATATTGATATCATGCAATGATTAGTGCAGATTAGGATAATTAGAGTTCTACCTCAGTTTTCATTGAGCACAGATTGAAACTGTGCGATTTGTTCTAATACCAAGTAAATCATGGTCTACAATGTATTAGTTTTCACAGTGAGTTTTTTTTGGCTATTTTCGTCTAAATTGGGAGTTGATGTGAAAAAGAGTGTGTGTTGACATGCATTTAACCAAATCATGTACTGCCTCCGTTTCTAAATATAAGTCTTTCTATAGATTTTATTATAGACTACATACGGAGCAAAATGAGTGAATCTATACTCTAAAGCATGTCTATATACATCTGTATGTAGTTTATAATGAAATATCTAAAAAGACTTATATTTAGGAACGGAGGAAGTATTAATCTGAGGTACTACATATACTTGCCTATCTCTCTCCAGAAGCACGACCCTCTTGATCCAACTAGGAACATCAAAACCAAATGGGATATCATTGAATGGACTTCAGATGGCCATGTTGTGAGTACATCATTACCTCATAGTATCTGAATCAGCTTTGTATAATTAAGACACACTTTCTACATATCGCTGCTATATTGATACCATGTGATCACTTAAGATGAGTGTGACTAGCCTATTTGCTCGCCTAACTGTGTGATTGCATACAATAATGCATGTCTTCTTTATTTCAAAGTACAGTTGTGTTTATCATAATATTTACATACCAGAATTGTTTCCTTATGTTTATATAATAATGCATTTCGTCTCCTACCATCTATTTTCTTCATTACATGTCTTTTAAATTGTTGGAGAGGCCTTTATGAATAAGTTGGTTAACTACACGAATAAGTTGATTAACTACATGTATGCATTAATATATTTGCCTGATGGGTTTCCCTGTTATGGCTCATGGACATATATGTAGTTTGCCTTTGCTATTGTTGTTTCTCTAAATAGTATCTACATCCCACTATACTGTATGTGTTGTGAATGTACGGCTGTTAAATTTGTTTGTTTGTTTCTGCTCGTATGTGATGTGATCATTGTAACAATCATGATGCATGGGAATCTGGATCAGTCAATCCCAATAGCGAGACATGAGTTATGCTCGAGGTAATCGATCTTACTTTGCACAATAAGATATATGGAGCTCTTTTGAATGCAACATTTTAGCTAAATTGATGCAAGTGTCAGTATTCTACTTTCGCTCACAGATTTCAAGAGATGGGTCCATTCTCGCTGGGGTGGAACTGGAGCCTCCAGGGGATGGTTATGATCCAGTTCCACGAAGGCTGTTTTTTTTGGACCTTGGCCTGGTGTGGTTTTGTCCATGCCTATGAACAAGCTGCCCTCCATGCCATAAGATTTTGACAACGCTTATATGTGTTTGTAGTTCAAAACTATAATTATGACTGTATGATGGCCTATAGGAGCTCCCTTGGTTCTTCCATGACATCACAGTTTCTGCCATTTGGTACGTTGGGTGCCTGGAGAGGGAGTTGTTATGGTTGCAACGTGGCTCTAAGAATGTGGAAATTAATCCAGATGTTGTCTCTACTGTCCCAAATCCATATGTTGTCTCTACCGTCTCAATTGGACTGGGCTCTGTTGTACTCGCATTTGCTACTAAACGTGCATGTAGTTTTAACAATGAATAAATGAGGTATTGAATGTAAAGAAAAGGCACACATATATTTTTCATCACCAGGGTATGTGCTTTTTATAACGTTATCAACGTGACATGATTTTGAGTGGGACTTTATACTACCAAATCAGAATGTGTATATATATATCTCATTGCACATACAAGACACCGTTTTTTTGGGCCAAAGGAACTTGCCCGCATCTAAACTAACTAAAACATATATTTTATGATTTTGTGCTATCAAATTAAAATGTGTATATACATCTCATTGGACACAACAATCCATCCTATTTCCTATTAGAAGGAATTAAACCATGTAATGTTTTTTCATCGCGGACATGGATTTAGTGTGCCTCTGTGCCATTTGGCGCAACCGGTCCACTAGTTCTCCTAACACCTAGGCTTATTCTGCTAACAGTTCGGCACCGTCCGGCAGCAAAAGCCCCACCCCACCCACCTACTACTCCCACGCCTCACTTTCCCTACCCCCACCACTTCCTCTCTCCTCCCCACCCACCCGGACCGCCGCACCCCCGATACCACCGGCGCTCGCCGCCCCGACCATCCTCCTCAGCTACCTACTGCCGCCACCCGACCAACCTCGAGCGCCGCCGCCTCCCATCCGACCTGACCCACCTACGCCGCCCCTCCACCTTCCACTGCCCGCGCCACCAGGGGCTGGTCCCTCCCCCGCCTCCTCCCCACCTTCCCCTCCCCCTCACCTCCCCGTACCGAGCTCCCACGCCACTAGATCGACGCTGGCCCGCGGCCCTACAGCCTCCACCTCAGGCCACCCAGCGGCCATGGAGCCCCCCGCCGCCGTCGTGCTTGCCAGCGCCTCTAGTGGCCGTGGACTCCATGGATCCAGTGGATCCTGCCTCCGCCGCCGCAGTAGCCACGGGATCCGTGGATCCCCTCGCCGCGCATGTGATCCAGCAGGAAGGGGCAGCACCTGGAGTTGCAGGCGGCCCAACACCGGCGCCTCCTCCTCTGTGCTGGTGAGGTCCCCTCCTCCTCTGTGCAGAGCACCCATGGGCGCGTGAAGGTGGACGGCAGCCGTGCAGTTCATCAGGGAAACGAGGTGGTGCGGTTCACCCTACCGGCGAGATCTGGCCGCGGGCACCCACCCCTGTTGGCCTCAGATCTGGCTGTGACCAGGGGGTAGGGCCTGCTGCATGCGTGCATCAGTGGGCTGCAGGTCCTCCCTGCTCCCGCCGCCTTCACCACCGGTCACCGGACTGCCGGTCCTCCTCCACTCTCCCTTCTCCGAAATGCCTCATGCAGAATTTCGTTGCTTACGCCTTTCCTGATTTCACTGAGAAAATGTGCAGTGATCCTACATTTACATCAGAGATACTAGTACTGGTAGTCGTATAGTATTTCCTAGTGTTAATAGGTTGCGATTTTGGCATCGCAAGTGTTTCTTGTTTGCAGTTCGCTGAGACGAGGTCCAGGCAGAAAAAGAATTGCGATTCACTTGTCATGGTGCGGGCGTTGTGCCGCCGAGATTCAGTTCAAGCAGTGCGCCAACGGTGGTGCTCGAGCGCCGGCCCCGTCGAGCTCGGTTGCTGCCCCCATGCAGTTCGGCTGAGTCGCTGCTGCAGCACGTTGCCGGTGGTGCAGTCTGCATGTGTGTCGTCTACTTGCCGTGGTGCGGTTCAGTGTGTGCGTGCAGGTCAGCGCGAGAGGGCATGCAGTTCAGTACACGTATGTGTGTTTTGTATTTTGTAAAAGTCTGTGTCACTGTAGTGGCGGGTTTCACTTGGCGCTCGACGGCGGCGCGCCATGGTAGACAGGCCCATGCCGGCTGGGGAAAGGGTCCAGAATCAGATGGCGTTAGACTCTCTAAAAAAATCGGATGGCGTTTTATTATCTTTCTATCTTTCTAATGGCAGTTTGGTGGCGCGTGTGGTGTGGTTCGGTGGTGTGGGCTAAAAACACATTTGAAAACTTTCAATTCAGTGGTGTGGCTGGAGTGGCATGATTGCAGTTCACTGTAAATTATTGTGCCTCACACTGTAAAATAAAAAAGTGATGGTGCAGTTCACTAAATCCCAGGTGCGGCAACTGAAAAAAGGATATAAAAAATACTGAAAAAAGGATATAAAAAATATGTAAAAGAAAATGTGTAGTTCACTCGTTTGCCTCCATCGTGTTGCCTCAGTCCAGAACACACAAAATTCACAGCAAGAAAAGAAAACAAAATGTAGCTCACTACATTGCCCTTGTAATTTTGCACTTAGCCGTATGCGGTCTGCTCTAGCCGCGCCCGCAGTTCAGACAGGAACTTGTCGAGGTTCAGATTCAGAAAAAAATGCATCGATGACAAAAAAATTAATGGCTACAATAGTAGAATAAAAATGCAGTGCACTTTCAATATGCGTTGGAGTTCGCTAGATATACTAAATATACTTTAAAATCTTTAGAAGTTCACTCAGGCTCAAGACTACACAAATCCCTGTGATGACAAAAAAATAATGTGGTTCACTTTCGAGAGTGTTACCGTTCACTTTCTGTAGTGTTGCGGTTCACTTTCGGTAGTGTCGCGGTTCACTTACTCCCAAAATGTGAAGTGCAGAAAAATTCTTTCGTTCATAAAGAAAATAAGAAAAAGGATAACTAAAACTCATGCGGTTCACTTTCGGTAGTGTCGCGGTTCACTTTCGGTATTGTCGCGGTTCACTTACTCCCAATGTAAAGTGCTGAAAATTGTTACCAAAACGACAGGAAAAAAATAATAATGCGGTTCACTTCTCGATAGTGTTGCGGTTCACTTACGCCCGATGTGAAGTGCGGTCCAATTTCTCGTCTGAGAAAATTTACGTCTGACAAAATAAATTATGCAGTTCGCTTGCCCGTCTGATGTAGTGCGGTTTTCGGTCTGAAGCAGTGCGTTCTTCTGTCTAATGTGGTTCACTCGTCGATTTTGGTGTCGCGAAAAACAGACTGTCCGCATTTCGCTAAAATCGAAACTGCTCCTAAACCGTAAGGAATTAAAGAGAGTTTTCTACATGAAAAAGTTGCGCCTCGTCGATATCTTTCTAACGGCATATCATTCGAATCATTCCGACCAGCGGTTTGTAAAAATTCACAAAAAAGGCCGCAGCCACTCGTCGTCCGCCGCACGATTTTCGAAATTAACTTAAAACCGTAAGGAATCTCAAAAACATTTCTACATATAAAAGTTGCGCCTCGTCCGTAGCTTTCCAACGGCGTATCACACGCTTCGTTTTGACAAACGGTTAAAAAACTGAAGCGAAAACAGTACCGAAAATTTGCAAAAATTTGAAAAATAGAATTCCGCGATTTAGTAAATTTGAAACTGCTCTTAAACCGTAACGAATTAGAAAAAGTAATATATATGAAAAAGTTACGCCTCGACGATATCTTTCCAACGGCGTATCATTTGCTTCATTCCGGCGAGCGGTTTAGAAAAAATCGCGAAAATACGCTCGCTGCCACTCGTCGTGCGCCGCACCGTTTTCGAAACTGCTCTTAAACCGTGAGGAATCTCGAAAAAATTTCTACATGGCGAAGTTGCGCCTAATCCATAGCTTTCCAACGGTATATTACACGCCTTGTTCTGACAAACGTTTTAAAAACTGGAGCGAAAACAGTACCGAAAAAAGGTGCGTGCAGTTTTTTGCGACGGGAAGTTCAATCACCTTAGTACTGCAGCACTCTTGCTTCAGGAATGACGTGCACTTGCGTGGAGTGTGCAGTTCGGAAGTGTTAGCAGAATAACTATTCTCCTAATATTAGGAGAATAGACCGTTTGTATATATATGTTTTTTTAGAATGCTTTTGTAGGCAATATATTTGTTTTTTTAGAATAAAATGCTGAGTTTTTTTTTGAGACATATAAAATGCTCAGATAGGCTAACGACTCTTGACTTTGGGCCACAGGCCGGTGGGCATGCATGTTTGGGGGCCCATGTGTTCTAACTCAGCGCATTTCAACGCATAAATATTGCATCCGATAGGGACGGTGTTGGTTTTAGATGCTGTCGCAAGGAGAAGACAGAAAATTGAATAAAGCACGACAGCTGTTAGACTGAAATCGAACGACAGTCCCTAACCAGCAATCAGAGTTGCAATTCTTTTAGGATGTCCAACGTGATATACACTAGTACTACTTATACACACAGGACACTTGTTTCACCATGGCATATATTACATCAAAAGCTTTCGGAGGATAGATCAGTTCGGCAGTTGCGTGCTGCTACTGAAGAATTTCAAAGCTGATTAGGACCAGATCACCTTGCAGAGAAACTTCGATTCTGACATCATCCCCAACCGCAAGATTTGATTGAGTTTTGAACCTTGACCATCCTTTAGCATCAATCATCATGCGACCATCCTTTCTACTTACGGTATATTGCGCAGGTTCATTCACACCAAGGCTGCGCATGGTAAGAGAAACTTGGCCACGGTCACCCGGATTATTGAACGAGTCCCTCATTGCTCTAGGAATTTTCTGTTTGCAAACAAGAGGACATACGCAAACAGTTAAATCAACACGGTGAATCATGTGAAACAACTTGGAGACAAAAGAACGAATCACTTGGGCTGCCAGTGCTTACCAAAGAGGTGGAGATGTCGGTTTTTGTAAGGACTTTGGAATATGCAGTGCGAACTGCAGCCCAGTCTATTGCCGGTGCAAGTGTAAGTTCAAGTGTTGGTGCAGGTGCCGGAGCCGTTGCTGGTGCCTGTGGCAGTGCGATTGGTAGTGCCGCCGCTGCTGCCGGAGACGGTGCTCCTTCTGGAGCTGGTGCCGGTGTCGGTGCTGGATCCTCTGGTACATCAACCTGATCCGCTGACGCGGTCGGTGCCCAAACCTCTGCTGGATCAGACTGAGATGCTGCTGCTGTCAGTGCTAGAGCCAGTGTCGGTGTCGGAGCAGGCGCCGGTGCTCGATCCGCTGCGGCTGCCGATGCTGGAGGTGGTGCCGATGTGCGAGACAGCAGCGCTCGTCTCTGGTCTGCTTTGATTTCAGACTGCAGCTTTGTAACTTTTCTACGCATCCTTCTTAAGCGAGAGTGCACACGAGCAATTCGAACTTCCTCCGGCTCCGTGACCCGGATCCAGTCCTTTTCTTTCCTTCTTTTAAAGGCGACAAGGACTAATTCTAGCGTGTTTTTAAAGTAAACTGCAGTTGATCAGAGGGCTTCAAATTGTACTCAGACAACAGACGGATCCAATTGTGTCCACTAATATAAGTGATGGACAGTGCCTTCATTATTGACACATCATAAGAAGTGAAACCTGCTAAAATAACCATCATAGAGCAAACCAAACGGTTTATTTTGTAACGAATGTGACATGGCAAAACCTGCATCATAAAATTGCAGCAAAAGTAAGAAAACATGACAGTTAATCAATGAGATTTACTTTATGTGACACGACTTAATCCTTACCAGGAAATCACTATCTTCAAGTTCTAAATTGAAGGTTGTTCGTCCAATTACGGGTGGCATGCAGGGCCCCTCCTTACTCCCACAAGCAGGACAGTCCAAAGGTCATGACAACTCGTATGGAGCGAACATCCGCGGGAATGGAAATCCTGGTGGGTGCGATAAACCATGCAATGCATACATATATTGGAGTGTAACCATAACTGATGTATACTCCCGCCATCCACAAAAATAAGATGATCTGGATATTTCAAAATATACAGACTGAATTGAGTGGACAAACACACCAAAACGTGTCTAACTCTATATACATCAGATTCATAAAAAAGTGAACATCTTATGTCTTTGAACAGAGGGAGTACTGTACTGGCATGAAAAAACACAGATATCAAACAACCGAAATTGGTATTATAGGTTCACTATTTCTAAAACATTAACATAGAGTGTTCTCAGGATTCACCACAGAACAAAAGCGGCAGTACTAACCCTTACAGGGTTCACACACACAAATCAAGTACTGAACAATATTACTTACTACACACAAGCCAAGTTGCACTAATTAAACTCTGCAGACTACTTCTTGCCACTGACCTACGGGATGTGCCCCACATAACTGACCAGGCCATGGACATCGTGAGATATGTCTATCGGCACCTTCGCCATCCTGTCAACCTTGGAGAACCTAACAGTGTGGTCTTTCCACTCATAAACATGCCGATGAAGACAGGCCGCGTCAGATTTGTTGGGAAGCTTTACAAGAACCACACCCTTCGTAATCGTAGGCACATCTACGAAATTGTTGTGGTGAAGTACACCCTCGAGAACACGCCTGACAACAATGCTACAGGAAAACACTTGTTCACGACATGTGGCTACAAGGACACGGCAGCTGGATAGTTTAGTAGTGCACATCCTCAGGTCTTCCAGTTCACACGGCATGACTTTGAGAACTTCATCTCCACAGCGGACCTGGTTCTAATTCAAAAAGAAACCAATATTTTATTACTGCCTCCGTTCACAAATATAAGATGATTTTCTATATTTTACTCCATATAAGCACAGAAATGAGTGAACAAAGACACTAAAACATGTTTACATCAGATACACAAAAAAGTTAGAACATCTTATATCTGTGAACAGAGCGATTACTTACAATACCCATAACACAAGTTACTGAGGGTACTATATTCTCTTCCTACAGCTAGCGTTGATGTTCATAAAGTAGTTGAAAGTAATCTATAAGAAATCTGTGTTATGTGCAAAAATCATATGCATGTCAACCTCTCGCATGTTTTGGTCAAAAGAGACATTTAGAATAGTCATTTGGCACACAAAAACCACATGAAAGATCGCCCAGAAAGTTATACTACTAGTACTACGTGTACATTACACAAACATCGCATATTAGCAAGCACTTTGCAAGTTAGATCAGAAAACACGATCAAGATCGCCAAAAAGATCGTCAACAAGAGATATTACCTCGACCGGCTTAACGAGGGATCCTAGAGAGGTGTCCTTGGCCAAGGCGATGGACTTGAGCTTGTCGGTGGTCGTCTCGGCGGGGTGCTTGCGCTTCTTCAGACTCTGAGCCTCGACGGTTTTGGCCAGAGCCATAGACATCACTTTGGCCGGTGCTCCAGGGTCCATCAAGAAACTGTCAAATATAAATAAAAGGAAAGAAAACGATAATCAGAAACCCAAAAGAAGAACAGAGAGGGAGTTAGGATCGGTCGCAGGGTTGCAAAAGATGACTAGAACGGAAGTATAGCAGTACCATTGATGCGGTCACCTTTCCTTCTTTGGGAGAGAAGAACAATGGCAGAAGCGAGTTGGTGTTTTCTTGAAGAAATGAGGAACAAGATGAAGGAGAAGCGAGTGGGGTTTTCTTGAAGAGAGGAAGATGAGGAAGAAGAGTGAAATGATGGTTGCTTCATCCGTCCAACTTACTGCTGGAAAGGTGGGGTTTTGTGATTTGACGCCTCATGGGGCATTACTGCGGCGCTATGACCGCGGTAAGTCCACCGTGCAGTTGTTTACTCTAGTGCGGAGTAATTTGGTGCATGGCAAGTGGACCCCGATGCTGGCTGTCCCACACGTCGGCGAAAGTGAATAGCAAGGTTCCCGACGACCGTGGAGGAGGATCCGCGCGGTAGAGCGTCTCCACTATTTCTTAAAAAAATATTTTTTTGATTACAGCAAGCGTTTCCTCTTTTACGACGGAGGAGTGCGAAACACGGTAGCCACTTGAACTTACACTACTAGTACTCCTACTACTAGGCATGTGCAGTGGCTCATACAACAGTCTTATCTTGTTGCCAGTGTAGTAAGATATGACGATAAAAATGATGTATAGTAAACTGATTATACCACCCGAAGAAAAGTAACTGACTATAAATAAATCTGTTGTGAGGGATATTGTTGCGAGTGTTTCAACATATTTTTGGTTTACATCGCGGCTAGTATTCATGAATACGGTCCTGGGTGGGTCCCCTGCGTGTATGTGCCTTCTATCCCGTGCTACCTCGGCGTACAGTCGACCTGTGGTGGAGTATTATTTTTAGCAGACAAGACAACCGGAGAAGTAGAATCAAGGGATGGAGGCGGCAGCCGCTCCGGAAGGGTGTCTCCGGAGGATTGACATCTAGTGGCATGCTGTGCGCATGTCACCTATGAACAGTAGTGTAACATGCCCATTTTTTTAACGTCCGATCGAGAATGAACGGTGAGATCAATGTCAACAGTACTCGGGGTACTGTGCACGGAGAGTATGCTGCTACAGTGCTCGACCGAACAGGAACCATACGAAGCACGCCTCTATAGTGCTCTGTGCTACAGTGACTGTTCTGGACCGTCTGAGTTTGATCCAACGGTCATGTTACGCCGTGACATGCCCATGCAGAGGACGCCTAAACAGCACCGAAGTCCCTCTGCTTCTCTAGGCGAACGACGGTGGTGATGCAGGGTGCCACCGCCCGCAGAGCCCGCTCCCAGTCGACGGGAGCCAGCTCGTCAAAGACGGCGTCCAATGGCACAAATGGATTTCGATGATGTAGCCCGAAGAGGATTCGCCCGGCAATGGCAACGGCCACCCGCACCCCCTCCTTGTCCAGCGCCGCCCCCACCATCGCACGGAGACGGTTCAGCTCCTCGGAGATATAGGTGAAGAAGGAGACCAGGTCAGGAAGCCGTAGCTCGTTGAAGTCGATGGACTGGTCGAACGGGTTTAGCCAGATGGCCGGCATGGTCGCGTTGGCACGACGGTAGGCATCGCGCAACTGCAACACTTGCATGGCAACTTGGTCCAGCAAGTGGTTGAGGTGATCCTGGACCTCGTCACGATCGGCCCGCTCGCGCTCCAGCCGGCTCACCATCAGGGCAACCTGGCCGCCTAGGGTATCTCCTGCTTTCTGCAACAACGCCGCCACGCCTCAAGCATCTTTGTGGTGGACTCCTGCCGCTTTTGAAGCTCCGTGAACTCCTGCTCATAACGGAGGAGCATGGCACTCTTCTCCTCCCTCAGCTCAAGGATCTCCACGTCCTTGGCCCTGAGCTCCGCATCCTTGGCCTGGAGCTCCTCTGTCAGGCGCCTCACCTCAGACTCCGTGATCTGGTGCGCCGCCATGGAACCCGGTAGAAGCAATGGGGAAAGGAAGCAAAGGGGGAAAAACGGCTGGAAGGCAATGCAATCTACGAGAAGGCGGAGGGATCGGGGTAAATCTTTTTGTTTTCACCATGGGAAACCCCAGTCGATGCCTTTTCACATCAGGGAGCAGTGGGTTTTACTGGCGGAGTCATCATGACTAATTCCTGCCGCGCCTGCTCCCGTCAAACAAAAAAAGAATCCTGCCGCGCCCAAGGACCAAAGCAACGCATCGGTGGATAGTATTTTAATTTACCTAGCTGCAAGAAGGGAAAAAATGCTTGAAAAAATAAATGTGGCGGCAGCCTAGCTGATCGGTCGCACTAGCCCAACTAGCTAGCCACCGTGCTTATACTCGGTGGGAAAGGTGGGATTTTGTGATTTGACGACTCATTACTTCGGCGCTACGACCGAGGAGGACCCAGAAACCACGCGGTAGGGCGTCCCACGCTCCCACCGTCCCACGTCTCAGTAAGGAAGAAAATATGCGTGCACCACCGGGGAGGACCGAGAAACCGCGCGGTAGGGTGTGCCACGTATCAACACGGAGGAAAATGTGTGTGTAAAAATATATGAGACGTAGCTATGGTAAGAACTCGGGACCCAGCCAGTGGGTCAAAAACACCCCACTAGCCACACAGCTTCATCATGCTAACGTGGCACAGAGGATAGGTGTGGTTAGCTCCGTCTCGACCAGCCACGAGGTCTCTTGTTCCTAGGCGATTCATCTATTTTCCAAGCATTGTTTTAGTTATAATAACACCACGGTCAGCTCGCGCCGCTCTTCGTGTTTGCCCGTGCGTCTGAAGATTGTAGATGGAG
Organism: Elymus sibiricus; assembly: GCA_039707655.1. Classification (NCBI taxonomy): domain Eukaryota; kingdom Viridiplantae; phylum Streptophyta; class Magnoliopsida; order Poales; family Poaceae; genus Elymus; species Elymus sibiricus. The sequence continues at coordinate 354,583,218 of CM077666.1, forward strand.
AGGAGAGAGAGAGATCGCAGACATGGGACCAGGCAGTAAGTGAGTCAACGTTCATGCACGTGCTGACGAGCCACTCCCTCTACTCTACTCAACGTGATACAGTACAGTATAAAATCAAGTTATGATATGGGGTTTATTGCCATTAAGGATAAAAAGATTGGGTTTATTCATATTGCTTGAATTTTCTTCTCTACATCATGTCATCTTGCTTAAGACGTTACTCTGTTTCATACTTAATACCCTAGATGCATGCTGGATAGCGGTCGATGGGTGGAGTAATAGTAGTAGATGCAGGCAGGAGTCGGTTTACTTGTCTCGGACGTGATGCCTATATACATGATCATTGCCATGAATCCGTCATAATTATTTGCTTTTCTATCAATTGCCCAACAGTAATTTGTTTACCCACCGTATGCTTATGTGCTCAAGAGAGAAGCCTCTAGTGAAAACTATGGTCCCCGAGTCTATCTTTATCATATAAAAAATCTAAAAATACCTTGCTGCAATTTATTTACTTTTATTTTAATTAGTAGTTTAGTTTATCTATTTATCTCGATAAGATTTAATCCTTGCAAATAACCGCTAGGAGGATTGACAACCCTCTTATTTGCGTTGGGTCCAAGTGTTTGTTCTTGTGTGTGCAGGTGCGCTTAACGGAATTTTGCTTGGTTCTTCTACTGGATTGATAACCTTGGTTCTTAACCGAGGGAAATACTTATCTCTATTGTACTGCATCATCCTCTCCTCTTCGGGGAAATACCAACGCAGACTACAAGTAGCAGGAAGAATTTCTGGCGCCGTTGCCGGGGAGACATCATCAAAATTACCAAGTACCTTCGCACAAATTATCATTCACTTGCATTTACTTTATTTACCTTTTATTTGCATTTGCCTCTCGTTTTCATCTCCCCCACTTCTAAAATATTTTACAAAAACACAAAAATATTTTGTTTGCTTGTTTGCTAGTTTGCTTAAAGTTGCCACTATGTCTGATTTTGTCATTGAAAAAGATGAGGCTACTAAAATTCCTAAGATGGAAATTCCCTCAAATTTAGACTCAAAATTGTTTGTAGTAGGAAGTGGAAATATCATAGGGAAGAATGTTATTCAAGAGTTCTTTAATTGCACGGGAACTTTGGTTTGTAATGACACCCCAATTCTTAAAAGAACCAACAGTTATGGGGAAGCTATCACCGCCCTCATTCTTAAACTTGAAAGAAGATTTATTCGTACCCATCCTACATTACAAAGATTGTTTTATGAGTTGCCAGTTATAAATAACCCCAAAGCTAAAAAGGTAGCTGCTCTTATCCTCATGAATGAGTTTGATTACATAGTGCGAGAAGCTAGAGAGATTTTTGATTTCTATAATATGAGTCAAGAAAATCCTGTGATAGATGAAATTTTATATAATGAGGAATATATGTTGTGATTTGTTTTTCATGATCACCATGCTTTTGATGAAAATACAAAAAAGGAAGTTCCTCCCATACATATCATTCAACAAGTTTTTAATGGAATTAATCGTAAATATGCTTGGATTGTAAAGGGGAACCAAGAGGGGTTTGAAGAAGGTAGCCTTAATAACCCTAGTATTTTGGTTGATGATGTGTTCCCCATTGTTTTTGAAAAACCTCCTGAAAATCACACACCTAAGGAGTTGGAAATGAAGGATGACAACACTTGAAACTATGCATTATGCCTAGCTAGGGGCATAAAACAATAGCGCTTGTTGGGAGGCAACCCAATGAAATAAAATAAATTTTTGCTTTTACCTACTGTTTTTGAGTGTTTGCATGATTATAGCTTCTGTTATGATTATGTTTTTATGTTTTAATTAGTGTTTGTGCCAAGTAATGCCTTTGGGATGATTTGGAAGATAGTATAATTGATGCTGTTTGAAAAACAGAAAGTTTTGCGTCCAGTGCTGGAATTTTAATTATGTACTGGAGCGTCAGAAAAATCTGAATTTTTTACACAGTATTGGTATATGAATTGCCCACGTTTTCCTAATTTTTCAGAATGTTTGGATTTACAGAAGTATGGATTTTAAATAGATCTTTATAGACTGTTCTGTTTTAGACAGATTCTGTTTTTGTTGCATAGTTTGCTTATTTTGATGAATCTATGGATCGTATCGGGGGGTATGAGTCATGGAGAAGTTGGAGTACAGTAGCATTATGCCAATATTAAATATGAATCAATTTACAATAGTACCTAAAGTTTAAGATTTGTTTGTTATACTAACGGATCTCACGAGATTTCAGTTGAGTTTTGTGTGCTGAAGTTTTCAAGTTTTGGGTGAGACTACGATGGACAAAGGAATAAGGAGTGGCAAGAGCCTAAGCTTGGGGATGCCCAAGGCACCCCAAGGTAATATTCAAGGAAGACTCAAGCATCTAAGCTTGGGGATGCCCTGGAAGGCATCCCCTCTTTCGTCTACAATCTATCGGTAACTCACTTGAAGCTATATTTTTATTCATCACATGATATGTGTTTTACTTGGAGCGTCTTGTGAAATAGTTTGTTTGCTTTTTATTTTGTCACAATCATCTTTGTTGAACACACCTTTTTGAGAGGGACACACATTATTCGTAATTTGTTAGAATACTCTATGTGCTTCACTTATATCTTTTGAGCTAGGCAGTTGCTCTAGTGCTTCACTTATATCTTTTAGAGCACGGCGGTGATGATATTATAAAGAAAGAGTTGCACTCTCATGCTTCACTTATATCTTTTTGAGAGTCTCATAATAGCAATGGTAATATGCATGGTTTATGAATTTGGTCCTGATATGATAGGTATTCAAGAGGGATATAATAAAAACTTTCATGTAGATCACTGAATATGATAAATTTGATTCCTTGCAATAGTTTTGCGATATTAAGATGGTAATATGTGGGAGGTATTAGTAGATAATTGTGGTTTAGTAAGAATAATTGTGTTAAGGTTTGTGATTCCCGAAGCATGCATGTATGGTCTGTCGTTATGCTAAGAAGTTGGAGCATGAATTATTATTGATTGACTTCCTTTGTGTGGCGGTCGGGGGCGCGCGATGGTTAACTCCTACCAACCTCCCCCCTAGGGGCATGCGTAGTAGTACTTTGCTTTGAGGGCTAATAAACTTTTGCAATAAGTATGTGAGTTCTTTATGACTAATGTGAGTCCATGGATTATACGCACTCTCACCCTTCCGCAATTTGCTAGCCTCTTCGGTACCGTGCATTGCCCTTTCTCACATCGAGAGTTGGTGCAAACTTCGCCGGTGCATCCAAACCCCCGTGATATGATATGCTCTATCACACATAAGCCTCTTTATATCTTCCTCAAAACAGCCACCATACCTACCTATCATGGCATTTCCATAGCCATTCTGAGATATATTGCCATGCAACTTCCACCGTTCTGTTTTTTATGACACACATCATCATTGTCATATTGCTTTGCATGATCATATAGCTAACATAGTATTTGTGGCTCAGCCACCGTTCATCATTTTCATACATGTTACGCTAACATCATTGCACATCCTGGTACACTGCCAGAGGCATTCATATAGAGTCATATTTTTGTTCTAGTATCGAGTTGTAATTTTGAGTTGTAAGTAAATAGAGGTGTGATGATCATCATTATTAGAGCATTTGTCCCAGTGAGGAAAGGATGATGGTGGCTATGATTCCCCCACAAGTCGGGATGAGACTCCGGACGAAAAAAAAAAAAAAAAAAGAGGCGAAAAAGAGCCATGAAAAAAAAGAGAAAGAAAAACAATAAAAAAAAGAAAAAAAAGGGAAAAAGAAAAGAAAGAAAAAAAAGAGAAAAAAATAAAGAAAAAAATTAAAATGAGAGAAAAAGAGAGAAGGGGCAATGTTACTATCTTTTTCCACACTTGTGCTTCAGAGTAGCACCATGTTTTTCATATAGAGAGTCTCCTATTTTGTCACTTTCATATACTAGTGGGAATTTTTCATTTTAGAACTTGGCTTGTATATTCCGATGATGGGCTTCCTCAAATGCCCGAGGTCTTCATGAGCAAGCAAGTTGGATGCACACCCACTTAGTTTTCATGTTGAGCTTTCATACACTTATAGCTCTTAGTGCAACCGTTGCATGGCAATCCCTACTCCTCGCATTGACATCAATTGATGGGCATCTCCATAGCCCATTGATTAGACTCGTCGATGTGAGACTTTCTCTATTTTTGACTTCTCCTATTTATCTCTATCACCATACTCTATTCCACCCATAGTGCTATATCCATGGCTTGCGCTCATGTATTGCGTGGGAGTTGAAAAAGTTGAAGCGCGTTAAAAAGTATGAACCAATTGCTTGGCTAAAACCGGGGTTGTTCATGATAAATACTTTGTGTGAAGAAGATGGAGCATGACATGATTATATGATTTTGTAGGGATAACGTTCTTTAGCATTTTTATTTTGAAAGACATGATTGTCTGCTAGTATGCCTAAGTATTGATGTCTTTATATCAAATTATAGACTATTGCTTTGAATCATTTGGATCTTATTATTCATACCGTAAGAGAGAGATTACATGATGAAACATGATAGGTAGCATTCCACATCAAAAATTCTGTTTTTATCATTTACCTACTCGAGGATGAGCAGGAATTAAGCTTGGGGATGCTTGATACGTCTCCAACGTATCTATAATTTTTGATTGTTACATGCTATTATAGTATCAATCTTGGATGTTTTTATATGCAATTGTATACAATTATATATCATTTTTTGGGACTAACCTATTAACCCAGTGCCTAGTGCTAGTTGCTGTTTTCTGCTTGTTTTTGGCTTTTCAGAGAAATAGTACCAAATGAAGTCCAAATGCCACGAAACTTTTTGGAGATTTTTTTCTGGACAAAATAAACCTGGGAAGCTTCGGGAGGAGGCCAGAAGACCCACAGGGGCTTCACAAGGCACTAGGGGCGCCCCAGGGGGGCGCCGCAGTACCTTGTGGGGCCCACATGACTCCTTTTGACCTAATTCCACTTCTATAAATTCACAAATATTGGGAAACCCCTAGAGAGCCAGAAGAGAAAATCTTTCCGCTGCCGCAAGCCTCTGTTCTTCCACGATCCCATCTGGAGGCCTTTTCCGGTACTCTGCCGGAGGGGGAATCGATCATGAAGGGCTTCTACATCAACCTTGCTGCCCTTCCGATGATGTGTGAGTAGTTTACCATAGACCTACGGGTCCATAGCTAGTAGCTAGATGGCTTCTTCTCTCTTTTTGATCTTCAATACAATGTTCTCCTCGATGTTCTTGGAGTTCTATCCGATGTAATCTTCTTTTGCGGTGTGTTTGTTGGGATCCGATGAATTGTGAGTTTATGATCAGATTATTCATGAGAAATATTTGAGTCTTCTCTGAACTCTTTTATGCATGATTGTTATAGCTTTGTATTTCTCTCCAATCTATCGGTTTAGTTTGGCCTACTAGATTGATTTATCTTGCAATGGGAGAGGTGCTTTGTGATGGGTTCAATCTTGCGGTGCTCAATCCCAGTGACAGAAAGGGACATGACACGTATTTGTATTGTTGCCATTAAGGATAAAAAGATGGAGTTTATTAATATTTCTTGAATTTGCTTCTCTACATCATGTCATCTTGCTTAAGGCGTTACTCTGTTTCATACTTAATACCCTAGATGCATGCTGGATAGCGGTCGATGGGTGGAGTAATAGTAGTAGATGCAGGCAGGAGTCGGTCTACTTGTCTCGGACGTGATGCCCATATACATGATCATTTCCATGAATCTGTCATAATTATTTGCTTTTCTATCAATTGCCCAACAGTAATTTGTTTACCCACCGTATGCTTATGTGCTCAAGAAAGAAGCCTCTAGTGAAAACTATGGTCCCCGGGTCTATCTTTATCATATAAAAAAACCTAAAAATACCTTGCTACAATTTATTTACTTTTATTTTAATTACTAGTTTAGTTTATCTATTTATCTTGATAAGATTTAATCCTTGCAAATAACCGCTAGGAGGATTGTCAACCCTCTTATTTGCGTTGGGTGCAAGCGTTTGCTCTTGTGTGTGCAGGTGCGCTTCACCGAATTTTGCTTGGTTCTCCTACTAGATTGATAACCTTGGTTCTTAACTGAGGGAAATACTTATCTCTACTGTACTGCATCCTCTTCTCCTCTCCGGGGAAATACCAACGCAGACTACAAGTAGCAACGGCACACAAGAACTCGTATCACCATATAGCACCTAAGGTGGGAGCACCTGATATCCTCCCGAGGGGTGGGGGCACAACTCATCGGTGTTTGGGAGGGTGGAGCCAAATGTTTAAAAAATATAATCTAAACCCTCCTAAAAAAAGACCTTCACAATTTTATCTAAGGTTGGGGGTAACTCGGGGGTTCACCTCCCCCCTCCCGACAATCTACATGGCTCCACCTATGCAAGAGGCGTAGAGCGAGCGTCTATGTGTGCGAGGTCAATCGATTCATATATAGAGGGAGAGATTGAGTTAGTGTGGGCTAGCGTACACTCAAATGAGAAAGACGATACAGAGAGATATCGTTCGACGAAGCTGTAGTGAGGGCTGGAGGGAGATAGTTACCAAGAGAGTGGCCTAGATAGACTTTGTGTTTGTGCGCGCGGCGTTCATGGAGTTTTTTTTACAGAGGCAACATATGTGTCTAGAGGGAGAGAGGGAGGGCGATATAGAGGGAGAGAGAGAGAGCTCGTCATGGAGGGCCCGACGAGGTTGTGTGTGAGAAATACATTTGTTGAGAGCGTGAGGGTGGGTGTGAGATAAATGGAGATCGAAACATGAAGAGAAATAATGAGCGTGTGTCGGATACAAATAGCTCTATTAACAAAGAGATGAAGATCGATCGATACAGGAAGTATGTGTGGTGAAGGGGGGGGGGGGGGGCGATGGACAGACCTAACACAACATTTGAGTGTACATAGTAGTAGACTTAATATTCACGTTTCAGTTTAGTGTACATTGTAAACATTGAATTGAGGACCATGTATGGCTTACATTTTATTTTTGAATTCGTGCCATACATGCATGGATTGGAAAAGTAGATGCACTATACTGACTCGTTTGTTGTTGTATTTGTGTGTGTGTGCGGTCATATGCTTGAATACATATAAAGTTTTCTCACCGCCATACCGTTCATCTTTTAAATTTGAATTTGGATTAAAAACCTAGTGTGGATACCATGAAATGTAAAATCCACATTGCGATCACTATATCACTCGTCATAAATCAATTACCGTCCTTTTTGGAATGACCAATTATTTGCAAGGAAAATACGGGCATTGTAATACATATAGATTCGTTCGCCAATTTTTAAAAAGATTCCTTTCCTGATAAAAAAAGATTCCTTTCGCATTCTCGAATGGTAGCACCCGACGGCGTACCAGCCAGACCGGGCTCGTGTCGTGGTGGTGGCGTGCGTGGTAGGCTAGCCAACCCCAACCAAAAGAACCACAATAAAACTTCGCGCCCCCACTCGAGCCTCCGCGTTTCGAATCGAAATATCTAGCGGCCAAAATTCCAGCCCTGCGAAATTCCCCTTATGTCCTCGGTCCATAATGACTACTCCTACTACTACCGATGAACAGTGGAGGGATGCTTTAGTAACTATCCCACGTTACCTACCATGCCGAGCACGTTCAAGTCCCTCGGTCACCGCTACCCAAGGTCACCCTTCAACTCCATTGCCTACTACACTAGGATGAGTATAGAATGGAGCTTCATTTGTTCGTGCCTACTACCTCCGTCCTGGTTTATTGGTCCTCTTCGCATTTTGTGCTAAATTTTGACCTTACATTTAACTAACAAAATGTTAATGCATGTAACAAAAAATAATATCACTGGAAACTATGTTCAAATACGAGTCGAACGACATAATTTTTGGTGACATGCATTATTATTAGAGTATGACGCAATGCATTGTTTGAAGTATAACTAAGCATTGTTTGACCAAATTCTATCTTAAAAAATATGAACATCTACTACAACACTAAAGATGTATTGCCTGAAAGTTTATTTCATGATGCATGTAATGATATTGTTTCGAATCCTGGTTTTTAAATTCTAGAAGATCCAAAACTCACCTGAAATTCATGAAACTGTGCATGGTCTCGTGATACAACACAAATAGGCTGTGGTAAATTTTTTGATCAATTTGAGACAAGCTGCTTATGAAAAGTTGCACACATGAACAACCAAGGTGTTTTGGAACAAAGAGCTATCACGTTAACGCGAACGGTTCACTAATATATTCAAACCGTGGGCATTAGACCAGCGTGCCGCCACGCATCCCGCTTCTCATAGACTAGCCATAGTGGGAGTAACTTCAGCAGTAACATAGACTCCAACTCAGCAAATTTGCTTATGTGGCAATGATTTAATGAGGAGAGAGAGTATAGCAGTAACATAGCTGGTTACCGTAACTTCGCGCTTCCTCCCATAATTTTTTAATGCAAATCGATCCGCTGCGGGCATCTCCGTTGTGAAGAAAAAGAAAAAAACACAGCTTTCCCATCGCAAGTTCTTCACGGCTGCGCCTTCATCCTCTCCCTCCCTGCCGCCTCCATCTCCCTCGCCCCGCTCTCTGTCTCGCCGACCGGCGGCGGCTCTGGCCGGCGGCGCGAAGCCACCCTAATCATGGCCAAGTCTAGTGCCTGTAAGGAGGCGGCGCCAGTCCGGTCATCGGCGAAGGAATATCAACTTGGTTATTACCTTGTAGATGGAATATACCCAGATTGGGCAGCATTCGTGAAGTCAATACCGATGGCCCAAATAGAAAAACAGAGGTTGTTTGCTAAACATCAAGAAGGTGCAAGGAAGGACGTGGAATGTGCATTTGGTGTGCTCCAAGCATGATGGTCTATTTTACGACGTCCGGCACGTTTATATGACCGGGGCAATCTCCATCATATTATGTTAGCCTGCATCATTCTACACAACATGATAGTCGAGGATGAAAAAGAAGAGGCGGGGAATATGCTTGATTTGAATGAGGAAGCAGGCTTGTCAATTGTTTTCCCATCGGTATTTACTCACGGTGACATGCCAATATTTGCCGAGGTACTTGAAAGAGATGCTAGAATTCGTGATCGTCCAACGCATAAGGCTCTAAAAAATGATTTGATTGAGCATATATGGAAAAAGTTTGGGCGATGATAGATTATATTCGAGACTTGATCCATGTACTGCTAAATATGTTTTATATGTTTTAATTATATTATATTGGCACTTTATTATATATTATGGACCCGTTCGAATTTGTGTTCTTGTATTTATCTATGGGTACTAGCAAACAAAATTTCATATTGATACATGCCACATATAGATCACAAAGTTGAACTACTACTATAGATCCCACAAAACAATGAATGAAAACCTCCAAGTTACTACCTCTATGTTACTACCCACTATGGAGGTAGTAACATAGACTAGTAACATATGCATGTTACTACTCTATGTTACTCCCCACTATGGCTAGTCATAGGTAGGTGCCGTCCGAGCAAGCGTGTGAGTCGACGCGAGGCGTGCGAGCAGGCCGCTGCGCAGGCTCACCGGGAGGCGAGCCCTTTGACCAGCCTCCGCCACCCACCTTCATCCCAACCACACCCACTTTTAATGGCGCCCGCGCCGCAGTTTAAATCACCGCCGCATTCCCCGCTCTCGTTACAATCTTCTCTCTGGCTCTCCGATTCTCCTGTCGTCTGCCTCCAATCAGCATGACCTCGCCGTACGTTATGGCGCATCACGATGGGCCGCCCCTAGTCTTCCAGTTTCCTGAGGAAGACCCTAATGAGGTTTCGGACGAGCTTGACCTGGCCGTGCGGGAAGTCGCCGCATCTGTCCCCGTACCCGTTCCAGCTCCCGTCGCCGCGCCAGCGCCAGCACCTATCCCCGTGGCATTGATGGGCTGGGAGCCGCACACTGTCGCCCAGCTTGAAGCCGTGGGGATCCACGAGGTCCCCGCTGACTTGCACGTGTCCGTGCACCTACCAGCGCATGCGCCTGCGCATGAACTGACGCATGCGCCCTTGCCGGTGCACGTTTACATGAATGTCTCCGCTGCGCCATTGCCAGTGCCTGTCCCTGCGCCGGTGCCAGTGCCCCCCTCAGCAGCATGGGTCGCCGCCGTCGACCGCTACCTTGCAGCGACGCCAGTCGCCGCCTCCCGCCGGTTGACTAGCTCCTGGAGACCGAAGTCCAGAACATACTGGCCTTCCTTGAAGCTTGGGCCAACGTCCAGGAGTATGCCAACGCCGGCGCAAGACGCCGCCGTCACCGCCGGCCAGTGGCCCAACGGCACACAGGGCACGGCAGAGGAGCCGCTTCCCGCCGCAAGACGCACCCGCCGCCGCTGCAATTAGTGGACGGAAAGGTGAGAAAAAGCGTGCGAGAGAGCGGTCACAGAGCTAGAGGGAAATAATTGAGGGAGGGGCAGGGCCGCCGGGGGGGGGGGGGGTAACGGTGTTTGGGGTGGTTGTGGGCCAAATGCTAGAAAAAAAACTAACCTAAACCCTCCAAAATAAATTCCTTCACAAATTAATCAAGGGATGGAGGCATAGTCCCCCTGGAAATGTAGATAGCTCTGGCCCTGCGAGAGATGGAGAGGTAGCGTCTATGTGTGGGAGAGACGGCGTGAGAAAGCGAGGTCAATCGAGACATAGATAGACAGGGAGATAGGGTGAGTGTGGCTCGACATTCGGTCAAAAGAGAGATATGCTCTGGAGAGATATCGTGCAATCAAGCTTTTGGGGAGGGTGAGGGCTGTAAGGAAGATCTTGAGAAATTGACCCACATAGACAATGTGCGTGACAGAGTATACAGAGTGTGGATCGAGGCCCAGACAGGGAGATATATCGTTTGTGTGTGAGAGAAAGCAAGGTCAATCGAGACATAGATAAAGAGAGAGAGATTGAGCGAGTGTGGGCCACCATGCGATCGAAAGAGTGAGAAGTACGGGTTGGACAGAGTGACCTAGATAGATAATGTGCGTGAGAGAGTATATACAATATGTCAAACTAGGCCCAAACAAGGAGATATATCGTTTTTGTGTGAGAGAAAGCGAGGTCAATCGAGACATACATAAAGAGAGAGGGAGAGATTGAGCAAGTGTGGGCCGCCAAATGGTCGAAAGAGTGAGACGGTTTGGTGAGAGTGACCTAGATAGATAATCCATGTGACAGAGTATGTAGTGTGTCGATCGAGGCCCAAACAGGGAAATATAACGTTTGTGTGAGAGAGAAAGCGAGGTTAATCGAGACTTAGATAAAGAGAGAGATAGAAAGATTGAGCGAGTGTGGGCCGCCATGCGGTCGAAAGAGTGAGACGGTATGGAGAGAGTGACCTAGATAGACAACGTGCGTGCATGTGCGTGAGGGGGGGGGGGTCTAGAGAGCTAATGTATGTATCTAGCGAGAGAGGGTGGGAGGGAGAGAGAGAGAGAGAGCTCGGCACGGAGTGCAATGGCGGGTGTGTGAGAGAAATATGTTTGTTGAGAGAGTGGGGGAAAGGGTTTGTGTATTTGAGAGAATTAGAGATCGAAACATGGAGAGAAAGAATGAGCGGGTGTCAGAAACTAATAGCTCTATAAGGTGGTTAAGAGTGGAAGATTGATCGATAAAGGAAGTATGTAGTGTGTGTGTCGGGAGGGGGGGGGGGAGGGGGGCTAAACACAACATTTGAATGTAGATAGTAATAGACTTAATATTGACATTTCAATTTAGTGCACATTGTAAAATTTGAATTGAGGACCATGCATATGGCTTCTGTAAATATTTCGAATTTGTGCCATACATGCATGGTTTGGAAAAGTTGATGCACTAATATTGACTCGATTGTTGTGGTATTTTGTATGTGTGTGGTCATATGCTTGAATACATCCAAAGTTTTCTCACCACCATAGTGTTAATCTTATACATATGAATTTGCATTCAAAAACTTAGCATGGATACCATGAAATGCGAAATCCACGTTAGAATTGGAGATCGCTATGTCACAAACACACTCTAATTCAAAGAACTCATCATTAATTAATTACTAGTATTTCATTTCGAAGGACTAATTATTTGCAAGGAAAACACGGGCATGGTAATACATACAGATTCGTTTGCCAATGAAAAAAAGATTCGTTTGCATTCTCAAATGTAGGCGCACCAGGTATACCACGGTCGTGTCGTCGTGGTGGCGTGTGTCGTACGGACGTTATAAACTGCGCACCTCCATGGATCGGAATGAAATATCTAGCGGTCCGAATTCCTGCCCTGCAAAATCCCCCTTCTCCCCCGCCGCCTTCCGCGCCCAGAGCGCTCAAATCCCTAAATCGCCGCCACCCAAGCAAAATTCGAATCGCCCCTCGTCTCGCCTCGTTCCCCACCTCCGTACCGGATGACGACGACGAAGACGACGGTCGCGCTGCACCAACGCACCGGAGCTGCCTCATCTACGCCCTCGTCCACCGCACCAAGTGGTCCACCGACAACGTCGGCCGCTGCAGCCGATGTGCTTCACAGACACCAACTTCCACCGCATCAGGTCTGTTTCACCGACGCTGTCTTCCACCTTACCGGGGCTACTTCACCGAGCACATCGTCGCACCTCCACCCCCCCGCTGGTGCTTCACCAACGGCCTCGTCCACCGCATCTTAGCGCTCCGCCGCCGCTCAAGATCTGCTTCCGTAGGCGGCCAGCCAACGCAAGCGCATCACCCTCAATGGCTCTGAAGTGACCCACACTCTAGGCGAGTATGCCCAAACGCCGGCCCGAACTAGGTATCCAAATATCACTACATTGTGCAGTGTTCCGACGATGCTTGGATATTCTTTTACTACTCTCTTAGCTTATACGCCTATGCAACTCTGACTTCAACTCTTATTTCTTTTGGAGCTATCATCTGAAACAAGCAAAACCATTTTTCAGGGAAGCATGACGGTGCTACGGGATCTGGTACACATCCTGCACGCTCTTATAACCTTGTAAGTACCTGTCCTCCGGTACAACAGCAAGGTCGATTCCTCTCATTAAATCAACCATTCGCCGTGCCAAAAATGCAGAGGGGGAAGGAAGGAGTACACGACCTGCACATCCAAGCAAGTGGTAACATGGACTTCTTCATGGAACATCCCAAGCGCAAGCAGAGCTGCTGTGAGCCTGTACAATGAGCTAGCGTAAGTCCCTGCATTTCATTTAATTCGTGCTGGCCTGCATGTATGATTTGCGTGTATGATTGGGGAAGTGAAATGTATTCCAGTGGCGCTTTTGATTTATCCACATAATGGTTGAATTGCTTGTTTCTATGAACTGAGTTGGCCAATAATGTGAAGGATGTCAGTCTTTTCATCATATAGTAGATTGCTTAGATCTCGAAAGGCCAAATATAATCGCATGAATTATACAGTAAAAGCCAGTGTGGTGTGTATTGCTACAACTAGTCTCACAACCTGTTCTCATATAATATAACAAGGTCGCACCATCTTATAAGATTAACCATTCGATTTACCAAAATGCAGTGTGGGAAGGAAGGAGTATTGGGACTGCGTATCCAAGCAAGTGATGTCATGGACTCCTTCATAGAACCTCGTAAGCGAAAAAGAAGTTGCAGTGTGCCTGTACAAAGAGCTAGTGTAAGTTCAGTTATCTGCTTCTCGGAATTTTAGTTAGCCACTGATTAAAAATTGTTCAATTACCTTGCTTGCCTTAATTTAGTTTGTTACTGATTACATAATGCCATAGCCTGTTAATCCTATTACAGACTGCACCTATCTGTGTGTTTGTTACTTACTGTTATAGAACTACCCGTGCCTGAACTTCATGTGTAATTTACCTTCTGATACCCTGTTTGTTTATCTTGTTTGCTGTTATGACTTCTAGCACTAGTAATGTTTGCATGTTCATGGAGAGACAAATGTCAGGTTTATATGAGGGACACCGTCTTTTTAACTTATATATATGTGTCAGAATCATTTTGCTTACATGAATGAAATTTAGAGATGCATGTGTTGCTGGTAAACTCTACCGACTTGTTGCTTTAATACGTTGCCAAAAACTTGTTAGTTTTACTAGTTCATGTGTAATTAAATACATTGCCAAAACTGGTTAGTTTTACTAGTTTGATGTTAGTTTCTTATGGCTCTTGCAACACTTTATTTATGCTTGCTAACTATCAAGTTTTCAAGATCCAATTGAAACTCCGATGGCACAATAGGTATGTTCTGAAAAACTTCCTTGTTTAACTGGTTTGCTGCTGTAACTTGTTGCTCTAATCATGTTACCAACTTCAACTTCTCAGGATCCAATTGGAACTCCAATTGCACAGCAGGTACATTTTCGAAAACTTATTTGTGTAACAGGTTTGCTGCTGTAACTTGTTGCTCTAATCAAGTTACTGACTACTCAACTTTTCAGGATCCAAAAGAAACTCCAATGGCACAAAGGTTGTTTGTTTAACTGCTTTGCTGCTGCAACCGGTTGCTCTAATGATGTTAATAACCTATACTTTTCAGCATCCAATCGCAACTCTTTAAATCCTTGTTTGTTTAACTAGGTTGCTGTTCTAACTCCCAGTTGAGATGTTCTGCTAACTTCAACTTTTCCGAATCCAATCAGAACTGTAATGGCAAAACAGGTTAGCCCAAGATCAAAGAGCGACGTCCCCATGGATGTTGGATCATCCCAGAGCAGTAGCACCGGCCCAATCGTGCATCGTGAATTGCCAACTGCTGATGCTCTAGAGGCTAAACTATTGGTAGAAAGAGAGTCTGCTTCTGCATTTAGAGATGAAGTTGACATGTTGAGGAAGCAAATAGCACAATCAGAAGCAGTACTCACGAAAACCATTAAATATTTGGTGGATTTCACAACGAAGCAAGCTGAGACGGACCGCATTGTTAAGGTCCTGGAGGAAAAAAGGAAATTAAAATCCCACTTGGTAAATCATAGGTGAAATGTTTTTTCCATCGTTGAATTACCTTTGTGTTGTTTGTTCATGTAATAGATTGGAACCATTTGTTTTAGAGATCATGTAATAATTGTTTTTTTGTTTGTATTTTTTTAGCACGAGTCAGTAATAATTGTTAAGAAGATGAGACATTTCATTTTTTTTGTTGAGGCAAAGACATTTCATTTTGTTTGCTACGCCAGGCCTACAAAATATGCTAATCGGGCTGATTGTGCATTCAGCAAAAATAGTAGTATAGATGGGCCTTAAGTGGCACACATCTGAAAGGGCCAAGATGATGTACTAGCTTTGGTACAAAAAAAGATGCTCTTCTAGCCAAAAACAGTACAGTGGCCTGGCTTATGTATGTTAGTTCATATTATTGATCCATATACTCTATATGTGGTCATATGTCTGTTAGTTTTCTATATTATTGGTTGGTTGGCTCAGTATTTTGAATTTTGAGACATCGCTTGGCTTCTGAAATTCATATCTAAATGGGAGTACACTATATGCTGCTTGTGTCATACATGTTACAATTGAGTTGAACATAAAGTTGTTTCAAATATTCGTATTCACCTTAAACTGGATTCAACATTCTGAATTCGAGTATCATGGCATTTGTAAATCATATTCATATATAAAGGTGGAATACATCTTGTTGTGCTTTTGAAGATATATAAAAAACATAGAATGATTTATAAAGATTCGTAATCGAATACAAAATGGGTTCGAATTTAGTTGCCAGGGTAAACGTGAATGCTTATTCTCCCAAGATTCGAAAGAAGCGGCAAAACAGCCACTCCCACGTCGGCTGCCCAAAACCAGTGTTTGGGAAATCGAAATTACTGTCTACCCCTGACACGCGCAACCTATCGGCCCTAATTTCCACTGCTCTAAATAGGGGTAGGTTTGTAACTTCACTCAGACGTGACACGACCGTCTCTCACCCCATTCAAACACGGTGGGCGCCAAATGTGGGTGGCAAAACACATTTGATTCAAGCTCATCCCAAAGACCTCTCTCCCCCCTCCATTTCCCCATTCATGCATGGTGGGTGGCAAAACAAACTCTCCTCGGCCGAAATCGATCTAGGCTAATATTTTAAGTAGGGGCAGGTTTGTAACTTCACTCATACGTGACATAACCGCCCTACCTGTCAGCCCCGTTCATACAACGTGGGCGCCAACCGTGGGCGCCAAAACACCCTCTCCTCGCCTGAAATCGCTCTCGGCAAATATTGGGGAGATGCGAGATTACCGTCCTATCCCCAACCGACGAGACGTCCGAAAATTTAAACGGGGGCTAAGTTGGTAACTTCCCCACATTTCAGACAAGCGCCGCGTCCCAAAGACATGGTTCCCCCGACCCTGATACGTCCATTTTGCATCATATTTTCCTACTATTATTTATAGTGTTTTTAATCAATATAACACTTGGTGGAGCAATTCTAATGCCTTTTCTCTCTTAATATGCAAGATTTACATAAGGAGGGAAATTGCCGGCAGTTGGAATTCTGGACCTGAAAAAACTATGTCAGAGATACCTATTCTGCACATCTCCAAATGAGCTGAAATTTCACGGAGATTTATTTTGGAATAAATAAAAAATACTGGAGAAAATAAGTACCAGAGGGGGCCACCCAGATGCCCACGAGGCACCAGGGCGCGCCACCCCCCCAGGCGTGCCCTGGTGGCTTGTGGGGCCCCTGGCCAACCTCCGGTGCCCATTTTCTGGTATATAAGCCCATTTGGCCTAGAAAAAATAAAGAGAAGACTTTTGGGATGGAGCGCCGCCGTCTCGAGGCGGAACTTGGGCAGGAGCACTTTTGCTCTCCGGCGGAGCGATTCCGCCGGGGATACTTCCCTCCGGGAGGGGGAAATCAGAGCCATCGTCATCACCAACGATCCTCTCATCGTGGGAGGACCAATATTCATCAACATCTTCACCAGCACTATCTCATCTCAAACCCTAGTTCATCTCTTGTATTCAATCTTTGTCTCAAAACCTCAGATTACCTGTGGGTTGCTCGTAGTGTTGATTACATCGCGTAGTTGATGCTAGTTGGTTTATTTGGTGGAAGATTATATGTTCAGATCCATTATGCTATTCAATACCCCTCTGATCTTGTGCATGAATATGATGTGTGAGTAGTTACTTTTGTTCTTGAGGACATGGGAGAACTCTTGTCATAAGTAATCATGTGAATCTGGTATTCGTTCGATATTTTGATGATATGTATGTTGTTGATTCTCTTAGAGGTGTCATGTGAACGTCGACTACATGCCACTTCACCATCTTTGGGCCTAAGGGAATGCGTTGTGGAGTAGTAATTAGATGATGGGTTGCTAGAGTGACAGAAGCTTAAACCCTAGTTTATGCGCTATTCCGTAAGGGGCTGATTTGGATCCATATGTTTAATGCTATGGTTAGATTTATCTTAATTCTTCTTTCGTAGTTGCGGATGCTTGCGAGAGGGGTTAATCATAAGTGGGAGGCTTGTTCAAGTAAGAATAGCACCCAAGCACCGGTCCACCCACATATCAAATTATCAAAGTGGCGAACGCGAATCAAACAAACATGATGAAAGTGACTAGATGAAATTCCCATGTGTCCTCGAGAACGCTTTGCTTGTTATAAGAGAACGCTCCAGCCTGTCCTTTGCAACAAAAGGATTGGGCTACCTTGCTACACCTTAGTTACTATTGCTACTTGTCACTTGTTACAAATTATCTTGCTATCAAACTACTCGTTACCGATAATTTCAGTGCTTGCAGAAAATACCTTGTTGAAAACTGCTTGTCATTTCCTTCTGCTCCTCGTTGGGTTCGACACTATTAGTTAGCGAAAGGACTATGATTGATCCCCTATACTTGTGGGTCATCAGACCCCTCTCCCTCCATTTTCCCATTCATACACCGTCGGCGCCAGAACACCATCTCCACACCAGCCTCCTCCGTCCGCCACCCCATCCATCGCCGCCCTCCTTCACCATGCCGGAGCGCTTACCTAGACCGCGTCGTCCACTGCAAGAGATCGACGCTCCTCATCCACAACGCCGGACCATGAGCCTTGCATCGCGTCCTCTCGCTTCATCCGCGCTATCGTCCACCTTGCCGGGGCCGCTCCGACGACCTTCTCGTCCACCGCAACAGGACTTATCCCCCGATGCCTCCGTCTACCGTCGCAGATCTGCTTCCACGCCGCCGACAGCCATCGCACCCCCGATGCCTACACGACGCCGCAAGAGAGGTGGTACTCTTTCATAGCTGCTCAACTTTTTGATCTCAACCAGAAAATAGGTCGTCGCTTGTTTACTGTACTTTCTTTTCAGCTCTTAGAATCTTAGTTGTTAGTTCATCGCAAACATTGGTTGCTAAGTAGCCTTTATGCGGTTTGCAGGTTCAGATCTGCCATGTCACAGTCATAATAGGGTTTAATTGATCATGCTTAGGGTTTCCCCCCTTTTATGATCACTATACGCTCAGCCTACGTGCTTCGTGTCATAATAGCACTGCTCCACCCATCAAGCTAAACAAGCTTAGTTATTCAAATACGAATCTGATATGATACTGATATTAGTAAAACAGAGTCGTTTAATTGGTCAGCTGAGTGTTCCTAATTTAATTTCGAAATGCATGTGCGCCGCTGGGGCGGATCTACAGGGTGGCCAGCGTGGGCCGCAGCCCACCCTGGGATTTTGGGTTGGCCTGTATACCATAAGAGATTAGAACATGGTCAGCCAGCCAATGCCTTTGCTAAAAAAACAAAAAAGCCAATGCCTCCAGACCCCGATTCCCCTCTTTTCAGCTTCGCTTCCGATCTCTACTCGCCGCCAGCCGCCTGCCTCGCTGGCGACTTGCCGTCGCCGGATGCCATGACTTTAGGAGGAGACGCCGGACTAACAGGAGGTCAGGAGCCGCTCGCCCAACAGCGTCACCGCTGCCCGGCTGCGCCGGCATGCCCAGCTTCCCAGTCCGCTCAGGGCTCAGGCGTGCAGCACCCACTCAGCCAACCCGATTTATCCTGAGATACGCCGTCCTCAACACTCAGCAGCCACTTCCCATCACCCATTTTCTAATTGATTCATCACTCATTAGGCAAGACTCTCATTAGGGTTTGTTGTGTACTGAGTGCTACCTACATTTAATGGTTCAGATGTTTCAGTAATCTTTAGCACCTGTAGAGTTGACAGGGTTTCAAAATTCCTCGCCTAGGAACAAACACTAGTCATGTTGATTGTTGGTCATAGTGACATTGACCCAGATTACTACCGCAGGCCAGGTTTGTTGACAATTTTACTAGTCTTTGTTACTCATTTGATATGATATCCAATTATTCACTTCGATTAATTGCAAACAATAAGTGCTAGCCCAACTTCTTGATTCAGATTTTGGACGGTCTCTTACCGCAGTTACGATTCTGCATACTTGTCCTAGTAAGCTCACAAGTAATGATTGATTCACTAGCTTTATGCTTGCCTTATCATATTTGTTGTCAATATTTTTTTAGGGTGGACCACCCTGTTTCAAAATCCTGGAACCGCAGACATGAGTGAATAGTATTTCTCTGTGTGATCTCTTCCATCATGTGTGGGCTATCAATCTTGGCGTTAAGGGACTGAGATCCAGTCTGGATGCAATGGAATGCGCACGCTCTCCACCTATAGATTCGTGTTCAGAATATGATCCTAACAATGATTCTGAGCTAGAGGGAGACCTAAGTCAATGTAGGTCCCTAGTGGAGGAGTCATAGGTAGATCCCCTATCTTATTCACCCATCAAGGTGCTTGCTCTAACTTGGCAAGGTTATATGGGTCGCACATATCTTGCAAATGATGCTTTGCTTTGCATTGCTTCTACTTTGTTACACCGCCATTTGCTTAGTTTACACATCATATATGTGAATATGCCATGCCTATCCATTTTCAGTACATATTCCATCTGTCATCATACCATATTTCTCCATTGAAATGTTGTTCTTGTGTATAAGACGTTCAAAAGGAAAAGGGCGATTGCTGATCGCGATGGAGCACGAACAAAGTATTTGGAAAAGGTAGTGACACCTGATAAATCAAATAGCCCATTAGGTGTAGTGTCAATATGACCAGACCCACAAAACACAACTCCAACTCTAGCAGACTCTACCCCTACCCCACTGGCCATCTCAGATGCCCCAACTCAGCAGACCCCATATGCAGCAAAAAGTATGACGATTCCAGTTGACATAGCACCAGCTCTACGACGCAAAACCCTCATTCCAGCAAAGAGTAAACCAACTCCAGTTGCCAAATCCCTTTTCAAACTAGAGAGAGCCCCAATTGCAGCAAATAGGACCCCTGTTCCACTTCTTCCCAGTTTATAAGACGAAGCTTTTATTGTTGTCAGGAACTTTGTGCGCATCTTTCCTTCATGGAAAGATTATACTACAGACAAACAACAATTTCCAATCTTCCTCCGCAACTTACGTGTAAGTAATGTACTAATGTTATTCACGGTAATTAGTGCCTATGTTTCTGCTGACAGAACTCAAGAGATTTCATTCATTTAAATAGGCGAGGACCAAACTGGATAGTCAAGACGAGCAAAGCTTGGTTGCGCTTTTCAAGCACGCTTTGAGGAAGTATCGTTGCTACCTGAGGCAAGCACACTTCGATGGCAAGCCTCTAAACGAAATTTCTGTAAAGTCTTCGGTGCTTCATTTACTAGACAGTGACTGGAATAAGCTTGTTACACACTGGTCTCGTCTGCAGCGTAAGGTACTGTCTATGATATCACATCACAATTTGAACTACATTTCTGCATGTGCCTTACCGTCTCACTTGTATGAAAACTGTTTGCTGGAGAATATCCATCCTCAAGGGACCACAGGATCTCGCAACTATACTGCACACTGCATTGCTCTTGTGAGTACCTCTTGCCCTGTATCACCACACTTACTTTCATAGCTGGTTGATTATGTAGCATCACTGCACATGTTAGCCTCCTTATCCTCCATTTGGTGGACATTATAAGATCCGTATTGACTCTTACATAAATTTAGAATCAACCCAATGCTTCTGAAGAAGTTTAGCTCTGCAGTCCTCTTGTAAGGACCGAACGTCTTGTATCACTGTACTTACATTAACAGCTACTCCATCCGTCCCATAATATAAGAGTGTTTTGTACACTACACTAGTGTACAAAACACTTATATTATGGGATGGAGTGAGTAGTTCATTGTGTTGCATTACTCTTCATCTTGTCTCCCTCGCCCACCATTTCCTAAAAATTATCAGATCTATACTTAATCTTACCAAAAAGTTGAATACACAGACAATGCCAGTGCAGAAATGTAACCCATTGCTCTTGTCAGTACATTTTGTCCTGTAACGCTGTACTTACATCGATAGGTAGTTGATTATATAGCATCACTGTGCATCTTATCTTCATTATCCTCTATCCCTTCTAGTATTATCATATCAATAATTACTCTCTACAAAATGTAGAGTACATGCAATGCTTATGAAGAACTTTCTGTGCTGAAATTCTTGAGTTATCCCTCCCTTGACATGGAGAAGGGCATTATAGAGCCGGTGTTAACTGTTAATGTAAGTCCGTCCTTTTAAAGCCTTTCTCCTCAACTGTTGTTTGATTTGCTCATACTCCCTATCGTCAACTATTGTTTAGTTTGTTATTTCTATCAAAATGCATGTTCGCAACAACTGCAAGTTTCAAGTTTTAGTCGTGAAACCAAATTTCTTATTCATACCATGCACATTATTCAATACAGATCCATTGATTTTCTTTAGCCCTGCATGTATGCTTGTGTTGTTGATCTGTAATCCATTGTGTGGTGAAGCTGCGCACATTTGCACCTTGTCATTTCCTGCTTTGTCTTAACTGATCTGGCTGATGATATGAACATGGCATGCACGTTAACGAAAAGAGATACAATGATTTTCTTTTGCCCTGCATATATGCTTGTGTTGTTGATCTGTAATCCAATATTGTGGTGTAGCTCACCGCATTATGAACAATGCCAAATTATGCTCTTGACAATTTGAATCGTCTCTTTATTTTGTAATATGAAACTGGATGGAATTGACAGCGCAGTTACCATCTTTGTTTATATACGTGCAAAACCTGTCATCTGTCTTGTTGTTTCAGGGTGATATGCCTGATGGCATGCACAAGTCTGCTGAATACTCTGAGACAAACCCAACGTATATTGCAGCAAAGAAGGCAAAACATCTTGAAGATAGTGAGACAACCCCAAAGTCATGTCTTGATGCAGTGTTCAAGTTACTTGAGACTAGCAGTCACACAAGCTCACAGAAGTCGCTGCCTAAATCAGTTCGACTTCTTCAGTCTCAGCTGCAAGCAGAAAGGCATAGTGCAACTCAACTTCGACTTGAAGTCCAATCTCTAAGGAAGATCGCAGAGAACTCCAATGAGAACCTCATTGCTAAGCAGCTAGAGCTGGAAGATATGACCGACATGCTAGGCCGTTCTCACTACCTTGCTCAGCTGCTTGCGCAGCAGCTCCCATGCAAGGCTAATGTTTCTTGAACTGTGTTCAAGTGGGTGTCAGGGGGATGACCCCCGGGTAGGCAAGCGAACCCGGAGCCCCTTTTCAAAAATATCGGGGCAGCCCGTGCCCCACCCCGCCGGCTGGCCATACGGCCGGCTTCCCAGCGCGAGCCGGCTAGGCCCAGCCCCGGGCTGGGTCCGGCTATCCGATAACCGGCTGACGATGGGCCAGCAGGCGTCCCATCGCTCCCCGTGACAAGACGGCCCCCACGACGGGAGAACATGGCTACAGTGCAAACCGTCTCGGGAAGGCGCGCCGGCAAAGCTGCCAACCCTGCTGACCGGGACGGCCGGCGTCAGCACCAGCGCGCCACTGCAGCCCCCCACGGCGGGAGAGCGTGGCTACAGTGCAATCCGTCTCTAGAAGGCGCGATGGCAGAGCCGCCCACCCCGCTGACTGGGACGACCGGCGTCAGCACCAGCGCGCCACTGCAGCCCCCCACGGCGCCGTCCCCTCCGTGACGCTCGAGGCGACGGGCCACAGTGCCAAGCAGCCGGCGGGCCCACGGCCGGCTCCAGACGCCGACGTCCGGGTCCCGGCGTGTGTATCTTACTCATGTAACCCTGGAGGCTCGGGCTATAAGACCCCCCAGGAGGCCTCCATGCAGGAGGGGTCGGATCCAGTAGCAGCACACACATTCGTAGGAGAGGCCAAACGGAGAACCAGCTCCTTCTTCCTCCTCCGCCCAAACAGCTCCCGGAGCACCATTGTAACCATCGTGGCCTCCGAGCCTATCAACCCATTCGGCAGGACTAGGGGTGTTACCTCCCCGGAGGGCCCTGAACCTGGGTACGCCTCTAGTCTCCCGCACGCGTGTGCCAACCTCGCTTCCGGAACCCACCGGCGTCCTCACGCAGCCCCCCACTTTTAGCCATCTCATGGCATCTGCCGTGATTTCACCACGACAGTTGGCACCCACCGTGGGGATGCTCGCGGCGTCGGCCGGAGTCAAGTTCTGGACGAGGCCCTTCACCAGCTCAAGCGAGCGCATCATGCACGGCTTGGTCCGCGCGCCTCGCGCGGCCAACCCGGTCGGCTGCGACGCAGCGCCTGGCGCGAGCGCCGCCTGCCCCGCAGGCTGCCTCGTCGTCCCTTTCGGCGCGCTGCGCGTCTTCGTTGCGCTCATCCCCGACGAGTACCCCAGCGAGGTACACAGCTTCGCCGACTCGCCCGTCACCGTTGGCTGCGCCGTCTCCGACGACGTCGCGGACCTCTGCGCCCGCGCAGAGGTGCTGACCATCGGCGCCAGCTCCGGCTCCTCATGCGGCAAGGGGAAGGCTGCCGCGGCTGCCACCGCCGCGGCTGCGGCCCCGCCTCGCCGGGTCGACCCACTCCGCGAGACGATCCGGAGCCTGCAAGCCCCCATCACGCCCGATGCCGACACGGCGGCAGCAGCGGCTCAGCTCAAAGAGGACCGTGAGCATCTGCTGGTCGAGGCCACGACGCTCGCGGCAATGCGGCGTCGGCTGGAGTCCGCCCAGCAAGAGTATGACAGCATCCACGGTTTCACGCCGGCCACTGCCGAGCCCAGCCGGGTCGCGGAAGTGCGGATCCGTGGGGGCGCAATTGGTCGTGCGCTAGGCGCAGGCCGGCCTGTCTATGACACCCCCGTCAAAAACATGCGCGCAGCGCAGGCGGCCATGGCGGATCTCGAGTTCCTGGAGGGCGAGGAGCTGCAGCAGCAGCAGCAGCGCATCCGCAACCTCATCACCGCGGCGAACGAGCAGCAGAGGCGTTTCGACCCGGCCCGGCCATCCGCCTCTGCTTCGGGAAACACCGCGAACCCGGAGAGGGCCCTTCGGGACATGCAGCAGGCGTCTTCCCCTGCCGGCTCGACGAGTCGCGGCTCTGGCCGGCGCCGGGCAAGCCGGAGCCGGCACAACCGCGCCGCGGCGGCTGGCGACGGCGTTGCCAATGAGACTGCCGGTGACAGCCGGGTCCAGCAGCCGGAACTTCCTCCCCCGCCGCCTCAACAACCCCGGCCGGCTGGGCCCCCGCGAACCCTACGACGAAACCGACGCCCGCCACCGCATCGACCGGCTGGCGCGGTCCACACTTCTCGAGGAGGAGAGCTCCATTGGCCCCGCGTGTTTTGGACCCCGCATCCGCGAAGAGCCCTTCAACAAAGGGTTCACGCTGGCCCGCGACACCCCCAAGTACAGCGGCATCACCAAGCCGGAAGACTGGCTAACTGACTACACCACGGCTATCGGCATCGCCGATGGCAACCGGCGCGTGGCGGTCCGCTACGTCCCCCTCATGCTGCTCGGCTCGGCCCGGACATGGCTTAACAGCCTGAGGGCCAGCAGCGTCAATTCCTGGCTGGACTTCGAGGATGCATTCGTGCGCAACTTCACCAGCACGTACAAGCGTCCGGGTCGGCCTCGCCAGCTCTCCATGTGCGTCCAGGGCCCGAGCGAGCCTCTCCGCGACTTCCTCACGCGGTGGACCGAACTGCGCAACTCCTGCGAAGGTGTCCATGAAGTGCAAGCCGTCCAGTACTTCGTCGATGGCTGCTGAGATGGCACCTTGCTAAAGCACCGGCTCATGTGCGATGAGCCGGACACCCTGGCGGAGCTCATGGCGGTGGCGGACAAGTATGCCACGGCCGACTCCGCGATGCGCGTAAAGATCACGATCGACGTGGACGGCAAGCCGGTCCCGGTCCAGCCGGCCGCCCCGAAGCCGGCTGGCGAAACCAACCAGCGCCGGCAAGACAATAACAACAACAACAAGCGGAAGGCCGAGCAGTCGGCTCCTCATTACAACAACCAGCAAGTGGCCGCCGTGGCGAAGGAGCAGCCGGCCGAGCAAGGCGGCGTTAAGAGCCAGCGCACCGGCAAGACAGCCTGGCAGCCTAAGTTCTCCTTTGAGCAGATGCTGGACGCCCCATGCAAGCACCACAGCGGAGCGAAGCCTTCCACGCACACGCTCCGAAACTGCAGCATCACCCAGCGCCTGATGCGTGGCGATTTCCCACCACCACCGCCCGGTCCCGACCCGCAGCTCCCGCCGCCTCCCCCGCCACCTCCGGCAGCCGGCGCCCTCGCCAACAACCCCTACCCTCAGCAGGACGCGGCCTACGTCGTCTTCACTAGCGAGGGCGACGACAAGCACAGCAAGCGCAAGTACCAGCACGAGGTAAACGCCGTCGTCCCCCCCGGTCCCCCAGTACATGCACTGGTCCGACCGTCCCGTCAATTGGACCCGGGAGGACCACCCGGCCGTGATGCCCACGCCGGGTGGCTACGCGCTCGTCCTCGACCCCACCTTCGTCGCTGAGAAGCGCACCTGCCACTTTTCGCGGGTACTGATCGATGGCGGCAGCAGCATCAACATCCTCTACCGCGACACCATGGTCAAGCTCGGCATCGAGGAAGGCCAGCTGCAGCCCACCCAGACGGTGTTCCACGGCATCGTGCTGGGCGCCTCGTGCTCCCCCATCGGCCGGGTGCGGCTGGACGTGCTGTTCGGCACCAGCGCCCACTTCCGCCACGAGCCAATCTGGTTCGAGGTGGTCAACCTCGCCAGCCCCTACCACGCGCTTTTGGGCTGACCCGCCGTGGCCAAGTTCATGGCGGTCCCCCACTACACCTACCTCAAGATGAAGCTGCCAGGTCCCAAGGGCATCATCACCATCACCGGCGACTACAAGAAGTCCCTGGAGTGCGCCAAAGCCGGCTCTAAGCTGGCCGAGTCGCTGGTCATCGCCGAGGAGAGGCGCCAGCTCGACCGTCTTGTCGCGCTAGCTGGCGAGCAGCCGGTCATGCCGGCTCAGCTCAAGCAGCCGGCCGATGAGGGGTCCTTCAAGCTGGCCAAGGGCACAAGGAAGGTTTCACTCGACCCGTCCAACCCCAACTCCAGCGAGTACGTCGTCGTGGGCTCCGGCCTCGACAGCAAATAGGAAGGCGAGCTCATCGACTTCCTCCGCGAGAATCGGGATATCTTTGCATGGTCCCCTAAAGACATGCCGGGTGTTCCGAGGAAGTACGCCGAGCACAAACTCCATGTCCGGACGGATGCCAAGCCAGTCCGGCAGCCGCTACGCCGCTTCTCCGAAGAGAAGCGAAGAACCATTGGTGAAGAGATCGCCCGGCTGCTCAAAGCCGGGTTCATCATGGAAGTGTTCCACCCCGAGTGGCTGGTCAACCCAGTCCTCGTCCTGAAGAAGAACGGCACTTGGCGCATGTCTATCGACTACACCAGCCTGAACAAGGCCTGCCCCAAGGACCCGTTTGCCCTGCCCCGGATTGACTAAGTCATCGACTCCACAGCCGGCTGCGAGCTCCTGTCCTTCCTGGACGCTTACTCCGGCTACCACCAGATCAAGCTAGACCCGGCGGATACCCTCAAGACGTCCTTCATCACCCCCTTCAGGGCGTATTGCTACATCACCATGTCGTTCAGCTTGAAGAACGCCGGTGCCACCTTCCAGCGCTGCATGCAAAAATGCCTCCTGCCTCAGATCGGCTGGAACGTGCACGTCTACGTCGACGACGTCATGGTGAAGACCAAGCAGCACCTCACCCTCCTCGAGGATCTTAGGGAGACATTTGCCAACCTGCGCCAGTTCCAGATCAAGCTCAAACCGGAGAAATGCATCTTCGGCGTGCCGGCCGGCCAACTCCTTGGTTTCCTCGTCTCGGAACGCGGCATTGAGGCCAATCCGGAGAAGATCAAGGCGATCGATCGCATGCGCAAGCCGGCTCGGCTGCGCGATGCCCAGAAGTTCACCGGCTGCTTGGCCTCTCTCAGCCGGTTCGTCAGCCGGCTGGGGGAGAGGGCCCTGCCCCTATATCAGCTGATGAAGAAGACGGCGCCGTTCGAGTGGTCCGACCAGGCGGACGAAGCTTTTCGCGACCTCAAGCGCATGCTCTCCACCACACCCGTCTTGGCCGCGCCGGCTGAGAAGGAGCCGCTCCTGATGTACATCGCGGCAACCACCCGCGTGGTCAGCGTGGTGCTGGTGGTGGAGCGCCCCGAGGAAGGCAAGGCACAGCCGGTCCAACGCCCTGTGTACTACCTCAGCGAGGTCCTCTCCACCTCCAAGCAAAACTACCCCCACTACCAAAAGATGTGCTACGGCGTGTACTTGGCCGCCAAGAAGCTCAGGCAGTACTTCCAGGAGCACGCCATCACCGTGGTGAGCACGGCCCCCATCGGCGAGATCATGGGATGCCGGGATGCCTCTGGACGGATCGCCAAGTGGGCCATCGAGCTAGCTGGCCACACCATCCTCTACGAGCCTCGTACCGCCATAAAATCACAGGCGTTGGCCGACTTCCTCGTCGATTGGGCGGAGACCCAATACTCGCCGCCGGCACCCGACACGACGCACTGGCGCATGCACTTTGACGGCTCGAAGATGGCCTCCGGCTTGGGAGCCGGCATCGTGCTCTCCTCCCCCAAGGGCGACCGGCTGCGCTATGCACTTCAAATCCACTTCGCCGCCTCCAACAACGTCGCCGAGTATGAAGCCATCGTCCACGGCCTCCGGCTGGCCAAAGAAATCGGCATCTGGCGCATCCTCTGCTTCAGCGACTCCGACCTGGTGGTCCAGCAAG
The DNA here is from genome assembly GCA_039707655.1 of Elymus sibiricus. Lineage (NCBI taxonomy): Eukaryota > Viridiplantae > Streptophyta > Magnoliopsida > Poales > Poaceae > Elymus > Elymus sibiricus. Next base: position 354,611,299 of record CM077666.1, read on the forward strand.
CCTCTGGCGAGTGGGACGCCAGGGACTCCAACATGGCCAGCTACCGCAACTTGGTCCAGCAGATGACCGGCAGCTTCGACGGCTGCGAGTTCCTCCACGTCCCCCGAAATGAGAACGAGGCGGCGGATACTCTAGCCAAGCTTGGCTCCAGCCGGCAAGCAATCCCAACCGGCGCCTCCCTCGAGCACCTGCGCAAGCCGTCCATCAAGCCGTCTCCGGATTCGGAATCCATCTTCGTCCCGGCCGACCCAAAAGTCCCTTCCTCCGTCTCGGGGACTGCCGGCTCCGGCTCGGGGACTGCCAGCGCCACCCCAGGGGATGCCATCCCGATCCCGGCGACGCTGCCTCTCACCCAGCCCCGGGGGCTACCGGCTCCGGCTCGGGGGCTGCCGGCTCCAGCTCGCCGCCTCCCGACCCGGCCGAACCCGCGCGGGTGGCCGTCCTCATGGTGCTGGAGGCGCCGTCTTGGGCCCAACCAATCCTCGCTTTCCTGGCATACGGCGAGCTCCCGACGAACGAGGTCGAGGCTCGGCAGGTGCAGCGCCGGGCCTCTGCCTATAGCATCATCAACCGCGAGCTCGTCAAGCGCAGCACAACCGGCGTTTTCCAGCGATGCGTCGAGACGGCCAGGGGCCTCGAGATCTTGCTCGATATCCACCAGGGCGAGTGCGGGCACCACGCCGCCTCTCGGTCTCTGGTGGCCAAAGCATTCCGCCACGGCTTCTACTGGCCGACTGCGCTGAAGGACGCCGAGGAGCTGGTCCTCAAATGCAAGGGCTGCCGGCACTTCAAGGCCCAGAGCTACCAGCCGGCTGCGGCACTCCAAACCATCCCCATTGTGTGGCCTTTTGCCGTCTGGGGCCTCGACATGGTGGGACCCTTCAAAACCGCTCGGGGCGGCATGACACACCTTCTGGTGGCAGTCGACAAGTTCACCAAGTGGATCAAGGCTAGGCCGATCAAGAAACTCGACGGTCCCACAACCGTCAAGTTCATCAAAGACATCGCTGTCCGCTACGGCGTCCCCAACAGCATCATCACCGATAACGGCACCAACTTTGCCAAAGGCGCGCTGGCGCGCTACTGCTCCATCTCCGGCATCCGGCTTGACCTGGCCTCCGTCGCGCATCCTCAGTCCAACGACCAGGCGGAGCGGGCAAACGGCCTCATCTTGGCCGGCATCAAGCCGCAACTCGTCGAACCACTCGTGCGATCACCTGGCAGCTGGATCGACGAGCTGTGGCCGTCCTATGGAGTCTCCGGACCACCCCCAACCGCTCAACCGGCTTCACCCTATTCTTCCTCGTCTACGGGGTCGAGGCGATCATCCCCACGAATCTCGAGTTCGACTCGCCTCGGGTCACCCTGTACACGGAGGTGGAGGCCGCAGCAGCGCGCGAAGATGGCGTCGACCTGCTAGAGGAGAAGCGCCTGCTGGCCCTCAGCCGGTCAGCCATCTACCAGCAGAACCTACGCCACTACCACATCAAGAAGATGAAGCCCCTCGCTTTCCGTGAGGGCGACCTCGGGCTCCGGCTGATCCAGCGAACAGCTGGCCATCACAAGCTATCCTCCCCATGGGAGGGCCCCTTCATCATCAGCAAGGCCTTGCGCAACAACGCGTACTACCTCATCGATGCGCAAAAGCAAAGCAAGCGCAAGAGAGACGCCTCCGACGAAGAGACGGAACGCCCCTGGAACGCGGAGCTCCTCCGTCCGTTTTACAGTTGAACCATGTATGTATGTATCACTACCCCTTTTGGACGTTAATGAAAGCAGCAGGTCCCCCGAACGACACTCGGGGGCTACCTTTTCATCTCTATCGAGTTCTTGCGCACTTTACCGCATTCGCCCCCCTCCCGCCGGGTCGGCACGGCCGGCTCGGGGGCTCACCGGCTAGCCCGCGCCGCGTTCTCCTCAACCCGGTCAGTAACGTGCGCACCGCCGAAGCCCTCTCTCTGCCATAAGCCACAGACCGGCTCCTGGCTGTTCAAGGCTGGCAAGAGCCAAAGGCTGCAAGCATCCTCACGCGAAAAACGGCTATGTACGAACGACCGGCTCGGCCAACCCGGCTCTTCTCACTTTACGCTCTGCCGCACAGACCGGCTGCGCTCCAGCCGGCTTCGCCGCCTGCAGCCAGCCGGCCCAGTGGGTGTTTCGCTTGCGCTCAAATCCTAAGGCCTAAGTACTAATCGCTCTCTTCCGAGTCCAGCTCCCCGTCCCAGCTACAGACCGGATCCCGGCTGTCCGGCTGGCGGGGAGGAGGACGAAAGGGGAAGCGAACAGGAAAACAGCTAAGGGAAAAGAACAAAAGCGAAACCACCAGATGGCAGGCGCAAGCATACAAGAGACAAACATACATTCATATATACAGCAAGGCCCGCGGCCAGTAGTTCATTACATTAAATTCACACCCCCCAGTGGGTGGACTTGCCGGCTAACAAAAGTTCTAAGTTTAAAACAAAAGACAGGAAAAATAAAAGCCCTAAGCTGCGGCCTCGTCGGCATCACTCGGCGCCGGGTTCTCCGTAGTGGTGGTGTCGTCCAACTCACCGGCGTCGTCGTCCGCGTCGGCGCCCGTCTCGGCCGAGCTGCCCTCCGGGTCCTCGAGCTCCAGGCCGAAGTCATCGGCGGGAAGCTCCGCGCCGTCCGGCGCCCGCTCTGGCACGAACTCCCCGTACGGGGTGAACGACGCAATGTCGCTAGCCCGCACGGCGATCGACGTCGCCCGCTTCGCCAAGTCCGCCTCTGCCCCAGCCCTCCGGGCGCGCAGCTGGTCCAAGCGGATGGTCGGGTACCAAGACAGCACGACCCCAAGCGCCATGTCCACGCCGGCTCGAGCCGCGGAGGCCCTCCACGCGTTGAGTCGCGCCGCGCCGGCCTCCAGCCAATGCGCCAGCCGGCTCACGCTGCTCGGTGCCACCACACCTGGCCAGAGGGCGGCCACCATCGACAAACTGCCTTCGAAAAGCCGGTTCATCTGGCGCTCCACCGCCTCCAAGCGAGCCTTGGCGGCCATGGTGATCTCCGCCACCGACCTGGCGGCGTACTCCTCGACGGTGGCCCCCGCCGCCATCTACTCCTGCCGGTGGGCGTTCACCGCCGCCTCGGCCGACCCTTGGGTCTCGGGGATGAACCCTGGAAGAAAAGAGGAAGAAGATTGGCTAAGACGCCAAAGGGCGGAAACAGAAAGAAGCAAAGGACACAAGCGAAAAAGCTTACGCGTGAGGAGCTCGTCGATGTAGAGCGCGTCCTGCAGCGCCTCCCGTTCCCTCGCCGCCAGCGCATTGGCGTTGCGGTCGTGGTCCGCCTTGAGCTGGGCGACCTCCTCGGCGGCCTTCTTTGCCGCCTCTTCCTGCCACGCCGCCGCTTGATGGCGCTCCTCGGCGAGCCGGTCCAGCTCGGACTTATGGGCGGCGGCGGCCTCGTCCCTCTCCCGGACTGCCCGGGCCGCCTCCTCCCGCAGCCGGTCACGCTCCGCGGCCGCCTGGTCACGGAGCTGGCCTGCTTCCGCCAGCCAGAGCCCCTCCATCTCCGCCGGGTCAACGGCGGCGACTGCGCATCCGGATCCGGATTCAGATAAGAAGCCGGACGAGAAAGCAAAAGAAGAAGCAAAGAAGATCCGACCCGGCTGCTGCGCAACCGGCCCAGATCTCGGGGGCTACACTCAGTGGGAGCGCTGGCGCGCCCCCATTGGAAGAACGTAAGAGAGAAGCTCGATAAAATACCTCTGGCCTGGCGAAGCTCCCCCTCCTTAGCCGCCAGCTGATCCCTGACCGCGCGGTACCGGCCCAGGAGGCAGTTGTACGCCGCCACCCGCTGGTCGTAGATGGACTACAAAGAAGAAAAAGTCAGCACACGGATGCCTGAGAAGGCCCGACCCGCCTGCTGCGCAGCCGGCCCGGGCCTCGGGGGCTACACCCAGTGGGTGCGCTGACGCGCCCCACTGGAAAGCGACCAAGCCGGTCAAGAAGAGCAAAGAGAACGAAAAGCAAGAAAGCATGAAGGGCAGAACTCACCGCGAAAGTCTGCTCCAGCTATTGCAGCCGGCCGCTCTCCGCCTGGGCGAAGCTCTGCCACTGGCTGTGGTGGTTGGCGGTCTGCAGCCGCAGAGAATCCACCGCCGCGTCCAGCTCGCTCCGGGGGGCGCCGCTTGTCGCCTCGCCGGAGCTCACCGCCCAGGCCCGCTGTGGCTGAGCCGCGGACCCGGCGCTGGTCCCGCTACCGGCCGGCCTCAGCTCGAGGCTGCGCCCCGCGGTCCGCGACTCCGTCGTCACCAGGGCGCGAGAGCTGCTTGGCGCGGTCTCCATCCTTGGCGGCGGCGTCCCTCCTCTGCCCAGCGCGGCCTCCGGCTCGCGGTCCCCTCCGCCTCCGGCCCCATCGGCCGGGTCGGCAGCTGGCGGCACCTCCTGGTCGCCCGTTGGGTCGGCCTCCGGCTCGTGGTCGCCGGATTCGCCGCGACCGGCTGCTTCCTTGGCGGCCGCGCGGGCATCCGCCTCTGCCCGGCGGGCCGGGTCGTGCACCGTTTTGGAGCGATGCTCCGCAACCGGCGACGGCGGTGGTGACGACGCCGTCCACTCCGGCCACGCGGCTTCCTCCGCGACCTGTCGCCGTCTCGCCACGACCTCGGCCACGACAACGCTCCATGCCTTGGTCGACGCCTCGGTCATCTCCCTCTTGGCCTCGGCCCGGGCCCTCCAGGCGTCCCGTTGGGCGTCCTCCAAGGCAGAGCCTGCTTGGCGGGCCGCGAGCACCTCTTCGGTGGTCTCCGCCGCCTCGCGCTCCACCATGCCGCTCCGGCCCCGCCGCCAGTCGGCCTCCTCTGCGGCTGCCACTGCCGCGGCCGCCTCCGCCAGCTCGAGCGCGCTCCTGGACGGCGCGCGAGAGAGATGAAGAAGAAGAAACGAAAAGAGAGAACAACAGCAACAGCGGCAAATAAGGCAACAATTCAACCGCGAGAGAAACTTACCCTATGACCACAGGAACCGCTCGCGTCGGACCCGCCGGCGTTGCCATCTGGTAGGCCTTCTTGGCGGTCCTCTTCAGGGCGCCCATCTGCGCCGCGGCGGGGTGCTTCGCAGCCGGCCGCGCCTTGACCGGCTGCTTCCCGTGCGGCCGGCTTGGGCCCGCCGGCTCCCCGATCGCCCTCTTCTGCCGCCCCCTGGGGGCGGCCCCGTCGCCCGCCTCCGCGCCCTGAGGAGCTGCACCTCCCGTCCCGTCCTCGTCATCTTCGTCGTCATCCGGCCACTCGCGCAAAACATCCGGGATCAGAGACTTACCGGCTTGAGCGGAGCCGCCGGCTTCCGCGCCCGTGGGGCGCTCCTCGCCGCCTTCGGCTCCCGCGTCGCCGGCCTCCTCGTCCTCCGGGTCCGATTCGTCCCGGTCCGGCTGCAGAACCATGGGACTCGGGCCGTCATGCACCAGCTGGCTCGGGAAGCGCTGCATTCGGCCCAGGGCGTCAGGGCGCATGAGAAGGGCGGACGCGGCAAAGAACAAAGACCAGAGACTTACCGATGGCGCCGGGGCATCCCGGCTGTACGGCTCCTTGCCGAACCGCCACTCCTTCACCTTGAGCCCGGCGGCGGAGACGTCGTTGAAGCGCACGGCGATCTCCTCCGCCGTCAGCTCCTTCGTCGACAGCCGGCAGGGGTCGCGGCGGCTGCTCATATCGCAGATGCGGTGCGGCCACCTCTGCAGCGGTAGCACTCGGCGACCGATGAAGGCGGCGATGAGGTCCACGGCGGTGAGCCCCTCGCGGCCCGTCATCTCCTTGACCTGGCGGTAGGTCCCCAAGATCTCCGCGGACGGGCTCTTCGGGTTGTGCCCCCAGTTCAGCTTCTCAGCCGGGGGCACATCGATGAAGGGAGGGAGGTTGATGCGGTCGTGGGCCGGGTCCGCGTTCTTCACATAGAAGAAGGACTTCTGCCACTTTTCGGCGGAGTCCTCGAGCGGCAGCTTCGGGAAGGGGCCCGCCGTCCGGGTAACCGGCACGGCCGCCCCGCACTCGGACATGATGCTGGCTGCTGCTCCTTGCTGCTTGAGGTAGAACATCCGGCACCACAGCTTCACGTACGGGAGGATGCCGACGTAGCCCTCGCACAGCGTTGCGAAGCCGGCGAGCTGCAAGATGGCGTTCGGCCCCAGATGGTGCGGCTGGAGACCGAACTAGGTGAGGAAACGCCTGAAGAAGACGCTCGCCGGAAGCCCGAGCCCGCGGAGGAAGTGGGTGTAGAACACCACCACTTCGCCACTCCGCGGCTCCGGCGCCATCTCCTCGCCGGGCGCGCGCGCCTCCACCTCCGCCCCCGGCGGCAGCCGCCGCGTGCGGCGAAGATAGGCGATGTCGTCGTCGGTGACCACCGACCCCTCCCATGAGCCTTTCGGCGGCGCCATTGGCGAAAGCAGGAGAAGCGCGGCCGGGGAAGGAAAAAGGCAGCGGCGGTGGAGCGAGGAGAGAACTGCCGCGTGAGAGTCGCAGTGCGGTGCGGTGGCATGCCTAGCGGGCGACGGCGCGCAGGCGACGGCATACGGCAACGGTGTGCGCGAGAAGGAAGATGGGGTGGCAGAGGCGAAGCAACGGGCGGGGGCAGAGGAGCGAATGCCTCGGCCTCTCCCCCTCCCTTCCCATTTAAAGACCCCGGTCGAGCGTGGGGGAGTGGGATCGTTTGTGCCCATGATCCCCACTCCCCCGCAATACACGGGCGCGTTAAGTCACGCCTTAACTGCCCCGAGAACTACAACAGGCGCGCGCGGTCGCAGTAAATCTTGCGCGTGGGCCGAGGCCGTGGCCCAGTGGGACCCAGCCCACCGCGACGTCTCGTCGCGCGCGTGGCCTGGCAGGCCTCTTCAGCCGCTGGGCTGCACGTGGCGAGATTTCGTCTGGCGACCGGCGCTGCCCCGTATCGGCAGGGCCAGCCGGCCGAGCCGTTCAGACTCCGGCGAAACCAAGTACCTCGACGGCCAGCTCCTGGAAGCCGGCAAACGGCGGCCTCAAGTCGGCACTACCTCGCCACGCAACCGCGCTCCTTCGGGGGGGAGGACAAGCTGCAAAGCCTCCCCCGCTTGGAGCCGGCGAGCCTTTACAGCTTCGGGGACTACTGTCGGGGGGATGACCCCCGAGTAGGCAAGCGAACCCGGAGCCCCTTTTCAAAAATATCGGGGCAGCCCATGCCCCACCCCGCCGGCTGGCCATACGGCCGGCTTTCCAGCGCGAGCCGGCTAGGCCCAGCCCCGGGCCTGGTCCGGCTATCCGATAACCGGCTGACGATGGGCCAGCAGGCGTCCCATCGCTCCCCGTGACAAGACGGCCCCCCACGACGGGAGAACATGGCTACAGTGCAAACCGTCTCGGGAAGGCGCGCCGGCAAAGCTGCCAACCCTGCTGACCAGGACGGCCGGCGTCAGCACCAGCGCACCACTGCAGCCTCCCACAGCGGGAGAGCGTGGCTACAGTGCAATCCGTCTCGGGAAGGCGCGGTGGCAGAGCCGCCCACCCCGCTGACCGGGACGACCGGCGTCAGCACCAGCGCGCCACTGCAGCCCCCCACGGCGCCGTCCCCTCCATGACGCTCGAGGCGACGGGCCACAGTGCCAAGCAGCCGGCGGGCCCCGCAGCCGGCGGGACCCAGCAGCCGGCAGGTCCACGGCCAGCTCCAGACGCCGACGTCTGGGTCCCGGCGTGTGTATCTTACTCATGTAACCCTGGGGTGTCGGGCTATAAGATCCCCCAGGAGGCCTCCATGCAGGAGGGGTCAGATCCAGTAGCAGCACACACATTCGTAGGAGAGGCTGAACGGAGAACCAGCTCCTTCTTCCTCCTCCGCCCAAACAGCTCCAGGAGCACCATTGTAACCATCGTGGCCTCCGAGCCTATCAACCCATTCGGCAGTACTAGGGGTGTTACCTCCCCGGAGGGCCCTGAACCTGGGTACGCCTCGTGTCTCCCGCACGCGTGTGCCAACCTCGCTTCCGGAACCCACCGGCGTCCTCACGCAGCCCCCCACTTTTAGCCATCTCATGGCATCTGCCGTGATTTCACCACGACAGTGGGCTTGGTTTAGTATTATTTTGTTGCGCTGCAATGGCAGGGCCTTGGACGCCCAGGTTTTGTAATCTACTTCTTGGTTGCGCTTTATGATCACTGGTGGCGAATTTTGATGCCCAGTGGATGTAATATGCCATAATTCCTTTATTGTATAGTGTAGGTTTACTCTAAGTTACTATGCCGTAATTTCTTTATTGTATAGTGTAGGTTTGTTCTTAATTCGTAGTTACCGTATATGTCATCATTCGCTATCAGAAAAAGGGTGAAAATCTGATTCAGGCGAACGGGCCGAAACACGCGCCTCTAACGGTCCTGCATTTCAGTGGGCCATTAATGGGTTCCACGCAACAAGCTTTACTCCGGCCTGCGCGGACCTGCCGTAATGGCCCTTCATGGACACGGTATGCCCAGGCCCATAACTCACATGGGCTTCTAGTGGGCCCAAACTTTAGTTGGGCCCATGTAGCTTCGGGCCATTAACAGGCTGAATATTCTACTGACCTGTTATGGCCCAGAAGACAGCATGGGCCTTTAGCAGGCCGAAAAGCTTGTTGGGCCTCAATTTTCATTTGTCGACCACGGGCCTTTAGCAGGCTGAAATATACCTCGGACCATTATTGGCCCAGTTACATGATGGACCGCTACCAGGCCGAAACATATCTCGGGCCTTGGTTGGCCCAATCATATCATGGGCCTTTAGTAGGACGAAAGGTTAGTAGAGGACCAACGGGCCGAATTGTACGACAGGCCTTTAACAGGCCCAAAGTCAGGTTGGGCTGAAATTTTGCCACCGAGATCACGAGCCGTTAAGGGGCCGAATGTCGCGTCGGACCATATATGGCCCATGTGTAGCACGTGCCATTAACAGGCCGAAAGGCACACCGGGCTGAAATGGGCCCATTTCTACATCGGGCCTTTAACAGGCCGAAAACTCACTGGGGGGCCAAAGACTGAGCGAACAATTCACGGGCCCAATCTGGCGGTAGGCCGTAAATGGGCCATGTTTAAGCAGGCCGCTAGTGGGCCGGCCCACTAGTACCTGAGTAAATCTTATGGGCCTTTGACTGGGCCGGCCTTTTAAACCTAAATGGGCCACTGTTGGGCCGTGCCACGTGTAACATTTCCATAGGCCCGTCTCGTCCATTGGAAGAATGACATCTGTCGCGACACCCAGCTGACACGTGGTTCCTTCGGCCAATGAGAATTTTACACGTGAAAAATCCTCATTGGTCAGGGCTGCTAACGGGTTATCGGATCCAAAACCGGACCCGATAGCTTAACGGCGACCCGTTATGGTGGAAGCCACGTGTCGGTCACCCTTGACGAAAACACTTCCATGACGCGACATTTTTCGTCATGGAAGTGGACACTTCCGTGATGATAATTTCAGTATTGTCATGGAACACTTCTACGACAGCAACTATCTTGATTCTGTCATAAAATTGTCACGGATGTACATGCATGACAGAAAACTTAACCTACTGTGATAAAGACGTATCATCACGGAAGTGTTTTTTTCCAGTGATCCCTGGTGACTCTTGCTGTCATCGGCGTTGCAACAGGGGTCTAGTATGGCACCGAGCATGGTTCCCTAGACCGCGTCTATGAGCGTGCCGGTCGTCATCTCGAACACATGTCAACTGACGTTAAGCTGGATGGAGCCGGTTGGCTGTGGTGTGCACATGGCTGGCTGTGTACAAGACTTTTGCCTGGGTGTCGCGTTCGAGGGAAACTCAACATTTGAGTTGAATAAAGCATGTACGAGCAGCCCTCGCCCCCACAACAACGCGCGCGAATGAAGTAGTGGGGACTTTTCTAAACAACGTTTACATGTAGGATAGTTGTTGCGGGTCTCATCCTCAAACTTTACAAGACCTTGTAATTAATTAGGTAGCAGGGCGCAGACAATCTCCACTTACACATTGATGTCTATGTGCCCATCGTGCCACCCCCTAACCGCACCACCTGACCGTGTGGGGCTCACACGGCTCCCTCAGGTGGGGTCAGGTGCCTCTAGAACCTTCTGGAACTTTTCTATATTTTGTCTTGATTTTTAGCTCCATAAAATTGATTTTTTTGAAAAGTTCGAAAACAGCGGAAAACAACAACTGACATTGGGCACTGAATTAGCAGGTTAGTCCAGAAAAATAAAAATAAATGATAGCCAAAACTATGCCAAAATGATATAAGTGTAGCATGAAACAAGCAAAATGTATATATACATCTAGGACGTCTCAGTGTCAATATCTAGTGGCTAATGCTAATTTTTCTTGCTGCCCGCTGAGTCCCTTTCTTCTGCATATATCTGGTGGCCATAATTACCCAACCCGGTTGAGTCCCTTTCTTTTGCATATATCCCAAAACTTGGTAGATGCCAAATTAGTATATTTAGCCCAATAGAAACCAACACACATATTCGACACAGTTGCAACACAGAAAATGATCAATGTGTCGGAGACAATGAGAACGGATAAAGGACAACAATTTAAAATTGTTGTAACAAAAATTAATACTTAACAAATGCAAGCCAATAATATTTACTTAGAATCACTGATGATAACATCTCCAAAACTGGCCAGAGGGAGATACATAGTAGATGTTGGCATGCTTTCCCGGTTGAAATTTAATTTCTGCCAATAGTTACTTCCACTTTTTTGGCATGTAATCTGGTACAACAAGTTATTCCATGAGCTTCTCTTATTCTAATGTATGCATAAAGGTACAATGCAACACGTATGAACATCTACGTCTTGCATCTATATATGTGTAGCCTTGGAGCATACATGTGGAATAGCCTTGAGCAGTAGGTCAGACCTTCTACGGACAGTGAACCCGAATTTCTCAGACATATCCAGTGACACTGAGTTGGCATCGTCAGGAAGCATCCAGTCAAAATGATAGAGAAAGTTTACCAAGGTAATCTCCAAAATTGATGATGCGAATGCTATTCCGGGGCATTGTCGTCGCCCACCTCCGAAAGGAGTGAATTCAAAACTTGTCCCGTTGTAATCCACATTGTTGTTCTCAAATCTCTCTAGATTAAATTCTTCTGGATTGCTCCAATACCGAGGGTCCCGGGAAATTGCAAAGACATTGATGAATATATTGGTGTCTTTAAGGATGTCATAACCCATAATTTTGCAGTCCTCTCTAGTCTTGCGGGGGAGTAAAGCGGCAGGTGGATGCAATCTAAGAACCTCCTTGATGACCATCTGCATGTAGTGGAGTTCTGCAAGATCGCTATTGCTAATGATAGCTCGGCCTTGACCTAGTACCTCACGAACCTCTAATTGTGCCTTAGCCATAACTTCAGGATGTCTTATGAGTTCTGACATGGCCCACTCCAAAGCGGTTCCTGTAGTCTCCGAGGCAGCTGCAAACATGTCCTGAAAATAATAATGTTGTGACATATATGTCCTGGAGTACTATATAAATTGTCAAAACGAACTTGATATGAAGTACTGTATTATTTAAAACAGTACGTAGTATGCAACTATTTCCTCTGGTGTTCATAAAAGATCAACTGTCAGCAAGTCAAAGCCCAAAGTTACAGCTAAAACTATATATACTCCAGTACCTTTTTTTGTGAGAAACCTAGCTATGATGTTAACTTGCCTCTACATGACGTAGAGGTCACATAGTTGATCCAAACGATTAATTAGAAAATGACCGAAAGGAAAATACTCACCAACAAGACAGTGACTATAATCTCTGTGGTTAGAGGGTACGCCGAGTCGTCCTCCTGCAGCCTGAGCAGCACGTCCAGCAGGTCCTCATCGTCGGTGCTGCATGCGCCATGACCGGCTGCTCGCGCCGCCTTGCGCTCGTCAAGGATCTCGGTGATGATGTGCTCAATGAGGTCTCGGATCCTCTTTATGCGGCGCTCGCCATTGCTGAGCCCCCGCACCAGTCGAGATGACGGGAAGAGGTCGACTAGGCAGAAGCCCCCCAGCAGGTCCATGATTTGGTCCATCGCGTGGAGGAACTCCTCCTGCCGTGCGAACTTGCCGCCGAACGCCGCCCGCGCCACCACATTATTGCCAAGCGCCGCGAACATCTCGCTGAGGTTGGCGGTGGCGCCCGCAGCCGTGGTCGTGATGATGGAGCGGAGGAGGCTGCCCACCTCCTCGGCCCTGATGCACTCCATGCGCTTCACCTGCTTGGAGCTGAGGAGCTCCACAATGCAGACCTTGCGCATCTGGCGCCAGTGGTCGCCGTAGGGGGCGAAGATGATGCCCTTGCCGCCGAAGCCAATGATCTCCTGCAGCTCGGTGGTCTGTCGGTTCGAGAAGGCGACGTCGTTGGTCTTCATCACCTGCGCCACCGCCTCGGCGCTGGAGACCACCACCGTGGGGACCTCGCCTAGCTTGAGGAGCATCAGTGGCCCATGCCGACGACACAGATCAGTGATGGTGCGATGAGGGAGCGTGCTGAGGACGTGGTGGAGGCTGCCGATGATCGGGAGAGTCCATGGCCCTGGAGGCAGGTGCTTCTTGGGCTTGCTCTTGCCGCCGGAAAACCAAAGGGCCAGTAACGTGGATAGGGCTATGAAACATAAGGTTGACCAACCCTCCATGGCAGGCAGCTTATTTGCGAGTGGTCAGTTCGTTGTCAGCTGAGTACGTGATGCATAATATGTCAAGCATACATACGGATATATAGGCGGGCTAGGTGTAGGCGGAACATGAGCGGAAGCCGCCGGGCCTTAGCCGCCGCCCAGGATGAGTATGGGTAGTAGCCCCTGTCACGCTCCCTTGGATGACCATTTGCCTCACTTGGTCAGAGATCTAAGGTTGCCTGATGGATCACGTTATCACAGAAATTGGCATCACAGGAGAACAGTGAAGAAAACAACAAACACATCACATTGAGATTTATGACACATGGACCAAGATAACAGCGCATCACGTGTATTGCCAAAAATGATGGGCATCTACTATCTATCGATCTGTTATATATATACTAAAGCACAATGCAGATTAAAAATAGAGAAATGGGCAAAAATGAGAGATGATGGTGCTCTTTGGGATTTTTCTTTTATAAGAACAAAAAAGGAAAACAGATGAGTTGTACCACTGAAATATGGAAGATGTTTTTTTAGTCTCCGGAGTAAGGTGTTTGAGAGCTCTGGCAAACCATAGCTATGGAATGAAATGTATAAGTACTGCCATACTTAGATGATAGTTGCCTTCACAATTTTGTCTCAAAATCAGGAGGAAGAAGCTCAATACCCACTAGGGAGGCATCACCGGACGAGGGCGGTGGGAGAAGCTTCGGGAGAGAACCTTCCGCGGTAGCTTCCGTAATGTGAGCTATTTGTGTTCTGTCATCTCACCTTGGACAGCCCTATCCCAAGGCCACGAAAACATGTTACTCCACACGCACAAGAAGGAACTTCAAAAGTTGAAAGCCATGGACAGCAACTTAAAAGCAACTCCACTAGTCCTGAAGCCAAATGGCCTTATTCCTTAAACTCTCCAAGTCACAGGCCAATACACGAACAACCCTATCACACTCCGGTATACCATACCATTTCGGCCCTCAGGAAAGACTAGGAACAGATAAAAAAGAAGTTCGGTATGGTGGTAAAGACAGCATGGGTGTAAGATATACAGAGGTATTTCTTCAAGTTTAGCCGTCTGGGGAAGAAGAGCTCAGGGCATGGATGCGAAGGACGGTAGCAGCCAGCCACGCTGTGTCGCGAGCTCCACATAGCCTCTGAACTTCTCCTGCGCGTTCGGGATGTCGAGGGTCAGATCGTCGAGGCCTTCCTTGACGCGAGCGAAGCCGTTGGTCATCTGGTTGATGGTTATCAGCCCCTCGCCGGAGCACTCCTGCAGCAGAGCCAAGATGCTAGCTTCATTCTGCTTCTCCATCGCCATCACCAGCGCTTTCTTCACCACTTCATGGTTGAAGAAGGGCATCCCAAGGTCACGGATGCACTGGCAGGCTTCCTTCAGGTCGCCGCCTGTGTTGTACTCCTCAAGGAGCTTGGAGATCTTGTCCTTTGCATCTTCCACAGCCCAGCCAGTGCCCCCACCCCAGCAGCGCAGTATCCTCTCACCGGAATGGCGGGCCGCAAGCAGAGAGCTGGCCATCTGGACAGTTTGACTGCCACTGCTGTTCGGGCGCAGCTTGCTAGCAATGTCATCCAGATTCAGTGGAACCAAGACTTCATCGATCACTGCCCTGGCCAGAAAGAGGGCGAGTTCACTAGGAGCATCCACAATGTCGAGGGCAGTGTCTTCTGCTGACTGCAGGAGCATTATGAATCCTTTCATGATATCACCTGTGGAAAATAGTTCCAAGCTGAGTGAAGAAAGAAGTACAGAAGCCATCTCCTTCTCCCTGTTCTTTCTGTCCATGGCAAGCGTGATAAGCTTCTTTAAGAACATGGCGTTGTATTCAGGGGCAGAAAGCTCTTGAAGGCTTCTAATGAGTTCTGGGACGTCATCTGAGAGGAAATACTCCTGAATTATGTGACCAGATTCTTCTTTAAAACGCTTGACCTTTTCACTGCTTGCATTCCGCATATCTTCATCAGGGGCAGCAGATTTACAGAATGAAGCATCAAGCCATCCTTCAGATATGGCTGCTGAAAGCAGCTTGTCAAAAAGTGCTTTGGCTGAAGGAACATCAAGGCTCAGGTCATCAACACTCTCAGCAACACGAGAAAAACCCTTCGACACTTGATTAGAACTGATCAAACAACCCGTCGTTGATTCCTTCAACAACTTCAGGATTAATGGCTGAGACGACAGATTCTCCATACCAAGGATGAGAGCACGTTTCACAACCTCATGATGGAAGAATGGAAGGCCCAGCTCCCTTATGCACCTAAAGGCTTCATCTGTATCTCCACTCTCAATGTACTCCCTCAGAATATCCTGGATCCTCCTTTTCGCCTCTTCTACAGTGAAGTGTGTGCTCCCGCCCCACTTGCGTTCAACTAACTCCGCATGGTGAGGAGCTGACAAGTAACTCTTCTCAGCAACCTGCAGAACTTCAATACCTTTTGAAGATTCTGGAAGCAATGCTCCGGCTCGAGTGAGAAAAATAGGAGGCAATATTTCATCAACAATGGCACGTGCCACGAAAACAGCCAAGACATCAACAGCGTCTGGTATATCCACAGATAGATCTTCTGTTGACTCTAGAAGCATCATAAAACCTTCACTCATCTTGGAGGAGTCCAATAGATCAGCATACAAGGCAGACAGCAGAATTGACGCCATTTCTTTTTCTTTATCATGGCGGTCCATTGCCATGGATATGAGCTTTTTCACAAAGTAATTGTGAAACTGATCGGATCCAAGACTCCTTAGCTCAGAAACTGTCAATTCCACATCTCCTGTACTATAATACTCCTCAATTACTGGAACTACAAGCTTCCTATAGTCATCTAATGTAGCAGGAACCTGCATTTTGCAGAGAACTAAATTATAATGTCATATCAACAGAGAACGAAATGTTGGTAATACCATTGAGTGTAGATAGGTCAAACCTTTTTAGTCCCATTAACTATTTTGCCCAACTCTTGGGATGGCGGATTTGCATCTCCAAGGTTTTCTTGTTCAATTTTCCCACCAACATCTTCTGAAAGCAGCATCGACAGAGTTACAACAATATCCGTAGGAACTATGAAGAATAAGATAGTATTTCGAAAAAATAACCCAATGCTAAATCTACGCAGGAGTAACGGTAGAAGAACTACATATTGTCCTCTAATTCGAATTAATTCCTGATTGATTGTGAATCATTATGTAACAAATCAAGAGAGAAAATTTTCAAACAATTTGAGAACTCACTTTCATCACAGTGGCGATTACATTAATAAAGTTGATGAACTGTGGAAGCAAGAAAACTTCTACAGTACATCTTTAGATATCCGCAGTTAATATCACAAAAGCGGACACATGACGTATGGAAATGGAAAATTATCACAGTAACAAATCACATACGCTAAAGAAAAGGATGGACATGAAACTCTAGAAATGAATTTATTATACACAACAATAATTGCCTAAACAACCACATCAAGTGAACAACCGATGACTTGAGGAACAAGCTAAACATACTCATAGCATTCTATGAAGTATGGTTATATAGCATGAGCTGCTCAACATTTCACAGTTGACATTTATGGAAAATAATAATCAGATCCCTCAATTGGAGTTGCAATTTGAGCAGCTTTAAGCTTTGGCCACAGGCTTAAACATATGGAAATAGAAACAAGTAATAGAAACAAAGGGCAGTAACCACACCAGATTATATCGAAACCGACAAATGCGTATTCTGCTGAATCCGTGAGGATATTGCGCACTAAAGAATTTATAGCCTTCCAGTCAAGAACAAGCAACCAAGAACAACCAGAAACTGTCACATACATAAGCTTTTAGGAGTTATAAGCGTGAGCTTGTAACCCCTCCAGAAGATGACCATAATACCGACCAACGATGGAGCGCAAAGACAATACTCAGAACAACATATCGAAACCGACAAATCCACTAACAATTGCATGACCGAACCGGACAGCAAGCACTGAAGTCCAATAAAATCAAGCTGTGTCGTATATCGTTGCTGTCAACTTTAGGTAACCACCATAATACCGACCAACCATGGAGCGCAAAGACAATACTCAGATCAACATATCGAAACCGACAAATCCACTACCAATTGCATGACCGAACTGGGCAGTTAGCACTGAAGTCCAATAAAAACCAGCGGTGGCATATATCGTTGCTGTCAGATAACCATAATACCGACCAACCATGGAGCGCAAAGACAATACTCAGATCAACATATCAAAACCGACAAATCCACTACCCCAAACTGGGCACTGAAGTCCTATAGAAACAAGCAGCGTGTATCGTTGCTGCCAACTTTGTCGGCGACCCATACGACATATGTCTTACTGGGTTTCAACCCCTTTCGGAGGGAAAAAATAACACCTATAACTTCCCAAAAACCGTCGCCTACGTACGTAATCAGGACTCATATCGAAACCGACAAATCCAGTACCAATTGCATGAGCAAACTGAGAACTGAACTCCAATTAAAACAAGAAGCGTGTATCGTTGCTGTCACCTTTGTCGGTGACCCCTAACGACATTTTGGGTTTTAACCCCTTTTGGCGAAAGAAACGGCCACCTATAACTAAACAGAAACCGTCGCCTACGTACTAAATCCGGACTCCACCAACATCAAACCGAACAATAATCAAACAGCATCGGCTTTTCCCGCCACCATGAACTATACTCGATAACGGTCTTCTAGCGCTTACAGTGCACTGAAAAACTTCACACAGCATCAAACCATCATCATACTTAGTAACCATTGTAGTCCCAAAAGCCATGCTACTCCATCAGGCATGCATAGCAACAGGCAACCCTAAGAACAAAATCCATCGACTCTCCTACGTGCATCATCAAATCACCCTCGAGAGGACAGCATATTACCTAGCAACAGCAGAACTGAACATTTCCACTTCCTACGATTCTAGCCCCATCTACCAATTCCCAAACCGATTCTCACAGCATAGCATAATACAGTACTACGTATAACATAATTCAGCAGTATAGACAGCATAGAGGAGTATAGAGATAGCCATAGCAGGCCTAGCAGTCACCTTTCTTAGCGGTGTGGTGGTGTGGGATGTGGCGGACGGCGATCCCGCCGTCCGCCGGCGCCCGCCCGCCTGTGGCGATCCGCAGATGCCCCTCCGCCAGCATCCTGGTAGGCGACCTCGCACCGTCCTCCGCCGCCATCTCCATCTGCCTCCTCCGCGCGCCCTCCCTACACCACACGGCACACGCACGCACGCAGACCCAATCAAATCAGCACAGAAAACCGAGCGAGAGCAAGGGGCCGAATCGAACCAACCGACCCCCGGGGCCGATCGGGAGGAGCTGTTGTCGTGGATACCTTCTGAGATCGGAGGCGGCGGCGGGGCAGCGGTGGAAGCCGGCGAGGCGGATCACGGGCGTGAGCCGCGCGGTGAGTGCGAGCGGAGAGGCGAGGCGAGACGGGGCAGGGGCAGGGGGAGGGAGTTTTTTATTTATCGGGCTATCCCGCTCTGACACCTATCGTTTATAATGGGCCGCCTTCGCAAATCACATTTACCCCGGGTGTGTTAGGTTAATCCCCCGGGCTTAACTGGACTTTTTTCACGGCTTTTCTTTTCTTACTTCCCAAGTACCACCACCACCGCCGTGAGACCGACGGGAGAAGAGAAAAAGAAGAGGTCGGCGCGCTGTCGTACAGGACCCGCTAACTCTCAGTGACATAATTATATCCCTAAAAAATACTCTCAGTGACATTAAGGCGGGACCACCTGGCAGTCATCCTTCACGGCCTCGCGGCGTGTCGTTGTCGCGGGGCGGGGGCTCTGCGTCCGTGGAACGGGCGCATGGGCCGGTGGGTGGTGGGGCGCGGGGGACGGACGGCTGGGGGAGCGGGTGGCGCATGGACGCGGCGGGCTCACGTGGATCGGACGGATGGCTCGCGGGGAGCAGCGGATGGGGATGGACGTGTGTGTGGTGGTTCGGGGCTAGGCTGACACGTCAGGGAGGCGTCGGAAAAGCTGGCCGTCCCTTTCCAGCCCGCACGCGGCGGCCACGACGAGGAAGCGGCGCTTGCTTGCTGCGGTGCCCTCGCCTCGCCTCGCCGGCTGTATCGATCAGTGACAAAAATCCACCTCAGGGTTCACTGGCCGCACCTGTAACTGACTGGCTTTACTTCATTTTCTGGAACGGAAGGACTCGTCCCTGTGGCTTTGTTTCAGTTGCAATCACATGGACGACCCAGCACGATAATGTGGCATTCAGTTGCATCTTTACAGCCTGTGTGCGTGTGTGTGTTTGCTTGTCATCTTGATGGCTTTTTTTTATTTTTGCGGTTGCGGTACTTATCTTGATGACTGGATCCGTGGCTTCGCCTACGCAAGTCGACAGGGGCGTGCCTGTGGTACGACAAAGGCGTGTGTAATTTAGCATCGTCATCGCGTTTTGGCGGACTCCTGGCTGGGTGGAGTGAACGAGTGACTGAACGCAGGCAGGCCCCGCTTTACGATCAGTAGTGCTGTACTCAACTTGATGTTTTTTTTTTTTGAAGGGGTACTCAACTTGATGTTTGTAAGCTAAAGGAGTGGTTTTGGATATACTGAGAGGATATACTCGAAGCAGCATCTCGTCCGTGCGGCGACGTAAAGGGTGCGTTTGGTAGCCTGTGCCCAGTGAATCCCACGAGATGCAGTTTTGGCCCATTTGGTAGCCAAGTCTGCATCCAAATCTTGATCCGGAAGCGGGAATCCTATTACCCGTGCGGGTCGGAGGATAGCAACCAAATACAATTTTTTCTGTTTTTTTTTTCTCTGCTTCCATCGTTTTCCTGAGTTGCTTTTTCTTTTTTTATGTGTTTTTTCTTTCTTTTTTCTTATTTCCTTTTCCATTTTTACTCATTTTTCTAATTTCATGAACTTTTAAAGTTTGGAACAAAATTGAATTTCGTGAGGAATTTTTAAGTTCGGTAACAATTTTTTAAATTGGCGAATAATTTTGGAATCGGCGAATAATTTTTGAAATTTGGGACGAAATTTTCAAACTTGTGAACATTTTGAATTGATAAAGATTTTTTGAAATTCAAGAAGACTTTGTGAACATTTCTCTGAAACAATGAATAATTTTCGAAATTCATGAATATTTTTTGAATTCATGAACATTTTTTGAAATTTGAAACATTTTTAAAATTAATGAACTTTTTTTGTACTCATGAGCATTTTTAAAATTTGTGAATTTTTTTTTGAAATTCAAAAGTTTTTCCAAGTTTGTAAACATTATATGACATCCGGGAATATTTTTCAAATTTGTGAACATTTTTTTTAAACCGGGAACAATTCTTAAATTGATCAATTCAAAACATGTTTCTAAATTTGCAAAATTTTAAAAATGAATGAACATGTTTAGAAATTTGGAACTTTCTTTGAAATCTTGAAGATTTGTTGAGGATGCGAAAAAATAGAAAACAAAAACAAAAGGCAAAAAAAAAACAGGGGAGACCCTCCCTGCACGTGGGCCGGCCCAAATTCGCGCATGGGGGAGCATGGTTTATGTGTTAGCTCGATTTCCACCGCACAAGTCAGGGAATAGGAGCTCCTGTCGGGAAGGAGTTGCTCTACCAAAGGATCTTACCTTACAGGCATTAAGATCGTGTCTGATTGTCGGGTGGTGGTGAAAGATATCGAGTAGGGAACAAGTGAATCCTATTGTGCAATCCTCCAAGAGATTAAGGCGCGGAAGACATCTCTGCAAAGTTGTCATTTTATGTATGAACGTAGAAACTTTAATTTCGAGGCTCATACCCTTGCAAAGCACGCCTCTATTTTAGTTATTGGTCGTCATGTTTGGCTGGGTCTCCCATACGATCCTTTCACAGTACTTGTAAACATTCTTACTGAGTAATAATAAAGTGTGTGTTTGCCTAAAAATCCAAATATTGGCTCGCGCGATGTTTAAAGCACCTCCTAGCCAGGCCCGCTAGGAACAGACGAATAGGTCGTTTCCTCTCATCCAGGCTTGCTGCGTGTAGGGGGGAACGCAGCGTCAAGATCATGCGAGTAGAGAGATGGCGCAAGCTCGCGCGCATACCCGAAAAGGCGCCGGTAGGAATTGGGTCACCTCCCGCCGAATCTGCCGCCCTATTTAGGCACATTCGCCTCATCGCCGAAACCCTCGCCACCATCCCCCCTTCAAACTCTCCATCCTGCACGGATCCTTTGCCGGTGAGCATGTAAGTGACGCATCTTCTCCGACATGTGGTAGACGACGGAGGCGATTTGTCTTCCTCCTCTTCTTCGACCTGTTTTGCACCTCCACCCGGGTTCACCGATGGCTGTAAGTTCGATCGCTGCCTCCTCCCTACTCATTCGAGCTTAGATCTATAAGCATCTTGTGGGAGTAGATCTCTGAGCATGTGGCAGCATTTTAGACTGTCGATCTATGAGCATGTGATATTATGGTAGCTAGTAGTGATGGATTGGTAGCATGCTAGGTTTCGCTTCTAGGATTTGATGATGTTCATGTTGTTTTTCATGTCGGTTTCCATGATTCTATGGTAGAAGTGGTACTAGCTTATGAATCAGAGCATGTGTAGTATGCTAGTTTGCAAGTATGATCGATATGCAAGTGCGGTAGTGTGTTGAACTCCATGGTATGCTTTGAGCTTGAAGATCAGTCATAGGGTGTTGTGTTGAACTTCATGATCCATGTGTACTATGCTTACTATCCCTGTGTAGTTGTCTTTCTTACTGTTCATGTATAGTGTGTTCCACTAGTCCTGATGCTAACGCTTGTAGAACATTTGCATGCAAAACTTTAGTCAGGCCATTGTCTTGTCCGGGAACCAATTCATGACGTCCTATGTTGAAGACTCCCAGCCTCCAACTGATGAGCACATGCCTCCGGATTTAGATGTCTTCCAGGGGCTTGCTAGGCATCCAACATTTGTACTGGCGCTGCCTAATGCTATTGGTGCTGCACATAAGGCAGACATCAAGGCTAGGAGGGCAAAGATGTCTAGGAGGGGGAGCTTGATAAAATGACAATCGTTCCTCTCCAACTTCGTGCTTCACAAGATGTGTGAGCACATGTCAAGTGGGGTGAGGACCGACAAAGGGAATTAAGGAGGTGCACTAGAACATTGTTGCGAAGCAGGTGTTCGAGTTCTGTGGCCACACTACTGCAGGATGCTGCTAACGCGACACATCAATCAGAGACCCTTCGACCAAACTGTGTGCGATGCATGAATCGCAAACGGTATCATAATAAAACCGTCACCAATAAGACGAATTGTGTGCGATGACGGAAACATCAAGCACGATTCAGATTAGAGCTGTGTGTGCGATACGTGGCATACAGTTGATCCATATGAACTGTTTGCGATGAGCCAGAACAAAAGAAACGGTCAGCCAGATCGAGATGTGTGCGATATACGGCATACAGTTCACTCGGATGAACAGGTCAGTAATAAGAAATGTGTGGGAAGACCGATAACAACACAGACGATTCCTGCTAATAAGCCGTGTGTGTTGTGGGCAGACAATTGCTGGTGTACAATTGTCAGTGATTGATGAAATCATCACCGACGGGTTCCCTAGTTTAGCCCGTGGGCAATGTGATTTACTCTGTCTGCACAACATCTATGCTCTGTATACAGAACAACAACATATAGACTTATAAGAACATGATTGCATAACCAAATTAAACATCCAATTACATAAGTGACTACACACACCAAAGTAAACAATTACATGCATACTAAACTAGAAACGATCATCTAATCATCTACTTCTTGTTGTGACGACGCTTGCCATTGCTCTGCTTCCGGCTGGATCCCTGGCCGTTTTGGCGAAGAAGGAGGCACTTCCTCATGTCAACGATCCGCCTGTACATCTCGTAGCTCATGTACGCCTCCTTGGCCGCGTACACGACCTGAGCTTCGTCGAGTTTCTCCATCCAGGCCGAGTGCCAGGCACGCTTGTCCTTGTTGCAGGAATCCTTCATGTCTCTGTAGTAGGGGTCGATGATGGCCTCGGCGAGGTGAACCAGTGAGTCCTTCTCATGCTTCTTGCTGCCCCAGATCTTGTATTGGCCCTGGATGTCGACAAGATTCTCGCAGGCGATGCCCGAATTCTTGCGCACCTTTACATAGTTGGTGATGTCCACCGTAGCGAGCATGTAGTGGGGGTTGTTGACAAACCTGGCGAAATGCTCGCAAGGCCTTGTGGCCAGGTAGTAGTGGTAGACGAGGACGTGATTGCACACGCACATCTGGGTGCCGGCGACCTTGTGACGAGACCCGGCACGAGCGCGGGTGTACTCGAGGTCGAACCCGACCACCTTGTACTTCTTCGCAGCAAGCAACAGCTCCATAGTGTGGATGGAGTTCTCCACCCAGATCGGGTTGTTGGTGTACACCACCGAGAGCTCTGTGAACCTTCTATGGTTGTCCACTACGACGTGCATGGTGAACTGCCGCTCGTCGTCGACAGCCACTGGGAGCGCCATATTGGAGCCGCGCAGGATACCCTCTCGGTATTTGTCGTCGTGGGTGTGCTTCTTGCAATAATGGGGCGCGATCGAAAGGTTGAAGAGACACAAGGGTTAAATGGCCGCTGTAATAAATGGGGGCCGGATGGCCTGTAATCGGCACGTCTAGTCACATCGTTCCCGGCGGAGGATTACAGTGCACGCTAGCTTGAGCACAGCACACGCGTTTCGTTTGGTCACGCATGGGCTCGAAGAGGCGCCAATGTATCATTGGTGAGCATTCTCCCGCGCAACCATGCAAGCTTCGCGCCCGGCTCATTTGGCCATGCCTCGGCTCGAAGAGGGGCCAATCGTGGGCATTTATTGGCAAAAGCTTTGCAAAAACAAAGTGTGTGGAATGACTTAGGCTCCTCCCAATGCTCCACCTTGTACAGTTGCTAAGCCTGCCAGGTAGGCGAAAAATCTGATGTGACAAGTTAATTAAGAGGAGAGAGATGAGTGTGGTGACCCCAGGAAGAAACAATGCCAAGCGCATGAACCTAGGCAAAACATTTAAATGAAAGAAACCCACCACTGCATGAAGAACTTTAGTTGCTAAATCATTGAAGGAAGGAAGCTTAGCTAGAAGAAGCTAAGCACCTATGCATTGGGTAGTATAGTTGCTAAGCTATTTAATGTGCTTAATTAGCACCTCATCTAAGCACCTGCGTGCAATAATGTCGAAGATCGTTGTCTGAGTATGCAATATAGATTGTCTGCGATGAGATCGACAGGGGAAATACATTCGAGAATGGTAAATAAAATCAAGTCCATTAAGGTCCATATATTAATCGTCCATTGCATATAAAGGTCAAAATACACTACACCACGACACTCAAAGCAGCGTCAAATAATCTGTCGGCATAGGTCACCTAAGGCGACACATTTAGTGTCGGGAAAGACCTTTGCCGACAGAAAGGAGCTGTCGCCTATAGTCCTGCCGGGAAAGGTCTTTGCCGACAGATAAATCTATGCCGACAGACAGTATGACAACGTTGGTGAGATCTATGGCGACAGACATTTCTACACCGACAGACTGAGCTATGCCGACAGATTATCTGACAGTGTGCTATGCCGACAGATTGTGCGACATCCATTGCTACGCCGACAGTTTGTCTGTCAGTGCGCTATACCGACAGATAGTGCGACGTCCAATACTTCTGCCGACACATTTGCTGTCAGGGTTCTACATTTCAGCACAAATGCAAATGCACCATATTTTGAATGAAATTACATTCACAATATTCAATTCATGTTCAACACGCAATACATATACAAACAAGTGCACTCTTGTATTCATCATAAGATTCCATTGATCAATACATTTATATTCAACATATAGAAGATTCATTAGTTTTCTTCACTCAAGTTAGCTAAAACCACTAAGGAAATACATAGGTCGACATACAAGCTGTGGCCTGTTACAAAATATGGGCTAAGTTCATAAGAGACTCATGTTCGGTCACTATACAAATCACTATGGAACAGACCAAGTCTTTGATCATCGAACCAACAACAACTTCCATATGATGAAAATAGGTCGACCATGCATGCCATGAACAAAAGCCATAACATCTTCGACTTAATACTTTCTGCCATTTGACCCTGCAAAATCACTCATATGTTTCAGCAATATTATCATAGTAGCATTTGTTCAAACTTCTGAGTTGCTCTTGAGTCCAAAAATCTAAAAACAGAAGATGTACAACAAACTGGCTTGCTTAAATGAAAAGCAATCAAGTACTACTTGATTGCACAACCTCTCTAATTAAATCTATGCATCTCTCCTAGTTTTTTTTATTTCTCTCTAATTTTCAAATTTAATTTGGCAGCATATATGTCAAAGCCCAAAACATACTTATTTAAATGCAATGAAGAAACCCAGTTACATGCACAGTTATCAAGAAGCAGCCATGAATATATAGCCCAGCTTTGTAGAAAATAAAGCATCAAACCAGCATTCAAGTTCGTACAAACACACGTATAGACCCATGAGAGTTTGCATGTCACATGAGAGTTTCCATATGCTGATAAAAAAAGAAAGTAGTGCCAAACAAGGGTGAGGACTACAAAAGGGGAAATTATGTAGCATTATACTGGAAACCATCTACATCGGTCAGAGTTAACTAGAGTTTTAACTAAACATACAGCTTTGAACTACAACGGTTGAGAACCAACAGGTCGTTGTGAAACTTGATTAGTTAGATTGCTATAGCCCAGCAGTGTTGTGCAGACATTGATAGCCTCTTCTATTTTCTAGTATTGCAATACAAGCAGAAAAAAACCCGAGCAACTAACCACCACATAAACATTGTCAGACCATGCAACTCCGCTAATTATCATACATGCAAAAGAGGAAGCCACTCCTATTTTGCTAATGGACTAGATCTGACAGAACATAATAGCAACTTGACTCTCGAGCAGAATTTAGGAACTGATAATTCCTTTCACAAGTACTATAAGCAGATCTTTCATCGAGCAAGGTGGAACTTAACCAATCTGGACACTATAAATCAACACAACACGAGGAGGGGCCCCTTACCTTTTTCTAACAAGCAAGAAACTCGGTTGCAGAATTCATCTCTGGCTGGGTGCCTGGGTTGAAGCAGCAGATAGTTACTCTAGCACTGATCTAGGGCTCCGTTTTCAATCTAAACATTAGCAGTGCATATCCACTAATCAGTCGTAGGCTTGAGGTTAAACTTGAGGGAAATAAAAGATAACTTTCATATGTTCAGTGCAGTGTAAGTCAATGATAACTTTAATGGCTTCGAAATGCTGTGAAATATTAGACCTAAAACAACTATATAAGGGTTTGGAATAAGATTTATATGAACCAAATGAGCTACATCTCGACAGTAATCTGGAAACATAAACAAACGGCAGAGTAAATAAAAAGTATACAAACATTAAATAGTTCTGGTATTTCTTGACCTGCACTTTTAGATTCGAGTTCTCCAGCAAACATAATAACAGGCTCAATACCCATTGCTTTGAATATAAGTTCAGCCTGGACTCTGGAATGTTTTCCCTTGGCCTTTTCCACCCCAGACACCTGCTGGTGCAATGTTGCTCAAGATCATTCAATGGTAAAGCATGACACTGAATCAAACTACACGTTTTTTCCTTCATATTACATAGTACACATAGAAACAAGCTATCATGTAAATGCCTGAAGTAGCAGATTATCCTCCTTTCGATTTGATGGTCTGATGCATCATCGATTATAGTCTGATGCAAACTCTCTGATAGTCTGATGAATCATCTATTTATAGTGACATTACAAACTAGTGTATATTTGTGTAATTATATGCTTACATACACACGCTATGAAGCATGAAACATGACAAGAAAAATGCAAAGGAGACCCACAAGAAAAACTATAGACTTTTAGTTCACACTGATGACCCTTTTCCCATTCTAGCCCTTTTTATTTTTGAACCAAGCATCATACCACAGATAACAGTGAACAAACAATTCCCTTTCTACAAAATATCCTATTCGGTTCTATAAGAGCTCTCACCTTCCTCTTGTTTTCACCAATATTTGTGAGCCTCTATAGTTCATCATTTGCTAAGCTCGCTTCCTCCTCTTGTTCTTGCCATATTTTCTGCTGAAAATAACACATATTGTTGAACATGATGCTTAAGAGACAATGGTAGAAAAGAAGATGCATACCAAGCAAATTATGTAATGAGTTAACACAGGGCAGCAACAAAAAAGCAACCATCAATTTCTAGATCCTTTCACAACTCCAAGCAGCAGCAAGATAATAAGAATCTGGGTGGCAACTATAAATCAGCATGGCACGATGGCCGTGGACACATAGAGCATGAGAGAGCGAGAGAGAGCACCAGTGGCTTACCACTAGCTATGCCGGAGTGGAAGTAAAATCGGGTCCACTGGACATGTAGCGCGGAAGGCATCGGAGTGGAAGAAGAATCACCGCGCACACCACATGGCGGCTCTGTCCTGCACCTGCATGCGCAAGGAAACACATTGATACAGTAGGGATGTCAATTACCTTGAATACATACGATGTTCTCAGCAGCAAAGAAACACAGATGTACATGCTTCAGCACACACAAATCAATCATAATTATCAAAAGGGAAATATATTTGGACGTATGAACTTCCACAGCTTAGCCCAAATGGGAAATGTTGTTCTGTTTTGGGGCTAGCAATTAGGATATAACATGTCCACATTATCAAAAGGGAAATATGTTTGATATGAACCCTGAAGCAATAACAACAATCTTAGACAAGCTGCGGAATAACAGCACCAATATCCGCCCTGTCATACGATGAGGAGTTGAAAATATTAAGAACCTCCAAAGCATGACTTTCCATGGCAATATGCGTGAGACGCACATCATGTGCCAGGCAGATGCCATCTCTGATCGCGATAGCCTCCATCCTTCTTGAATCTGCAGCTCGCTCGTACCATAAAGCTTGGGCTCATGTTAATGCTCCTGCATGGTAGCGCATCACCAATCCAGTACTCCCTGAGCTTGTGTGCTCATCAAAGCCAGCAACAACATTTACCTTTACCACATTGATATCCAGCTGTGACCAAGCTTGCTTCGCCCGAGCTGGGGTAGTTCTCGTCGGTGTTGCTACATCACAAACAATGTCAGTAGCCCATCGAATCGATGCTTGTACTGTTCTGTCCTTCTCTCCGTGCTGACGATTATTTCTTATCAGGTAGTCTGGTACAAACAAATGAACTCATTTGCAGCAGAACTCTTGAACAGAAGTTGAATAGAACTACATTTTTTATTTTTAGCAAGATCATCGTGATGAAGTAACCACTCACCATGATCCAAATTTTAACATCCGTCTATCTATCTACTTCACAAAACATCTAACTATCTATCATTTATGAAAAATATACATCTATCTTTTTTTTTTGAAAGAAAGGGGTTCCCCCCTGCCCCATTTTATTGATGAAGCAGCACATCTATCTACTTCTATCTATCTATTTCTGTCTATCTAACTATCTATCCATCTATCTATTCATCAATCTATGCAAAATACATCTATCTATATACACAAATTCTACAAAAAATCTACACAAAAATATTCTATCTAACATCGATCTATCCAACTATCTATTTATCTATCTAACATACATCTATCAACAAAAATTCTACATAAAAAACCTAAAACAGAAAACACACAAAAATCTCACTGGTCGGGAGGCAGAGAGGAGCCGCGGCCGAGGCGAGGCCGGCCGGAGCCGCGACCGGGGCGAGGCCGACCGGAGCAGCGGCGTAGGGGAACCGCGGGAGGGTGAGGGCCGGCCTGGGGGCGGCGGCAGAGGGTGGCGGCGGCAGAGCGCGGGCTGGCGCGTGCGGGGCAGGGCCGACGCGGGCGAAGATGGCCGCGCGGGGGGCCGAGGGCGTCGAGGCCGGCGTGGTGCGGGGAAGGGCGGCCGCCCGAGTCGAAGCCGGAGCAGGGCAAGGCCGGGCAGCGTGCAGGCGGGACGGCGCGGGGGTCGAGCGGAGGTGGGACGGGGTCGGCGTCGAGGGCGGCGGCGCGGGCAAACAGCGCGGGCGGCGGCGGGGGCAGACGGCGCGGGGTGAGAGAGACGTGGGAGAGAATGAGTGGATGGGGGTTTCGGGGATGGATAAGGCACATAAATGCCGACGACATTGCTGCTCCTCGGCTGCGGGTGGTGCTCCTAGCGGGGCGGCAGCTCCTCGGCAGCGCACGGTGCTGCCGACGGTGGGGCACACCCAACACTGGAGGTCGGGCCAAGGAACGCCGGGGCTGGGAGATAGGGTGGTGCGGACGAATCGCCGGCCAGATCTAGGGGATCGGCGGCGGCAGATGGGTTAGGTTTAGGTGTGTGTGGCGCGAGAGAAGTGAGATTGGGGAATTGGATATTTCGGGGGAGAGAGTAGCCGCGCGAGAGAGGTTTCATGTGGCCCGCGCACCGCGTGACAAATTTTGGGTGGGCCATACACAAACTACCCCGACACTTTCTCAGTCGCAACGAATCACCGACGCATAATGTAACAGCGAATACTGTATCTACCGACAGATAATACGTTGGCGGTCCTTAATACATTGGCGACAGATAGTGTGCCGAAGGCTGTATTAATACCAACAGTTGGTATGTCGGTACAGTTTAGGACAAAAAGAGTGTCGGCGTTGCACACTTTTACCAACAGATGCATGTCGGTATTGTGGTGTCGTGGTGTAGTGATAGTACTACCAATGTACGAGTCTCATACGATGCCATTTCAACGTTTGTACCTCAAATTCCAGAAATATTACGAGGCTCTAAATCGAAGTTTACAACGTTCAAACTGATATTATAAATGAAATTCAGCTCATGCAGCTGTAGACGCCCGCACCGATCTGCTGAACATGAACATATGAGAGGTTTAAACTGATATTACAATTAGTTTCGCCACCTCAACATTTCTGCAAAGGGATCAGCCACTGACAAGTCATGTATGGGCTTGACATAATGACTTCCGAGTACTCTGTCAACTGAACTTCCAAAATGAAATTCAGCTTCTGCAGAGCCTTTTCCATTCTGCCATCAGCAAACCATTCAGGTTTGCGCGATAAATGTAGGGCAAACCTCATTACCTTTAGCACACTTTCTCTCACAACGAAGAACCTGGCGAATATAATCTGCGGTAAGGTCCCTCGGTAGGAGTTCAAAGTAATTTCTGAGAGATGGAGATCAAGGCATTCGATGGGATTGTTATATTGTATCACATTATCCACTACCGTGCCTAATCGTATCTGCAAAAGAAGAGAACATATTAGTGCCTACATGCAGTTTTGAACACTGCATGCCTCTTTGATTTGCAGGATTTCTAAAATACATGAATAGAGTGACATGCCATCTTCAATCCTACATGATTAACATGGGCGTTTGATTACACTCTAGGAAAACGTAGGCTTCTTCACAAGAGGTTGGAGTGGATGGAAATTTTCCTATGAAAACTAGTACATATGAATCCAAAGGAGAAATACTTATGGATTGTAACCATATGAATCAAGCAACCGCTATAGGGAAAAACATCTATGTACTGAAATCCTCCAAAATTCCTTCAGAAATCGTAGTACATTCGTCATTGTAAACTTGGGAAAAGGTACCAAAAACTGAACTCCCTTGTGGTTAACATTTAACAGGAAAGGAGCATCACCTCGATATATAGCTTCTCTAGGCACGGAAAGCATCTCAGGAATCTGACAACTTGGTCGAGGTCGGGGCCGATAGATTCTAGTGCCAAGATCTTCATTGTGCACAGATACGGGGTCAAGCTTGTCGCAATCATTTTCTGGATGACAGACGAACATATATACATCTTCAAAATTAGAAAAAATGTTAATTTCAAGAAGAAGGAGACTGTTGTACCTGAATGGGTATGGATCCAATAACAAGTTCGGAGAATTTGGCAGACGAGTAGACCACCACTGTCAATTTTGACGTAGAAATGACACTGATTCTTTTGGACCTTGTTGATCAACTACAAGTAATCTCTCAAGTAAAGGCGTTTCCTTAATGACCATATCGTGATACACCTTATGTGATCTCTTGTTGCAGCACCAGCAACACACATAAATTGTCCGGAGAGTCATGGAGGTGATGTGGAGGCTACTCAACCCATTGATCGCCTGAAGACGAAGGTACTCAAGCACAGTACAGCCGCGGAGTAGGCGCTCCATGTACTACTTGGGGATGCAGACGGTGACAAGCTCGTGGTGCTTTAGTCGAGGGAGAAAAAGAGTGGGTTCGTCAATAATCGGATCAGGGGGAAATGGCAGTTCAGGCGAGGCGCAGCGTGGGCGTGAGGTGGAGCACGGACGATGGCAGCGGGCGCATATGTCCATCATTAAAACTGAGCTCCTCGAACTGATCTAGGGCGGGGGATAGGAACCACCCGTCAAGCTTGGCTCGGTCCTTGCTGTGGGAACGAAACTTGCCCGTGCTAAGGCCTCTGATTCGGCCACGGTGCATGCCGAGGATCTGGGACAATGCGTCCAAGCTTTTGCGATAGCCATGGCAGAGCTTGTGGACGTCGATGAGGTCGAGAGGGGTGGAGTGCCATAGGGGGTGCCACCGCCGGGAGAGGACAGTTGTCCATGCGCCATCTTTGATTGGAAGGAGGGAGATGATGACTATCAACATATCATCGGGGAGGCTACTGATGAAGTCTAGGCCCGCCGAAGTCGCTTGCGGTTCAGGCTCGACCCGCCTCCGCTTGTTGGCAGCCTCGTCCTCCACCTCCGGAGTCTCCTCGGCGGCGGCGCTATCTGATAGGAATGGAGGAGTGGGAGGATACGGAATATTTAGTTAGAACAGGGCAGAAGAAAAGTGTATTGGTAATTAGAAGTTACTAGGTAGGAACAGACTTAACAGAGTCAGAAAATGAAATCCCAATTGGTTGCTTAAATACTACACAATTACTTTGATATTGCTACGTAAGTCAACATGCAGATACTTGAAAAGAACACTTACTTCGAACAAAGTCTGGACGGATGATGTCGTCGGGGAAGTTAACATTTATCATATGACCAGGCTCTTTTAGGTGCAGTGTAATTTTAGTGCCAGCTCTCAGTACATAAAATTTAGAAATTTATGTCCAGAGGCCCGCGTCAAAATAGGAGTGACAAGCATCTTCATCAAGCTTTACAGAAAACAACGATGGTAAATCCATGATTTGTGTTCAATATGACATCCCTGGAGTCTTCATGTATGTAAAGGCCAAGATTTTGTACTACAGTTGTTGTTGCAAAACGAGGGATGTACTGCAGGAAATGATAAGATTGGTAAATAATAGGGTAACATGCAAATATGGGAGTAAATGAAAGAACAGTACATCAGTTGAAATCAAAGGTCAAAAAATTATAATTAAATAGATAATGTAACCATGATGTCAAGCAAATATGAGAGTAATCGAAAGAACAATACAACATTAATTTGCCTAATATAGAAAGAAGAAAAAAAAAATCCCCTTTTGACGTATATGCTGCATGTGGCACCTTTTATCCAAATGTAGCAATATATAGTATATGTTCAAAAAAGTAGGCCATGCCAACCGAGGTAGGGTGAGATTGAACATACCGTGCGCTTCTTGAAGTCATCTGGTACGGTGAGATGGAACTTCTCAGCTGTCTGGCCGAGGCCACATAGGCATGCTGTGTCCTTGCACTGTACACTCTACGAATGAAAACCCTCGAATCAGCTAGAAGAAAAATGAACTCACGGTGATTTCGGCCAGGTGATTAAAAGGGGCAGACGGACTGGGATAAGAGATGAGCGAATATTTCAGTAAATTTGTTACCTGGTTCTCCATGAGAGAGAAAACCCCAACACCGCAGATTCCCCAATCGGGCGGAGCTGGGCCGATGGCGAGCAGCGTCGAGAAAGTCGGTGGCGATAGGCGGCGGCAAGCGGCAGTGGCGAAATGCGGTGGGGTTTGGCGGCAGCCGGCGGCGGCGACAGGCATCGAGCTAAGTGGTTGCCGTGGTGATAGGCGGTGACATGCAGAGTCGCGGAGGAGTGCAGGTGCGACTGGGGACGGGACGGGGGGTGGCGGGAGGGGGTGAGGGTTTTGTGACGTGAGGGGTGGTGAGGTTTTTTTTTTAATTGGGTGGTGTGGGTTTTCTGTCCCAGAATAATGCGTTTCAGAGGCAACGGTTTGGTAGACCCAACCGTGTGTGATTAATATCACTCCGGTCTGGTGTGAGGGTGATACGGACTGCCGTTCGATCTGTGTACATCCTACGGTGCGGACGTGCGATCCGTGGGGATGCGTTCTGGCCAATCGGAACACACGTGCCGCGGCACAATGAAAGTCATCGCACACGGTTCCAATCTGGGAAAATCACCAAGTTTCATGGTGGGGTCCACATTTCCTTCGTTGTTTGACAATGAAATGTTTACCCACGCTAAACATTCACCCTAATATGCACCGTACGTGTTCAATTTTTTTGCCAACTCTCCATACGTAGTTGTGCTTGTTGTGGTCAAACAGTTGCTAGTATAAAATTGTGTGGGAAGACCGAAAGTAACACAGACGATTCACGCTAATAAGTTGCGTGTGCTGTGGGCAATCATAGGTTGGTCTAAGAGAAACATAAAATTCCATCAAACAGACTAAATGCATACTCATCCCACAACTAGATATAATTAAGCATAGATATAAACATACTCAGGCATAGATAATAAGGGTACTCAAGCATATAGCTCAACCATAGTTCCACCGATAATGATAAGGATACTCAAGCCTAGATATAATTAAGACGCACACACTTGATAGTTAGGGTACTTCTAAACATAACCATAGTTCAACGAGTCTCCAGGCCTGCACGAAGGTGAAGCTTCTCCAGGTACTCAGCGTACGCCACCCTACGAGAATACTTCTGCTTAAAGGAGCCAACGGCTCTTCCTCTTGCATGCGCCAGAACACTTTCAAATGCGTGATGAAGGATTTGGTTACAGAACGGGCATCCAAAGCCCCCATTCCAGATCCTAACACGCTTGTTATGCTCTCCAGCATAAAGCTCCCTGAGCTTTTGCTTCTTGAACTTCCTCTGGCTATCTTCATCCTCGTTGTCGACATAGTCAGATAGCACCTATACATCTAGTAAAAAAAATGTGGCGTCAGTATATTTTATTATTTTATAATGAGAATTCAGCAGTCAAAGTTTATGAAACATAATATATCCTGTGACAGCGTGAACCCTAAATCATCAAGTGATCTTGATGAAAGAAATGCATAAATTGAGAGCACACAACTTAGTGCAACAAAATTAAGAGGCTGATTGGTTTGCTACCAACATTTGGCAAAATCAAAAGTTGCCAACATTTCTGAGATTGGCAATGAAAATTGGTATATGCAACCAATCTCTAGCCAACATTTGGCAGTTGCCAAAATTAGGCATGCCAACTTTTGGCATCAAACCAATTTACATGCCGTAAAGTAAGATTAGGATTTGATGGCTATTATTCTAGATAGATCCAAAGATTTTGGTTAGGTTTTTTTAGCACAATCATCTATGTACATTCAAAATCATTTGTAGGACATATATGTAGGACATTCAAAATCAATTCTTAAGATCTGGCTACGAAATATTAGCAGAAACACTAACCCTAGTCGGATTATTAGCAAAATATTAGCAGAAACACTAACCCTAGTCGGTTTATTAGCAAAAATTATTTGTACAGAACAAACAATTAATCACTAACCCTAGATGGATTAATAGCAAGATTTTGGTTTGACTTTTTTAGCACAATCATCTATGTTCAAACCAATCTGGGAATTTTTTTTGGCACAAACATATATGTAGGACATTCAAAATCAATTCTCAAGATCTGGCTATGAAATATTAGCAGAAACACTAACCCTAGTCGGATTATTAGCAAAATATTAGCAGAAACACTAACCCTAGTCGGATTATTAGCAAAAATCATTTGTATAGAACAAACAATTAATCACTAACCCTAGACGGATTATTAGCAAGATTTTGGTTCGATTTTTTTAGCACAATCATCTATGTTCAAACCAATCTGGATTTTTTTTGGAACAAACATATATGTAGGATATTCAAAATCAATTCTCAAGATCTGGCTATGAAATATTAGCAGAAACACTAACCCTAGTCGGATTATTAGCAAAAATCATTTGTACGGAACTAACAATTAATCACTAACCCTAGACAGAGGATTATATTTGCAGAGAACATATAACCATAGGATTTATATTCCAAATAGGGGGAGGCAGGACTAACAAGAGAAAACCTAGGATTATATTTACCAAAAAATGGGTATAGATGACTAACCGGTTCTCCGTCATCGTCGGAGTCGTCGCCGTAGTGGTCATCAGAGCATCGCCGGAGTGGTCGTCGGGGTCGCTGTGGACCTCTGGCTCCGGCTGCGGAAGCACGACGGCGGCGATGACTTGAAGGCCGCGCTTCTGCCCGCGCGAGACCTCGTCCGCGGCGACGGCAACCTCTGGGCCCGGCTTCATGCGGTGTTGTGCTTCACCAACCCCGGCATCCCCACTCCCTCCCATGGTGCACTTCGTCAGCATCCTGATACACTTCAGACGGCGGTGACGACTGAGAACGGCGTCGAGGATGCAGGCGGAGAGAGAGGATTGTGTGTGTAGCCAGAATGGGGGGTGCGGCCGCCTATTATAACCAGCGGGTAGGGCACGCCATTAATATGGAGCAGTGGGAGCGAAGCGGGCGCCAGTTAAAGGGCTGGCTCGCCTCCCGGCGAGCCTGCGCAGCGGACTTCTCACATGGCTATCGTCATTTCACACAGCTGCTCGCACGTCTCCCGATGACCCTGCGTAGCGAACACGCCTCCCGTCAATTCACACACCTGCTCGCATGCCTCCCGGTCTGCCTGCGCGGCGGACTGCTCGCATGCGTCCCGTCAACTCACGCCTGCTCGCACGGCATGCGGGACGCGTGACGGCACGTATATTGTTTTTCTTTTTTGAGGATTAATTCTGCCGCTTTATTAATTAACCGAAGCATGACACGTACATTGTTAGTCTAACGCCCACGGTTCGAATAAATAAACCGTTTGCGGTATTGTGTTCCAATTATTAATAATCTCCCATTTGCAAGAAACTTATATCAAAACTTATCTTAAATTCGACATATGATTTTCCAATCCATTTTGGTGCACTATCGCGTGTGCATGTAGTTCAAATTTGATTTTTACACATTAAATCCCTAGGAAATCAATCAATGTATAGAAACGTCTGAATGATCTCTGAAGTTTTTTCAAATTTTAACACGGCACTCCTTTGGTCACATGTTCACTGCAGAAAAAGTTTGGCATGCCTCGAAGTGGCGGTGGTGGTGTGGTGGGTGGGGGGGGGGGGGGGTCCGGCACACTACGCGTCGTTAGCCTCCATGTGGAATTAACTGGTTTGTGAGGCAGGTGCCACATCAAAGTCGTGAATTGGGTAAACATTACACAACCCTTTCATACATGTGTTTGGGCCACATGCATGCAGTGGTGGTCCTCGGACACTCCCTCGTGCGGTTATCAGCGATGCGCCCATTCGTTAGCCTACACAGGTTATCACTTTGATCGACAGCGAGAGGCATTTGACCAAATTGGTGGATTCATCTTGGCCTGTGTTACGGTGTAGATCATGGTGAGATTCCAGACCAAAGTTCGAGTGCGTGCGTACACATGAATCCATCCCACCGGCTCGAAGTGAGGGGACTACGCATCGTGAACCTCCGTGTGGGGCGTTTCCAGTTTACGAAGCAGGTGCCACATCAAAGTTGTGCATTGGCTATTCAAACATCACACAACACCTCTTTGGGCCACATGCAGACGGTGGTTTTCCTATAGCTATCTCGCATGGTTATCGGCGACGCTTCCATCCGTGGGCCCGCGAGGTCCATCACTTTGACCTATAGCGAGAGAGGTTAATTTGACCAAGGAGGATTCTTTTTGGTTTGTGTTACGGTAGGAGTATATAGCACGCGCAGAAGAGGGGGGCATCATATACTATGCGTCGTGAACCTCGCTCAGTGTGGGACTTTACGGTTTCCGAGGCAGGCGCCACATCAAAGTTGTGCATTTTTGGGTATTCAAACATCACACAACACCTACATACATATGTTTGGCCCACACATGCAAGCGGTGGTTGTCCTCTGGCACTCACTCATGCGGTTATCGGCGATGCTTCCATCTGCGCACGCGCTTGGTCCATCACTTTGACCAACAGTGAGAGAGGTTAATTAATTTGACATAGGAGGGGACTGAATTGTGGTTTCTCTTGCGTATAGGTCATGCTAAGATTACATATATAGTATAGTTTGAGCGCATGTGTACGCATGAATCCATCCCACCGGATCGAAGTGGGGGGTAGCACACGATGTGCCATGGACCTCGCTCCGTGTGGGGACTTTACGGTTTGTGAGGCAGGTGACACATCAATGTTGTGCATTGGGTACATTCAAACATCACACAACACCTCCATACATATGTTTGGGACACATGCACGCAGGCGATGGTTGTCTTCGGACACTATCCCTCGCGTGGTTATCGGCGGCAAGCCCATTCGTGGGCCCGCGTGGACGTCCATCACTATGACCGACGACGAGAGAGGCTACCAAGGTGGATACTTCTTGGTCCGTGTTACAGTAGGTCATGGTGAGATTCCAGACCAAAGTTTGAGCGCACGCGTACGTACGCATAAATCCCTCTCACCGGCTCGAAGTGGGGCCGGGGGACCGGCATACTACGCGTCATGAACCCTCGCTCCGTGTGGGGACTTTTCGGTTCCAAAGCAGGCACCACATCAAATTTGTGCATTGGGTATTAATTCATACATGAGACAACACTTCCATACATATATTTGGCCCACATGCATGTGGTGGTTGTGTTCGAACATTCCCTCACGTGCTATCGGCGGCAAGCCCATTCGTGGGCCCGTGTGGACGTCCATTGATACGTCTCCAACGTATCTATAATTTATGAAGTATTCATGAAATGTTTACAACAATTTTATATGGTTTTGGTATGATTTGATTAGAACTAACCTAGACTGACGCTGTTTTCAGCAGAACTACCGTGGTGTTGTTTTTTGTGCAGAAATAAAAGTTCTCGGAATTGGCTGCAACTTTTTGGTGATTTTTTCTGGAACATAAGAGACCCCCGAAGCTTAGTGGAAGGACCAGAAGAGTCACGAGGAAGCGACAAGCCTGCTAGGCACGCCCTGGGGGTAGGGAGGGCCTAGCGAGCTTGTCGCTCCGTCATGGGCCCCCTTGACGTGAAACCAACGCCAAAAATTCCTATAAATACCAAAAACCCCAGAAAGAAACCTAGAACTTCCACGTCGCCGCCGCAAGCCACTGTACCAAAGAGATCTCATCCGGAGCCCTGTTCCGGTACTCTGCCGGAGGTGGAAATCACCACCGGAGGCCATCTTCATCATCCCGGCGATCTCCATGACGAGGAGGGAGTAGTTCACCCTCGAGGCTGAGGGTATGTACCAGTAGCTATGTGTTTGATCTCTCTCTCTCTCTCTCTCTCTCTCTCTCTCTCTCTCGTGTTCTTAATTTGGCACGATCTTGATGTATCGCGAGCTTTGTTAATATAGTTGGATCATATGGTGTTTCTTCCCTCTCTCTATCTTGTTGTGATGAATTGTTTCTTGCTCTGTGAGGTTTTGTTATGTTGGATTGAATATTGGATTTGAGATAACTTGATGTATGTCTTGCATGTGGCTACCCGTGGTGACAATGGGGTATTCTATTGAGTTACTTGATGTATGTTTTGGTATTCAACTTGCGGATTCCCGTGGTGACATTGGGGTAATCTAAGCACATAGGTTGATACACGTTTTCGTCCTACGTTCTCCGATAGAAACTTTGGAGTGATTCTTTGTCGCACGTTGAGGGATTGTTATATGATTCAATTATGTTAGCATTGTTGAGAGATTGCACTAGTGAAAGTATGAACCCTAGGCCTTGTTTCTAAGCATTGCAATACCGTTTGTGCTCACTTTTGTTACTTTCTACCTTGCTGTTTTTATATTTTCAGATTACAAAAACCTATATCTACTATCCATACTACACTTGTATCACCATCTCTTCACCGAACTAGTGCACCTATACAATTTACCATTGTATTGGGTGTGTTGGGGACACAAGAGATTTCTTGTATTTGGTTGCAGGGTTGTTTGAGAGAGACCATCTTCATCCTACGCCTCCCACGGATTGATAAACCTTAGGTCATCCACTTGAGAAATTTGCTACTGTCCTACAAAACTCTGCACTTGGAGGCCCAACAACGTCTACAATAATAAAAGTTGCGTAGTAGACATCATCCATCACTTCGACCGACAACGAGAGAGGTTACCAAGGTGGATTCTTCTTGGTTTGTGTTACGGTAGGTCATGGTGAGATTCCAGACCAAAGTTTGAGCGCACGCGTACGCATGAATCCCTCTCAGCGGCTTGAGGTGGGGGGACCGACATACTGCGTGTCGTGAACCCTCGCTCAGTGTGGGGACTTCCCGGTTCCAAAGCACGATGCCACATCAAAGTTGTGCATTGGGTATTCAAACACCACACAACACTTCCATACATATGTTTGGGCCACATGCAGGCGGTGGTTGTCTTCGGGCACTCCCTCACGTGGTTATTGGCGGCAAGCCCATCCGTGGGGCCGCATGGATCGGATGTCCATCACTTCGACCGACGACGAGAGAGATTACCAAGGTGGATTCTTCTCGGTCCGTGTTACAGTAGGTCTTGGTGAGATGCCCTCCCACCGACTCAAAGTGTGTGTGTGTGGGGGGGGGGGGGGGGCACTCGTATGTCCTGAACCTCCGTGGGGTCAGGGATGTCCGG
Source organism: Elymus sibiricus (assembly GCA_039707655.1). Classification (NCBI taxonomy): domain Eukaryota; kingdom Viridiplantae; phylum Streptophyta; class Magnoliopsida; order Poales; family Poaceae; genus Elymus; species Elymus sibiricus. The sequence continues at coordinate 354,650,787 of CM077666.1, forward strand.
ATTGCGAGGCGCATGTGCCACATGCATCAAAGTTGTGAAATGGGTATTTAAATATCACACCACCCTTTTCATACATATAGTTGGGCCACCCGCAGGTGGTTCGTGGTCTCACCCATCCCGCGCGCACAAGCACATTTGTGGGTCCGCACGGTCTACCTTGTTGACCGGAAGCGAGGGGGGGGGGGTTTGACCATGATGGATTCCTATAGGTTTTGTGTTACGGTAGGGTGAGATGACAGACCTAGCTATTTGGGGGCATGCTTTCATAGCTGTGATTCCCCTCCTGCCGACACGAAGTGGGGGCCGGACGAGCAATACTTTGCGCTTTGTGAGACAGGTGCCACATCAAAGTTGTGCATTGGGTACTTGAACATCAAACCACCCTTTTCATACATATATTTTGGTCCACATGCAGGTGTGTTTGTGTTCTGACCCTTTCCCGCTTTTTTTTTGCCAAATTTATAGACGCAACAGACACGGTTCCCTCAGAGTACCCGTGTGCCACGCCCGTGCCCCTATCACATCAACACAGTTGATTGGGCCCCACGAGGCTTCCCTCGGAATCTCAAAAATATCTACCCGCCTGGAGGGTTTTTCTGTTTGATAGCACACGATTATCATGTTTGGGCCGTGTGCGATGTTTGTTCCTCCCGCTCCGCTTCAATCCCTTCATCCAAATTTTCAGTAGCCTCGGTATTTTATTGCCGCCTGCATGCATCCCTCGCATTCTCAAAAATATCTACCCGCCTGCAGGATTTTTCTGTCTGATGGCACACGATTATCATGTTTGGGCCGTGTGCGATGTTTGTAGCTCCCGCTCCGCTTCAATTCTTTCATCCAAATTTTTAGTAGCCTCGGCATTTTATTCCCGCCTAGTAAAATTTTCACTAGCCGTGGCATTTCCTCAAACACCACCCCCTCCACACACACACCCCAGCCAAAACCTCCGCTCACACACACACCACCCCTCCCTCGCTCGAAACCCTAGCTAGCCCGCCGCCACCGCCGCCTTGCCTCGACCGTCAACCTCTGTCGGTCTGCCCGTGTAGGTTACCCACCGATCTCCATGCCCTCACCGCCCTGAGTTTCATAGATGATGCCTGCGAAACACCCCCTTTCCCACAGATCCCCATCCCCATCCCCCTCCCCCAATCCAGACCGTCGCAACCTAAGCCCGGCTACGCTTCCCGGGGAGCTCGAGGAGCGAATGGCCAAAAAGAGGTTTATCGCGGCCTATTCGCCCGACGATGGCGAGGTGGCCGCCAAGGAAGCTGACGACGATGACTCGCTGAAGGATTTCCATCAGCGGTGTCGCATTGTTACTTGTGAGCTGCGTTGGTAATTCCCTGAAGAGGAAGGGAGATGCAGTACAGTAGAGATAAGTATTTCCGTCAGTTATGAAACCAAGGTTATCAATCTAGTAGGAGAATCACGCAACACCTCGTTAGCAGCACCTGCACACAAAACAACAAATCCTTGCACCCAACGCAAACAAGGGGTTGTCAATCCCTCGGCGGTAATTGCAAGATTAAATTGTATGTGATAGATAGATAGATGGAAACAAAAATACAAAATAAAATAAATAAAAGAAAAGTGCAGCAAATATTTTTAGGGTTTTAGTATATGATTTAGATAGACCCGGGGGCCATAGTTTTCACTAGAGGCTTCTCTCAAGAAAATAGCATACGGTGGGTAGACAAATTACTGTTGGGCAATTGATAGAAAAGCAAATAATCATGATGATATCCAAGGCAATGATCATGTATATAGGCGTCACGTCCGAGACAAGTAGACCGACTCCTGCCTGCATCTACTACTATTACTCCACACATCGACCGCTATCCAGCATGAATCTAGTGTATTAAGTCCATAAAGAACGGAGTAACGCCTTAAGAACGATGACATGATGTAGATAACATAAACTCACGTATGAATAAACCCCATCTTTTTACCCTTAATAGCAATGATACATATGTGTCATGCCCCTTTCTGTCACTGGGATTGAGCACCGCAAGATCGAACCCATTACAAAGCACCTCTTCCCATGGCAAGATAAATCAATTTAGTTGACCAAACCAAATCGATAGATCGGAGAAGAAATACGAAGCTATAATAATCATGCATAAAAGAGATCAGAGAAGACTCAAATAATATTCATGGATAATCTGATCATAAACTCACAATTCATCGGATCCCAACAAACACACCGCAAAAAGTGATTACATCGGATAGAACTCCAAGAACATCGAGGAAAACATTGTATTGAAGATCAAAAAGAGAGAATAAGCCATCTAGCTACTAACTATAGACCCGAAGGTCTGTGGTAAACTACTCATGCATCATCGGAAGGGCAGCAAGGTTGATGTAGAGCCCCTCCGTGATCGATTCCCTCTCCGGTGGAGTACCGGAAAAGGCCTCCAGATGGGATCTCTCGAGAACAAAAACTTGCGGCGGCGGAAAAAGTATTTCATGGACTCCCCTGAGGGTTTCTGATTTTTTGGGAATTTATAGTGGTGGAATTAGGCCAAACGGAGTTGAGGTGGGCACACGAGCCACCAGGGCACGCCTGCCCCCCCCCCCCCTAGGCGCGCCCTGGTGGCTCGTGGCCACCTCCTCTGGTGTCTGGTCTTCTCCCGAAGCTTCTAGTGTTGTATATGTCCAGAAAAAAATCTCCAAAAAGTTTCGTGGCATATGGACTTCGTTTGGTATTGATTTTCTGTAAAACCAAAAACAGGCAGAAAACAGCAACTGGCACTGGGCACTAAGTTAATAGGTTAGTCCCAAAAAATGATATATAATTGCTGTAAATGCATATAAAAAACATCCAAGATTGATAATATAACAACATGGAACAATCAAAACTTATAGATACGTTGGAGACGTATCACGCGTATATCGGCATCTCATGGATGCTGGCTACGACATCGAGGTCGTCGACAGAGGCGGCTTGACGTGGGCTATGTCACAAGTTAAGTGGCCCTCCCCCAACCCCTCGGGTTCAACCGCCGTCGATCTCATCCATGGCCCCGCCGCTGATCTCCTATGCCTCGCTGTCAAGAATTTGCCATCCTTCATCGCCATCGAACCCCTTTTGTCATATCTGAAGGACACGTTCTGCGCTGCCGGCTTGGGATCCGCAACTGCCAAGCCAGACCTCATCGACGGCGACCACGAGGAGGGCACCCTCTCCGGCTCTTCCAAGGGGAAAGAGCCCATCTGCAACATCAGGGAGGGCACCCTACAGCCGTGCTCTTCCAAGGGGAAGGAGCCCATCTGCGACAACAGGGAGCGCACCCAGAGTCCGTGCTCTTCCAATTGGTAGGAGTCCATCTGTGATAAGTGAGGAAACCTATGATTTGTTTTGCCGTGCCTCTTCCAAGGGGGAAACATCAAATGATCGTGCTTGTAGCTTTTGCCATGCTATATTTTAACCATGCTGTGTTTCAATTGCTATATTTGGTTGTTTGTAGTATGCCTTGTTTATTTCAGTTATTCACAATGTGATGTTCTATATGTGCAAGAATGTACTGTGCAGTTCAATTTTATCAACACCAGTTTTAACGGCCAAAATTGGTTCCTGTTGAAGCTGGTCTAGTTAACACGCCCCATGTTTATTTCAGTTTTCTCACAATGTGATGTGCAATCATACAATTTGATGTTTAAGCACAAGATTAATTCTATGCAATTTCAACAATACCACTATGAGTGACTATATTTGCACTAGTGGAAAAAGTGCTAGCCACAACTTTTGTTGGCGGCTGATACGTCTCCAACGTATCTATAATTTATGAAGTATTCATGCCATGTTTATTATAGTTTTGTATGATTTTGGTGCACTTTTATATGGCTTTTATATGATTTTTATGGACTAACATATTGACCTAGTGCCCAGTGCCACTTGCTATTTTCTGCTTGTTTTTGGTTTTCCAGAAAATCCATATCAAATGAAGTCCAAATGCAGCGAAATTTTTGACGATTTTTTCTGGAACATAAGAGACACTAGAAGCTTCGAGAGGAGGCCAGAAGACCCACAGGGCCTCCACGAGCCACCAGGGCGCGCCACCCCCCAGGCGCGCCCTGGTGCCTCGTGGGCCCCCTGTGGCCCTTCTTCGCGTGATTCCAACGCCAAAAAATCATATATATTCAGAAACCCCCGAAAGTTAACCTAGGTGAGTTTTTACGCTGCCGCAAGCCTCTGTACCTCCATGATCTCATCTACAGCCCTTTTCCGGCACCCTGCCGGAGGGGGGAAAGCATCACCGGAGGCCATCTTCATCATCCCGGCAGTCTCCATGACGAGGAGGGAGTAGTTCACCCTTGGGGCTGAGGGTTTGTACCAGTAGCTATGTGTTTTATCTCTCTCTCTCGTGTTCTTGATTTGGCACGATCTTGATGTATCGCGAGCTTTGTTAATATAGTTGGATCATATGGTGTTTCTTCCCTCTCTATCCTTGTTGTGATGAATCGAATCTTTTCTCTTTGAGGTTTCATTATTGTTGGATTGAATATTCAGATTTGAGAACACTTTATGTATGTCTTGCATATGAATACCCGTGGTGACAATGGGGTATTATATTGATTCACTTGATGTATGTTTGGGCACTCAACTCGCGGATTCCCGTGGTGATATTGGGGTAATCTATGCATAGGGGTTGATGCACGTTTTCATTATCTTTTCTCCGATAGAAACTTTGGGGTGCTCCTTGGAGTTCTTTGTGTGGATTGAATATTATGATTATGAAGTTGTTTGATGCATATCGTATAATCAACTCACGGATACTTGTGGTGACATTGGAGTATCTAGGTGACATTAGAGTTGGTTGATGTGTATCATATGGTGTTATTTTAGTACAAACTCTAGGGTTGTTTGTGACAATTATAGGAATGGCTCAGTAGATCGATTGGAAAGGATAACTTTGAGGTGGTTTTGTACCCTACAAACAATTTCTATCTTATGTTCTCCGCTAATAGGAACTTGGGAGTGATTCTTTATCGCACGTTGAGGGATGGTTATATGATCCAATTATGTTAGCACTGTTGAGAGATTGCACTAGTGAAAGTATGGACCCTAGGCCTTGTTTTTAAGCATTGCAATACCGTTTGTGCTCACTTTTGTTACTTGCTACCTTGCTGTTTTTATATTTTCAGATTACAAAAACCTATATCTACTATCCATACTACACTTTTATCACCATCTCTTCGCCGAACTAGTGCACCTATACAATTTACCATTGTATTGGGTGTGTTGGGGACATAAGAGATTTCTTGTATTTGGTTGCAGGATTGTTTGAGAGATACCATCTTCAACCTACGCCTCCCACGGATTGATAAACCTTAGGTCATCCACTTGAGGTAAAATTGCTACTGTCCTACAAAACTCTGCGCTTGGAGGCCCAACACGAGTCTACAAGAATAAGTTGTGTAGTAGACATCAGCGGCGCACCATTTTAAAACAACGCCAGCACTATTTTTTTTCAAATAGTGCTGGCGTCGGCTAAATTTGTACACCAGCTGTACACGGTTTGTGCTGGCGTGGCTATTTTTGGACACGACATAAATATGTTGGCCCACCTGTACTCACCGTTTGGAACATAGTGATGGCGTTGGATTTTATGTACGCCGTAGTTAATTAATTAGTGCTGGCGTGCCAAGTTATCTTACGCCAGAAATAATTTTCCACTTTATCTACTATTTTAAGTATTTAATGATTATACTAGTCAAAAAATAATAAACATTTTATATTATATTTTTGACATCATTATTGCTACCAGTTCTAATTTTGAGTATTTAATTATGTTAAGTCTTTCATTAATCTTATAGTTAGTCATTTTTTATTTGGGCTGTTGTTCGCTAGTTGCATTTTAGGCCCACGCCAACAATGGCCCACCTGAGTCGTCTCCACGCCTTAGTAAAAGACCTAAGTTGCCACCCTATCATTTCAGACCCATTACCTACACTCCCCTCGACCAGCCGCCGCCGCCCGTCGCCGCCCCGCCGGCAGCAAGCAAGGTTCAATCCTCTCCTTCCCCTCCCATCGCAGCTCCTTCCTCTCCACTCGCACCTCATCCGTCCATGCGGAATCCATATGCGATTCATGTATAATTTGATTTAGGATTGCTTTGTGTAGAAATTTTAGTACATATAATGGATTGCTTTGTGTGATGTAGAATCCAAAGTTAGTTACATGGATTGCTTTGTGTAGAAATTTTAGTGATAAACCGATGTAAAATCCGATTTTAATAGTGCATTTTGAGTAGAAATTTTTTGAGTGTCTAGAATATTAATGATTCAAGTTCAACTTAATTTGGTAGTGTAGTCTGGAATGCCAGGAATAAATAAAATGAACTCCTATAAATTACATTGGTGGTGTAGAATTTGTTTATTTGTGTCTCCCTCCGTGGATTTTGTTTATTTGTGTATACAATTACTAGTGCAGAATTATATTTAGCACCGTAGTATCCGATTATGTTTATTAGAAATTGATTTACTAGTGTTGAAATCGATTATACTTAGTGTTGGTTCAATAGTCTAGAAATCCGGTTATATACTTAGTTTTCAATATGTTTTGTGTAGATTGGCGCAACCACCACCATGTCGAGTGTGCAAGTCATGGTGCGCGACCAGCCTTGCAACTGGCACGCTGTTCGGCATCTACTTCCAGCCATGTTTTGTTCCTGCAGCGGTAACAAATTATATGAACCTTCTAACAGTTTGTTCTTTTGTTTTTGTTGCTATTTCCATTAATGCATTGTGTGTTTTTTTGGTTTTTCTTACACAGATCGTCCCTTGCAATGTGAGATTAGAGTTCAATGAGCTCATTATCGGAGACACTGTGATCTTCGACGCTCTTGGGGGGCCCTACACTATGGAGGTCCAGAAGGGACGGAAGATAACCCAGATTGGAGGAGATGAATGGGATCGTTTCATCGCCCGCGTGCATCTCACTGGGGGTGAATTGATCAGCTTCTCCTTCAGAAGACAAACTCCAAGGCTGGCTGTTATCTATCTCAACTCGGAGGAAGAAGATGAGGACCCACTTGATGAAGCCCTCTATGCCCAAAGAATGAGGTTGAGCGAGGATGAAACGGACAGCCTCTGGGAAAAAATTCCGCCACGTGATGCCTACGTCGGGATGCCATTCGTGACCCGCCTGACACGGACGAATGTTAACCGCCATCTTATGGTATGTTACTTAGTGTGTAGTTTGATGATACTATATTAGTTCCATGGATTGCTTTGTGTAGTATGTTGTGATGTGCTTAGTGTAGTAATTAATGTGATATGCTTTAGTAATGTGATATATATGCTTATAGTGTAGTAATGTGATGATATGCTTAGTGTAGAATTTGATGATATGCTTAGTGTAGTAATTAATGTGATGATATGCTTATAGTGTAGTAATGTGATATGCTTAGTGTATTAATGTGATGATATGCTTATAGTGTAGTAATGTGACATCCTCATTTATCATATTTGTTTTTTTCAGAAATTACCTAAGAGGCTATGTGTGAGTGATACGTCCAATTTGCAACATGATTTCTTATTGATAATTATTATGTTTTTGATCATTATTTCACTTTATAGTACAATTCTTATGCCTTTTCTCTCTTATTTTGCAAGATTCACATGAAGAGGGAGAATGCCGGCCGCTGGAATTCTGGACCTGAAAGGGGTGAAACAGAGATAGCTATTCTGCACAACTCCAAATGACCTGAAAATTTACGGAGAATTATTTTGGAATATATAAAAAAACACTGGCGAAAGAATCAATAGGAGGGGACCCACCAGGCAGCCACAAGCCTGGGGGGCGCGCCCTACCCCCCTGGGCACGCCCCCAAGCTTGTGGGGCCCCTGGTAGGCCTCCGGTCCCCTCCTTCCGCTATATGAAGCCATTTACCCTAGAAAAAAAAATCAGAAGAAGACTTTCAGGACGAAGCGCCGCCGTCTCGAGGCGGAACCTGGGCAGGAGCTATTTTGCTCTCCGGCAGAGCGATTCCGCCAGGGATACTTCCCTCCGGGAGGGGGAAATCGAAGCCATCGACATCACCAACGATCCTCTCATCGTGGGAGGACCAATCTTCATCAACATCTTCACCAGCACCATCTCATCTCAAACCCTAGTTCATCTCTTGTATTCAATCTCCGTCTCAAAACCTCAGATTGGTACCTGTGGGTTGCTAGTAGTGTTGATTACATCTTGTAGTTGATGCTAGTTGGTTTATTTGGTGGAAGATTATATGTTCAGATCCTTAATGCTATTTAATACCCCTCTGATCTTGAACATGAATGTGATTTGTGAGTAGTTACTTTTGTTCTTGAGGACATGGGAGAAGTCTTGTCATAAGTAATCATGTGAATTTGGTATTCATTCGATATTTTGATGCTATGTATGTTGTGCTTCCTTTAGTGGTGTCATGTGAACATCGACTACATGACACTTCACCATCTTTGGGCCTAAGGGAAGGCATTGTGGAGTAGTAATTTGATGATGGGTTGCTAGAGTGACGGAAGCTTAAACCCTAGTTTATGCGCTATTCCGTAAGGGGCTGATTTGGATCCATATGTTTCATACTATGGTTAGAGTTATCTTAATTCTTCTTTCATAGTTGCGGATGCTTGTGAGAGGGGGTAATCATAAGTGGGAGGCTTGTTCAAGTAAGAACAACACCCAAGCACCGGTCCACCCACATATCAAATTATCAAAGTAGCGAACGCGAATCAAACAAGCATGATGAAAGTGACTAGATGAAATTCCCATGTGTCCTCGAGAATGCTTTGCTTATTATAAGAGTTCATTCTGGCTTGTCCTTTGATATAAAAAGGATTGGGCCACCTCGCTGCACTTTATTATACTTGTTACTTGTTACGAATTATCTTGCTACCAAAACTACCTGTTACAACTACTTTCAGTACTTGCAGAGAATACCTTGCTGAAAACCGCTAGTCATTTCCTTCTGCTCCTCGTTGGGTTCGACACTCTTACTTATCGAAAGGACTACGATTGATCCCCTATACTTGTGGGTCATCAAGACTCTTTTCTGGCGCCATTGCCGGGGAGTGAAGTGCCTTTGGTGAGTGGAATTTGGTAAGAAAACATTTATATTACGTGTTGAAATTTACTGTCACTTATCACTATGGAAAGTAATCCTTTGAGGGGCTTGTTCGGGGTATCTTCACCTCGACCGGAAGCATCGAGAGTTGCTCCTCAACCTATTGAACCTACTGAAAATATTTATTATGAAATTCCTTCGGGTATGGTAGAGAAACTGCTAGCTAATCCTTATGCAGGAGATGGAACGGTGCATCCTGATATGCACTTGATATATGTGAATGAAATTTGTGGATTGTTTAAGCTTGCAGGTCTATCCGGAGATGGAGTTAAGAAGAAAGTATTCCCTTTATCTTTGGAGGGAAAGGCATTGACATGGTATAGGCTATGTGATGATACTGAAACATGGGACTGGAACCGGTTGAAGCTGGAATTCCACCAGAAATTTTATCCTATGCATTTGGTTCATTGTGATCGGAATTATATATATAATTTTTAGCCTCGTGAAGGAGAAAGTATCGCTCAAGCTTGGGGGAGGCTTGATGTCTACTACGCAACTTTATTCTTGTAGACTCGTGTTGGGCCTCCAAGCGCAGAGTTTTGTAGGACAGTAGCAAATTTCCCTCAAGTGGATGACCTAAGGTTTATCAATCCGTGGGAGGCGTAGGATGAAGATGGTCTCTCTCAAACAACCCTGCAATCAAATACAAGAAATCTCTTGTGTCCCCAACACACCAAATACAATGGCAAAATGTATAGGTGCACTAGTTCGGCGAAGAGATGGTCATACAAGTGTAGTATGGATAGTAGAAATAGGTTTTTATAATCTGAAAATAAAAAAACAGCAAGGTAACAAGTAACAAAAGTGAGCACAAACGGTATTGCAATGCTTGAAAACAAGGCCTAGGGTTCATACTTTCGCTAGTGCAATCCCTCAACAATGCTAATATAATTGGATCATATAACCATCCCTCAACGTGCGATAAAGAATCACTCCCAAGTTCCTATTAGCGAAGAACATAAGATATAAATTGTTTGTAGGGTACAAAACCACCTCAAAGTTATCCTTTCCGATCAATCTATTGAGCTATTCCTATAAGTGTCACAAACAACCCTAGAGTTCGTACTAAAATAACACCATATGATACACATCAACCAACTCTAATGTCACCTAGATACTCCAATGTCACCACAAGTATCCGTAAGTTGATTATTTGATATGCATCAAACAACTTCATAATCATAATATTCAATCCACACAAAGATCTTCAAGGAGCACCCCAAAGTTTCTATCGGAGAAAAGATAATGAAAATGTGCATCAACCCCTATGCATAGATTACCCCAATGTCACCTCGGGAATCCGCGAGTTGAGTGCCAAAACATATATCAAGTGAATCAATATAATACCCCATTGTCACCACAGGTATTCATATGCAAGACATACATCAAGTGTTCTCAAATCTGAAATATTCAATCCGACAATAACGAAACCTCAAAGGGAAAAGATCCGATTCATCACAACAAGGATAGAGAGGGAAGAAACACCATATGATCCAACTATATTAACAAAGCTTGTGATACATCAAGATCATGCCAAATCAAGAACACGAGAGAGAGAGATCAAACACATAGCTACTGGTACAAACCCTCAGCCCCGAGGGTGAACTACTCCCTCCTCGTCATGGAGACCACCGGGATGATGAAGATGGCCTCCGGTGATGATTTCCCCCTCCGGCAGGGTGCCAGAAAAGGGCTCCAGATGGGATCTCCTTGGTACAGAGGCTTGCGGCGGCATAAAAACTCATCTAGGTTAACTTTCGGGGGTTTCTAAATATATAGGATTTTTCAGCGTTGGAATTACACGAAGAAGGGCCACAGGGGGGCCCACGAGGCACCAGGGCGCGCCTGGGGGGGTGGCGCGCCCTGGTGGCTTGTGGGGCCCCTGTGGGTCTTCTGCTGCTCCCCCGAAGCTTCCTGGGTCTGTTTCCTTCCAGAAAAAATCGTCAAAAAGTTTCGCTACATTTGGACTTCATTTGATATGGGTTTTCTGGAAAACCAAAAACAAGCAGAAAACAGCAACTGGCCCTGGGTACTAGGTCAATATGTTAGTCCATAAAAATCATATAAAAGCCAAATAAAAGTGCACCAAAATCATACAAAACTATAATAAACATGACATGAATACTTCATAAATTATAGATACGTTGGAGACGTATCAGCATCCCCAAGCTTAATTCCTGCTCATCCTCGAGTAGGTAAATGATAAAAGAAATAATTTATGAAGTGTGAATGCTAGCATAGTGCATAAGTTTGATCAATGATAATTTCAATCACTTGTCCTAGCATCATAACAGCAACTCTTTCTCATAAAACTCATCATGATAAAGTAGCAATCAATTCACATGTTATGGTTCAAACAATGCAATCTCTTGAAACTTAACACCTATGTTCTTAGTCACCAAACAATTGCAATTCAACTTAATTTCAACAAAGTCTAAGTAAGAGCTCCACATACTCAATTATCATATAGTCTTCTATGATTGCTAGTACTCAAAGCATATTTTTAGAACAAATGGCATCCATCGAACACAGAGAAAGATAGGGGCTTAGTGTTTCGCCTCCCAACTTATTTATCATAGAGATAATTGTCAACAATAATAATTCATAATCAAATATATTTGACTGGCCTTATGTGCCTGGATCTTTCCCCACCACATGATGCTTGCCAACTAGAGAATAATTAAGGTTGAAATGAGAATGAATACTTATTGACTCTTGCATAAAGGTAAATACATAAAAGTAAATACATAAAAGTAAAATATAGGCCCTTCGCAGAGGGAAGCAGAGGTTGTCATGCGCTTTTTATTTTTGGATGCACAAGCCCTTAATGCAAAAGAACGTCACATTATATTGCCCCTTGTGATAGCAACCTTTATTATGCAGTCCATCGCTTTTATTTCTTTACCATCACAAGTTCGTACAACGCTTATTTTCCCTTGCAATAAAAGATCATACATATTTTAGGAGCAATTTTTATTGCTTTTTGCACCGTTGACAACTTACTTGAAGGATCTTATTCAATCCATAGGTAGGTATGGTGGACACTCATGGCAAGAAACTGAGTTTAAGGGTTTTTGGATGCACAAGTAGTATCTCTACTTAGTACGAATTTTTGGCTAGCAAAAGATCCTAAGCAAGCACCACATGTTGGAGGATCCATAACAATATAACTTCTATGCAAATATACCCAAACATAACTCATTATGTTGTCTTCCTTGTCCAACTTCAACTAATTTGATCAAGTTTGAAAATAATTAATGGGTATTCACAATCATAAAAGATGTCCAAGATAATATATTTATATGTGAAAGTTCTCTTCCTTATACTAATCATTCATGAATTGCTTGTATGACCAATATTGTGATTGTCAAGCTTCAATAGATTTCACTTTCTAACCCAAATGTGAAACTACTACTAGACATGATACAAGCATATGAAACACATATAATTTCAAATTATGATATTCAATTCTTTCACAATTTACTCATAGGATATAAGTGAAGCACAAGAGTAAATGACAAACTACTCCGAAAAGATATAAGTGAAGATCAAATGAGTAGTTAAGTAAATAGGTAGCTATGTGAGGACTCTCTCTCATTTAAAAATTTCAGATCTTATTATTTTATTCAAACAGCAAGAAAAACAAAATAAAATAACATTCCAAGAATAGCACATATCATGTGAAGAAGCAAAAACTTAGGCTCAACCAAAACTGACCGATAATTGTTGATGAAGAAAGGTGGGATGCCTACCGGGGCATCCCCAAGCTTAGTTGCTTGAGACTTCTTGGAATGTTATCTTGGGATGCCTTGGGCATCCCCAAGCCTGAGCTTTTGTGTCTCCTTAATTCCTCTCATATCACGGTTTCCCTAAATCTTAAAACTTCATCCACACAAAACTCAACAAGAACTCGTGAGATAAGTTAGTATAAATCAACTCAAAACCTTAACATTCTCTACTGTAGCAAATCACTAAAATTATAATTAAACATTGCATACTAAATGCCTCTGCATATTTAATACTCCTATCCATAAATAGAAACATTAAACTAGCAACATATGCAAACAATGCAACTATAACCGAAATCTGCCAAAACAGAACAGTCTGTAAAGGGTGAATAAGACTGCATACTTACGTAAATCCAAAAATTCTGAAAAATTACCACGTGACATAGAACTCATGCATGCTTACTGTGTAAAAATTTCAGATTTTTATCATGGTCTGACTATTCAGGAATATTCTGGACATAACAGAAAACTTTCTGTTTTCAAACAGCAACACATGAACTTGCAAACTGAGCATGGTAATGGCTATAATTGGCATTTTATTGAACTAAAAGATACAAAACATGATTATTGATAACAGCAAGCAAATATCAACAAAATAAAATGACGCTCCACGCAAAACTCATATTATGTGACGAATAAAAATATAGCTCCAAGTGAGGTTACCGATAATGTTGAAGACGAAAGAGGGGATGCCTTCCGGGGCATCCCCAAGCTTAGTTGCTTGGGTATTCCTTTAATATTACCTTGGGGTGCCTTGGGCATCCCCAAGCTTAGGGTCTTGCCACTCCTTATTCTCCTCATATCGATATCTCACCCAAAACTTGAAAACTTCAATCACACAAAACTTAACGGAACTTGTGAGATATGTTTGTAAGAAAAAAATAAATTATCCACTTTGGTACTGTCAATACAAGATTCATAATTGTTCTCACATAATTCCTACTGTAGTATATAATTTCAATAATTTATATTGCTCAATATAAGCTATGGAAACACTAAAACAAGCAAACTATGCACCGAAAACAGAATCTGTCAAAAACAGAACATCATGTAGTGAGCGATTTAAAAACCGTACTTATGTACCTCCAAAAATTCTGAAAAATTAGGACAACGTAAAAAATTCGTAAACAAATACTGTGTAAAAATTTAAGAATTTTCTCACACTCCAGTACAGAATAGAAATTCTAGCACTGGACGCAAAAGTTTCTGTTTTTGCACAGAATCAAATCAACAAGCATCCACACTATCCCAAAGGCTTTACTTGGCACATTATTGAAAGAAAACATATAAAACATGATTACTACAGTAGCTTAATCATGTGAACACACAAAAACAGTAGGTATAAATATTGGTTTGTCTCCCAACAAGCGCTTTTCTTTAATGCCTTTTTAGCAAGGCATGATGATTTCCATGATGTGCTCACATAAAAGTAAAGAATGGAAACACAAAGAGAGCATCATGAAGCATATGACTAGCACATTTAAGCCTAACCCACTTCCTATGCATAGGGATTTTGTGAGCAAACAATTTATGGGAGCAAGAATCCACTAGCATAGGAAGGCAAAACAAGCATAACTTCAAAACTTTCAACAAATAGAGAGGAAACTTGATATTATTGCAACACCTACAAGCATATGATCCTCTCTCATAATAATTTTCAGTAGCATCATGAATGAATTCAACAATATAGCTATCACATAAAGCATTCTTTTCATGATCCACAAGCATAGAAATTTTACTACTCTCCACATAAGCAATTTTCTTCTCATTCATAATAGTGGGAGCAAACTCAACAAAATAGCTATCATGAGATACATGATTGGCACAATCCAATTAAAAATTTAAATCATGATGACAAGTTTCATATTTATCATTATTCGTTATAGCATACATGTCATCACAATAGATAGGAGGCATGCAATCATCATAATAAATTTTCTCATCAAAACTTGGGGGACTAAAAATATCATCTTCATCAAACATAGCATCCCCAAGCTTGTGGCTTTGCATATCATTAGCATCATGGATACTCATAGAATTCATACTAACAACATTGCAATCATGCTCATCATTCAAAGATTTTATACCAAACATTTTATTGAATTCTTCTTCTATCAATTGAGCACAATTTTCCGCTCCATCATTTTCAAGAAAGACATTATAAAGACGAATAATATGAGGCAACCTCAATTCCTTTTTTTTGTAGTTTTCTTTTATAAACCAAACTAGTGATAAAACAAGAAACTAAAATATTCAATTGGAAGATCTAAAGATATACCTTCAAGCACTCACCTCCCCGGCAACGGCGCCAGAAAAGAGCTTGATGTCTACTACGCAACTTTATTCTTGTAGACTCGTGTTGGGCCTCCAAGCGCAGAGTTTTGTAGGACAGTAGCAAATTTCCCTCAAGTGGATGACCTAAGGTTTATCAATCTGTGGGAGGCATAGGATGAAGATGGTCTCTCTCAAACAACCCTGCAATCAAATACAAGAAATCTCTTGTGTCCCCAACACACCCAATACAATGGCAAATTGTATAGGTGCACTAGTTCGGCGAAGAGATGGTGATACAAGTGTAGTATGGATAGTAGAAATAGGTTTTTATAATCTGAAAATAAAAAAACAGCAAGGTGGCAAGTAAAAAAAGTGAGCACAAATGGTATTGCAATGCTTGAAAGCAAGGCCTAGGGTTCATACTTTGGCTAGTGCAATCCCTCAACAATGCTAATATAATTGGATCATATAACCATCCCTCAACGTGCGATAAAGAATCACTCCCAAGTTCCTATTAGCGAAGAACATAAGATAGAAATTGTTTGTAGGGTACGAAACCACCTCAAAGTTATCCTTTCCGATCAATCTATTGAGCTATTCCTATAAATGTCACAAACAGCCCTAGAGTTCGTACTAAAATAACACCATATGATACACATCAACCAACTCTAATGTCACCTAGATACTCCAATGTCCCCACAAGTATCCGTGAGTTGATTATTCGACATGCATCAAACAACTTCATAATCATAATATTCAATCCACACAAAGATCTTCAAGGAGCACCCCAAAGTTTCTATCGGAGAAAAGATAATGAAAACGTGCATCAACCCCTATGCATAGATTGCCCCAATGTCACCTCGGGAATCCGTGAGTTGAGTGCCAAAACATATATCAAGTTAATCAATATAATACCCCATTGTCACCACGGGTATTCATATGCAAGACATACATCAAGTGTTCTCAAATCTGAAATATTCAATCCGACAATAACGAAACCTCAAAGGAAAAAGATTCGATTCATCACAACAAGGATAGAGAGGGAAGAAACACCATATGATCCAACTATATTAACAAAACTCGTGATACATCAAGATCGGGCCAAATCAAGAACACGAGGGAGAGAGATCAAACGCATAGCTACAGGTACAAACCCTGAGCCTCGAGGGTGAACTACTCCCTCCTCGTCATGGATACCACCGGGATGATGAAGATGGCCTCCGGTGATGATTTCCCCCTCCGGCAGGGTGCCGGAAAAGGGCTCCAGATGGGATCTCCTTGGTACAGAGGCTTGCGGCGGTGTAAAAACTCATCTAGGTTAACTTTCGGGGGTTTCTGAATATATAGGATTTTTCAGCATTGGAATCACGCGAAGAAGGGCCACAGGGGGGCCCACGAGGCACCAGGGCGCGCCTGGGGGGTGGCGCTCCTTGGTGGCTTGTGGGGCCCCTGTGGGTCTTCTGCTGCTCCCCCGAAGCTTCCTAGGTCTGTTTCCTTCCAGAAAAAATCGTCAAAAAGTTTCGCTGCATTTGGACTTCATTTGATATGGATTTTCTGGAAAACCAAAAGCAAGCAGAAAACAGCAACTGGCACTGGGCACTAGGTCAATATGTTAGTCCATAAAAATCATATAAAAGCCATATAAAAGTGCACCAAAATCATACAAAACTATAATAAACATGGCATGAATACTTCATAAATTATAGATACTTTGGAGACGTATCAAGGCTTAAGTATATGTTGCACACATGCCCCAATCATGAGCTCTCAAGAGAAATAATTCTTCAAAACTTTAATGCTCGGCTTTCTCATAATGATCAATCCATGCTCGATACTTCTTCTGCTGGTTCCTTTATGAAGGGAACTATTGAATTCAGATGGGATCTTCTGGAAAGAATTAAACGTAACTCTGAAGATTGGGAAATCGACAAAGGTAATGAGTCAGGTATAAATCTTGAGTTTGATTGTGTTAAATTTCTTATGGAAACAGATGCTTTTCATAAGTTTAGTACTAAATATGGACTTGACTCTGAGATAGTAGCTACCTTTTGTGAATCTTTTGCTGCTCATGTTGATCTCCCTAAGGAGAAATGGTTTAGGTTTCACCCACCTATTGAATTGAATAAAGAACCTGTTAGTGATAAAGAAGAAACAATTGTTTACCATGTTGATCCAGTTGTGCCTACTGCTTATATTGAGAAACATCCTTTCCCTGTTAGGATTAAGGAACATGCTAAAGCTTCAACTGTGGTTAATAAGAGTAATATTAGAGCACCTAGACCTTCTGAACAAATTAAAGTTGAACCTAATGTTGCAATGCTTAAAGATCTTTTGGTTGATAATATTGATGGACATGTCATATATTTCTGTGATGAAGCAACTAGAATTGCTAAGCCAAACACTAAAGATAAAAACAAACCTGTAATTGGCATGCCTTTTATTTCTGTTAAAATTGGAGATCATTGCTATCATGGTTTATGTGATATTGGTGCTAGTGTGAGTGCTATTATGTTTACTCTCTATCAAGAAGTAATGAATGATATTGCACCTATTGAGATTGAAGATATTGATGTTACTATTAAGCTTGCAAATAGAGATACTATTTCACCACTTGGGATTGTTAGAGATGTTGAAGTCTTGTGTGGTAAGATCAAATATCCTACGGATTTTCTTGTTCTTGGATCACCATAAGATGAATTTTGTCCCATTATATTTGGTAGACCTTTCTTGAATACAGTTAATGCCAAGATTGATTGCAATAAAGAAACTGTTAGTATTAATTTTGGTGAGGTGTCTCATGAGTTTAATTTCTCTAAGTTTCGTAGACAACCTCATGATAAAGAATTACCTAATAAGGATGAAATTATTGGTCTTGCTTCTATTGTTGTGCCTCCTACTGATCCTTTAGAACAATATTTGCTAGACCATGAGAATGATATGCATATGAATGAAAGAAATGAAATAGATGAGCTGTTCTTTAAACAAGCACCTATCCTTAAACATAATTTGCCTGTTGAAACCTTGGGAGATCCACCTCCACCCAAGGGTGATCCTGTGTTTGAATTAAAGCAATTAACTGATATACTTAAATATGCTTATCTTGACGAAAAGAAGATATATCCTGTTATTATTAGTGCTAACCTTAAGAGCATGAAGAAAAGAGATTACTTAAAACTCTGAAGAAGCGCCGGGCTACTATTGGATATACTCTCGATGATTTTAAGGGCATTAGTCCCACTTTGTGTCAGCATAAAATTCATATGGAGCCAGACGCTAAACCCGTTGTTGATCATCAAAGAAGGCTGAATTCTAGAATGAAAGATGTGGTAAGAACTAAAATATTAAAGCTTCTGGAGGCAGGTATAATTTATCCCATAGCTGATAGTAGATGGGTAAGTCATGTTCATTGTTTTCCTAAGAAAGGAGGTATTACCGTTGTTCCTAATGATAAAAATGAATTTATTCCACAAAGAATTGTCACTGGTTATAGGATGGTAATTGATTTTAGGAAATTAAATAAAGCTACTAGGAAAGATCATTATCCCTTGCCTTTTATTGATCAAATGTTAGAAAGATTATCTATGCAAACACACTTTTGCTTCCTAGATGGTTATTCTGGTTTCTCTCAAATACTTGTTTCACCTGAAGGTCAAGAGAAAACCACCTTTACTTGTCCTTTTGGAACTTATGCTTATCGTCGTATGCCTTTTGGTTTATGTAATGCACCTGCTACCTTTCAAAGATGTATGACTGCTATATTCTTTGACTTTTGTGAAAAGATTGTTGACGTTTTCATGGATGATTTCTCCGTTTACGGAACTTCTTTTGATGATTGCTTGAGCAACCTTGATCGAGTTTTGCAGAGATGTGAAGAAACTAATCTTGTCTTGAATTGGGAGAAGTGCCACTTTATGGTAAATGAAGGTATAGTCCTTGGGCATAAAATTTCTGAAAGAGGTGTTGAAGTTGATAAAGCTAAAGTTGATGCTATTGAGAAAATGCCATGTCCTAAAGATATCAAAGGTATAACAAGTTTCCTTGGTCATGCTGGTTTCTATAGAAGGTTTATAAAAGACTTCTCTAAAATTTCTAGGCCTCTTACTAATCTCTTGCAAAAAAGATGTTCCCTTTGTTTTTGATGACGATTGCGTAGAAGCCTTTGAAATACTTAAGAAAGTCTTAATTTCTGCACCTATTGTTCAACCACCTGACTGGAACCTACCCTTTGAAATTATGTGTGATGCTGGTGATTATGCTGTAGGTGCTGTTCTAGGACAAAGAGTTGATAAGAAATTAAATGTTATCCATTATGCTAGTAAAACTCTAGACAGTGCTCAAAGAAATTGTGCTACTACTGAGAAATAATTTTTAGCAGTTGTGTTTGCGTGTGATAAATTCAGATCTTACATTGTTGATTCCAAAGTTGCTATTCATACCAATCATGCTGCTATTAAATATCTTATGGAAAAGAAAGATGCTAAACCTAGACTTATTAGGTGGGTTCTTTTGCTACAAGAATTTGATTTGCATATTGTTGATAGAAAGGGAGCTGAGAATCCCGTAGCTGATAATTTGTCTAGAATGGAAAATGTTCTTGATGACCCACTTCCTATTAATGATGATTTCCCTGATGAACAATTAGCTGTCATAAATGCTTCTCGTAACACAGCTTGGTATGTAGACTATGCTAATTACAACAACAACAACAACAACAACAACAACAACAACAACAACAACAACAAAGCCTTTAGTCCCAAACAAGTTGGGGTAGGCTAGAGGTGAAACCCATAAGATCTCGCGACCAACTCATGGTTCTGGCACATGGATAGCAAGCTTCCACGCACCCCTGTCCATGGCTAGTTCTTTGGTGATGCTCCAATCCTTCAGGTCTCTCTTTACGGACTCTTCCCTGAATACATTGTTGCTAAATATATACCACCTAGTTTCACATACCAACAAAACAAAAAGTTCTTCTTTGATTTAAGACATTACTTTTGGGATGACCCACACTTATATAAAGAAGGAGTAGATGGTATTATTAGACGTTGTGTACCTGAGCATGAACAGGAACAAATCCTACGAAAGTGTCACTCCGAGGCATATGGAGGACACCATGCGGGAGACAGAACTGCACACAAGGTATTACAATCTGGTTTTTATTGGCCTACTCTTTTCAAAGATGCATGTAAGTTTGTCCTTTCTTCTGATGAATGTGAAAGAATTGGTAATGTTGGTAGACGTCAGGAAATGCCTATGAATTATTCACTTGTTATTGAACCATTTGATGTTTGGGGTTTTGATTATATGGGACCTTTTCCTAAATCCTATGGGTATGTCTCCATATAAAATGGTTTATGGAAAAGCATGTCATTTACATCTTGAGTTAGAACATAAAGCATATTGGGCAATTAAAGAACTCAACTATGATTTTAAACTTGCCGGTGAAAAGAGGTTATTTGATATTAGTTCTTTAGATGAATGGAGAACACAAGCTTATGAAAATGCCAAGTTGTTTAAAGAAAAAGTTAAAAGATGGCATGATAAGAGAATTCAAAAATGGGAATTCAAAGTAGGTGATCATGTTCTATTATACAATTCTCGTTTAAGATTTTTTGCAGGAAAACTTCTCTCTAAATGGGAAGGGCCATACATCATCGAAGAAGTTTATCGCTCCGGAGCCATCAAAATAAACAACTCCGAAGGCAATAATCCGAGAGTGGTTAATGGGCAAAGAATTAAACATTATATCTCAGGTATGCCCATTAATGTTGAAACTAATATTATTCAAACAATGACACCGGAAGAGCACATAGAAGAAATCTTTCAGAACGCTCCAGAAGCCTGAAAAGGAGCAGGTATGTGGTACGGTAAGTAAACTGACTCCAAAACTTCCATAAAAGTACTTTCCGTCCGTTTTGGAATATATAAAAAATTAGGAAAATAATAAACAGTCTGAAAAGTGCATGAGGAGGCGACAAGCCTGGGGGGCGCGCCCTACCCCCCAGGGCGTTCCTACCAGGCTTGTGGCTCCCTCGTGGACTTTCCCGACTCCGTTTTTCTTTCATATTACTTGTTATGCACGGGAAAAATTCATTATATATACTCACGGGTGTTTTGACCACCGCATCGCAAGTTTCTCCTCTGTTCTTGTTTCGGGCTATTTTTCTGACAGATTTAGATCGCCATGGCTCCCCGAAGAATCCGCACCAAGCACCGGATTGTTCAACCTTCACCTAGCAAACGTCCTTTCAGCGAAGTATATTATGAGTGGTCGTCCGGAGAGGAGGATACTGCTATGGAGGAGGAACCGGGAAAGGTCGTGGAGGACCGGATTCAAGGAGAAGAAGATCAAGCCATGCACAGGAAGGAAACTACAGAAATGGGAGATATATTGCAAACTCTTCAACATAACCTTTCTTTATCTGAAATTAATGCATTAAGGGCTGTTGAAGCAATCTGTGCTCAGAATACATCACTTACTCGTGAGGTTATTGTGTTAGAGGAGCAGAATCGTGCTCTTCGGAGGATTAATGGAAATTTGGAGTACTTACTGAAGTTAAAGGACAAGCCCACCACTTCATCACCACCATCACCGAAGAAGGAGACTTGAGCACATGGGTATGGGCACCACCCTTGGCTTGTGCCAATCTTGGGGGAGGTGCCCCGGTATCGTATCATCATCACTTTTTATCATCATTATCTATCTTAGTTCAATCCTTAGTTATTTCGTGATTTAGAAGAATAAAGTTTTAGTATGATTTAGTTTCGAGTGCTTGCTTTGTGATCTATCTATCTATGTAATCGTGTGTGAAATTATATAATAAAGAGTAGTTTGAGTTGAGTGTTTTGCTTTTGATGATCCAATCTTAGAAATAAAAAAGAGAAAGAGAAAAATTATATCATATGCTAATTCCATGGGGAGTGATGACTTCACATAAAAGAAGTATAATTGATAAAATTTGTTGGAAGTTGACAAACATAACATTGGTCATTGTTGCAATTCATGAAAAAGTAATAAAGGAAGAGAGGTCTCACATATAAATACACTATCTTGGACATCTTTTATGATTGTGAGCCCCCATTAAATATTCTATGTCAATTAGTCAACATTGGACAAGGAAGACAACGTAATGAGTTATGTTTGCTTATATTCACATAGAAGTTATATTGTTTTGGATCCTCTAACATGTGGTGTTTGCCCCCTATCTTTTGCTAGTCAAAATTCCGCACTAAGTAGAGATACTACTTGTGAATCTAAAAACCCCTAAACCCAGTTTCATGCCATGAGAGTCCACTATATCTACCTATGAATTGAATAAGATCCTTCAAGTAAATTGTCATCGATGCAAAGCAATAAAAATTGCACTTAAACATGTAAGAACTTTTATTGTAAGGGAAAATAAGCTTTGTACAATCTTGTGATGGTGGAGTAATAAAAGCGACAGACTGCATAATAAAGGTCGCTATCACAAGGGGCAATATAAAGTGACGTTCCTTTACATTAAGAGCTTGCACATCCAAAAACAAAAGCGCATGACAACCTCTGCTTCCCTCTGCGAAGGGCCTATCTTTTACTTTATGTATTTACTTTCATGCAAGAGTCAATAGTATTCTCCCGTATTCCATTTTTATTTTCTCTCTTGGCAAGCATCATGTGGTGGGGATTGATCCAGGCATATATATCCAGTTGGATGTAGGTGATCATGAGTTATTATTGTTGGCATTACCCTTGAGGTAAATACGTTGGGAGGCGAAATTATAAGCCCCGATCTTTCTATGTGTCCGACTGAAACTTTTGCTCCATAAGTATGCCGTGAGTGTCATCAATCATAGAAGACTAAATGATAGTTGAGTATGTGAACTTTCTTAACAAAGCTCTTACATAGACTCTTTCTGATAATATGATGAATTGCAATTGCTTCAGTGACTAAGATCACAGTTTGTTAGTTTTCAATTTGGTTTATGGTTCATACTTTAACTTGTGGATGATTGTCACTTTTTCATGAGAAGTTTTATGATGATATATTGGTGTTATAATAAAGATCATGATGCTCCATGTCCGTATTTTATTTTTATCGACGCCTCTCTCTCTAAACATGTGGTCATGATTATCGATTTCGGTTTTCGCTTGAGGACAAGCGAGGTCTAAGCTTGGGGGAGTTGATACGTCCAATTTGCATCATGATTTCTTATTGATAATTATTATGTTTTTGATCATTATTTCACTTTATGGTACAATTCTTATGCCTTTTCTCTCTTATTTTGCAAGATTCAAATGAAGAGGGAGAATGCCGGCAACTGGAATTCTGGACCTGAAAGGGGTGAAACAGAGATAGCTATTCTGCACAACTCCAAATGACCTGAAAATTTACGGAGAATTATTTTGGAATATATCAAAAATACTAGCAAAAGAATCAATAGGAGGGGACCCACCAGGAAGCCACAAGCCTAGGAGGCGCGCCTGTGACGCCCTTGCTCGACCGTGCACTAATCATACACGCAAACGTGCACACTCGAGATCAGAGACTCACGGGAAGATATCACAACACCACTCTAAACTCAAATTTAAACATAAATCTCCATATTACAAACTAGGGGTCACGAGGACCCAAATACATAAGTCATACACACTAATAATATCTAGGTACAGACATAGTTAGTCAAGTCTGCCTTAAGAAGGCTAGCACAAACAACGACACTAGATCGAAAAGGCGAAGGCCTCCTGCCTAGGTCCTCCGAACTACTCCTGGTCGGCGGGCTCCACGTAGTAGTAGTGGCCTCCGGGGATCTCCTGCTCCTGGGCTCCGTCGTCTGAACGCAGCAACTGGGTATGGGGAAAAGAGATAGCAAAGCAACCGTGAGTACTCATCCAAAGTACTCGCAAGACTGACATCAGAACTATGCTAAGTATGCATCGGTATCAAAGGAATGGGGCTATATCTTTGGACTAAACTGCAAAAATGCTGGAACAGAGGGGGAGAAGCCTAGCCTACCGAAGACTAGCATCTTGAAGCAATCTTGCAGCATCAGAAGAGAGTAGAACAAGATAATATATATCAATCATATTTTAGTAAAGCCCTGGGATCCTTCCTCGACTACCCTGCGAGAAAGTGATCCCGAGAGTAGTAGTATCAGTATCCATTTGTAGTTGTAGCAGATCAGGATACAACTCTGAGCGTCATGTTACCGTGGACACGGCTATTCGAATAGATAACTTCCCTGCAGGGGTCCATTACTGTTACCCAACACGCTCGATCACATCTGGCTGGACACACTTGCTGGGTAATGTCCGGCCTCGGGTAATCGACACGACGCAGTCCTACCTAGGCTCAGCAGAGAGGTCAGCACGCCGGTCTAAATCCTAAGTGCAAAGGGGTCTTGGGCCATCACCCTTTGCACTCCTGCACGTTGCGAGACTGGTCGGAGCCCAGGCGCGACACTGTATACACAAGTGACGTAACCAACCCACCCCAGCAATCAGCCCGCATCTCTGAGCTGTGACGTCTGAAGAGCTTTCGGCTGATACATACGACGTAGAGGGTCCCATAACCATTATCCCACGTGGTGGTAGTGCGTATAAGGCCAGCGGCCTACTCAGATCAAATACTCAAATCCGTTAGGCATATTTAGCAGCTCGCAGAGACGAATAGGATTCCTGTCGCTCCGACTTGGTAACACACGGCTCGCGGGTGCTCATGGAGCCGACCCGTCTTTATCAAATGACAGTAGTAAAGTCAAAGTACCCGTGTGTCCAAAGTATCGAGAAGGAATCCGTGGAATCACCCTTGATGGATTCCCATTCGAAGTATCGGTCAAGGTGAACCCGGAGGAATCACCCTTGATGGATTCACACAAGAGGAGTTGCATGATGGAACCTTTATCAGAGGTGATGAAAGAGGAATCACCCTCGGTAACCCACAACCGGATAGCTATTCTATAGAGGCATCATCGGAAGTGAGATAAGAGGTATCACCCTCGGCACTCGGTGGTAGCTCTGCAGAGCCAAACAACTTAGGGGGAATGTGCGGTGAAGTGTTGGTCTCTGACCGTTGATCATACTAATCGAGTCACTGGTGGAAAAGCGTCGCAACAAGGACAAGGGTGTGGGGCCATTGATGTATCACTAACTAGCCTATACTAAGCATATAGGATAACAGGTAAAGTATCAACAACAGGTTACAAAACCAGGCTATGCATCAGAATAGGAACTATCAGAACAGTAACATGGGCAATTCTAATGCAAGAATAAGAGGGAAAGAATAGGCGATATCTGGATGATCAAGGGGGTTTACTTTCCTGGAAGCTCTGCTGAGAGGGGCTGGTCGTCTGAAGGCTGCTCGTCTGGAGCGTAGTTGTACTCAGCTGCGTCGGCGGCGGTCTCGGCGTCTATCGGGAGAGAAGGAGCGGAAAGAAACAATAAATTCATGGAAACAATGCAACAGTGATGCATGACATGCCTAAATGATATGCAGAGGTGATATAATGTCTCTCTAATTGTATTAGATAATTTAGGAATTTATTTGAAATTATTTTACTAAGGTCATGCACTATTCATTTATCGAAAACAGGCAAAAAGTTTCATGTTCATCTAGATCGGAGTGATGGTCAAGCATTTTGACCACATATTCGGATTCTTCATATTTTTCTGATCATTTTTCATATATAAATTATTTTCATCCGAGTTACGGTTTAATTTATATGATTTTTCAAAGTTTTAATCATTTTCTGGAATTTCTGAAATTATTTAATTCAAATTATCCAAAACAGTAACCAGTGACGTCAGCATGACATCAGGGTGACATCAGCGGTCAAACCCGGCTGACCAGAGTCAAACCTGACAAGTGGGTCCCACTGGTCAGTGACACATTAGCTAATTACAGATTAACTAAACTAATTAATGATTAATTAGAGGGTGGGTCCTACTGTGAGTGACTAATTAACTAAATGATTTAATTAACAGATTAATTAATGGTTTATTTAATTTTAAAAACGTTTTAATTACGCGGGTCTTGCATGTTAGTGAGACTGGGCTACCCAGTTAGCACCGTTGACTGGTCAACCCAGTCAACGGGGCCAGTGGGGCCTAGTGTCAGTGGCTCAAGGTGGGGCCCAGCCATGCCACGTCGGCGACACGTCGACGCCGGCCGGACTCAGGTTTCGCCGTCCGGCGACCAAATCGACGGCGGTTGGTCGCGTTCGAGAGCTGGCGTCGGCGCGCGTCGCGTGGAGCCACTGGTTGGTCTCGGGGAGGCCCTATACGACGACGGCGAGCACCGTAGCGGTCGCCGGAGTTCGGGCGTCGTCGGGTTCGGAGCTACGCGGCACGGCAACGGGTTTTGAGGACGCAGGCGGCATCGCTGTGAGGTCCTGAGCACGTCCATGCGCTCGGGCGGCCATGACGATGACTATAGCGACGGCGGCGAGCTATGCGGCGGAGCAAGACTCGGGCGGCGATGGCAGCGGCGGCTACGGGGACGGATCCGTGCGGGAAAGTGAGGGGAAAAATGCGGGGGCTCACTGTGAGCCTGTAGGTGAGCAAAGTGTGCGCGGTGAGGGCTCGACATCGCCGGAATCGTCGCCGGAGTTCGGCAGTGCCGAGGAAGAAGAAGAAGGCGTCAAGCTCGTCTCGGTGGCTCCCGGCTCGAACGAGAAGCAGGGGAGGACGTAGTGGTCTTCGGCGGAGCGGTTGGACTCGGAGAGACGGCGGGAGGAGCTCGGTGGCCGCGCTATGACACGGCCATGGCGACGGCGATTTTTGGGTGAGCTCGCCGCGGCGGATCTGGGGCGAGAGAGGAGTAGCTGCGAGGGCGAGAGGGCGCGGGCGAACCCTAGGGCATCGGGGACGGCCTTATCGGCGCCGGGGAGCCGCGGGATGGCCGGCGCGTGGCGATCGGCGGTTTGGGCGCGCGCGCCAGCCGACAGCTGCCGAAGGTGGGAGAAGACCCTGTTGGGCTGGGCCGCGGGGTACTGTTGACCTAAGGCCCAAACGCACAGTATATCGCTTCCATTTTTCTTTTTCTTTTCTGCATTTTTCCATTTCTTCTGTTTTGCAAAATGTTAGGCCCCAAATTGACTTTTGAAAAATATGTAATTGGTCAAAACAAATACTAGGCAATATCTAGTACTGCCATAAAAAGGTTTGGTGGTTAAATGATTTCATTTGAATTTTAATCAAATGAAAATGGATTAATTGGTGCTGTTTTGGTACTGATTCATGATGTTAGAGTCATCTAGGTATTTTAGGTGATGTTGTTTTCCTGAACATAATTAGTTATGGATTATTTGCTAGTTAATGAACATTTTTGTTTCCAAATTGGAATAACTTTTATTTTCACTTGCATTTGAATTTCAATTTGAATTGGAATTTTGAAATGAGATATGATGCAAATGATGATCAAGCACTGTTAAGCATGGTGACTTGGCATGAGGTGATCACTGTGCTTAATACATGGGGATGTCACAATTCTCCTCCTCTAAAAGAAATTCTCGTCCCGAGAATTCTGGAGGTAGAAGGGAAAGGGGTCAGGGCATTCCGGGAAGTTCTTCTGGAAGTATCCCCTAGAAGTCGCGATTGACTAGAACGTTTCAACTTGTCATATTTAATGCCAAGCATGTATGCAAAAGATTATGCTATGAATGAATACGATGTTCCCGAATTAAAACAAAACAGGAGGTGGTATTGAGTTAACAAGAGGAGTACCCTTCACGGTAGCAAGCTGATCTTGAGCTTCATTCAGATCAACATGGTAAGCTTGACCACGACCATAAGAAGGCCTGGCATTATTGTTGCGAGACTGATTGTTACCACGGTCAGCAGAGGGAAGTGCAAGCTGATTCTGATTCTGAGGGCATTCTCTGGAACGGTGACCTGGACGGCCACACTTGAAGCAGAGCCCATTATCGGGACGGGGAGCAGGAGCTCGAAGCAGTGGAGCCTGAGATCTCGGCTGCCCCGGTGGGGGAGGAGGTGCAGCTGGATGGTACATGCTGTGAGGAATCCAGATACGGCGCTTCTGCGATGACGAGCCCGAAGATGAGCCAACGTCATGGTGGCGCTTGATGGCATTCTTGTGTTCCTTCTGAGCGGTCTCAACCTGGATAGCCTTGTTCACGAGGGTGGCAAAGTCGGTGAAGTCATGAACAACAAGTTCAAGCTTGAGGTCTGGGTGGAGTCCATTACGGAATTTCTCCTGTCTATGAGCATTAGTGGCAATGTCTTCTTCGGCATAGCAAGATAATTCAAGGAATTCCCGCTGATAAGCTTCGACAATCTTATTGCCCTGCGTGAGGTTACGAAACTCTGTTTTCTTCCGGTCCATGATTCCCTGAGGAATGTAACGGGCATGAAAAGCAGTCTGAAACTCGATCCAGGTAACGACTGTCCCAGCAGGTAGTGAACGCCTGTGGGTGTCCCACCATTGAGTAGCAGGACCCTTCAAGAAGTAGGATGCGAAGGTGACAAGGTTGGCAGGGGCGACATTGGCAGATTCCATCTCGAAGGAGATGTCGCGAAGCCAGTCATCAGCATCCAGTGGCTGTTCAGAGTTGCGGAAAACAGTAGGGCTGAGACGCACAAATTCCTACAGAGTTATTGGAGCAGGTTGCTGATTCTAAGCATTCTGGTCCTGGTTTGGGAACTGAGCCATGATTCCAACCATGAACTGGCGGTCCAGCTCGAATTGCTGCATCATAGCTGCCATATAGTCTGGCGGTGGTGGATCGTTGGCACCACGGCCACGACCACGACCTGCGGGTCTAACCATCCTGCTAAAGATTTAACAGGGAGTGGTTTAGTAAAAACAACTGCAAGTGTTTAGAGACAAGCATGATGTAACTCGACAATGAAGAAGTAGTGCAATAGATTCATAACAGTAGTCAATAATGACATACAGATCCATACACAAAGTCGGTTACATGCGGACATCATAAGTTCGGAAATTCAAACAGCTAGACATACTAGGCGGCGCGCAGGCACGCGATAGGGAATACAATAATGGGACATAGCAAAGGCTACATCAACGTAGGGAATACCACTGAAACCAGGTAACTGCAGGTGCGGACGATGAGTGTCCATGGCAGGAAGGTCCTGCGCTCCATGAGCACTCTGATGCAGAACCCGATCTCGAACTGGAAGAAGAGGTCCACGTGCGGGTGTGTGACCTCCAACAGCAGGCAAATCAATACCTGTAGGCATCTGAGTCCTGCGCGGGTAAAGGATGTACTCTGGATGTATCCCTGGACGAACAGCTGGCAGCAACTGTGTCATAGCATTGTAGAGACGTGCTCGAGTGGCAAACAACTCGACGGCAAGAGCCCGGGCAGTGCGATCCAGAGCCTGAGTGCAGTGAATCAAAACCTGCGGGTCATATCGACGTCGCTCGTAAGGGGCACAGATAGCTGTGTAGTATCCGGTATCATCTCCAGCAGGGGCATACGGGATGTATCGGAACTCGGAGTCATCCAAGCGACTATGCTCTCCACGAAGATGTGCGACAGCAGAATGGGCAGTATCATGGACTGCCATATCAATCGTCCCGCCGATACCGTGAAAAGTGTGAAACTCAGTGACAGAGTCGTTCCGCACATCAAAGATACGAACATCGGCATGGTACTGCTCCTGGTTGAACTCGCGGTAATCCTCGTAAACCATGTACTCGGGGTACCAGCGGTAGCCCAATCTGGTCAGGAGGGTGATCAGGATAGCTGGAAAACCAGTCGCATCACGATCCTATGTCCGAAGTACAAGCTGCGTCGCAGGGCGCGGCGAAAACAAGCGATCCATCTGAAATAGAGGAAATTCAAGATTGTCAAATGACAGTGAGTGAATTCTTGCATCTTGCATTCAAGGAAATAATTTGCAAATAATCTAAGCTCTGGGTGGACGTGATCACGAGAACCTAGAGTCAGAGTTAGTAAATTTTTAACCCGAATAGAAGAGAGAGTAGAATCCCAGAGTAAGGAAGAGGAATAAAAGATCCTAATACCACCCATTGGCGACGTGGGCCCGTAAGCCACAGAGCCATGTTAGTAAAATATAATTTTTCAAAGACTAGACTCAACTTCGACCAAGGAATCGGAAGGGGGCTCCCTACAGGCAGTCGGCTCTGATACCAACTTGTGACGCCCCTGCTCGACCGTGCACTAATCAAACACGCAAACGTGCACGCTCGAGATCAGAGACTCACGGGAAGATATCACAACACCACTCTAAACTCAAATTTAAACATAAATCTCCATATTACAAACCAGGGGTCACGAGGACCCAAATACATAAGTCATACACACTAATAATATCTGGGTACAGACATAGTTAGTCAAGTCTGCCTTAAGAAGGCTAGCACAAACAACGACACTAGATCGAAAAGGCGAAGGCCTCCTGCCTAGGGCCTCCGAACTACTCCTGGTCGGCGGGCTCCACGTAGTAGTAGTGGCCTCCGGGGATCTCCTGCCCCTGGGCTCCGTCGTCTGATCGCAGCAACCGGGTATGGGGAAAAGAGATAGCAAAGCAACCGTGAGTACTCATCCAAAGTACTCGCAAGACTGACATCAGAACTATGCTAAGTATGCATCGGTATCAAAGGAATGGGGCTATATCTTTGGACTAAACTGCAGAAATACTGGAATAGAGGGGGAGAAGCCTAGCCTACCGAAGACTAGCATCTTGAAGCAATCTTGCAGCATCAGAAGAGAGTAGAACAAGATAATATATATCAATCATATTTTAGTAAAGCCCTGGGATCCTTCCTCGACTACCCTGCGAGAAAGTGATCCCGAGAGCAGTAGTATCAGTATCCATTTGTAGTTGTAGCAGATCAGGATACAACTCTGAGCGTCCTGTTACCGTGGACACGGCTATTCGAATAGATAACTTCCCTGCAGGGGTGCACTACTGTTACCCAACACGCTCGATCACATCTGGCCGAACACACTTATTGGGTAATGCCCGGCCTCGGGTAATCGACACGACGCAGTCCTACCTAGGCTCAGCAGAGAGGTCAGCACGCCGGTCTAAATCCTAAGTGCGAAGGGGTCTTGGGTCACACAAGTGACGTGACCAGCCCACCCCAGCAATCAGCCCGCATCTCTGAGTTGTGACGTCTGAAGAGCTTTCGGCTGATACATACGACGTAGAGGGTCCCATAACCATTATCCCACGTGGTGGTAGTGCGTATAAGGCCAGCGGCCTACTCAGATCAAATACCCAAATCTGTTAGTCGTATTTAGCAGCTCGCAGAGACGAACAGGATTCTTGTCGCTCCGACTTGGTAACACACGGCTCGCGGGTGCTCTTGGAGCCGACCCGTCTTTATCAAATGATAGTAGTAAAGTCAAAGTACCCGTGTGTCCAAAGTATCGAGAAGGAATCCAAGGAATCACCCTTGATGGATTCCCACTCGAAGTATCGGTCAAGGTGAACCCGGAGGAATCACCCTCGATGGATTCACACAAGAGGAGTTGCACGACGGAAGCTTTATCGGAGGTGATGAAAGAGGAATCACCCTCGGTAACCCACAACCGGATAGCTATTCTACAGAGGCATCATCGGAAGTGAGATAAGAGGTATCACGCTCGGCACTCGGTGGTAGCTCTGCAGAGTCGAACAACTTAGGGGGAATGTGCGGTGAAGTGTTGGTCTCTGACCGTCCATCATACTGATCGAGTCACTGGTGGAAAAGCGTGGCAACAAGGACAAGGGTGTGGGGCCATTGATGTATCACTAACCAGCCTATACTAAGCATATAGGATAATAGGTAAAGTATCAACAACAGGTTACAAAACCAGGCTATGCATCAGAATAGGAACTATCAGAACAGTAACAGGGGCAATTCTAATGCAATAATAAGAGGGAAAGAATAGGCGATATCTGGATGATCAAGGGGGTTTGCTTGCCTGGAAGCTCTGCTGAGAGGGGCTGGTCGTCTGAAGGCTGGTCATTTGGAGCGTAGTCGTACTCAGCTACGTCGGTGGCGGTCTCGGCGTCTATCGGGAGAGAAGGAGGGGAAAGAAACAATAAATTCAGGGCAACAATGCAACAACGATGCATGACATGCCTAAATGATATGCAGAGGTGATATAATGTCTCTCTAGTTGTATTAGATAATTTAGGAATTTATTTGAAATTATTTTACTAAGGTCATGCACTATTCATTTATCGAAAACAGGCAAAAAGTTCCATGTTCATCTAGATAGGAGTGATGGTCAAGCATTTTGACCACATATTCGGACTCTTCATATTTTTCTGATCATTTTTCATATATAAATTATTTTCATCCGAGTTACGGTTTAATTTATATGATTTTTCAAAGTTTTAATCATTTTCTGGAATTTCTCAAATTATTTAATTCGAATTATCCAAAACAGTAACCAGTGACGTCAGCATGACATCAGGGTGACGTCAGCGGTCAAACCCGGCTGACCAGAGTCAAACCTGACCAGTGGGTCCCGGTCAGTGACACATTAGCTAATTACAGATTAACTAAACTAATTAATGATTAATTAGAGGGTGGGTCCTACTGTCAGTGACAAATTAACTAAATGATTTAATTAACAGATTAATTAATGGTTTATTTAATTTTAAAAACGTTTTAATTACGCGGGTCCTGCATGTCAGTGAGACTGGGCTACCCAGTTAGCACCGTTGACTGGTCAACCCAGTCAACGGGGCCAGTGTGGCCCAGTGTCAGTGGCTCAAGGTGGGGCCCAGCCATGCCACGTCGGCGCCGGCCGGAGAACGCTCCGGCGAGCTCATTTTGCGGCGGTGCGCACGGGAGGAGCTCGAGTTTCGTCGTCCGGCGACCAAATCGACGGCGGTTGGTCGTGTTCGAGAGCTGGCGTCGGCGCTCGTCGCGTGGAGCCACTGGTTGGTCTCGGGGAGGCCCTATACGACGACGGCGAGCACCGTAGCGGTCGCCGGAGTTCGGGCATCGTTGGGTTCGGAGCTACGCGGCACGGCAGCGGGTTTTGAGGACGCAGACGGCATCGCTGTGTGGTCCTGAGCACGTCCATGCGCTCGGGCGGCCATGACGATGACTACAGCGACGGCGGCGAGCTATGCGGCGGAGCAAGACTCGGGCGGTGATGGCAGCGGCGGCTACGGGGACGGATCCATGCGGGAAAGCGAGGGGAAAAATGCGGGGGCTCACCGTGAGCCTGTAGGTGAGCAAAGTGTGCGCGGGGAGGGCTCGACGTCGCCGGAATCGTCGCCGGAGTACAGCGGTGCCGAGGAAGAAGAAGAAGGCTCCCGGCTCGAACGAGAAGCAGGGGAGGACGTAGTGGTCTTCGGTGGAGTGGTTGGACTCGGAGAGATGGCGGGAGGAGCTCGGTGGCCGCGCTATGACACGGCCATGGCGACGGCGATTTTCGGGTGAGCTCGCCACGGCGGATCTAGGGCGAGAGAGGTGCAGCTGCGAGGGAGAGAGGGCACGGGCGAACCCTAGGGCGTCGGGGACGGCCTTATCCGCGTCGGGGAGCCGCGGGATGGCCGGCGCGTGGCGATCGGTGGCTTGGGCGCGCGCGCCAGCCGACAGCTGCCGAAGGTGGGAGAAGACCCGGCTGGGCTGGGCCGCGGGGTACTGTTGACCTAAGGCCCAAACGCATAGTGTATCGCTTCCATTTTTCTTTTTCTTTTCTGCATTTTTCCATTTCTTCTGTTTTGCAAAATGTTAGGCCCCAAATTGACTTTGGAAAAATATGTAATTGGTCAAACCAAATACTAGGCAATATCTAGTACTACCATAGAAAGGTTTGGTGGTTAATTGATTTCATTTGAATTTTAATCAAATGAAAATGGATTAATTGGTGCTGTTTTGGTGCTGTTTAATGATGTTAGAGTCATCTAGGTATTTTAGGTGATGTTGTTTTCCTGAACATAATTAGTTATGGATTATTTGCTAGTTAATGAACATTTTTGTTTCCAAATTGGAACAACTTTTATTTTCACTTGCATTTGAATTGGAATTTTGCAATGAGATATGATGCAAATGATGATCAAGCACTGTTAAGCATGGTGACTTGGCATGATTAAGAGGTGATCACTGTGCTTAATACATGGGGATGTCATAGCTCCCTACCCCCTTGGGCACGCCCCCCAAGCTTGTGGGGCCCCTGGTAGGCCTCCGCCCCCCTCCTTCTGCTATATGAAGCCATTTGCCCTAGAAAAAATTAGAAGAAGACTTTCGGGATGAAGCGCTGCCGTCTCGAGGCGGAACTTGGGCAGGAGCTATTTTGCTCTCCGACGGAGCGATTCCGCCAGGGATACTTCCCTCCGGGAGGGGGAAATCGAAGCCATCGACATAACAAACGATCCTCCCATCGTGGGAGGACCAATCTTCGTCAACATCTTCACCAGCACCATCTCTTCTCAAACCCTAGTTCATCTCTTGTATTCAATCTCTGTCTCAAAACCACAGATTGGTACCAGTGGGTTGCTAGTAGTGTTGATTACATCTTGTAGTTGATGCTAGTTGGTTTATTTGGTGGAAGATTATATGTTCAGATCCTTAATGCTATTCAATACCCCTCTGATCTTGAACATGAATATGATTTGTAAGTAGTTACTTTTGTTCTTGAGGACATGGGAGAAGTCTTGTCATTAGTAATTATGTGAATTTGGTATTCGTTCGATATTTTAATGCTATGTATGTTGTGCTTCCTTTAGTGGTGTCGTGTGAACGTCGACTACATGACACTTCACCATCTTTGGGCCTAAGGGAAGGCATTGTGGAGTAGTAATTAGATGATGGGTTGCTAGAGTGACAGAAGCTTAAACCCTAGTTTATGCGCTATTCCGTAAGGGGCTGATTTGGATCCATATGTTCCATGCTATGGTTAGAGTTATCTTAATTCTTCTTTCATAGTTGCGGATGCTTGCGAGAGGGGGTAATCATAAGTGGGAGGCTTGTTCAAGTAAGAATAGCACCCAAGCACCGGTCCACCCAAATATCAAATTATCAAAGTAGCGAACGCGAATCAAACAAACATGATGAAAGTGACTAGATGAAATTCCCATGTGTCCTCGAGAACGCTGCTGTCTACTACACAACTTGTTCTTGTAGACTCGTGTTGGGCCTCCAAGCGCAGAGGTTTGTAGGACAGTAGCAATTTTCCCCCAAGTGGATGACCTAAGGTTTATCAATCCGTGGGAGGCATAGGATGAAGATGGTCTCTCTCAAACAACCCTGCAACCAAATAACAAAGAGTCTCTTGTGTCCCCAACACACCCAATACAATGGTAAATTGTATAGGTGCACTAGTTCGGCGAAGAGATGGTGATACAAGTGTAGTATGGATAGTAGATATAGGTTTTTGTAGTGCGAACAATAAAAAATGCAAGGTAGCAAGTAACAAAATTGAGCATAAACGGTATTGCAATGCTTAGAAACAAGGCCTAGGGTTCATACTTTCGCTAGTGCAATCTCTCAACGATGCTAACATAATTGGATCATATAATCATCCCTCAACGTGCGATAAAGAATCACTCCCAAGTTCCTATTAGCGGAGAACATAAGATAAAAGTTGTTTGTAGGGTACGAAACCACCTCAAAGTTATCCTTTCCGATCGATCTATTGAGCTATTCCTATAAGTGTCACAAACAGCCCTAGAGTTCGTACTAAAATACCACCATATGATACACATCAACCAACTCTAATGTCACCTAGATACTCCAATTTCACCACAAGTATCCGTGAGTTGATTATACGATATGCATCAAACAACTTCATAATCATAATATTCAATCCACACAAAGAACTCCAAGGAGCACCCCAAAGTTTGTATCGGAGAAAATATAATGAAAACATGCATCAACCCCTATGCATAGATTACCCCAATGTCACCTCGGAAATCCGCGAGTTGAGTGCCAAAACATATATCAAGTGAATCAATATAATACCCCATTGTCACCACGGGTATTCATATGCAAGACATACATCAAGTGTTCTCAAATCTGAAATATTCAATCCGACAATAACGAAACCTCAAAGGGAAAATATTCGATTCATCACAACAAAGATAGAGAGGGAAGAAACACCATATGATCCAACTATATTAACAAAGCTCGTGATACATCAAGATTGTGCCATATCAAGAACACGAGAGAGAGAGATCAAACACATAGCTACTAGTGCATACCCTCAGCCCCGAGGGTGAACTACTCCCTCCTCGTCATGGAGACCGCCGGGATGATGAAGATGGCCTCCAGTGATGATTCCCCCCTCCGGCAGGGTGCCGGAAAAGGGCTGTAGATTAGATCGTGGAGGTACAGAGGCTTGCGGCGGCGTAAAAACTCATCTAGGTTAACTTTCGGGGGTTTCTGAATATATATGATTTTTCAGCATTGGAATCACGTGAAGAGGGGCTAAGATGGGCCCACGAGGCACCACGGCGAGCTTGCCCCCCCCCCCCAAACGCGCGGTGGTGGCTCGTGGCACCTTGTGGCTCTTCTGGTCCTCCCACGAAGCTTCGGGGGTCTTTTTTGGTCCAAAAAAAATCGTCAAAAAGTTTCGCTGCATTTGGACTTCATTTGATATGGATTTTCTGGAAAACCAAAAACAAGCAGAAAACAACAACTAGCACTGGGCACTAGGTCAATATGTTAGTCCATAAAAATCATATAAAAGCCATATAAAAGTGCACCAAAATCATACAAAATTGTTGTAAACATGGCATGAATAATTCATAAATTATAGATACGTTGGATACGTATCAAAAGCTTTGCTTATTATAAGAGTTCGTTCCATCTTGTCCTTTGCTATAAAAAGGATTGGGCCACCTCGCCACACTTTATTATACTTGTTACTTGTTACAGATTATCTTGCTATCAAAACTACCTGTTATCGCTACTTTCAGTACTTGCAGAGAATACCTTGCTGAAAACCGCTTGCCATTTCATTCTGCTCCTCGTTGGGTTCGACACTCTTACTTATCGAATGGACTACGATTGATCCCCTATACTTGTGGGTCATCAGTGAGCTGTGGCATCGAGCCAGATGAAGTAGACATTGCTGGACTACGCCTTACCACAAGGGGCTCCATCACCACCTGTGCTTACGCAGTGGAAATGGACGGTCACACTGTCTTCAGCGCGGCTGGGTGGAGCAACTTCCTTGCTGGCAAGAATCTCCGGGTTGGACAGGCCATCTTAGTCACTATCAGGAACACCCCACGCCATGACTTGAGGATGATGATCATCATCGACCTCCTTTAAAAGTATGTGTGTGGTCGGGCCATCAATGTGAAATGAACTCCTTATTAACTATGTTAGTTTGCTCGTGTTTGTGAGGATTGTCGTTTATTAAATAGCTACCTAGCTAGTACTGTTTGTGAGATCGTCACTTATTATTAACTGGTATTGTTCTATTAGCTGGTATTGTTCTAGTGTGTAATGTTTTATATGTGCTTAGTTTAATGTGAAATGCTAAATGTTATATGATGGGGAAAATATATTTTTTGGCTGCACGAAACGTTCGTGGCGTGCAAAGTACATTGCACGTCGCAGGTGAGTGATTATAGTGGTGGCGTTGGCCACGTGTCACGCCAGCAACATGTACAATACTGCTGACGTGGGATCCAACGCCACCACTATTTTTTAACAATGGCGCCATATTGGTGGCGTTGGGTGGCCACGCCAGCAAGGCCATTTTTGCCATGCCATAGCTAGGCTTTTCTGCACTAGTGTTGGTTATTGTTAAGCCTGTTGTAGTGAGCATATGCATTGTTTAACGGTTTTTGGTTGTTAGGTTGTTTGTACTGAGCATATGTTCAGTTTCAATTGCTATATTTGGTTGTTTGTAGTATGCCTTGTTTATTTCAGTTATTCACAATGTGATGCTCTATATGTGCAAGTATTGACTGTGCAGTACAATTTCATCAATACCACTTCAACGACCATATTTGTTTCCTGTTAAGCCTGGTGTAGGTAATACGCCCCCTGTTTTTTCACATTGTGATGTTCAATTATACAATTTGATGTTTAAGCACAAGCTACGTTCTATGCAATTTCAACAATACCACTATGAATGGGTATATCTGGTTGATGTTAAGCCTGTTGTAGCGAGCATATGCCTCTTTTAACGGTTTGTGGTTGTTCGGTTGTTTGTAGTTAGCATATGTCCAGTTTCGATTGCTATATTTGGCTGTTCGTAGTATGCCTTGTTTATTTCAGTTATTCACAATGTGATGTTCTATATGTGCAAGAATGTACTGTGCAGTTCAATTTCATCAACACCAGTTTCAACGGCCAAAATTGGTTCCTGTTAAAGCTGGTGTAGTTAACACGCCCCCTATTTATTTCAGTTTTCTCAAAATGTGATGTGCAATCATACAATTTGATGTTTAAGCACAAGCTTACTTCTATGCAATTTCAACAATACCATTATGAGTGACTATATTTGGTTGCTGTTAAGCCTGTTGTAGTGAGCATATGCCTTGTTTAATGGTTTTTGGTTGTTAGGTTGTTTGTACTGAGCATATGTCTAGTGTCAATTGCTATATTTGGTTGTTTGTAGTATGACTTGTTTATTTCAGTTATTCACAATGTGATGCTCTATATGTGCAAGTATTGACCGTGCAGTACAATTTCATCGATACCACTTCAACGACCATATTTGTTTCCTATTAAGCCTGGTGTAGGTAATACGCCCCCTGTTTTTTCACATTGTGATGTTTAAGCACAAGCTACGTTCTATGCAATTTCAACAATACCACTATGAATGACTATATTTGGTTGCTATTAAACCTGTTGTAGCGAGCATATGCCTCTTTTAACGGTTTGTGGTTGTTCGGTTGTTTGTACTTAGCACATGTCCAGTTTTAATTGCTATATTTGGTTGTTCATAGTATGCCTTGTTTATTTCAGTTATTCACAATGTGATGTTCTATATGTGCAAGTATGAACTGTGCAGTTCAATTTCATCATTACCAGTTTCAACGGCCATATTTGGTTCCTGTTTAGCCTGGTGTAGTTAACACGCCCGCTGTTTATTTCAGTCTTTTTGCAACGTGATGTTCAATTGTACAATTTGATGTTTAAGCACAAGCTACGATCTATGCAATTTCAACAATACCACCATGCATGACTATATTTGGTTGTTGTTAAGCCTGTTGTAGTTAACACCCCTTTCCATTTTTATTTTACAATAACTAGTGTGCTTAAACCTGCACAATACCAGTTTGAATGACTATATTTGGTTGTTTTTAATTGTTAGGCATGTTGTAGTTAACACACCTTTTCACTTCTTGTTTGCTTAACTAGCGTGCTTATACCTGCACACTGAAGCTATCATTTGGAGATTATGTTGTCTACCATGGATATATTTGGTTGATGTTTAGCCTGCTGTGCTTAACATGCCTTTCGACGTACTTACACAGGACAATATTGGGAACGACTGTTGTTTTCCATCGATGTTAGTTTCATCCCCTGGCTTATATATACTCCCCCTGCCTCATAATATAAGATGTTAGTTCATCCAATATGTGAGTATATTGGATGTAATAAGATCTTATATAATGGGACGGAGGGAGTTTTGTACTACATCATTGTGCAATTGCTGTTTAGCTTCTAATATGAACTTGGTGCTTGTAGGTACATATGTCATTGGTAAAGATCCGCGCTTCGACCCTTTTTGCGTATGGGGCAATGAGATATTCATGAACCAGCATCAAGTGAGGAAACTGATAAAGATTGTTAGTAAAATGGGTCAAAAGATGGCGATTAAGCTATTTGTTTACACTTTATCCAAGACAACAGTGAATTGCAGGATGGTAAATAAGAACTCTGTAGCCTTCTTTTTACTGCCCATAATGAGTTGTTAGACGACAATGTCTGAATATGTTTCCTTTGCAGTGGTTCCCAAAGCAGTTTACTCAAGATTACCTCTCAAACTACATGATTGGTGGACATGCAAAGGTTAAAGTATTTCTACCAGATTACAATGACTATCTAGAAGTCCTCATGAAGACAATGAAGGATAGGCGGTCAGCCATCACAAGGGGTTGGACTAGAGTTGTCCGTGCATTCGGCATGGAGGAGGACATAATATGGGCATTCTGCTTCACCTTGTTCAGCAACCAGAATGTATTTGGCCTCTTTCTTCACCGTCTTTAATACAAGTATACTACCCTTGTTCATCATTCTTTATTTGGTGCTTATGTAATTCTTGAACATATGTACTTGTGAATCGACTATTGCATTGGTTGTTGAACCTGATGGATATGAATAAAGTTATTGCCTACTTTCAAATTCAAATTATGTAGAATTTTGAATTGCAGCGATTAAATTAGGGAGCAAATACGCTCTGCAGGTCATTACGCTGCACACGGTCTGTAAAACACAACGTGTGTGATATACCTCGTAATCCGACACGTTTCATAGAGAGAAAACGTGTGCGACCATGCACACAATTCCCGTTTGCAAAGCGTTTGTGATGTCAGACAATATCACAAACGATGCGACCAAACGAAATGTTTGTGATAGTCACCCTATCGTACACGCTTTACAATCATGAACTGTTTCTAATGTCGTACGCATCGTAAACGTTTCACCATAGAATAGCGTGTGCGATAGTTATCTCGTCCGACACTGGTACGACAGCCGGACGTTTCGTAAACTCATACGACACACGTATGATGATTAACTTATCCACTTAATTATATATATCGCATATGGTTCGGAAAAAGTGAATGTGTGTGATAGTCTCCTTATTATACACGCTTTACAATCGTGAAGTGTTTGTGATGGGGCGCGCATCGTAAACATTGCACCACAGAATACCGCGTGCGATGGTAATGCCAGCACACACGAGTAGCAAGGATGGAGCGTTTGGGATATTCGATATATCACAAACAGTAGTGTGACGACTAGCGTTTGGGGAAGATGCGGGCATCGCATACGCTTAGTTCTGCGAAACGTATGCTTGCGTGCTCCCTATCGCCGACGATTTCTGAGTCATGTGGGAAGGACCCCCCCTATCGCACACACAGGCAAGGCAACGGTTTAAAACTCTGTCGCGGAAAGGGGGTAAAAACCGTTTGTACAGCACGTTGCTGGTCAGGCCATTGTCTTGTCCGGGAACCAATTCATGATGTCCTATGTTGAGGACTCCCAGCCTCCAACTGATGAGCACATGCCTCCGGATTCAGATGTCTTCCAGGGGCTTGCTAGGCATCCAACATTTGTACTGGCGCTGCCTAATGTTGTTGGTGCTACACATAAGGCAGACATCAAGTCTAGGAGGGCAAAGATGTCTAGGAGGGGGAGATTGATAAAATGACAGTCGTTCCTGTCCAACTTCATGCTTCACAAGATGTGTGAGCGCATAGCAAGTGGGGTGAGGACCGACAAAGCGAATTAAGGAGGTGCACTAGAACTTTGTTGCGAAGTGATACGTCTCCAACGTATCTATAATTTATGAAGTATTCATGCCATGTTTATTATAGTTTTGTATGATTTTGGCGCATTTTTATATGGCTTTTATATGATTTTTTATGGACTAACATATTGACCTAGTGCCCAGTGCCAGTTGCTATTTTCTGCTTGTTTTTGGTTTTCCAGAAAATCCATATCAAATGAAGTCCAAATGTAGTGAAACTTTTTGACGATTTTTTCTTGAAGGAAACGGACCCAGGAAGCTTCGGGGAAGCAGCAGAAGAGCCACAGGGTCCCCACGAGCCACCTGGGCGCGCCTGCCCCCCCCCCCCCAGGCGCGCCCTGGTGCCTCGTGGGCCCCCTGTGGCACCTCTTCGCGTGATTCCAACGCTGAAAAATCATATATATTCAGAAACCCCCGAAAGTTAACCTAGATGAGTTTTTACGCCGCCGCAAGCCTCTGTACCTCCACGATCTCATCTACAGCCCTTTTCCGGCACCCTGCCGGAGGGGGGAAAGCATCACCGGAGGCCATCTTCATCATCCCGGCGGTCTCCATGACGAGGAGGGAGTAGTTCACCCTCGGGGCTGAGGGTTTGTACCAGTAGCTATGTGTTTTATCTCTCTATCTCGTGTTCTTGATATGGCACGATCTTGATGTATCGCGAGCTTTGTTAATATAGTTGGATCATATGGTGTTTCTTCCCTCTCTATCTTTGTTGTGATGAATCAAATATTTTCCCTTTGAAGTTTCGTTATTGTCGGATTGAATATTTCAGATTTGAGAACACTTGATGTATGTCTTGCATATGAATACCCGTGGTGACAATGGGGTATTTTATTGATTCACTTGATATATGTTTTGGCATTCAACTCGCGGATTCCCGCGGTGACATTGGGGTAATCCATGCATAGGGGTTGATGCACGTTTTCATTATCTTTTCTCTGATAGAAACTTTGGGGTGCTCCTTGGAGTTCTTTGTGTGAATTGAATATTATGATTATGGAGTTGTTTGATGCATATCGTATAATCAACTCATGAAAACTTGTGGTGACATTGGAGTATCTAGGTGACATTAGAGTTGGTTGATGTGTATCATATGGTGTTATTTTAGTACGAACTCTAGGGCTGTTTGTGACACTTATAGGAATAGCTCAATAGATCGATCGGAAAGGATAACTTTGAGGTGGTTTCGTACCCTACAAACAATTTCTATCTTATGTTCTCCGCTAATAGGAACTTGGGAGTGATTCTTTATTGCACGTTGAGGGATGGTTATATGATCCAATTATATTAGCATTGTTGAGAGATTGCACTAGCGAAAGTATGAACCCTAGGCCTTGTCTTCAAGCATTGCAATACCGTTTTGCTCACTTTTGTTACTTGCTACCTTGCTGTTTTTATATTTTCAGATTACAAAAACCTATATCTACTATCCATACTACACTTTTATCACCATCTCTTCGCCGAACTAGTGCACCTATACAATTTACCATTGTATTGGGTGTGTTGGGGACACAAGAGATTTCTTGTATTTGGTTACAGGGTTGTTTGAGAGATACCATCTTCAACCTACGCCTCCCACGGATTGATAAAGCTTAGGTGTTGGTGCAATACTTGCCCTCTTGTGTTTTGGAGATTGTTGATAGAAACAGGCATGGACTGATTTGTTTGCTAGTGCACACAGAGAGAAATAGTCCATGCAGTAACGAAGAGAATGCTGTCTCCGGTGTCCAGTTCGAGGAACTTCACCGAAGAATAACTGCACCGCAGAGAAGAACGAGCTACATCCCTTGAAGACTGGTAGACGAGAAGAATGATGTGAAGGAATTGACCCCTCAAAA
Organism: Elymus sibiricus; assembly: GCA_039707655.1. Lineage (NCBI taxonomy): Eukaryota > Viridiplantae > Streptophyta > Magnoliopsida > Poales > Poaceae > Elymus > Elymus sibiricus. Next base: position 354,694,167 of record CM077666.1, read on the forward strand.
ATTTACTGCTGACGCAAAGCAATTGGTTCGGTGATTCGGTCCGAAGAAAATTGACTGCAGCGATGGAAGACGAAGACGAAGTGAAGACGTAGCATTCTTTTCGTTGTTCTTCTTTCATTCATTTGAGTCATAGGACCTCCGTACTATTAAGAGGGTATAGGTTCTCGAAGCTTAGATCCGCTGTGATGCTTAGCCCAAACCTATGCGAGACTGAGAGAAATCTCTTTATGTTTCGAATGATTACCTGCCAGCAGAAGACGTTGTTCTTCGGTGCTGCAGGAGATATCTTTCGAACTGAGGAGTTAGCATTACTTGCTCCGCACATAATGTTACCGTTGTGCTCAATTCCGACCGTTGGACTCGTGTCGTTCGGCCGTTGGCTGCTCCACAGGTCCAATTTGGTCATTTCCCATCAGGGAAGGCTGTGGCTATAAATAGCCACCCCGCTCCAACGTTGCCCGTTGGCTGCTCCGCTTAAGATTTCTGAGAAGATTGATTGAGCATCCCCTCTCCGAGTGATTTGAGTTTAAGATCCACCGAGAGAAAAATCAAGAGCCAAAACTTAGACAGTGGTTGAGCATCACAGTAGTTCTGAGTTAGAGTTCTTGTACCTATTACTCTTGAGAGCTGCGCACTCTCTAGACGGATAGGTGTCGGCTCGAGTGTCGAAGAGTAATTGTCTTCACCGAGCAAGATCTTCAGCAACCAAGAGTCATTGTGGTTTGCGAAGAAGTCTGTCGAAGGTTTGGAGATCGCCGACAAGTATCTACCACGAGTGAAATTAACTGGAGTCTGATCACCTCCGAGTTGAAGGAGAATAGGTCGAGGAGAGTTTATCCTCTGTGTTAAATCACAACCCCTCCAACCAGACGTAGTCCTTTGGCAGAAGGGCGAACTGGTCTACCAAATACTTCTGTCGCCATCGAGCACCACTGGTTCACTTTACATTACAGCATTTCCTTCAGCAGTTTACATTCGAGCTCAGTGCCGATAGTTGTATCTGATCAATCATAGTTCATCAATTATCTGTTACATTCTCACCATTCATTTCCATCGTCACATGTCAATCTGTTTTTCTTCGTATTTATGTAAGTCAGTGTGATTACATTCTGTGCCACATTTATTCACCCTGATTACCACTTCTCGTGCATTTCCATCGTAGTCCATGTATCGTTTTCCCTCGTATTGATGCATCCGTTCGTACATTGTATTACCGTCATATCTATCGAATCTGTGTTCGAACGATAACTGCCTTCTACATTGATAGATATGTTCCTCTATAGCGAGCTAAATTAAGTGCTTTTCTACCGAACCTTATTTCCGCTGCTGTGTTTGGGATCAGTTCAAAACATTCGCAAGAATTTTTGAATCTCCCATTCACCCCCCCTCTGGTCGATATACTCTCGGTCTTAACATTAGGTCATCCACTTGAGGGAAAATTGCTACTGTCCTACAAAACTCTGCGCTTGGAGGCCCAACACGAGTCTACAAGAATAAGTTGTGTAGTAGACATCACGAAGTAGGTGTTCAAGTTCTGTGGCCAAGAGGTCACCTCAACCCAGGTCTACAACCACCTCAGAAAGTGGAGAGACAGATGGATCCAAGTGACCAGGCTCAGAGACCTTAGAGGTGTACAATGGGATCAGGACACCTACACGATCCTGTTGGAGTCAGAGCACTACCAAGGCTACACCAGGGTTAGCGCACATACCACTTGTTTAAGCTTCTCTAACATGCCAATCACAACTAACCATGCTATGTTTCTTTCTTAGGACCACTCCAAGGACGCAGAGTTCCTCAACACTCCCATCCAGAACTACTCGCGGATGCAGCAGATCTTCTCATATGGGCTGGCTATCGGCAAGCATGCCATGTGCTCCAGTGAGCCTCTCGGTTCACCTATGTCTGAGTATCTAGACACCCAGGAGGTAGAGACCATCGTCCCTGATGGTCCTGAGAAGTTTGTTGATCACGTTCATGTGCTTGATAGGAAGAAGTAGAGGGGTGACTTGATGGACGAAGAGCTGAGCGTCTTTAGCAGCATGACTGAGGCCGTCAAAGAGGTGGCAACCGCCATTAGGGACAACAAGCTTGTTGACGTCCATCCTTCCCTGTATAGCGGTGTCATGGAACAAGATGGCTTCAATTAGGAGGCTCTGATGGCAGCTCTTAGCCACCTGCACTGGACAACATGGCACATGGTCTTGGGTTCGTTGGCATGGGGGACAACCATAGGGTGCTCTAGCTTAGGACCTGGCTATGCAAACCCTACTACTAGTGCTCTTTTTGGTTGTGGTGATGGCGTGCATGATGGTGACAGGCGATGATGGCGATGATGATGCACATTTTGTTGTAGCTAGGGCTTGGAAACTGTTGTTGGCCTGTATATTTTTGATGAGGTGGTATATACTAACCCCTCATGCTGATGGTGAACTTGCGATGGTAGGATTACACCCTCTTTTGGATGTGGTGGTAGGATGACACCGTAGTAGTTAGGACAAACTTTTTATGCCTTTTGGGTATAAGATCATGCATGCCTATTTTTTTTGTTCCATGTGTTTTCTTCCTTTGCTACTGCTTCAATTGTTGCTTTTCTGGGATGCCAGGTGAGTGATATGTGGTGTACGTAGAGAGGGTTCCAGAAATTTACAGATCATGACAGACATGCCATGAACAAGTGACCGGTTACAAAGACAACTGCTTCCAAGGGTTTATGACTAGGTAGGAGGTAGAGGATGCTTACTCCAAGTTTGTGCTAAACCTGAAAAGCAATGTTGAAGCAGGCAAGACTCCTGGTCAGTTTGGGTTGTGTGGATGAAAAACTTCTTCATCATCATCGTCCAGTTCGTCGTGATTGTAGTGTTGTTTTATTGATGTGACTGTATGTAAGGTGCAATGAGCATTTATTAGGGTGGTAGATGGTAAACTCATCACATAGGATACAAGGTTAATAAATGTCGTTGAATGCATACAACCAAACAACATGCAGTGCATCAGCACAGCCGTATGCAGGCAACCAAACATAGGGAAGAGTTGGTGCTATCATGTAGGCAGACCATATGCAGGATACCAAACCATGTATACAACATGGTTTTCAACCTACATCTACCCAGTCCGTCCAAGGTGAGCCACGGATGCAAAGAGGAAAAAACGTTGTAGGCTACCATTTTTTTTTTTTGAGACAATCATGTGAAGCTTTATTGAACGGTCATAATGTTTACAGGGACGAAAGAAAGTTCACCGGGGTGGCCTAACCAAATATGGCGATCAACCCCTAGTTGTAATGCATGCTTCGCTAGATTGTGAGCCTCGAAATTCAAGCTCCTAAATTCATGGACGAAATTACATAAAATAAAGCTACTAGAGTACTCTATGATTTCATGTATAATAGCACCATAACTGGATCCACTCTTCTGCTTGATGTCCTCGATCACCACCTTGCAATCCGAAGCCGCGTGCATGGAATGTAGGTTCAGATCCTCTGCTAATGCCATTGATTCTCTAACTGCGAGTGCTTCCAATGTAGTATGGTCGGAGATGCCCCTAACAACAATGGCTGATGCCCTGAGGTACAATCCCTCTCTATCTCTGCATACTGCGGCACCCGCTCCCACACCCGAGCTCCCCCCAATGTCAGCATCAACATTCTACTTTGCCAAATCCCCCGACGGCCGACTCCAATGCGTTGGCCTTGCTGTTCTGGCTTGCATCGTCATGCCCTCGACTTCTTCAGCACTTGAAGATCATTCAAATATGACTGGATGAAGATATGTGTTGACAAAGGACTTTGAAAAATATCCTCGTACACGGCCTTTCTCCTTGCTCCCCAGGCCATATTGCCATAAGGTGATCACCATGCGCACAAAGAGTATCGGACCAAATGCGTGCATGCGTGCGCGGCCTTCACACCAGGGCTCAACGCGCATGTACTTGCTACTGTATAAGCATTTCGACCTCATCACAGAAGTAGCGTACGTACAGTACAGTACATGCATAAATAAATTTGCTGGAGTAGTAGAATAAATAAATTTGTACTAGTAGTATAGAGTAGAGCATAGAGAGTCTAGGACTTGTCGAGGAGGCTGTCGAGGTAGAGGTTGAGGATGTATCTGCCGGTGGAGAGGACGTCGAGGCGCTTCTCGCTCGGCTCGTACCGCCCCTTGCGCAGCTGGTACCGGTGCGTCACCGCCGACACCGTGTACGCCTGCCCTTCGATCGTCACGCTCTCCCCGCAGTGGATGTTCTGCGTGCGTACGTACGTAGTCCACCACAAAAACAACAACAGCAAAACACACTATCAAAACAAGAAGAAAGACCGAGTGCGTTGCTGCATGCTTACAGTTCTGAAATGTTCGGAACAGGTTAGGAGAAGATTTAGTGTTCCATAACAATACGAACTGGAAAAAAAATTGATAGTTTTAACTTTATATCAACTCCCAACTATCACCAGCCAAGAACAGTTGTAACTTTTACCAGAGCCAGAGGCTTTGTATCAGTCTATCCGATCTGGCATTTGCTGCAATTCTGCTAAAGGTGTTGAGGGGCAAACCTATATGTAGCTGCCTCGCTGGTAGACATTGAGACTGCAGCCAAACATCTGAAGCTGTTAGGAACAATGCTGCACAATTTGTTCGACGCCTCGTTACTGCTTAGATAGCGATTTCAATCTTAAATTTGTGGGTTCAGGGTTTGTGTTCATTGTTGCCCTGCACACCCCGTGAGACTGCAGCCAAACTTCTGAGGCAACCTGAATCAACTCTGCTACACGGTTTGTTGCAGGAAAAGCAGTTCGGACTTCGAATTTGTTGCTTTATATAGAAAACGGGGCGAAAGCCTGTTTCGTGAAAAACAGTTCGGACGACTAACTACCGCTCAGATTATGAGAGAAGTCCACTTTACCCAATAAACTTGTCATATGGTTCCCATCACTACTCTAAACTTGTGTTGCTTCATTCTACCTAACTAAACTCTGAAAATCGTTACATGCTTGCTGGCTTGCCACAAGCGTATTGAGGAGGTCACCCTACCGGAATTAGCCGAGGCACCGGCGCTCCGCCGTGCGGTCGCTCTCACTTGTCAAGAAGGGTTTCAGAAGGACATCTTCGCTTAAGATTGTCTCACCGTCATTCAGAGGATTTATTCTCAAACGACAGATCTCTCAAGCATTGAAACAGTAATCTCCGGTATCAAAGTTTTGGCGGGTAGCTTCTCGTCTAGTCGCTTTAATCATGTTAATCGTTTGTCGAATGTCGTGGCTCATACTTTAGCGCATTTATGTGCTTCTTCTGATAATACTATCCTACGCAATGTAACTCCAGAGTGTATCCGGAAAACTCTTTGTAATGACTTTTCACGATCAATAAAGAGTGACACTCTCAAAAAAAAAAAAAAATCCGAAAACCGTTCACAATACCCCCCCTCCCCTCCCCCTCAATCGAACAGTCTTTTACATGTTTGACTCCAGTTTCGTGCTAGTCAGTAGTTCCACGTTGGCTTTATTTTCTTCTCCTTTCTACCACGTCATCGCTTTTCTCTATCTTAATTACAAAAACTTGAAAACTCCGTATTGTGCATTTTCTTTAAAGAAGCCAGTAAATAAAAAAAAATTAGTGACGGATCTTGTAAAATTTTATCTAAAAATGATAAACTTCCTGTTTTAGTTTCCAGTCCAAATTTAGGTTTTCAAAATTCAAAATGCACAAAACATATTGAACAATTTCAGTAAATCAAGAATGATTCAATGATCAATGCGGTAAAATTGCAGCCCAAATTAACATATGGGTTGAGAGAACCCTTATTTTTATGGGGACAGCAGGAGCTCTGCTCTTGCATTATAGAAGGGGGAACAAAACAGTACAATAGGCAAAGTCTGTTGTTCTAGTTCCAGGTTCAACTTTTTGGTTCAAAGTTTAAATAAGAGACAAAATTTTAAAAATTGCAGTAAATCAATAATAATTACAGATCTAGAAATCAGCTCAAGTTGACATACAGTTTGAGAGGAACCTAGTGTTCCAGTTTTAACTACGATGAGATGGAGAAACAGATGACATGGCAGAGAGGAAAGAGAGGAAATGTGACGTGGCACTGTTGATTAGGATGAAACCCAAGTTAAATGGGTATAAAACTGGTCGATTGAGAAGAAATGAGGAATTATGAATGGCTTTTAGAGTACAGGGGTAAACTGAACCAAAGCAAATTCGAGGTTGTAATGTGAACTCAAGGATAACTTCCGGAGCAAGTGGACTTCTCCCCTTAGATTATCGCTTGCATTATTGGATTTACAGGATTAGGACGAGGTACACTGCAATATGGGGATATACTCATGATTGTAATAGATCCGCCGAGGACAACGAATTCAGCAGCCAGTTTGCATGTTGCAGCACGGGCCATTGCTACCTGCTAGACCTTACAGAAGCGTCAGACAAACTGACGCTACCTATCTCGTACTAGTACGCTACATGGCATGGCAGAGACAGAGATTCAGAAACAGAGTAGGGAGATGGATGCACCGGAACTCACAGGAACACATCGATCGTGTGCGCTTACCGTGGGGAAGCAGCGGACGCCGAGGCATCGCGGCGGCGGCGTGATCTCGACGACCTTGAACGGGTACTTGTGCTCCTTCTCCCGCTCCAGCTCCCTGTCCCGGTCCTTCTTCCTGCACACCACCGACAAACGCGGCTGCACGCGGCACACAGAAAGGAGCACGCAAGATGTCAGCCAGCTCATCACAGCAACGCTGCCGCACTCGGCCGATCGCCCGACTCGACCGTATGCTCTTGTGCTGCTAACCATGTGGTAGACGATGGAGGTGGAGGCGACCATGGCCATGGCGGACTGCTCTCGCTGCTGTGCTTGCTGCCGCTGAGAGAGATCCGCAGAGTCCTCGCGAGCGAGGGAGGCGGCGCGCGGAAGGGGTTTGGTGGACGGGCAGAACGTCCACAGATTTTCTTGCTCTGCTCTCCGCTGATGGATGGTGGTTGATTGGTTTGGGGATTCTGCAGCAGCTTCAGCCGGGAGGTGTGGAAAGAAGCTGTGCCACGCGTGTCCATTGACGAGGACATATACCAGCGATAGGGTAACACGCCTGACCTACAGACCCTACCTTGGGATGCCACGCGCCTTATACTGGGTCCCAGGGCCAGATCAGCAGTTAGAAGTTCTGTAACCACACATTCACTCGGAGTTCAATGAACCACTCAGAGTGAAGCAGTTCACTCGACCGGCGTATTTCACTCGGAATACCTGACAGTCACTTGACCAGAGAAGACTAGGAGGCTCCAGGAACGCAACGGCCAGGACGTGCGCTCGCCCGTATTAATTGTAATCAATGCGCCCGTTACCTGGCGCCCTTAAACCCCCTTTTTAACCCCTGGTAATGGCGGCATTCATGGGGGGCCTGGCGGACACTATATAAGCCACCCCCCAGCTCCATTCAAAGGGTTCGCAATCCATTGTAACACATACACTCCAGTAATCAAGCTCCAGAGCACCGAGATGTAGGGCTATTACCTCCACCGTTGAGGGGCCTGAACTCGTAAATCCAAGTGTAACAACCGTGCCGTAGCTAGGCTCTGCCCTCTCATCCGTACCCCTACATACTACTGTCAGACTTGCACCCACGACAGTTGGCACCCACCGTGGGGCAGGCGTCTAGCGACTTCCGGCATAATTGCATTTTTCACATCTTCACCATGGTTTCCGGCGGCGGACTGACCCTGGGCGGCGAGATCCGTTTCGGCGTCCTCAGCTTCATCGCCGACGATTTGGCATGGCTCCAAGAAGCCCCGCTGGATGTCGAGGCGTTGCCCATCCGCGGCGCAGCGCACTTCCGCGCGAGTTCCTTCGGCATTCTCCTTCGACAACCGTCGACTCCGTACCAGTCGGCGCCTTCGCTCTCCACCAGCCGTCGTCGCAAGCGCTCCGGACGCTCACGGCTTCAGCGGTGGATCAAGCACGCGGTGGCCCTTCAGGTCGCGGCCCCGCAGTTCGCGGCAATCGAGCCCGATGAGCCCGTCTTCGATCTGTTCGCCTCCGTGCATGAGCACTCGGAAAGCTTGTCCGAGTGCGAGAGCAGCGATCCCGCTGCAGAGGTGCTGATGGCCGATTCCCCGCCCAGTCCGCCTGGGTACGGCGGCGCGGAGACAGGTGACCCGTCGCGCGCTGATCTTGGCGGTGGCGGAGACCGTCACGACGAGTACTACCCCCGACCTCTCACTCGGCAGCAGAGGGAGGAGCTACAGCGCAGAACCGAGCAGACCCTCCAGACGCCTATCGTTGGGACGACCCCCGAGGCTCAGGCTTTGGAGGCCGCGCGCCAGGCCAACTTGGCTGAGCGCAGTCGTCTGGAGGCGCTCCAGAAATCACTCGACGATCGCGCCCAGCGGCAACATCAGCCCAGTTCCAGTCGGCGGCAGCGGCAGTTGTTCTCGAATGACCAGCAGCAGAATTTCCAGGTATTCCGCACTCCCATTCAGAATCTGGCGGCGGCCACTCGGATAGCAGATTCCATTGAGCCGTCCTGATCCGAGGCAGGAGAGGGTCTTCGGCAGATCCGGGCCCTGCTCAAGGCGGCTGAAGAGCAGAATTCAGCGGTGTCCCAGTCGTGCAACAGGATTCACAGTAGATCCATCAGGGCTGACACCGTTCAGTCGGCCCACAGCCCGGTGTCCCCGAGGAGGAACACTCGCCTCCGCGGCGAAACGACCGCGACCCCCACCGAGACCAGTACTCGGGGCAGGGTCGCAGTCGGAATACGCCTCCGCGGCGCCAAGATGATCGTCGTCGTATGCAGTCGCCCCCACCGCGGGATGGCTCGTACGCGCCCCGGCCGTACGATGCCAGGCGTCCTTACGGCAATGATCGGAGGGCCAGCCCTCCCCGCCATGGTGACGGTTATCGCCAGAGAGAGCCAGTCGACTATCGTGACCCGCAGTTCAACGCGAGATCCGTTCTTGCTCAGAACCTGGTCGACAGAGGGAGAGCTCTTAGAGAGAACTTGGACATAGATTGTCCGAGTGGAAGTGGAGCATTCGTCTCTGGGCCCGAGTGCTTCAGCAGAGCAATCAGGGCCGCTGAGATTCCTCCTAACTTCAGATTGGCGGCTGGAGTCAGTAACTTCACCGGCGAGTCCAAGCCAGAAACTTGGCTAAAAGATTACCGAGTGGCTGTGCAGATCGGAGGAGGTAATGACTACGTGGCTATGAAGCATTTGCCCTTGATGCTGGAAGGGTCTACCCGTGCCTGCCTCAACCAGCTCACTCCGGCCAGCATATACTGCTGGGAAGACTTGGCCCGAGTGTTCATCAAAACATTCGAGGGTACGTGCAAACGCCCAGCCAGGTTGACTGAGTTGCAGCATTGTGTGCAGAAACCGAATGAAACCTTGAGGGAGTACATTCAGCGGTGGACGACCTTGCACCATGTGGTTGAGAACGTCACAGAGCACCAAGCCGTCTGCGCCTTCAAGGCAGGAGTCAGATATAGGGAGCTCATCCTGAAATTTGGCCGGTCGGGATCTTTGACCATGAGCCGAATGATGGAGATTGCCACTCGGTACGCAAACGGAGAAGAGGAAGACCGTCTCCGTAACGGCAAGGGGAAAACCAGTGAGCCCAACCTCGGAAACAATAATCCCAGTCGGAAGCCGAAGCGCAAGGTTGACGGCTCGGCTCAGGCCGAGGCTGCCGCACTGGTCAGCCAAGCCAAGAACAAGGGGAAGGCTAAGGAAAAGTGGATCCCAAGGAAAAAAGAAAGATTAGTCGGGCCAAGATGTCCTCGATCTGCCGTGTCACATCCACACCAGAAAGGATGAAGAGGGCAATCTGATATTGCCCAAGCATACCACTCGACAGTGTAGGCTGTTGATACAGCAGTTCCGAGAGGGCCAGTCGAGTGAGAAGAGTCCAGAAGATGCTGATGATGGAGACAAAGATGAACCTTTTCCCAGTGTCAACGCAACCCTGATGATCTTTGCAGATGTAGAGAGCAAGAGCCGGTTGAAGGTCATCAATCGGGAAGTGAACATGGCCATGCCGGCAACGACGAATTTTTTGAACTGGTCGAAGACTCCGATCACCTTTGATCAGTCAGACCACCTAGCCTACATCGCCACCCCTGGGAGGCAGACGCTGGTGGTTGATCCAGTCGTAGGAGGTGTTCGATTACGCAAGGTTCTCATGGATGGTGGAAGCGGCTTGAACATACTCTACGCCGACACCCTGAAGGCGATGGGCATCCCGATATCCCGTCTCAGTGAAAGCAACATGCAGTTCCACGAAGTGATCCCTGGCAAGAAAGCAAAGTCACTCGGGCAGATTGCCCTGGATGTAGTCTTTGGAGACGACAAAAACTTCAGGAAGGAAAGGCTGACCTTCGAAGTGGTCGACTTCCGCAGCGCCTACCATGCCATCCTAGGTCGGCCGGCCTATGCACGTTTCATGGCCCACCCATGTTATGTGTATCTCAAGCTAAAGATGCCCGGCCCCAAAGGTGTGATCACAGTCACTGGCAGTCGGCAGCGCGCGGAGGAGTGTTTGCAGCAAGGGTCCAAGATCGCTGATGAGCAGATGGCCATGGTGGAGTTGGAGGAGTACAAGAAAAATGCCGATCCGAGTGATCTGCTATGCTCCAAGAAACCAGCTGCGGAGTCCGCGTTCCAGTCGGCTGGTGAGACGAAGCCAGTGCACATCCATCCGGAAGATCCCGATGCAGCGCCCACCAACATCTCAACAACACTCGACAGCAAATAGGAAGAAGCGCTTATCCAGTTCCTCCGTGAGAACTGGGACATCTTCGCATGGAAGCCATCCGACATGCCGGGTGTACCCAGGGAGCTGGCTGAGCACCGTTTGCGAGTCGACCCGAAAGCAAAACCTGTGAAGGAGCATCTTCGTCGCTCTGCTACACAGAAGAGGAAGGCCATTGGCGAAGAAGTTGCTCGGCTCCTGGCAGCCGAGTTCATCTGTGAGGTGTACCACTCCGAGTGGCTCGCCAACGTCGTCATGGTCCCTAAGAAGGATAAGTCTCTCCGAATGTGCATTGATTTCAAGCACATCAATCGGGTCTGCCCCAAGGATCATTTCCCGCTCCCCCGCATAGATCAAATCGTAGATTCCACCGCGGGTTGCGAGCGATTGTCTTTTCTGGATGCGTACTCCGGGTACCACCAGATCCGACTGTATGGGCCAGATGAAATAAAAACAGCTTTTATCACCCCATTCGGGTGTTTCTGCTATATCACCATGCCATTCGGTCTTAAAAATGCTGGTGCCACTTTCATGCGCATGGTGCAGAAGTGTTTGCATACACAGATCAGTCGGAACATCGAGGCCTACATGGATGATATCATGGTCAAGTCCAGAAAAGGTTCCGACCTGCTGGCTGACTTAGCTGAAACTTTCGCAAATCTGTGGAAGTACGATATTAAGCTGAATCCAGCAAAGTGCACTTTCGGGGTGCCCGGGGGCAAGTTACTCGGTTTCCTCGTTTTCGAACGAGGGATAGATCCTAACCCCGAGAAGATCGGTGCAATTGTACGAATGAAACATCCAGAACGGCTTCATGATGTGCAAAAGCTCACGGGTTGTCTTACGGCTCTGAGCCGATTCATCTCCCGCCTTGGTGAGAAGGCACTGCTCCTTTACCGATTGATGAAGAAGTCAGATTCGTTCGAGTGGACTGCTGAAGCACAAGCAGCGTTTGTTCAGCTCAAAGCCCTGCTTTCCACCCAGTCGGTGCTTGCCGCTCCGAACAACAACGAGCCGTTGCTCTTGTACATTGCGGCCACTGGTCAAGTTGTCAGCACTGTCCTCACAGTTGAGCGAGAAGAACAGGGCAAGACTTACAAAGTTCAGCGCCCATTCTATTACATTTCTGAAGTTCTGACTCCGTCCAAGCAGAGGTATCCTCATTGCCAGAAGATCGTCTACGGCATTTACCTGACCGCGAAGAAGGTAGCCTACTACTTCCAAGAGCATGTCGTGTCAGTCGTCAGCGACGCCCCGCTGTCTGAGATCATGAACAATCGGGATGCGACTGGTCGAGTGGCGAAGTGGGCTATCGAGCTCCTGCCCCTGGATATCAAGTTCGAGGCGAAAAGGCGATCAAGTCCCAAGCATTAGCTGATTTCTTAGCCGAATGGACTGAACAACAGCAGCCGACTCAGAGTCACCCGGAACACTGGATCATGTTCTTTAATGGCTCCAAGATGCTGAATGGTTCAGGAGCCGGAGTTGTGTTGGTGTCTTCAAAAGGCGATCGTCTCAGTTATGTTTTGTAGATTCACTTTGATTCCTCTAACAATGAGGCCGAGTACGAAGCGCTCCTTTATGGTCTACGTATGGCCATCTCACTCGGCGTCCGACGCCTGATGGTTTACGGAGACTCAGATCTAGTTGTGAATCAAGTGATGAAGGAATGGGACATCAGGAGTCCTGCTATGACGGGATACTGCAATGCAGTGAGAAAGCTGGAGAAGAAATTCGAAGGACTAGAGTTTCACCACATTCCCCGAGCCAAGAATCAAGCGGCGGATGATCTGGCGAAAATCGGGTCCACTCGGAAGCCTATACCCAGTAATGTGTTCCTTGAGCATCTGCATTCCCCAACGGTGAAAGAAGATCCCTTCACCGAAGAGCCCCCACAAGTGGTCAGTCCCTTCGATTCGACTGAAGTTGAAGTCCCAGCAGTCATTGACTTGGTCATGGAGGTTCTAGCAATCACACCCGAGTGGACAGTGCCTTACATTGCATACCTGCTCAGACAGGAACTTCCAGAAGATGAAGCCGAGGCCCGCCAGATTGTTCGCAGGTCCAAGGCCTTTACAGTGATGGGCGATCAGTTATACAGAAAGAGCGTCACCGGTGTGACTCAGCGCTGCATCTCACCGGAGGAAGGATGACTGATCCTGGAGGAAATTCACTCAGGAACTTGCGGACACCATGCGTCCTCTCGGACAATCGTAGCTAAAGCTTACCGAGCCGGCTTCTTCTGGCCACGTGCCGATGAAGCTGCACAGGAGATAGTCCAACACTGCGCCGGGTGCCAGTTCTATGCAAACTTATCCCACAAGCCTGCGTCTGCTCTGAAGACTATTCCACTCGTCTGGCCGTTTGCAGTCTGAGGACTCGACATGGTGGGACCCCTCCGGACAGGGGCGAGTGGATTCACCCACTTGCTGGTTGCAGTCGATAAGTTCACTAAGTGGATCGAAGTCAAACCCATCAAGAAGCTAGACTCTCGTACAACGATCAAGTTTATGAAGGAGATAGTCTTCAGATACGGCGTGCCTCACAGCATCATCACTGACAACGGTTCAAACTTTGACTCATAAGAGTTCAGGGCGTTCTGTGCCGCCCAAGGCACCCGAGTCGACTATGCATCAGTGGCGCACCCGCAGTCGAATGGACAAGCCGAGAGAGCAAATGGACTGATCCTTCAGGGGTTAAAGCCGCGACTCATGCACGATTTGGAGCACGCAGCAGGAGCCTGGGTCTCCGAGTTGCCATCAGTCCTTTGGGGCTTGAGGACGACCCCAATCGGTCTACCAATCGTACTCCCTTCTTCATGGTGTACGGAGCTGAAGCCGTCTTGCCGAGTGACCTGCTCCACAATTCGCCCCGAGTGGAACTATACTCCGAAGCTGAAGCAGAGCAGGCACGGCAAGGCGCAGTTGATCTCCTGGAAGAGGAGAGAGAGATGGCTCTTATCCGTTCGGCCACCTATCAGCAAGATCTACGACGTTTTCACAGCAGACACGTCAGAAGTCGGACTTTTCAGGAAGGAGATCTTGTGCTCCGAGTGGATCAGCAGCGACCTCACAAGCTTGCTCCTGCGTGGGAAGGTCCTTTTGTCGTTTCAAAGGTTCTGCACAACGGAGCATATCACCTGTACAACCTTCTAAAGCAAGCAGACGAGCCCCGCGCTTGGAATGCAGACTTACTTCGACGTTTTTATACTTGATGTTGAGATGTAATAAAAGCACCCGAGTGATGTTTGATGAATAAAAGCATGACTTTTCCAGTTCTACATTGAGTTCACTCGTACGCATTCTCTGGCTTACAATCCCCAGTGGGTGTACGCCCTTCAGCTTAGCTGCAAACCAGGTTTTGCCTAAGTTAAAAACTTACTCCGAGTGAAGAGCATCCCTCTCACTCGGGGGCTTGGCTGCGAACCAGCTTTCGCCCAAGTTAAAAAGCTACTCCGAGTGAAGAGCATCCCTCTCACTCGGGGGCTTGGCTGCGAACCAGATTTTGCCCAAGTTAAAAACCTACTCCGAGTGAAGAGCATCCCTCTCACCCGGAGGCTTGGCTGCGAACCAGCTTTCGCCCAAGTTAAAAACCTACTCTGAGTGAAGAGCATCCCTCTCACTCGGGGCTCAGCTGCGAACCAGCTTTCGCCCAAGTTAAAAACCTACGCCGAGTGAAGAGCATCCCCCTCACTCGGGGGCTTGGCTGCAAACCAACTTTCGCCCAAGTTAAAAACTTACCCCGAGTGAAGAGCATCCCCCTCACTCGTTCGCCCAAGTTAAAAACTTACCCCGAGTGAAGAGCATCCCCCTCACTCGGGGGATTGGAGGCGAACCAGCTTTCTCCCGAGTTAAAAACCTACTCCGAGTGAAGAGCATCCCTCTCACTCGGGGGCTTGGCTGCGAACCAACTTTCACCCAAGTTAAAAACCTACTCCGAGTGAAGAGCATCCCCCTCACTCGGGGGCTTGGCTGCGAACCAGCTTTCGCCCAAGTTAAAAACCTACTCCGAGTGAAGAGCATCCCCCTCACTCGGGGGCTTGGCTGCGAACCAGCTTTCGCCCAAGTTAAAAACCTACTCCGAGTGAAGAACATCCCCCTCACTCAGGGGCTTGGCTGCAAACCAGCTTTTGCCCAAGTTAAAAACCTACTCCGAGTGAACAGCATCCCCCTCACTCGGGGGCTTGGCTGCGAACCAGCTTTCGCCCAAGTTAAAAACCTACTCTGAGTGAAGAGCATCCCCCTCACTCGGGGGCTTGGCTGCGAACAAGCTTTCGCCCGAGTTAAAAACCTACTCCGAGTGAAGAGCATCCCTCTCACTCGGGGGCTCGGCTGCGAACCAGCTTTCGCCCAAGTTAAAAACCTACTCCGAGTGAACAGCATCCCCCTCACTCGGGGGCTCGGCTGCGAACCAGCATTCGCCCAAGTTAAAAACCTACTCCGAGTGAAGAGCATCCCTCTCACTCGGGGGCTCGGCTCCGAACCAGCTTTCGCCCAAGTTAAAAACCTACTCCGAGTGAAGAGCATCCCCCTCACTCGAGGGCTTGGCTGCGAACCAGCTTTCGCCCAAGTTAAAAACCTACTCCGAGTGAAGAGCATCCCCCTCACTCGGAGGCTTGGCTGCGAACCAGCTTTCGCCCAAGTTAAAAACCTACTCCGAGTGAAGAGCATCCCTCTCACTCGGGGGCTTACCTGCGAGCCAGCTTTCGCCTAAGTCAAAACCCACTCCAAAGACTCGAAAAACTCGAAAGAAAGCATTCGAATAACTCCAGAAGTTCAAAAGCAAGTACGAGTGCGCGGGCCCGAAGCCCAAAAGAGTTTAACGAATACAGTTCCATTCGGCATACCGAGGCTAATGAGTAAGGCTTAAAAGTTTCCTCACACCCCAGTGGGGCTGGCCAGTTCAACGAAGGAGTCCAGATCGATGCCGTCTGCGATCCGAGTGGCTGCCTCTATGAATGTCTCCATGAAGTCTTCAAACTTGAGCTTCTTCGTGTTGGCGACTTGAAGAGACTCCAGTTTCTCCTCCTTGCATCCTTTTAATGCACTCGGACCAGAGAGAGGGCCACGTCGGCCCCGCAGCGGGCAGCTGATTTCTTCCACGCTTGCACTCGGCTAGGAATGTTGTTGAGACGAGTCATTATGGCTTCCAGGTCGGTGTCGAGGGTGTCTTCTGGCCACAGCTCCTTGTCGATCCTTCCGAGTGCACCCCGCAGGCGGATGATGTACCCCTGGACATCTTCGATACGAGTTTCGAGCCGCAAGACACCTAGAGCAGCCTTGTCACCGACGAGTGACCTGGAGGGATCCAGATCCCTCTCGATTCTGTCAGTTTCCAGTTCAAAGTATCGGCGGTACTCTGTGAACAAGAAAAGAGGAGAGTTGAAGATCAGCATGCATGAAATTCACTCGGAAATAAGTTAAAACTCACTCGGAGGCCACGGGTTACCTGCAAGTTTGGTGTACATCTCCTCCATGAACTGCTCTATATACTTTTCCAGTGAATTCTTCTTCTCGATGAGCTGGGTGATCTTTTCGTTCAGAGTTTTCTTTTCTTGCTCATAAACATTCGCCTGAGCCTTGAGCTTGCCGTCCCACTCGGCCTTCTGCTTCTTGAGCTCGGCCACCTCCTTCTTCGCCTCCTTGACGGCGACCTTCAGCGACGTGTTTTCCCCTTCAAGCTTCTCGAGTGAGGCCAACTTCTCTTCGGCGGCCTTGGTCTTCTCTCTCGCCACCTTTTGTGCCCCCGCCAGCTCGTTGTCCTTGTTCTCGAGTGCCTGCTTCATAGTTTCTAAAGAAACAGAGGTTCTAAGCCGCACTTGGAGTCGATGGTTTTCACTACGCACATCTGTTCGAGTGAAGTCACTCGGTTCAAAGAATGAAGAGAGATGAAAGCAGAGCGCTCAGTAATTAAAGCTTACCTCCCATGGTCTTGAGCTCCGCTTGAGCGCGCGCTGTGTTCCTCTTCTCCACCTCCAAGTCCAGTCGGAGCTGGGCCGTCTCCTTCTCCAGTGCCACGTACTGAGTCCCAAGCTCGCAAGTTTTCTGAAACACAAGAGAGAACAGAACAATTAATGTTAAGAAATATTCCGAGTGCCCAGAGACCAGCGCTCCTGAAAGGAACAAGCTTGACCAGTATCAGATCCTGAAGTACCCTTTGTCAGGGAGGAACAAGCTTGACCAGTATCATATTCTAAGTTCTAAGACTCCCGCCGACTGCTCGTAGTCGACGGTAGTCTCGGGGACTACACCCAGTGGGCGCACTCAGCGTGCCCCCACTGGAACGGTATCCACTCGGAACGGTCCGTCCGGTCCGAGTGACGGCCAAACAAAAAAAAGCAAGTTCTAAGTTCTAAGACTCCCGCCGACTGCCCGCAGTCGACGGCAGTCTCGGGGACTACACCCAGTGGGTGCACTCAGCGTGCCCCCACTGGAACGGTATCCACTCGGAACGGTCCGCCCGGTCCGAGTGATGGCCAAAAACACACAAAAAACACCCAGTGGGTGTACCGAATATTTTGCGACAAGAAATTCCTACAGGCGAAAAATGACTTGGAGATCAACTTACAAGAGCACTTACTCGAACGTTTTCCTGGAGGGCAGCGCTGGCATCGTATGCTAGCTTGCCAGCTGCGCACATCTCCTTCAGCTGCTGGGTCATCAGCTCCGCCTGGATCATTGCTTCCTTGCTGGCTCCAGTCTGGTCCTCTGGCACCTTGTACAGACTGAAGATGTTGACGGGAGGAGTTGGAGCCGAGGTCAAAGCAGTCGACAATGCTGTGACCGGGCCAACACCGGCCTGAGAGGAACCTTGCGCCAGGGGCACGATCACGGGCTGCGCAGGAGGTACTGGAGGTGCTTGGCTTGGAGGTGCCTTCGGTGTGGTGGTCTGGGAAGCAGTCGAAGCTGCGGTCCCCTTCTCAGCGTCCTTCCGCGGCAGCCCCTCATCATCGTCGACATGGATGATCTCGGCAAGTGCTGCATTCACCCGACACGATCAGCCTCAGTACGCAATTCAGTCGGATGAGGACAATTCAATCGGTTCATAGATCAAAGAAAAAATGAAATCACTGTTACCTTTCTGAGAAGTGGCCGCGTCTGCCGACTCGGCTTCGATACGGTCTCCGTCGATCTGCATGGGAGACGTCGTCGAGGTTGCAGCTCTGGTTCATAAGATTCACTCGGTCAGAAGAGTCCAAAAGTTGACAAAGACAGAAAAGAAAAGCTGACAAAGGCACTCACGTTGAGGCGATAGGCACAGCGACCTTGATCCTAGGCAGGGCCTTCTGAGGCTTGGGGGAAGCGACCTTGGGCTGCTTGGTGGTCTTCTCAGTCGGCTCTAGCGATGACGTCCGAGTGCGCTTCGGGGCCTTAGCACTCGGAACGATCATCTTCTCCGGGCCAGCACTCGGATCATGAGTTTGCTTAGAGCGGCGCTCAGAGCGCAGCTCCGGAGACTGGGAAGACTCGACGTCGTCGCTCTCTTCCGAGTCGTCGCTTCCCTCCTCGTTGTCCTCTACGTAGCTACCCTCGACGCTGCCATGTTCGCTCTCCACGTCTCCGGCAAGCTGTTCTCCATTCGGCACAGGCGAGAGCATCTTCTGGAACTCCATCAGGACATGAAGATCAGAGACAAACAGTTCAGTCAGTTCACTCGGATCATTCAGTTCACTCGAATAATTTGCCCATAAGTAATTCACTCGGAAATGCGTGTCATACCTCCAACGGTTGGTTATTGGCGTCGTAGGGCGGGATCCGTCTTGACCCTCGCGGATTGTCGCGCACGCCGGTGATACCCTTGAGCCACTCTTTCACGGTCTTCTCGTCGATGTCCTCCGGGTGCACTCGAGTCGAGTCGTCAGCGCCGGTATACTGCCACATCGGGTGTGCTCGCTCCTGTAGTGGCTGGATTCGCCGACTGAGGAAGACCTCCAGCAAATCCAGACCCGTCAACCTGCCCTGGACTAGGCTGACTACCGCAGTTACCAAGATCCCCACGTCGGTCTTCTCCTCCTTGTCCACCGTCAGCGATGGAGGCACGTTGACTCTCTCGGATGTATAAGAGGGGAGACCAGTCGACGAGCCAGCACAAGGGACGTCGTTGCAGTAAAACCAAGTCGACTGTCAGCCCCTAACCGAGTCGGGAAAGGTCATCGCGGGAAAAGCGCTCCTACCCCGCATCTGAATGCCCAAGCCGCCACACAGCTGGGTCACATGGGTTCTCTCCCCCTCGAGGTTGGCCTTTTTGACCGACTGAGAACGGCACGTGAAGATGTGCTTGAATAACCCCCAATGCGGCGGACAACCCAAGAAATTTTCACACAAGGAAACAAACGCGGCGAGATACGCTACAGCATTCGAGGGAAGGTGGTGGACCTGGGTGCCGAAAAAGTTCAGAAAACCGCGGAGAAAGGGATGGGGCGGCATGGAGAAACCTTTTTCCACATGGGTGACGAGGGGCACGCGTTCCCCCGGCCGCGGCGCAGGCTCGATTTCCCCCTCCTCCGGCAGCCTCCAGCTACCCTCCCACACCAGTCCGTCGATGACGAGCCCACCGATGTCTTCGGCGGTGGTGGTCGGCGGGAGCCAATCTCCCTGGATCCATCCCCGTGGCGGAGCAGCGCGAGAGCTCGATGCTTTCTTCGCCTTCTTCGCTCGCTCCAGCTTCGCCGTCTTGTCCTTCGCCATCGCCGCGGAGTGCTCCGGTGCTGGAGAGGATTCACGTAGAGTGGAAGCGGGAGAGAAGATTGGAGGACTGGACGAGGCGGAGAAGAGGGGATCTGGCTCTCTCTCCCTCTCCAACGCGGCGGCTTCTTATATCGCCGCCCGCTCCGCTCCCCAATCCACGCCGCTGATTCACGGGCCCGCGGATCTCCTCAGATCTCGCTGGCGGAGTTGCAACTGTACGTGGCGAAAAGTGGGGCGAAAATCGAGGCGTCACGCCCACTTTCCCCACTCACCGTGCCGCGACCGTTCGCGCGCGCTCTTATCTGATTTCAAATCCCGCAAGATCCGGACCCCAGCGATCCGATTGCTCGCCTTTGAAGACATTCCATAAACGCTCGGATCTGTTCCGTCACTCGGATGGAGACTCCTCGTTTCACTCGGATGGAGACTACTCGTTTCATTCGGATCTGTTCCGTCACTCGGATGGAGACTCCTCGTTTCACTCGGACGTCATATGGTCCGGAATCCGTCAAGGTGCCGCACGAAGACAAGGCCGTCTAAAGACCAGTAAGAGTTCTTGAGTGCCCCCGCAGCGCTCAACTCACCTGGGAATTCGCCTTGACTCGACCCGCTTAACCTCGACCGATTCGGGGGCTAATGACGAGGACATGTACTAGGGATAGGGTAACAGGCCTGACCTACAGACCCTACCCTGGGATGCCACGCGCCTTATACTGGGCCCCAGGGCCAGATCAGCAGTCAGGAGTTCTGTAACCACACATTCACTCGGAGTTCAATGAACCACTCGGAAGGAAGCAGTTCACTCGACCGGCGTATTTCACTCGGAGTACCTGACAGTTACTCGACCAGAGAAGACCAGGAGGCTCCAGGAACGCAACGGTCAGGACGTGCGCTCGCCCGTATTAATTGTAATCAATGCGCCCGTTACCTGGCGCCCTTAAACCCCCTCTTTAACCCCTGGTAATGGCGACATTCATGGGGGGGCCTGGCAGACACTATATAAGCCACCCCCCAGCTCCATTCCAAGGGTTCGCAATCCATTGTAACACATACACTCCAGTAATCAAGCTCCAGAGCATCGAGACGTAGGGCTGTTACCTCCACCGTTGAGGGGCCTGAACTCGTAAATCCGAGTGTAACAGCTGTGCCGTAGCTAGGCTCTGCCCTCTCATCCGTACCCCTACACACTACTGTCAGACTTGCACCCACGACATCCATCGCTCCGATCAAGTCGCTGTCAGAATGTTGATTTTCCCCTCGTCTTTTCCCCCTTCTCTGAATTTCTTTCTAACATGTTTGTACTTGTACTTTTGCGCAAGCCTAGCAAATCCCATTTACCATCAATAGAAGATAGAACACACTTTGTACATGTCCTACTGTAGAATCTTTTTTAAGGCTACTCATGCATTGCAACGGGAAAAAATTATGACACGTGGTTCAAGATTTCACAGGTCAAGGTCTTCTATTTGGTATATTAGGCAAACTACGGTTTACACTTCAAGCATCACCCACTCAGGGCAAGTTCAGTAGCGTTCCAACATTGGCTCCGCCGTCCCGAGCTCGTCCTCGCTTCACTCCATCTGGCCGGTGTATATCAACGGGAGAGGAAATATCCATATCACAATTTTTGTTCCCTTTTTAGTCATACCTCACCCTCTATTTTGTTAATTTCTGAAGAGGCTTGTTCATTGTCTATTTGGGGACATATATAAATTGATGGGATCCTGTGTAAATTAGCGAGGTGGTACTGTTAATTAATAAGGAGACTTTTTTGGTAGAACCGAAAGTTGGGCAACAACATTTACCATAAGTAGTTTGCCATCATAGCTAAGGAATTGGGAGTAGACATTCAATCTCTTCTGTATTCTATCCACTATAAACATGAATAATTTCATCCTTGGTTTTGTAAGGCTAATAGGGACACTCAAATAAGTAAATGGGAATTCTCGAATGTGGCATCCAAGAATAAGAGATAGAGTATGCACCTCATTATCAAGAACATGGATAGCTATCAAGCTAGATTTCTGAAATTTTACTTTAAAACCAGAAGCTCTTGTGAAAAAGGTCAACAGTCTCTTAAGTTGTTCCAACTGATCAGGACAAACTTGCATGATAATAAGAGTATCATCGGCATACTGCAAAATGGGGAAGGTACGTCAAGATTGAAAATTAACAGGGGGCTGTAAAAGTGTTCTCGACATGGCATCATTTATGGTTTGCAAGAAGTCTGTTGCCAGAACAAATAAAAGTGGAGACAGTGCCCCGTCTCCCTCCCCCCCCCCCCCCCCCCCCCCGCCCGGTCTGACACCTCTCCTGCATTTAAAAGGGGTCCCAGGCACTCCATTTAACAGAACTGCAGATGTGCCAGAAGAAAAGATCTCTTGGATCCAAGTGCACCATCTATGTCCAAAGCCTATCTTCCTTAAAATAGACATGATCATACCATGCTCTATTTTGTCAAAAGCTTTCTCAAAGTCATATTTGAGAACACCAATTGGTTTTTTCTTTTGTGGCACTGAAAAGGATATTCAAAGGCCCATGCAACACAGTCTTAAATGGTCCTAGTTCTGAGAAACCTGGTTGACATGGGCTAAGTCAAGGATTATGGATTGCAACCTGTTGGCCAGAAGCTTAGTCAGGAGCTTGATAGTACAACTCAGCAGTGATATTGACCTATAATTATTAAAACAAGCAACCCCTGCCTTTTTGGGCATTATGTGATGAAAGAATTGTTAATACTCTTATGACAAAGAGGACCCTTATAGAACTGATCACACAAGTCAAAAAATTCTTGCTTGATGATGGGCCAACATTTCTTAATAAAGTTTGTATTAAACCCATCTGGCCCAAGGGTTTGTTTTTGAAGGTAAGTCCTTGATGACATTATCAATCTCACTCCGTGTGAAAGGTTAGTTTAGGTCATTATGGATGTCCAGGAGGTTTAGGGGATCATCAGACCAAGTCTATCTTTAAAAGCCATGAAGAATTCTAGCCTTACCAGCATGAACAGAGATCGCAGTGCCATCTGCACTCACAAGAGTGGCAATATTGTTGTTCCTGTGCTGAATTGTAGCCTAAGAGTGAAAAAACTTAGAATTTTCACTGTCTAATGTCACCCATTTAATTTTGCCCTTTGCATACAGTAGACCTTC
This sequence comes from Elymus sibiricus, assembly GCA_039707655.1. NCBI lineage: Eukaryota > Viridiplantae > Streptophyta > Magnoliopsida > Poales > Poaceae > Elymus > Elymus sibiricus. The sequence continues at coordinate 354,716,754 of CM077666.1, forward strand.
TGCTACTGCAATAAAGATGTAAGATGAGCTTTGAGATCCTGTCTGAGGGCAATATTGCGTGCATTCAATCTTTTTCAGAAAAAATGAACTCAACGATCTTGAGATCACCTAGAGCTGTCAATAATCCAATCTGCGCGTAATTAACCAAGTGCGCTAGTAATATTTTCTACACTTTCTCTTCTATAATCTCAGGTGGCCATGTATCACATGGATCGACATGCCTGCGTAGCACTATATCCTGCACACACACCACTGCATGCATGCACCTGCATCATCAGGTCGACGGAGCCACGAGCCAAGATCGCCGCCGCACACGACGGGCCGGGGAATCCGAATCAAGGGCGCCGCCCGCGCGCATGTGGCTTCGGTGCCTCCGTGTCATGGAAACACAGGCTTAGCCCGAGAATAATGCAGATTCCGAGGCACCAGGACAATCTGAAGATCATCGTTCTTAGTATTATCCTGCACACGTTCGATCGCTCTGCAACCACATGCATGTGGCTGGTGGAGTCGATCCTTGGAAGCTAGTACTACCAGTAATTATATCACGTAAGACACGAATCGGGAAGATGCTAATGCATCCGTGATGATGAGTTAGGTGATGATTGATCGCCTCTGGAGGATCGGTGTCGGGTAGCTAGCTGTGCAATTGGGACTTTGACATGTACTCCTTCCGTCCCGGTTTATTGGACCCTGAGCAAATTAACCGTGTACCATTTTTGTAAGGCTCCTGCACAGTACGCAGTTGATTTCCCTCGATTATCTCCAATGCATGCGCGCAGGATTGGCTACACATTCGTGCTATTAGCTGCATGCACCGTGCAATAACTATCCGCTAGCACTAATCGTGGGCGTCATTGGTCACATGAAAAGGCGAAGCGTGCCTCCGGATGCATGCCTTATTTACGTGCTGCTCTGGTTGGCCACTGCATGCTCCGAATAATGTGTTAGCGTTAAATCACGCGCCATCAACATTAATCTTTTTCCTTGGTTCCCGAGTTTCTGCTGGCAGGCCCAATAAACCCGGACGGAGGGAGTATCTAGCTAGTTTGATTCGGTCCATAGGACTGTTTTTTTTAAGGTTGGTAGTTTTTTCGGTTTCATACCTTTTTTTTTTGCATGGTAATATGTGTCTCATTCATATCATAAAGATTAAAGTACAAGTCACATAATGACCGACATGACAAAACTGAAAAGGTAGCAGAACGTCTCTGAGCTCGACACCAACGCCCGTCACCTGCCTCCGGCACCACCACAGCAGCCACCGAAAGAAAAAATGACGGATCACCTTCTCACCCGAGCTCGACGCGGCTCCATCGCTGATATGCAGCTTTGCGGACCTCCAAGGTGGCTCGCCAAAGGCAAAACCATTACCGTTGAATGGATCAGACCGGGGCAACACCCCGGACATGCCATCGAACTCCAGATCTGGCACCCCCACATGACCAAGACGTCGGGGGAGGAAACCATACCTGCCATCCACGAACCACGAACCCAGCACACGTTCCATCTTCCAGATGTCGTCGATGCAGACCACAATCTGCATCCGCTCCTCGACTACCTCCCAAGCTCCGCACCGACGTTGGAGCAGACGCCGTCGCAACGGCGGAGCCCGATGACACATGTCCACCACAAGGATGACGTCGCCGCCACGACATCCCCGCTTGAACAGACTGGTTCCCAAATCCATCACCGACCATAGAGACGATTGCCTCGCTGGAGAAGAATCCGGAGCTTCTTTATTCAGCATCGCCGTCGCCGCCGCCGAAGCCAAGACGTCGAACGACCCAAAACCCTAAGCTTCTTGGGCCCTAAAACCTAAAGCTAAAACGATCCAGACGCGCGGGATCCGGCGACCCCCCTCAGCACCGACGACCAAAAGGTTGCCGGCGGAGGAGAGCCGCCGGAAGACGACGCCGGAAGACGACGCCGGAAGGAGCGGCTCTCCTGTGGCGGCGGCTAGGTTTCGCTACAGGAGGAAAACTTTTCGGTTTCATACCTGACTGACCGGCCGGTGGTATTTGATTAATGAAAATACTGTAGAACAATTGTTCTACGTTTCAGCTCAAAAAAAAAAAAACGGCCGGGGGTAACTGAGCCAGGGCAGCTGCATCTGGAGTTGAGGACTAACCAAACCAAAGCCCCTAACTCATATGAGGTGTGCTGTGCTGATGACTCCTCTCTAATGCATTACCTTAAAGAAGTACGGAGTAGAAATTATTTCTTTGCTAGGGATTTTTCATTGTCCTTTGGTTAATCGTACCATCCTTCCATTTTCAAGGTGATATTATGTTTCCTTTTCATGGCTCACGTCTGATTGTTAAGCTCAGATCTCAATTGACCTGCATAGAGAAATTAATTTGCTTATATTCTCTTTGTTTGTTCAGTTAGTGCAAGCCAGCCGAGCTATACCTGCCTATACGTGTATGATTGTCATATCAAGAAAAGATGAAACCTAAACAATTTCAGATGTTTTGGACAGTTCCAAGGTCCAAGCCCTAATAATAAACCTGAACCCCACATGCTGCCTTAACCACCGCTAGACGCCCCAAAACCTGAGAATCCAACCTAATACTACTACTATACCCTAGGACCTAGCTGCTAGCAACTGAGTTAATAATTCGCAGAGCAGAAATGGCACGTAGACTCCCGTCTCAATCATCACGCCATCAAACCCTTTTGGCCCCTGTGCTGTGCGTGCTCATCAGCCGCGAGACACAAGCCGGAGAAACTTGCGACCAACCACCATTACATTAATCTCGGTAGGTTTGTGTCCTAACCGACCGCCCTAATCATCGTGTCCTTTGCCCTGCAAGGCTCATGCGTTTTTGCCAACCCCCGCATGCTTCCATTGCTCGCGCACTGGACTATTATTCGACTATCCATGCATGCATGGCCGTGATGCAACTCCCAAAACGTTTCACTCACTTTAACATACACACAGCGGTGGCCTGACCAAAGTGCCAAACCCGATTGACCACTTTGTTGTGAACACATGCATTCAGTATAGGTCATCCAGTAGCTCCTACTACCTCCGTCCTGGTTTACTAGTCCTCATCGTATTTTAGGTCAAAGTTTGACTACGTATTTGACTAGCAAAATGTGAATGCATGTCACCAAAAATTATATCGTTGGATTTGTATCTGAATGTAGTTTTCAATGATATTATTTTTTATACGTATAACATATATTTTATTAGTTAAAATCATGGTCAAAATATGACCCAGAATACGAGGGGGGCTAGTAAACCAGGACAGAGGTAGTAGCTAGGACAGAAATGTGCAGATTGGGTTACTGCAAGAAAGGGAAAAAAATCATGGTAGAGCTAGATCATATGCTCCGAGTAACTCTGTGTTCGGTTTATTCGGTTTACATGGTTTGGTTTATACGTTTTTTTAACCATGTCCGTAGAGGTGCCTGCATCCTATGTGAAGCCATCTAGGATGCCCCCTGCCCCTTCCATTGCAAAGCCCTTCCGACATAGTCCACGGGTGCACTCGAGGATGGCGCAGACACAGACGCGACCATCTCCATGTCCAAGTCGACGACATCCTTCCCCGAAACGGCCTTCTCAACCGCCAAGTGGGTGTGCTGGCGGACATGACGACCCTTGCGGGAGAGGTTCTCCACATTCGATGCTGGCATCGGCAGCCCCTGGGACTCCTCCCACCCAAGAGCGGGCTGGTGAATAGTGGCGCAGTCATGGAGGCTAGGAGGGAAGCAGACGGCGGCACGAGCACATCGACTAGGAGAGAGGCGGGTGATGACACGAGCGTGGAAAATGAAGGACGAAAGAGGAAAGGTCATGCGCAGGAGGGAGAGTTTGGGGTGGGGCCGGACTTTCGGGTCTGATGGCGCGGGCATGTTAGGACAACCCCATTTCCCCTCCACATATGGGTTGTGTTTGAGGGCCTCCGGACAATCCGAACATATGTGAATGTTTTGAGGAGATTTGTTGCGAGCATGTTTTTGCCCGGATAGCCCGTCCGGACAAATGGGGTGGGTATGAGGGATCTGCTTGAAAATGCCATAAGGCCAACTCCAACGCGGATCACCAAACCTTCCCTAAACGTTCAGACTGGCATGTCTGGTCGTTCTTTTGCCATCCAACACACGTCCGCGGACGTGTCCGGGTGTCCAAAATCCCACAAGCAAGTATCAAAACCGGGGGAAGTTTGCAGGCGTCAAGACTCGTGCCACGTTTCGTTCGACTACACGGGCCCACCCAAAATCCTTCCCGCACCTTCCGCTCCAAAAACATCGTCGGGCATTCATGCCGCTTAGTGTGGATGCAGAGGGGGCGACCGCCTACCCGCATTGATCCCGGCAGACGGACGTGACTAGAGGGCTTACTGCGCCGCCATTCACACCGACACGGCGACCGAGAAACATACTCTGGGCGCTGCACCGGATTGAAGCGTCGTCATTTTGCCTGCCCGGGCTATTTAAGCATGCCGGTCTCGTCGGCCAACCCCATTGTAGGAGATATGCCCTAGAGGCAATAATAAATGTTATTGATTATCTCCCTGTTCATAATTATGTTTATGTTTCATGCTATAACTGCAATGATTCTCGAGTCTGCAAATAAAACGAGGCTTGGAGGGAAACTCATGTGCACGTGTGGGATAATAAACGGTAAAAAGTATTCCTAGTCAAGCCTCTATGACTGGCTCAAGTATTGCATGATGATCCTGTTTTCCTGATCATGGGCATGACTATGCCGGCAATTTTGAGGGCACAATTGTTGGTAGAACACTTGTGTTGAATCGACCCGAATTGATGTTATGCTATGAGATACATTCGTCATTAGTTAATGGTTAATAACACAGAGATGGTTAATGTTTGCATGATTCCTTAGACCATGAGAGTATCGAGTTTCTTCATGCTTGCTTCATGAACTTTGGGGTTTGTTAAACGTCATCCGTAAATGGGTGGCTATTACGGCGGCTTACGGGTTCATGGAAAAGTATGTCAAGTAACTTGATAGCTCAAGATTGGGATTTGCTCCTCCGACGATGGAGAGATATCTCTGGGCCCTCTCGGTGTTACGGTATCCATCATCGTCTGGCCAGACACTTTGTGATTTGATCACGGGGATGCCGGAACACGGGAACGAGAAAAGAGAACAATACCGGTAACGAGGTAACTGGCATAGTGGACAAGTTGTTGATCCACGGGGATGCCTACATGTCTCACCTCGGGTATTTGTAACATATCGCGAAGCAACAGGAATAGCACACGGCAACTGGAGGTTCACTCGAATATTCATTCGTGTGGGTATAGGGGTCAATATGGGTGTCCACGGCTCCGATGTTGATCATTGATCGGAAGGGGTTCCGGGTCATGTCTATGCTTCACCGAACCTATAGGGTCACACACTTAAGGGTCATCTATCTGCTGAATACTAGACGGGGAGTCTGAGAGAAAATCACCGAAAAAGTTTCGGACGAAACGGAAACGTTCCGGAGAGGATATCGGAATAGTTCCGGTGAAACTGAAAAGTTGTTTCGGAGTACACCATAAAGTCAAAATGGTTTCGGCACATGCCTGATAATTCTTGGAGGGTGCCAGAATCGTTCTGGAAACTTTCTGGAATTTTCCGGGATGAAAACCGGAAATGTTCCGGAGCTGCCGAAACCGCTAAAGATGCTTTTCGCAGATGAAAATCACTAAACCGGAATTGTTCCGGCTCGCGTTGAAAATTATTTTGGTGGGTACTGGAAATGTTCTAAGCCCACATGAATATTTTCAGTTCGATCAGACGCTGAAAAATGTCGTCGTGAATAGTGAAAGTGCTTTTTGGGATATTTATGGAAAAGTCACCTTTTGGGATATTTTCCCAAAAGGTTTCTAGAAGGCTTGGGGGCCAAGAAACCCTACCCCTTGGATTTCCTATAAATAGAGGTGGAGGGGCTGCCTCCACACTCACTCATTCTCACATACAAGTGCCATGACATTTCTGGCTTCTCTCTCCCTCCCAGCGAAATAGTTTCGTAGAGCCGAAAGGCTGTCTGGGTTCCGGTGGGGACTAGTTCTGGACGGCGAAGCCCTGCCGGATAGATGACACCGTATGTGTGCAACCCCGTAGAGAGGTCGTAGGTTCGATCTTTTTGCCCGAGGGGCTGTTCGAGGGTCCTCCCGAAGGGCTGTCCGAGTTTCTGTCCGAGTTTCGGGGGTCCTCCCGGAGGGCTGTCCGAGGATCCGTCCGGTGGGACTATCCGAAAGACTGTCCAGAGGCCTCCTGGAGGGCTGTCCGAGGATCCGTCCGGTGGGACTATCCGAAAGACTGTCCAGAGGCCTCCCGGAGGGCTGTCCGAGGATCCGTCCGGTGGGACTATCCGAGGGACTGTCCCGAGGCCTCTCGAAGGGCTGCCCGGAGATCCGTCCGGTGAGCTGACGAGGGAGTACATCCTCGCGGTTGGGAGGTTGTAAAATCCTAGCTGCGGGGATCTGCACCGCCGATCGTCATCGACTCTACTTCCGCTGCGCTACGAGTCGGTAACGAAACAGATCAAACCTTGTATGCAGTCTCCATAGTGTTCCTGGGCTGGTACGTAGGTCGGAAATTTTTTGTTTTCTGCTGCGTTACCCTACAGTGGCATCAAGAGCCGTGCTATGCGAAGATGCAGGTTATGATCTAGAATACATGAGATGTATGGGTGTTGCACAATATAATTAGGTAGTAGATGAGTTCTATTGCTGAAAATTATTTGTGCGGGTGACAGATGAAGTCTGTTACCCGATGTTCTTGTTGCTTCCCTAGAATTTGTGTTTGCTCAATCTCGAGACAGTATGGTGGAATTTCACAAAGTTCTGGCAATCCGCGATCCTGATTGATCAACGAAGTGCTTCAGTTCTTTGGGTTCCGCCATAGTCAAAAGAAAGATGAAATTCGCAGATGAAAGGGCATTGCAGATATGATCTGCACGGGGGTCATGCGTATGACGAAGTTTAGTATGGGGCTCGAGATTTAATTATCTCGTGTTTCATACACCCCGCGATGTTAATCTAGCGACTTGAATTATCATACTTGATGATAATACGTAGGTAGCTTCGGTTTGTTTCGAAACCTTAGAAGCCACGTAAAACAAGTTTTTGCATGAACCGATTAGAGGCGTCTAACTTGGTTTTGCAGGATGGTTTGCATGTGCATATGATGTGGTATAGCAGTGCTCATATTAATTTGATTATGTATGAGATGACTATATGATGTAAAATTAACATGACCTGCGTGTCATGATTTGGCATGATGGCTGGAGCCATATGATTGCACTTTAATGACCTGCGTGTCAACCTTATGTAATGCACTTATTTTATTAGCTATAGAGATAGCAATATTATTTGGTGCATCGACAAGGTGGTGGCAATCTTCGCGAAGTTGAACACCGACGCGAATGCCGAAGACGAAGTAATGAAAGACTTCTCCGTCAGAAAGGGCTATACCATATCATGCTATTATGAATTGCCTGAGATGTTTATCCCTTATGATGCACCCTTCTTGATTGCGCGGTAGTCGCTTTTATTAGGGTGATCTCTCACAAAAATATCAAGTAGTTAGTGTTCTCCCAAGTGTAGCACCGTCACGGCACCTAACTTTTCGGGGTATCACATGGATGCATGGGTACGAACGATTAGGGATGTGTGAGGCGGGTGAGTTGAGACCTCGCAGCGAGATCACTTGGTTGTCTTGACGTTCAGGCATGAAAGTCATGAGCTCGGAACACACGCATCGAAAGATGAACAAGAGTCACATAGAGATGTGATTGGCAAGTTGGCCTACCGATTGCAATTCTCGTCACTTGAGATGGATACATCCTTGGCGTTGAATTGTAATTTGGATCTTGTATCACTCAAAATCAATTATGAGAGATATTGATTTGAGTGGGAGCGCACTATAGAATTAACTTGTTTAATTCTCAGTGCAATTAATTTTGAATGCTGTCTAAGTGTGGTTTGCATAATAGTTGTAGAATAATGGCTCGCGTTTCCACCTTCCCTATTAAAATTGAATAGCTGTTAAATATCTGGTTAAAACGTTACGGTTGGTAAACGTAATGTGAGGATTGTCCTCAATAGTGCCGAGAAGGACTTTGTCCTATCGCATACTTTCGGTATTCTCCCGCTAAATGCTATGGATCATGTGGCTCTCGTCCTTCGATCCAAAAGCTAGAATTCTGTTTTAGTCAAGTGCAATACGTTTGCTTCCATGAGACCCGAACTTCGAAAGTTTGGATAGTTATGTGATATTCATGGAATCTGAAAATCATTTTCAGAGACAGACAAAGGCTAAAAGATATGAGATATCCAAAGCATTGTTTGTTTGCAAACTATTAGTAAAAGTGTTTGCTAGGCATTTGACTGATAAGAGAGGGATCCAGGAGAACGCCTGTCATATGATGAAAGGTGAATAAAACAACAACTTAAAGAGAAAGGAAATGTCCGAAGGGTGTTAGTGAAACTTTCACGCCTAGGAAGTCCGGGGCTATCGCCACTCTTAAGTTGGGTGCTTCTTCTGAGAGTAGGAGAAATACTAAAAGTTAAACTGTTAGAAGTATAATGGCAAATAAGAAAGAAGACTGGAATATCCAGCTCATGTATGAATGTCATACAAGTTTTTGATGTATAGAAGGCTGGTCAAAGATATAGTTCTTGGGAATTATGGTTAAACATGTTAATCACTAATTCTTGGGTATTGTGAGTTAATCACAAAGATACCCGCTTGATTGCATTCTGTTGCAACTCGATGTAAGAACTACTATGGCCTGAAAGACTAGCCAGGAATGAGGTTAAGATACACATAGGGAACATAGTAAAAGTTACTATGCCTTCCATCGGTGTATTCCCTATGTATTTACTTTCATAATTCATTTTAGAGTTTCACACTCTAGCCCTTTGCATAAGGTATCTTGCAAGAAGGTTGTTCATAAGAGAACTTTTGATGTTCGGTGTTATGAATAACATAAGGGCCATACTTTCATGAATGAGACGTATGTTATGAATATTGATATTAATACATTACCTCTGTATTTACTTTCATAATTCATTTAGAGTTTCATACACTCTAGCCCTTTGCATAAGGTATTTTGCAAGAAGGTTATTCATAAGAGAACTTTTGATGTTCGGTGTTATGAATAACATGAAGGGCCATGCTTCCATACAGGATGGGATGTATGCTATGAATATTGATGGTAATATGATACATCTATGACACTGACGCTAAATGTCGCAAGACTAAAAGAATACCACACAAGTGTGGCACTGCATTTGGTCACATTGGAGAAACCCGCATGGAAAATTCCATTATGATGGATTTTGAAGTCATTTGATTTTGAATCATCTGACACTTGCCACTTTCCTCTGAAAGGTGAAGTGACTGAAATACCGTTCACAGGCCATAAGGAACGAGCAAAGAACATATTGGTGATCATACATTATGATGTGTGTAGTCCAATAAATGTTGTTGCAAGTAGTGGATTTATCTATCTTCAGAAATGACTCAAGTAGATATATGGATATTTACTTGTTAAGACGTAAGTCTGGATCTTTTGAATTCATTCATAAGGTTTTCAAATATGAAGTAGAAGTTATTGTAACAAGAAAATTATGTTTCTACAATTCGATTGCAGAAAGGAATATTTGAGTTACAAGTTTAGCGAATGTCTGATGAGTTGTGAAAAGAGTTTCATAACTTGCACTTCCCGGAACACCACTGCAAGTGGAAAGTCCGTGTAGATGTAATCGAACCATTTATGACATGGTAAGATCAAAGATGACATAAATAAAATTGCCATTATCCCTTTTAAAAGGTGATGCTTTAGAGGCTGCGGCTTTTACACTGAAAAGAGATCCATCAGGTCTGTTGAAATGACGTCATGGTATGGTACGCCCAACCATGTTATATCTTTTCTTAACATTTGGAATATGGGGCTTGTGTAAAAGGTTACAAACCTATTCCAAATCAGACAAGTGCTACTTTGTAGGTTGTCCCAAGTAATTGGGTATTCCTTCCTCACTATACCGAGGCAAATAGGTTTGCCGCAAAACGGTATGCTTTTAAAGAGAATAGTTCTTACAAAAGGTGAGTGGGAGGACGGTGCACCTCGACGAGATAACCGGTATCTTCATCATCAGATCAAAGGAAAGGAACCTTGGAAGTGATTCCGGAGTTTCCTACTGCGACTGATACGGAAGTCTCTACAATAAAATGTATGGACTTCAGTCGAACTTGCAGCTGAACCCCGTAGGCAAGGCTCGTGCAAACCTCTCAGGTGCGCAAACGAGATATTGTTGTTGGACAACAGTATACCTACGATACACAAGGAAGCGTTGATGGGCCCTGACTCCGGAATTGGCTAAATGCCAATACAATCCGAGATAGTTTCCATATAAGTGATTCAAGATTAGAACCTTGATACACCTTTCAGAAGACTTAGAGTCTAAACGAATATTTATGGAACTAAAAACTGATACGGATAAAAATGTTTTATCCATAAAGCTCGACTTGTTGAAATAACAAGTTCAAGGAGTTGACTACGATGAGGTTGTTTCACCGTAGCGATGCTTGAAGTCGGTTCGGGTTGAACTAGCAATTAATACATATTTCAATCATGAGATATGAAACATGGATGACCAAAGGATTTCCATCTGATGGGAATGAAACCTAGGACTTGTATGTGATACAGTCCAAAGTAATTTGTCGATCCAGAGGATGCTAGTAAGTATGCAAACTTCAGAGTTCCAGCGATGGACAGAAGAGAGCAAAGTGGAGTTGGAATCTTCGTTTTTGATGAAATGGTCAAAAGAGTTTGACTTCATCAAATGGGTATCGAAGATGCTTGTGATTCAAGAAAGTAAGTGGGAGCATAATAATATTTCTAAAAACCTTGTGTACTTGACACATTGTTAAATGGAAATAAATTTCTTGACACGAATTAGGACTTCACTTGAAAAATAGTTTTTCGATGAAGTGCTTAGGCTAAATAGCCTTAATATTAGGCATGATGATCTATGGAGATAGATTTACCTAATGGGGCTAAGCTATGAATACATATTGACAAGGTGCTAAAACCTATTAGCATTTAAAACGCCAAGGAGTGATTCTTGCCAAAGTCACATGGAAAGGGTTTTGCAAGACTCGGTGTCTCAAAACACTGATGAGCAAAATACATGATGGTGATTCCACACACTCTTGTGTTTGGATTAATCATGTATTCCATGGTATGTAAAAACAACCAGATATGTCCAATACTCCAAAGTTGTTGCGAGTATAGATACCATAGTGATCAAAGTACTGATCATGGGACAACAGTGAAAGATGTCATTAAGTACTAGAGCAGTACCGATGACATGGTTTCTCGCAAGTGGAGATCATGAAGAGTTCGTTGTAAAAGGTTACATCGATACAGTCTTCATCGATGCTCCATGCGATTTTCGATTTAAGTTGAGGGTTTTGTGATACACATCATGGTGGCACGGTAGTTGGAAATTGTTCCAAACAAGATACTGTGGCGAATTCTATAACAAAGGCTAAGTATGTTGACACTTAAGAAGTGACAAAGAAGTTGTTGAATCATATAGTTCATTCATGAACTTAGTATGGTTCCAAGATGGCTTTGGTCTATGGGACACTATTGCAGATAGCTGCTCCATAGCTCAGTCTGAGGAATCAGGTTTCGACCAATGATTCACACATATGCAAAGCCAAGTCCACACAAAATATGAATTTTGTGAAAGCGTGAAAACGCGGGGATATGCAAAGTTACACACGGAGCTGAAGTCGTCAGATCCGTTGGACATCAGGCTATACCACATGCGAAGCATATTTTACACCAGTATGCCATAGGTGTAAAGTGCATTAGCATTGGCTAGATTATTGACTCTAGTGCAAGTGGGAGTCTGTAGGAGATATGCCCTAGAGGCAATAATAAATGTTATTGATTATCTCCCTGTTCATAATTATGTTTATGTTCCATGCTATAACTGCAATGATTCTCGAGTCTGCAAATAAAACGAGGCTTGGAGGGAAACTCATGTGCACGTGTGGGATAATAAACGGTAAAAAGTATTCCTAGTCAAGCCTCTATGACTGGCTCAAGTATTGCATGATGATCCTGTTTTCCTGATCATGGGCATGACTATGCCGGCAATTTTGAGGGCACAATTGTTGGTAGAACACTTGTGTTGAATCGACCCGAATTGATGTTATGCTATGAGATACATTCGTCATTAGTTAATGGTTAATAACACAGAGATGGTTAATGTTTGCATGATTCCTTAGACCATGAGAGTATCGAGTTTCTTCATGCTTGCTTCATGAACTTTGGGGTTTGTTAAACGTCATCCGTAAATGGGTGGCTATTACGGCGGCTTACGGGTTCATGGAAAAGTATGTCAAGTAACTTGATAGTTCAAGATTGGGATTTGCTCCTCCGACGATGGAGAGATATCTCTGGGCCCTCTCGGTGTTACGGTATCCATCATCGTCTGGCCAGACACTTTGTGATTTGATCACGGGGATGCCGGAACACGGGAACGAGAAAAGAGAACAATACCGGTAACGAGGTAACTGGCATAGTGGACAAGTTGTTGATCCACGGGGATGCCTACATGTCTCACCTCGGGTATTTGTAACATATCGCGAAGCAACAGGAATAGCACACGGCAACTGGAGGTTCACTCGAATATTCATTCGTGTGGGTATAGGGGTCAATATGGGTGTCCACGGCTCCGATGTTGATCATTGATCGGAAGGGGTTCCGGGTCATGTCTATGCTTCACCGAACCTATAGGGTCACACACTTAAGGGTCATCTATCTGCTGAATACTAGACGGGGAGTCTGAGAGAAAATCACCGAAAAAGTTTCGGACGAAACGGAAACGTTCCGGAGAGGATATCGGAATAGTTCCGGTGAAACCGAAAAGTTGTTTCGGAGTACACCATAAAGTCAAAATGGTTTCGGCACATGCCTGATAATTCTTGGAGGGTGCCAGAATCGTTCTGGAAACTTTCTGGAATTTTCCGGGATGAAAACCGGAAATGTTCCGGAGCTGCCGAAACCGCTTCAGATGCTTTTCGCAGATGAAAATCACTAAACCGGAATTGTTCCGGCTCGCGTTGAAAATTATTTTGGTGGGTACTGGAAATGTTCTAAGCCCACATGAATATTTTCAGTTCGATCAGACGCTGAAAAATGTCGTCGTGAATAGTGAAAGTGCTTTTTGGGATATTTATGGAAAAGTCACCTTTTGGGATATTTTCCCAAAAGGTTTCTAGAAGGCTTGGGGGCCAAGAAACCCTACCCCTTGGATTTCCTATAAATAGAGGTGGAGGGGCTGCCTCCACACTCACTCATTCTCACATACAAGTGCCATGACATTTCTGGCTTCTCTCTCCCTCCCAGCGAAATAGTTTCGTAGAGCCGAAAGGCTGTCTGGGTTCCGGTGGGGACTAGTTCTGGACGGCGAAGCCCTGCCGGATAGATGACACCGTATGTGTGCAACCCCGTAGAGAGGTCGTAGGTTCGATCTTTTTGCCCGAGGGGCTGTTCGAGGGTCCTCCCGAAGGGCTGTCCGAGTTTCTGTCCGAGTTTCGGGGGTCCTCCCGGAGGGCTGTCCGAGGATCCGTCCGGTGGGACTATCCGAAAGACTGTCCAGAGGCCTCCCGGAGGGCTGTCCGAGGATCCGTCCGGTGGGACTATCCGAAAGACTGTCCAGAGGCCTCCCGGAGGGCTGTCCGAGGATCCGTCCGGTGGGACTATCCGAGGGACTGTCCCGAGGCCTCTCGAAGGGCTGCCCGGAGATCCGTCCGGTGAGCTGACGAGGGAGTACATCCTCGCGGTTGGGAGGTTGTAAAATCCTAGCTGCGGGGATCTGCACCGCCGATCGTCATCGACTCTACTTCCGCTGCGCTACGAGTCGGTAACGAAACAGATCAAACCTTGTATGCAGTCTCCATAGTGTTCCTGGGCTGGTACGTAGGTCGGAAAATTTTTGTTTTCTGCTGCGTTACCCTACACCCATCTCCTCTCCTCTCCTCACACCGCCGCCTCGCCTCTCCTCTCCTCCGCGCGTCGCGATGAGGAAGTCCAGCAGTGGTTCGTTCTCGGCGCCGGTCGGTGGATCTGGTGGAGGGAGCTCCAGATCGTGGCATCGCCGCCCACGGTCTCCGGGGCCGTGTATTCCACCGCTCTGTCGATGAAGGACGAAGTCGTGCTCTCCTCAGACAACAAGGACCAACAGCAACCGCCCTTCTTCGCTTGAAGGGCCACGATGACGATGACTCTGATGGCGACAACGACGAATGGGACGACGACAGTGGTGCCGCCAGCCAAGGCGGCCATGCGCCGTACGAGGTCACGGTCTAGTACCTCGCGTAGTTTAGTTTTTATTTTATTTTGTTAGGTGAACTTGTTTAATATCTTCCGGTTTGAATGCAATGTGTGGAACTTTCTTAAAATTCGCCCGGTTTGCATGATTTTTTTGAACTCTTCGTTTGAACTTGCGCGAACATTTGATGCACACGGTTGGATGGCCGACTCCCCTATCGACGTCTGTGAACACGTCCAGATGCCTTCGTGGATGTTTGATGTGTTCAATTTGATGATTTGCATTGGAGTTGCCCTAAGGAGACACTGATATGTGCACAGACAATTGACAAGTTTTGTTAGGCCCACACATCAGTTACCGTCTGAAACAATCTTGTGGCGACGTTGAGTTAACGTGGTTCCATGTGTCAACGCTGTAGCTTCACGGAAGCTCTCGATCGGACTAAATATAAGATTTGTGAAAAGACGCGACCCTCCCAAACCCTAGTGCCGCCGCAAGGCCTCCCCCGCCGCTGCCGCCGGCTTCGGTCGCGGTGGCGGAACCTCCGGTTGTCCCTTGTGGCGATGGAGATAGGGCTCCGGGGCGGCGGCCCCTCTTCGAGGCGATGGCGGCTGCGGCGGCCGCTTGGGCGGCGTCATGGCTAGGCTTGCAGGCTACATGCGGTGCCGCCGTAGCGGCAGCGGTGGGGCTAGGAGTCGCCGGATCCGGCTAGGAGTGGCTGGTCCTCGTCTCCTGCCATGGTTGGCGCCTCGCCAAGTTTGGGCCTCCGCGGTTGTGGGTGGCACGATGCGGCATTGCTGTCCTTTGTCTGCAGGTCTGGATCGAGAGGAGGGCGGCGTGGGGGCTGCTGGCTTCGGCCTAATAATGGTGGTTTGGCCCTAGCGCTTTTCTTCCGCCAAGTCTTCTTTCTGCCGGATGTCGGCCTCTTGAATCTAGCCGCTGACGAGTTCCGATCTTCCCCGTCGGAGAGCTATACGGATTGGCGTATGTTGCCCTGGATATCTAGATCGGAAAGGCTCCGGTCGCGCGCACTCATATTATCAGCCAGCACGGCCTCAAGAGGGCGCGGCGCGAAGCTTCGCTTTCTTATCGGTGTCATGGGACATGTCTAAGTCAAGATTCCCAAGACATTCATTGAGGTGGAGAAAGTCATGGCGGCTGCGATTGGTGGTCTTGAAGCTTTGGTGGAATGGTGTATTGGATGCCACGAAGACTGTGTGCCAGGTGTTTGGTGACTTGCAACAACGGCCTTGGCAAGCGGGGGTGGCAGCACTGGAGGACTGCATTTTTGGTGGTGTTCCTCGAGTACCGAGTCTCGATTCCCAGGGTGAAAACCCAAAGTCTGGCCTTTATTGGTGACCTTGTTGAAGACATTGTTTTTTGCGTGAACTCGGACTTTCTCCAGGGTGAAAAACCCAAGATCTTCGATCGGGCAACGACAACGCTTGTGCATTGTTTCCTTCTTGGAGGTGTTGCTTTTAGAGAACCTTTTTTATAATTCGGGTGTTGTCTTCAGTGGTAGTTAGAGTGTTGCTGATGCTAGTGATTGATCACAGTGGCAGGGTCTTTTTTTCTTCTGTTCTTTTTTGTTTATTTTTTAGCTGTGGACATATTGTTGGTACATAGGCCGGGTGTAATTGATATCTTTACGATATTAATATATTTCCTTTATCGAAAAATATATAAGATTTGTGTTACTGTTTTTTTTTCTCTGTCGGGAAGCTCTTTCCTTTCACACGTTGTTTCTCCTTTTGAGCGCCTGGCCTGCCGCTTTGGACTGTGCCAAGTTCGCCTGTCGCAGTGTCCCCTTCGTTGACGCCTTTGACAAACAGCCGCACGCTTCCAAAGCTTGTCCTGTTGCATCTCGCATGCCATGCCACCCCCCATTGCCTCCCTAGCTAGCTCGCCTCCTATATATACACAGCAAGCCCTGTTCCTACAGCCACCACCAGCTCAACTGCCTCAACACCAACTGCAAGGAACAACAGCAGAGTCATCCGAGCGACCATGATCAAGCTGAGGTGCCCCAACCCCAAGAGGCTCTTTAGGAGGAGCTCCTCCAAGATCAGCAGGTCTAGTAGCAGCTACAGCAGCAGCAGCGACAACGGCAGTGATGCCTCCGGTGGCATCCGTGGCGGCGGCGGCAGCGGCAGCGGGGAGATCGAGTGGGAGGTGCGGCCGGGGGGCATGCTGGTGCAGAGGAGGGACGGGAGGGGGGACATCGAGGTCATCACAGTCAGGGTGGCCACCGGGTACTCCTGCCATGAGGTGTCCATTGGAGCTACCTGCACTTTTGGTGAGTAACAGTACTACATTGCAAAGCTAACAGAAGTTGATTAGATTTGTAGAGAATATATGGACATGACTAGTGTGTGATCGCTAGAACGTGTTCTTGGATAGTTTGTTCATTTGATCACGATTCCCTTTGGGGCTTCTCTGATATGCTAAGCGGGTCAGCCCTTCTTTTTGTTGGATGAATATTCCTCAAGCTCTTTAAGCACGATAATGGCTCGATGAGTGATCGTGGGTGTAGCATGCATGCACACTGGCACTCCTTTACATAATTCAGCTGTTAGGACCATAACCTGCAAAATTTCAGACAAGTTGATCTAGAGCTAGCATTACTTCAGTTTGAGTACTTCAGTTTCAGTTTGAGTAATTAGCAAGGTTTCCTGGCTTGCAGTAATAAAAGTATAAAACTACTGATGGCCAGGGCTGTGCCACCATCTTCTTCCTACCAGCTCCATGAGTAGAGTAGAGTACTAAATCATAGCGTTGTCCTTGTGATATTTTTAAAAGTATGCACGGACTTGCAGCGTGCACACGATGGTTCCTAGTTTTTTAGTACAAAGCATAAACTCAATCTGTTTTCTATCACTGAAAAATGTACACACGATGACTCAGAGTAGGAACCTGAGTGGAACTTTCCTCCATCTTGTTCGCTAGTAGTACAAAGCAATGTGTTTTTTTATCACTGAATATAGTAAATCAAGTACACTTCATTGGATCAAGGTCTAACATGTGTTTTGCAAAATTAATTTGTGCAGATGAACTGAAGGTGGTAGTGTCCATGGTGACGGGACTAGAGCCGAGGGAGCAGAGGCTGCTGTTCAGGGGCAAGGAGAGGGAGGACAGCGACCACCTCCACATGGTTGGGGTGAGGGACAAAGACAAGGTGCTGCTCCTTGAGGACCCTGCCCTCAAGGACATCAAGCTGCGGTCCGCGCTCGCGGCCCAGGCCGTGCAGAGCCCGTATCAGACTTTTATCAAGGTGTAAGCCAGCCTGCGTCACCCACAGGCCACAGCGCTAACAGTTAGGGTAAATCAACCACATCATCCGGCATCAGCTAGTCAGGTCTCACAAGAGTTGCTAACAAAAAGCATATCTGGAACCTGATGCATGGCGTGGTTCGCTGCAGTCGATCAGTACTTGAGTACCACTCCATGGTATGGAAGAGCAAATGGCCTCCTCATGTGAGAGTTAGAGTACTACCCACTTTTAGTTAATTATAATTGCATGGTTGTGCAATTTGTAGCTAGTTGCATGTTTAAGAGCATCTACAGCCGGGCACCCCAAACACTCATCAAACGTCCGGACGGGCCGCCCGGTCACTGACCGGACACGAAATTTCGACCCAGACGGGCGCCTCAAACGGGTCTCAAACGACCGGGCTGACCGGCACCCCTCATATCCAGCCCAAATATGAGGCGGATCTGGAGCCGAGGGAGCAGAGGCTGTTGTTCAGGGGCAAGGAGAGGGAGGACAGCGACCACCTCCACATGGTTGGGGTGAGGGACAAAGACAAGGTGCTGCTCCTTGAGGACCCTGCCCTCAAGGACATCAAAGCTGCGGTCCGCGCTCGCGGCCCAGGCCGTGCAGAGCCCGTATCAGACTTTTATCAAGGTGTAAGCCAGCCTGCGTCACCCACAGCGCTAACAGTTAGGGGAAATCAACCACATCATCCGGCATCAGCTAGTCAGGTCTCACAAGAGTTGCTAACAAAAAGCATATCTGGAACTTGATGCATGGTGTGGTTCGCTGCTGTCGATTTGAGTACCACTCCATGGTATGGAAGGGCAAATGGCCTCCTCGTGTGAGAGTCAGAGTACTACCCACTTTTAGTTAATTATAATTGCATGGTTGTGCAATTTGTAGCTAATTGCAAGTTTTTTTTTTGCATGGTAATACGTGTTTCATTCATATCATAAAGATCAAAGTACAAGTCACGTAAGGACCGACATGACAAAACTGAAAAGATAGCAGAACATCTCTGAGCTTGACACCAACGCTCATCACCTGCCTCCGGCACCACCACAGTAGCCACCGAAGAAAAGTGACACCAACGCCCGTCACCTGCCTCCGGCACCACCACAGTAGCCACCGAAGAAAAGAATGACGGATCACCTCCTCACCAGAGCTCGACGCGGCTCCATCGCTGATGTGCAGCTTTGTGGACCTCCTAGGTGGCTCACCAAAAGTGAAGCCCTTGCCGTTGAACGAATCAGACCGGGGCAACACCCCGGACACGCCATCGAATTCCAGATCTGACACTCCACCACGACGTTTAACTTCTTTCTACTAGATGCTGAAAGGGCCAGCTTACAGGAGTTGCAAGTTTAAGTGGATGTCATGTGTGGTATTAAGTTAGAGCATCTCCAACAGTTGCCTATTTTAGGTTGGAGAATGCAATCTTGGATGGGGCCTGTGCCTTGTGGCATAGTGTGGGCTAAATGAAGTTGTTTGCTACATGCATTTCTGTTCTGGATGAGATGTATCAATGTATCATGACCCACGAAGTCATGAGACCACATTTTGGGAGGCAGCCCACAATTGTTTTTATTTTTATTTGAATAATGTAGAACTTACTGTAGCATAGTCATTTTCTTGTTTTTGTTTGAAGAAAGTGTCAAGTTATGCAATTAGTTTAAATATTTAGGCTATATGGTAAATGTTGTTTTGTTTTCTGTTGTTTGTTGTTCTTGCAAAAATTCTTGAGGCTTACTACAGCATGATGTAATTTGACATGAAATTTTTATTGAACAAGCAACATATGTCTACTATTTATCCTATCCTTTTGGATTTTTTTTGTACAGAAAGTGTCCTGATTAATTATGTTTTTAGCATAAGAATCACCTTTCAAAAACTTTTATACGACATTTTGTTTTCAATCTTGTTTTATTTCTTAAATAAAAAATAGTATCTACCACATTATCTTTTAGTTATCTTGTGCAACTAGCAAGCCAAGCAAGGTTAACACCCTTGTAAGCACTGTTGTGGACACACCGAGTTTTATTTGTGCTGCAGAAATTTACCATGCTGCAGGACGCATTTACCTTCACGAATTGATACCTTGGTTTCTCATTGAAGAAAAAAGTACCGCCCGCTACAAACTCCTACACTAGGGAGCCCAACACTGTTGCTATCTCCATTAAGAACTAGCGGTAGTGCACCACATTTCGTTGACGCGGAGCTGCAAGGTGCTCTTTAAGGAGGCGAGCACCGGCCGGTTCATGTCGACAATGCCCGCATCCGCCTCAACCATGGCCGTGATGGCAACATCGGACGCGTGCTCCGCGTCTAGTTGAGCCTCCGCCAAAACGGTGCTCCTCTAGGAGGTCAGTTTGTACTGCTTCTCCGCATGCAACCATCTGAAACCCAACTTCGGCGCAGCGTCGACGACCATCACATCCTCCTCCGTGGGAGTCGCTTTCTTTGTTGCGGGTTGCTCTAGCTCTGCGCCCTCCGCCATGGCCATGGGGCCGCCCTACTCCTCCTCCACCTCTTCCTCCTCTGAGCTCGGCTCCAGGGAGCACGGAGGTTGGCCCGCCTCAATGCGGGCCTAATAGCGGTTGTCTACGGCATGGACCTCTGCCCCGATTTCAGCATGACACCCCGAGGATAGCTGCTTGAACCAGGAAGCCGTGGAGCTACACATTGAGACAACGGATGAGTGACGCGGATATAAACTAGGGGTGGTCGGACGACGGATGACGGCTTGGATGGTGGGGCAAGGGGCTCGGAGGTAGGTTTTGGGGTGTGGCCAACCGGCTTTAAACAATCGGGGTAGGCACGGAGCGACAAAGGCATGAATGCGGGTAGCCGGAATAGACTTCTCGAACAGTGCGAGAGGGTGAATGCGGGTAGGCGGCCGGCCAATCACGTCCGATGTGAATGCGGATAGGCGGAGGGCCATCACGTCGGATGTGAATGTGTGGAGGGCTCTAGAGTCAAATGGTCGGATAGGGTTTTTGGTGGGTCTGAGGTGTCGAAGTCCAACGTGGCAGACGTCCCGTAGAGCTCCTCCGATTTGAGACCTGTTTGTGGGATTTCGGATGTACAAACAACTCCAACCCGATTTGATGATCCACTTGAAAACCTAAAATAGCCTGAACGGCCGAGTTCAGGCATTCACGGGTGTTTTGATGATCCGCTTGGAGATCCCCTAACATTTCCTCTTTTATAATCTCAGATGGCCATGTATCACATGGATCGGCATGCCTGCGTGGCGCCATATCCTGCAAACCACTCCATGCATGCACCTGCATAATCAGGTCGATGGAGCCACCAGCCAAGATCGCCGCCGCAGACGACGGGGCCGGGGAATCCGAATCAATGCAAGGCGCTGGCCGCACGCATGTGGCTTCGGAGCCTCCGTGTCAAGGAGACACAGGCTTAGCTCGAGAATAATGCAGTTTCCGAGGTACAATGGCAAACCAAAGAGCATCGCTGCTGCTAGTCTATCCTGCACACGTTCGATAGATCGCTCTGCACATCGTATGCATGTGGGCATGTGGCTGCTGTAGTCGATCCTTGGAAGCTAGTGCCGGTAATTATATCACGTAAGACACGAATAGGGAAGATGCTAATGCATGCGTGATGATGAGTTAGGTGATAATCTCGATCGTCTCTAGAGGATCGATGTCGGGTAGTTAGCTGTGCAATTGGTACTTTGACATGTGTCTAGTAGCTTAGTTTGATTCGGTCCGGAGGAGTGTTTTTTTGTTTTTAAAATTAAGGTTGGTAGTTTTTTCGGTTTCATACCTGACTGACCGGCCGAGGGTTAATTGATGAGCCAGGGCACCTGCATCCGCACTAACCACACCAAAGCACCTAATCACATATGAGATGTGCAACGCTGATGAATGATGACTCTGTGTAAAGAAGTAGGATTCTTTCTCTTTGCTAGGGAAATGTCGTCAATTTTTCATTGTCAGAAGTCAGAACCGTGAAGTACCTTTTGTTAACCACACTACCCTTCTTTTTCCATGACTTCACGCTGATTCTTATGCTCACTTGCTCATAATCTCAATTGACTTGCATAGAGAAATTGGTTTGCTTAGATATACTATCTTTATTTGTTCAGTGCAAGCCAGCCGAGCTATACCTTTACGCGTATAAATGATTGTCATATAGAAAGATAAAAGCAGTACACCTTTATCAAGAAAAGAAGAAACTTAAACAATTTCGGATGTTTTGGACAATTCCAAGGTTCAAACCCTAATAATAAACTTGAAGCCCCACATGCTGCCTTAACCACCGCTAGACGCCCCAAAACCTGAGAATCCAACCAAATACTACTAATACTATACCCTAGCTAGGGCCTACTCCCTACTGGCTAGCTATCAACTGGGTTAATGATCCGCACAAATTGCACGCACAATCTCGTCTCAATCATCACGCCATGAATCAAACCCATTTTGCCCCTGTGCATGCTGTGCGTGCTCATCAGCCGCGAGACACAAGCCGGGAAAACTTGCGACCAACCGCCATTACATTAATCCCGGTAGGTTTGTGTCCTAACCGACAGCCCTAATCGTCGCATCATGCGTTTTTGCCAAGATGGTCTCGGCGCTAACTGTCAGCAATAGTTAAGCCTTAATCGGGACGACGGGATCATCAGAACAAGGGATGGCAGGGGAAACACGTCTCTCCTGCGACACGTGTTTGCCCTGTGTGTACGTCTCTGATCTCAACGCCGCTTTGCTCGAATTCCGGCTAGGATTTCTGCTCCGGCGAGGGGATCGATTAATTCTCGGCAAGGCGGAAGGGAAGACGGTTGACGATCAAGGGTGACGCGACGATGGTGGCTTCGCAGAGGGCCAGTTGGTGCATTTCCCGTGTCATATAGCAAAAAGTTGTGGGCGTCGACGGTGCGGCTCGCCACGATGCGAGAATCGAGGTGAGTAATGGCGGCGAGTGGGTGGAGGAAAGGCTACTTAAGCCATTCCACGATCTGGATCCCCATTCGACTCTGCTGCCGCCCCCCTTCCTCTTCCACGACAAAAACCTAGATCGAGATTTGGGGGGAACTTTCAGCCGGTGGCGGGGATGTCGACGAGGGAACGGCAGATGGAGGCGCTGGCCGGTGGAGATGCGGTGAGGCAGGGAAGGCTGGAGGAGATCAGCAGATGGTTTCCGAGCAAGCAAGAGCTGAACAAGGCGGCGTTCTAGGCACGAGGGAAGATGGACGACGGGGAGCTGATGCGATGCTTCCACAACGACGGGCCGCAGCCGTCGATGGGGGTTCTACTGTGGGCGATGATGGAGGCGGAATCCCCAATTCCCGAGCAGAGATCCAAGTGGAAGATATACAGATCCCTCAGGTTCAGGCAGGATCCGCCGCCTGTGGAGGCGAGGGAGGTGGTGATGGGGTTGCCGGTTCCAGGGACGAGGATGGCTCCGATCGAGACTGTCGACGACGAGGTCACACCACCGCGTGGACGAGCAAGGAGGGAGGTTACGGCGCTTCCGTGGCGCTCCCCTCGCTACAGGCCCTCTCCCGCTCCCAGTAGGAGTCTCTCCGGCGGGCAGCCGATTCTGGCTGCTGGCTGGGATAGACTCCGATGGAGAGGAGGGGGATTTTTCTACTACTACTTTGGGTAAGTTTTCCGCCTCATCCAAATATTTGATTCCTATCTCGCAAATTAGTGAGGATGGATCTGGGAGAGGGGATACAATTAAGAACAAACGGAAGAAAAAAGTTAGGGAAAAAAACCATCACGGTCTCTATATCCAGAGATGAGTGAGGGGATTATGATCCCAAAAAAAGTGGTGTGGGAAATTTTTTGGGCCTAGCACTAATGTGCTAAGTATGAATGAGTGGGAGAATGTGATTGAGGCGCAAGTAGTGATGGAAAAAAATGAGAAATGGGGTGATACCTCCCATAACAAATTATTTCAATGAAGATATGTTGGATTTTGGAGATATCATTATTCATGAAATGCCTATTAAAAAAATGGTCATAGAAAGAAATGATTTAGATGGAGGGGAGGGAAAAAAATTAAAGGTTTAGTTGTTGGGGGCCCAATTGGGGCAGAGATGGAAGAAATATGGAGCTTTGGCCCAGAAGAGGAAAAGGGAAAAATGGGCCTGGAGCCCACCATTACCTCGTGGGATGAGGGGTATATAACAAACCCAGGAGGTGGGGAAGTGAAGAAAGATAGCTCCAAAACTCTAGGGTTTACCCACCAGCCGTCGCACAGCTGGGGGGACATGGCAGGCAACTACAGAGGAGGAATGGGAGGAAATAGATTCAATCGAGGAGGAGGTAGGTTAGGGTTTGTGGAGCAGAGAAGGAATTTTGATGGAGGGCATCCCACTGGTGATCGTTTTAGAAACAATTTCATCAGGCCAATCGTCTCTGGAGGAGGAGAGGGGAGTTTGAACAGATCGACAGGAGATGGAAAGAAAGAGTTTGAAAAAAGAGAAGGCAATAATTCGCAAGAAGGGCAGAAGATTTGGAGAGAGAAGATAGGACAGATGGAGATAAGTGGGATGGCTGGAAAAGATCAAGAGATGGTTGGGGTTGAAATTCAGGGGAAAAAAGCTAATCTCATGATGGAGCCAGCTCAACAGCAACAACTGTTGGCATCGCTGCTTTCTCAGCTAGCTCAGAACATGACAAATGGAGGACTTGGAATGTCTCAAATTTCTGCTAAGGATGGTGGTCATATGATAAGTAAGGGAGGTGGTTGTGTTGGGGGAGGCCATGAGGGAGAGAAGCTGAAGCTTGGTGGAACTGCAGATGGAATTGACAGATCAATAGAGGAGAGAAAATCTGGGACAACCAGGGACAGGAGCTAATATAGTTGGGAGGCAGATTTGTGGGAAGTGTAAGGAATATGGACATGGTGTTAGAGACTGCAGAGCTGGGAATTGTCTGATATGTGGTAGAGATAACCATGTCACTGATGAATGCACCTGGCTGAAACAGATCAAACCTGTACCAAAATATGTGGGGTATGCAGCTAAGGTCCTGGGAGTGTTGTTGGTCCAGAGCTTCAAAGATGTGAAGGTTGCTGAACATACAAACCCTCTGGCGGTAGTGGTAATCAGATCAGGGAAGATCACTGAGGCTGATTTTATACAAGAGTGATATGTTTGACTGGGGATGGCAATGGAGAGTCAGAGAGTATGGAGAAAACTGCTATCTCATGAGATTCCCAAACAAAGCCAAGTTGGTGGAGTTAGCAAAATTCAATGATTTTAATGTGTTAGACACTGGAGTTGTGATCAAGGTGCAGGGATGGACTCTAGATCATCAAGCTATTGGGAAGTTACATACTGCTTGGATCAACTTTGATGGGGTGCCTGATTGCTTCAGACACTTTTTTGGTATGTGTGAGGTGGCTACTGCTGTGGGACCTGTGCTGGAAATATATATGGACACAATTAATCAAGAATATGTCAGAGCAAAATGTGGGGTTAGAGATGTGGAAAAGGTGCCTACATATGTGGAAATAACTTCCCAGGAGCTGTTGTTATTCAGGATTGGGTCGAAAGTGGAGAAGGTTGTGTAGCTTGGGTGGTACAAGGAAGACAAAAGGAAGGAAATGGAGAGCAAAGGGATAGAGGATAGGGTGGATGCTGAGGATGGAAGAAAAAGAACCAAAATAGAAGAAACACACAAGAAACAGATTGCTTTGGGCAGTTTAACTTTAGCGCAAGTTGAGGAAATTAACAAAAAAAATGATATACTCAAGAGTGTCCTTGAAGAGCAATTGGATGCTGCTGTAAAAGAAGCTGCTGCTGAAAGGGCTAAGATGCAAAAGGAAATGGACATCATGTATAGAAGAATGCAAGCACTAGAGGAAGATAAACTGAGGCTTAATGCTTTGTGGGGGAAGAATGAAAAATGGATAGCTAAAATCAAAGATGAAAACATGCAGTTGAGGGGAGAATTGACCAAACAGCAGGAAATGATACAGCAAATCATTCAAGATGCAGCAAACAAAGAGCAGTATGAGATGGAGTTGGCTAACATGGACCTGGAAGATATTGAGAAAGAAGCTGAGGGGAAGAAGAGTGAATCTGAAGGAGATGGATATCTGGAACCCACTGATTATAATGCTAGTCAGGGGTCAGAGACTTTTGGAGGGAAAATGGCTGCCCTGCATGGAGATGGCACTGCTGAGGATGAAGAGGATGAGGAAAGAAGGAGAAGTGCAAGATACAGAGGGAAAGAAGATCTTAAGGTGGAAGATTTGGCAAGGATTAGAGCTGAGGAAAGGGATAATTATGGTAATATTCCTGACCCTCTTATTGCAAACAGCTCTCTCTTACATATGACTTCGTTGATAGGGGTTGATTTGGGATGTTCCATTGAAATGATTAATAAAAATATGGAAGTAATTAATAAAATGGAGATAGCTAGAAAAGAAATGTACTTTGCCAATTTAGAGAGACAAAAAATGGAAGAGGGAATGGACCCTAGCACACCAGTTCTTATAGAGACTGGGGATGCTACCTTAGATGAGTTGTGTTCAGATTTTGGTGGATCTGATGAAGAGATGGGATATGAGGAATTTGAAAAAATTAGGAAAATGTTTGATAGTGGTAAATTAAAAAAGGAATGCTCTCCAAGTATGACTTGTGGGAAGCATTCTGTTGCTGTTAGGGCCTTGAATAAAAAACGCAAAAAAGGAAAAAAGTAAAAAACATTGAATACAGAAAACATGAGAGGTGTGTTCTGGAACGCTAGGGGAATGGGGAAAGATCATAAAAAGGGATTTATCAGGGAGATGATTATAGAAAAAAGCTTGGATTTTATAGGGATTGTGGAAACGGTGAAGAAGAATTTTACTAAAAATGAACTATATAATTTGTGTAACGGGAAATCTTTTGATTGGTTTTGGAGTCAATCCAGAGGGCTTTCTGGGGGGATTCTAGTTGGTATCAACAAAGATCAATTTGAGGCTGTTCATTCTGAAATTGGAGAATACTTTGTGAGGGTGATGCTCTATGATAGGAAAGCTAAATTCCATTGGAATCTTATAGCTGTATACGGTGATGCACAGAATGATGGAAAAGCTAGTTTCCTGGCTGAGTTAGCTAGAGTACATCATGATAATTGCATCCCATGTTTGATAGGAGGATATTTTAATATCATCAGAAAAGAAAGTGAGAAAAACAAGCCTATGAATAATAGACATTGGAGCTTTGTGTTCAATGCCATAATTGAAAATGCTGGTTTGAGGGAATTTCCTTTAAATGGAAGAAAGTTTACTTGGGCTAATAATCTTCCAAATCCAACTTATGAAAAATTAGATAGAATCCTGTGCTGCCCTGTTTGGGAGGAGAAATACCCCCTGACAGTTGTGCAAGCTTTGGCTAGGGAAGTGTCAGACCATACTCCTCTGTTCCTAGATTCTGGAGAACATAGCAAGCATGAGCCAATCTTTAGATATGAAAATCACTGGCTGATGAGAGAAGGGTTTAAAGAATTTGTGTACAAGATATGGGGGGAGAAATATAAGGGGGATACCATAGAAAGATGGCAAGCTAGGTTTAGAAATCTAAGAAGGAAAACAAAGGGATGGAATAAAAATGTGGATGCTTGGTATAAAAAAATCAAGAAGGAAATCATTGATAAGTTAGACGTGATTGACAAGAGAGCTGAACAACAAGGTTTGACTGCATGTGATAGACAGGAACAGATAGAGCTGAGAAATCAATTGAATAGATTGCTCAAACAAGAAGAGATGAAATGGCTGCAAAGATACAAAGATAAAGAAATCACGGATGGAGATGGTAACACTAGATATTACCATGCCAAAGTTAATGGGAGGAGGAGAAAAAATATAATTACTTCCTTAGAACAAGAAGAAGGGGTGATTGAGGGTGAGGAACAATTAATAACATATATTACGCAGTTTTACAAACATTTGTTTGGACATCCAGAGGTTACTAATGTGTCTTTAAATGAAGAAAACCTTGAAAAAATCTTTGGAGAGGATGTAGAAAAGTTGATGAGACCCTTTACCCTGGAGGAAATTAAAGAGGTGGTGTTTGGGATGAAGAGAAACAAAGCCCTGGCCCTGATGGGTTCCCAGCTGATTTCTATCAGGATTTCTGGGACCTGTTGAAATGGGATTTAAAAGAATTAGTGGATGAATTTGCTAGGGGGAAACTAGATATATCCAGACTGAACTATGGGATTATAACTCTGGTACCTAAAACTGATGATGCTAAACAAATACAAAAATTCAGACCAATATGTCTTTTGAATGTAAGTTTTAAAATTATCACTAAACTCCTAATGAAAAGATTGAGTGCATGTGTTTCTCCAGTTATTTCTCTGAATCAGACAACATTTATCAAGGGGAGATACATCATGGAGGGGGTTGTGATTTTACATGAAGCTCTAAATTCTATACATACAAAAAAGGAGGATGCTTTGATTTTTAAAGTAGACTTTGAAAAAGCTTATGATAAAATTAAATGGCCTTTTGTGATTAAAATTTTGCAATTAAAAGGGTTCCCTGATATGTGGTGTGATTGGGTAATGAAAACAATGAGATGTGGCCATGTTGGGGTGAGAGTGAATGATAGGATTGGCCCATACTTTAAGACATTTAAAGGTTTGAGACAGGGTGATGCTATGTCACCATTGCTATTTGATTTGGCAGCTGATGCGTTGGCTATTATTCTGAATAATGCTAGAGACAATGGTATTGTTAAAGGGGTTTTGGGAGGGAGTAATAACAAAGGCATTAATATGCTGCAATATGCTGATGATACTATTTTTCTGTTACAAGATGATATAGAAAGTTCAAAAAAATCTGAAATTCATTTTATGTGCCTTTGAGCAAATGTCTGGTTTGAAAATAAACTTTCATAAAAGTGAGTTGATTCTGTTTGGTAAAGCAAATGATAGGAAAGAAATATATCAGGAAATATTTACATGTAAAATGGGGGAGCTACCTATGAAATATTTGGGTCTACCTGTTGATGAGATTAGAATTAGAAATAAACATTGGAATGGGGTTGTGGAAAAAATTGAGAAGAGGTGTGGCTGCTGGAAAGGCAGACTGCTTGGGTCTATAGCTTGGAGAATATCTTTAGTACAAGCCTGTCTGACTAATATTCCTCTGTTTATGATGTCTTTCTATCCTATGCCAGTAGGGGTGAGGAAAAAAGCAGATTTCTATAGAGCTAGATTGGTATGGCAAGAAGATGAGGACAAAAAGAAATATCACTTGGTTAAATGGACAGAATGTTGTCTTCCTAGAGATTATGGGGGTTTGGGAATTCTAAATCTGGAAATTATGAACAAAGCTTTATTGGTTAAATGGTTTTGGAAATTAGAGAGTGAGGAAGGATTATGGCAAAATGTGATATTCAACAAATATATACCTGATGGATGTATTTCCAGAGTTAAGAGAAAGAAAGGAGACTCACAATTCTGGGGTAGTTTGCTGCAGGTCAAAGATATTTTTTATGCACTGGTTAAAAAAAAGAAGGGGATGGAAAAGGGACTAGATTTTGGGAAGACATCTGGGTAGATGATCATGCTTTAAAGGATGATTATCCTAGATTGTATAACCTTTGCTTTGACCACAACATAACTGTGGCAGAAGCTATCATAAAAGGGTGGCAGGGGTTTAAGTTTAGAAGAACTTTATGTGGGGAAACTCTAGAATTATGGAAAAGTTTGAAAAGTAGATGTGAGGAGATTGAAATGGGGGAGGGTAGAGACAAAGTGGAATGGACGCTGACTGGGGATAACAAAATTTCAGTCAAATCCTTATATAGGAAAATGATTACTGACAGCTGCAACTTTCCACAAAATTTTTTGTGGAAAGTGAAGGTTCCTGCAAAAATCAAGGTGTTCCTTTGGCTTTTGAATAAGAAAAGTATTCTAACTAAAGATTCTTTGATTAGGAAAGGGTGGAAAGGTTCAAAAGAATGTGTACTATGTGGGAAAGATGAGCAAGTCGACCATCTTTTCTTTTCCTGTTCTGCTGCTACTTTGCTGTGGAGTTTGATAAAATGCTCCTTTGGTTTGAATTCTATTCCTGTGTCGATAGATGATTGCTTTGGGCGATGGATCAAAACTTTTAGAAAAACAGAACGGAAATTAGTTCTGGTGGGGCTATCTGCTATGTTCTGGGCTATTTGGAAAAGTCGTAATGCAGTTATATTTGAAAAAAAGAATTATACTGATCCAATGACTCTGATTCAAAAAATGACATACTGGATTATGGCTTGGGCTATTTTGCAGATAAAGGAACAAAACAAAAAGGAGTTGGAGCTGGGATCAAGGCTGCTAGAACAAGTAGCAAGTGAAGTCTACAGATCAGCGGAGGGGTGGAGTTTCAATGTGCCAAGACTACTTTAGGGCTGCGACGCTGGCGCGGCTGCATCTTCGATTAGGCTGGAATGTAGACTCCATTTGCATGTTTCTGTTCTGTGCTGCTTATCCCTCCGGCTGGTTTCGGTAGAACTCCAAACTTAGTTGCATTCTGGTTTGTTTTGTTGCTGAATTCTTCGTTGTGGTGACATAACCTGGTGCTGGAGGTTCGCTACCCTTAGGTGTAGTTGGGTAGGAGCTAGATCTCGGTAGTTTGGGTCTTTTGGAGGGGTGTTTGGTTTGTTTGGTCCTGTAAGACTGGTGTTTGTAGCCTGCTCGCTCTGTTTGGTTTCCCTTAATGGAAATCGGAGGGGGAAACCCTTCTTTGTTAAAAAAAATGCGGTTTTGCCAAACCCCATGTGCTTAGCTAGTGCCATTGAGCGCGCACTGGATTATTATTCTACTATCCATGCATGCTGCGACTCCCAAAACATTTCACTCACTTTAGCTTCCACAGCACAGCAGTGGCCTGACCCAAGTGCCAAACCCGGTTGACCACTTTGTAGATCAAGTTCCGAAACTTACAGATTCAGTTTTGAAACTTAACAATTTTTCCATTCATCCCTATTAAGTTTTGTCAGTTGAAAGTTATCAAAGTTTTAAAAAATTCATCAAAACATATTCAAAATAAATCTTATTTGAAAGCCCTCGTCACAAGCAACACGAATCTGAAAACAAAATTTAAATTAAACTTTTGGTTGAAAAGATATGAATGTTTTAAGTTCGGAAGTCACAAGAAAAAACACGAGTGAGGGACTCGGTGCCACCGCACCTGCGTGCTACAAATCCACTCCCGCGTGGACTCTAGAAAAATTGGGTTTAATTTTCAGAAGACGTCGGTCGAAGTTGGGGAGGAAGGGCGGTAATTAGAGGGATGGCCGGGATGGTGGCAGTACTACAATGGGCGGGCGAAGGCCAGAGGATGGACCGATGGAGGGATGGCCGGGATGGTGGCAGTACTACGTTGTTTCTCCTTTTGAGAGCCTGGCCTGCCGCTTTGGACTGTGCCAAGTTCGCCTGTCCCAGTGTCCCCTTCGTTGACGCCTTTGACAAACAGGCGCACGCTTCCAAAGCTTGTCCTGTTGCATTGCATGCCACCCCCCATTGCCTCCCTATAGTTTATAGCTAGCTCACCTCCTATATATACACAGCAGGCCCTGTTCCTACAGCCACCACCAGCTCAACTGCCTCAACACCAACTGCAAGGAACAACAACAGAGCCATCCGAGCGAGACTAGCTGCCATTTGCGACCATGATCAAGCTGAGGTGCCCCAACCCCAAGAGGCTGTTCAGGAGGAGCTCCTCCAAAATCAGCAGGTCTGGTAGCAGCAGTGATGATGGCAGCGACGCCGGTGGCATTCGGGGTGGCGGCGGCAGCGGGGAGGTCGAGTGGGAGGTGCGGCCGGGGGGATGCTGGTGCAGAGGAGGGACGGTAGGGGGGACGTCGAGGTCATCGGGGTCAGGGTGGCCACGGGCTACTCCTGGCACGAGATCTCCATTGGAGCTACCTGCACCTTTGGTGAGTACTTTCGTCTTTGCAAAGCTGATTTGATTTTTTTTAGAGAATGTATATGAACACGACTAGTGTGTGATTGGTAGAATGTACTGTATGTGTTCTTGGAAAGTGGTTCATTTTGTCATGATTCCTTTCGGGGCTTCTCTCACATACTAAAGTAGTAAGCACTTCTTTATGTTGCCAAAGTTGAATGAATATCCCCCCAAGCACTCATCTTTTCAGACAAGGCGGCTGGCAAATTGGTGTCTTGGAAAGGCAAGCATGTTGCTATCTCGGGTCGCATGACTTTGGTCAAGGCGGTCCTCACGGCGGTGGCCATCTATCACATCACTCTGCTGGACCTTCCGGTGGAGGTCCTAAAGGCAATTGACAAGCTGCGACGTGCCTATCTTTGGGCCGGAACGGACAAGGTAACTGGTGGCAAATGCAAGGTTAACTGGGAGCAAGTTTGTAAACCAAAGGAATATGGAGGTCTTGGCATTCTAAATCCCGGTAAGTTTGCCACTGCCCTCCGGCTTCAGTGGCTTTGGCTAGACTGGGATGAACCCCGGAGGGCATGGTGCGGACAGGGGACGCCGTGCACGGCTGCGGACCGTGATCTTTTTGCGGCTGCGACCAAGGTGACGATTGGTGATGGGAATAAAGCGATTTTCTGGGAGTCGTCTTGGCTAGAGGGTATAAGACCCAAGGACATTGCACCAAAGATCTTTGAGATTTCTCGCAAGAAAGGCGGAACGGTTGCCCAGGCCTTGAGGGATCATCATTGGATAGCTCAAATTGACACCCAAAGCGGCCTCACGCTTGAGCATCTTCAGCAATTCTCGGCCCTGTGGGAGAAGCTTGCGGGCGTTGTCATCCAACCGGGCGTCAAAGATAGCATTTTGTGGAAGCTCGCCAATGATGGCAACTACTCCGCTAAGTCTGCATATTTGGCGCAGTTCGTTGGACTCACCCACTCTAGCTTTCAGGTCTCGATTTGGAAGGCTTGGGCTCCTCCCAAATGCAAATTCTTCGCCTGGTTAGTCAATCAAAACAGAATTTGGACCGCGGATAGGCTGCAACGCCGAGGATGGCCAAACTGTGACCGGTGCCCGCTTTGCAATCAGGTGCAAGAATCAGCAGCCCACCTCCTTTTCAAGTGCAGGTTCTCTCTCCGGGTTTGGGATGAGGTGTTCTCCTGGCTCGGGCTTGCTATTCCCACGGCTACTTGGCACCAATTCGGCACGGTTAAATCTTGGTGGGATGAGCTACTCTCGAACAACACCCAACCGGTTAAGGCCTTATCTTCTCTGCTACTTCTTGTGGGATGGGAGCTTTGGAAGGAACGGAATGCGCGCGTCTTCAGAAGCAAGGCGGCGCCGGTGGTGATCGTCACACGGATCATCAAAGAAGAAATGTCTATTTGGGCTATTGCAGGCGCCAAGAAATTGAGCAATGTAATGCCGCGAGAGTAATCCGTTTAGGCTTTTGCCGTTTCACGGCATTTCTGTAACAATACTCTCTTCTTAATTAATGAAAATGGCAAATCTTTTGCCTAGTTTCAAAAAAAAAAATCTTTTCGGAGAAAGTGTAGTAAGCACATGCTGGTCCACATCTTTATGGTGCTGATTTGATCTTGCAAACATGTAGTACATGTAGATTCACAGCAACTACGGTGCCTAGTTGGCTAGTTCCATCTTGTGTATAGTCTTACTGAATACTGAGGTCCTGAACCTTCGCAACGTGATGTGGAGATATGCATGTCCATTAGCAAGGTCTCCTCCTTGCTTCAGTAATAAAACAACTGATGACAAGGATCAGTGCTGTGCCACCCTCTTCTTCCTCCTTACTAAATCATGGAGTTGTCCTTGTAATTATTTTTCAAGAAAATGCACGGACAAGTCTGAACAACGACTTGCAATGTGGCAGGCTTCCTGTCGTGCCAGCATGCACACAATGGTTCAGAGTTTTTTAGTACAAAGTATAAGCTCATTGTGTTTTTCTGTCACTATAAATAATGTACACACGATGGTTCAGAGTAGGAACCTGAGTGGAAATTACCTCCACCTTGTTTGCTAGTACAAAGCAATCAGTGAATATAAACTAAGTACACTTCTGCGGATCAAGGTCTAAAATGTGTTTTGCAAAATTAATCTGTGCAGGTGAGCTGAAGGTTGTAGTCTCTATGGTGACGGGGCTGGAGCCGAGGGAGCAGAGGTTGTTGTTCAGGGGCAAGGAGAGGGAGGACAGCGACCACCTCCACATGGTTGGGGTCAGGTGGGAATGTATCCGGTGCTACCAGCCAATTGGTGCTACCGGTGCTACCGGACCGGTAGCACATTGAAAAAATGTTCGAAAAAATCCGAATTTTTTTTAGCGCATTGACACGACATCAATGTGTGTTGTCATAAAAATTCAAATCAAAATTCAAAACATTGCTCGAGATACAAAAATGACAAATTCGACACTGAATAGTACACAACACAAGTTGGGCTTCAGATTTGGCCCATTAGCACATTGAGGTCAAATTTGTCATTTTTGTATCTCGAGCAATGTTTCGAATTTTGATTTGAATTTTTGTGACAATACACATTGATGTCGTGTCAATTCACTAAAATTTTTTTGGATTTTTTCAAACATTTTTTCAATGTGCTACCGGTCCGGTAGCACCGGTAGCACCAATTGGCCGGTAGCACAGGATACGTTCCCCGGGGTCAGGGACAAGGACAAGGTGCTGCTCCTAGAGGACCCTGCCATCAAGGACATCAAGCTCCGGGCTGTGCTCGTGGACCAGGCCGTGCAGAGTCCCTATCAGACTTTTATCAAGGTGTAGGCCGGCCCACCTCGCCCACATCGCTAATAGTTAGGGTAAATCAAATCAATCAGATCATCAGCCAGCCAATGTCCGAAAAGTTGTTGAAAAAAGCTTATTTTGAAACTTGATGCATGGTGTGGTTCGCTGTTGTTGATCATCAGTACCTGGGTACCGCTCCATGGAATGGAAGGGCAAAGGACCTCCTCATGTGAGAGTTAGAGTACTACCAACTTTTAATTAGTTAATTGCATGATTGTGCAATTTGTAGCCAGTTGCAAGTTTTAAGTTCTTTCTTTTTAGATAATTAAGGGCTAGCCTCCCGGAGTTGCAAGTGTAAGTGTGGATGTCATGCATGTTAACAAGTCAGATCGGAGAGTGCAAGCTTAATGGTGCCTGTGGCGTAGTGTGTGCTAATTTGCTAGTTTGCCAGAGGCAATTCTCTTGTGGATGAGATGTATCAATGTGTCATGAAACATCCTCGCACTTGAGTTCTGGATGAGATTTGTCAACGGGATCTTAGACATAATACACTTGAGTTGCTTGCAAAGCCAGAATGAATGGTTCATCGGACAACTTCTCACCAGAGTTAAATAAAATGCTTAGAGTTCACATTTGTGGTGTCAAATTTATCAACTTTTACCCACTTGTCATGTACACGGTTGTCAAACCAATCACATATTTTTCACAATAGATGTAGAGTTAGCGATGGGGTGATGGAGCCACTGAAAAAGCTGGCACAATTAAGAGGCCTCGGTAACGACATGGGCGACAGCCCAGTACTCTGCCTAGGCGCTCAGCCTGGAAACAACAAGTTGAGTTTTGCGACCAAAATATCAAAATATCCTTAAGAAATACGCAGAACCTGAGGTAGGGTGGAACCCTATGGTGATGACCTTTTCACACTTGGAGGGGGAAAAGGGCAAATTGAGAGAAGAACACAAGAACAAACACTCAATTGACACAAATCCAATCACACATGTGCTAAATCCACATACACATAGAGGGATACAAAGATCCAAAGTCAACACAAGAGGATACAAAGGAACTAGTTCATCCCAATCCTTGGAGGAATTGAGGTCTTGATGATCCTATGATGGGGATCCTTCCCTAGATGTGGTCTTGATATCCACTAGGGGATCTTCTCCTAGGAGGTCTTGATCTCCACGGGAGAGGGTAGATGAGCAAAGCTCTCTCTAGATCATATCATGTACTTTGCGAACCCTAATTCGGAGCTAGGAGACGAGTACTTATAGTCCAAGGGGTAAGTTGGGGGAAAACATGGGTCGTTGCCCTTTCACTGCACGCAGGCCGGCCGGTTGTACCGGTCATCCAACCGGTTGTACCGCTGGGAACTCAAGTACCGGTTCCTGGAGGTGTTCGTGGGAGTAGGGACCGGTTGTACCGGTGGGAGGACCGGTTGTACCGGTCAGGCTGACGCTGGAGGAACAACTGGGGTGGTACCGGTCTTACACCACTTGATTACAGAACGTTGACCGGTAGTTGGGTGGTAGTGGACCGGTTGTACTGGTGGACCGGTTGTACCGGTGTTCGGATCGGTTGTACCGGTAATTCTGGGCTGGAAACAATCATCTCCAAGTCCTTGGTGTCCAACTTGCTCCATTCCTTCTCCTTGTTGGTTCCTTGGTACCTAAGCACACAAAGTGTCTTCGTTTGAGGTAGTAGCCATGTCTCATGTGGTTCCAAGGGAAGTTCAACAAGGAGAGAGTTCACCTTATATCCAATGGCACGTGCTCGAGCTCTCGTCGTATCTTCACTTGGAGCTTGGGGAGTAGATGTAGTGAACATGGGGATGACCATAGGATGCTCCGCATCATCTCCCCCCCCTTGGGAAAGATCCGTCCTCGGATCATGAACCTCATCACCATGGAAATGGTATTCGTGGACGGACTTGTAGTTGGACGGAGTGGATGTCATGGCGCAATCCAAGTACTCCAAGGTGTGTCCGGAATAGTATACATGCAAAAAGAGCAAACACAAAGTACACTTGGAAATACAAAGGTTAGCGCACACAAGGTGTCCATCAAGTAAGCATGAGTTCGTCCGACAAGATTGTTTTGGAGGAGGCCATGAAGCTTCACAAAATGATATAGAATGAGATGTAAAGCATTCATGGGAGCAAATTCATTCGGTTGGCACACAAAGGTGTTGTTAATGTGATTAATGTGACCATTGTGCAAAATGATGTCATAGAGGGATGGTTTATCAAGAGCATGAACATGACAATTGGTGCTCAAAATGTTGATGATATCATGCAATTGACAGTGGACAATGTGATCATTATGTATGAATATGCCATCAACGTAGATCACAACAAATTTGCTAAGAAAGTGCACAAGCTCATATATCATGGATGACATGGGAATACAAGATGCAACACGGCAATCATATTGTAAGTCAATCCATGCATAAAGAGCAAACTTGTCATTTATGGGATGTGTCGAACTAGCATGCCCATCAACAAATATGGAAGTGTCTGTGCAATATGGGAAAGGTTTCTTGGTATATCGTTGCCTGAGGTCGTTGCGTGAGTGGTGGTCCGGTGGTGCATCCACTACTTCCAAGCGCTCCTCAATTTGAAGGTCCATAGGGCCAATCTCTAATGTCGCGCCTCCATCCGATAGATGTATCATGTAGAAAAAAAGGAGCAAACAACAAGGAAAGTATGGCCCATCCAATATGCCTATTTGAAGATGGCTCAAAGGGAATGAGGTCACCTTAGGAATGTTGCCGAAGATGTTGGTGTCACACATCGTGTACGCCTTCACATGACCAAGTTGTCTCATGACGGTATCGCCTTGTGAATCCTTCAAAATGAAAGAACATGACAAACACTCAGAAAAACAAATGAGGTTAGCGTAAATGCAAAATCTATCGTTCGTGTGGTGGGATACCGAACAAGTGTCGTCATCATTCATATCATAACAAGGAACAAGATAGTATGGTATGGTATGGAAGCATATGATGCGAGTACAACCAAAGACATTAAGCTCATACAAACAAGCATGCGTCACAAGTGAGATGTCCAAGTATCCAAGCATAGATGAGAAAGGCAGAGCAATCTCAAAATCAATAATCATAGCATTGTTGCACTCACTACAAGGCAATATGAGAGAGGCAACTAATGGAGAGATGGGACATTATGTGAGAGGCATGAACATTGATGTCATCAACCCAATGAAACGAGCAAGTATGAATCATGGGTGATGCAACAAGGCAAGCAGTCATAGTGATCAAGTCATGTAAGCTAGTAGTGCGAAGATGCAACATACTAGATGGAATCATGGCAATCATGGCATGTGTGCAAATAGTGGGCATACATAATGCGCATGACATATCACAAGCATGAAAACAAGATATGAGCAAAGTAGCATCATTATATTGGCAAGAAGTCCTATGTAAATAGCAATGAAGCATCATGACTTTCCCAACACAAGAAGCAATATAGCATGGGGCACACATAGAGCATGGCAATAGCAACTAGTATCTCCACCAAGCATGCAAATACACATAGAAATAATAGGATGGTGAATCATGAGTAAATGCAAGTAAGGGTCACGATTGCATGGCAAAAGCATAGGAAGAGGCATAATATGCAAGGTGAACACGGTAACATAGTCATAAGTTGACAAGTGGTATATAGCCCGTAGCCATGTGAGAGCAAAGTAAAAGTAATGCGCGAAGTCCTTGCGCAAAGGGAACGGTGGTAAGGACAATCCACGGGATCCCAAATCATCATTGCTCTCAAGAGCTCTTTTCGTCAACTCATGGGATTGAGAAGTTGACAAGTATTCGTGAGTACCTACACAAAACAAAGACAAAGGGAAAATTGTGTGCGTGTGGTATATGTAGACATCATCCATTATGATGCGCACGTGCATGTGTTGGTTAGCACAAAATATCCAATGCTCAAACAAATGAGATGCATGATATACGAACATGTCATCCATCATTATAGGTTTGTTGTTATGTATAGCATAATGGAGACTCAAAGAGTGTAATGCATCACAAGTCATATCTAGAGCATTGTCATGAATGGTAAGTATATGGTGCACACAAGGGATGGAATCATGCGCTCTACAATTATTTTCATGGCATGGCATAGTAGATGAAGTGCACAAATTATGTAAAGGGAGCATAGCAATATCATCACAAGAGAAGCAAATTCCAATGACCATGATCTTGTAATCTATGCCATAAGTACAAATGGGATTGATTTTAATTTGATATGCATAGTCACTATGGTGAGCTAGTAATGATGCAATATGAGAAATCTCACTCATAGCATATGACAAATTTAGCGGATTATCGAACATGATGTGACCAATAGAATTTTCACATGATATCCTATGGAGCATAGCATCACAACTAGGTAATTCGACATGCTCATCATCATATTCATCATAAATGGGTGGCATATCTAAGCATGTAGAAGACATAGTATGTGGAGAATCCATAAGGTGATCAACATCATGTAAGCAATCATTTTCAAGATAGTCCACTAGTGGGACAAGTGAAGCACCATCACCTATGTTACCTTTAGAGCTCCGCTCATGTGTTGTAGGTGAGGTGGCAAAGATCGACGCGTGATCAACATTGTCATCTTGATGGAACCATGTGGGGTGCATCATCGTCCACCATGGCCATCGTCTTGTCCATTGGAGGTATGGACTCGTCGAGGATTGACGCTTCGTCCTGTAGGAGATCTTGCACCAAAGAAGAAAACACACTGGGAGTAGAGGTCAAGTTGTTAGAAATCATAGTGGCCTCACATGCCTTCTCAACTACCTCACTCATTAAGTGTTGTGGCTCACTCACTCCCGCTATGATGCTCTCACTCATATGGTTGGTCGAGTCACTCAAAGGGTGGTGATGTCTCTCAACCTGACATAGGATGTGTGGCATGTTCTTGTGTGTGGGGCTAGTGGTGGTCACTCTCATCCTCTCATAGGAAATGCACTCAATCTCACATATGGTGGAGTCACTCATCTCACTCATGTAGTGGTGGCTCTCCTCACATGGCAATTGGGGCATCTCATCATATATGGGTGTCGGAGGGATGTAGGTGCAAACATCTCCATACTCAACTTCGTTCGCCGCCGTGGTTGTGGGAGTAGTCCCATGCTCAATCTCCTCATCCATAACGCCTCTAAAGATGAATGCCATAGGATGTGGCAAATCATCGCTCTCCTCCGAGACCAAAGAGAGGGTCTCATTTGCGGTCGCGTAGCTTGAGTCCGAGTAGGAGTCCCACGTGGGCGTCGTCTTCATGTCGTCGAAGAGGTTCGTGCTCACCGTCTTGTTCGAAGGAAATCCTCCATGCTCGACTGTCTTGTCGTCGCCTTGTAGGAGGCCCATATGATGTGGCACCTCGTTGCACGCCTTCATGACCGAAGGGAATTTCCCATGCTCGGCCATCTTCCTTGGGGTGCCTCCAAATATGGAAGGGTCACCCTCGCTTGTAGTTGGTCACCTTGGACTTGGCGCCGAAGCTTCTTCTTGGTGGCGCTCGTCTCGCGGTCTTCTCTTGTGCTCATGAAGGTTGGTCGTAGCTTGATGTAGATCTTGTTGGAACTTGTTGGTGCGCGCATCTCGAGCGTCTTTGTGTTGATGGTGACGTTGCCGCGCTTGACCTTGATGTCGAAGGTGTTCGTCGTCTCAAAGATGAGGACGTGGTTGAATGGTGCTTGCGTCGGATGGACGCTCCGAAGATGTGCGACTTGCTCGCCGCCGCCTTGAAGATGATGAAGGGGAAGAAGACTTGTAGGTGGCCAACATGTCTCGTAGTTGATCCATGTGTGCGTCCAACTTGTTGTCGATGTAGTCTCTTTTCCGTGCTTCGGAGTGTCGTATGTCGGCGGCGAGGTTGTCGATGCGCTCTCGCAAGGCATCTTGTGCACCTTGCATTGCTCGTTGTAGTCCGAAGTGGGGAGTTTTGGTGGTGTATTTGTTCGCGCCGTTGTTGTCGTCGAAGACCGGAGATGATGTGCTTTGCCTATCCATCACAAGACTCGAGCAAATGTGGGTGGAAGAAAGGGAAGAACTAGACCAAATGTACCTTTCCAATGTTGAAGATGGATCAATGATCACTGAATATGGTATTATGGAAGTAGCACAATTGGTACCGGATCTTGTCAATTCTCACACCTACACAAGTAAAGCTTATGGAGTAGCTTGGTGAGGATAGGTGGCACAAAAATTGATGCAATTGTTAGCAAGAGTCAATAATGTTGAAAAAGATTCACAAATTCGCAAGTGAAATAAGTAGACCAATAGCAATGAATGGCACACGGAAACACACACACGGATAGATAAGTGAGGTTGTGCAACCAAGGAATGAGCACAAAATGTGGAATCCACGGAAAACGCTCGTGTTGCACAACACTAGAGAGACGCTAGCATGATTGCTCAATAGGCGGATATGAACTTGTGCACAACCTATAGAAACAAAACGTGTCGACTTCTATCCCAAGTATGGTATGT
The DNA here is from genome assembly GCA_039707655.1 of Elymus sibiricus. Lineage (NCBI taxonomy): Eukaryota > Viridiplantae > Streptophyta > Magnoliopsida > Poales > Poaceae > Elymus > Elymus sibiricus. The sequence continues at coordinate 354,757,524 of CM077666.1, forward strand.
ATGTATGGTTCCCGGTGAACTTGCACACGATGATCCAAGATGATCAATGATGGTATATGCTATACAATGTGGCGTGATGCTATGGCTATTGTTCACAAGCTCTTTGCTTTCTTTTTCTCTTCGCTTAAAAGCTTTTTGCACTCTTTTTTTTTGTATATGACCACTATGCGAAAATGCTCAAACCAATATAGCAATTTTGTATATGCGGGAACAATTGATGACACAAGAGATGATACGATGATATATGCACGCAATGAAAGCTATACGGAACGTGTATCACTAAAGTGCACAAGTAGCGTTGCCCGGCAATACTCAAACGGCTAGTCCCGATAGGCAAGTGACGCAAAATTGGCCCGGGGGGTTAACAATGTAATGGCAAGGAGAATGTACAATGATGTCATCGAGGTTACCGTCCTTGCTTACGGTTGGTGTGTCATAAATGGTGAAGTGGTCGTTGTTGATGTCAAGTCCGTGGTGATGATGAGTAGCGGTGTTCTCGATGTCGAACCATTCCTAGTTATCCGAAACACCCTAGGAAATGGAAAAACCGCAACTCAAAATCTCAAACGGCAAATGTCAAATGGTGGTAGCGGAATGCGGTGGTGGTTTCGAAGTTGGCAATGGAAGTGGAGGTGGTTGGTTATGCGTAGTCATCGTTGAAGTCACCATCCCTAAGTAGCCGAAACACCTTAGGAGACACAAATCACAACTCAAACAACCTCAAATGCAATTGGGATCAAAATGGGTTAGGTTGCGGAAGGCTATGGTGGTTATGCGGATGATATCATGGAGGGCCTAGGAAAACATGCCAAAATGCACACAATTTGATGGAGTCAAATGATGGTGGTAGTATTTTTGTGGGATGGGGAATGTCAATAGCTACAAAACAAGCTAAAGAACGTCAAAATCGGACTCCGGATGTGAAAGTTATGGTCAAAACGGTCAATCAGTCTAGGCTGGAACTGGGAAGGGCAGTTGTACCGCATGGGTGGGCGGTTGTACCGCTCCTGGAGCGTCCTGGGGTTCCAGTTTTGTGCTGGTGGAAGTATCAGGGGATGGGGGAGCGGTTGTACCGCCTTGGGGGCCGGTTGTACCGCTCTGCTCGGGAAAATTCCTAGTTTTCATATCTGGGCGGAAAAACACGCGTTCTAAGTCGAAAATTGGTGGGGAAACGAAAATTTTTGGGGAATTTCGTGGTGGGGGAAAGCTAGATCCACTTGAAACACAGCAAATCCATGGATCAAAATCAACAAAACATCATCAAACCAACAAATCACAAAAAAATTGGTAGGGCTATTTTTGTGGGGAATTTTCAAAATTGGGCAAAAACAACAAAATTAGGGCTAGAAAGTGGAGGGAAAAGACTCCAAAGTGTGAATCAACGTGGCTCTGATCCAAGATGATGTAGGATGGAACCCTATGGTGATGATCTTTTCACACTTGGAGGGGGAAAAGGGCAAATTGAGAGAAGAACACAAGAACAAACACTCAATTGACACAAATCCAATCACACATGTGCTAGATCCACATACACATAGAGGGATACAAAGATCCAAAGTCAACACAAGAGGATACAAAGGAACTAGTTCATCCCAATCCTTGGAGGAATTGAGGTCTTGATGAGCCTATGATGGGTGAAAGGATCGATATGGTTGACTAGAGGGGGGAGGTGAATAGGCAACTACCAATTTTTAGCTTTTCTTAACAATATAGGTTAAGCAACAAATAGGTTGTCTAGATATGCAACTAGGTGGGCAACCTATGTGATGCTAACAACAACAAGAAGAAGAAGAAGCAAGCAAGCAAACAATACAACACAACAATATCTTGCACAAAGTAAAGGAAAGAAATAACCACAAGTGGAGTCGGTGAAGACGAGGATATGTTGCCGAAGTTCCTTCCCTTTGAGAGGAAGTACGTCTCCGTTGGAGCGGTGTGGAGGCACAATGCTCCCCAAGAAGCCACTAGGGCCACCGTATTCTCCTCACGCCTGATACGTCTCCAACGTATCTATAATTTTTGATTGTTCCATGCTATTATAGTATCAATCTTGGATGTTTTTATATGCAATTGTATGCAATTATATATCATTTTTTGGGACTAACCTATTAACCTAGTGCCCAATGCCAGTTGCTGTTTTCTGCTTGTTTTTTGGCTTTTTAGAGAAACAGTACCAAAGGAAGTCCAAATGCCACGAAACTTTTTGGGGATTTTTTTCTGGACAAAAGAAACCTGGGAAGCCTTGGGAGGAGGCCAGAAGCCTCACGGAGGCTCCACAAGGCACCAGGGCACGCCCCAGGGGGGCGCGCCATGCTGCCTTGTGGGGCCCACATGACTCCGTTTGACCTAATTCCACTTCTATAAATTCACAAATATTGGGAAACCCCAGAGAGCCAGAAGAGAAAACCTTTCCACTGCCGCAAGCCTCAGTTCTTCCATGATCCCATCTGGAGGCCTTTTCCGGTACTCTGCCGGAGGGGGAATCGATCACGGAGGGCTTCTACATCAACCTTGCTGCCCTTCCGATGATGTGTGAGTAGTTTACCACAGACCTACGGGTCCATAGCTAGTAGCTAGATGGCTTCTTCTCTCTCTTTGATCTTCAATACAATGTTTTCCTCGATGTTCTTGGAGTTCTATCCGATGTAATCTTCTTTTGCGGTGTGTTTGTTGGGATCCGATGAATTGTGAGTTTATGATCAGATTATTCATGAGAAATATTTGAGTCATCTCTGAACTCTTTTATGCATGATTGTTATAGCTTTGTATTTCTCTCCGATCTATCGGTTTAGTTTGGCCTACTAGATTGATTTATCTTGCAATGGGAGAGGTGCTTTGTGATGGGTTCAATCTTGCGGTGCTCAATCCCACTGACAGAAAGGGACATGACATGTACTTGTATTGTTGCCATTAAGGATAAAAAGATGGGGTTTATTCATATTGCTTGAATTTGCTTCTCTACATCATGTCATCTTGCTTAAGGCGTTACTCTGTTTCATACTTAATACCCTAGATGCATGCTGGATAGCGGTCGATGGGTGGAGTAATAGTAGTAGATGTAGGCAGGAGTCGGTCTACTTGTCTCAGACGTGATGCCTATATACATGATCATTGCCATGAATCCGTCATAATTATTTGCTATTCTGTCAATTGCCCAACAGTAATTTGTTTACCCACCGTATGTTTATGTGCTCAAGAGAGAAGCCTCTAGTGAAAACTATGGTCCCCGGGTCTATCTTAATCATATAAAAAACCTAAAAATACCTTGCTACAATTTATTTACTTTTATTTTAATTGGTATTTTGGTTTAGCTATTTACCTCTATAAGACTTAATACTTGCAATTAACCGCTATATGAATGCCTCTGGCAGTGTACCAGGATGTGCAATGATGCTAGCGTAACATGTATAACAATAGCCAGGGACAAGCCAGTGAGACTTAATCCTTGCAATTTGTTCTAGTATTTTAGTTTAGCTATTTACCTCTATAAGACTTAATCCTATCAATTAACCACTAAGGGGATTGACAACCCCCTTATTTGCGTTGGGTGCAAGTATTTGCTCTTGTGTGTGCAGGTGCGTTTTAACGGGGCTTTGCTTGGTTCTCCTACTGGATTGATAACCTTGGTTCTTAACTGAGGGAAATACTTATCTCTACTGTACTACATCTCCCTTCCTCTTCAGGGAATTACCAACGCAGACTACAAGTAGCAACGCCCTCGCACAATGCAAGATGCCGTGATTCCATTAGTGGTGCCCTTGAAGGCGGCGACTGAACCTTTACAAACAAGGTTGGGGCTCTCTCCACAACTTGATTGGAGGCTCCCAACACCACCACGAAGCTTCACCACAATGGAATATGGCTTCAAGGTGACCTCTTCCATCTAGGGTGCTCAAACACCCAAGAGTAACAAGATCCGCAAGGGATTAGTGGGGGGAATCAAATTTCTTTTGGTGGAAGTGTAGATCGGGGCCCTCTCACCTAAACCCTAAAAGATCAACAAAAGTTATCGACTAGGGAGGGAGAACGGGCGAAAATGGAGCTTGGAGCAACAATGGAGTTTGGGGAAGAAAGAGGCCAGTCTTCTTGGGGAAGAAGACCCCCTTTATATAGTGGGGACAAATCCAACCGTTATGCATCTCACAGCCCGCACATAAACGGTACTACCGCTCCATGAGCGGTACTACCGCCCTAGCGGTAGTTCTAGGCATACAGTACACAGACACAGTGTCTCGGGGCGGTACTACCACCCGCCCCAGCAGTACTACTGCTAGGGTTGCAGTGTAGGGGAACTAGGCATGGGGGAGTACAGAGGCAGCGGTACTACCGCGCTTGTACTACCACCCAAGTGTCGTGAAGATGCAAACGAGTCCAGAAGCAGTTGAGTTAGCGGAAGTGGGACGTGTTGGGAACGTTGCATGGAAAACAAAAAAAATTCTACGCACACGCAAGATCTATCCATGGAGATGCATAGCTACGAGAGGGGGAGTATGTCTACGTACCCTCGTAGACCGTAAGCGGAAGCGTTAGAACAACGCGGTTGATGTCGTCGAACAACTTCACGATCCAACCGACCGAGCACCGAACGTACGGCACCTCCGCGTTCAGCACACGTTCAGCTCGGTGACGTCCTCGACTTCTTGATCCAGCAAGACGGCGAGGTAGTGGATGAGTTCCGGCAGCACGACGGTGTGGTGACGATGATGGTGATGCTATCTCCGCAGGGCTTCGCCCAAGCACTGCGAAAATATGACCGAGGGACAGAACTGTGGAGGGGGGCGCCGCACACGGCTAAGACAATGTTGTCCTCTTTGGGGCGCCCCCGCTCCTCTATTTATATATGTGTAGGTGCTTGGAGTAGAAGGAATAGTGCCACGTGAACAGTAACCATGAATAGTACACACATGGACTTGGACTCCAAAGTCCAATCCTATTCCTACTAGGACTCTCCCTTTTTCCTTCCCTAGCTGCGTGGGCTTTTGAGGACTTGGTGTGCCTGGCCCAATAAGGCCAGGGCGCCTCCCTTTAGCCCATGCCAGCCCTTGGGACGTGGTGGACCCACTTGTGGACTTCCGGACTCCTTCGGAATCCTCCGGAACCTTCTGGAAGCTTCCCGGTACAATAACAAAAAAAACTGCACCTTTTTCCGGAACCCAAAATATGACTTCCCATATATAAATATTTACCTCTCGACCATTCCGAGACTCCTCGTGACGTCCGGGATCTCATCCGGGACTCCGAACAATATTCGGTTACCAATTCACATAACTCATATAACACTATATCGTCAACGAACGTTAAGCGTGCGGACCCTACGGGTTCGGGAATGATGTAGACATGACTGAGACGCCTCTCCGGTCAATAACCAATAGCGGAACCTGGATGCTTATATTGGTTCCTACATATTCCACGAAGATCTTATCGGTCGAACCGCAATGACAACATACGTAATTCCCTTTGTCCGTCGGTATGTTATTTGCCCGAGATTCGATCGTCGGTATCTCCATACCTAGTTCAATCTCGTTACCGGCAAGTCTCTTTACTCGTTCCGTAATACATCATCCCGTAACTAACTCCTTAGTCACTTTGCTTGCAAGCTTCTTATGATGTCTATTACCGAGAGGGCCCAGAGATACCTCTCCGAAACACGGAGTGACAAATCCCAGTCTCGATCCATGCCAACTCAACAGACACCTTCGGAGATACCTATAGAGCATCTTTATGATCACCCAGTTATGTTGTGACGTTTGATAGCACACAAGGTATTCCTCCGGTATCCGGGAGTTGCATGATCTCATGGTCTGAGGAACATGTATTTGACATTCAAGAAAGCAGTAGCAATAAACAGAACGATCATATGCTAAGCTAACGGATGGGTCTTGTCCATCACATCATTCTCCTAATGATGTGATCCCGTTATCAAATGACAACTCATGTCTATGGTTAGGAAACCTTAACCATCTTTGATCAACGAGCTAGTCTAGTAGAGGCTCACTAGGGACACGGTATTTGTTTATGTATTCACACATGTATTTAAGTTTCCGGTCAATACAATTCTAGCATGAATAATAAACCTTTATCATGAACAAGGAAATATAAAATAATAACAACTTTATTATTGCCTCTAGGGCATATTTCCATCAGTCTCCCACTTGCACTAGAGTCAATAATCTAGATTACATAGTAATGAATCTAACACCCATGGAGTCTTGGTGCTGATCATGTTTTGCTCGTGGAAGAGGCTTAGTCAACGGGTCTGCCACATTCAGATCCATGTGTACTTTGCAAATTTCTATGTCTCCATCCTTGACATATTCACGAATGGAGTTGAAGCGTCTCTTGATGTGTTTGATCTTCTTGTGAAACCTGGGCTCCTTGGCAATGGCAATTGCTCCAGTGTTGTCACAAAAGATTGTCATTGGACCCGATGCACTAGGTATTACACCTAGATCGGATATGAACTCCTTCATCCAGACTCCTTCATGTGTTGCTTCCGAAGCAGCTATGTATTCCGCTTCACACGTAGATCCCGCCACGACGCTCTGCTTGGAACTGCACCAACTGACAGCTCCACCATTTAATATAAATACGTATCCGGTTTGTGAGTTAGAGTCATCCGGATCAGTGTCGAAGCTTCCATCGACGTAACCCTTTACGACGAGCTCTTCGTCACCTCCATAAACGAGAAACATGTCCTTGGTCCTTTTCAGGTACTTTAGGATATTCTTGACCGCTGTCCAGTGATCCACTCCTGGATTACTCTGGTACCTCCCTGCCAAACTTATGGCAAGGCACACATCAGGTCTGGTACATAGCATGGCATACATAATAGAACCTATGGCTGAGGCATAGGGAATGACTTTCATTTTCTCTATATCTTCTGCTGTGGTCGGGCATTGAGTCTGACTCAACTTCACACCTTGCAAGACATGCAAGAACACTTTCTTTGACTGATCCATTTTGAACTTCTTCAAAACTTTGTCAAGGTATGTGCTTTGTGAAAGTCCTATCAAGCGTCTTGATCTATCCCTATAGATCTTGATGCCCAATATATAAGCAGCTTCACCGAGGTCTTTCATTGAAAAATTCTTATTCAAGTATCCCTTTATGCCATCCAGAAATTCTATATCATTTCCAATCAACAATATGTCATCCACATATAATATTAGAAATGCTACAGAGCTCCCACTCACTTTCTTGTAAATACAGGCTTCACCGTAAGTCTGTACAAAACCATATGCTTTGATCACCTCATCAAAGCGTATATTCCAACTCCGAGATGCTTGCACCAGTCCATAGATGGATCGCTGGAGCTTGCACACTTTGTTAGCACCCTTAGGATCGACAAAACCTTCTGGTTGCATCATATACAACTCTTCTTTGAGAAAACCATTAAGGAATACAGTTTTGACATCCATTTGCCAGATTTCATAATCATAAAATGCGGCAATTGCTAACATGATTCGGACAGACTTAACCATCGCTACGGGTGAGAAAGTCTCATCGTAGTCAACCCCTTGAACTTGTCGAAAACCTTTCGCGACAAGTCGAGCTTTGTAGACAGTGATATTACCATCAGCATCTGTCTTCCTCTTAAAAATCCATTTATTCTCAATGGCTTGCCGATCATCGGGCAAGTCCACCAAAGTCCATACTTTGTTCTCATACATGGATCCTATCTCAGATTTCATGGCCTCAAGCCATTTGTCGGAATCCGGGCTTATCATAGCTTCTTCATAGTTCGTAGGTTCGCTGTTGTCTAACAACATAACTTCCAGAACAAGATTACCGTACCACTCTGGTGCGGAACGTACTCTGGTCGACCTACGAAGTTCAGTAGTAACTTGATCTAAAGTTTCATGATCTTTATCATTATCTTCCTCTCTTATTGGTGTACGCATCACGGGAACGGTTTTCTCTGATGAGCTACTTTCCAATTCGAGAGAAGGTACAATTACCTCATCAAGTTCTACTTTCCTCCCACTCACTTCTTTCGAGAGAAACTCCTTCTCTAGAAAGGACCCATTCTTGGCAACAAAGACCTTGCCTTCGGATCTGTGGTAGAAGGTGTACCCAATTGTTTCTTTAGGGTATCCTATGAAGACGCACTTCTCCGCTTTGGGTTCGAGCTTATCAGGTTGAAGCTTTTTCACATAAGCATCGCATCCCCAAACTTTAAGAAACGACAGCTTAGGTTTCTTGCCAAACCATAGTTCATATGGTGTCGTCTCAACGGATTTAGACGGTGCCCTATTTAACATGAGTGCAGCTGTCTCTAATGCATAACGCCAAAACGATAGTGGCAAATCGGTAAGGGGCATCATAGAACGCACCATATCCAATAAAGTACGGTTACGACGTTCGGACACACCATTACGCTATGGTGTTCCAGGTGGCGTGAGTTGTGAAACAATTCCACATTTTCTTAAATGAAGGCCAAACTCGTAACTCAAATATTCGCCTCCGCGATCAGATCGTAGAAACTTTATTTTCTTGTTACGATGATTCTCTACTTCACTCTCAAATTCTTTGAACTTTTCAAATGTTTCAGACTTGTGTTTCATCAAGTAGATATACCCATATCTACTCAAATCATCTGTGAAGGTTAGAAAATAACGACACCCGCCGCGTGCTTCAACATTCATCGGACCGCATACATCGGTATGTATTATTTCCAACAAATCAGTAGCTCGCTCCATTGTTCCGGAGAACGGAGTTTTAGTCATATTGCCCATGAGGCATGGTTCGCAAGTATCAAATGATTCATAATCAAGAGACTCCAAAAGTCCATCCGCATGGAGTTTCTTCATGCGCTTTACACCAATATGACCTAAACGACAGTGCCACAAGTATGTTGCACTATCATTATCAACTTTGCATCTTTTGGCATCAATATTATGAATATGTGTATCACTACGATCGAGATTCAACAAGAATAGACCATTCACAAAAGGTGCGTGACCATAAAAGATGTTACTCATATAAATATAACAACCATTATTCTCTGATTTAAATGAATAACCGTCTCGCAATAAACAAGATCCAGATATAATGTTCATGCTCAACGCTGGCACCAAATAACAATTATTGAGGTCTAAAACTAATCCCGAAGGTAGATGTAGAGGTAGCGTGCCGACGGCGATCACATCAACCTTGGAACCATTCCCGACGCGCATCGTCACCTCGTCCTTAGCCAATCTTTGCTTATTCCGTAGCTCCTGTTTTGAGTTACAAATATGAGCAACCGAACCAGTATCAAATACCCAGGCGCTACTGCGAGCATTAGTGAGGAACACATCAATAACATGTATATCAAATATACCTTTGCTCACTTTGCCATCCTTCTTATCCGCCAAATACTTGGGGCAGTTCCGCTTCAAGTGACCAGTCCCTTTGCAGTAGAAGCACTCTGTTTCAGGCCTGGGTCCAGCTTTGGGTTTCTTCGTGGGAGCGGCAACTTGCTTGCCGTTCTTCTTGAAGTTCCCCTTCTTTCCCTTGCCCTTTTTCTTGAAACTAGTGGTTTTGTTAACCATCAACACTTGATGCTCCTTCTTGATTTCTACCTCCGCTGATTTCAGCATCGCGAAGAGCTCGGGAATTGTCTTCTCCATCCCTTGCATATTATAGTTCATCACGAAGCCTTTATAGCTTGGTGGTAGTGACTGAAGAACTCTGTCAATAACACTCTTAACCGGAAGATCAATTCCTAGCTGAGTCAAGTGGTTGTGGTACCCAGACATTCTGAGTATGTGTTCACTGACAGAACTGTTCTCCTCCATCTTACAGCTAAAGAACTTGTTGGAGACTTCATATCTCTCATCCCGGGCATTAGCTTGAAATATCAATTTCAGCTCTTGGAACATCTCATATGCTCCGTGGCGTTCAAAACGCTTTTGCAGTCCCGGTTCTAAGCCGTAGAGCATGGCACACTGAACTATCGAGTAGTCATCAGATCGAGCCTGCCAGGCGTTCACAACGTCTGCAGCAGCTCCTGTAGCAGGTCCATCACCTAGCGGTGCATCAAGGACATAATTCTTCTGTGCAGCAATGAGGATAATCCTCAAGTTATGGACCCAGTCCGTGTAGTTGCTACCATCATCTTTCAACTTAGCTTTCTCTAGGAACGCATTAAAATTCAACGGAACAGTAGCACGGGCCATTTATCTACAACATAGATATGCAAAGAAACAATCAATACTAAGTTCATGATAAATTAAGTTCAATTAATCAAATTACTAATGAACTCCCACTTAAATTAACATCCCTTAAGTTAACTAAGTGATACATGATCCAAATCAACTAGCCCATGTCCGATCATCACGTGAGATGGGATAGTCATCAATGGTGAACATCTCCATGTTGATCATATCTACTATATGACTCATGTTCGACCTTTCGGTCTCCAGTGTTCCGAGACCATGTCTGTACATGCTAGGCTCCTCAAGTTTAACCCAAGTATTCTGCTTGTGTAAAACTGGCTTACACCCGTTGTATGTGAACGTAGAATCTATCACACCCGATCATCACGAGGTGCTTCGAAACGACGAACTTTAGCAACGGTGCATACTCGGGGAGAACACTTTTATCTTGAAATTTAGTGAAGGGATCATCTTATAATGCTACCGTCGTTCTAAGCAAAATAAGATGCATAAAGGATAAACATCACATGCAATCAAAATATGTGACATGATATGGCCATCATCTTGTGCTTTTGATCTCCATCTCCAAAGCATCGTCATGATCTCCATCATCACCGGCTCGACACCTTGATCTCCATCGTTGTGTCGTGGTCATCTCGCCAACTATTGCTTCTACAACTATTGCTAACGCATAGCGATAAAGTAAAGCAATTACATGGCGCTTGCATTTCATACAATAAAGAGACAACCATAAGGCTCCTGCCGGTTGCCGATAAATTACAAAACATGATCATCTCACACAATAACGTATATCACATCATGTCTTGACCATATCACATCACATCATACCCTGCAAAAACAAGTTAGACGTCCTCTACTTTGTTGTTGCAAGTTTTACGTGGCTACTACGGGCTTCTAGCAAGAACCGTTCTTACCTACGGCACAAAACCACAACCCTGATTTATCAAGTTTGCTGTTTTAACCTTCAACAAGGACCGGCCGCGGTCAAATTCGATTCAACTAAAGTAGGAGAAACAGACACCCACCAGCCATCTTTATGCAAAACAAGTTGCATGTCTGTCAGTGGAACCGGTCTCATGTACGTGGACATGTAAGGTTGGTCTGGGCCGCTTCATCTTACATGACCGCCGAATCAAAATAAGATGTTGGTGGTAAGCAGTATGACGATCACCGCCCACAACTCTTTGTGCTCTACTCGTGCATATCATCTACGCATATACCTGGCTCTGATACCACTGTTGGGGAACGTTGCATGGAAAACAAAAAAAATTCTACGCACACGCAAGATCTATCCATGGAGATGCATAGCTATGAGAGGGGGAGTATGTCTACATACCCTCGTAGACCGTAAGCGGAAGCATTAGAACAACGCGGTTGATGTCGTCGAACAACTTCACGATCCAACCGACCGAGCACCGAACGCACGGCACCTCCGCGTTTAGCACACGTTCAGCTCGGTGACGTCCTCGACTTCTTGATCCAGCAAGACAGCGAGGTAGTGGATGTGTTCCGGCAGCACGACGGTGTGGTGATGGTGATGGTGATGCTATCTCCGCAGGGCTTCACCCAAGCACTGCGAAAATATGACCGAGGGACGGAACTGTGGAGGGGGGCGCCGCACACGGCTAAGACAATGTTGTCCTCTTTGGGGCGCCCCCTCTCCTCTATTTATATATGTGTAGGGGCTTGAAGTAGAAGGAATAGTGCCACGTGAACAGTAACCGTGAATAGTACACACGTGGACTTGGACTCCAAAGTCCAATCCTATTCCTACTAGGACTCTACCTTTTTCCTTCCCTAGCTGCGTGGGCTTTTGAGGACTTGGTGCGCTTGGCCCAATAAGGCCAAGGCGCCTCCCCTTAGCCCATGCCAGCCCTTGGGACGTGGTGGACCCACTTGTGGACTTCCGGACTCCTCCGGAATCCTCTGGAACCTTCTGGAAGCTTCCCGGTACAATAACGAAAAAAACTGCACCTTTTTCCGGAACCCAAAATATGACTTCCCATATATAAATCTTTACCTCTTGACCATTCCGAGACTCCTCGTGACATCCGGGATCTCATCTAGGACTCCGAACAATATTCGGTTACCAATTCACATAACTCATATAACACTATATCGTCAACGAACGTTAAGCGTGCGGACCCTACGGGTTCAGGAATGATGTAGACATGACTGAGATGCCTCTCCGGTCAATAACCAATAGCGGAACCTGGATGCTCATATTGGTTCCTACATATTCCACGAAGATCTTATCGGTCGAATCGCAATGACAACATACGTAATTCCCTTTGTCCGTCGGTATGTTACTTGCCCGAGATTCGATCGTCGGTATCTCCATACCTAGTTCAATCTTGTTACCGGCAAGTCTCTTTACTCATTCCGTAATACATCATCCCGTAACTAACTCCTTAGTCACTTTGCTTGCAAGCTTCTTATGATGTGCATTACCGAGAGGGCCCAGAGATACCTCTCCGAAACACGGAGTTAATAATCCCAGTCTCGATCCATGCCAACTCAACGGACACCTTCGGAGATACCTGTAGAGCATCTTTATGATCACCCAGTTACGTTGTGACGTTTGATAGCAGACAAGGTATTCCTCCGGTATCCAGGAGTTGCATGATCTCATGGTCTGAGGAACATGTATTTGACATTCAAGAAAGCAGTAGCAATAAACAGAACGATCATATGCTAAGCTAACGGATGGGTCTTGTCCATCACATCATTCTCCTAATGATGTGATCCCGTTATCAAATGACAACTCATGTCTATGGTTAGGAAACCTTAACCATCTTTGATCAACGAGCTAGTCTAGTAGAGGCTCACTAGGGACACGGTATTTTTTTATGTATTCACACATGTATTTAAGTTTCCGGTCAATACAATTCTAGCATGAATAATAAACCTTTATCATGAACAAGGAAATATAAAATAATAACAACTTTATTATTGCCTCTAGGGCATATTTCCATCAGGACGGCAGTGGCCGGACGGTAGTGCCGCTCTATAGCGAGCGGTACTGCCACGCCACTGCCGCTCTACTGCCGCTTAGTGCACTGCGCTACATCGAGCCAGCGGTGGTGGAGCGGTGGTAGGGGCAAAAGTACCACGAGCGGTACTACCGCCCTACAGCCGTGCCACTTCCGCTGAGCATGAAACGGCAACAGAAAGCCTCAACTAAGCGGTAGTACATACGGTACTGGACCGGCGGTACTACTGCTCGCCAGCGGTACTACCGCTCAGGGGAGCGGTACTACCGCTTAGCGGCTTACAGAACAGGACAGAGAAACAGTTGGAACTCCAAGTGTGGGAATGGAAAGTGGGTGCAAAGGGAAACGTGTACGTGATGATTCAACCCAAACCTTTCCGAAGCGGACCCCCTCTTAATAGTACGGTTTTCCTATGACTCAAGTCCACCGAAAAAGAAACACGGGAAAAATAACTGTCTTGCTTTAACACTCCAAGGGGCAACAATCGTCTTGTGCCATATGATAGATTATCTGAAATGCTCGATGCACACGATTAGTCCACAAATTTATTGTCATCAATCACCAAAACCATTAAGGGAGAAATATGCCCTAACAATCTCCCCCTTTTTCGTGGATTGATGACAACACGGGATTTACACAAAGGATAAAACGAGATAATAAGCAAACCCAACATCTACAAAATATAGACGGGCTCTCCCTAGATGTGTGCACTATTTAGGTATGCTTTTGGAATGCAAAGCACACTGATACGTCTCCAACATGTCTATAATTTTTGATTGTTCCATGCTATTATAGTATCAATCTTGGATGTTTTATATGCAATTATATGCCTTTATATATCATTTTTTGGGACTAACCTATTAACCCAGTGCCCAGTGCGAGTTGTTGTTTTCTGCTTGTTTTTGCCTTTTCAGAAAATCATTATCAAAAAGTGTCCAAACGAGGAAAAAACTTTGGATTAATTTTTTCTAGGCCAGAAGAGACCCACGAAGCTTCGGGAGAAGACTAGAAGAGCCACGTGGAGGCGACAAGCCTGGAGGGCGCGCCTAGGGGGGTAGGGCGCGCCTCCCAGGCTTGTGGGCCCCTCGTTGCCCCTCCTGACCTAATTCCAGCGCTATAAATTCCCAAATATTCCCAATATACCAGGGAGACAGAAGAGAAAACCTTTCCGCCGCCACAAGCCTCTGTTCTTCTGCGATCCCATCGGGAGGCCTTTTCCGGTACTCTGCCGGAGGGGGTATCGATCACGGAGGGCTTCTTCATCAACCTTGCTGCCCTTCCGATGATGTGTGAGTAGTTTACCACAGACCTACGGGTCCACAGCTAGTAGCTAGATGGCTTCTTCTCTCTCTTTGATCTTCAATACCATGTTCTCCTCGATGTTCTTGGAGTTCTATCCGATGTAATTTTCTTTTGCGGTGTGTTTGTTGGGATCCAATGAATTGTGAGTTTATGATCAGATTATTCATGAGAAATATTTGAGTCTTCTCTAAACTATTTTATGCATGATTATTATAGCTTTGTATTTCTCTCCGATCTATCAATTTGGTTTGGCCTACTACATTGATTTGTCTTGCAATGGGAGAGGTGCTTTGTGATGGGTTCAATCTTGCGGTGGTTGCTACTTGTAGTCTGCGTTGGTATTTCCCCGAAGAGGAGAGGATGATGCAGTACAGTAGAGATAAGTATTTCCCTCAGTTAAGAACCAAGGTTATCAATCCAGTAGGAGAACCAAGCAAAATCCCGTTAAGCGCACCTGCACACAAAAGAGCAAACACTTACACCCAACGCAAATAAGAGGTTTGTCAATCCTCTTAGCGGTTATTTGCAAGGATTAAATCTTATCGAGGTAAATAGATAAACTAAAATACTGATTAAAATAAAAGTAAATAAATTTCAGCAAGGTATTTTTAGGTTTTTAATATATGATAAAGTAGACCGAGGGCCATCGTTTTCACTAGGGGCTTCTCTCTCGAACACATAGCATACGGTGGGTAAACAAATTACTGTAGGGCAATTGACAAAAAAGCAAATAATTATGACGGATTCATGGCAATGATCATGTATATAGGCATCACGTCCGAGACAAGTAGACCAACTCCTGCCTGCGGCTACTACTATTACTCCACCCATCGACCGCTATTAAGCATGCATCTAGGGTATTAAGTATGAAACAGAGTAACGCCATAAGCAAGATGACATGATGTAGACAAAGTAAACTCAAACAATATGATTAAACCCCATCTTTTTATCCTTAATGGCAACAATACAAATACGTGTCATGTCCCCTTCTGTCACTGGGATTGAGCACCGCAAGATTGAACCCATCACAAAGCACCTCTCCCATTGCAAGATAAATCAATCTAGTAGGCCAACCCAAATCGATAGATCAGAGAGAAATACAAAGCTATAATAATCATGCATAAAAGAGTTCAGAGAAGACTCAAATATTTCTCATGGATAATCTGATCATAAACTCACAATTCATCGGATCCCAACAAACACACCGCAAAAGAAGATTACATCGGATAGAACTCCAAGAACATTGATGTCAGGGCCGGTTTTCTGGGACATAAAATCCCAGCAAATGACCCTCGTGTCATCACCAGCCCCATGATTATTGTTTGCTGGTGGACACTACCTTGATACCTAAATCCAAGCAGTCACAAGAATTTGAGGACAAGACCATAAAGGTCCATTGAGTACCACAATGGTTTCTAGTGGCGGATGACGGAAGCGACTCGTGGATTTCCAACGTTGATGGGTCTCCATTCCCACAGGAACAGCTGACCTGGATAACTCCTATCTTGCATGACTGCTATCTATGATTCCTAGGTTGTGGGGGTGTCTTCATAGCATTCTCCTCGGACTCGTGATCTGGCCAAGACAATAGCCAGGGACAAGCCAGTGAGTACGTTTGAATGTACTCGCAAACATCATGGACAAAAGATATAATAAAAGTAGGCAGAATGTATGCAATTAACTTTAAACATATTTAACAATGTTATGACATGGCTAGTGATTAGTATTATCATGTAGAGTATTACATTTGCATAGAAAATAAAGGTTAGCCATCCGATATTAGCAAAGTATAAGTAATCATGTTGTTATCAAAATTTTAAAGTCAGGTTTCAGGAGATAGAACCATCCCGAAAGAATCTTAGTAAAAGCGTAAGTGGAACGTCGGGCGGTAATCCTCCTGAGGATTCCAAGAAATAAAATGCCAGTCGGGTGTTTGAAGCGACGTCTCGAAAGGTCTTGAAAAGAAATGTCCATCGGGTGTCTGTAGCGACGCCTCGAAAGGTCTTGAAAGTAAATGCTAGTCGGGTGCCTGAAGCGATGCCTCGAAAGGTCTTGAAAAGAAATGCCCGTCGGGTGTCTGTACCAACGCCTCGAAAGGTCTTGAAAATAAATGCTAGTCGGGTGTCTGAAGCGATTCCTCGAAAGGTTTTGAAAAGAAATGCCCATCGGGTGTCTGTAGCGACGCCTCCAAAGGTCTTGAAAATAAATGCCAGTCGAGTGTCTGATGCGACGCCTCGAAAGGTCTTGAAAATAAATGCCACAGTCGGGCGTCTGAGGTGACACCTCATAAAGGGCTTATAATGAAAGTAGTAACACGAGTATCCAGGTGGTGAAACCTTCCGATGAGATACTCAATATTTCATATATGAGAAAAGGTTAGTCCATAATAGCATTAGTGATAATAATCATCCATCATAATTCATGATCAACTTCTGATTTAGTTATTTCCTCCGAAGACTGACACTAAGACCGACACTTGACCCATCCCAGACTGTAGCCCTTAACCGCGGACACGGCTATTCGAATAGGTTTTAAAACTCTGCAGAGGTTGTACTCTATACCCACAAGTAAAGGATTTCTTTAGTCAACCTCGAGACGTTGACTAATTCCGATTACGGTCTTTGGGTTGAAGACACACCTAACCAGCACACACCAGCTTAACTTTCCCGATGCCCGGAATCACCCAAGGCATCATCCAAGAAAAACTCTAAAATGGGGAGGCTAACACAAAATTTATAAGGCACGCAATAACAAGGGGTGCCCCCCTCTCGGCCCAGCCAGAAACACCCATGCCCCCTGACCAAGTGGCATGCCTACCAGTGGCCACTTGTATCTTCCACTATGGCCTCTCTGTACGGTGTGTGCAAGGAAAGGGGTTAATAACTTACTAAACCGTACCCTACCTGTGGCAGGGACAAGTGGCAGCACGAATCAAGTATGGGGGTTACCGGAACAATACTCGATCTTTGATCGACTCAGGAGGTTTAAGTTTTCCTACAGTGCTTAGCACAATATATCTCCTTGGTAGTACCCAACAGGGTCACCACCTGGCATGTCCCGACATGCCATCACTGATCATTCTCGTCACAACGAGACATCTATTTCACAGTCACTTTTTCTCGTGACTGATTCTTTCCTGCAGATTAGTCAGAATAAGCATAGGCATGTGTGGCACAAATGTTTCATGTTTAAGTGAATTCAAATACTCACAAGGAACCACATATGCATGATCATCTATATGCAAATTTCATTTGAGTCAACATAATCATGTTTCAAACTTCTAGCAAGCAATCAACCAAACTTTCATCATATCAAGTGTTCAAGATGCCTGCCTTGGGTATGCAGCAGTGTTGGTTCACTCCACAAATTTGCAAAAATTATCTTCCCTCCATTTTTCCTATTTTCAAAAATATTGCAAATATCACATAATTTCTAAACATTACAAAAAAGTTGTTTGGAGAATTTTAAAATAAATACTAAAATAAACTATATGAAAAATGAGGAATAACAGAAAAAGAATCAATTCATTTGGAGTTGTGGGTTAAAAACTAGGGGCGGTCAAAGTCTGGTAAAATCTCTGATTTTTATTAAAAAAAACTAAGGAAAACGATTCGGAATGAATTACGCTTTCGAAATAGGGAAGACGTACTCTAGGGAAATACGCCTTCACTTAGGACGAGCTGGCACAGCGCTGGGTCACTAACAGTGGGTCCCGTGGGCCCACTGGTCAGGTTTGACCAGGTCCACCCCGCGTCTTCTCTCTCCCGGCCGAACAGAGGCGGAGCTCCGGCGGGCCTCGCCGGCGAACGGTGGCACCCCTCGGCGATTTGAGCTCACCATCGGGCGCAGGAGGTCCAGCTGATCCTTCCGGTGCCTGCGACGCTCGGTGGGGTGGACGGAGTCGCCGGCGGCGAGCTATCCCGAAGAACTCCGGCGGAGTCAAAATGGGGATTTTGCCCCTGATGTTTCCCCGATGAAATTGATCAGTGGAAATGAGGTGTTGTGGTTGCTTGGAGCTATTGGTGAAGGAAAGTTTGGCAGGGAGGCTTTGGTTTCGTCGGAATTAACAGGGAGGTGGTGGCGGTCGTGGTGGCCGGGGATGAAAAGGACGACCGCTTCGGTCGTTTTGCTTCTACGGGGAGCTTACAGAGGGACGAGGGAAGGTGGTGGAGAGCATAGCAAGCTCAAGGTGGCCTTATATAGGCAGACGATGTCGGTTCCGCGAGCTCCAAAGATAACCATGGCGGCGGCAGCCATTAATGGCAACAGGAGGGCGGTGGCGAGGTAGGCGTGGTCGGTTTGTGGACGGTGTGAGCTCACTGCGGATCTCGGAAGCGCCGTAGGCCTCTGGCTGGTGCCACGTACGACAGACGGCGCCGCGGCTTCCAGAGAGTGGCACGGCGGCGGTCGGCCATTCATGGCAAATAGTGGTCGGCGGCGAGACCGTTGGGTCGGCGCGGTTAGGCGAGGTCGGTGGCCGTCCGAATTTAAGCTTGGGGTGTGTTGGCTAGCTTGGGGTGGTGCCAGGTGGCCTGGGCGGTGCCGTGCCCGAGATGGCGGCGTGCTGTGGACGGCGGTGGCCGGCGCAAGCAGCCAAGGGGAGGTTTCGGTGAGCTATGTTGTGGCCTTAGGTAACAGCTGGGTGCGGTGGGAGTCGGGCGAGGCGGCAGAGAGAGCGGCAGGAGCTCAGGGCACGGGTACGGTCATACGCGTGCTCTGGCCATGCTCTGTGCACGCACCAACGGTGCTCGATCAAATGCTAGGGTGATCTAGGGAGGTCTTCTGATGATGAATTTTGGCAGGATGGCTAATCTTGGTCTGGTAGAGATTATGGACATGCTAGTTTGTCCAAATGAGCAATTCATGTGTGTAGTTCAGAAAGATCCAAGATTTCTGTCATGCCCACATGGTGTTTGATGAAATGCTAAGGTGTCCTGGGCATTTTTGTTAGCTATGAAAATTGGCAGGGTGATGTCTCATTGGATGGTAGAGATGGTGGTGGAGTTGGTTTGGCAAAAAGAAAAACTTGCCAGTGCAAGTTCTGGTGAAATATAGTTCTGTAGCAAAACTACAGTGGATTATTTGGGAAACTTCCAAGATGCAAATGGAGCTGATATTCTGGACTTAAGGTTTTCTTTGGAAGTACTATGATGTGGAAAAGTTCCAGAATTTATTGAGCTACAAAAAGTAGGGTTGTAGTTCAATGCTTTGGATAGGGCAGAATTGAAAAATGGATGAATTGCTCAAAGTTTTCAAATGACCAAGATGTATGTTTGCATAAAAATGATCTATAGGCATAATATGACCCCTCATAATTTTTGGGGAATTTTAAAAGAATTATTTGAAATATTTTTAGTGCAACAGGAGCATTCTACAGGTTGAAAACATTAATAAAAGAATTATATTGGGGCAAATTTATTATGAAAATAATTCTGACTGATATTTATAAGATAAATGAAAGAATCAAGAAATATTTTCAAAACCCACAATATTTTTTTTCCAAAATTTCCTATATGGAGGGAAGGATTTTGAGAAAAACAGAAAACATAAAAGTAATCTGAAATTATTAAAAGACCTAATAGAAATCAAAATTTTATTTCTGTCAAAATTTTACTTAAAAAAACATGGTTAAATTTTTGGGGTGTTACAAAATCTACCCCCCTTAAGAAAATCACGTCCTCGAGATTTGTTAAGGGCGGAAGAATTAAATGTAGATCACAACAAAGAAACAATCATAGGCAAACTGAAATCATAGTAATGCATTTATGACATACGCCCTAATATACAACACAAAGGTTGCATCATGTAAACAAGCGCTAGACCCGCAACAAACATACTCATGATCGTCTACGGTTCGAAGGTGAGATCTACAGGGTCTTGCAGAAGGGTTCCCGGTGCTGGAGCGCATTCTTCTTCTTCCAGAGGAAGGGGAGGAAGCAGACGAAGAACATGCCCTTCTTGAGTTGGCAAGGGTGGTCCGCCAATGGCGATCCGAGGATTTAGAACGGCAAGAATTTGGAGATAATCCATCCGTGCTAGGTCAAACATTCCTGAGCGATGACATATAGAACAAGGTTGGCTAGCACTGGATCGCTTTCTATTCGTCTGCAAGGGAACGTTGATTCTACTCCGGGTGCTGTGCGGCTCGGAAAGTAATAATACCCCCTTTCGCTGGCACATGGCACCGCAAATCGAAGACGGGTAATTGCTTCATAGGCGGCAATTTCTATGGCCATGCCTCGAGTTGGCATGGATTTCCCGACGAAGCCGATATATGGAGGGTCTTGGCTTGGGTCCTCCGGTGGATTGTGCACAACTGCCCAATATTTCGAGGAACTGGAGGTGATCCTCAACTTGAACAACTCATATTGGGGTGGGTGGGTGGAGCCAAGAGTGTTGCGGGTGAAATCCCACAAAACCTTAGCAAAACTACCCGGGCTTGCATCTGCGGTTCTCAGGTAGGCTCCGAGGTGAGACATGGAGAGGTTGGTTATGGAAGCAGTGCACAAGGGTGATGGATGCGGTGTTCACGGCTGATGGTTGCTGGTGTTGGATATGGAAGTGGCCTCTTATAGAGCTCCTAGGTTAGGGAACATGATGCGGCGCCGGCATGACTTGTGTATCGGCTCCGTCGTAGGGTTGTCTGAGTCAAAGTCTCAGACTTCAATCCCCAAAGGAAAAGTGATGTATTACTGTATGTGTCGGTTAGGGTGGTTTTAGCAGTCACACATAGAATTTACTCTGCAACCACCCGTCAAACCATTTACGCATAATACTATTAAGACAAGGGCATACGAGCAGTCTACAAACTTACTATGGCATACTACTACAACTTCGAGGATACAGAAATACAGGATTACAGGGTAGCGGGGTCACTAAGGGCTCGACAACTAATCTGGTGGACTCAGTCCACTTCGTTAACGTCTAGCCGAGCGTGTCTTGCAGATGTCAAGGCTTCTCTGTGTGCTTCAGTGTCAGAGTTGGCCGGGGTAGGATGGGGAGCTACAGGGCTGGGATAGCAGTGGTGCCCCTCGCGGGGTGTCGTGGTCACAGTCCCATTGGAGTAGGTCTCCAAGAGACGATGGAGTTCCCCTGGGGAGGCGAATGCATTGCCCGGGTGGGCAACAGGGGCAGACCTTGGGGGCTCAACTGGTCTCCCGAACAGCACTATCGGGGTGTCGGTGCCGATTGCAGCTTCACCTCTCACCGGGGTCGCAATCAGATCATTGGTGACCTGATCGAAGAGTGCTTCATGCGCTCTCAGGTAGCGCACCAGATGCACCAGAGCAGGATCCGTCTCATGGTCTCCGCTGGCGACTTGGGTTGGGCTACCATAGCCTTCACGACTAGGGTAGTGGAAGAAATGATGGATGTTAACTCTCGGTGACATATGCCGGAGTTGAACTACAACCTCTCTGGCTGCAAGCTAGATGGCTTGGGGCTCGTCGGAGGTTGTCCTTCCGGTGAACCTGTAGGGGCGTTCTGATGTGGTACCCCTCCCGTAGATGTGCACCGTGGCCCAGAAGTTGTGAATGGCATTACTCACGTGCTCCTGGTACACAACATACTCCAGGGGCTCTTCTATGCCAAAGGCACGACGAGTGAGATTGGCGAGGATGGCTACAAAGTCTCCAAGCTCGACTGCGGTGGTCTCGTTGCAAACGATGGCACCAGGCATCTTGGTGGTTTGGATATCAGGTTGCGAATGAAGGTTGTGGTGTGCTGAGTAGAGGCAAGGCTTCCCTTATAGGTCTCCCATCGCACGCTTGTGGATGGGACAACTCAGGTGTCGGCCACCGGCACACGGCCTATGGGCTGGGCTGATAGGTTGGGCACCGATTGTCAAAAAGATGTCGGCTGGCCACTGTGCAGGCAATCGGATAGGATGGGCTTGACTATGGACAACGGAGGATGTGGACAGTGTGGAAACCTAGGGATAGCGACCAGGCTAATATAGGATTAACCAATGGTCAGCCTGGCTCTGATACCAAGGTTGTCAGGGCCAGTTTTCTGGGACATAAAATACCAGCAAATGACCCTCGTGTCATCACCAGCCCCAGGATTATTGTTCGCTGGTGGACACTACCTTGATACCGAAATCCAAGTAGTTACAAGAATATGAGTACAAGACCATAAAGGTCCATTGAGTACCACAATGATTTCTAGTGGCGGATGACGGAAGCGACTCGTGGATTTCCAACGTTGATGGGTCTCCATTCCCACAGGAATTGCTGACCTGGATAACTCCTATCTCGCGTGGCTGCTATCTCCGATTCCTAGGTTGCGGGGGTGTCTTCATAGCGTTCTCCTCCGACTCGTGATCTGGCCAAGACAATAGCCAGGGACAAGCCAGTGAGTACATTTGAATGTACTCGCAAACATCATGGACAAAAGATATAATAAAAGTAGGCAGAATGCATGCAATTAACTTTAAACATATTTAACAATATTATGACATGGCAAGTGTTTAGTATAATCATGTAGAGTATTACATTTGCATAGAAAATAAAGGTTAGCCATCCGATATTAGCAAAGTATAAGTAATCATGTTGTTATCAAAATTTCAAAGTCGGGTTTCAGGAGATAGGACCATCCCGAAAGAATCTTAGTGAAAGCATAAGTGGAACATCAGGCGATAATCCTCCCGAGGATTCCAAGAAATAAAATGCCAGTCGGGTGTCTGAAGCGACGCCTTGAAAGGTCTTGAAAAGAAATGCCCATCGCGTGTCTATAGCGACACCTCGAAAGGTCTTGAAAATAAATGCCAGTCGGGTGTGTGAAGCGACGCCTCGAAAGGTCTTGAAAAGAAATGCCCATCGGGAGTCTGTAGCGACGCCTCGAAATGTCTTGAAAATAAATGCCAGTCGGGTGTCTGAAGTGACGCCTCGAAAGGTCTTGAAAAGAAATGCCCATCGGGTGTCTGTAGCGACGCCTCGAAAGGTCTTGTAAATAAATGCCAGTCGGGTGTCTCAAGCGATGCCTCAAAAGGTCTTGAAAAGAAATGCCCATCGGGTGTCTGTAGCGATGCCTCGAAAGGCCTTGAAAATAAATGCCAGTCGGGTGTCTGAAGCGACGCCTCGAAAGGTCTTGAAAATAAATGCCACAGTCGGGCGTCTGAGGTGACACCTCATAAAGGGCTTATAATGAAAGTAGTAACACGAGTATCCAGGTGGTGAAACCTTCCCATGAGATACTCAATATTTCATATATGAGAAAAGGTTAGTCCATAACAGCATTAGTGATAATAATCATCCATCATAATTCATGATCAACTTCTGATTTAGTTATTTCCTCCGAAGACCGACACCATGACCGACACTTGACCCATCCCAGACTGTAGCCCTTAACCGCGGACACGGCTATTCGAATAGGTTTTAAAACTCTGCAGAGGTTGTACTCTTTACCCACAAGTAAATGATTTCTTTAGTCAACCTCGAGATGTTGACTAATTTCGATTACGGTCTTTGGGTTGAAAACACACCTAACCAGCACACACCAGCTTAACTTTCCTGATGCCCGGAATCACCCAAGGCATCATGCAAGAAAAACTCTAAGACGGGGAGGCCAACACCTCGAATAGCATGGGATCACAAAATTTATAACGCGCGCAATAACAAGGGGTGCCCCCCTCTCGGCCCAGCCGGAAACACCCATGCCCCCTGACCAAGTGGCATGCCTACCAGTGGCCACTTGTATCATCCACTATGGCCTCTCTGTACGGTGTGTGCAAGGAAAGGGGTTAATAACTTACTAAACCATACCCTACTTGTGGCAGGGACAAGTGGCAGCATGAATCAAGTATGGGGGTTACCGGAACAAGACTCGATCTACGGTCGACTCAGGAGGTTTAAGTTTTCCTGCAGTGGTTAGCACAATATATCTCCTTGGTAGTACCCAACAGGGTCACCACCTGGCATGTCCCGACATGCCATCACTGATCATTCTCGTCACAACGAGACATCTATTTCACGGTCACTTTTTCTCGTGACTGATTCTTACCTGTAGATTAGTCAGAACAAGCATAGGCATGTGTGGCACAAATGTTTCATGTTAAAGTGAACTCAAATACTCACAAGGAACCACATATGCATGATCATCTATATGCAAATTTCATTTGAGTCAACATAATCATGTTTCAAAATTCTAGCAAGCAATCAACCAAACTTTCATCATATCAAGTGTTCAATATGCTTGCCTTGGGTATGCAGTAGTGTTGGTTCACTCCACATATTTGCAAAAATTATCTTCCCTCCATTTTTCCTATTTTCAAAAATATTGCAAATATCACATAATTTCAAAACAGTACAAAAAAGTTGTTTGGAGAATTTTAAAATAAATACTAAAATAAACTATATGAAAAATGAGGAATAATAGAAAAAGAATCAATTCATTTGGAGTTATGGGTTAAAAACTAGGGGCAGTCAAAGTCTGGTCAAATCTCTGATTTTTATTAAAAAACAAAAAGGAAAATGATTCGAAATGAATTACACTTTCGAAATAGGGAAGACGTACTCTAGGGAAATACGCCTCCACTTAGGACGAGCTGGCACAGCGCTGGGTCACTGATAGTGGGTCCCACGGGCCCACTGGTCAGGTTTGACCAGGTCCACCCTGCGTCTTCTCTCTCCCGGCCGAACAGAGGCGGAGCTCCGGCGGTCCTCGTCGGCGAACGGCGGTACCCCTCGGCGATCTAAGCTCACCATCGGGCTCAGGAGGTCTAGCTGATCCTTCTGGTGCCCGCCACGGTCGGTGGGGTGGACGGAGTCGCCGGCGGCGAGCTATCCCGAAGAACTCCGGCGGAGTCAAAATGGAGATTTTGCCCCTGATGTTTCCCCGATGAAATTGATCAGTGGAAACGAGGTGCTGCGGTTGCTTGGACCTATTGGTGTAGGAAAGTTTGGCAGGGAGGCTTTGGTTTCGTCGGAATTAATAGGGAGGTGGTGGTGGTCATGGTGGCCGGGGATGAAAAGGACGACCGCTCCGGTCGTTTTGCTTCTACGAGGAGCTTACAGAGGGACGAGGGAAGATGGTGGAGAGCGTAGCGAGCTCAAGGTGGCCTTATATAGGCGGATGATAACCCACAAGTATAGGGGATCACAACAGTTTTCGAGGGTAGTATTTCACCCAAATTTATTGATTCGACACAAGGGGAGCCAAAGAATATTTGCTAGTATTCGCAGTTGAGTTATCAATTCAACCAAACCTGGAGATAAAATATCTGCAGCAAAGTATTTAGTAGAACAGTAATATGATAGTTTTGGTAGTAGTAGCAACAGTAACAATAGCAACAACAATAGTAACAGTAGCAGTGTAAAGCAGTAGCAACAAAGTAACTTAGCAGAAACCAATATGAGAAAGTCGTAGGCATTGGATCGGTGATGATAATTATGTTGGATGATATTCATCATATAACAGTCACAACCTAGGGCGATACACTATAGCTCTAATTCATCAATGTAATGTAAGCATGTATTCCGTATATAGTCATATGTGCTTATAATAAGAACTTGCATGACATCTTTTATCCTACCCTCCCGTGGCAGCGGGGTCCTTAAGGAAACTAAGGGATATTAAGGCCTCCTTTTAATAGAGAACCGGAACAAAGCATTAGCACTTAGTGAATACATGAACTCCTCAAACTACGGCAATCACCGGAAAGAATCACAATTATTGTCACCTTGGGGTATGCGGATCATGACACACAATAGGTGCATATAACTTGCAAGATAGGATCAAGAACACAAATATATTCATGAAAACATAAAGGGTTCAGATCTGAAATCATGGCACTCGGGCCCTAGTGACGGGCATTAAGCATAGCAAAGTCATAGCAACATCAATCTCAGAACATAGTGGATACTAGGGATCAAAGTCCTAACAAATCGACAAGATTACATGGTAAATCTCATCCAACCCATCACCGTCCAGCAAGCCTACGAAGGAATTACTCACGCCCGGTGGTGAGCATCATGAAATTGGTGATGGAGGATGGTTGATGATGACGACGGTGTCGAATCCCCCTCTCCGGAGACCCGAACGGACTCCAGATCAGCCCTCCCGATGAAGAACAGGAGGTGGCGGCGGCTCCGTATCGTAAAACGCGATGAAACTTCTTCTCCTCTTTTTTTCTCGGGGAAAGAGAATTTATAGCGTTGGAATTAGGTCAGATGGCCGCCTGTGGGCCCCACAAGGCATCAGGGCACGCCCTAGGGGGCTCGCGCCCTGTTGCCTTGTGGGCAACAGGTGGCCCCTCTTCTGTTGATTCTTGCACCAATACTTTTTATATATTCCATAAAAATTCTCCAAAAAGTTTCGTCCAAATCCGAGAACTTTGATTTCTGCACAAAAACAACACCATGGTAGTTCTGCTGAAAACATCGTCAGTCCGGGTTAGTTTCATTCAAATCATGCAAATTAGAGTCCAAAAGAAGAGGAAAAGTGTTTGGAAAAGTAGATACGACGGAGACGTATCAACTCCCCCAAGCTTAACTCATTGCTTGTCCTCAAGCAATTCAGTTGACAAACTGAAAGTGATAAAGAAAAACTTTTACGAACTCTTTTGTTCTTGTATCCGTATATAAGCTTAAATAGTACCCAGGTTTTCAGCAAAGATCATGAACTAACCATGCTCATAATAACACTTAAAAACTACATTTACTCATATCAATGGCATAATCAACTAGAGAGCAATAATAACATATCTTAAATGCCAACAATTTGTCAAAACAATCATGATATAATATGATAACATGGTATCTCGCTGGCCCTTTCTGAGACCGCAAAACATAAATGCAGAGCACCTCCAAAGTTCAAGCAGCGACTAAACATTGTAATTCAGGGTAGAAGAGATCCAGTCATGATGCACACAACATTAACTATACTCAATGCATAAGGATGACAGTAGTGCTCTCAGGATTGGCACTTAGTGCAAGAAGGTGAGACTCAACAATAAAAGTAAAATAACATAAAGTAAATAACATAAAAGTAAATAGATAGGCCCTTCACAGAGGAAAGAAGGGATTTGCAGCGGTGCCAGAGCTCGAAGCTTAAATCAGAGATGAAAAATAATTTTGGGAGGTGTACTTTTCCTGTCAACGTCACGACCAAGAGTTTTCAATATCTTCCATGCTAAACACATTATAGGCGGTTCCCAAGCGGAAAGGTAAAGTTTACTCCCCCTCCACCATACCAACACAAGCCATGGCTAGGCGAATCCTCGGGTGCCCTCCATAGCAACAACTTTCCGGGGGAGTTTGTTTGCATTATATATTTTTGATTTTGAGCATAGGACTGGGCATCCCAAATACCAGCCTCTCTCGTGCAATGACAAGTGAATAAACACTCATCTCGAGAATAACTCGCTTAGCATGGAAGATACTGACCGCCCCCTGTCGCTCCATGAGCGGTACATGCACACAAAACGGATGTTTATTTGAATGATTAGAGGTGTCACATGCACATTTACTTGGAGCAGCAGAGTAATACCGCATATAGGTAGATATAGTGGACTCATCTGGAACAACTTTGGTTTAAGGATTGTGGATGCACCAGCAGAATTCCCGCTTAGTACAAGTGAAGGCTAGCAAATAGATTGAGAAGCGACCAACTAGAGAGCGAAAACGGTCATGATCATGAATTGAGAATAATTAACATTGAATACTAGCATGAGTAGGATATAGACACCCTGAACATAAATATCGTGGAGGCTATGTTGGTTTTGAATCAACTACATGCATGAATATGTGCCAAGTCAAGCCACTTGAAACATTCAGAGTAGGATACCATATTAACATATTACATCATAACCATTTTAATGCATGTTGACATCCAAGATAAATCATTATCCACTCCTAGCTACTTAAGCATGGCATGAGCAACTATAATCTCTAATTGTCATCACAAACATGTTTACTCATAATATGCTGAATCATGGATACTGAGTTAAACATATTTACAAAAACAAAAACAAGAAGAGTTCATACCAGCTTTTCTTTGCCACAGTCACTTCATCAAATCATCGTCATTATTGCCTTTCACTTGCATGACCGAATGTTGTGAAAATAATAATAGTGCAAGTGTGCCGTGGACTAAGCTGGAATCTGCAAACATTTTATTCAAGGGAGAAGACAAGGTAAAACTGGCTCTTCGTTAGATCAACAATAAAGCATATGAGAGCCACTCAACATTTTCATCTTGGCCTTCTCCCTACTACGACTCAATGAAAAGAAAAGATATTTAGAGAAACACACTGAAATATTTTTGGAGTTTTTAGTTTTTCCGAAGGAAAGCAAATTAACGAAAAAAACGAAAAGTGAGAAAAACTATTTACACAGGAGAACTCCCAACAAGCAAAAGAAGAAACGAGAAATCTCTTTTGGGTTTTCTTTTAATACTACGAACTAACAAATGGGAAAGAAAAATCGAAAAGAAGTGAGAAATATTTTTGGGTTTTCGAAGTTTTTTCAAACATAAAAGAAGAAAGCGAAAATAAAACTAACATGGATGATACAATGAAAAAGTATGAACACCGACAACTAGAATGAATGTGCGAACATGAATGTAATGTCGGTGAGAGATACGTACTCCCCCAAGCATAGGCTTTTGGCCTAGCTTGGTAATCACCACCCGTAGTATCCATCAGGACCGGGCGGATAGTACTGGGGCGGAGGCACCTGAGGGTCCCACTACTGGACCTTGTTCTCCGCTGCTGCCAGCTCGTTCCTGTAAGCTGTGATGTCTGCCGACATGATGGTGAATCTGTTCCTGGCATGAGAGTCAAACAAAGAAGGTGCAGGCAACGGAATAATATCGCGAGTTGTCTCGCTGAAAACCAGGTTATAACTAATATATTGAGGAGGTTGAGGTTCATCAATAAAGTGGTGATCGATCATGCACTGTTGGTCTAAATAGGCCTTGGGCAGCAAATAGTCATTTGGGCGGATAGCAACATTAAAACGTTTCGCAAGACGCGAAGCATAAATACCGCCATGGATTTTACCCTTAGTTCTGTTGGTATGTAAGCGGCGTGCAATGATAGCTCCCAAGCTAAAAGTGTTATCGCCGTAAATAGCACGATGCAAGATGGCAAGGTCAGGGGCGATGAGCGTACCACCTTCCTCCCTAGTAGTCAAACATTTCCCTATGAATAAAGCAAAGTAGTGCTCAGCAGGAAAATGCAAGCTAGTAACACGGGCTTTCGAAACGCCCCTAAATCCCCCCACAGTCAAAGTGCGAAGGAAGTCCTCGAACTCCTCAGGCCGAGGCTCCCTCAAATCCCCATCAGAAGGGATCAAGCATACCTCACAAAACTCATCTAGCGTTAACTCATGATGTTCAGGATATAAATCAAAACGCACCATAGGGATATCGAGCCTAGGCATGAAATAAAAAATTTGAACAAAGGAATTTGTTAGGATGTGGTGCTAGTCAGACTCATCTGCGAGGAAGTCGGTCAGCCCGGCGTTCGCAACAAATTGTGCGAACTCTTGACGGAACCCGGCTTCGTTCATGAAGATGTTGTGCGGCCACTCGCACGGTCGGACCTCCATCCTGCGCGGAATGTTGAGGTCGTGGTCATGTGCATCCCCAAGGACACCCTTGGAGCTCCGGCTCGAAGAACCCCTCCGAAGAAAGTTCATTTTCCTAAGAACAAATTCCTGAAAAATTTTGGACCACAAAAAGATGTTAACAAAACTTCACAAGATTGATAGCAACTACTCATATAAGTGCCTAGAGGCTATATCAAGCATTCTAACTACTTAGAACTCAAAGAATTCAACATGCAAGCTCATTTTTAGTAGCACCAATACCAGCAATTTATGCAAAATATATTCCATTAAAGCAAAAACTAATTGGAGCAATGGGAGAGTCACATACCAAGGAGCAATCCCTCAAAATAGTTTTAGAAACGGAGCTCCGAGCAAAGAGATCGAAAATCTCAGGTTTGGGAGCAAGAACACGAGAGAGAGAGAGAGCTACTATGATTTTTTTCTGGAGGTAGGAGATGAAGTGGGCTGAATGGATAAGTGAGTGGGTCCCTGTGGGACCCACAACGCATCTTGGCGCGCCCTGGGGGTGGCCGCGCCCTGTTGCCTTGTGGGCAACAGGTGCACCCCCCCTGGGTTGTTCTCAGTGCCAAAAATTCTTATATATTCCAGAAAAAATCATGTCAAAATTTTATTTCATTCTAAGCACTTTTATTTTTGGGCCATTTTTTATTGCACGGAAAATTCAGAAAACAGGAAAATCATGGCATTTTATTCTATTTAAACTAAAAATAACAGAGGGCAAACTAAGATTACAGAAAGTTGTGCTTACTAAACTCATCGACCACATGCCCTTCAAAAAGAATCCATTAATAAGGTTGATCAAGTCTTATTAACAAACTGTTTCTGAGTGACATGAAACCAAAGAATTTTCGTATAACACTAAGTTACCTCAACGGGGATATGCATCTCCCCAACAATAAGAATTTCATATTTCTTTTTGACAGTAGGAAGAGGAAATTTGAAACCCCCAATAGTGATTGTCGAAACTTTCTCAATACAATTGATACCATTCACTGAAGTTTGTTTCTTCGGGAAATAAACCGTATGCTAATTACCATTGACATGAAAAGTAACCTTGCTTTTATTGCAATCAATGACAGCCCCTACAGTATTCAAAAAGGGTCTTCCAAGGATAATCGACATGTTGTCATCCTCGGGCATATCAAGTATAACAAAGTCTGTCAAGATAGTAACATTTGCAACTACAACGGGAACATCCTCACAAATTCCAATAGGTATAGCAGTAGATTTATTAGCCATTTGCAAAGATATTTCAGTAGGTGTGAGCTTATTCAAATCAAGTCTTCTATATAAAGAGAAATGCATAACACTAACACCGGCTCCCAAATCACATAAAGCAGTTTTTACATAACTTCTTTTAATGGAGCATGGTATGGTAGGTATTCCTGGGTCTCCTAACTTTTTAGGAACTCCACCCTTAAAAGAATAATTTGCAAGCATGGTGGAAATTTCAGCTTCAGGTATCTTTCTTTTATTAGTGACAATATCTTTCATGTATTTAGCATAGGGAGACATTTTCAACATATCAATCAAGCGAGTGCGCAAAAAGACAGGTCTAAGCATTTCAACAAAGCTCTCAAAATCTTCATCATCCTTATTTTTAGATGGTTTAGTGGGAAAAGGCATGGGTTTTTGAACCCATGGTTCTCTTTCCTTTCCATGTTTTCTAGCAACAAAGTCTCTTTTATCATATCTTTTATTCTTAGGAGGTGGGTTATCAAGATCAACAGCAGGTTCTGTTTCTACATCATTATCTGGTTGAGCATCAACATGAACATCTTCATTATCATTATCGTTATCATTATCATACTCACTAGGTGTATGTTCATTACCAGATTGTGTCTCAGCATCATAAATAGAAGCATCATTATGATTCTCAGGAGGTTTTGCTATCTCAGGTTCACTAGGAGCAAGCAAAGTTTTATCATTTTTCTTTTTCTTTTTCTTCTTAGATGGACTAGGTGCATCAATATTATTTCTTTGATAATCTTGTTCAATTCTTTTAGGATGACCTTCAGGATATAGAGGACCCTGAGTCATTCTACCTCCTCTAGTAACATCTCTAACAACATGGTCATTCCTTTTCATCTCATCAAACAAATCATTTTGTGACTTAGCAATTTGTTCTGTTGTGTCTGAACCATAGAAGCATGTTTACTCAAGCATTTAACATCATTAGTAGTTCTAAATATCAAATCACTCAAGCGTTCAATCATGATGGAATTCTGTTTTAGTTGATTGCTAACATACCTATTAAAGTGTTCCTGTTTAATGATGTAATTATCAAATTCATACAGGCATTGGCTAGCAGATTTATTATACGGAATATCACCTTCATCAAATCTAGTGAGAGAATTTATCTCCACTACCTATGTTGGGATGTCGAGCCCATGTATTTCTTCAATAGGTGGTAAATTCTTAACATCTTCAGCTTTAATACCTTTTTTCTTCATAGATTCTTAGCTTCTTGCATATCTTCTGGACTGAGGAATAGAATACCTCTCTTCTTCGGAGTTGGCTTAGGTGGTGATTCAGGAAGTGTCCAATCATCGGCATTTTTCAATATATTATTCAATAGTACTTCAGCCTGTCCAATAGTTCGTTCCCTGAAAACACAACCAGCACAACTATCTAGGTAGTCCCTAGAAGTATCGGTTAGTCCATTATAAAAGATATCAAGTATTTCATTTTTCTTAAGAGGATGATCAGGCAAAGCATTAAGTAATTGGAGAAGCCTCCCCCAAGCTTGAGGGAGATTCTCTTCTTCCATTTGCACGAAGTTAAATATTTCCTGCAAGGCAGCTTGTTTCTTATGAGCAGGAAAATATTTTTCAGAGAAGTAATATATCATATCCTGGGGACTACGCACACAACCAGGAGCAAGAGTATTAAACCATTTCTTAGCATCACCCTTTAATGAGAAAGGAAACAACTTAAGAATATAGTAATAGCAAAAAAATTCCTCATGAGCAAATAAGGTAGCAATGTCATTCAACTTAGTAAGATGTGCCACAACAGTTTGAGTTTCATAACAATGAAAAGGATCAGATTCAACCAAAGTAATTAACTCAAGATCGACAGAGAATTCATAATCCTTATCAGTAACAAATATGGGAGAGGTACCAAACTTACGATCATATTTCATTCTCTCCCGCATAGATTTTTCTTTCATTTCAGCAAGCAATTTTATAACTTCATCTCTATCATTACAAGCAATAATAGCCCTAGCTGTCTCCCTATCAAAGACATGTTCATTAGATGTTTCAGGTATTTCAACTCTAGTAGGAGAGCTAGGCATAATAGGTGAATTATAATTTTCAGGAGTTTCAACATTTTTAGTTTCTTTAGCTTTAGCAATTTGTTCATCAAGAAATTCACCAAGTGGCACAGTATTATCAAGCATAGTACTAGCATCATCAATAGTATCATTCATAGCAGAAGTAGTATCATCAATAACTTGCTACATATCAGAATGAATAGCAGGTGGCGGTGTCGCAAGCCTACTCAAAACAGAAGGTGAATCAAGTGCAGAGTGTGATGGCAGTTCCTTACCTCCCCTCGTCTTAGAGGGAACGATCTTGGTCTTAAAGTCTTTCAGATTCTTTATAGTAATCAACAGATATAAATCCCAAGTGACTCAACAAATAGAGCTATGTTCCCCGGCAACGGCGCCAGAAAAAGGTCTTGATAACCCACAAGTATAGGGGATCGCAACAGTTTTCACGGGTAGTATTTCACCCAAATTTATTGATTCGGCGCAAGGGGAGCCAAAGAATATTTGCAAGTATTAGCAGTTGAGTTGTCAATTCAACCACACCTGGAGATAAAATATCTGCAGCAAAGTATTTAGTAGCACGGTAATATGATAGTTTTGGTAGTAGTAGCAACAGTAAAAATAGTAACAGCAATAGTAACAGTAGAAGTGTAAAGCAGTAGCAACAAAGTAACTTAGCAGAAACCAATATGAGAAAGTCGTAGGCATTGGATCGGTGATGATAATTATGTTGGATGATATTCATCATATAACAGTCACAACCTAGGGCGATACACAATAGCTCCAATTCATCAATGTAATGTAGGCATGTATTCCGTATATAGTCATACGTGCTTATAATAAGAACTTGCATGACCTCTTTTGTCCTACCCTCCCGTGGCAGCGGGGTCTTTAAGGAAACTAAGGGATGTTAAGGCCTCCTTTTAATAGAGAACCAGAACAAAGCATTAGCACTTAGTGAATACATGAACTCCTCAAACTACGGCAATCACCAGAAAGAATCCCAATTATTGTCACCTTGGGGTATGCGGATCATGACACGTAATAGGTGCATATAACTTGCAAGATAGGATCAAGAACACAAATATATTCATGAAAACATAAAGGGTTCAGATCTGAAATCATGGCACTCGGGCCCTAGTGACAGGCATTAAGCATAGCAAAGTCATAGCAACATCAATCTCAGAACATAGTGGATACTAGGGATCAAAGCCCTAACAAATTGACTCAATTAAATGGTAAATCTCATCCAACCCATCACCGTCCAGCAAGCCTACGAAGGAATTACTCATGCCCGGTGGTGAGCATCATGAAATTGGTGATGGAGGATCGTTGATGATGACGACGGCGTCAAATCCCCCTCTCCGGAGCCCCGAACGGACTCCAGATCAGCCCTCCCGATGAAGAACAGGAGGTGGTGGCGGCTCCACATCGTAAAACGCGATGAAACTTCTTCTCCTCTTTTTTTCTCGGGGAAAGAGAATTTATAGCGTTGTAATTAGGTCAGGCGGCCGCCTGTGGGCCCCACAAGGCATCAGGGCGCGCCCTAGGGGGGGTCACACCCTGTTGCCTTGTGGGCAACAGGTGGCATCTCTTGTGTTGATTCTTGCGCCAATATTTTTTATATATTCCATAAAAATTCTCCAAAAAGTTTCATCCAAATCTGAGAACTTTGATTTCTTCACAAAAACAACACCATGGTAGTTCTGCTGAAAACAACGTCAGCCCTGGTTAGTTTCATTCAAATCATGCAAATTAGAGTCCAAAACAAGAGCAAAAGTGTTTGGAAAAGTAGACACGATGAAGAAGTATCAGCGGACGACGTTGGTTCTGTGAGCTCCGAAGATAACCATGGCGGCGGCAGCCATTAATGGCAACAGGAGGGCGGTGGCGAGGTAGGCGTGGCCGGTGAGGTCGGTGTGTGGACGGTGCGAGCTCACTGCGGATCTCAGAAGCGCTAGAGGCCTCTGACTGGTGCCACGTACGACGGACGGCGCCGCGGCTTCCAGAGAGCGGCATGGCGGCGGTCGGCCATTCATGGCAAATATTGGTCGGCGGCGAGACCGTTGGGTCGGCGCAGTTAGGCGAGGTCGGTGTCCGTCCGAATGTAAGCTTGGGGTGTGCTAGCTAGCTCGGGGTGGTGCCAGGTGGACTGGGCGGTGCCGTGCCCGAGACGGCGGCGTGCTGTGGCCGGTGTGGACGGCGGTGGCCGGCGCAAGCGGCCAAGGGGAAGTTTAGGCGAGCTCTGTTATGGCCTCAGGTAACAGCTAGGTACGGTGGTAGTCGAGGGAGGCGGCGGAGAGAGCGGCAGGAGCTCAGGGCACGGGTACGGTCAAACGCGTGCTCTGGTCACGCTCTGTGCACGCACCAAAGACCTAATAGAAATCAAAATATTATTTCTGTCAAAATTTTGCTTAAAAAAACATGGTTTAATTTTTGGGGTGTTACAATCGAGGAGAACATGGTATTGAAGATCAAAGAGAGAGAAGAAGCCATCTAGCAACTAGCTATGGACCCGTAGGTCTATGGTAAACTACTCACACATCATCGGAAGGGCAGCATGGTTGATGTAGAAACCCTCCGTGATCGATTCCCCCTCCAGCAGAGTACCGGAAAAGGCCTCCAGATGGGATCGCAGAAGAACAGAGGCTTGCGGCGGCGAAAAGGTTTTCTCTTCTGTCTCCCTGTTGGTTTGGGAATATTTGTGAATTTATAGCGAAGGAATTAGGTCAAGAGGTGCCACGAGGGGCCCACAAGCCTGGGGGGCATGGCCACCCCCTGGGCCGCGCCCTCCAGGCTTGTCGCCTCCTCGTGACTCTTCTGGTCTTCTCCTGAAGCTTCCTGGGTCTCTTCTGGTCCAGAAAAAATTAATCCAAAGTTTTTTTCTTGTTTGGACACTTTTTGATAATGATTTTCTGAAAAGGCAAAAACAAGCAGAAAACAACAACTGGCACTGGGCACTGGGTTAATAGGTTAGTCCCAAAAAATGATATATAATGGCATATAATTGCATATAAAACATCCAAGATTGATAGTATAATAGCATGGAACAATCAAAAATTATAGATACGTTGGAGACGTATCAGTGCTCAATCCTAGTGACAGAAAGGTACATGCCACGTATTTGTATTGGTGTCATTAAGGATAAAAAGATGGGGTTTAATCATATTGCTTGAGTTTACTTTGTCTACATCATGTCATCTTGCTTAAGGCGTTACTCTGTTTCATACTTAATACCCTAGATGCTTGCTGGATAGCGGTCGATGGGTGGAGTAATAGTAGTAGATGCGGGCAGGAGTTGGTCTACTTGTCTCAGACGTGATGCCTATATACATGATCATTGCCATGAATCCGTCATAATTATTTGCTTTTCTATCAATTGCCCAACAGTAATTTGTTACCCACCGTATGCTATGTGTTTGAGAGAGAAGCCTCTAGTGAAAACTATGGCCCCCGGGTCTACTTTATCATATATAAAAAACCTAAAAATACCTTACTGCAATTTATTTACTTTTATTTTAATTAGTATTTTAGTCTATCTATCTATCCCTATAAGATTTAATCCTTGCAAATAACCGGTAAGAGGATTGACAACCCTCTTATTTGCGTTGGGTGCAAGTGTTTGCTCTTGTGTGTGCAGGTGTGTTTAACGGAATTTTGCTTGGTTCTCCTACTGGATTGATAACCTTGGTTCTTAACTGAGGGAAATACTTATCTCTACTATACTACATCATCCTCTCCTCTTTGGGGAAATACCAATGCAGTCTATAAGTAGCACACACACACTAGGATCAGCACTCCCCCTATATTTTATAGACAAGGCAACACTTGCAACAACATGATATAAGAGAGAGAAGCATGTATGCAAGTCATGGCATGTGAGCATAAAGATAAGGGCACAATAAGTATAATATCTCACAAGCTACCATAGAACTAGGCATAAAGAAAATGATAGGGTAGCATATGTCTCACACTATATGATAGGTACTAAAGTTCTCACAACTACAAACCAAACTAAAGCAAACGATAAAAGAGTTCACGAGAGAAGAAAACGCACTCATGACTCGGAAAATCCCTAAGCTCTCTCCCCCTTTGGCATCGAGACACCAAAAGGGTAAAGAGCACTAAAAACGACCCTAGGTGGTAGTGGTGCTCCAGAAGGCCATCAGAACTCCTCGTGGTTGTCAGACTCCTCCTCTGCAGCTGCTGGCTGAACATCCTCCTCAGAATCCGTCCACCTGCAATGCTTGGAGGTCCACTCCTCCTCATTCGTGATCTTATCCTCGGATCCACTAGTGATCTCCATGCCAAGATGCCTCATCATGGCCTTGTCGCGATTGCGGGCCTTCTTTTCCGCCACATGTGCCTTGTACTGACCCTGTGCCTGAATGCAGGACAGCTTCTTCATCTTCTGCTTCAGCTTAGCTAGCCATGTTGGTTCCTCAGATGGAGGATCATAGTCAGGCTCATCATCTCCCTCGGACTCAGGGATAAATGTCTCACCCTCTGGAGCGGCAGGAGTGCTCCAAATGTCCTTCAGCCTCAGCTTGATCACCTCGTGAGAGACAAGATCACCGGTCACTAGCATCTCATCCGGAAAAGTGGAAGCCCATGTCTCCTTGATACGTCCAATTTGCATCATGATTTCCTACTAATAATTATTATGTTTTTGATCATTATTTCACTTTATGGTACCATTCTTATGCCTTTTCTCTCTAATTTTGCAAGATTTACATGAAGAGGGAGAATGCCGGCAGCTGAAATTCTGGACCGAAAAGGGGTGAAACAGAGATAGCTATTCTGCACAACTCCAAATGACCTGAAACTTTACGAAGAATTATTTTGGAATATATAAAAAATAATGGCGAAAGAATCAATAGAAGGGGGCCCACAATGAAGCCACAAGCCTGGGGGCGCACCCTACCCCCTGGGCGCGCCCCCTGGCTTGTGGGGCCCCTGGCAGGCCTCTGGCCCCCTCCTTCTGCTATATGAAGCCATTTGCCCTAGAAAAATCAGAAGAAAACTTTCGGGATGAAGCGTCGCCGTCTCGAGGCGCAACCTGGGCAGGAGCTATTTTGCTCTCTGGCGGAGCGATTCCGCCGGGGATACTTCCCTCCGGGAGGGGGAAATCGAAGCCATCGACATCACCAACGATCCTCTCATCATGGCAGGACCAATCTTCATCAACATCTTCACCAGCACCATCTCATCTCAAACCCTAGTTCATCTCTTATATTCAATCTTTGTCTCAAAACCTCAGATTGGTATCT
The DNA here is from genome assembly GCA_039707655.1 of Elymus sibiricus. Lineage (NCBI taxonomy): Eukaryota > Viridiplantae > Streptophyta > Magnoliopsida > Poales > Poaceae > Elymus > Elymus sibiricus. Next base: position 354,796,092 of record CM077666.1, read on the forward strand.
GTGGGTTGCTAGTAGTGTTGATTACATCTTGTAGTTGATGCTAGTTGGTTTATTTGGTGGAAGATTATATGTTCAGATCCTTAATGCTATTCAATACCCCTCTGATCTTGAACATGAATATGATTTGTGATTAGTTACTTTTGTTCTTGAGGACATGGGAGAAGTCTTGTCATAAGTAATCATGTGAATTTGGTATTTGTTCGATATTTTGATGCTATGTATGTTGTGCTTCCTTTATTGGTGTCGTGTGAACGTCGACTACATGACACTTCACCATCTTTGGGCCTAAGGGAAGGCATTGTGGAGTAGTAATTAGATGATGGGTTGCTAGAGTGACAGAAGCTTAAACCCTAGTTTATGCGCTATTCTGTAAGGGGCTAATTTGGATCCATATGTTTCATGCTATGGTTAGAGTTATCTTAATTCTTCTTTCGTAGTTGCGGATGCTTGCGAGAGGGGGTAATCATAAGTGGGAGGCTTGTTCAAGTAAGAACAGCACCCAAGCACATGTCCACCCACATATCAAATTATTAAAGTAGCGAACGCGAATCAAACAAACATGATGAAAGTGACTAGATGAAATTCCCATGTGTCCTCGAGAACGCTTTGCTTATTATAAGAGTTCGTTCCGGCTTGTCCTTTGCAATAAAAAGGATTGGGCCACCTTGCTGCACTTTATTATACTTGGTACTTGTTGCTTGTTAAGAATTATCTTACTATAAAAAGGATTGAGGGTTGATTTGAGGGAAGTGGAAGTTGACAGCTCCGAGCGGTAGTACCGCGGATCGCAGTGGTAGAACCGCTCCAGGGGGAGCGGTAGTACCGCCCGAGGCGGAGGTCAACGGGCCTGACCACTACCGCAGCGAGATCCAATACTACCGGAGTTGCCAAATTCAAATTCCCTCCAACCAAACTTCAATCCACCTATTCTAGCAGTCTTCTACGCCCTACTCATACCTCGATTTGACTAAAAATCGGAGAATGCAACAAATATTGCCCTAGAACCTAGATCCAAAAAATAGAATCATAGGAGAGAGAAACGGGGGCAATACTGGCATCCATGGCAAGAGGAGTTGGTGGGGATCGATCCCACCGGACGGAATCGCGGAAGACGACACGGAATCTGCGGCTCGGAGGTGGCCACTGGAGCAAGTTCGTCGCCTGGGAAAGAGGAGAGCGTGAGGGAGAGAGAGATGAATGGGTATGGGGGAGTTGGAACTCCCCCTACCCGACTCATAACCCCCGCACGGGTCCATAGAGCGGTAGTACCGCCCCGGTACGACAGCATGGCAGGAGGCCTGGTAGTACCGCTCAAGCGGTAGTTCCGTGGTGCTCGGCGGTAGTACCGCTTACAAGCGGTAGTACCGCCAGAAACCAGCGGTAGTACCGCGCAGGTGCAAACTTGCTAGATCAAGTTGGAAAGGTGGCTTATGCAAATAATAGGGGCTGTAGATGAGATGGCTTGGGTTGGAGACAAGAAAACCAGCAAATGGGACGAGGCACTCCATGTTCAAAGGGACAAACAAAAGAAGAGCAAACTTGGAGTGACTCAAAAGCATAAACAAAGCCCTAAGAGACTAGACAAAACCGAATTGAAACAACTCGAACAAACACCTCTCAAAGAGAGGGCGGTGGCTGAAGCCACCTATGTTTGAGTCAATTGGTATGGCACCGCGAAGATTTTAACCTTGGGCCCATGACCAAAACTCATCTTTGAAGCACAGGTACCATCAAAAATGTCTAATGTGAAAGACTTGATCGATTTATGCATAATGGGGGGAGGGAGAGTTCATTGAGAGAACAACACTCCCCCTATGTCCATACCTACATCTAGAACAAGATAATCATGATGAATGCGGTGGGGTGTGTCGAGATTCAAGCCACGTTGCTCGAATCAATTATATTTAGCTCATGCCTTAACTCGTGAAATCTTGATTCATCCAAAGGCTTCGTGAAAATATCCGCTAGTTGCTCTAGAGTGTTGAAGTAGATAATATCAATCTCTCCATGCTTGATGTGATCCCGGATGAAATGATGACGGATCTCAATATGCTTCGTCTTGCTATGTTGCACCGGATTGTAGGAGATCTTGATTGCACTATCATTGTCATATAGAAGAGGCACTTTGTCACAAGTGACACTGTAATCCATTAAAGTTTGCCTCATCCATAGCAATTGTACACAACAACTAGCGGCGGCTACATACTCGGCCTCGGTGGAGGAGAGAGACACACAATTTTGTTTCTTCGAAGACCAACTCACCAAAGAGCGACCAAGGAATTGGTATCCTCGCTACTTGTAGTCTACGTTGGTATTTCCCCGAAGAGGAGAGGATGATGCAGTATAGTAGAGATAAGTATTTCCCTCAGTTAAGAACCAAGGTTATCAATCCAGTAGGAGAACCAAGCAAAATTCCGTTATGCGCACCTGCACACACAAGAGCAAACACTTGCACCCAATGCAAATAAGAGGGTTGTCAATCCTCTTAGCGGTTATTTGCAAGGATTAAATCTTATAGAGGTAAATAGATAAACTAAAATACTAATTAACATAAAAGTAAAAAAATTGCAGCAAGGTATTTTTAGGTTTTTTATATATGATAAAGTAGACCCGGGGGCCATAGTTTTCACTAGAGGCTTCTCTCTCGAACACATAGCATACGGTGGGTAGACAAATTACTGTTGGGCAATTGATAGAAAAGCAAATAATTATGACGGATTCATGGCAATGATCATGTATATAGGCATCACGTCCGAGACAAGTAGGCCGACTCCTGCCTGCATCTACTACTATTACTCCACCCATCGACCGCTATCCAGCATGCATCTAGGGTATTAAGTATGAAACAGAGTAACGCCTTAAGCAAGATGACATGATGTAGACAAAGTAAACTCAAGCAATATGATTAAACCCCATCTTTTTATCCTTAATGGCAACAATACAAATACGTGTCATGTCCCCTTCTGTCACTGGGATTGAGCACCGCAAGATTGAACCCATCACAAAGCACCTCTCCCATTGCAGGACAAATCAATCTAGTAGGCCAAACTAAATCGATAGATCGGAGAGAAATACAAAGCTATAATAATCAAGCATAAAAGAATTCAGAGAAGACTCAAATATTTCTCATGAATAATCTGATCATAAACTCACAATTCATCGGATCCCAATAAACACACCGCAAAAGAAGATTACATCGGATAGAACTCCAAGAACATCGAGGAGAACATGGTATTGAAGATCAAAGAGAGAGAAGAAGCCATCTAGCTACTAGCTATGGACCCGTAGGTCTGTGGTAAACTACTCACACATCATCGGAAGGGCAGCAAGGTTGATGAAGAAGCCCTCCGTGATCGATTCCCCCTCCAGTAGAGTACCGAAAAAGGCCTCTGGATGGGATCGCGAAAGAACAGAGGCTTGCGGTAGCATAAAGGTTTTCTCTTCTGTCTCTCTGGTATATTGGGAATATTGGGAATTTATAGCGTTGGAATTAGGTCAGGAGGTGCCACGAGGGGCCCACAAGCCTGGGGGCGCGCCCTACCCCCTGGGCGCGCCCTCCAGGCTTGTCGCCTCCTCGTTGCTCTTCTGGTCTTCTCCCAAAGCTTCGTGGGTCTCTTCGGGTCCAGAAAAAATTAGTCCAATGTTTTTTTCTCGTTTGGACACTTTTTGATAATAATTTTCTGAAAAGGCAAAAACAAGCAGAAAACAGCAACTGGCACTAGGCACTGGGTTAATAGGTTAGTCCCATAAAATGATATATAATGGCATATAATTGCATATAAAACATCCAAGATTGATACTATAATAGCATGGAAGAATCAAAAATTACAGATACGTTGTTGACGTATCAAGCATCCCCAAGCTTAATTCCTGCTCGTCCTCGAGTAGGTAAATGATAAAAACAGAATTTTTGATGTGGAATGCTACCTGATACGTCTCCAACGTATCTATAATTTTTTATTGTTCCATGCTATTATAGAATCATTCTTGGATGTTTTATATGCAATTATATATCATTTTTTGGGACTAACGTATTAACCCAGTGCCCAGTGCGAGTTGCTGTTTTCTGCTTGTTTTTGCCTTTTCAGAAAATCATTATCAAAAAGTGTCCAAACAAGAAAAAAACTTTGGATTAATATTTTCTGAACCAAAAGAGACCCAGGAAGCTTCGGGAGAAGACCAGAAGAGCCACGAGGAGGCGGCAAGCCTGGAGGGCGCGCCCCAGGGGGGTGGCCGCGCCCGCCAGGCTTGTGGGCCCCTTGTGGCACCTCTTGACGTAATTCCTTCGCTATAAATTCACAAATATTCCCAAACCAACAGAGAGACAGAAGAGAAGACCTTTCCGCCGCCGCAAGCCTCTGTTCTTCCGCGATCCCATCTGGAGGCCTTCTCCGCTACTCTGCCGGAGGGGGAATCGATCACGGAGGGCTTCTACATCAACCTTGCTACCCTTCCGATGATGTGTGGGTAGTTTACCACAGACCTACGGGTCCATAGCTAGTAGCTAGATGGCTTCTTCTCTCTCTTTGATCTTCAATACCATGTTCTCCTCGATGTTCTTGGAGTTCTATCCGATGTAATCTTCTTTTGCGGTGTGTTTGTTGGGATCCGATGAATTGTGAGTTTATGATCAGATTATTCATGAGAAATATTTGAGTCTTCTCTCCAATCTATCGATTTGGTTTGGCCTACTAGATTGATTTAACTTGCAATGGGAGAGGTGCTTTGTGATGGGTTCAATCTTGCGGTGCTCAATCCCAGTGACAGAAGGGGACATGACACGTATTTGTATTGTTTCCATTAAGGATAAAAAGATGGGGTTTAATCATATTGCTTGAGTTTACTTTGTCTTCATCATGTCATCTTGCTTAAGGTGTTACTCTGTTTCATACTTAATACCCTAGATGCATGCTGGATAGCGGTCGATGGGTGGAGTAATAGTAGTAGATGCTGGCAAGAGTCGGTCTACTTGTCTCGGACGTGATGCCTATATACATGATCATTGCCATGGATCCATCATAATTATTTACTTTTCTATCAGTTGCCCAACAGTAATTTGTTTACCCACCGTATGCTATGTGTTAGAGAGAGAAGCCTCTAGTAAAAACTATGGCCCCCGGTCTACTTTATCATATATTAAAAACCTAAAAATACCTTGATGCAATTTATTTACTTTTATTTTAATTAGTATTTTAGTTTATCTATTTACCTCCATAAGATTTAATCCTTGCAAATAACCGGTAAGAGGATCGACAACCCTCTTATTTGCGTTGGGTGCAAGTGTTTGCTCTTATGTGTGGAGGTGCGCTTAACGGAATTTTGCTTGGTTCTCCTACTGGATTGATAACCTTGGTTCTTAACTGAGGGAAATACTTATCTCTACTATACTGCGTCATCCTCTCCTCTTCGGGGAAATACCAACGCAGACTACAAGTAGCAGGAAGAATTTCTGGCGCCGTTGCCAGGGAGACATCATCAAAATTACCAAGTACCCTCGCACAAACTATCATCCACTTGCATTTACTTTATTTTTCTTTTATTTGCATTTGCCTCTCGTTTTCATCTCCCCCACTTATAATTTTTTTTTACAAAAATATTTTTATTTGCTTGTTTGCTTCACCATTATGGCTAGTTCTTCGCTTGTTACTATTACCCAAGAAAATGAAGTTCTTAATTTTAAACAAAGGGGAGGAGAGAATTTAAAATATGCTTGGTATAGGATTTGCGACGCTCAAAATAGATCAACTCGTAAGCAATCCACTACCGTTCTTCGAAATTTTTATGTTGGAATTACTACTTGGTATAGATTTGTGCTTGACACTATTACCGGAGGGAATTTCTTGATGTGTCCCACTTCGGATGCTTTCAATGCTATGGGAGATTTAGTGGGTTCACCCCCTATTATTATTAATGAAACGGCATTGACTTTAGAACATGTTATGCAAAGATTAGAAGCTATTGAAAATAACATACCTACTATTGAACGTCTTGAAAATCTAGATAAAAAGATCCATAATCATATCACTCAATTTGGTTCCAAGGTGGGAATTGCTTTGAAAACCTTAAAGGAAAAGGAACCGATAATTAACGAAAGGATAGAACAAAGCCCCGGTAGAATTGAGAAGTTAGAAGAGATTATCAATAATTTAGGTTCCGCTATTTCCTCCACTAAAAACATTGATATGACTCCTCCTAATAAAAATTGCAAGTTCATATATGTTCCAAAGGTTAAGGGTACTACTTCTTGTAAAGGGAGCGAGGATCTTAAAATGATTAGCGTGCACCCTAATTTCATTGATATAATAAAGGAACCTATCCATAAAAGTAAAATTCTTGATTTTGTGCCTAGAAGTGTGATGATGAGAAACTCCTATGCTAAATCTAATAGAAAAAATAGATGCGTAATTGAGGAGTTGGAAACCAAGGATGACAACACTTGAAACTATGCATTATGCCTAGCTAGGGGCATAAAACAATAGCGCTTGTTGGGAGGCAACCCAATGAATAAAATAAATTTTTGCTTTTACCTTCTGTTCTTGAGTGTTTACACAATTATAAATTCTGTTATGATTGTATTTTTATGTTTTAATTAGTGTTTGTGCCAAGTAATGCCTTTGGGATGATTTGCAAGATAGTATGATAGATGCTGTTGGAAAACAGAAACTTTTGTGTCCAGTGCTGGAATTTTATTTTTTTCACTGGACTGTCAGAACGTTCTGAATTTTTTACATAGTATTGATATATGAATTGCGCACGTTGTCTAAATTTTTCAGAATTTTTTTAGTTACATAAGTATGACGATAATTCAGATCTTTACAGACTGTTCTGTTTTAGACAGATTCTGTTTTTGTTGCATAGTTTGCTTATTTTGATGAATCTATGGATCGTATCGAGGGGTATGAATCATGGAGAAGTTGGAGTACAGTAGCATTATGCCAATATTAAATATGAATCAATTTACAACAGTACCTAGAGTTTAAGATTTGTTTGTTATACTAACGGATCTCACGAGGTTTCTGTTGAGTTTTGTGTGCTGAAGTTTTCAAGTTTGGGGTGAGACTACGATGGACAAAGGAATAAGGAGCGGAAAGAGCCTAAACTTGGGGATGCTCAAGGCACCCCAAGGTAATTTTCAAGGAAGACTCAAGCATCTAAGCTTGGGGATGCCCCGGAAGGCATCCCCTCTTTCGTCTACAATCTATCGGTAACTCACTTGGAGCTATATTTTTATTCATCACATGATATGTGTTTTACTTGGAGCATCTTGTGATATAGTTTGTTTGCTTTTGTTTGCTTTTTAGTTTGTCACAATCATCTTTGCTGAACACACCTTTTTGAGAGGGACACACATTATTCGTGATTTGTTAGAATACTCTATGTGCTTCACTTATATCTTTTGAGCTAGGCAGTTGCTCTAGTGCTTCACTTATATATTTTAGAGCACGGCGGTGGTTATATTTTAAAGAAATAGTTGCAATCTCATGCTTCACTTATATCTTTTTGAGAGTCTAATGAATAGCAATGGTAATATGCACGGGTTATGAATTTGGTCCTGATATGATAGGTATTCAAGAGGGATATAATAAAAACTTTCATGTAGATCACTGAATATGATAAGTTTGATTCCTTGCAATAGTTTTGCAATATTAAGATGGTAATATGTGGGAGGTATTAGTAGATGATTGTGGTTTAGTAAGAATATTGGTGTTAAGGTTTGTGATTCCCGAAGCATGCATGTATGATCTGTCGTTATGCTAAGAAGTTGGAGCATGATTTATTGTTGATTGTCTACCTTATGAGTGGCGGTCGGGGACGAGCGATGGATCTTATCCTACCAATCTATCCCTCTAGGGGCATGCGTAGTAGTACTTTGCTTCGAGGGCTAATAAACTTTCGCAATAAGAATGTGAGTTCTTTATGACTAATGTGAGTACATGGATTATACGCACTCTCACCCTTCCGCAATTTGCTAGCCTCTTCGGTATCGTGCATTGCCCTTTCTCACATCGAGAGTTGGTGCAAACTTCGCCGGTGCATCCAAATCCCATGATATGATATGCTCTATCACACATAAGCCTCTTTATATCTTCCTCAAAACAGCCACCATACCTACCTATCATGGCATTTCCATTGCCCTTCCGAGATATATTGCCATGCAACTTCCACCATTTCGTATTTATGACACACATCGTCATTGTCATATTGCTTTGCATGATCATATAGCTGACATAGTAATTGTGGCTCAGCCACCGTTCATCATTTTTTATACATGTTACGCTAGCATCATTGCACATCCTGGTACACTGCCAGAGGCATTCATATATAGTCATATTTTTGTTCTAGTGTCGAGTTGTAATATTGAGTTGTAAGTAAATAAAAGTGTGATGATCATCATTCTTAGAGCATTGTCCCAGTGAGGAAAGGATGACGGAGACCATGATTCCCCCACAAGTCGTGATGAGACTCTGGACAAAAAATGAGAGAAAAAGAGAGAAGGGGCAATGTTACTATCCTTTTTCCATACTTGTGCTTCAGAGTAGCACCATGTTTTTCATATAGAGAGTCTCCTATTTTGTTACTTTCATATACTAGTGGGAATTTTTCTTTATAGAACTTGGCTTGTATATTCCGATGATGAGCTTCCTCAAATGCCCGAGGTCTTCATGAGCAAGCAAGTTGGATGCACACCCACTTAGTTTTCATGTTGAGCTTTCATACACTTATAGCTCTTAGTGCATCCGTTGCATGGCAATCCCTACTCCTCGCATTGACATCAATTGATGGGCATCTCCATAGCCCGTTAATTAGCCTCATCAATGTGAGACTATCTTCTTATTTTTGACTTCTCTTATTTATCTCTACCACCACACTCTATTCCACCCATAGTGCTATATCCATGGCTTGCGCTCATGTATTGCGTGGGAGTTGAAAAAGTTGAAGCGCGTTAAAAAGTATGAACCAATTGCTCGGCTTGTCATCGGGGTAGTGCATGATAAATACTTTGTGGTAAGAAGATGGAGCATGACAGGATTATATGATATTGTAGGGATAACGTTCTTTAGATATTTTTTTTGAAAGACATGATTGTTTATTGGTATGCCTGAGTATTGATGTCTTTATATCAAACTATAGACTATTGCTTTGAATCATTTGGATCTTATTATTCATACCGTAAGAGAGAGATTACATGATGAAACATGATAGGTACCATTCCACATCAAAAATTCTGTTTTTATCATTTACCTACTCGAGGATGAGCAGGAGTTAAGCTTGGGGATGCTTGATACGTCTCCAATGTATCTACAATTTTTGATTGTTCCATGCTATTATAGTATCAATCTTGGATGTTTTATATGCAATTGTATATCATTTTTTGGGACTAACCTATTTACCCAGTACCCAGTGCCAGTTGCTGTTTTCTGCTTGTTTTTGCCTTTTCAGAAAATCATTATCAAAAAGTGTCCAAACGTGAGAAAAAAACTTTGGATTAATTTTTTCTGGACCAGAAGAGACCCAGGAAGCTTCGGGAGAAGACCAGAAGAGCCACGAGGAGGCGGCAAGCCTAGATGGTGTGCCCCAGGGGGGTGGCCGCGCCCCCCAGGCTTGTGGGCCCCTCGTGGCACTTGTTCACCTAATTCCTTCGCTATAAATTCACAAATATTCCCAAACCAATAGAGAGACAGAAGAGAAAACCTTTCCGCCGCCGCAAGCCACTGTTCTTCCGCCATCCCATCTGGAGGACTTCTCCAGTACTCTGCCGGGGGGGATCGATCACAGAGGGCTTCTACATCAACCTTGCTACCCTTCCGATGATGTGTGAGTAGTTTACCACAGACCTACGGGTCCATAGCTAGTAGCTAGATGGCTTCTTCTCTCTCTTTGATCTTCAATACCATGTTCTCCTCGATGTTCTTGGAGTTCTATTCGATGTAATCTTCTTTTGTGGTGTGTTTGTTGGGATCCAATAAATTGTGAGTTTATGATCAGATTATTCATGAGAAATATTTGAGTCTTCTCTGAACTCTTTTATGCATGATTATTATAGCTTTGTATTTCTCTCCGATCTATCGACTTGGTTTGGCCTACTAGATTGATTTATCTTGCAATGGGAGAGGTGCTTTGTGATGGGTTCAATCTTGCGGTGCTCAATCCCAATGTCAGTAGGGGACATGACACATATTTGTATTGTTGCTATTAAGGATAAAAATATGGTGTTTAATCATATTGCTTGAGTTTACTTTGTCTACATCATGTCATCTTGCTTAAGGCGTTACTCTGTTTCATACTTAATACCCTAGATGCATGCTGGATAGCGGTCGATGGGTGGAGTAATAGTAGTAGATGCAGGCAGGAGTCGGTCTACTTGTCTCGGACGTGATGCCTATATGCACGATCATTGCCATGAATCCGTCATAATTATTTGCTTTTCTATCAATTGCCCAACAGTAATTTGTTTACCCACCGTATGCTATGTGTTCAAGAGAGAAGCCTCTAGTGAAAACTATGGCCCCCGGTCTACTTTATCATATATTAAAAACCTAAAAATACCTTGCTGCAATTTATTTACTTTTATTTTAATTAGTATTTTAGTTTATCTATTTACCTTTATAAGATTTAATCCTTGCAAATAACCGCTAAGAGGATTGACAACCCTCTTATTTGCGTTGGGTGCAAGTGTTTTCTCTTGTGTGTGCAGGTGCGCTTAACGGAATTTTGCTTGGTTCTCCTACTGGATTGATAACCTTGGTTCTTAACTGAGGGAAATACTTATCTCTACTATACTGCATCATCCTCTCCTCTTCGGGGAAATACCAACGCAGACTACAAGTAGCACTACCTATCTTGTTTCATCATGCAATCTCTCTCTTACAGTATGAATAATAAGATCTGAATGATTCAAAGCAATAGTCAATAATTTGATATAAAGACATCAATACTCAGGCATACTAATAAACAATCATGTCTTTCAAAATAAAAATGCTAAAGAACATTATCCCTACAAAATCTTATAATCCTGTCATGCTCCATCTTCTTAACACAAAATATTTATCATGCCCTACCCCGGTTTTAGCCAAGAAATTGGTTCATACTTTTTAACGCGCTTCAGCTTTTTCAAGTCCCACGCAATACATGAGCGCAAGCCATGGATATAGCACTATGGGTGGAGTAGAGTGTGGTGGTAGAGATCAATAAGAGAAGTCAAAAATAAAAAGATAGTCTCACATCAACGAGGCTAATCAACGGGCTATGGAGATGCCCATCAATTGATGTTAATGCGAGGAGTAGGGATTGCCATGCAACGGATGCACTAAGAGCTATAAGTGTATGAAAGCTCATCATGAAAACTAAGTGGGTGTGCATCCAACTTGCTTGCTCATGTAGACCTCGGGCATTTGAGGAAGCCCATCATCGGAATATACAAGCCAAGTTCTATAATGAAAAATTCCCACTAGTATATGAAAGTGACAAAATAGGAGACTCTCTATATGAAAAACATGGTGCTACTCTGAAGCACAAGTGTCGAAAAAGGATAGTAACATTGCCCCTTCTCTCTTTTTCTCTCATTTTTTTCGTCCGGAGTTTCATCCCGACTTGTGGGGGAATCATGGTCTCCATCATCGTTTTCTCACTAGGACAATGCTCTAATAATGATGATCATCACACTTTTATTTACTTACAACTCAATATTACAACTCGATACTAGAACTAAAATATGACTCTATATGAATGCCTCTGGCAGTGTACCAGGATGTGCAATGATGCTAGCGTAACATATATAAAAAATGATGAACAGTGGCTGAGCCACAAATACTATGTCAGCTATATGATCATGCAAAGCAATATGACAATGACGATGTGTGTCATAAAAATGGAACGGTGGAAGTTGCATGGCAATATATCTTGGAATGGCTATGGAAATGCCATGATAGGTAGGTATGGTGGCTGTTTTGAGGAAGATATAAGGAGGTTTATGTGTGATAGAGCGTATCATATCACGGGGTTTGGATGCACCGGCGAAGTTTGCACCAACTCTCGATGTGAGAAAGGGCAATGCACGGTACCGAAGAGGCTAGGAAATTGTGGAAGGGTGAGAGTGCGTGTAATCCATGGATTTACATTAGTCATAAAGGATTCACATACTTATTGCGAAAGTTTATTAGCCCTCGAAGCAAAGTACTACTACGCATGCCCCTAGGAGGGAGGTTGGTAGGAGTTAACCATCGCGCGCCCCCGACTGTCGTGCGTATGACCATCTATGGGGCCATCTAGCCCCTTTGCGGTTCGACTAGGGGAATGCACAAGCACAAAGAGCAGAATCAGCAAAGAACGCAAAGGTTTTTACCCAGGTTCGGGCCACCGTGAGGTGTAAAACCCTACTCCTGCTTTGGTGTATTATTTGTCGAGAGCTCAAGTACAAGGTGTGCTTCGTCCCGGCAAGGTGCAAAGGGAAGCAGCTACGCATGCAAAGTGAGCTAGAGTGTCTAAGGATCGATCCCTGTAAAGGTTGCCCTGGCCCTCCTTTTATTGTTTAAAGGGGTAACCACAGTGGCAAAACAGTCATTACAAGTCGACTAGATAGCAAACTGTGCTATCATACCTAACTCTGCCGGTTTAGGACAAAAGCATTAAATGCTCCATTAGGTGCCATGTGGAGGAGGAGCCCCGGCAAGGTTCCTGCACCGCTCGCCCAGCTACCTCATATTATCTTGACACGTCTCCTGGACGGGTGTCATTAAAGTTAAATCTCCTTGCAGCAGGCTGACACGTGCCCCGACAAGTCTCACCAAACTGCCTGCGCGGTCGACACATCACCGATTAGCGACTAGCTGCTCGGTGAGGTGGTGCGCTGACGAGCTAGCGAAGGCTTGCCGGCACGGAGCTTGCCGGGCCTTCAACTTGCCGGCTCGAATCTTGTCAGCAAGTAATGCCTTCATCTTCAGTACTAGTCAAGTACTTATTGATGCTTCGTCTTGATCTTCTCTCCAGTATCTTCTGCAACTGGGTCTTGAATCTTGATCTTGGTAAACTCCGGCAAGCCTGGCCATCAAGAAGGCTGCTACTGTATGTGCATAAGTCAGGGTATAAAATACCCATGTTTTATACACCGACAGGAGCCCCCGGGCGTGGGCCATACGCGCGTCCGAAGCGTCGTTAGGCTAGGCCCAAATGATGCACAGACACGCGGCGGGAAATTACCGCAGTAATCTTTGCAATAATGATTTCCCTCCAAGAACGCCTAAGCCGCGCATTAAATGCGGGACGCAGGAGTGGTGGACTGTAGCGGTTATCTCACGGTAGTGCGCCTGCAAAGGCGCTGCCAAGGCAAATAGTAAAGAGCCAGCACCCTCGCGCCTTCCCCATAAAAAGGTAACCGCGAGGAGGCGCTGCTCATTCACCATCGCCCCCCTTCTGCCTCGTCTTCTTCCTCTCGCCAGAGCCACTTCTGCCACCGCCACCGCCGATTCGTGCCTCAGCTCGAGCTCTTCTCTTCTACCTGAGCCCTCATGGCGCCCAAGAAAGCCGACGTGGAGGGGAAGAAGCCCGCCAAGCCGCTCGACCCCAAGGCGGAGAAGAAGAAGAGTGTCGTGGTATTTTCACGGCAGATGTCCTCATAGGACTTGATCTCGAAGCCATCGCGTAAGTAGTAGACCGAAGGGGTTAAACGAGGAACACGGGAGGCAAGGTTTACCCAGGTTCGGCCCCTCTCGTGGAGGTAAAAGCCTACTCCTGCTAGATGTATTGAAGATCTCGATTACAAGGGTTTTGGAACTTGTCTAACCCTAGCTCCCGAAAGGTTTCAACGTGATCCCTCTAGCCCCAGGGCTCCCCCCTTTATATATAGGCGGATGTTCGGGGCTTACATAAGAGTCCGGGTCGGGATAGCAATCCGAGCCCAACTCTCCTTTACTTGTTTCCTAAGTTATACCTCGAGGTGGTTTGCACATACCGCCTCTCACGGCGGGTCTTGGGCCGGCCCTTCCTTGGGCGGCTCTTCTTCTGGGCCTCTTGAGAACGCTCCGGCCCAACTAGCCCATCTTCAATAAAGATCCCCAGAACCCGGCCCTAAACGGGCGGGTCTCACCGAAAGATATTTCCCTGACATTAGCCCTCAGGTTGACTTGAACTGGTTCTGGACAACCTTGTCTTCCTACCAAACCGTCTTTGACATTTGGCGAGTCTCCGCAGAACCCGCCACTTCTGAATATTTCGTAATTGTTTTTCTTTTAAACCTGCTCGCCTTGTGACGTCACCGAATCTTTAAAACGGATGTTTCCATGACATCATCCATGTTTCTAATGAATCGATTAGGCACGAAAATCGGGGCGTCGGGGTACTGTAGATCCATATTTTTCGCCCCGACTCTTGAGCGTCTCATCCTCTTATAAGTACCCCCTCGGGTTATTACTTTATCATTTCCTCGTCTTCTTCCTCCTGCCGCCCGAACCGTCGCATCCTTGCGCCACCTCTCGAGCTCACCGGCTACTGGAAGGAGAAGCAGCCCCGACGCACCGCCGTCGCCCGTGCGCAACCGCGCTGCGCCGCCGTCAATCCAGGTAATCCCTGTCCCTTTTCATCTCTCTTAGGGTTCCGCCATTGTAAAGCTTCAACTCCACCTCGGTTTCTCCATGGTCGCCGCCGCCGGCCACATCTTGATGCTTCCAAGGCATAGAAACAGCGCCGTTGATTCCCCCTTAAACTCAGGAGTCAATCTTGCATAAAAACAGATCTAAGAAAAACCCATCTGTGATGACCTGCTGCTGCCTTACGAACAGTAACCAGAACTGCTTTTTTCCTCATTTTTACAGACTTCTTGATCCAAAATTTCACCTCCCTCGGTAAAAAGCTGTTATTGCAGACTTAGTAAAAAATTTCACCTCGCCGAGCAGCCCTCACTTGTGGCGACTTATGTAAGCCGCCGTATATATTTAATGATTTTTCCAACCATATGTCTCAGACCCTAGAAACATAATCGAACTGCCGTCTTTCATTCCTTGTAACATCCCTTACTTTGTGCCGAAAGCCGCTAACTCAACCCTTTGCCCCACTAACTAGGATGACAAAGAAAACAATTGAATGCAACTGGGTTCCTTCTGAGATCACCAAAGATTTTCTCAAAAATGCCATTCAGACAGGCATACTGAAAGGGGCTACTAACTGCCGACTTGCAAGAGGGGAATGTCCCCCAACGCCTAAAGAAGTAGAAGTTATTATATTCCTTGATCATGTGGAGAGGGGATTTTCCCCTCCCGGCTCCAAGTTCTTTAGGTACCTTCTGAATTTCTATGGGTTGCACCCACAAGATCTTTCCCCCAATTCAATTGTCAACATGAGCCAGTTTGCAGTGATATGTGAAGCTTATCTTCAAATAGAACCTACAGTTCTATTGTTTCGGGAATGCTTCTATGTCAACAAACAAACTGAAACCGCCCAAGGCCGTCATCAAGAGCTTGGTGGCGTTTCCTTCCAGAAACGACGAGGAGTCACCTTCCCCGGAGCTGATCTGCTAAGCCACCCCAAGGGCTGGGGCAAGTCTTGGATATACTGTAAGGCGCCTGTTCCTGAAGGAGAGCACCCATTGCCGGGTTTCAGGCCAGAGCGCTTGGATCACAAAAAGAAATACCCTCCCAGGCCTACACCCGCGGAACAAGCAGAGCTGAAACCTTGGATGGATAAGATATCTGCCTTGGCCGCCAACGGCCTGGAAGGTGCCGATTTAATCCGTTGCTGGCTATCATGGAAAATCCAGCCACTGAGTCTCCGGAGTAAACTGATGCATGAATACTCCGGTTTACAGGATCCACAAAGGATCAGCGCTACAGACATCTCCTTGTCATCTGTAATCAATCAGATAAGAATTATTGTTAACTTGCCGGACAAATACACTGGCGAGTTTGGATTGGCTCCTTTCACCAGTACTAACCCGCCACCAGCAGTAAGAAACTTTCAAGCAATCTTTCATTTTTCTCTGATAAACCACAGGCGGATAGCTCCTTCTAGCAAGCGAGCCCGATGTTGAAAGAAATAGCTACGAAGGGCCAGAAGAAGACGGGGAAAAAAATCGTCGCTAAGAAGAAGAAGCAGAATACCATCAATCCTTTAGAGGTGGATCCGTCCATCTTAGAATCCTCTAAAGATGAGTCAGAGGCAAGTATATAACTTGAATCAATCTGTCTTTCATCTGCAACTTTCTGCTAATAATTTTAATCTGTAACTTTCCAGGACGAAGAAGAAGAAGAAAACCAGGATGAAACTGAGGTAACTTCGACCTTGTCTGACTTCGACATTCAAGAAAAACAGAGTAGCTGTGAGAAAATACCCTTTTTCTCATCCTTTTGCTCGTTTGGACCCAAATTATTCATGGAAGACGTCTCAGCACGCCGAACTCCGCCAAACTGATTGTGGCGGCTCTAGGACTGGTACGGGCGGGTCTGACGCTGATGCGGGCGGCTCTCATAAGCGCCCTCGTAAGGTACTTCTTCACCCGACTCTTCTGTTTCCCAAAGCCGGCTCGTTTAAACGACCTCTTAATCCCGAAGATCCGGACTATCAGGACACATCCTCTGATGATGACGCCTCAGAGTCGCCAGATACGACTTTTGTTATTAAAGCAGGGTAAAGATATGATCACTCTTATGCTCACTCCTCTTACATAAAGCAAAAGATAGTAGTTATTGAGATCTTTGTCGAAAATGCAGGGTTACCTCCAAGAAACTAAAACCCACAACTTCTGCCTCGTCTCCGCCTCCTGAAGGTTCTGAAGACCCGGCCAAAGACACAGAGGAAAGGGCCAATGATCCTCCTCTGCCAGATGTTTCCACCGCTCCAGAAATTCAGGTTTCTTTAGAACCAGAGATGGCAGCGCCGGCTGATAACATTGAACAACAACCGGATACTATTATCCCCTCCTTCGATATTGAAGAGGGTACTGTTGCTACTACCACTGCCACCGCCCCAGACTCATCGGCGGCTTTGGGCAAATCTTCCTTTGAAGCCATGTCTTCTAAAGAGAAGAATAAATTAGATCTCTCCTCCTTGGAGAGCACTGATTTAAATGATCTTCATGAAGCCCTTCAGACTCGACTA
This sequence comes from Elymus sibiricus, assembly GCA_039707655.1. Taxonomy (NCBI): domain Eukaryota; kingdom Viridiplantae; phylum Streptophyta; class Magnoliopsida; order Poales; family Poaceae; genus Elymus; species Elymus sibiricus. Next base: position 354,813,177 of record CM077666.1, read on the forward strand.
CTTGAGAGTCAGGAGATTGCCAAGACCTTGGCCAACAAACCAAAGGTGAGTCATAATGTACTTATGGCCCTTATCAGTCGCCCAAACCTGCATATTAGTGATTTCATAGTTGTATGAAGGTTTGTAAGCTTTACATATTTGAAAATACGTAAATACACACATGCAGTCCCCAAGAGCTAGCTGTTTTCTTGAAACAGCCGGGTCTTACATGGAGCAAAGAACCACATGCTTATATAGAACAAAGAGCCAATTATAGTCCCCAAGAGCCGGCTGTTTTCTTGAAACAGCCGGGTCTCAGAGCAAAGAACCACATGTAGTCCCCAAGAGCCGGCTGTCTTCTTGAAACAACCGGGTCTTATAGCAAAGAACCACATTTGTCCAAGTCTTAAATGCTTCCAGCTATTCGATAATATTCCTTTGTAAAACTTCGGGATTGCATTAGCCCCCAAGTGCCATGTGGATTACTTGTAATCAATATGGAACTTCATCTGCATAAATAACTTTGAACTTTTCCTTTCTTTCAGGTTCAAATAACTTCCCTTCACACCCAGCTGGCTGACAGTCGGAAAGAGCTGAAAACTGAGCAAGAGCTGAGAGTCGCCGCTGAAGAAAGGGTGAAGACATTGGAGGAAGCCGCGTCTGAGGCGGCCACCAAGCTGGCTGCTGTGACCACTGAGCATGAGAAGGAGAAGCAGCTCCTTATTCAACGTGCTAAAAACGCTGAAGGCCGCCTGAAGACTGCCTCCGATGAGCTCAGCGGATTAAAATTGCACATCCAGCAAATGAGCAGCGCCATCTTTGGTAGGTCGCCTGTTTACAATCCCTATTTTGATAATCTTGGTAACTCTGACACCTTTCCTTTGCAGGTCCTAGAAGTGATAAACTGGCGAAAGAACCAGTAATGCAGCTCAAGGCGGCTTATGACTTCCTTGAACAGTTATACACTGGGAGTCGGCGGGCTATTCAAGCCGCCTTCTATGGAAAAGAAAACCCATCCACCATCAAGGAAGTCCTGAAGACTTTATCCACTCTGCCTGCTCAGCTGCAGATCATGAAAGAGTCCAGCGCCCGCATCGCCACTATGCACACCATGGCCCGCGCTAAAGCTCATTACGAGGATTTAGAACTTTCAACTTTAGTTGGCGGCTTTCCCGAAACTTATAAGGGGCAAGCTCTTGATCAGCTCACCAATAATGCTTTGAAGAAGGAGACCTTTGTCCCTGCAAGCCAGTTGGTCCAAGAGATGAAGCTTACAAGGTTTCAGTCAGCCTACAGCGAAGACGGAAAACGCGTAAAGCCCGGTCCTCTTCCGCCTCTCGATCTTATTCCTGAAGGCCGTAAGGACGAGTTTGCTCCGGATATTGATTCTTCCGATCTTATTGATGACGGAGAAATTTTTGATGCCTTTGCCACTGTTGACTGGGCTGCCGATCAAGCCAAGACAGATCCTTCAACAGACGCCGCCCAAGCCGGAGGCAGCAAGACCCGGGAGTAAAACCGGAACCTTGAAAGTCACCAGTTGTTTAACTGCTTGTAATATATGTCTTGAACAATGATTCTGAAATGCCCTCTAGTGGCCTTTTGTAATAGACTTAGAAAAAATTCTGTTTAAATTCATACTGGCTTCCTTGGGAAGCAAGTCTGCTTCTTTTGCCCGAAGCTTCCTTATGAAAAGTTATTCTGGCTGCTTCTGGAAGAAATTGAATCCTTTGACGCTGGCGGCTCTTGGCCAAACATCAAGACAGTCATAAAGCTTGATAAGATGTATAATTTATTCTTAACAAGTATTAAAACATTAACTAAAGCAGTCATGGCGGCTTATAACCAGTAAACTTGTAGATGCTTACGGTGTAGCCAATATAATACAACTGGCGGCTCTTGGCCAAATGCAAACATTAAAAAGAGCTCATAAGAGAGGTCATAAAACTCTTTAAAGCAGCATATCTTAAATAAAAGCTTTAGCGAATTTCTAAATATTACAAAGCCCCCAGTATGGGGCGACTCTTGGATCACCCCCAACCAGATCAGTTACTTCTTTTCCTGTATGGTGGCGACTTCTGGCTTGCCAGTTAGTTCGGCCCATAAGGTTGATTATTTCAAGATGGTAAAGCCTTCTGGATTATCAGCAGGCAGCATCCCATCTAAATCGTTTGTGCCCGTACACGGATGAAGGTTTTGGATTACCAGTAACACAGCCCGTTTGTTAGGTCTTTTTCCCAATATGGCGACTTCTGGTTTACCAGTAAGTTTAGCTTCATAAGGGCTGAAGGTCCCAAGATGGTGAAGGCCTCTGGATTACCAGGAGGCTCAACCCATATGAGTCTTTTATGCCTGTACACGGATGAAGGTTCTGGATTACCAGGAACACAGCCCATTTATTAGGTGCCTGTACACGGATGAAGGTTCTGGATTACCAGGAAGCTCATCCGAAGTGGGTCTTTTGTTTCTGCACTTTCACAATATATGTATGATAAAGCACAAGTAATAATGTAATAAAACTTACTCATCATGTTGGATGGAAAACGACAGATACCCCGAATTTCAGGGCCGCCGGCTTTTACTCATTATTGATAATATATACATGAGAGGTATGTACAAGATTCCCAGAGCCGGAACTCTAGGTGTAGTAGGGTCTCAGATGAGCTATGTTCCAGGGCCTGTTGGTCTCTTCTTCAGATGTTCGAGACTCCTTCCCAGGCCGGAGATCGATCAGATAATAAGACCCGTTATGAAGATTTTTGCTGACAACAAAGGGCCCTTCCCAAGGAGGCGAAAGCTTATGCATGCCTGACTGGTCTTGTATTAAACGAAGCACCAAATCTCCTTCTTGGAAAGTCCGGCTTCTGATCCTACGGCTATGATAGCGACGCAGGTCTTGCTGGTAGATAGCAGATCGGGCGGCTGCCAAATCCCGCTCTTCCTCCAAGGCGTCCAGAGAGTCCTAACGAGCCAACTCATTATCCTCTTCAACATATACTGAGACCCGGGGCGAGTCATGGCGGATGTCGCTTGGCAAAACGGCCTCTGCCCCATAAACCATGAAAAAAGGTGTGAAACCCGTTGATCTGTTGGGAGTTGTCCGTAAACTCCATAAGACGGAGGGAAGTTCTTCTACCCAACAGCCGGGTGTACGCTGAAGAGGAACCATAAGCCGGGGCTTTATTCCTCGAAGGATCTCCTGATTGGAGCGTTCAGCTTGCCCATTGGACTGTGGGTGCGCAACAGCCGCCACATCCAGTATGATGTGCTCCTCATCACAGAACTGCTTCATGGCGCCTCTCGAAAGGTTTGTACCATTGTCAGTAATGATGCTGTGCGGGTACCCGAAACGAAAGATTAACTTTTTGACAAACTTAACAGCCGTCTCTGCATCCAAATTGCTGATAGGTTCTGCCTCTACCCACTTGGTAAATTTGTCAACAGCCACCAAAAGGTGAGTCTTTTTGTCACTAGAAGCTCTGAAAGGCCCCACCATATCCAGCCCCCAGCCCGCAAAGGGCCATGTGATAGGGATCATCCGAAGTTCCTGAGCCGGCACATGAGTTTGGCGGGCAAACCTCTGACAACCGTCACACTTCCTGACTATTTCCTTTGCATCAGCATGAGCCGTGAGCCAAAAGAAACCGTGGCGGAAAGCCTTCGCCACCAATGATTTAGAGCCAGCATGATGACCACAGTCGCCGGAGTGTATCTCATTGAGGATATTCCGGCCTTCATCAGGCGATACGCAGCGCTGAAAGACGCCTGTGGCACTTCTTCGGTGCAACTCGCCATTGACAATGGTCATGGATTTGGACCTTCTCACAATCAGGCGGGCTTCAATCTCGTCAGTTGGCAAGACGCCCCGAGTCAGATAATCCAAGTACGGGACAGTCCAATCCGGGATCTCATGGAGAGCCGCCACGAGCTGGGCCTCCGGGTCTGGGACAGCAAGGTCCTCCTCCGTTGGCAACTTAACTGACGGGTTATGGAGCACATCCAGGAAAACATTTGGAGGAACCGGCTTTCGCTGCGAACCAAGTCGTGATAAAGCATCAGCCGCTTCATTCTGCCACCGATCAATGTGATCCACCTGATAACCATTGAAGCAACCAGCCACATTAGTAACAGCTTGTCTGTAAGCCGCCATGAGCGGGTCTTTAGAATCCCAAGTCCCTGAAACTTGCTGTGCCACCAGATCAGAGTCGCCTAGGCACCTAACCCGGCTGAGATTCATCTCCTTTGCAATCCGGAGCCCATGGAGCAGGGCCTCATACTCTGCAGCATTGTTAGTGCAAGGAACCATAAGCCGCAAAACATAGCAGAACTTGTCACCTCGAGGGGAAGATATTATAACTCCAGCCCCCGAGCCCTCCAGCTGCCTAGACCCATCAAAGTGTATGGTCCAATATGTGTTATCCGGCCTTTCTTCAGGGGCTTGAAGCTCTGTCCAGTCATTGATGAAATCCACCAATGCCTGAGATTTGATGGCCGTGCGAGGCACATACTTGATCTCATGAGGTCCAAGCTCAATGGCCCACTTTGCAATTCTCCCTGTAGCTTCCCTGTTATGAATGATATCCCCCAAAGGGGCTGAAGATACCACCGTGATAGGATGCTCCAGGAAATAATGTCTCAGCTTCCGGCTTGCCATGAAAACTCCGAAAACCAGCTTCTGCCAATGTGGATAACGCTGCTTAGACAAAGTCAGGACCTCACTAACATAATAGACCGGCCTCTGGACAGGATACTCCCGGTTTGCCTCTTTTCTTTCCACCACCATTGCAACACTAACAGCCTTGCTATTTGCTGCGATGTATAGAAACATCGGCTCCTTGGTGATAGGAGCCGCCAGTATGGGCGGCTCTGCCAGCTGCCTCTTCAGAGCTTGAAAGGCCTCCCCAGCAGCTTTGCTCCATTGGAAGTCGTCCGATTTCTTCATCATCTGATATAAAGGAATAGCCTTCTCCCCCAGGCGACTTATGAAGCGACTCAAAGTTGCAATGCGACCCGCCAGGCGCTGAACATCATTGATGCACTTAGGCTCAGCCAGAGAGGTGATGGCCTTGATTTTCTCCGGGTTAGCTTCAATTCCACGCTCAGAGACCATGAAACCTAGAAGCTTTCCTGCAGGAACACCAAAGACACACTTGTCCGGGTTAAGCTTCATCTGGTAAACTCTGAGATTGTCAAAGGTCTCCTTGAGATTATCTAACAAGGTCTCTTGCTTTTCTGACTTGACCACAATATCATCCACATAAGCATGCACATTGCGGCCAATCTGTGCATGAAAACAATTTTGCACGCAACGTTGATAAGTCGCCTGGGCACTCTTGAGCCCGAAAGGCATAGAAACATAACAGAAGGCGCCAAAAGGTGTAATGAAAGCCGTCTTCTCTTGGTCCTCCACTGCCATCTTGATCTGATGATAACCAGAGTATGCATCCAGGAAACATAACCTCTCACACCCCGCTGTAGCATCAATGATTTGATCAATGCGAGGGAGAGCAAATGGATCAGCTGGACAAGCTTTGTTAAGATCCGTGTAGTCAATACACATACGCCAAGTGCCATTTTTCTTCAGAACCAGCACCGGGTTAGCCAACCACTCCGGGTGTAAGACTTCTATGATAAACCCGGCAGCCAGAAGCCGGGCTATCTCTTCCCCGATAGCTTTCCGTCTCTCTTCATTAAAACGGCGAAGATACTGCTTGACAGGCTTGTACTTAGGATCCACATTAAGGCGGTGCTCGGCGAGTTTTCTCGGCACACCCGGCATGTCAGAAGGTTTCCATGCAAAGATGTCCCGATTCTCACGGATAAACTCGACGAGCGCGCTTTCCTATATGGGGTCCATGTTGGACCCTATAGTGAACTTAGCAGAAGAGTCGCCAGGGGTAAACTCCACTTCCTTGGTGTCTCTGTGAGCCTGAAACTTGAGAGGCGGCTCTCCTTCTATAGAGGGCTTCTTGAGAGGCGTCATATCCGCCGGGTCTACATTGCTTGTGTAGATTTTGAGCTCCTCCGAGGCACAAGCCGCTTCAGCATAAGCAGCATCTCCTTCTTCGTACTCCATGGCGACTTTCCGGTTTCCATGAACTGTGATTGGGCCCTTGGGACCCGGCATCTTGAGCTTGAGATAAATATAACAGGGCCTAGCCATGAATTTGGCATAAGCCGGCCGGCCGAAGAGAGCATGATAGGGACTCTTAATCCTGACTACCTCAAACGATAATGATTCACATCTGGAGTTATCCTCTGATGTCCCAAAGGCCACGTTCAACTTGATCCTTCCAACCGGGTATGCTGATTTGCCAGGTATAATCCCATGAAAAACTGTGTTAGATGGCGTAAGGTCTTTCTCCGTCAATCCCATACGTCGAAAAGTGTCATAGTACAGAATATTGATGCTGCTTCCGCCATCCATCAGAACCTTGGTGAGAGCATATCCTCCAACTTGGGGTGCTACCACAAGCGCCAGATGACCCGGATTATCTACTCTGGGCGGGTGATCCTCCCTACTCCAAGTAATCGGCATCTCTGACCACTTCAGATACTCGGGAACAGCCGGCTCTACCGTATTAACAGAACGTCTCCTGACCTTGCGCTCCCTTTTATCTGCACATGTAGTGAACACATGATACTGTCCACTATTCAACTGTTTAGGATTACTCTGGAACCCGGTCTGATTGTTCTGCTGTTGTAGAGAGTGTTGGCCGCTGTTGTATTGGTTTCCTTGAGGTTGCTGACCACTGTTATTCCCCTGGAAGCCGCTACCAGACCCGCCCGGGTGGTGCGACTGTTGATGAAAGCCGCCAGGAGGGCCTCCACCAGGTGGTCCGAACCCGGGCCCGGAACCCGGTCCGTATCCGCCACCCCCGCCACCCGGCGGGTTCTGGAAGCGTTGAGCGAAAGCATCCATAATGTGACACTGTTCCCAAGTATGCCTTGCTGGTCTCTCTTTGGTACCATGCTTTGGACACGGCCCCTTGAGGAACTCATCGAAGTTTTGTGGCTTAAAAGGTCTGTTACCAGAACCACCCTTCTGAAACTTAGCCCCTGCATTGGTATTAGCCACCAGCTCAGATCCGGCTTCTGGACCCTTACGCTTCTTATCATTGTTCTGCTGCTGACTCTTGCCACCAACAGACTTTTTACCTCTCGGATCAGGAACCTCTGGCTCATCAACTCCTGGGTCCTTCGTAGGATCAGACTCAGCATACTTGGTGAGAGCATTCATGAGCTCCCCCATATCTTTGACACTCCGTTTGAGCCGCCCTAACTTCTGCGTGAGAGGCTCATAGTGGCAAGCCTTCTCCAGCACCAAAACTGCCTGAGGGGCAGAGATATTATCTGAAGAATGAATGATCTCTGCAACTCGGCTGACCCAATGGTGAGCCGACTCTCCCTGCCGCTGAACACGACGCTGAAGATCAATGATAGTCTTCGAACGCTTGCAGGTACCTTGGAAGTTTTTGATAAAACGTTCCCTTAATTCGCCCCATGTATTGATGGAATTCGGGGGTAAATTCTTCAGCCACGTACGCGCTGCTCCTTCCAACATCATGGTGAAATATCTTGCACAAGCCTCATCGCTGACCCCCTGCATATCCATGGCAAGCTCATAACTTTCTATCCACTGGGCCGGGTCCTGGTCTGGTGTATAACTGGACACCTTCCGCGGGCCCTTGAAGTCCCTGGGCAGGGGTGCACCGCGGAGAGCTGGGCTCAAGCAAGGCACTCCAATGGATCTTCCTGTTGGGGTGACTGTTGTAGTCACGACTGGTGCGAGAGCCGCCTCCTGAACCGCGAGAGCCGCCGCATGAGCCGCCTCCTGGTTCGCCGCGTGAGCCGCCGTATGTGCTGCGTGAGTATCCTGTACTCCGTGCCCTGGGATCATGGGCTTTGGTGAATACAGCAAGCCCCCAGGCGCACGCCGATGATGGCGGGTGCTAGACTCCGCAGGGCTTTCAGCGTGGCGGCTTCTAGTGCGGCTTTTGTTAGGAGCGGGTGTAGAATGCAGTCGCTCCCGGCTGTACGAATAATTCGCTTGCTGGACCACGGCGGTTTTCAGTTTTGCAATTGCATTGCGAACCTCGATCTCAAGGGGCGTGTCTCCATTGATGGGCAGACGTGCCAGCGCCGTGGTAGCCGCGTAGAGGTTGTCCACAGGGTTCGTAAAGTGCCCTTGTGCCGTAAGCATTGGTACCTCTGGCCGCTCCCCATGACCCGCCGAGCGTCGGGCTCCCGGGTCTGTCGACCTCTGGGGAGTTCCTGTCGCTGGACCCCGAAGGCGTTCTCCTGGCGGGGTGCTGAACTGCAGGGCCTGACCTTCAACCTCGGCCGCAAGCCGGCTCCGGTGTCGTCTGTGATGAACCGCGTCAGACTCCACCCGGCGCTGCTCCAGATGATAACTCTCCTGTTGCAGACGCGCCGATTCTTCCCGTAATTCTCGTTCACGAGTCGCCAGACGGACGTTCTCCGCATCAATGCCAGCTTGAGCCTGTACCATCTGATCCTTGATCCTGACGATCTCTGCATTGAGCTCTGCCTGATTTTCCGCAGTGACCTGTGTGCCCAGCAGTGTAGTCAACGTAGCCGTCAATCCCACCAGGGTCTGTGCTGGCGAAACTCTTGATACCGCATTGGAGGTTCCAGCATCCGCTGCCGGGTCTGGTATATCAGCCGCCCCCGCCATGTAGACAACAGGGCGAGCGGGCGGGCCTAAAGAATCCTGCGCCGGCGAGTTCTGCTGAAAGCCCCCAAGATCCTCTTGGTGAAGAGAATAAAGCGACTCTCCGCCAGAGGAATAGCCACCATCAACGTAAGTCGCCGAGCCCTCCGTGGAAGCCGACGATCCAGAATACTCCACCCCTTGAGTGAAGCCAACGAAGACGTGCTCTCGCCTGGCGGGCTGCGTGTCCTGGACCGGCTTGAAGGTGTCGGTGAAAATATCCGGCCCAGATTCAGATCCGCCGGCCTGCACAGGAGCCGGAAGCCTAGGGGCGGCTCTCGACACGGCGGGTTGCGCGCGGCGGGCCGTTTCAACGACCTCCGTGGAGGCGGCCGGCTTAGAGCCGCCGGCCTTCCCGATGAAGACATGGATTCCGCCAAAGGGGACCCGGTACCCGTACTCAAGAGAGTCGGCCTCGGGGCCCCAGCCTGAGTCGTCGATGAGCAGATTGCCGCGGCGACTCTTGGTTATCCGGCCAATCACGTATCCCTCGAGTCCTTGGGGAGGACCCTTCGAATACTCAACACCACCATGCGATAGCCCCACGGTGGGCGCCAACTGTCGTGGTATTTTCACAGCAGATGTCCTCATAGGACTTGATCTCGAAGCCATCGCGTAAGTAGTAGACCGAAGGGGTTAAACGAGGAACACGGGAGGCAAGGTTTACCCAGGTTCGGCCCTTCTCGTGGAGGTAAAAGCCTACTCCTGCTAGATGTATTGAAGATCTCGATTACAAGGGTTTTGGAACTTGTCTAACCCTAGCTCCCGAAAGGTTTCAACGTGATCCCTCTAGCCCCAGGGCTCCCCCCTTTATATATAGGCGGAGGTTCGGGGCTTACATAAGAGTCCGGGTCGGGATAGCAATCCGAGCCCAACTCTCCTTTACTTGTTTCCTAAGTTATACCTCGAGGTGGTTTGCACATACCGCCTCTCACGGCGGGTCTTGGGCCGGCCCTTCCTTGGGCGGCTCTTCTTTTGGGCCTCTTGAGAACGCTCCGGCCCAACTAGCCCATCTTCAATAAAGATCCCCAGAACCCGGCCCTAAACGGGCGGGTCTCACCGAAAGATATTTCCCTGACAAAGAGGGAACTGGAAGAGCTGGAGAGACGGCCGAGAGAGAACGTGGTCTTCTCACCGTCGGCCATGGATGGCAACACTCTGATTTAGAGGTACGCCTACATGTGAGGAAGAGACACCAAGGATCACAAGGCTCCGGTGGTGCTTCCTGAAGGCGACAAGGTTCCGTCAGATTCATATCCATTTTTCTGTGCATACTTCTATTGCGGGCTGGTTCCTCCATTCTCGGATTTCTTCAGCGCAATAATGTATGATTTTGGGTTCCGACTGCTGGATTTCACTCCCAATGCGATGACGTGCATGGCAATCTTCGCCCATTTGTGTGAAAATTTTGTCGGGGTTGCTCCCAACGTAGATTTGTTCCGCCACTTCTTCGTTCCCCGCATCGAAGACAAGTCACTCTCCGGCAGTGTGACATGGATCCCCTGGGCCAAAACCAAGGGCCAATACCTTGCCGGGCAACTTCACCTCAAATGGGAGGAATGGAGGGCAGAGTGGTGCTGGATTCAGGAGAAGGATTTTCCCGAATTCTGCTAGCCGTGCCGGAAAAGAGTTGAGCGCGGCGATGATTGGAGCAAATTGGGTGCTAGTGACGAGAGACTTCGCCCGGCACTGAACAGGATTGCTCGTCTCAAGGCCGCCAAGCTGACTATAGAGCTGGTTGATGCTGACTTCCTCTGGCGACGCATTTCGCCGCTGCAGAAGAGAGAAAGGTTCGCTTGGGATTACCAGAGTGCCGCAGATATTATGCGGTTGTATCCTAGGCTCGGCAACAACTTGACGGTTCTGGAGCATGCCTGCCTTTGCGGGCAATTGTTCAGGAAGAGCGGCACATTTCACTTGCTGGATCGGGTCATCCTGCTGCACATTAACTCCGCCAAGGATTCCATTTTGGCAATGATGCCGGAGTGCAACGCTCAAGGAGTTGAACCCCGCTGGCCAATGCCTACTCTGGAAAATGAGATGGATTGGGCTTCCAACATGACAGAGAAGGCCACCCAAAAAGAAAGAGATCTCATCCAGGCTACCAAGGAAGAAGAACTGGCGCACATCGCCAGCATAGCCGCAGAAGCCGCAAGAGTTAACCTAGCTGGCGGTTCAGGTGCTGTGGCAATCGGAGATGATGATGAAGAGCATCCCGATGAAGAAGTTGCCGACGATCATCCAGAAGAGCCTGTCGGAGGTGAGGTTGCCGGAGAACCTGAAGAGGAGGAAGGCCCTCGGGCCCCTAAGAAGAGAACACGTCGTCTTCGAAGGGCGACCAGTCAGGAACCGGTACGTGATTCTTCGTCAGGAGCCGGTCCTATCGTGAAGAAGATGACCACCAAGATAGGCCATCAAGAAGAAGTGCGCCGGCAACCAGTTCGGCGCCCTCGAACTTAGCAATCATCTTCCCAGCAAGAGGTTGCCGGGGAAGTTGGATCTACTCAGCCGGCAAGTTCATCTCCTCCGACACTTAAAAGGGCCAGAGAGTCGCCTCCGCCGGCAAGATATGATCTCTCCATCCTCAGCAAGTCTGAAGACGAGGAGTAAGTACATTTATTGATCTTCATTAAGTCTTAACTCCATCTTGATCATGGTTTTGACTTGATTCCTTTCTATTTTTGCAGAGACACAGAGCCACTTGTGCAACGGGCCAAACGAGCCAAGGCTGCGGTGGAAGGCTAGTCTGCGGCAAGCGCTGGACAAGGGGGTGTACTCACTGATGCCTTCATCATCAGCCCCCAGTCCAGCCCCCTGCACAAAGTTAAGGCGCGATCCCTGCTCGCCGGCACTGGCGTTGACACTTCTTCCTCTGGTCTCGACAAGGAGGTAGGAGAAGGCCACCAGGAGGAAGAGCGCCAAGAGGCGGATCCTACCGTGGTTCCTCCATCAATCACCATCCCGGGGAGTGCTTCATCGACAAGGGCCTTCACTGATGAGCCCATCCGCACTGATATAGTCCCGGCAGGCGAGGCTGCCGGGGACCGTGCGGCGGCAACCGAAGTTACCGTGGAAGGAAATGTCCTCCCACAGCAAGCATCAACAGGTAATCCACTTGTTTCTGTACACTTTTCACTTTTTTGTTTTCTTGAACTTGACTTGTCAATTGAATCTTATTTTATCCTTTGCTTTTGCTTCTTTCCACAGTTCCAACTTCTCCCGAAGAGGGCGAGATCATTGCATAAGTGGCAGATATTGCAGAGGACGCCGCCGATGAAGCCACCAAGATTGTTGTTGAAGAAGATCTTGTGCAGGTCGCCGAAGAGGTCAGGGAAATTCCCGAAGAACCCGAGAAGTCCTCCGGCAATACATCTGATCCCGCCGGAATGGATGTGGATATGGCGCCCGTCAACACTGACACGCCAAACCCCGATAGCCAGCCAGCAACGTCAATCTTGCAGATCCCGTCAAGTAGTTTGGTGCCGGTTGCCTCTCAGCGAGAATCTGGAGCCCCCAGTTCATCAGGCGTTGGAGAGATGAACTTTGACGAAGAGATTACTCGCATCCTCGCCTCCATCCCCAAGAGCACCCTTGAATCCGACAATGCTGCCGGTAACACAACCGATCTTGCTTTCTTGGAAACCATGGCTGCAGGCCTCAGGGATGTGCAGGAGCGCTACGGCAAGCGGTGGGATAAGCTCCAAGATGAACACACGGCTCTGGAGATAGTTGAGGAGAACTTGAAGAAGAAGGCTGAGGATATCCGGTCTTGGTATAACAACCAATCTCAAAACTTGAGGAGGCAAGAGGAAAAACTTGCCACTCCCCAAGAGAAGGCGACGGCCTTGGACGGCAAGCTGGTAGAGCGCGTGGTGATGCTCAATGCCCAGGAAAGGAATCTTGTCGCAGAAGAAGAGGCCCTTGCCGCCAAACTTCGCGGCAAGGATGAAGAAATTGAAAAGCTCCTTTAGCAAAGGACTCGAGAGTTGGAGAAAAACCATAGAGAGTTTATCAAAATCCAAGCTCAAGAGAACGCCGCTAAGCTCAAGGAGGCTACCGACAATGCTGCTGCTGCCGCCACTGCCAAGGCAGATTTTGAAATCCAGGTAGGCAAGCTGAAGGAGGAACTTGCCGGTAGCAGTAAAGAGATCGAGACTCTCAAGGGTGAAGCACAGAAAACAACCCTCACCTTAGGGGAACTGCAAACGCAGCTCTCGTCCAAGAATCAAGATCTTAATACCGCCACTAAAGTAACTGAGGATTTGAAATCCAAACTTGCCGGCCTGGAAACAGATCTTGAATCCACCAAGGAACGGGAAAGGCTCTTGACGGAGAAGCTTGACACGGAAGAAACTTTCCGGGAAGACGCCGAGAACAAGTTCACGGAGCTGCACGAGGTGATCTCCCTTTGGACGAAGAGGCTCGTTGACATAGCCGAGCGCCTAACTTCGCAGCTTGCCGTCATGGATATGAAGAGCTGGAGCTTTACCGTTAATGATCATGAGACCGACAGCACCAGATTAACCAAGTTCTTCGACGGCCTCATCGATGCACTGAAGACATATCATGACAACAGGTCTACCTCGTTTGCCGATGAATCTCGGAAATTCGCGTGCAACATCCTTTACAAGGTGCTGCTCAAGCTTGCACACCGCCATCCTGACCTCGACCTTTCCGGGATCTTCAGAAACTTGCCACAGATCACCGATGTCACCGCCGCCGACAAGATTGTGCTCGTCCTCGAGTAGGTAAATGATAAAAACAGAATTTTTGATGTGGAATGCTACCTATCATATTCATCATATATTCTTTTCTTTTATAGCATGGACATTTGGACTTGAATGATTCAAAGCAATAGTCTATAGTTTGACATGAAGATATAAATACTCAAGCATACTAACAAGCAACCATGTCTTTCAAAATATCAATGCTAAAGAAAGTTATCCCTAGCCCATTATGCTCAATCATTAATCCATTCATGAAACACACTCAATATTAGCTACACACAATGCACAAGTATGACAATAGTGCTCTCTAGTTGGTGCTTTATAAGAGAAGATGGAGACTCAAAATAAAAATAAAAATTGCATAAAAGTAAATAGATAGGCCCTTCGCAGATGGAAGCAGAGATTTGCAAATGTGCCAGAGCTCAAAGCTTAAATTAGAGAGATGAAATTATTTTGAGAGGCATGCTTTTCCTATCAACAAAAACGACCGAGAATTCCCAATATCTTCCATGCTAGACACATCATAGGCGGTTCCCAAACAGAAAGTAAAGTTTATTTCCTTTCCACCATTCTTTCACAATCCATGGCTAGTCGTATCCATGGGTGCCCTCCATACCAACACTTTCCAAGGAATTTTGTTGTTATTAATTTTGATTTCATTGTGGGACTGGGCATCCCTATTACCAGCCACTCTCTCGTGCAATGACAAGTGAATAAACACTCATCGTGAGAATAACACACCTAGCATGGAAAATATTGGCCACCCCCTGCCGCTTCATGAGCGGTACGAGCACACAAAACGGAAAATTATTTTGAAAATTAGAGTTGGCACACGCAAATTTACTTGGAACGGTATGGAAATACTGCATATAGGTAGATATGGTGGACTCATTTGGCACAACTTGGGTTTAAGGAATTTGGATGCACAAGCAGTATTCCCGCTTAGTACAAATGAAGGCTAGCAAATAGATTGAGAAGCAACCAACCAAAAAGCGAAAACGGTCATAAACATGCATTGAACATAACTAACACCGAATAATGCACCATAATTAGGATATAATTTCGTTGCATAACTATTGACTTAGTGTGCATGCATAGGGAATCACAAACCTTAACACTAATATTCTTACTAAATCACAATTACTCACTAACATGACTCACATATCATCATATCCATATCACAAAACTATTGCAAGGAATCACACTCATCATATCCAATGATCTATATGAAAGTTTTTATTATATCCCTCTTGAATATTCATCACTTTGGGACCAAATTCATATCTTGTGCAAATTACCATTACTATTATCAACTCTCAAAAAGATATAAGTGAAGCATGAGAGCGCATATATTTCTTCAAAATTTCAATCTTATCAACTCTCAAAATAATATAAGTGAAGCATGAGAGTTCAAATATTTCTTCAAAATATAGCCACCAGCGTGCTCAAAAAGATTTAAGTGAAGCACTAGAGCAACTGCCTAGCTCAAAAAATTTAAGTGAAGCACATAGAGTATTCTAACAAAGCATGATGAATGTGTGGCTCTCTAAAATAGGTGTGTCAAGCAAGGATGATTGTGACAAACTAAAAAGCAAACAAAGCAAAGACTCATATAATACACGACGCTCCAAGCAAAACACATATCATGTGACGAATAAAAATATAGCTCCAAGTAAAATTACCGATGGTTGGTAGAAGAAAGAGGGGATGCCTTCCGGGGCATCCCCGAGCTTAGATGCTTGAGTATTCCTTTAATATTACCTTGGGGTGCCTTGGGCATCCCCAAGCTTAGGATCTTGCCACTCCTTATTCCTTCATCCATCGTGATCTCACCCAAAACTTGAAAACTTCAATCACACAAAACTCAACAAAACCTTCGTGAGATCCGTTAGTATAACAAAACAAATCACTACTTTAAGTACTGTTGCAAACCCATTAATATTTTATTTTTGCATTATACCTACTGTATTCTAACTTCTCCATGGCTTATACCCCCCGATACAATCCATAGTTTCATCAAAACAAGCAAGCAGTGCATCAAAAACAGAATCTGTAAAAAATAGAACAGTCTGTAGAGATCTATTTAATAGCTATACTTCTGTAACTCCAAATATTCTGAAAAATTAGGACAACGTGGGAAATTCATATACCAATACTGTGTAAAAATTTCAGCTTTGTCTGACGCTCCAGTACAGAACCAAAATTCCAGCACTGGATGCAAACTTTCTGTTTTCCAAACAGCATCAACTATACTATCTTCCAAATCATCCCAAAGGTTTTACTTGGCGCAAACACTAATTAAAACATAAAAACTCAATCATAAAAGTATCATAAATGTGAAAACACACAATAACAGAAACAAAAAGGTAAAAATTTATTTTACTCATTGGGTTGCCTCCCAACAAGCGCTATTGTTTTATGCCCCAAGCTAGGCATAATGCATAGTTTCAAGTATTGTCATCTTTGGTTTCCAACTCCTCAATCACACACCCATTTTTTCTAATAGATTTAACGTAGGTATTTATCATCATCACACTTCTAGGCACAAAATCAAGAATTTTAGTTTTGAGAATAGGTTCCTTAATTATATCAATGAAATTGGGGTGCACGCTAATCATTTTAAGATCTTCATTTCCCTTACTAGAAGTAGCACCATTGGTTTTAGGAACATATATGAACTTGCAATTTTTATTGGGAGGAGTTCTATCAATATTCTTAACGGAGTAAAAAGCCGATCCCAAATTATTAATAATTTCTTCTATCTTATCGATTCTAGCGGGGCTTTGTTCTATTCTTTCATTAACTACCGGTTCCTTCTCTTTTAAGGTTTTCAATGCGATTCCTACCTTAGAACCAAATTGAGTGATATGATTATGAAATTTTTTATCTAAGTTCTCAAGATGTTCAATAGTAGACATTTTACTTTCAATAGCCTCTAACCTTTGCATAACATGTTCCAAAGTCAAAGTTGTTTCATTAACAGTGATAGGTGGTGATCCCACTAAATTTCCCATAGCATTGAAAGCATCCATAGAGGGACACATCAAGAAATTCCCTCCGGTAATAGTATCAAGTACGAATCTATACCAAATAGTAATACCCACATAAAAATTGCGAAGAAGGACTGTGGTGGATTGCTTACGAGTTGATCTATTATGAGCATCACAAATCCTATACCAAGCATCTTTTAAATTCTCTCCTCCCCTTTGTTTAAAATTAAGTACTTCATTTTCAGGGGTAATAGTAATGTGCGAAGAACTAGTCATAATGATAAAGCAAGCAATCAAACAAGCAAAAGGCGAACGGAAAATATTTTTGTATTTTTATAAAAACTTTTTAGAAGCGGGGGAGATGAAAACGAGAGGCAAAGGCAAATAAAATAAATGCAAGGAGTTGTGAGTTTTATGTGTAGGTACTTGATAGATGTTGATGATGTCTCCCCGGCAACGGCGCCAGAAATTCTTCCTGCTACTTGTGAGCTGCGTTGGTAATTCCCTGAAGAGGAAGGGAGATGCAGTACAGTAGAGATAAGTATTTCCCTCAGTTATGAACCCAAGGTTATCAATCCAGTAGGAGAATCATGCAACACCTTGTTAGCAGCACCTACACACAAAACAACAAATCCTTGCACCCAACGCAAACAAGGGGTTGTCAATCCCTCGGCGGTTAATTGCAAGATTAAATTGTATGTGGTAGATAGATAGATTGAACTAAAATATAAATTAAAATAAATAAAGTAAAAGTGCAGCAAGGTATTTTTAGGGTTTTTAATATATGATTTAGATAGACCCGGGGGCCATAGTTTTCACTAGAGGCTTCTCTCAAGAAAATAGCATACGGTGGGTTGTAGGATCGAAAGTATGTCTAGAGGGGGGGTGATTAGACTACTTGACCAAATAAAACCTAGCCTTTTCCCAGATTTTAATTGTGGGCAGATTTTAGCAATAGTACATGTCAAGCATCACCCTACACATGCAATCCTAAGAGTATAGCAGCGGAATATAAGCAATTGCATATGTAAGTAGAGAGGGGGTAGGAGATATCAAACACAATGAAGACACGGTGGATTTTTGGCGTGGTTCCGATAGGTGGTGCTATCGTACGTCCACGTTGATGGAGACTTCAACCCACGAAGGGTAACGGCTGCGCGAATCCACGGAGGGCTCCACCCACGAAGGGTCCACGAAGAAGCAACCTTGTCTATTCCACCATGGCTTACGTCCACGAAGGACTAGCCTCACTCGGGGTAGATCTACACGAAGTAGGCGATCTCCTTGCCCTTACAAACTTCTTGGTTCAACTCCACATCTGGTTGGAGGCTCCCAAGTGACACCTAACCAATCTAGGAGACACCACTCTCCAAAAGGTAATAGATGGTGTGTTGTTGATGAACTCCTTACTCTTGTGCTTCAAATGATAGTCTTCCCACCACTCAATCAACTCCTCACAAATTTGGCTATGGTGGAAGAGGGATTTGAGTCGAAAGCAACTTGGGATAGGCTAGAAATCAAGTTTGAAATGGTAGGAATGGAATAGCTTGATCTCAACACATGAGTAGGTAGTTCTCTCTCAGAAAATGTATGGAGGAAGTGTAGGCACGTTCTGATGGCTCTCCTTGCTGAGAAGGAGGTGGTGGAGGGGGTATATATAGCCTCCACACAAAATCCAACCGTTACACACTTTTGACCCAACTCGGTGGCACCGAAACTTTCATCTCGGTAGCACCGAACTGTGTAAAAGATATGAACGTTAGGAATCTTGGTGGGACCGATACAAACAACTCGGATGGACCGAAGTGCAATGGCTAGGGCAATCCTCATCTCGGTGGCACCGATTGCATCAACTCGGTAGGACCGAAGTGAAGCAATAAGGCAACAGAGACTTGGCAAGCCATCTCGGTGAGACCGATTTGCAAAACTCGGTGAGACCGAAGTGAGTGCAAACGATTACAGAGAGTTGGCAAGGCCATCTCGGTGAGACCGAGATCCATTTCGGTGGATCCGATTTGTTAGGGTTTGGCAGTGGCTAAGTCTTGGATGAACTCGGTGGGGCCGGATAGAGAATTTCGGTGGGGCCGAGTTGGAATGTAGGTTCTGGACATATTTGGGTAGAGAGAGTGGTTGAGGGTTTAGGATTATTGTCACTAAGTACTTGAGCAACAAGATCATTAAGCAGCACATCATCCCCTTTTAATAGTATTGGCTTTCCTATGGACTCAATGTGATCTTGGATCACTAAACCAAAAAAGTAGAGTCTTGAGCTTTTGCCAATCCTTGTCCTTAGCATTTTGAGGGGTCCACGTCTCTAGTCCATGCCATGCCAATCATTGAACATCCTGAAATCTTAATCTTGAATGGACATTAGTTCAATGAGATATATGTTGTTATGAATTACCAAAACCACCAAGGGAGCAAATGTGCTTTCATGGGTAGACAAATTACTGTTGGGCAATTGATAGAAAAGCAAATAATCATGACGATATCCAAGGCAATGATCATGTATATAGGCATCACGTCCGAGACAAGTAGACCGACTCCTGCCTGCATCTACTACTATTACTCCACACATCGACCGCTATCCAGCATGCATCTAGTGTATTAAGTCCATAAAGAACGGAGTAACGCATGAATAAACCCCATCTTTTTACCCTTAATAGCAACGATACATACGTGTCATGTCCTTTTCTGTCACTGGGATTGAGCACCGCAAGATCGAACTCATTACAAAGCACCTCTTCCCATGGTAAGATAAATCAATCTAGTTGGCCAAACCAAATCAATAGATCGGAGAAGAAATACGAAGCTATAATAATCATGCATAAAAGAGTTCAGAGAAAACTCAAATAATATTCATGGATAATCTGATCATAAACTCACAATTCATCGGATCCCAACAAACACATCGCAAAAAGCGATTACATCGGATAGAACTCCAAGAAAATCGAGGAGAACATTGTATTGAAGATCAAAAAGTGAGAAGAAGCCATCTAGCTACTAACTATGGACCCGAAGGTCTGTGGTAAACTACTCATGCATCATCGGAAGGGTAGCAAGGTTGATGTAGAGCCCCTCCGTGATCGATTCCCCCTCCTGCGGAGTACCGGAAAAGGCCTCCAGATGGGATCTCTCGAGAACAGAAGCTTGCGGCGGCGGAAAAAGTATTTCGAGGACTCCTCTATTGGTTTCCTGATTTTAGAGAATTTATAGAGGTGGAATTAGGTCAAACGGAGCTGTGTGGGCCCCATAAGCCACCAGGGCGCGCCACCCCCCTGGGGTGCGCCCTGGTGCCTCTTGGGCCACTGCTTCATCTTCTGGCCCTCTCCCGAAGCTTCCAGTACTTGTTATGTCCAGAAAAAAATCTCCAAAAAGTTTCGTGGCATTTGGACTTTGTTTGGTACTGATATTCTGGAAAACCAAAAACAGGCAAAAAACAGCAACTGGCACTGGGCACTAAGTTAATAGGTTAGTTCCAAAAAATGATATATAATTGCTGTAAATGTATATAAAAACATCCAAGATTGATAATATAATAGCATGGAACAATCAAAAATTATAGATATGTTGGAGACGTATTAGATTGCTGCTCCTCTTGCCGACAAGGTTCTCCACATTCCCAGGATCCAAGGCGATCATCGGGATTAAACTTGTCGTTGTATCGTCACAGTGCTGCCATGTCAAAGATACATTTGATCTTATGTTAGATTTGCAATGCTTTTGTGATGTAATATAACTTGTGTTGATGAATGGATGTATGCTATCTCCCTTGTTTTGTTTTGCCTTTGTATGATTTGATTTTACACCCTACGCATACCAGAAGCTTGCCGGTGCGTGCACTTGCCGCGAGCGCTTGAGGAACGGGTCCTTAGCAGCCTGCTGGTAGTGTTGCCGCCGACAAGTTTTCCTTTGACGTTTTCAAATGCAGCTACTTAAATTGTTGAGCGGACTCGAAACAAAGTAAGAGCGCAACTGATCACGACAAGGTTCCTTTGCGTGCAGGTTTTTCATACAAACGCAGAATCGTTCAAGGGAAACTGCAAATGTAACAAGGAAATTGTTTCAAAGTTTTTCAACTTAGCTTTTCCTTTAACTATTTTTCTTGTCGTATAAAATGTCCACTTGAACGTCATTAAGTGGTATCCATCGTCACTCCCCCCGGGAAACTTGCACGCGAGGAATCCTTCTGTCCTTTAAGAAAAAGAAAGAAGAGAAAAGAGTGGTTAGGAAACCTTGATGGTTCATCAATCATTTTATACAAGTCAAAGCGTAATCACAACATTACATGCATTCATACATAAAGGAAAATGTACGAAAAGTTGCAAAACACTTAGCTTTATTTCACTTATGCACAGGATCTGCGCCTGGCTTTGTACAAAGGGTTACAAGTCTCGGCGACAAAGCTTGTACAAAAGGGGTTGCCGGGAGGCCCGACAACTGCGCCTTATGGGTAGAACTTGCGAAGACACTACACCACGACACACAAAGCAGCGTCAAACAATCTGTCGGCATAGGGCACATAGGGCGACGTATTTAGTGTCGGCAAAGACCTTTACCGATAGAAAGGAGCTGTCGCCTATAGTGCTGCCGGGAAAGGTCTTTGCCGACAGACAAATCTATGCCGACACACAGAATGACGGGGTATGTGAGGTCAACGCCGACAGACATTTCTTTACCGACAGACAGTTCTATGCCGACAGTTCATCTGACAGTGAGCTATTCCGACAGATAGTGCGATGTCGATTGATATGCCGACAGTTCATCTGACAGTGTGCTATGCCAACAGAAAGTGCGACGTTCAATACTTTTGCCGGCACACTTGCTGTCAGGGTTCTACATTTCAGCACAAATGCAAATGCACCATATTTTAACATGAAATGAAATTCATAATATTCAATTCATGTTTAGTACGCAATACATATGCAAACAATTGCACTATTCAATTCATCACAAGATACCATTGATCAATGCATTCATTCAATATATATAGAAGATTCATTAATTTTCTTCACTCAAGTTAGCTACAACAATTAAGGAAATACACAAGTCAGATATACAGGAGAGGTATGTTACAAACATAATCGCCAAAGTTCCTAAGAGACCAAGTGCTTGATCACTGGACTGCAATAGAATATTATGGAAGACCAACTCTTCCATCGCCAAGCCAAATCAACTTCCATATGAACAAAATGTGTCGACCATGTTCTGAACAAAAGCAATCACGAGAACATCTTCGATCAACTTGTGGACTTGCTACCTTCTACCATTTGTCCCTACAAAAGAACTCATATGGTTCAGCAATCTTAGAAATACTAGAATTTGTTCAAATTCGTGAGTTGCCTTTTGAGTCCAAAGGTCTAAGAAACAGAAGATGTACAACATACCGGCTTGCTTACAAGAAAAGTAAACAGATACTTGATTGCATGACCTCTCTAATTAAAACTATGCAGGTCTTTTTTCTTTACTATTAGATTTGAAACATAAAACAAATAAGGAGGTCTTTTTTATCTACTAAAAGATCTGAAAAATAAAGCCAGTAAAAAATGTCTGAACTCGTTGATAAGCAATCAGGTATGTTCTAAGCCATCAGGAGTAAGGTCCTTACTGTAATTTCAGAGACTTGCATTCGAAGTTACTCAATCAGCAAACAATCACATAAGCACTATTACATATACATGTACCAGCAGTCATATATGTAGTACTAGTGCACTTGGTGGAAACAAATCAATTTATAGGACATTGCTTGTGTTGTGATTCATGCATGCTATGAAACACTGTGTGGTATACAATAGATGTTTGCACATTGTTGTTAGCTACTAGGAATTGCACACTTATGGACATTTGTACCACTCACCTTATTTGAACAAATATGCAAGCAAACATTCAATTTAGCTTGCGTACTAAATCACACATTTCTGCTAACTTCCATGATTAAGTCTCTGAACTTGATACTATTTGCATGATAATGGGGGTTGCGCTAAACACATAGAAACATAGAAACCAAACATTCTATGTTCTGCTACAACCCAGATTTAGTATCACCTTAGCATGCCCTTAATTCTTATCTATTTCTGATAGAAACTAGATACTCTGGTAGTCTGATGCATCCTCTATTTATAATGACACTACAAACTGCACTGTATGTGTTTAGTTATGAAGCATGAAACCTAACAAAAAAAATACAAAGATTGCCCAAAAGAAAAATAATAGTGTTTAGTTCAAACTGAGGACTCTTTTCCCCATTCTGAACCTATTTCTTCCTGACCCAAGCATCAAACGAAACATAGCAGTGTCATCTCATGGAAAAAAGTTGACAAGAATAATACCTGATATGATTTAACAAAAGTCATCTAAATTAGAAGTTCCCCCTTGCCATCTTGTGCTACAATCCCTGAGAGCTATGGAGGGCCATACACAAAAACTAAATTAGTGTACATATGTTTTAGATAATGACACTACAAACTGCACCATCCACCAAGCAATTTCGTGTGAAGTAGTATAATTAAGAAATATAGTTATGAAAATATAGATAGGAGAAGTGCATTCACTATGAATATACATACCAAATAGACAAAAACTTAAATAATGGGGTGCCAAGGAAGAATAAACTGAGATTAGAGAAATGAAATTTGCCATTACCCCTTTTATCCCTACAATTTTGTGACTTCGAATCTTTGATGTTATGTTCATTTGTAGAAACTGAAGTGAAACATGCGTTTTTTCTCTCTATAAAGTAACACATGCCTGCATGTCATCCTTCTTATATCGACAGTAACTGGAGGTTCTGTGTCGAATTTCAGAATCTGGTGAATTCGATCTCTGAAGTTTAGGGAGCTCTCCACTTGAGCATCCTCAAACAGCAATGTTAACCCAAAAGGTGTGCCACCACTCTGTTACATTTTCCTTTCTAAATCTATCCCCTCGAGTAGTTAAAATCTGGTCTCTGAATATTAATATGTACAGAAGTTACTAATAAGCATTCACTCATGAGCATGCCAACCAAGGGATAAATGAAAAGACAAGATGCGAGAGGAGACGAGATTAAAGAAGACAGAACAAGAGCAAAGCCTGGAACTTATGGGGAATAACAAGTTAGTTTGAAGTCTGATTGCCTTGAGATCACATATATACAAGCACTTGACAAGAATCATCGCATCAAAAGACAAGTTGGCTCGTGCGTGCAGCAGCTTGAGCGATTTTTGTGCACCTTCTGCCTTTACCTTCCCCTGTTCTACCTCTAGTGCAGCAAGGCTGGTGCTGACAATACAGGCCTAATTAGACTCTAATCCAACAAACAGGAGAAGGAAAAAAAGACATGTGCATGTTCAAAAAGTGGAGGCGGGTAATGTTACTATAATACTCCAATGACGTAATCCTGCTGTGACTCAAAAGTGAGACAATGTTCTAGTACTGCACACGCATTTGTACTGGACATTTCAAGATTTGGAAGGGCAGAATTAACCTGCTTTGTAATGGGGAAAAAAACCATTGTCATATCATAAGATGGTGCACAGAAGGATGATGAACATTCAGTAGCCTTTTTGAAACCATAAAATCTCATATTTTTATGGATCGCTCCAGACAGCAGGAGGAAGAATGCAGTTATAATTACAGCAAGATGTGTGAAATACTAGTTGATCAACTAGCAACAAAAGGCACGCAGGGAAGGGAAGGAAAACATGGAGCAGCAGCATTCCAGCAGCTAACACACTGACTAAAACTGAATCATCACAAACACAAGCACAAGCACTTGACAAAAGGATTAAAGCAAGATTGCTTTGCTCTACACACTACAACTGGCAGCAGTATAAGAAAAAATGATGGTGATAATCAGACAAGAGCTCGTCTTCTCTTGTCAAATCTCATACTAGACAGACACAAATTGTTGCATTACTGAAAGTGAACAAATTACTGAAAAAAATGATGGTGATAATCTTATCTTGTCAATATCAGCACCATAATCAATCAATCAATCAATGTGAACAAATTAGTCGGTTTCACAATCGACATACTAATTAGCAAGTTGTTCTGCTTTTTTCAGGACAGACAAGAGGACATTCGTTCGTATCATCCTGAAGACAAATCTGCAGAGTTGAACAAGTATTGCTAGGGAACAAAATAAAGTTCCCCCAGACTCTCACAAATCTTATCTTGTCCTTAATTGGAATTCCAATCCACCTTCAATCTCAGATCGCTGGTGAGAAGAGAGTGCAGATTTGGGGGGAAGGGAAGGGGGTACCTTGTCCTTGAGCAGCGGAAGGCGAGGGTCGCAGTACAGGAAGAGGAGCAAGTTGCTGCTGTTGGTGGCCCTTCCATGGCGTCGTCCTGGTCATGGTCAGAGAGGGAGACGAGACGGGGGTTAGAGAGAGAGGAGAAGAGGAGAAGAGAAGGGGAGGAGGGATGGATTCGTACCCACCATAGTCGAGCTCTTGGAGGACGGATCCTGAGCTGCGCCTCCTCCTGCCTACGGATCCTGAGCTTGCGGGCTAGGGTTTCGGGTCCATGGCTACGGCTGCTGTAGGGTAGGAGCTCCGACCCTAACTCCTCCTCTGCCGCTGCATGGTTGTGGAGGAGGAAGGCGGATCTTGCCGTCGGCTGACCAGCTCGAGAAGGGGAGATGGTGGGGCGCCGATGGGAGAGAGGGTGGCGCCGGGGTTGGGGGAGGCGGCGACGCGAGCAAATCGGCGGATAGGTCGGGGGCGGCGGCCGCGGTGATTTAAGTTTAGGTTGGAATGTGTGTGCTGCGAGAGAGGGGAATGGGATGTGGGACTAGGAGACTGAAATATTTTTGGGCATTTCGCATTCTCGCGCGCCGCTTACCGCTCGATACGTTGGGCATGTGCCGCGCAGCTCAAAATTAGTGGGCCTGGCTAAAACTACGCCGACACTTTTTCTGTGGCTAAGCTTCGGCGACACATAATCCAACGGCGCTCAAACATCGGCCGACACATTGTACGTTGATAAACTGTTAAACATTACCGACAGATTGACCATTGAAAATGTAGAGTAACCCTAACAATTGGTGTGTCGGTGTTGTTTTGGACAGACAATGTGTCGGAAATGCACAGCTACGCCGACAGATGCATGTCGTCGTTGTGGTGTCGTGGTGTAGTGAGATGCTTAATATTCCATGAGTTTTTGCACAGGGATGCCATCTTCGGTCTCCAGATGGACCGCGCCAGGTCTGGTGACTCGTACTACTTGATAAGGGCCTTCCCACTTCGGCGTCAACTTGTTTGAATTCTTGGCGGACTGAATGCGCCGAAGAACAAGGTCGCCTTCCTCAAGGCTTCGGGCATGCACTTTGCGGCTATGATAGCGGCGCAAGGCTTGCTGGTAGCGTGCAGCTCGCACAGCGTAGAAGCGTCATCTTGCCGCGGCTGCTCTTGCTCTGCCTCATCATAGGCTAGCACTCGAGGTGACCCGTATGTGAGTTCCGTGGGGAGCATCGCTTCTGCACCATAGACTAGGGAGAAGGGCGTTTGGCCGGTAGCTCGATTTGGTGTCGATCTGAGTGACCAAAGAACTGCCGGCAACTCATCTATCCAGCGTCTTCCGCACTTGTGCAGCCTGTCAAATGTTCTTGTCTTGAGGCCTCGTAGCACTTCAGCATTTGCCCTTTCCGATTGGCCGTTGCTTCTCGGGTGAGCAATAGATGCAAAACAGATTTTGCTGCCAAGGTCTTGGATGTACTGCATGAAGGTGTGGCTCGTGAATTGTGTGCCGTTGTCGGTGATAACCCTGTTGGGAACACCAAAACGGCAAACTAATCCCTTGAAGAACTTGACGGCTGACTGTGCTGTTAGCTTCCTCACTGGCTCCACTTCAGGCCACTTTGTGAACTTGTCGGTTGCAACGTACAAGAACTCAAAGCCCCCGGTAGCACGGGGGAAGGGGCCTAAAATGTCAAGCCCCCAGACCAAGAAGGGCCAGGAGAGAGGTATTGTTTGGAGAGCTTGAGCTGCCTGATGTATATTCTTTGAATGGAACTGGCATGCTTCACACTTGGCTACTCGCTCAGTTGCATCCTGGAGGGCAGTGGGCCAATAGAAACCTTGCTGGAAAGCTTTGCCGACAAGTGCTCTTGAACCTATGTGAGATCCACATACACCTCCATGTATCTCCGCCAACAGCTTTAGTCCATCTTCCCGGCAAATACACTTCAATTTCACACCGTTTGGCCTCTTTCTGTGCAGAATGTTATCCACAAACTGATACATACTTGATTGACGGGCTACTTTCTCAGCTTCTTCTTGGTCATCGAGGAGTTCTCCTGTTTGAAGGAAATGGACTATTTGTTGTGCCCAAGCTGGAGCATGTGGCTCGATCACAAGGACTAAAGGCATCTCTTCGGCTATGGGAGCGCTTGCCTCGGCGGCAAGAACATGAGGTTCTGCACGAAGCGGCTGCTCACCGACAAGCGTATCATTGTCTCCGGCAACATTCTTGCCGGCGGCTTCTGGGAGCTCTGCCAGAAAATACTTGCCGGTGTTCAATTTTATTTTCTTGTTTGCCTGCATTGATGGAGTGACTGATGGTTGATTCAAATGGAGCACAAAAGTCCCTGGTTCCACAGGAAGCTTTTGAGCGGCACACTTCGACAGGTGATCAGCGATGCCGTTTTCCGCACGAGGAATGTGCTCTGTTTGCAATCCGTCAAAGTGCTATTCCAATTTCCTCACTTCTTCTACATATGCTTCCATCAACGGGCTCTGATAATCTTTGTTAACTTGCTTCACAACAAGCTGCGAGTCGCCACGGATGATCAATTTTCTGATTCCAAGGTCCACTGCGATCCTGAGACCGGCAAGGAGCCCTTCATACTCAGCAGTGTTGTTTGTAGCTTTCTCCCTGGGAAAGTGCATCTGAATTACATACTTGAGGTGTTCTCCGGTGGGTGCTACAAGCAGCACTCCAGCACCGGCGCCTTTTAGCGAGAAGGCACCGTCAAAGTACATAATCCATTCTTTAGTTGTTTCTTTGCCGGGGAGAGCTGATTCTTGAATCTCTTCATCTTGCGTTGGCGTCCATTCTGCAATGAACTCCGCCAAGGCTCTACTCTGAATGGTTGAAGTACTTTCAAACTTAAGTGCAAAGCTCAACAACTCCAACGCCCACTCCACTATCCAGCCGGTTGCATCTGGATTTCTCAAAATGCACTGCAACGGAAAGCGAGTGATGACGGTAATCTCATGTGCTTGGAAGTAATGGCGCAGCTTTCTCGAGGCCATGAGAAGACCGAAAAGCAATTTTTGCACACCAGAGTATCTTTACCTAGCCCCCTGCAAAAGGGAGCTTACAAAGTAAACTGGGCGCTGCACCAACTTCTTTTTGGGCACTATCTGTTGATTTGCTTCATTTGCTTGCGCTGCTTCTGATTTATCAGCACCAGACTTTGCCGGAGAAGATTCCGGCTTGTCATTTGGCGAGCTTGCTGCTGCTGCTTCTTCATCATCAACTTCCCTCTGTGCCACTAATGCAGCACTGACCACTTGATTTGTCGCTGCCAAGTATAGCAGCAACGGTTCTTGTGGCTTAGGCATAACTAGTGTTGGCGTAGAGGAGAGGTATCTTTTCAAATCCTGCAGCGCGGCCTCCGCTTCCGGAGTCCATTTCATTGGACCTGCCTTTTTCAAAATCTTGAAAAACGGCAAGGCGCACTCGGCAAACTTTGAAATGAACCTACTCAATGCAGCCACACAGCCGGCAAGACGCCGCACATCCTTGACACGCTTGGGTGCTTCGATTTGCTCAGTGGCTTTGATCTTGTCGGGATTGGCTTCAATTCCACGTTGAGATACAAAGAACCCAAGAAGCTTGCCGGATGGAACGCCAAATACACACTTCTCGGGGTTGAGCTTCAGATTG
Organism: Elymus sibiricus; assembly: GCA_039707655.1. Classification (NCBI taxonomy): domain Eukaryota; kingdom Viridiplantae; phylum Streptophyta; class Magnoliopsida; order Poales; family Poaceae; genus Elymus; species Elymus sibiricus. The sequence continues at coordinate 354,841,478 of CM077666.1, forward strand.
ATCTTGCGCAAATTTGCAAATGTCACTTCTAGATCTTGAATGAGGGTTGATTTGTCCTTGATTTTGACCACTATATCATCCATGTATGCTTCTACATTTCTATGCAATTGAGGCTCGAAACCGATTTGGACAGCCCTTGCAAAGGTTGAACCAGCACTCTTTAATCCGAAAGGCATACGCACAAAGCAGTATGTGCCACATGGAGTAATGAATGCGGTTTTCTCCAAATCTGATGATAACCAGAATATGCATCAAGAAAGGAGAGTAAATCGCAGCTGACGGTAGAGTCAACAATTTGATCAATGCGCGGCAAGGGAAAAGGATCCTTTGGACATGCTTTGTTGATATCAGTATAGTCAATACAAAGTCTCCATTTTCCATTTGCTTTGCGTACTACAACGGGATTTGCCAACTACGTTGGATGTAGCACACCTCTAACTAAACCAGCTGCTTCTAGCTTCTTTATTTCTTCGGCAATGAATTGCTGCCGTTCCAAAGCTTGCTTCTTGACCTTCTGCTTGATGGGCCGAGCATGAGGACAGACGGCAAGGTGGTGCTTGATTACCTCCCTGGGAACACCGGGGATGTCAGATGGTTGACATGCAAACACATCGACATTCGCCTGTAGGAAGGCAATGAGCGCGCTTTCCTATTTGCTGTCAAGGGAGGCACTGACGGTGAAGGTACCGCCCGTGCCGTCCTGCTTTGCCGGCACCTGCTTGGTTGCTGGTGGAGTAGCTTTGGACTTCTTGGCGGTAGAGCTCTCCGGCAAATCCTCAACAGGCGCGCAGCACTCCGAAGAAGTGCGCTTCCCGGAAGACTTGTCAGAAGTCTTGCCGGTCTTCTTGCTTTTCTTTTTCTCGTTGGCGGGAGCGGATGCTTTGGCGGCAGATGCTGCAACCACCTCTCTGTACATCTTGTCGACGCAGATAACTACATCTTTCTTGTCAGAGTTGATGGTTATGAAACCCATCGGTCCTGGCATTTTCAGCGTGTTGTAAGCATAGTGGGACGCCGCCATAAATTTTTCTAAGACTGGGCGGCCAAGAATTCCATTATACGGCAAGGGGATCTTGACGACATCAAAAACTATCTTTTCGGTCCTGTAATTCAGTTCCCCGTCAAACGTCACCGGCAAAGTGATCTTTCCCTTGGGCTGGCTCCTTCCTGGGTTCACTCCTTGAAACGTACCTGTTTTCTCGAGTTGCTCATCAGGAATCTGCAGCCTCTGGATTACCTCTGGTGAAATCAAGTTCAGACCAGCCCCACCGTCAACTAACATTTTTGTGACCTTGAGGTTGCATATTGTTGGTGAAACCAACAACGGCAAACACCCGACCGCAGTTATGCGATCAGGGTGGTCCTCGGCATCAAAAATGATAGGCGTGTGTGACCATTTGAGCGGCTTCTGCGCCCATTGCCGGTTCCGCTGTGTTGACCTCACGTGCCCACTGCTTGAGCTGGCGGTGAGAAGAATGCAAAGATGCACCCCCGTTAATACACATAGCCTCAGTTGCCTTCTGGAATTCCTGTTCACTGGACTCTCTGTCGTCCTCCTCATCACTTCCATCATCATCCTCTTTCTTTTCACGGCCTCTAGCAGGCTTCTCTTTTTACTGCTTGGCCTTGCCGCGGTGGCCTCCTCGACCACCACGACCTCTCTTGCCAGATCCGCCAGCACCATCCTGGCCCTTCTCCTTATCGCGCTTCTCATATTCAGCTTTTTGCTTTTCGGCAAGTTGCTTGACCTGCCGGCACTCTTGGAGATCATGGCCTTTAGTGCGATGAATCTTGCAATATGGCCCATCAGACTTGCCGGCTTTCTCGTTCGCCACCGCCTCCTGGCAAGCGGCGCATACAGCAGCCTCCTTGCCGGAGTTCTCTGTCTTGGCTTTCTTGGCGGCGTCAGAGTTGCCAGAGCCCTCGACGGCCATAACAGTTTTGCCTTTTCACTTTCTGTTGCACTTCCGGCCCTTCTTTTTCGGGGTGGCGGCGTTGTCGTCTTCTGAGTCAACTTCTGCGCCTGCATCTTCCCCAGGGAGCCTCCTCCCTTCTTCAGCACATGCACACTTATCCGCCAACGTATAGAGCTCATTGACGGTCTTTGGTAACTTGATGTTCATCTTCTCCCGCATTCTTCGATTGTGCACATTCGTGTGAAAGGCAGCAATGACTGTTGTGGGGTGCACATCTGGAATATTGCGATGCACTCGGCTGAATCTCTGGATATACTTGCGTAAACTTTCACCATCCCTCTGCGGGATCACTTGCAGGTCGCTGGGCTGACCGGGGCCCTTGTGGCCTCCGGTAAAAGCACCAATAAACTCATTGCAAAGATCAGACCACGAAGAAATGGAGTTCTCCGGCAAGTTCATCAGCCAAGATCTCACATTGGGCTTGAGCACCAATGGAAAGTAGTTGGCGAGGATCTTTTCATCTTTTCCCCCGGCAACTTGTACAGCAATCGTGTAAATACCCAAGAATTCTGCCGGGTTTAGCTTGCCGTCGGACTTCTCTGGCACCTCCGGCTTGAAGGCCCGGACTGACGGCCAGCGGACTTGCCACAGCTTGCGAGTGAAGGCTGGGCATCTGACCTCGTAAGGCAGATACCTACCAGCCTCGGGCACAGGCTCATCAACGACTGGGCCGTTGCGCGCGTCAGATTAACGGCGCGCCTCCCGGCGCCATTCAATGGTAGTACGGCCATCCTTCGCCCACCTATCTTGCAGCACTTGCCACTGATCTTGCTGCGCTCGCGGATCCGAGGAGGCTATTGACATCTCGTCGGGCTCAGCGGATCGTTGAGTTTACCATGGTTGATGTCGATGTTGACGTTGTTGCCGCGGAGGTGATTGCACCGTTGGCACAGCACCTTCAACACGACCACCAGTTGGAGCTACTCGTGCTGTTTGCGGGCGTTGAGACGGTCCCGCCTACTGTGATCTGCTGGCTTCGGCAAATCCAATGAGGCTTTGGATGGTGGCTCTCTACTCATCCATCTTGTCTGCTGCTGGAGGAAAGTTTAGCAGCATCTGGGCCCCGCCATCGCCTCTGCTGTTGTGGCCGGCATGGCTGGGAGCGAAGAACGCGATGTCGCTCGACTCCTGGCAGAGCCAGCAGGAGCGCCATTGCGATCTTGCTGCCGCGGCGCATGCTCAGCAACGGGCTGTCGTGGCGGAGGTGGTGTCTGAAGATCTTGAGGTTGATCAACAGGAGTCTTGCCATGCGGACGCCGCCGACCGGAGCCGCCTGCGCCGTTCGGAGCCACGTCGCGCCCATCATGCGATGGTCGCGGTGTGTGTCCCGACGCAGCATCCTTAGACGCCGCAGCACCAGGATCTTGACTCGCGCCTGATCGGATGGTGTTGCTCCGGTTGTTTCACTCATCGATGCGTCGAGGAGGCGGGAGTGGGCCATCCACGCCGCCTGCGCTGATGTGGCTTCGATCACCAGAATGATGAGGAAGCTGGGAGTTGGTGTTGTGCGCTCCGCCTGCGCCACCAGTGCTAGCTACGCCTCCTGCGCCGCCCGCACCAGTGACGCTCTGCTCCGCCTGCGCCACCTACGCCGGCCGGATCGTTCCCGCCACCTGTGGGTGTATGTGATGGAGCCTTGGAGGTCGATGGAGCAGCTACAGAAGCGCCCTTCTTCTTGGGCACCATCACAGATGATGAAGACAAAGTTGACGCGCAAACTACTAATTTAGATTCACGAAAGTGACCCTCCTACCTGGCGCACCAAAGATGTCGTGTGTACGACCATCTATGGGGCCATCTAGCCCCTTTGCGGTTCGACTAGGGGAACGCACAAGCACAAAGAGCAGAATTAGTAGAGAACGCAAAGATTTTTACCCAGGTTTGGGCCACCGTGAGGTGTAAAACCCTACTCCTGCTTTGGTGTATTATTTGTGGAGAGCTCAAGTACAAGGTGTGCTTCATCCCGGCAAGGTGCAAAGGGAAGCAGCTACGCATGCAAAGTGAGCTAGAGTGTCTAAGGATCGATCCCTGTAAAGGTTGCCCTGGCCCTCCTTTTATAGTTTAAAGGGGTAACCACAGTGGCAAAACAGTCATTACAAGTCGACTAGATAGCAAACTGTGCTATCATACCTAACTCTGTCGGTTTAGGACAAAAGCATTAAATGCTCCGTTAGGTGTCATGTGGAGGAGGAGCCCCGGCAAGGTTCCTGCACCGCTCGCCCAGCTACCTCATATTATCTTGACACGCCTCCTCGACAGGTGTCATTAAAGTTAAATCTCCTTCCAGCAGGCTGACACGTGCCCCGACAAGTCTCACCAAACTGGCTGCGCGGTCGACACCTCACCGATTAGCGACTAGCTGCTCGGTGAGGTGGAGCACTGACGAGCTAGCGAAGGCTTGCTGGCACGGAGCTTGCCGGGCCTTCAACTTGCCGGCTCGAATCTTGCCGGCAAGTAATGCCTTCATCTTCAGTACTAGTCAAGTACTTATTGATGCTTCATCCTGATCTTCTCTCCAGTAGCTTCTGCAACTGGGTCTTGAATCTTGATCTTGGTAAACTCCGGCAAGCCTGGCCATCAAGAAGGCTGCTACTATCTGTGCATAAGTTAGGGTATAAAATACTCATGTTTTATACACCGACACCGAGCACCACACAAAGGAAGACAATCAATAATAAATCATGCTCCAACTTCATAGCATAACGACAGATCATATGTGCATGCTTCGGGAATCACAAACCTTAACACCAATATTCTAACTAAACCACAATTATCTACTAATACCTCCGACATATTACCATCTTAATATCTCAAAACTATTGCAAGGAATCAAACTTATCATATTCAGTGATCTACATGAAAGTTTTAATTATATCCCTCTTGAATACCTATCATATCAGGACCAAATTCATAACCCGTGCATATTACCATTGCTAATCATGAGACTCTCAAAAAGATATAAGTGAAGCATGAGAGTGCAACTATTTCTTTAAAATATAACCACCGCCGTGCTCTAAAAGATATAAGTGAAGCGCTAGAGCAACTGCCTAGCTCAAAAGATATAAGTGAAGCGCATAGAGTATTCTACCAAATCACGAATAATGTGTGTCCCTCTCAAAAAGGTGTGTTCAGCAAAGATGATTGTGACAAACTAAAAAGCAAACAAAAGCAAACAACCTATATCACAAGACGCTCCAAGTAAAACACATATCATGTGATGAATAAAAATATAGCTCCAAGTGAGTTACCGATAGATTGTAGACGAAAGAGGGGATGCCTTCCGGGGCATCCCCAAGCTTAGACGCTTGAGTCTTCCTTGAATATTACCTTGGGGTGCCTTGGGCATCCCCAAGCTTAGGCTCTTGTCGCTCCTTATTCCTTTATCCATCGTAGTCTCACCCAAAACTTGAAAACTTCAGCACACAAAACTCAACAGAAACCTCATGAGATCCGTTAGTATAACAAATAAATCTTAAACTTTAGGTACTATTGTAAATTGATTCATATTTAATATTGGCATAATGCTACTGTACTCCAACTTCTCCGTGACTCATACCCCCCGATACGATCCCTAGATTCATCAAAATTAGCAAACTATGCACCAAAAACAGAATCTGTCTAAAACAGAACAGTCTGTAAAGATCTGAATCAACGTCATACTTCTGTAACTCCAAAAATTCTGAAAAATTAGGAAAACGTGGGAAATTCATATATAAATACTGTGTAAAACATTAAGAAGGTTCTAACGCTCCAGGAAAAAAAACAAAATTCCATCACTGGACGCAAAAGTTTCTGTTTTCCAACAGCATCTATCATACTATCTTCCAAATCATCCCAAAGGCATTACTTGGCACAAACACTAATTAAAACATAAAACTACAATTATAATAGAGGCTATAATTGTGTAAACACTCAAGAACAGAAGGTAAAAGCAAAATTTTATTTTATTCATTGGCTTGCCTCCCAACTAGCGCTATTGTTTTATGCCCCTAGCTAGGCATAATGCATAGTTTCAAGTGTTGTCATCCTTCAAGTTAATTCCATAGCTGGCACTCATAATAGATTCATAAGGTGCCTTAATTCTATTTCTAGGGAAGTGTTCCATCCCTTTCTTTAATGGAAATTGAAATCTTATATTACCTTCTTTCATATCAATAATAGCACCAATTGTTCGTAGAAAAGGCCTACCAAGTATTATGGGGCAAGAAGGATTGCATTCAATGTCAAGAACAATAAAGTCCACGGGCACATAATTTCTATTTGCAAGAATAAGAACATAATTTATTCTACCCAATGGCTTTTTAATAGTTGAATCCGCAAGATGCAAGTTAAGGGAACAAGGATCCAGGTCGGTGAGACCTAGCACATCACACAACGACTTTGGTATAGTGGAAACGCTAGCACCAAGATCACAAAGAGAATTACATTCATAATATTTAATTTTGACTTTAATAGTAGGTTCCCATTCATCTTGTAATTTTCTAGGAATTGAAACTTCTAACTCAAGTTTTTCTTCATGTGCTTTCATCATGGCTTCTACAATATGTTTAGTGAAAACCTTTATTTTGTTCATATGAATTTGGTGAATTAATCATGGATTGCAACAAGGAAATACAATCAATCAAAGAACAACTATCATAATTAAAGTCCTTGTAAACCAAAGTAGTGGGTGCATTACTATTTAAAGTTTTGACCTCTCCAAACCCACTTTTTTCATTTTTATCAATAAGATTATCACCCTCCAAGCAAGTGGGACTCCTTCGAGCTAAAGTTGACTCTTCTTCAGTCCCTTTTTCATCAAGTTTTATCTTACTAAATAATGATTCAATAGGAGTAACACCAATCATTTTAATATCTTCATCATTACTACGATAGAAACCGGGTGGAATCACTTTTTCTAAAAATTCTCGCTTAGCTCTGAACCTAGCGGTCCTTTCTTTACTTTAATTCATGGAGACATAGATAGCTTTAATAGACTCATTTATATTATGCTTGGGTGGAAAAATTTTAGTTTTGAGATTTTCCACATCATGAGCAATTTTATCCATGTTCCTAGCCAATTCATCAACTCTATTCAATTTTTTCTCTATCATAGCATTGAAATTCTTTTGAGAACTAATAAATTCTTTAATATTACTTTCAAGATCAGTAGGTATCCTATTATTATTATAAGAATTACCATAAGGATTGCCATAATTATTAGAGGAATTTCCAGGAAATGGTCTAGGATTGAAATTACCCCTATAAGCATTGTTGTTGAAATTATTTCTAGAGACAAAACTCACATCAATAGCATCATTATTTTGCTCAATCAAGGTAGACAATGGCACATCATTAGGATCAATATGAGCATATTTACTAGCAACCAATTTCAATAGAGCATCCATCTTATCACTCAAAGTACTAATTTCTTCAACAGAATTTACCTTCTTACCAGTTGGAGTTCGTTCAGTGTGCCATTGAGAATAATTTGTCATAATATTATCAAGAAGTTTTGTAGCTTCTCCCAATTTAATTTCCATAAAAGTACCACCTGCGGCAGAGTCTAGCAAATTTCTAGAGACAAAGTTTAGTCCCGCATAAAAATTTTGTTTGATCATCCATAAATTCAAGCCATGAGTTGGGCAATTTCTTATCATTAATTTCATTCTCTCCCAAGATTGTGCAACATGTTCATGCTCAAGTTGCATAAAATTCATAATTTGATTTCTTAAAGAAATAATCTTAGCGGGAGGAAAATACTTGGTAATAAAAGCATCCTTACACTTATCCCAAGAATCAATACTATTTCTAGGCAAGGATGAAAACCAAGTTTTAGCACGTTCTCGTAGTGAGAATGGAAATAATTTTAATTTCACAATATCATTATCCACATCTTTTTTCTTTTGCATATCACAAAGCTCAACGAAAGTATTTAGATGGGATGTAGCATCTTCATTAGGACTACTAGAAAATTGTTCTTTCATATCAAGATTAAGCAAAGCAGCATTAATGTCACACGACTCCGCACTAGTGGCGGGAGGAGCAATAAGAGTACTAATAAAATAATTATTATTAGTATTGGAAAAGTCACACAATTTTGTATTTTCTTGAGACATCGCGACGAAGCAAACAAACTAGCAAACAAGCAAATAAAAATATATTTTTTATTTTTGTTAAAAAAAATTAGAAGTGAGGGAGATGAAAACTAGAGGCAAATGCAAATAAAAGGAGAATAAAATAAATGCAAGTGAATGATAATTTGTGCGAAGGTACTTGGTAATTTTGATGATGTCTCCCCGGCAACGGCGCCAGAAATTCTTCCTGCTACTTGTAGTCTGTGTTGGTATTTCCCCGAAGAGGAGAGGATGATGCGGTACAGTAGAGATAAGTATTTCCCTCAGTTAAGAACCAAGGTTATCAATCCAGTAGGAGAACCAAGCAAAATTCCGTTAAGCGCACCTGCACACACAAGAGCAAACACTTGCACCCAACGCAAATAAGAGGGTTGTCAATCCTCTTAGCGGTCATTTGCAAGGATTAAATCTTATAGAGGTAAATAGATAAACTAAAATACTAATTAAAATAAAAGTAAATAAATTGCAGCAAGGTATTTTTAGGTTTTTTATATATGATAAAGTAGACCCGGGGGCCATAGTTTTGACTAGAGGCTTCTCTCTCGAACACATAGCATACGGTGGGTAGACAATTTACTGTTGGGCAATTGATAGAAAAGCAAATAATTATGACGGATTCATGGCAATGATCATGTATATAGGCATCACGTCTAAGACAAGTAGACCGACTCCTGCCTGCATCTACTACTATTACTCCACCCATCGGCCGCTATCCAGCATGCATCTAGGGTATTAAGTATGAAACAGAGTAACGCCTTAAGCAAGATGACATGATGTAGACAAAGTAAACTCAAGCAATATGATTAAACCCCATCTTTTTATCCTTAATGGCAACAATACAAATATGTGTCATGTCCCCTTCTGTCACTGGGATTGAGCACCGCAAGATTGAACCCATCACAAAGCACCTCTCCCATTGCAAGACAAATCAATCTAGTAGGCCAAACTAAATCAATAGATCGGAGAGAAATACAAAGCTATAATAATCATGCATAAAAGAGTTCAGAGAAGACTCAAATATTTCTCATGAATAATCTGATCATAAACTCACAATTCATCAGATCCCAACAAACACACCGCAAAAGAAGATTACATCGGATAGAACTCCAAGAACATCGAGGAGAACATGGTATTGAAGATCAAAGAGAGAGAAGAAGCCATCTAGCTACTAGCTATGGACCCGTAGGTCTGTGGTAAACTACTCAGACATCATCGGAAGGGCAGCAAGGTTGATGAAGAAGCCCTCCGTGATCGATTCCCCCTTCGGCAGAGTACCGGAAAAGGCCTCCAGATGGGATCGAGGAAGAACAGAGGCTTGCGGCGGCGGAAAGGTTTTCTCTTCTGTCTCTTTGGTGTATTGGGAATCTTTGGGAATTTATAGCATTAGGTCAAGAGGTGCCACGAGGGGCCCACAAGCCTGGGGGCGCGCCCTACCCCCCTAGGCACGCCCTCCAGGCTTGTCGCCTCCTCGCGGCTCTTCTACTCTTCTCCCGAAGCTTCGTGGGTCTCTTCTGGTCCAGAAAAAATTAATCCAAAGTTTTTTTCTCGTTTGGACACTTTTTGATAATGATTTTCTGAAAAGGAAAAAACAAGCAGAAAACAGCAACTGACACTGGGCACTGGGTTAATAGGTTAGTCCCAAAAAATGATATATAATGGCATATAATTGCATATAAAACATCCAAGATTGATACTATAATAGCATGGAACAATCAAAAATTATAGATACGTTGGAGATGTATCAAGTCCTTGCATCATCAGTGCCAAAGTGAACCGTGGCATGGAATTGGGCCACAAGTTCTGCATCAAAATCTTTGTTGAAAGATATGATCCTGAGAATGTCCAGCTGAGCACACAAGGCCAAGGCTTCTCCAAAGTACTGAGGATTTTTCTCCAAGTGACCAAGATTGACAGACCTGACATTGACAAATAGATTCTTCTTGGCCTTCAGAACATCATGATAGACGGACCTCTGCAGCTTGGTCCAGAAAGGCCGGTTGAGGAGAGCGGGATCTTGAGGGTGGCGGTACGGATTGCGACGACGAGCATCATAGAACTCCTTGGACAACAACTCATTCATGGACTTCTCCTTCTCTTTCTCTTTCCCTTTCTGCTTGCTGGCAATCATCTTCACAGTTTGCTTGGATGGAGCACTACTAGAGCCAGCACCGGTCTCATCTGCGGTGCGAAAACGCTTGGATCCACCTTGACGTTCCGGATTATTGCAACGTGCTTGGTGAGCGGAGCTACCACCACCTAGAACCAACAACACAGCACGAGGGAAAGCAGGTGTAAACAAATGCATAAGCCAAAGGAATTAACCAAAAAAGGATTGAGGGTTGATTTGAGGGAAGTGGAAGTTGACAGCTCTGAGCGGTAGTACCGCTCCAGGGGGAGCGGTAGTACCGCCCGAGGCGGAGGTCAATGGGCCTGACCACTACCGCGGCGAGATCCGGTACTACCGGAATTGCCAAATTCAAATTCCCTCCAACCAAACTTCAATCCACCTATTCTAGCAGTCTTCTATGCCCTACTCATGCCTCGATTTGACTAAAAATTGGAGAATGCAACAAATATTGCCCTAGAACCTAGATCCAAAAAATAGAATCATAGGAGAGAGAAACGGGGGCAATACCGGCATCCATGGCAAGAGGAGATGGTGGGGATCGATCACACCGGACGGAATCGCGGAAGACGGCATGGAATAGGCGGCCCAGAGGTGGCCACCGGAGCAAGTTCATCGCCTGGGAGAGAGGAAAGCGTGAGGGAGAGAGAGATGAATGGGTATGGGGGAGTTGGAACTCCCCCTGCCCGACTCATAACCCCCGCAAGGGTCCGCAGAGCGGTAGTACCGCTCGGAGGAGCGGTAGTACCACCCCGGTATGACAGCATGGCAGGAGGCCTGGTAGTACCGCTCAAGCGGTAGTACCGTGGTGCTCGGCGGTAGTACCGCTTACAAGCGGTAGTACCGCCCAGAAACCAGTGGTAGTACCACGCAGGTGCAAACTTGCTAGATCAAGTTGGAAAGGTATCTTATGCAAATAATAGGGGCTGTAGATGAGATGGCTTGGGTTGGAGACAAGAAAACCAGCAAATGGGACAAGGCACTCCATGTTCAAAGGGACAAACAAAAGAAGAGCAAACTTGGAGTGACTCAAAAGCACAAACAAAGCCCTAAGAGACTAGATAAAACCGAATCGAAACAACTCGAACAAACACCTCTCAAAGAGAGGGCGGTGGCCAAAGCCACCTATGTTTGAGTCAATTGGTATGGCACCGCGAAGATTTTAACCTTGGGCCCATGATCAAAACTCATCTTTGAAGCACAGGTACCATCAAAAATGTCTAATGTGAAAGACTTGATCGATTTATGCATAATGGGGGGAGGGAGAGTTCATTGAGAGAACAACACTCCCCCTATGTCCATGCCTACATCTAGAACAAGATAATCCTGATGAAGGCGGTGGGGTGTGTCGAGATTCAAGCCACATTGCTCGAATCAATGATATTTAGCTCATGCCTTAACTCGCGAAATCTTGATTCATCCAAAGGCTTCGTGAAAATATCCGCTAGTTGCTCTAGAGTGTTGACATAGATAATATCAATCTCTCCATGCTTGAAGTGATCCCGGATGAAATGTTGACGGATCTCAATATGCTTCGTCTTGCTATGTTGCACCGGATTGTAGGAGATCTTGATTGCACTTTCATTGTCACATAGAAGAGGCACTTTGTCACAAGTGGCACCGTAATCCTTTAAAGTTCGCCTCATCCATAGCAATTGTGCACAACAACTTGCGGTGGCTACAAACTCAGCCTCGGTGGAGGAGAGAGACACACAATTTTGTTTCTTCGAAGACCAACTCACCAAAGAGCAACCAAGGAATTGGCACCCTTGCTACTTGTAGTCTGCGTTGGTATTTCCCCGAAGAGGAGAGGATGATGCAGTACAGTAGAGATAAGTATTTCCCTCAGTTAAGAACCAAGGTTATCAATCCAGTAGGAGAACCAAGCAAAATTCCATTAAACGCACCTGCACACACAAGACCAAACACTTGCACCCAACGCAAATAAGAGGGTTGTCAATCCTCTTAGCGGTTATTTGCAAGGATTAAATCTTATAGAGGTAAATAGATAAACTAAAATACTAATTAAAATAAAAGTAAATAAATTGCAACAAGGTATTTTTAGGTTTTTTATATATGATAAAGTAGACCCGGGGGCCATAGTTTTCACTAGAGGCTTCTCTCTCGAACACATAGCATACGGTGGGTAGACAAATTACTGCTGGGCAATTGATAGAAAAGCAAATAATTATGACGGGTTCATGGCAATGATCATGTATATAGGCATCACGTCCGAGACAAGTAGACTGACTCCTGCCTGCATCTACTACTGTTACTCCACCCATCGACCGCTATCCAGCATGCATCTAGGGTATTAAGTATGAAACAGAGTAACGCCTTAAGCAAGATGACATGATGTAGACAAAGTAAACTCAAGCAATATGATTAAACCCCATCTTTTTATCCTTAATGGCAACAATACAAATACGTGTCATGTCCCCTTCTGTCACTGGGATTGAGCACCGCAAGATTGAACCCATCACAAAGCACCTCTCCCATTGCAAGACAAATCAATCTAGTAGGCCAAACTAAATCAATAGATCGGAGAGAAATACAAAGCTATAATAATCATGCATAAAAGATTTCAGAGAAGACTCAAATATTTCTCATGAATAATCTGATCATAAACTCACAATTCATCGGATCCCAACAAACACACCGCAAAAGAAGATTACATCGGATAGAACTCCAAGAACATCGAGGAGAACATGGTATTGAAGATCAAAGAGAGAGAAGAAGCCATCTAGCTACTAGCTATGGACCCGTAGGTCTATGGCAAACTACTCACACATCATCGGAAGGGTAGCAAGGTTGATGAAGAAGCCCTCCGTGATCGATTCCCCCTCCGGCAGAGTACCGGAAAAGGCCTCCAAATGGGATCGCGGAAGAATAGAGGCTTGCGGCGGCGGAAAGGTTTTCTCTTCTGTCTCTCTAGTATACTGGGAATATTTGGGAATTTATGGCGTTGGAATTAGGTCAGGAGGTGCCACGAGGGGCCCACAAGCCTGGGAGGCGCGCCCTCCAGGCTTGTCGCCTCCTCATGGCTCTTCTGGTCTTCTCCCGAAGCTTCTTGGGTCTCTTCTGGTCCAGAAAAAATTAATCCAAAGTTTTTTTCTCGTTTGGACACTTTTTGATAATGATTTTCTTAAAAGGCAAAAACAAGCAATAAACAGCAACTGGCACTGGGCACTGGGTTAATAGGTTAGTCCCAAAAAATGATATATAATGGCATATAATTGCATATAAAACATCCAAGATTGATACTATAATAGAATGGAACAATCAAAAATTATAGATACGTTGGAGACGTATTAGGCATCCCCAAGCTTAATTCCTGCTCGTCCTCGAGTAGGTAAATGATAAAAACAGATTTTTTGATGTGGAATGCTACCTATCATGTTTCATCATGTAATCTCTCTCTTACGGTATGAATAATAAGATCCGAATGATTCAAAGCAATAGTCTATAATTTGATATAAAGACATCAATACTCAGGCATACTAATAAACAATCATGTCTTTCAAAATAAAAATGCTAAAGAACATTATCCCTACAAAATCATATAATCCTGTCATGCTCCATCTTCTTAACACAAAATATTTATCATGCCCTACCCCGGTTTTAGCCAAGAAATTGGTTCATACTTTTTAACGCGCTTCAGCTTTTTCAACTCCCACGCAATACATGAGCGCAAGCCATGGATATAGCACTATGGGTGGAGTAGAGTGTGGTGGTAGAGATCAATAAGAGAAGTCAAAAATAAAAAGATAGTCTCACATCAACGAGGCTAATCAACGGGCTATGGAGATGCCCATCAATTGATGTTAATGCGAGGAGTAGGGATTGCCATGCAACGGATGCACTAAGAGCTATAAGTGTATGAAAGCTCATCATGAAAACTAAGTGGGTGTGCATCCAACTTGCTTGCTCATGAAGACCTCGGGCATTTGAGGAAGCCCATCATCGAAATATACAAGCCAAGTTCTATAATGAAAAATTCCCACTAGTATATGAAAGTGACAAAATAGGAGACTCTCTATATGAAAAACATGGTGCTACTCTGAAGCACAAGTGTGGAAAAGGATAGTAACATTGCCCCTTCTCTCTTTTTCTCTCATTTTTTTCATGGCTCTTTTTGGCCTCTTTTTTTTCTTTTTCTCTCTTTTTTATTTATTTATTTTCATCTGGAGTCTCATCCCGACTTGTGGGGGAATCATGGTCTCCATCATCCTTTCCTCACTGGGACAATGCTCTAATAATGATGATCATCACACTTTCATTTACTTACAACTCAATATTACAACTCGGTACTAGAACAAAAATATGACTCTATATGAATGCCTCTGGCAGTGTACCAGGATGTGCAATGATGCTAGCGTAACATGTATAAAAAATGATGAATGGTGGCTGAGCCACAAATACTATGTCAGTTATATGATCATGCAAAGCAATATGACAATGACGATGTGTGTCATAAAAACGGAACAATGGAAGTTGCATGGCAATATATCTTGGAATGGCTATGGAAATGCCATGATAGGTATGTATGGTGTCTGTTTTGAGGAAGATATAAGGAGGCTTATGTGTGATAAAGCGTATCATATCATGGGGTTTGGATGCACCGGCGAAGTTTGCACCAACTCTCGATGTGAGAAAGGGCAATGCATGGTACCGAAGAGGCTAGCAAATTGCGGAAGGGTGAGAGTGCGTATAATCCATGGACTCACATTAGTCATAAAGAACTCACATACTTATTGTGAAAGTTTATTAGCCCTCGAAGCAAAGTACTACTACGCATGCCCCTAGGGGGAGGTTGGTAGGAGTTAACCATCACGCGCCCCCGACCGCCACACAAAGGAAGACAATCAATAATAAATCATGCTCCAACTTCATAGCACAACGACAGATCATACGTGCATGCTTCAGGAATCACCAACCTTAACACCAATATTCTTACTAAACCACAATTATCTACTAATACCTCCCACATATTACCATCTTAATATCGCAAAACTATTGCAAGGAATCAAACTTATCATATTCAGTGATCTACATGAAAGTTTTTATTATATCCCTCTTGAATACCTATCATATCAGGACCAAATTCATAACCCGTGCATATTACCATTGCTAATCATGAGACTCTCAAAAAGATATAAGTGAAGCATGAGAGTGCAACTATTTCTTTAAAATATAACCACCGCCGTGCTCTAAAAGATATAAGTGGAGCACTAGAGCAACTGCCCAGCTCAAAAGATATAAGTGAAGCACATAGAGTATTCTAACAAATCACGAATAATGTGTGTCCCTCTCAAAAAGGTGTGTTCAGCAAAGATGATTGTGACAAACTAAAAAGCAAACAAACAAACTATATCACAAGATGCTCCAAGTAAAACATATATCATGTGATGAATAAAAATATAGCTCGAAGTGAGTTACCGATAGATTGTAGACAAAAGAGGGGATGCCTTTCGGGGCATCCCCAAGCTTAGACGCTTGAGTCTTCCTTGAATATTACCTTGTGGTGCCTTGGGCATCCCCAAGCTTAGGCTCTTGCCGCTCCTTATTCCTTTATCCATCGTAGTCTCACCCAAAACTTGAAAACTTCAACACACAAAACTCAACAGAAACCTCGTGAGATCCGTTAGTATAACAAATAAATCTTAAACTTTAGGTACTGTTGTAAATTGATTCATATTTAATATTGGCATAATGCTACTGTACTCCAATTTCTCCATGACTCATACCCCCCGATACGATCCATAAATTCATCAAAATAAGCAAACTATGCACCAAAAACAGAATCTGTCTAAAACAGAACAGTCTGTAAAGATCTGAATTAACGTCATACTTCTGTAACTCCAAAAATTCTGAGAAATTAGTAAAACGTGTACAATTCATATATAAATAATGTGTAAAAAATTCAGAAGGTACTGATACTCCAGCGAAAAAACAAATTCCAGCACTGGACGCAAAAGTTTCTGTTTTCCAACAGCATCTATCATACTATCTTCCAAATCATCCCAAAGGTATTACTTGGCACAAACACTAATTAAAACATAAAAATATAATCATAATAGAGGCTATAATTGTGTAAACACTGAAGAACAGAAGGTAAAAGCAAAAATTTATTTTATTCATTGGGTTGCCTCCCAACAAGCGCTATTGTTTTATGCCCCTAGCTAGGCATAATGCATAGTTTCAAGTGTTGTCATCCTTCAAATTAATTCCGTAGGTGGCCCTCATAATAGATTCATAAGGTGCCTTAATTATCTTTCTAGGGAAGTGTTCCATCCCTTTCTTTAATGGAAATTGAAATATTATATTACCTTCTTTCATATCAATAATAGCACCAATTGTTCGTAGAAAATGCCTACCAAGTATTATGGGGCAAGAAGGATTGCATTCAATGTCAAGAATAATAAAGTCCACGGGCACATAATTTCTATTTGCAAGAATAAGAACATCATTTATTCTACCCAATGGCTTTTTAATAGTTGAATCCGCAAGATGCAAGTTAAGGGAACAAGGATCCAGGTTGGTGAGACCTAGCACATCACACAAGGACTTTGGTATAGTGGAAACGCTAGCACCAAGACCACAAATAGCATTACATTCATATTATTTAATTTTGACTTTAATAGTAGGTTCTCATTCATCTTGTAATTTTCTAGGAATTGAAACTTCTAACTCAAGTTTTTCTTCATGTGCTTTCATCATGGCTTCTACAATATGTTTAGTGAAAGCTTTATTTTGTTCATATGCATTTGGTGAATTAATCATGGATTGCAACAAGGAAATACACTCAATCAAAGAACTACTATCATAATTAAAGTCCTTGTAATCCAAAGTAGTGGGTGCATTACTATTTAAAGGTTTGACCTCTCCAAACCCACTTTTTTCATTTTTATCATTAAGATTATCACCCTCCAAGCAAGTGGGACTCCTTCTATCTAAAGTTGACTATTCTTCAGTCCCTTTTTCATCAAGTTTTATGTTATTAAATAATGATTCAATAGGAGTAACACCAATCATTTTAATATCTTCATCATTACTATGATAGAAACCGGGTGGAATCGCTTTTTCTAAAAATTCTCGCTTAGCTCTCAACCTAGCGGTCCTTTCTTTATTTTCATTAATGGAGACATAGATAGCTTTAATAGACTCATTTATATCATGCTTGGGTGGCAAAATTTTAGTTTTGAGATTTTCCACATCATGAGCAATTCTATCCATGTTCCTAGCCAATTCATCAACTCTATTCATTTTTTCCTCTATCATAGCATTGAAATTATTTTGCGAACTAATAAATTCTTTAATATTACTTTCAAGATCAGTACGTATCCTATTATTATTATTATAAGATTTACCATAAGGATTGCCATAATTATTAGAGGAATTTCCAGGAAACGGTCTAGGATTGAAATTACCCCTATAAGCATTGTTGTTGAAATTATTTCTAGAGACAAAATTCACATCAATAGCATCATTATTTTGCTCAATCAAGGTAGACAATGGCACATCATTAGGATCAATATGAACATTTTTACTAGCAACCAATTTCAATAGAGCATCCATCTTATCACTCAAAGTACTAATTTCATCAACAGAATTTACCTTCTTACCAGTTGGAGTTCGTTCAGTATGCCATTGAGAATAATTTGTCATAATATTATCAAGAAGTTTTGTAGCTTCTCCCAATGTAATTTCCATAAAATTACCACCTGCGGCAAAGTCTAGCAAATTTCTAGAGACAAAGTTTAGTCCCGCATAAATTTTTTGTATGATCATCCATAAATTCAAGCCATGAGTTGGGCAATTTCTTATCATTAATTTCATTCCCTCCCAAGATTGTGCAACATGTTCATGCTCAAGTTGCTTAAAATTCATAATTTGATTTCTTAAAGAAATAATCTTAGCGGGAGGAAAATACTTGGTAATAAAAGTATCCTTACACTTATCCCAAAAATCAATACTATTTGTAGGCAAGGATGAAAACCAAGTTTTAGCATGGTCTCGTAGTGAGAACGGAAATAATTTTAATTTGACAATATCATTATCCACATATTTTTTCTTTTGCATATCACAAAGCTCAACGAAAGTATTTAGATGGGATGCAGCATCTTCAATAGGACTACCAGAAAATTGTTCTTTCATAACAAGATTAAGTAAGGCAGCATTAATGTCACACGACTCCGCACTAGTGGCGGGAGGAGCAATAGGAGTACTAATAAAATCATTATTATTAGTATTGGAAAAGTCACACAATTTTGTATTTTTTTGAGATATCGCGACGAAGCAAACAAACTAGCAAATAAAAATATTTTTGTGTTTTTGTAAAAAAAAATTAGAAGTGAGGGAGATGAAAACTAGAGGAAAATGCAAATAAAAGGTGAATAAAATAAATGCAAGTGAATGATAATTTGTGCGAAGGTACTTGGTAATTTTGATGATGTCTCCTTGGCAACGGCCCCAGAAATTCTTCCTACTACTTGTAGTCTGCGTTGGTATTTCCCCGAAGAGGAGAGGATGATGCAGTACAGTAGAGATAAGTATTTCCCTCAGTTAAAAACCAAGGTTATCAATCCAGTAGGAGAACCAAGCAAAATTCCGTTAAGCGCACCTGCACACACAAGAGCAAACACTTGCACCCAACGCAAATAAGAGGGTTGTCAATCCTCTTAGCGGTTATTTGCAAGGATTAAATCTTATAGAGGTAAATAGATAAACTAAAATACTAATTAAAATAAAAGTAAATAAATTGCAGCAAGGTATTTTTAATTTTTTTATATATGATAAAATAGACCCGGGGGCCATAGTTTTGACTAGAGGCTTCTCTCTCGAACACATAGCATACGGTGGGTAGACAAATTACTGTTGGGCAATCTTCTATTATTATATATAAAAAGTATTTAACAGGTTAACTAGAAAAAAAAGAATTCAACAAGAAAATCCCATAATAATTAGAAATATCTGGCCATCGATATAAATTGATTAAGCAAGCACAACCAATGGATTAAAAAGATTAAAATTACCCACCAATGCCCTTAATTAATTATCTCACCCACGTTAAAAAAAAATCCCGTAGCCCCTTCGCTCGCCCACGTCAAAAGAAACCCTCAATCTATTCGATCTCCTTTCCTTCTCCCATATACGTGAAGAAGAGGGAGGCGTCAAAAGGAAAAAAAAAAAAGGAAGGCGACCTGGCGGCAGCCACGACTGTCACCGAGGCATAGAGCGCCGACGACGTCGGCTATGAGCGGATACCGATGAAGAGGACCTGGTACACCACCGACTCCATTCTTTCATTTATCCCCTTATTACGGTATGGAGCTCCTCCCCAAACCCTAGGGTGTAGATTGGTTGATGTTCACTATCCCCATTGTTTCTATCAAGATGTGCAAGATTGATTGAGGAACTCAATTTCGTAGAAAATCATTTAAATTCAAGATAAATTTTAGATTGGATGTACATAGCTGCCGTACACATAGCTTGGCAAAGCTAGCTTGGTCGAGTAACTTGATTGGTACATGCACGGCCAGCCGGAATCACCACGTACATTGACCTGCTGGGCTAGCTTTGTCTATGACGCGGCCGCGCACGGATGAATATTTACTGATTGATTTACAGGTACAAGTGTGCACCTAGATTCTACGTAGATCTGCATCTACCGGTGCCTGTAACTTGAACAAAATCTGCTATTGACAGTTCATGAATGATTGACATGCGCAGATGCACCCAGATCTGTTGACTCAACCCCTACCCCATCTTCGCAGATCTCAATGATTAAATTTTTGTGATTGCAGCCAGATTTTTGCAGGGGAAGGACGGACACGACAGGGCTTTCATATGTTTTTTGTTTTTGCGGTAGGTCTTTCTTATATTCTGACAAGAGTCAAGCTCGCAACCGTGAAGATGCAGAATTCATGCAACTCCGTCTTACTCCAGTCCTCAGGTTTGTCTTTTTCCATCCTTAATCACGTGTATTTTTTCGAGATTGATTAATCACGTGTATGTGTTTCTACAATCTTGATCATGCATGAATAGAATTACTAGACGGAAGATGTTTGAACTTTGAAGTGCAAGCTAATATAATGTTTAGGTTCAGATTTGGTGAGAAAGTGAGAACATGAACACAACAGAGATTAGACTCTATGCTCTGTAGACAATAAGTTTTTTCATTATTGTATTAAGAAAAGAGAAACCATAGCATGCAATGCCTACCAGCCAGATGCTAATATGCACCTTCCCGAGCTCCTGTGAATGTCTACTCTCAGCACAGCGCCCCACTGTCATTGGGACAGTCTGATTACAGTTTATAGATGGGGGCATGGGGCATAATTGCACAGTTATACTATAGTGAGTAAATTAATACTCCAGTTACTAATCTTGCCGTCATCTGGCCATTAGTTTAACTCATCGCAAAACAACACCCGGTAGATTTTAATAGCCCTTTGGGATTGAAGTTGACCAAAATAACCCACCTGTGCATTAATGAAAAACGTTTCATCTTTTTTACCCTGTACAAATACAACTACCATGCTGGCCGGCCAAGCGATCTAATTTGGTTCCATCTAAAAAAAGCGATCTAATCTGAACTCCCAGCCTAGGGTTCAGGTCAGCAAAACTCCACAAGCAGCACCTTGCCGTCATGCCGTGCGGCTGAAAAGGACGCCACCAACCGCTGCCAAAATTGTGTTCTCCAGTTCACTATAGGTAGGGCACTACAAACAGCCGTCGGGATCTCCTTAACAGCAATGCGAGGTCTCAAAGATTCATGCGTCAATGCAAAGACGGCAAGGGAGGTCTCAAGGATTCATGCGTCAAGCCAGATACGGAAAGGTGAGGTCTCAAGGATTCCTGTCTCAAGGCTGAGGCGTCGGAGATGCTAGCCGAGCAAAGGAAGGTCAGTATCAGATTCGTTGGACTACTCCCTTGTAAAAAAAAATATTCTATGTATAAACTCTCTGTTAACTGGGCGCCACTTGCCAAATGGCCGTACGTCAAATTAATTTTGCTGCTGGCCGATGCCTTTGGCTGAGACGAGCAACAATTGCAAGCTTTCTACTAGACCCTGTTAGTTGTGCACCGCCTAACATACATCAGATCGTTGCCTAGGTAGACTTGAGATGTTGTACGTCAAATAGATTCACTGCTGCCCGATGCCTTTGGGCAGAAAAAATTGCTTCATGCCGGTTCAAAGTGGTATTGGTAGCTGCAGGATGAGATGTTGTCTTCCGATTCTTATATCTATTTCTATATGATACTACACTGTCTCCTGATTTTTTAAATTGTTTGATTCATCCTTGCTTACTAACGTATTGCCATGTCTGGAAGACCAATCAACAATATAGAAGGGTTGTACTGATAATGGCCAGCATGCAACGGTGATTTGTAAGGAATATGTATACATCATAAAAGAATCATGGTGTTAGTTCCGAAAATTAGGGTTTAGGGTTTAGGGTTCACATTAAATTGTCTCTGTTACACTATAACGAGTATTGCTTCCACTGGAAAGAAACACACTGCTGCGGACCTATATGAACTATGAAGTCCAGCGGATGCTTTCATTGCAGGGGTCCCTAAAAGAATGAGGTCTTTGTTGCTCAATATTCTTTTCAAACAAAATGTCATGTATTACAAGTATTAGATACTGTATAGTTTAGTCATTTGGTATACTATAGGTGTTCAATATAGTATTTTTCTAGATCATATTTCCTTGCATTTGTAGTATACCAATTGGTAATTTTCTTTCTTTCAATTCCTCACATTTTGATGATGTGTTTATCCGTCGCCAGTATTTAGAATCAACGAGTAATGGCTACCAAATATGATGGATCAATTAGATAGAACTACTACCTGCAGCTGGCAGCATGATACTCGCGTTCGGTTTTAAATGTCCACATGTTCGTGATTTCTCCACAAAAATAATGGGCAAAAAGAAATAGAAAAAGCATGGAGCTGTCGAGCGGGGATAAGCAGGAGAGCACATGCGAGTAGTCCAAGCATCGGCAACCTGTCTCAGTCACTTCACCTATGAGAGAGGATCATGCGCCAAGCCAGAGATGAAACTGAAGTAAGAAGAGGTAATGTTCGTCTTGATGGTGAGCAGCGGCCATCGGAGGAGTAGAACGAGATGCAGCTGTCGGAGAAGACCAATGTCCATGCGCATCCGCAAGAAAGTACAGTCCAGGTGACCTCACATCTATGTGCTCTAGAAGAAGAATAAGTTCAAGTAGAATTATCCAAGTACTCTCGTGACTTTGATGGTGATAGAATGGTTTATGTATTTATAAATTAAATAATGCAAGTCGCTATGAGTGTTCCGTTTTTATGGGTTCACTCAGCCAAGTTGTTATGTTCCACTTCTCATGCTCTTTTGTGGACACCTACAGTAGACATCTATATATTTGGCAACTTGATATTGATGAGGTTCATTTAGGTTTAATCAATGATTCTCTTTCTTTTGGATGTATTATCTTCCTGATGACCATGCATGTTTCTGTGTAACCCTAATATATACATCAAAGATTATTTTTTTCCGTGTGAAATATATTTTAGTCAAATAATGTTACACACTACTTCTTGCGATTGCAAAACTTGCTCTATATCATGCATTGTTCTTAGACTATCTATTTCAGTCTAGAAATGAGTAGATGTTCTGGAGCTATGAAATAATTGATGTACAATATTTTGAGAAATAAAATTATACGTATATTTTTTTTAGTGGGCTATGGAAGTGTTAACCCATAACTATTCAGTGGAGCTTATTCAATTTCTTTGGCTCGCTGAAAATTGTTTATAGAGTATTGCTGAATATGCTTTACTACTAGCAAATTGTAATGTCAAAGAGGAGAAGAGAATGTTAATTAAGATAATTTTCAATCTTACTGACTTTTGTCATCAAACATGTGAGCGGTTCTATTGTGCATATTGTGCTAATTCCATATTTTATTGGTACTTAGCTTTCAGCTCCATGTTGCCACGATAAAGCGCATTCCGTGCAATAAATGATTCAATATACGGGTAAAATTCTTTTATACAACAGCTGATAAAAAAATCTCGACTCAGTGGCTGCAATGAGGAAGTTGTTCAATAACAAGAAACAATGCTTTGGGGTAGTGGTGTGTAATTTTTTGGTGGTTTGAAATCTTAATTTAGTAGTATACTAGCAAAAGGGCTCGTGCGTTGCAACGGAAGAAAAAAAGATCAGAATCTCCAATGGACTTGAACAAATTTTGCTGCATCACTGAGATACATTATCAGTTTCAATTACGTGAAATCATGAACATTTTTTTAAACTCGTGAACATATTTGAAAGCCTGAACATTTTTCAAATTCATGGACACTTATGAATTCATGACCATTTTCTAAAATCAAGAATATGTTTTAAATTCATGAACATTTAATACTATTCGCAAATATAAATTTTAAAATTGTGAAAAAATGAGACAATTTTCTTGAATAGACGAACATTTCTAGAATCGCCGAACCTTTTTTGGAAATTGATGGAACAATTTTTGAAATACACGGATATTTTTTAAATTTAATAAACATTTTTTTAAATGCATGATCATTTTTTTGTTGAATAAACTAATCTGTAAGTCACGAACAATTTTTTAATTTTAAGGATATTTTTTCATTGATGAACATTTCTTGAATTGGCGAATTTTTATTCAATTTCCATAACATTTTCTAATATACAAACTTTTTAAAAATTCATGAGCATTTTATTATTTTCAGAACATTTATCTTCAATTTTGCAAACATTATTGAAATAAGCAAATACCTTTTGTACCAAATCGCGAACTTATTTTGAATGCAAAAAACATTTGATTTCAAATTTTTCATTTTTTTCATTTTCAAACTTTTTTAATGTCCTAAATTATTTAAAGTAAAAAAAAGACAGAAAAGAGCCGGCCCAGACAGGAATTAACTTGTGTGGATTTTTTTATCACTTACGGGTGGCATTGGTGGGTAATTCTTGCCAACTTCGAGGGTAATATGGATGACGGACAACCAGAAACAATCTGTGCTTTATTATTAGGTAGATTTCTTCAACTTTGAGTTGCATCATTTTGGATGGCGGATTGGAAAAGGGCTTTGAGGAGACGTGGAGTTGAATGCATGACCTATGTTTCCATTACGCATCTTTGTTAAGCTCATGGGATGATATTGCAAATAATTTGTTACAGTTTTTTCATCATCTTATTTAGATCAAGAAATCTAATGTGTCATGACACCTAAGCTATACATGTGATACATCATACATGTAGGCTTTAAGTAAAACATATAGGACCAACTTTTAGTTCTAGCTTTATTTTTCACTTGAACAAACATGCCTCAAATATTTTGATGAGCTAAAATATTGTAGTGTTGTATTCATGCATGTTTAGTATTCATGCCAAACCTACTACCAAACTATCATCTATTACTAAAAACTTCATTAATTTTCCATATTTCAACAATAGAATTTAAATTACTGAATATGCTTACACATGTTCTGACCATATTAAGATGTAGTAGGTACAAAATTTAGAATGATTGTCAACTAAACCTATTATTGGATCAACATTGAATTTTTGTAATATAAATAAATAAATATGTTAGGTGATTGCCACAACTATGCTCAGAAAAGTATTATATTTGTAAATGTTATCACACGTGGTTCCTATTTCTTTTACATGGCTTAAATGACATGTTATAATTATTAAACATTATAAAATTCTAGCCCTCGCATCGAGCGGGCCACTCTGCTAGTTGATAGAAAAGCAAATAATTATGACGGATTCATGGCAATGATCATGTATATAGGCATCATGTCCGAGACAAGTAGACCGACTCCTGCCTACATCTACTAATATTACTCCACCCATCGACCGCTATTCAGCATGCATCTAGGGTATTAAGTATGAAACAGAGTAACGCCTTAAGCAAGATGACATGATGTAGACAAAGTAAACTCAAGCAATATGATTAAACCCCATCTTTTTATTCTTAATGGCAACAATACCAATACATGTCATGTCCCCTTCTGTCACTGGGATTGAGCACCGCAAGATTGAACCCATCACAAAGCACCTCTCCCATTGCAAGACAAATCAATCTAGTAGGCCAAACTAAATCGATAGATCGGAGAGAAATACAAATCTATAATAATAATGCATAAAAGAGTTCAGAGAAGACTCAAATATTTCTCATGAATAATCTGATCATAAACTCACAATTCATCGGATCCCAATAAACACACCGCAAAAGAAGATTACATAGGATAGAACTCCAAGAACATCGAGGAGAACATGGTACTGAAGATCAAAGAGAGAGAAGAAGCCATCTAGCTACTAGCTATGGACCCGTAGGTCTGTGGTAAATTACTCACACATCATCGGAAGGGTAGCAAGGTTGATGAAGAAGCCCTCCGTGATCGATTCCCCCTCCGACAGAGTACCAGAAAAGGCCTCCAGATGGGATCGCGAAAGAACAGAGGCATGCGGCGGCGGAAAGGTTTTCTCTTCTGTCTCTCTGGTATATTGGGAATATTTGGGAATTTATAGCATTGGAATTAGGTCAGGAGGTGCCACGAGGGGCCCACAAGCCTGGGGGCGCGCCTTACCCCCCGGGTGCGCCCTCCAGTCTTGTCGCCTCCTCGTGGCTCTTCTGGTCTTCTCCCGAAACTTCGTGGGTCTCTTCTAGTCCAGAAAAAATTAATCCAAAGTTTTTTTCTCGTTTGGACACTTTTTGATAATGATTTTCTGAAAAGGCAAAAACAAGAAGAAAACAGCAACTGGCACTGGGCACTGGGTTAATAGGTTAGTCCCAAAAATGATATATAATGGCATATAATTGCATATAAAACATCCAAGATTGATACTACAATAGCATGGAACAATCAAAAATTATAGATACGTTGGAGACGTATCAACCCTCCGGAAGTTGACTTCCTATCCACACGGTCTCCCGCCCAATCCGCATGCGAATATCCCATGAGATCAAAGCTTGCACCTTTGGGGTACCATAAGCCAAAGTTTGGGTATGAGCCAAATATCGAAAGATTCGCTTGACCGCCACATAGTGGCTTTCCTTAGGTGCAGCTTGAAACCGTGCACACATTCCCACACTAAACATGATATCTGGTCTAGATGCACAAAGGTAAAGCAAGGATCCAATCATGGAGCGATATACCTTTTGATCCACCGCTTTATCATTGGGATCAATGTCAAGTTGGCACTTGGTAGGCATTGGAGTCTTGGCCGATTTGACATCATACAACTTGAATTTCTTGAGCATGTCTTGGGTATATTTGGCTTGGTTGATGAAGGTTCCTTCTTTTCTTTGCTTGACTTCGAACCCGAGAAAGAACTTCAACTCTCCCATCATAGACATCTCAAACTTCTCCGTCATGAGTGCGGCAAACTCATCATTGAAAGCTTTGTTAGGAGAACCAAATATAATATCATCAACATATAGGTTGCATATGAACAAATCCCCTTTAACCCTCTTCGTAAAAATAGTGGGATCGATTTTCCCAATTTCAAACCCACGATCTTGTAACAATTCGGTAAGGTGCTCATACCACGCACGTGGGGCTTGTTTAAGGCCATAGAGTGCCTTATCGAGCTTGTATACATGATTGGGGAACATGGGATCCTCGAACCTTGGGGGTTGTTTGACATATACCAACTCAATAAGAGGACCATTAAGAAATGCACTTTTCACATCCATTTGTTGCAACTTAAAATCATGATGAGATGCATATGCAAGCAACATGCGAATAGATTCAAGACGAGCAACGGGAGCAAAGGTTTCACCGTAGTCGATACCCTCGACTTGGGAGTAGCCTTGTGTTACCAATCTTGCCTTGTTTCGAACAACAACACCGTTTGCATCTTGCTTGTTCTTAAAGATCCATTTTGTTTCGATGACATTATGGTTCTCCTTTGGCCTTGGCACCAATTGCCACACCTTGTTGCGCTCGAAGTTGTTGAGTTCATCATGCATGGCTTCAAGCCAATCCGTGTCCTCGAGCGCCTCATGTACCTTTTGGGGTTCAACACAAGAAACAAATGCGTGATGATCACAAAAGTTTGATAATTGTTTATGAGTGGTTACCCCTTTATTTAAGCTTCCATAGACATTCTCCATGACATGTCCTTGATGCTTGAGTTTGGAAGCAATCTTGGCGGCACGACGCTCCAATAGCTCCTCTATAGACATTTGAGGAGAATCATCTTGATCATCTTGAGTGCCATCTTGAGCTTGCTCTTGATCTTGTACTTTCTCTTGATCTTGAGCTTGTTCTTGATCTTTAGCTTGCTCGGTGTCTTGAGCTTGCTCGGAGTCTTGAACTTGATCTTGGGCATCACTTGGTGAATCACCATCATCATGAGATTGATCTTGCCCTTGATCTTATTCACTCGGTTGAGGGCCTTTGGTTTGCTCTTCGGAAGCATGTGGGTCAATGTTTGGTGATGGCTCCACTTGCGTAGAGCATTGTCCTTCTCCTTCGGCCACAAGGGGTTCCTCAATGGGGAGTATTTGACCAATCCCCATTCTACTTATGGCTTGGGGAGGAACTACATCACAAAGACCACTTTGCTCCACTTGGGAGCCATTATTTTCATCAAACTCTACATTACATGTCTCCTCAATGAGTCCATTGGACTTGTTGAGGACACGGTAAGCATGAGAGTTTGTAGCATAACCAACAAATATGCCCTCTTGAGCTCTAGGTTCGAATTTAGACAAACGACCACCCTTCTTGAGAATGAAACACTTACACCTGAACACCTGGAAGTACTTGAGGTTGGGCTTGTTAACGGTAAGTATCTCATATGGAGTCTTGTTCAAGCCTTTGCGGAGGTAGAGCCGATTGGATGCATGACAAGCGGTGTTGATGGCTTCGGCCCAAAAGTTGTACGGAGACTTGAATTCCACCATCATGTTCCTTGCCGCGTCCATCAACGTCCAGTTCTTCCTTTCTGCTACACCATTTTGTTGAGGGGTATATGGTGCGGAGTATTGATGCTTGATCCCCTCATCACTAAGGAACTCATCCAAGGTGTAGTTCTTGAACTCGGTGCCGTTGTCGCTTCTAATCATCAATATCTTTGCTTCATGTTGACGTTGAGCTTCATATGCAAAGTCGATGACGGTTTGTTGGGTCTCGCTCTTCCTCTTGAAGAAATATACCCAAGTGTATCTTGAATAGTCATCCACAATCACCAAGAAATACTTTCTTCCCCCAAGACTATCAAAGGATGGAGGTCCAAAGAGATCCATGTGAAGGAGCTCCAAGGGCCTCTTCGAGTAGATGATAGTCGTGGGTCGGTGAGCCGTCTCATGTAGCTTTCCTTCGATACAAGCACTGCAAGCACGATCTTTGGCAAAGTTCACATTTATTAGTCCACGAACATGATCCCCATTGAGGAGACTTTGCAAAGATCTCATATTGACGTGGGCTAGACGGCGATGCCAAAGCCACCCCACGTCAATTTTAGCCATTAAGAAAGTCGCGATCTTAGTGAGTCGCTACGAGAAGTTAACCACATAGAGACCGTTCTTGACATGCCCAACAAAAGCTACTTTAAGAGTCTTGCTCCACAAAAGGGCCACGGTATCAAGATCAAAGAATGTGGCAAAGCCCATAAGTGCAAGTTGACGAATGGAAAGTAAATTGTATGCAAGGGTCTCAACAAGCATGACTTTCTCAATTGATAAATCATGAGAAATCACAACCTTGCCAAGACCCAATACCTTAGATGTTGAGGCATCACCAAATTGAACATGGGTGGCATAGATGGGCTTAGTTGCACGTCCACCACCAAATGCTTGCTCCCGGTCACATGATTTGTTGCTCCACTATTGAGCAACCATGATCCTCCACCGGAAGCAAACTCCTACAAGAGATCAATGCTTGGTTTTAGGTACCCATTCTTGAATGGGTCCTTTGATGTTAGTAACAAGGGTCTTAGGAACCTAAATAGACCATTCAATGTACTCATAATAAGAACCGGAAAATTTGGCATAAACATGCCCATCACTAGCACGGCATAAAACATAAGAAGGGTTAAAATCGCCGGCTTTGTTCGATGGAGTGGTTTTGCCCTTCTTGGCATTTCCACCCACCACCTTGTCCTTCTTCTCCTTATGAGCACCCTCTCCCTCCTTGACAAATACCTCTTTGAGAGGGAGAGGTTTCTTGGTCTTGTTGGTCTTCTTCTTCTTTGACTTGGGCACAAACCCAAGTCCCTCCTTCGCCACAACTTCCTTTTGATTGCTCAAAAGTTCGTTGAGGTTCTTCTCGCCTTGTATGCAAGTCACAAGGCCTTTCTCGATTTGCTCCTTTAACTTGGCATTCTCCTCCACAAGATGAATATGCTCACAACAAGGGTTAGTAGCATGAGCATTATCAATTAGTACAAAAGGAGGACATGTGGCTATCTCCTTAGTAAGCTTCGCTTGGAGTTGATCATGAGACTCCTTGAGTGTAGCATGTGCACTTTTCAAGGCCTTGTGAGCCTTGTCAAGTAGCTCAAACTCCTCTTTGAGTCTAGCATGGCCAACCCCAAGCTCAACATTCTCGGATTTAAGCACACGAGCAAGAACTTGAGCATGATCATGATCTTTCTTTAGTTTAGCAAGGTCAACGTTTTGCAACTCATCAAGAGCCGAACGAAGAATTCGCTCTTCCTCAAGAGCAATGTAAAGATCTGCAATCTCATCAGCATAGTCATAGCTATGGCCTTCCAAGTTAGTGATATTCTCCTCGTGCGACTCAATGATATCATTGGCCTCACCTAGTTGTTCCAAGAGAGCAACAAAGTGCTTCTTGGTCTCACCTTTGAGCTTACCCAAGAACTTGTCGAACTCATTCTCATCCACCTTTACCTCCTCATTTTCATCCACACAATCCGTCAAAGAAGGATTAGTAGTGAAGGAAGTTTTGATGTTGGAGGTTACCTTGTTGATGCCTCTTGCCATGAGGCACTTGGGGATGAAGTTCTCATTGGGGGCGTCGAAGAGGGACACCGAGGTTGGAGAAGAGGTGGCAATGGCCACGGCGGCCGTTGCAAACACTTCTCCACTTGAGTCATCATCATCATCGTCGAAGTTGTACTCTTCTTGCACCACCACCCCCTTTTGTGGCACCTTCTTAGTGAAGTTGCTTGTTCGTGGAGGACTTGGCCTTGTCTTTGCGGATGAGCTTGCCACCATTGTCTTCCCTCTTCTCGTAGGGGCAATCCACCACGAAATGACTCACATTGCCACAATTGTAGCAAGTTCTCACACGTTGCTTGCCCTTGGAGCCACTTGAGTTGTTCTTGGAGAAGTTGGGCCTTGAGTTCCTCTTGTTGCCCAACAATTGCCTTGACGCAAGAGCCATGTGCTCGTGGTAAGCATATTTGGTGTCTTCGGGGAAACTCTCCTCTTCTTCCTCTTCTTCTTCTTCCGGAATTGCCTTGGCCTTCAAAGCAAGGTTGGCCTTCTTTGACCGTTGGATACGAGCTAGAGCGTTGTCGGCGGTCTTGTTCAAAATGTTCATTGCAATGAATTCATCCAACACTTCACTTGAGGACAAGGTATGGAAGTCCGGTCTTTGACGGATCACGGAAGACATGCTCTTGTTGAATAGCATGATGGCCTTTAGGAACTTGCGCTTGACCCAAGTGTCATCCGTATCCTTGCTCCCATGATCTCGGAGTGAGACCGCGAGAGTAGTCAATCTCCGGTATAGCTCACGAGGATCTTCATCATCCTTCATCACAAACTCATCGGCCTCATCGAGTATGACCTCAAAGTTGGACCGTTGAATGCTTGAGCTTCCCTTGTACAATGAGACGATGTGCTCCCAAGCATCCTTGGCGGTGGTGAATGGCCGCAAATGAGAGAGTTCTTCCGGCGGCATTGCGGATTGGAGAATGAACAAAGCGGAGTGATTGAGTTGATTGTCCACTTCTTCTCTTGGTGTCATGTTGTATCGATCATGAGGATGAAAACCTTGCTCAATGACCCTCCAAAGTTGTGTTGAGCTGTGATTCAAATGAGACTTGATACGAAAAACCCAATCATGAAAGTTATTCAAGTCAAGCTTAGGAGGAGGACCAAGAGGATTGATGCGAGGTGATGGTACCGGATCTCCATAGTCCGGAGGAGAGCCAACCGAGGCATGGATGCCCGTCCCATCTTTACCTAGAGGGGGAGTAGTTTGAGTACCTTTAGCCGCTTCCTTACCGGAGTTGGCCTCGGACTCCGATACGGTGGGATTAACCACTTGCATCGGACCGGTAGAAGATTTCAACCCCTCAAGGAGTTCTTTAAATATGGACTTGACCTCGGCCGTCATAGACGTCTTAAGTGAAGCCATAGCTTCATTTAAGTCATCTCGGGTGACCGAGTTCAACTCCACAGCCTCGGGTACAACTTCATCCCTTTCCCCGTCGTCAACCATACTCTTCGGGTGGTAAAACCCTTAATAAAGAGACGAGGCTCTGATACCAATTGAAAGGATCGATATGGTTGACTAGAGGGGGGGTGAATAGGCAACTACCAATTTTTAGCTTTTCTTAACAATATAGGTTAAGCAACAAATAGGTTGTCTAGATATGCAACTAGGTGGGCAACCTATATGATGCTAACAACAACAACAAGCAAGCAAGCAAGCAAGCAAACAATACAACACAACAATATCTTGCACAAAGTAAAGGAAAGAAATAACCACAAGTGGAGTCGGTGAAGACGAGGATGTGTTGCCGAAGTTCCTTCCCTTTGAGAGGAAGTACGTCTCTGTTGGAGCGGTGTGGAGGCACAATGCTCCCCAAGAAGCCACTAGGGCCACCGTATTCTCCTCATGCCCTCGCACAATGCAAGATGTCGTGATTCCACTAGTGGTGCCCTTGAAGGCGGCGGCCGGACCTTTACAAACAAGGTTGGGGCTCTCTCCACAACTTAATTGGAGGCTCCCAACACCACCACGAAGCTTCACCACAATGGAATATGGCTTCGAGGTGACCTCTTCCGTCTAGGGTGCTCAAACACCCAAGAGTATCAAGATCCGCAAGGGATTAGTGGGGGGAATCAAATTTCTCTTGGTGGAAGTGTAGATCGGGGCCCTCTCACCCAAACCCTAGAAGATCAACAAAAGTTATCGG
This sequence comes from Elymus sibiricus, assembly GCA_039707655.1. Classification (NCBI taxonomy): domain Eukaryota; kingdom Viridiplantae; phylum Streptophyta; class Magnoliopsida; order Poales; family Poaceae; genus Elymus; species Elymus sibiricus. The sequence continues at coordinate 354,873,843 of CM077666.1, forward strand.
CTAGGGAGGGAGATCGGGCGAAAATGGAGCTTGGAGCAACAATGGAGTTTGGGGAAGAAAGAGGCCGGTCTTCTTGGGGAAGAAGACCCCCTTTATATAGTGGGGACAAATCCAACCGTTATGCATCTCACAGCCCGCACATAAGCGGTACTACCGCTCTAGCGGTAGTTCCAGGCATACAGTACACAGATGCAGCGTCTCAGGACGGTAGTGCCGCCGGGGCGGTACTGCCGCCCGCCCCAGCAGTACTACTGCTGGGGTTGTAGTGTAGGGGAACTAGGCATGGGGGAGTACAGAGGCAGCGGTACTACCGCGCTTGTACTACCGCCCAAGTGTCGTGAAGATGCAAATGAGTCCAGAAGCAGTTGAGTTAGCGAAAGTGGGACGGTAGTGCCGCTCTGCAGCGAGCGGTACTGCCGCGCCACTGCCGCTCTACTGCCGCTTAGTGCTCTACGCTACAGCGAGCCAGCGGTGGTGGAGCGGTGGTAGGGGCAGAAGTATCACGAGCGGTACTACCACCCTACAACCGTGCCACTTCCACTGAGCACGAATGGCAATAGGAAGCCTCAACTAAGCGGTAGTACGCACTGTACTGGACCGGCATTACTACTGCTCGCCGGCGGTACTACCGCTCAGGGGAGCGGTACTACCGCTTAGCGGCTTACAGAACAGGACAGAGAAACGGTTGGAACTCCAAGTGCGGGAATGGAAAGTGGGTGCAAATGGAAACGTGTACGTGATGATTCCACCCAAACCTTTCTGAAGCGGACCCCCTCTTAATAGTACGGTTTTCCTACGACTCAAGTCCACCGAAAAAGAAACGCGGGAAAAATAACCATCTTGCTTTAACACTCCGAGGGGCAACAATCATCTTGTGCCATATGATAGATTATCTGAAATGCTCAATGCACACGATTAGTCCGCAAATGCATTCAATCACCAAAACCATTAAGGGAGAAATATGCCCTAACAATGGGGATCCTTCCCTAGATGGGGTCTTGATATCCACTAGGGGATCTTCTCCTAGGAGGTCTTGATCCTCATGGGAGAGGGTAGATGAGCAAAGCTCTCTCTAGATCATATCATGTACTTTGCTAACCCTAATTCAGAGCTAGGAGACGAGTACTTATAGTCCAAGGGGTAAGTTGGGGAAAACATGGGTCGTTTCCCTTTCACTGCATGCAGGCAGGCCGGTTGTACCGGTCATCCAACCGGTTGTACCGCTGGGATCTCAAGTACCGGTTCCTGGAGGTGTTCATGGGAGTAGTGTCGGTGTAAAAACCGGCAGACCTCGGGGTAGGGGGTCCCGAGCTGTGGATCTAGGACAGATGGTAACAGGAACAACGAGACGATGTTTACCCAGGTTCGGGCCCTCTTGATGGAGGTAAAACCCTACGTCCTGCTCTTGTTTATATTGATGGAGTAGTATCAAGTACAGAGTTGATCTACCTCGAGATCGTATGATCTAGTCCTAAGGCTAGGTGAATGAGATTGCGTTGAGGTCCCTTCTACGGGCTAAACCCTTTGGCTTATATACACGCTGGGTTGGGTACCTAGGGTTACAAGGTAGGCATCCAGGCGAGGAGGCGGCAGGAGGAGTCTTGGAGTAGCCAAGTCTTCGGTAGATGCAGTCTTGTTCTTCCGGAGTCCATCTTGATAATAATGATGGGCCCAGCCCGAGGAATATGGGCGGACTAGATTGGTACCCCCTAGTCCAGGACACCGTCAGTAGCCCCCGAACTGGTCTTCTACTCCGAGGACGATCCCTTCAACGGTGGTAACTTCGGATCCGAAGTCCTTGGCTTGATAGACGAATTCCCCTTTGAAATTCCGGACCTCTTAACCGCCCCTTTAAGGAGTGGCGTCTTGTAGACGAGATTCAGCCGGGTCCTCTCCTCATCCGGAATCAGGAGTTAACTTAGCCTCGAATGCTAGCCACCCAGGTGTGAATAGTACCACATAGTCTGACAACTTTATCGAAGCGGTGCTACCCACGACGGGTCAGGCAGTTACTGCTTATCTCAAATCGTGGTTCGAGGTTGTCTTTCTACTGGCACGTCCCGTCAAGGTGGGGATCATGCCCGTATTTTCAGGGATATCATCAAGATTTTTGTTTCCCCCTATGCGTGTAACGGCATCTTTGGAGGAGGAGAGTGGCATTTTTATCGGTGCAACAAGGGGGACTCTTGGCCCTTCAACAGCCTATAAGAGCAAAAAGTAAACAAAGCATGTAGCCACGCTCCCATTTCCCCCATCTTCTGCTTCCTCGAGCTCCAGCGCCCAGATCTAATCTTACCTCCTCCCTCCTCTGCGCATCCAAGCTTTCCTGCCAAGCCATGGCTGACACCCTCAAAGGGCACTGGGGGGGCTCCATCGTGATGGAGGGCATGCTCCAGGAGCTGCGGAGTGTGGGGTATATCCCCGCCAATGTCGCCGCCCGCGCTCCCGACGCTGACCAGCAGGTGCCGCCCCCAACCCCGGGGAGCGGGTAGTCTTCATCCCTCACCTCATCAGAGGCCTGGGGTTCCCGCTGCACCCATTTGTGCGCGGGGTGATGTTCTACTACGGCCTCGACTTCCACCACATGGCCCCGAATTCCATCCTCCACCTCACCTCCTTCATCACGGTGTGCGAGGCCTTCCTCCGCATCGAGCCGCACTTCGGCCTATGGCTGAAGACCTTCGGCGTTAAGCCGAAGACCAGCGGCTCCGAGCTAGCGGAGTGTGGGGGCGCCATGGTCAGCAAGAACCAGGGGGCCGCCTGGTTTGACGGCACCTTCATCGAGACGGTCAAGGAATGGCAGCGGGAGTGGTTCTATATCACTGAGCCGCTCGCCGCTGGCCAGACTGAGGTCCCAGCCTTCTCGGCTGGGCCTCCAAAGAAGCTCAAGTCCTGGAAGGAGAAGGGCTTCCTCTGGGGAGACCCCGAGGAGGTGGAGACGCTGATCAAGAGGATCCAATGGTGGTCCCTCAAGAAGAAACTCCAGCTGCCCGACGTGGTCAACGTCATGCTCCATCGCCGCATCCTCCCACTCCAACTCCGGGCCACCCCAATGTGGGAGCACAAATCTGGAGATGCCGGACCCGTCCTCAGCTTCTTCCGCTCCTCCCTGGCCGGCATGTGGTTGCTACTTGTAGCTTGCTTTGTTATTTTCCCCGAAGAGGAAGGGATGATGCAGCACAGTAGAGGTAAGTATTTCCCTCAGTTATGAAACCAAGGTTATCAATCCAGTAGGAGAATCACGCAACACCTCGTTAGCAGTACCTGCACACAAACAATAAATCCGTGCACCCAACGCAAACGAGGGGTTGTCAATCCCTCGGCGGTAAATTGCAAGATTAAATTGTATGTGATAGATAGATAGATTGAAACAAAAATACAAAATAAAATAAATAAAGAAAAAGTGTAGCAAGTATTTTTAGGGTTTTAGTATATGATTTAGATAGACCCGGGGGCCATAGTTTTCACTAGAGGCTTCTCTCAAGAAAATAGCATACATTGGGTAGACAAATTACTGTTGGGCAATTGATAGAAAAGCAAATAATCATGACGATATCCAAGGCAATGATCATGTATATAGGCATCACGTCTGAGACAAGTAGACCGACTCCTCCTGCATCTACTACTATTACTCCACACATCGACCGCTATCCAGCATGCATCAGAACGTGCCTACACTTCCACCATTCATTTTCTGAGAGAGAACCACCTACTCATGTGTTGAGATCAAGATATTCCATTCCTACCATTTGAACCTTGATCTCTAGCCTTTCCCAAGTTGCTTTCCACTCAAATCCTTCTTCCACCATAGCCAAATCTATGAGCAGTGATTGAGTGCTGGGAATACTATCATTTGAAGCACAAGAGCAAGGAGTTCATCAACAACACACCGTCTATTACCTTTTGGAGAGTGGTGTCTCCTAGATTGGTTAGGTGTCGCTTGGGAGCCTCCAACCAGATGTGGAGTTGAACCAAGAAGTTTGTAAGGGCAAGGAGATCGCCTACTTCGTGAAGATCTACCCCGAGTGAGGCTAGTCCTTCGTGGACATAAGCCATGGTGGAATAGGCAAGGTTGCTTCTTCGTGGACCCTTCGTGGGTGGAGCCCTCCGTGGACTCACGCAGCCGTTACCCTTCGTGGGTTGAAGCCTCCATCAACGTGGACATACGATAGCACCACCTATCGGAACCACGCCAAAAACCGTCGTGTCTTCATTGCGTTTGAAATCTCCTACCCCCTCTCTACATACATATGCAATTGCTTACATTCCGCTGCTATACTCTTAGAATTGCATGTGTAGGGTGATGCTTGACATGTACTATTGCTAAAATCTGCCCACAACTAAAATCTGGGAAAAGGTTAGGTTTTATTTGGTCAAGTAGTCTAATCACCCCCCCTCTAGACATACTTTCGATCCTACAAGTGGTATCAGAGCTTTGGTCTCCGTAAGCCTTGATTTCCATAGCTTTGGTGATCATAGCCTTGGTTTCACAACCTAGGAGAGTATGGCGTCTAGTGAGGGTAACTATCACCGTAGAGGTCCATATTTTGATGGTACAAACTTTGCTAGTTGGAAACATAAGATGAAAATGCATATTCTTGGTCATAACCCCGCCGTTTGGGCTGTTGTTTGTGTTGGCTTGCAAGGTGACTTCTTTGAGGATGGCAAGGAACCGGATCGTGAGGCAACCCCGGAAGAATTGAAGATGTTGCAATACAATGCTCAAGCTTGTGACATTCTATTCAACGGTTTATGTCCCAAAGAATTCAACAAAATCAGCCGCCTCGAGAATGCAAAGGAAATTTGGGATACTTTGGTTGATATGCATGAGGGTACCGAGTCCGTCAAGGAATCTAAGTTGGATGTGCTTCAAAGTCAACTTGACAAGTTCAAGATGAAGGATGGTGAAGGAGTCGCGGAGATGTACTCTAGGCTTGCTCTCATCACAAATGAGATTGCCGGCTTAGGAAGTGAAGAGATGACCGACAAATTCATCATCAAGAAGATACTTAGAGCTTTAGATGGAAAATATGATACCGTCTGCACATTGATCCAAATGATGCCAAATTACAAAGATCTCAAGCCCACGGAAGTCATTGGAAGGATTGTCGCTCATGAAATGTCGCTCAAGGACAAAGAGGAGCTGCACAACAAGTCAAGTGGTGCTTAAAAAGCCTCAACCGATGCTCCAACAACTTCAAATGACCAGCTAGTATCCAATGAAGAGATAAGCCTAATGGTGAAAAGGTTCAACAAGTTCTACAAGAACAAAGGAAAAGAAAGAAGCTCTAGCTCAAGACATTATGAGAGAAGATCATCAAGTCGTGACCGTAATTGCTACAATTGTGGAAAGCCCGGACACTACTCCAATGAGTGTACGGCTCCCTACAAGAAAAGAGACGAATCACCAAGAGGAAGACATAGAAGAGATGATTCACCACGTAAGGAGAGAAGGAGTAGAGATGATTATTATGAACGAAGACACTCTCGAAGAAGCAAGGATTCGGAGAGGAAGGACAAGTCATCAAGGAGCTACACAAGAAGAAGACATCAAGCTCATGTTGGTGAATGGGTTTCCGGCTCCGACTCCGACAACCACTCCGAGAGAAGTTATCACTCCAACTCCGACTATAGTCAAGATGAAGGTGTTGCAGGACTTGCACTTGTGTCATCCAACTCCTATGATCTATTTGACTCACCAAATGAAGGAATTGGAAGATGCTTCATGGCAAAAGGCCCTAAGGTATCACACCCCGAGTATCTTGATTTTAATAGTGATGAAGATGATTTGCTTGGTGATGATGATTTACTTGTTGATAGGGCTACTGATGTGAGCTATAATGAAAATGCTAGTAATCATGATAGTCAAGAGGAAATGAGTGACAATGCTATGAAGGAGATTGAGCGCCTAACTAAAGAACTAAATGCTCTTAAGTTAGCTCATGAAACAACTCAAGAGGATCATAGAGAACTTCTAAGAACTCATGAGAAGCTAAATTTAGAGCAAGAGCATGAGTTTCTTAAAGCTATCAATGACGATCTTCGAAAGAAGAGTTCTTCATATCTTGCCAAACGTTTACTCTTGTCTACCTTTATGCCACAAGTTAAACCTAAGCAAACTAGCAACAAGGGTAAAAATGGTTCTACCTCTAGTAGTAACAATAACAATGCTAAATCCAATATTGTTGCTTCTAGTAGTTCTATTGATTCCACTAATGATTCTCTTAGCCAAGTTACACTTGAGCAAGAAAATATGCTATTGAAAGGAATTATAGAAAAAGGTGTCTACAAGAGCCTTGCCGGGAGTAAACAATTTGAGGAAATTGTACGCAAGCAAGGAAGGCATCGGAAGAACCAAGGTGTTGGTTTTGAACGAAAGTTCAATGCCGATGGAGTTGAGTGGGAAGAAGGTCAATACCCCAAGACGAAGTTTGTTCCTCAACAAGAGAAGTATGACCCTACTTCCTTCAAGGGAACACAAGCTCAAGAAGACCTTCAACCACAAGACCACAAGCTAAAAGGCAAGGACAAGCTTCAAGAAGAGATTGATTCATTTGAAGAAGCTCCTCAAGCCATGGTCAAGTGGGTTCCCAAGACTTCATCAAGTTCTACTTCATCAAGTGCTACTACAACTCCAAGGATTCCCATCAAGTTGATGTGGATCCAAAAGAAGAAGAACTAGAGAGTTCTTGAGGGTGACTCTGCCAACAAACTTCACTCATATTCTTTATGGAAAGGACTTGTGCAACCAACTTCCACATTTTGCACTAGTTCATGGAGTCGCAAACCCTCTTGTTGGTAAGGCAAGGGACAAGGTAATCAATGCACTCATGGACATCATCATATGTGTATTTCACTCTATGTCTATGGATATCCTTGTATGTTCCTTGTGTGGGACTAACCCATGTAGGTATTGGAAGCACAAAACTCCAAAGGATTGCTCCCAACTCTTGATGATCTACATCAACATTGAGCATCCACATCTTCAACATCTACATGAAGTCATCATCGACAAAACCCAAGGTTAGTTCAACCCTCTTAGGGGGGATATCACATCTAGGGGGGCTTTGCTCTAAGCAATTGAGCTAAAGCAACTCTAATGGTGTGAACACATTAATGCTTTATGTAAAAGTGGTAACCCCACTTGTGCTTAAACGATGAGTATGACCTATGATCAAATGTTCTCATTTGGCTCCTAAGTCAATATACTCATATATAGATGACTTAGTCATCGCCATTGCTTGATAGATGCTAGAATTGGTTGTGCATGTTTGACACATATTTCATTTGCTATCTTATTGTGTGAGCATGTTGATTTGCATGTTTTCATCATTCGAGGACATCCATTTGTTGTTTTGATTGTCTTGGTTTTTCTGGCCAAGTGGATGTACAAGAATGCCTAAGAACCTTCTCTAGCTATCTATGCTTTCTTGTCTCAAATTCTATTCTTGCTGCATCACAAAAATTGAACAAGTCATTTTCGGACCCTCCGGGTGAGGAGCACTCGGAGCCACCGATCTGAAAGGGATGAACCTCCAAAACCTTCTAATTGATTCCGGCCGAACCAACTCACTCAAACTCGGTCGAACCAAAATCACTTAGACTGATCTAGGTTTTCATCTCGGTGCTACCGATTAGACCAACTCGGTCGGACCAAGTTGCTGTAACTGCAAGCAGTTGCACGTCTCGGTGCTACCGATTTGTTCCACTCGGTGCCACCGACAGCGAATGGGTATATATTCTCAGCGAACCGTGCGGTTGAAAATTTCTTCAAACGTCACGCGCCCGCGCCCCATTGCTGCCGCCCCTTTGGTCTCCGGATCGTCGCCGTCGTCGCCTGTGCGCCCTCGCCACAGGACTCTGTCGCCGTCAACGGTAATCTCCACCGCCGTTGCCGCCGTAGAGGAACTCCACCGAGTTAGGGTGAGTTTCGATCCCTTTCGTGCTTCCCTTTTCCGATTCAATGCACGATTGGATTGCCTGTAATCTTGCCACGAATGCAATTCTCTTTCCACCAGATTAGTTCATTTGGACGAGATTCGAGCAAAAAATTTAGGGTTAGGTTTCCGCCGAATGCATCTCGGACCGACCGAATAGGAATTTTTGGTCCCACCGATTTGGCCCTGGCCATAGCACAAGTACATCTCGGTGCCACCGAGTTGTGCGAATTGGTAAGACCGAAAGTAACGTCTCAGTGAAACCCTAGCATCTCGGAGCCACCGAAACCCATCTCGGTCAGACCGAAATGGCGTGCCATGTCTCTGTAGTGTGCTTCGGTGTCACCGAGATTACCAACTCGGTCCATCCGAACTGCATTCTGTGAAAACCTAGAACTAAAGTTTGAACTCATTTTTATGAAAAACAATCTGCCTTTTGTGATGACTCATCTACTCTACCCATACCTATCTATTCACAGGGTCAGCTCAGCACAATGTCTGATGTCAGTGACAGTCAGAACAGGTCAGAGCAGCATGAAGAGCAAAGTGAAGGATCAAGCCATAATGAAAGTTACTATGAGGGAGAGAGAAGCTCTCCAGATCTTCCTAAAGCAGCAACCAGAACACGGAAGAAGAAAACCTCAGACAGTGAGGATGAGGACTTTGTTGCAAGTGAAACTGCACAAAAGAAGAAGAGAGTGGTGCTAGCTAAGGAGTACAGCACAAAGCCTACTTCTGTCAAGGAAAGAACAGCTGTGAGGAAAGTGCCTCAGAAGACTATGCAAGAGCCTAGTGAGGCAGCTGCAGGTGCCAAGAAGAAAAGAGTAAGGAAATCTTTTACCCGAGTGATTGGCAGACCTACTATGATGATTGATGAGGAAGAAGAAGAGGAGGAAGAGCTAGCTGCTGCACCCCCTGCAAAAGCACAGAAGCTCATGTCTGATGCTATCAAGACTGCTGCACCTCCCAAGTCAAAGCCTAAGGCACCAGCACCCAAGAGATCAACCAGAAACATATCTGCTGCAGAGAAGAACAAGGCCCCAGTGCCTGAATCAACTGTTGATGAAGAGCCTCTAGTGCTCAGAAAATTGAAGCCCAAGATACCAGAACATGACAACGCACACCCAGTAGCTGAGAACATGATGTTGAGAAAGGACAAAGGACTGCGTCAATGGAGATTGTCAGATCCTTATGCTATCAGAAGGAGGACTGCTTGTGATTATCATTTTCACACCCGTGAGCAACAGGATTTCTATGAGACAGTATTGCTTGACAAGAAGCCCATAGTCAGTGACATGAGATGGGTGGACTGGGAGTACATTGATGAGAACGAGGATTATTTCCCCCATGTGCATGAAAGCTTCAGAATTGCAGGTGTTGATGAATTTGTTGGGAAGAAATTGACTAAGTGGAATGACGAGATGGTCATGCAATTCTACACCACAGCACATTTCTATCCAGATGGTCGCATAGTGTGGATGACTGAGGGCATTAGATATCAATCAACTATTTCTGAGTGGGCAAATCTTCTTGGTGCACCCAAGGAAGAAGATGATGATTATGATGTTTATGCCAAGCTCAAGTTTGATCACAATTCCATGAAGAACATGTACACTGCTATTCCCCAGGAGGATCTTGAGACTCATAAGCTTGGATCAGTAAAGCATTTGCTCCCAGGTCTGGCCACCTCAAACACTATACTGCGGTACACTCTGCTACCCAAGTCAGGAGATGATAAGATGATTCGTGGCCACTCCATCAACTTGCTACATTTATTCGATACACCTCAGAAATTCAAGGTGATGAGCCTGATAGTAGAGACTATCAAGAGGACAGCAGCAGATCAGAAGAGATCGTGTGGTTATGCTCCACATATTCAGTTGTTGATCAATTCCAAGGTTGGAACCGGCACGTATCTTCTTGATCGAGAGCATTTGCCACTCCGTCTAGACTTTGAGGACAATGTCATAGTGATGGATCCTTCGCATCCCACTTCTGCCCAAGCTCAAGAGGAAATCCGCAAAGCACAGGAAGCTAAAGCAGCTCAGGAAGCAGCAGCTCCCAATGCTCCAATTGCGAATTTCAAGACACCAAAAGACCAAATGCAATATCTGCTTGAAGCCACTCTGAGGATTGAGCGAAGTCTGGCCAACCTCACCCAGACCCAGGCTAGTTTTGAGCGGATTATTGAGACAAAGTTTCATGACTTGGATGTCAAGGTGACAGAGATTCAGACTTCAGTGGAACAGCTGCAAGGAGATGTCGATGCTGTCAAGCTTGCCAGATCAGATGACAGTGAAGATGAGAGACCGACTACAGAGCAGTTTCAGTCAGTGCCTAGGGCTGCCAGGTCAGCTGCGATACCAGTTGTGGATCCACGGACCATAGTATCTGCACCAGCCGCCACAGCCACAGTGCCACAGCAGGTCTCCACTCCACCAGTCCAGCAGTCGTCAGCAGAAGCATTCGGGAACGCTCTCATCTCAACGCCGTCTACGCACACCGGAGCCGCCAGCAGGAGATCGCCTTCGGAGGATCCTGCCTAGAGAGCCGACTAGTGCTATACGATTCGAACTTTTTGGTACTTGTTGCCAAAGGGGGAGGATTTGTATAGATCATAGGCTTCGAGAGAGAGAGTTTCTTGTTTTTGATTTGCTTCGAGGGTTTCTTTTGCTACTTGTTTGATCGTTTGTTGATACTCTTTGTTATGTGTGTGCTTGCTACAATATTCTGTCGTTTATACTTGTGAGATACGATGTCGATTGATCATATTATGCCTATTGTGATATTCCATGTTTATCTCTACTATTATCTTGTATGATCAATTACTTATGTTGGTGATGCGTGCTTACCTTTCCAATCATATCATTTTGCGCGCTCCACCAAGATGTAGGTGACATGGAAGAGTGACCCATGAGCCTAATCAATTGTGCATTTGCATTCAAACGCAAATTTTTAATAATGCACAAATTTAGGGGGAGCTCTTGCTTATCACATACTTCTCAAAGCGACGATGTATTTCATTTACTTAATCATCTGTCGAAGCTTTGATCTATATGTTGTCATCAATTACCAAAAAGGGGGAGATTGAAAGCACATTTGCTCCCTTGGTGGTTTTGGTAATTCATAACAACATATATCTCATTGAACTAATATCCATTCAAGATTAAGATTTCAGGATGTTCGATGATTCGCATGGCATGGACTAGAGATGTGGACCCCTCAAAATGCTAAGGACAAGAATTGGCAAAGATCAAGACTCTACATTTTTGGTTTAGTGATCCAAGATCACATTGAGTCCATAGGAAAGCCAATACTATTAAAAGGGGATGAGGTGTTGCTTAATGGTCTTTTTGCTCCAGTGCTTAGTGACAGTATTCCTAAACCCTCAACCACTCACTCTACCCAAATATATCCTAAACCCAAAGTTCAACTCGGCCCCACCGAAATTTCCAATCCGGCCCCACCGAGTTCATCCAAGACTTAGCCACTGCCAAACCCTAACAAATCGGATCCACCAAAATGGATCTCGGTCCCACCGAGATGGCCTTGTCAACTCTCTGTAATCGGTTGCATTCACTTCGGTCTCACCGAGTTATGCATATCGGTCTCACTGAGATGGCTTGCCAACTCTCTGTTGCCTTATTGCTTCACTTCGGTCCTACCGAGTTGATGCAATCGGTGCCACCGAGATGAGGAATGCCCTAGCCATTGCACTTCGGTCCATCCGAGTTGTTCGTATCGGTCCCACCGAGATTCCTAAAGTTCATATCTTTTACACAGTTCGGTGCTACCGAGATGATCGTTTCGGTGCCACCGAGTTGGGTCAAAAGTGTGTAACGGTTGGATTTTGTGTGGAGGCTATATATACCCCTCCACCCCATCCTTCTCAGTAAGGAGAGCCATCAGAACGTGCCTACACTTCCACCATTCATTTTCTGAGAGAGAACCACCTACTCATGTGTTGAGATCAAGATATTCCATTCCTACCATTTGAACCTTGATCTCTAGCCTTTCCCAAGTTGCTTTCCACTCAAATCCTTCTTCCACCATAGCCAAATCTGTGAGGAGTGATTGAGTGCTGGGAAGACTATCATTTGAAGCACAAGAGCAAGGAGTTCATCAACAACACACCGTCTATTACCTTTTGGAGAGTGGTGTCTCCTAGATTGGTTAGGTGTCGCTTGGGAGCCTCCAACCAGATGTGGAGTTGAACCAAGAAGTTTGTAAGGGCAAGGAGATCGCCTACTTCGTGAAGATCTACCCCGAGTGAGGCTAGTCCTTCGTGGACGTAAGCCATGGTGGAATAGGCAAGGTTGCTTCTTCGTGGACCCTTCGTGGGTGGAGCCCTCCGTGGACTCGCGCAGCCGTTACCCTTCGTGGGTTGAAGCCTCCATCAACGTGGACGTACGATAGCACCACCTATCGGAACCACGCCAAAAACCGCCGTGTCTTCATTGTGTTTGAAATCTCCTACCCCCTCTCTACATACATATGCAATTGCTTACATTCCGCTGCTATACTCTTAGAATTGCATGTGTAGGGTGATGCTTGACATGTACTATTGCTAAAATCTGCCCACAATTAAAATCTGGGAAAAGGTTAGGTTTTATTTGGTCAAGTAGTCTAATCACCCCCCCTCTAGACATACTTTCGATCCTACAATGGGATATCTCGAGAACAGAAACTTGCGGCGGCAGAAAAAGTATTTCATGGACTCCCCTGGTGGTTTCCAGATTTATGGGAATTTATAGTGGTGGAATTAGGTCAAACGGAGCTGAGGTGGGCCCACGAGGCACCAGGGCGCGCCTGCCCCCCCCCCCCAGGCGTGCCCTGGTGGCTCGTGGCCACCTCCTCTGGCGTATGGTCTTCTCCCGAAGCTTCTAGTGTTGGTATTGTCCAGAAAAAAATCTCCAAAAAGTTTTGTGGCATTTGGACTTCGTTTGGTATTGATATTCTGTAAAACAAAAAACAGGCAGAAGACAGGAACTGGCACTGGGCACTAAGTTAATAGGTTAGTCCCAAAAAATGATATATAATTGTTGTAAATGTATATAAAAACATCCAAGATTGATAATATAACAGCATGGAACAATAAAAAATTATAGATACATTGGAGACGTATCAGCATCCCCAAGCTTAATTCTTGCTCGTCCTCGAGTAGGTAAATGATAAAAACAGAATTTTTGATGTGGAATGCTGCCTATCATATTCATCATATTCTTTTCTTTGTAGCATGGACATTTGGACTTGAATGATTCAAAGCAATAGTCTATAATTTGACATGAAGATATAAATACTCAAGCATGCTAACAAGCAACCATGTCTTTCAAAATATCAACGCTAAAGAAAGTTATCCCTAGCCCATTATGCTCAATCATTGATCCATTCATGATACACACTCAAATATTAGCTACACACAATGCACAAGTATGACAATAGTGCTCTCTAGTTGGTGCTTTATAAGAGAAGATGGAGACTCAAAATAAAAATAAAAATTGCATAAAGTAAATAGATAGGCCCTTCGCAGAGGGAAGCAGAGATTTGCTAATGTGCCAGAGCTCAAAGCTTAAATTAGAGAGATAAAAAAATATTTTGAGAGGCATGCTTTTCCTGTCAACGAAAATGACCGAGAATTCCCAATATCTTCCATGCTAGACACATCATAGGCGGTTCCCAAACAGAAAGTAAAGTTTATTTCCTTTCCACCATTCTTTCATAATCCATGGCTAGCCGTATCCACGGGTGCCCTCCATACCATCACTTTCCAAGGAATTTTGTTGTTATTAATTTTGATTTCATTGTGGGACTGGGCATCCCTATTACCAGCCACTCTCTCGTGCAGTGACAAATGAATAAACACTCATCATGAGAATAACACACCCAGCATGGAAAATATTGGCCACCCCCTGCCGCTTCATGAGTGGTACGAGCACACAAGACGGAAAAATTATTTTGAAAATTAGAGTTGGCACACGCAAATTTACTTGGAACGGCATGGAAATACCGCATATAGGCAGATATAGTGGACTCATTTGGCACAACTTGGGTTTAAGGAGTTTGGATGCATAAGCAGTATTTCCGCTTAGTACAAATGAAGGCTAGCAAATAGATTGAGAAGCAACCAACCAAAAAGCGAAAACGGTCATAAACATGCATTGAACATAAGTAACACTGAATAATGCACCATAAGTAGGATATAATTTCTTTGCATAACTATTGACTTAATGTGCATGCATAGGGAATCACAAAACTTAACACTAATATTCTTACTAAATCACAATTACTCACTATCATGACTCACATATCATCATCTCCATATCGCAAAACAATTGCAAGGAATCACACTTATCATATCCAATGATCTATATGAAAGTTTTTATTATATCCCTCTTGAATATTCATCACTTTGGGACCAAATTCATATCTTGTGCAAATTACCGTTACTATTATCAACTCTCAAAAAGATTTAAGTGAAGCATGAGAGTGCAAATGTTTCTTCAAAATTTTAATCTTATCAACTCTCAAAATAATATAAGTGAAGCATGAGAGTTTATTTATTCAAAATTTTAATCTTGTCAACTCTCAAAATAATATAAGTGAAGCATGAGAGTTTATTTCTTCAAAATATAGCCACCACCATGCTCAAAAAGATTTAAGTGAAGCACTAGAGCAACTGCCTAGCTCAAAAAATTTAAGTGAAGCGCATAGAGTATTCTAACAAATTATGATGAACGTGTGGCTCTCTCAAATAGGTGTGTCCAGCAAGGATGATTGTGACAAACTAAAAAGCAAACAAAGCAAAGACTCATATAATACAAGACGCTCCAAGCAAAACACATATCATGTGATGAATAAAAATATAGCTCCAAGTAAAATTACCGATGGTTGGTAGAAGAAAGAGGGGATGCCTTCCGGGACATCCCCAAGCTTAGACGCTTGAGTCTTCCTTGAATATTACCTTGGGGTGCCTCGGGCATCCCCAAGCTTAGTCTCTTGCCACTCCTTATTCCTTCATCCATCGTGATCTCACCTAAAACTTGAAAACTTCAATCACACAAAACTCAACAAAACCTTCGTGAGATCCGTTAGTATAACAAAATAAATCACTACTTTAAGTAATGTTGCAAACCCATTCATATTTTATTTTTGCATTATAATTACTGTATTCTAACTTCTCCATGGCTTATACCCCCCGATACAATCCATAGTTTCATCAAAACAAGCAAGTAGTGCATCAAAAACAGAATCTGTCAAAAACAGAACAGTCTGTAGCAATCTATTTAAAATCCATACTTATGTAACTCCAAAAAATTTGAAAAATTAGGAAAACGTGGTAAATTCATATACCAATACTGTGTAAAAATTTCAGATTTTTCTGACGCTCCAGTACAGAACCAAAATTCCAGCACTGGACGCAAATCTTTCTGTTTTCCAAACAGCATCAATTATACTATCTTCCAAATCATCCTAAAGGTTTTACTTGGCACAAACACTAATTAAAAACATAAAAACTCAATCATAACAGTAGCATAAATATGAAAACACACCATAACAGAAACAAAAAATAAAATTTATTTTATTCAGTGGGTTGCCTCCCAACAAGCGCTATTGTTTTATGCCCCTAGCTAGGCATAATGCATAGTTTCAAGTATTGTCATCTTTCTTCTTCTTATCCAAAGAGGTACTTTTATCAAAGGGTTTTTCAAAGGTAATATGAAACACATCATCCATAGAAATTTTAGCATTAGCAAGTTGTCCATCTGTAAATCCTTCTTGATTATCGGCTACAATCGAAGAGTATTGTCTATTAACACTATTGAAAACTTGTTGGATTATATTCAAAGGAGGAACTTCTTTTTTAATATTCTCATCAAAGATGTGGTCATTGCGGAACAAATATCTCAACAAGTAATGATTATTATAAAGGATCTCATCTATTACCGGTTTTTCACGGTTCATACCATAAAAATCAAAGATCTCCCTAGCTTCTCGCACTATGTGATCAAATTCATTCATGAGACCAAGGGTGGCTATTTTCTTAGCCCTAGGATCTTTTATAACCGGTAACTCATAAAACAATCTTTTCAAAGTAGGATGGGTGCGAATAAATCTTCTTTCAAGTTTAAGAATAAGTGCGGAAATAGCATCGGCATAATTCTTGGTTTCTTTAAGTATAGGAGCATCATCAAAAGCCAAGGTCCCAATGCAATTAAAGAATTCTTGGATGACACCTTTTCCTATAACATTACCATGTCCCAACACAAAAGTTTTAGCATCAAGATTGGTAGAACTTCCCTTTTTAGGATTTTTACCATCATCAGTTTCCGCCATGCCAAAATCACTCATGATAACAATATTCAAGCGAGCGAACAAGCAAACAAGAAAAAGGAAAACAGAAAATATTTTTGTATTTTTGTAAAAACTTTTTAGAAGTGGGGGAGATGAAAACGAGAGGCAAAGGCAAATAAAATAAATGCAAGGAGATGAGAGTTTATGCAAAGGTACTTGATAGATGTTGATGATGTCTCCCCGGCAACGGCGCCAGAAATTCTTCCTGCTACTTGTAGCTTGCGTTGGTATTTTCCCCGAAGAGGAAGGGATGATGCAGCACAGTAGAGGTAAGTATTCCCCTCAGTTATGAAACCAAGGTTATCAATCCAGTAGGAGAATCACGCAACACCTCATTAGCAGTACCTGCACACAAACAATAAATCCTTGCACCCAACGCAAACGAGGGGTTGTCAATCCCTCGGCGGTAAATTGCAAGATTAAATTGTATGTGATAGATAGATAGATTGAAAAAAAAATACAAAATAAAATAAATAAAGAAAAGGTGCAGCAAGTATTTTTAGGGTTTTAGTATATGATTTCGATAGATCCGGGGGCCATAGTTTTCACTAGAGGCTTCTCTCAAGAAAATAGCATACGGTGGGTAGACAAATTACTGTTGGGCAATTGATAGAAAAGCAAATAATCATGACGATGTCCAAGGCAATGATCATGTATATAGGCATCACGTCCGAGACAAGTAGACCAACTCCTGCCTGCATCTACTACTATTACTCCACACATCGACCGCTATCCAGCATGCATCTAGTGTATTAAGTCCATAAAGAACGGAGTAATGCCTTAAGCAAGATGACATGATGTAGACAAAGTAAACTCACGCATGAATAAACCCCATCTTTTTACCCTTAATAGCAATGATACATACGTGTCATGTCCCTTTCTGTCACTGGGATTGAGCACCGCAAGATCAAACCCATTACAAAGCACCTCTTCCCATGGCAAGATAAATCAATAGATCGGAGAAGAAATACGTGTTGGAAATATGCCCTAGAGGCAATAATAAATTGGTTATTATTATATTTCCTTGTTCATGATAATCGTTTATTATCCATGCTATAATTGTATTGATTGGAAACTCAAATACATGTGTGGGTACATAGACAACACTATGTCCCTAGTAAGCCTCTAGTTGACTAGCTTGTTGATCAAAGATGGTTAAGGTTTCCTAGCCATGGACATGAGATGTCATTTGATAACGGGATCACATCATTAGGAGAATGATGTGATGGACAAGACCCAAACTGTAAACGTAGCATTTGATCGTGTCAGTTTATTGCTATTGTTTTCTGCATGTCAAGTATCTGTTCCTTTGACCATGAGATCATGCAACTCACTAACACCGGAGGAATACCTTGTGTGTATCAAACGTCGCAACGTAACTGGGTGACTATAAAGGTGCTCTACAGGTATCTCCGAGGGTGTCTGTTGGGTTGGCATGGATCAAGACTGGGATTTGTTACTCCGTATGACGGAGAGGTATCTCAGGGCCCACTCGGTAATACAACATCACAATGAGCCTTGCAAGCAATGTGACTAAAGTGTTAGCCACGAGATCTTGTATTACGGAACGAGTAAAGAGACTTGCCGGTAACGAGATTGAACTAGGTATAGTGATACCGACGATCGAATCTCGGGCAAGTAACATACCGAAGAACAAAGGGAACAGCATACGGGATTAACTGAATCCTTGACATAGAGGTTCGACCGATAAAGATCTTCGTAGAATATGTAGGAGCCAATATGGGCATCCAGGTCCCGCTATTGGTTATTGGCCGTAGAGGTATCTCGGTCATGTCTACATAGTTCTCGAACCCGCAGGGTCTACACACTTAACGTTTGGTGACGATTAGTATAATTGAGTTATTATGTTGGTGACCGAAAGTTGTTCGGAGTCCCGGATAAGATCCCGGACATGACGAGGATCTCCGGAAGAGTCCGGAGGTAAAGATTGATATATGTGATAATAGTGTTTCGATCTCCGGAAGAGTTCCAGAGTTCACCGGAATGGGTTCCGGATGTTTGCCGAAGTGTTCGGGTGCAGCAACACTTTATATGGGCCAAAGGGATAAAGCCCACAAGGTATTGGAAAGTGCAAAAGGTAGTTTTGCTGCCGCGTAAGCGGTACTACCGCTTGGTGAAGCGGTACTACCGCCCGAGCGGTACTACCGCTTGTGTGAAGCGGTACTACCGCCCAAGCGGTACTACCGCTTGTGTGAAGCGGTACTACCGCTTGTGCGCGGCTGTGCACGGTTCGGCAGGGATCCGAGTTGGACTCTTTCCCTGCGGGCCAAACCGACCTTGTGCGGGCAAAACCGACCTGGAGGAGGCTTTTACTCCAAGTTTAGACCCCAAGGCTCAACATATAAATAGAGGGGCAGGGCTAGCACACGGGACACATCAGGATTTCCCAAGCCGTGTGCCGGCAACCCTAGCCCTCTAGTTCCTCCGTCATAATCTCCGTAGTGCTTGGCGAAGCCCTGCAGAGATTGTTCCTCACCACCATCACCACACCGTCGTGCTGCTGGAACTCAACCACTACTTCACCATCGCTCGCTGGATCGAGGAGGTGAAGGCGTCATCAAGCCGTACGTGTGTTGAACGCGGAGGTGCCGTCCGTTCGGCACTAGATCGGAAGGATCGTGATTGGATCGCGGGACGCTCGGCGATTTGGATCGCGAAGACGTTCGACTACATCAACCGCGTTTATTAAACGCTTCCGCTTAGCGATCTACAAGGGTATGTAGATTCACTCTCCCTCTCGTAGATGCTCATCACCATGGATAGATCTTGTGTGTGCGTAGGAAAATTTTTGTTTCCCATGCAACGTTCCCCAACAGTGGCATCATGAGCTAGGTCTATGCGTAGATGAGATCTCGAGTAGAACACAAACGAGTTGTGGGCGTGGGTGTATACATATTGCTTGCCGTTACTAGTTGATACTTGATTCCGCGGTATTGTGAGATGAAGCGGCCCGGACCGACATTACGCGTACGCTTACGCGAGACTGGTTTCACCGCTGCGTGCACTTGTTGCATAAAGGTGACTGGCGGGTGTCTGTCTCTCTCACTTTAGTTGAATCGGTTCAATGAAGAGGGTTCTTTTAGAAGATCAAAAAGCAATCACTACACCACGTTGTGGTTTTGCGTAGGTAAGAACGGTTCTTGCAAACCCGTAGCAGCCACGTAAAATTTGCAACAACAATTAGAGGACGTCTAACTTGTTTTTGCAGGGTATGTTGTGATGTGATATGGCCAATTACATGATGAGATATATGTGATGTATGAGATGATCATGTTTTGTATAGAATATCACGACTTGCATGTCGATGAGTACGGCAACTGGCAGGAGCCATAGAGTTGTCTTTAATTATTGTATGACCTGCGTGTCAATCATTAAGCGCTATGTAATGCTTTACTTTATCGCTAAACGTTAGCTATAGTCGTGGAAGCAACAGTCGGCGCGACAACCTTATGGCAACACGTTGATGGAGATCAAGATGATGGAGATCATGGTGTCATGCCGGTGACGATGGAGATCATGCCGGTGCTTTGGAGATGGAGATCAAAAGCACAAGTTCATGGCCATATCATGTCACTTATGATTTGCATGTGATGTTAATCCTTTTATGCATCTTATTTTGCTTAGGACGACGGTAGCATTATAAGGTGATCCCTCACTTAAATTTCAAGATAAATTGTGTTCTCCCCAAGTGTGCACCGTTGCGAAAGTTCGTCGTTTCGAGACACGCCGTGATGATCGGGTGTGATAGACTCTACGTTCGCATACAACGGGTGCAAGCCATGTTGCACGTGCGGAACACTCGGGTTAAACTTGACGAGCCTAGCATGTACAGACATGGCCTCGGAACACAAGAGACCGAAAGGTCGAACATGAGTCATATAGTAGATATGATCAACATGAAGATGTTCACCATTGAAACCACCTCAACTCACGTGATGATCGGACTTGAGTTGGTGGATTTGGATCATGTAACACTCGAATGATCGGAGGGATGTCAATTTGAGTGGGAGTTTTTAAGTAATATGATTAACTAAACTCATTATCTAGAACAATAGTCTAAGTTGTCTTTGCTATATTTATGTTGTAGATCATGGCTCGCGCAGTAGCACCCCTGAATTTTAATGCGTTCCTAGAGAAAGCTAAGTTGAAAGATGATGGAAGTAACTTTGTGGACTGGGCCCGTAATCTAAGGATTATCCTTACGGCTTCCCAGAAGGCTTATGTCCTTGATGCACCGCTTGGTGATCCACCCGCTCCAGTTGAGTCTCTAGACGTTGTGAACGCCTGGCAGGCTCGTTCTGATGATTACTCAATAGTTCAATGTGCAATGTTGTATGGCTTAGAACCGGGACTTCAAAGACGTTTTGAACGTCATGGAGCATATGAGATGTTCCAGGAGTTGAAGTTTATCTTTCAGAAGAATGCCCGGATCGAGAGATATGAGATCTCCGATAAGTTCTATGCTTGCAAGATGGAGGAGAACGGGTCTATCAGTGATCACGTGCTCAGAATGTCTGGGTACTCCACCCGTCTGGCTGAGTTAGGGATGCCCCTTCCGCCAGAGGCTATCACTGACAGAGTTCTTCAATCATTGCCACCTAGCTACAAGAGCTTCGTGTTGAACTATAACATGCACGGGATGAACAAGTCAGTCGCCGAGCTGTTTGCGATGCTGAAAGCCGCTGAGTCTGAAATTCAGAAGGAGCATCAAGTGTTGATGGTCAATAAAACCACTAGTTTCAAGAAAAATGGCAAGGGTAAGAAGGGTAACTCCAAGAAGAGTGGCAAAGCAGTTGCTCCTCTCGTGAAGAAACCCAAGGCTGGACCCAAACCAGAAACTGTGTGTTTTCATTGCAAGGGAACTGGACACTGGAAGCGGAATTGCCCCAAGTATTTGGCTGACAAGAAGGCGGCCAACAACAAACAAGGTATATATGATATACATGTTATTGATGTGTACCTTACCAACTCTCGTTGTAGTGCCTGGGTATTTGATACCGGTGCGGTTGCTCATATTTGCAACTCAAAACAGGAACTGCGGAATAGACGGAGGCTGGCAAAGGACGAAGTGACGATGCGCGTGGGAAATGGTTCCAAGGTTGATGTGATCGCCGTCGGCACGCTCGCTCTTCGATTACCGTCGGGATTAGTGATGAACCTAAATAAGTGTTATTTGGTGCCTGCGTTAAGCATGAACATTATATCTGGATCTTGTTTATTGCGAGACGGTTACTCATTTAAATCAGAGAATAATGGTTGTTCTATTTATATGAGTAATATCTTTTATGGTCATGCACCCAATGTGAGGGGTTTATTCTTATTGAATCTCGATAGTAATAATACACATGTTCATAACATTGATGCCAAAAGATGTAGAATTGATAATGATAATACCACTTTCTTGTGGCACTGCCGTTTAGGTCATATTGGCGTAAAACGCATGAGGAAGCTCCATGCTGATAGACTTTTAGAGTCACTTGATTTTGAATCACTTGACACATGTGAGCCATGCCTCATGGGCAAGATGACTAAAACGCCGTTCTCTGGAACAATGGAACGGGCAAGTGACTTATTGGAAATCATACATACTGATGTGTGCGGTCCGATGAGTATTGAGGCGCGCGGTGGTTATCGTTACTTTCTCACCTTCACTGATGACTTAAGTAGATATGGGTATATTTACTTAATGTATATAATTGCTGTAAATGTATATAAAAACATCCAAGATTGATAATATAACAGCATGGAACTATAAAAAATTATAGATACGTTGGAGACGTATCAGTGGACGCGGCTCTTCAAGCTGGCCAAGGACAAGATTCCCGAGGAGGGGAAGGACCTCGGCTTCGAGGTCGGCTACGCCTCCACCCCGGTAAGCGTTCAATAGATATATGTTCATATTCTTTTCCTGTTAAGTGAGACGGATTTCGATGAATCGATCCATTCCGTATTTGCAGAACTGGGTGACAAAGGTGCAGCAGATGTCGTGCCCAGCGCCACTCCCGGAGGGGGAGAAGTCCCCTCTGCTCACCGCGCTCCTGACCGAGGAGCTGCACGTGGTGATCCCCCGGGCGGTGAAGCCCCAGAAGGGCAGGATGGGTCTTCGGGGGCGGGAGACCTCGGTCACCCGGTCCGAGGAGACCCACGCCTCCTCCACCCACGAAAGTGACGGGGAGGGAGAGGACGAGGATAACCTTCCCCCAAAGGGGAAGAGGGCAGCGTCAGAAGACGCCGATGCCGAGGCTCGGCCCTTAGGCCAAAAGAGGTTGAAAGAAACCTCGGCCGGGGCAGCTGATGAGCCCCGACCGTCGGAGAAGAACGTGTTCTCCGATGAATCGAAAGATTACCCCCCTCGCACTGGGGAGGAAGAACCCGGCGCCTCGAAGGTACGCCGCTGTCTTTTGTACTTGTCTTCACAGTTAAATTCTTTGGTAGGGCTAATGCCATGTAAATGTTTTTCCACAGCCCGCCTAGGGCCCGCCTAAGCGACTCCTCCAGTAGGTTACCGCCCACCAGCGGGACGCCGGACCGCGCTGCCCCGGCTCCAGAAGGGCTGGGCGAGGTGACGTCGACCATGGCCCCTCAAGTTGACGCAGCAGGGGGTCGAAGAGGTGGTCATGGCCGAGGTCGATACCTCGGCCCCGCAAGGCCAAGGGGACGAGGTCCCCGAGGTCGTCCAGGAAGGGCTGGGCCAAGCAACGGCCCAACCAGAGTCTACTCCGGCCCCACCACCGCAGCCGGAGACCCACGAGCCCAGCACCCAGGTGCTGGGGCCCGAGGTCATTCCGCCCTCACCTCCCGCTCCAGAGCGGGCTAGCGCGGGGTGGACCAAAGAGATGGAGGCAGCCTTGACAGGCTCCTCCCTCAAGGATGAGCACCGCGCGTTGATTGGCGCGGCGCTGCAGGGATTCCGGTCCGCAGAGGCCAAAATGCATGAGGTCTTCAAGGGCCTCCTGGCGAGCTTCGAGGTAACCCTCTGCCTTTTAAGAAAAAGTATCTTCTCTGCTTAGATTTATCGATCTTTGTAATTGTCCGAGGGCATATATTAGCAATCGTTTTAGACGGCCTGCCTAGTGAGTAGCCCCTGAGCCCAGGGCCAGTTTTGAAAAAACTGGAGTTGGGATCAAAATATAGGCTCAGAGGAAGAAGTAGCCCCCAGGACGGATGAAACAGGATGTGTGTCCAAAGTGTCCTTAAATTGATTATGGGGCTCATTTAGAAATTGTGTATGCAGGTGTCAACCTCGGCTCCGGGCTCCGCCTCCGAAGAGATCATGGAGATGAGCCGGAAGCTCGAGAGGTCCAAGAAGTACCTCGACCTGATGAACAAGCAGGTCGAGCAGTCTCAAGGTAAGCGACCGCTGCGTCGTGTTTTTTGTTTCTTTGAACTTTGATTTTGAGCAAGGATAACTTGTTGTTTGAAAAAATGATGCCGAACTGTCTTGAGAACAGCGGCGTTGGCCGAGCTTGAGGGGCTCAAGGCCGAGCTCTTGACGGCTCAGCAAGAGGTCGAGCAGCAGGAGGCTGCTATGGCCAAAGCAAAGAAAGACCTAGCCACCGAGAAGGTGGCTAGGGAGAAGAACCAGGCGCGGGTCCTGGAGGTCGAGGAGACACTCAAGGGCGTGTATCTCAAACACGATGCCCTTGAGAAGAAGGAGAAGGAGACGGGCGAGCAGCTGCGAAAGCTACACCTATCTCATGCTGAGCTCCAGACCCGGGACCGGGCCGACCACCACGTGATCCAGCAAGTGGAGCGAATAGCCGCGGGTAAGCCATATTTACTGCAATGTGTATTTGGCAGCAAGGGGTTCATCGAGCTCACATAGCTATGGCGATCCGCAGAGATCTTCACCGATCTCCCGAAGAGTGCGGCGGACGCTGGCCTTCATTTCGGCCAACTGGAGGGCCATGAGGCGGAGAAGGCATTCTGGAATCAGTTTCAGGAGCACTCGCAATCGCAGTTGCTCAATCATCGGATGAAGCAGCTAGCGGAGCTTCTTCGGATGACGATGCCGGCGCTCCAAGACCTCCGCATCAATCTGTGGCCCACGGAGCGTTGCCAGCCAGCTTCTCCGGGCTCCTGGTGCGGCTGCAAGAAGCCGTCCCGCAAGTCAACCGCTGGAAGCGATCCGCGTATCTGGAAGGAGCGCGGCGGGCGTATGCCTGCGTGAAAACGCACTTCCGGAAGGTGGAGGTGGAGGTTGTTGCTGCGGGGCCCCCCGAAGGGAAGGCACACACCGCGGAGCAGTTCTTCGCCGACGTGGAGGAGGGCGCCCGTCTTACCGAGGCCATGTGTCCTAAGGCCAACTTGTATTTCTAGGTAGCACTTCGGAACGCCGAAGTGCATGTGATGTATAAAGATTTCAAGTTATTTAATGAGTATGGTTGGATTTCCTCTCATATATTTATGTTTTGTTTTTAATATTCCTCCTGTTTGACCGTGTTGAACTGAAAGCGGCCAGTCGTTGGCTTCGACCCCTTTGTACAATATACAAAGGGTGCCCCTTTTAAGTGTTCGTGACCCGTAGCCGACGTCTCGGTTCCCGGGGGAGGTCTCTACACGTAGGGACTAGGCAATCGGACTATAGTGGCTTTATGACTTTCACTTAGTCATAGGAGTTTGACGGTGGGGGCCGATGACGAGCCCCCAGTATGTGAGGTGGTCGGCCTAATCAGCCGAGGTTTATATCCTGCCCACCTCGGCCAATTCGAGGAAGAGGCCCTTCGTTTAACACGGGTGATCTCTAACGACACGTTGCTTGACGCGGTCTTCAGATGGCTGACCAGTTTTCGCTTACCTAGATAGTCAGTTTTCGGCTTTCTCCACTGAGGCGCTCTGCCAGTTAAACTAGCGGCACTATCACAGTGGTTCTCCCGTTACACCCTTAGCCGAATTTGTCGGGAACGTAAGGGGTACACATAGGAGCCGGGCAATCCAACTATTGACCAAAATCTAGGTTCGAAACTGATGCATATAGTGCCACATCCAAGACGCCGAGTACTTCGGACTTTTGTTTTAGGGTGCAAAATCAAAACCCTTTAGCAATTGTATCTTAAAGATGTGGGCAGTGCTTGTAAGAAAATGTGTTTGAAGACCTTTATGGGTACGATTTCTTTATTTCAGATGGCCAAGCTTTACATACCGAACTCTTTGATGAAAGGGACTAAACAGGATACAATGCGTGTACAGATAATGAGGGAGAAACTAAAAGAAAACAGGGCGGATCATGTCATCGGGTCTATGAGCCCGGGCCGCTTCCTGCCGCACGTCTGCGTCTCTGTGCTATTGACCAGCTCGTCCTCGTTGATAGCGGGGGTTGGTATTATGCTGCTTCGGCCAAGCGTGTGCTTGATGCGTCCATTGGTCGATCCTTTCGAAGAGGTCTGCAGCTGTTAATTGCGTGGTTGAAGCCACATGGGTATGCTAATGTGGGCTAGCTCTTTGACAGAACCCTGCCGATGTGCGAGCTCGAGGCATTGTCGCTGCTCGGTCTAGCCGAGCCGACGTCTCCATTGTAGTGGCTCCTCGGCGACCCAGGGAATTTTCAGTGCGAAGTTGTGCACCCTGGGGACGTAGTGCCCCTTCCAAGGGAGGCGCGCGAGGAGCCCGTACCCCTACTTGGGGTGGGGAGGTGCCAGTCTGAGGTCAACTGGCGCAGCCCGCGTACACTTTGAAGAGCTGGGGCCTGGGGGTGCATTTACCGCCACGGGCGGCCTCCTCGGATGCCTGTACCTCGGCTGCGAAAGCCGCGGTCTGCTCTTCCATCCGGAGAGAGCGTTCGGTGTTACCATTTATTGTGATAACGCCATTGGGTCCCGACATCTTGAGCTTGAGATAAGCGTAATGCAGGACTGCATTAAAGCGGGCGAATGCGGTGCGTCCTAGGAGCGCATGGTATCCGCTGCGAAAAGGTACGATGTCGAAGATTAACTCCTCGCTCCTGAATTTCTCGGGCGATCCGAATACCACCTCTAGAGACACGGTTCCTGTGCAGCGAGCCTCGACCCCTGGTATTACACCTTTAAAGGTGGTGCTGCTAGGCTTGATCCGAGATGAGTCAATCCCCATCTTCCGTACTGTGTCCTCATAGATCAAGTTGAGGCTGCTTCCTCCGTCCATAAGGACGCGCGTCAGGTGAAAACCATCGACGATCGGGTCCAGGACGAGCGCGGCCGACCCGCCATGCCTGATGCTCGTCGGGTGGTCGTGCTTGTCAAATGTGATCGGGTAAGCCGACCACGGATTGTACTTCGGGGCCACAGGCTCTAACGCGTAGATGTCCCGAAGTACGCGTTTCCTCTCCCTCTTGGGGATGTGGGTGACGTAAATCATGTTTACTTCTGTTACCTCATTAGGAAACTTCTTTTGGCCTCCATTGTTTGGCCCCCAAGGTTCATCCTCTTCTTCGCTGCGATTTTGGGTTTTATGCTGACCCTCTGTCGCTATCTTGCCGGCCTGCTTGAAGACCCAGCAATTCCTGTTGGTGTGGGTTGCTGGTTTTTCTTGGGTGCCATGAATTTGGCACGGTCGATCCAAGATCTTGTCAAGCTGGCTCGGTCCATCCTTGTTCCCTTTAAAGGGCTTTCTTTTTTGTCCGGATCGAGGTCCGGTGAAGCCTGCATTGACTGCTGCGTCTTCTGTGTCGCTTCCGCCATTTCTATGCCTGCGCTTATTTTTATTACGCTTAGGCTTACCATTGGCGTCGCGAGTCTCTGAGGTCCCCGCCTCACCGTCGTGTGTGTTGCGGGCCAACCAACTGTCCTCTCCTGCGCAAAAGCGGGTCATGAGCAAGGTTAGGGCTGCCATGGTCCTCGGCTTGTCCTGGCCGAGCTGGCAGGCGAGCCACTCATCTCGGATGTTGTTCTTGAATGCAGCGATGACCTCGGCGTCTGAGCAGTGTATGATCTGGTTCTTTTTAGTAAGAAACCGGTTCCAGAATTTCCGAGCTGATTCGCCAGGCTGCTGAGTGACACGGCTGAGGTCATCGGCGTCCGGAGGTCGGACGTAGGTTCCTTGGAAATTTGCCCGGAAGGCGTCTTCAAGAGCTTCCAAGCTTCCAATGGAGTGGGGCGGCAGGCTATTCAGCCAGTGCCTTGCCGACCCCTTTAGTTTGAGCGGCAGGTACTTGATGGCATGGAGGTCATCTCCATTGGCCATGTGTATATGGAGAAGAAAGTCTTCAATCCATACGGCTGGGTCCATGGTGCCATCGTATGATTCTATGTTGATGGGTTTAAACCCATCTGGGAACTGGTGTTCCATTACCCTATCTATAAAACAGATCGACTGTGCTGGTCCTCGGAACCGAGCGGTGTCGTACCGGGCTTCGGGAGAGAACCTTCTTTGAGTTTGATCTCGGGCACGGCCGTTCCTGTCCAACCAGGCGTCGTAGCCGTCGTGCCCGGCCGAAGCGCGTCCTCTTGATCCGTAAATGGACCGGGGTGGCGCCTGGTTTGCCTCTATCCGACGTCGAACGTCCTGAGGCTCAAGATAGTCCACAGGGTCCTTGCCATAACGGCGTGGAGCTGGTTGAGTGTGGAAATCTTCCCGCGCGGGCCTGTCGCATCCTCGAGGGGGGCGGTCAGGTGCTTCGGCGGTTAGTTCATCATCGAATTTAGGCAGTAGACGCCTACGTGGATAAGATTTAGGCACACTGCGGCGCCGTTCTTCGAGGTCTTGCTCGGCCGAAAGTATCTCGACACACTTGTCGTTGAGCGCGTCCTCGTTAGCCTGCAGCTGTTGCTGCTTGCGCTTCATGCTTCGGGCGGTGGCGACTAGGTGCCGCCGGAAGCGTTCCTGCTCAAGAGGGTCTTCGGGGACTATGAAGTCCTCGGTGCCGAGGCTTACGTCCTCCTCGGATTTCGGCATGTAATTGTCATCGGCCCCTTCAAAGAGGTCGTCGGGATCTGAGTCCCTGGGGATGCCTTCGGGGTCAACGGGGCGTTCCGGGGAGGCTTGAAGGTTTTCCTCTTGGTCTTCGGCCTCGTTGGCCGCCGTATCGGCGGTAAGGTTGTTCCCGCTGGGCTCCCCGTTAGTACCCCTTCTGCGTCTTCGCCTACGCCTTGGAGGGGAGTTGGGGGTATCAACCATGTACACATCGTAAGTAGATGTTGCTTTCCACCTGCCAGTGTTAGTAGGCGGCGAGGTGTTATCCGTAGGGCTGCCGACATCTTCGTCCATGTCGGTTGCCTTGTTGTAGTCTAGCACGTCGGTTAAATCGTCGACAGTGGCGACTAGATGGGTGGTGGGTGGGATGTAAATTTTTCGGTCGTCGGCTTTAAGTCCGATCTTGTCATAAACCGAGGAGTTCGAGATTAACAAACTTTGGATCCGGTCCAGCATCTCATTGAGGTGAGATAGCTCCTCCGGGTTCAGGGTCTGGCCATAAGCTGGATCGACTCGCAACGGCACGCCTGATGCGTTTTCTGCCATACGAGGAAGCGGGGTGGATTCAAGATCCGCCGTCGGGATCGGTTCTAAGCCCGATTGGGTGCTCCCGGCCGAACTCTGATCCACGTCGGAGTCAGGTACCGCAACAGGGTCATCCGAGGAAGGGGAGGGAAGTTCCTCCATAGCCTCCAGCGGTGTCGGAGGGCACGAGTCGTGATTTCCAGCGGAGATCCATTCCGAGGTCGAACCCCTGGAGTTTGCCAGATCCGGAATCCGGCCGGGGGTCCAGCCTGATAAGACGAGCTCACCGCGGGAGTCTGCGGTGTACTCAAGACCTTCGAAGGTGACGATCTGATCGGGAGCATAGTTCTCGACGGTGGCCAGACGGCCTGTCGAGTCGGCGCAGAAGATCATGCTGCCGAACACAAAAAGCTGGCCGGGGACGTAAGCGTCCCCACAGCCATTGTCGCAGTTGATCTATAGATGAGCCATCGACCCTTTGTGATCACACAACGGAACTCTCAATGAAAGTACCAGTGTCGGTGTAAAAACCGGCAGACCTCGGGGTAGGGGGTCCCGGGCTGTGGATCTAGGACAGATGGTAACAGGAACAGGGAGACGATGTTCACCCAGGTTTGGGCCCTCTTGATGGATGTAAAACCCTACGTCCTGCTCTTGTTTATATTGATGGAGTAGTATCAAGTACAGAGTTGATCTACCTCGAGATCGGATGATCTAGTCCTAAGGCTAGGTGAATGAGATTGCGTTGAGGTCCCTTCTACGGGCTAAACCCTTCGGCTTATATACACGCCGGGTAGGGTACCTAGGGTTACAAGGCAGGCATCCAGGTGAGGAGGCGGCAGGAGGAGTCTTGGAGTACGCACCAAGTCTTCGGTAGATGCAGTCTTGTTCTTCCGGAGTCCATCTTGATAATAATGAGGGCCCATCGGCCCAGCCCGAGGAATATGGGCGGACTAGATTGGTACCCCCTAGTCCAGGACACCGTCAAGTAGGGACCGGTTGTACCGGTGGGAGGACCGGTTGTACCGGTCAGGCTGACGCTGGAGGAACAACCGGGGTGGTACCAGTCTTGCACCGCTTGATTACAGAACGTTGACCGGTAGTTGGGCGGTAGTGGACCGGTTGTACTGGTGGACCGGTTGTACCGGTGTTTGGACCGGTTCTACCGGTAATTCTGGGCTGGGAACAATCATCTCCAAGTCCTTGGTGTCCAACTTGCTCCATTCCTTCTCCTTGTTGGTTCCTTGGTACCTAAGCACACAAAGTGTCTTTGTTTGAGGTAGTAGCCATGTCTCATGTGGTTCCAAAGGAAGTTCAACAAGGCGAGAGTTCACCTTATATCCAATGGCACGTGCTCGAGCTCTTGTCGTATCTCCACTTGGAGCTTGGGGAGTAGATGTAGTGAACATGGGGATGACCATAGGATGCTCCGCATCAGAACCCCAAGGTGGAGCGTCGAGTGTCAGGGCAACCGACCCAGCCTGCACCTGAATAAGCTAGGGGTGTAGAGGAAACAAAAGGGGAAATCCGAGGTTCTCTTGAGATACCGGATGATCCTTTTGACGAGATTAAAGTGGGAACAAAGGGGTGTGCATGAACAAGCAAGCTCGTTGAACAACGTATGAGAGATCTGGACGAGTAATGGTGATGTACTGCAAAGTGCCGGCGAGAGTACGATAGATCGTCGAATTTCTAATAGATCACCGTCAGAAGCAGAAAGTTTGGCGTCAGAGCCGATGGGGTGCGAATAGAATGACAATCGGAGAAGACTTGAGGGAGTGTGAGTCACGGTGATGTAGAGAAAATGAGAAGGAGGGCCAAGGTCAGATACAAGGGACTCTTTCCCAAAGAGAGATGTTGTACTTAATAAGGGTAGGAAAGGATGCAGTCCAGACGATACGACATAAGAAGTAAGTTTTTGTTATAAAGAAGTAAGTACGTTGTCTAGTCGGACAATTTGTAGATGAAGAGAGATCGATGTGTCACTATACACTCACACTTGGAAGCAGAAAAATAAATGGAGGTGACAAACATGGAAAAACGGATGAACCAGATGCTTATTCTGCCACAAAAATCGCTCTAGCCTCTAGGGGTCCGGTTCCGTGTGTAGCTACGGGCGCCCGGCAATTCGGTTGACACAGGCAAAATAGTGGTTTTATTCTCTAACGGCCATGTAAGACCTCTTCTAATGCAAAGATGTTTAGGTAAGGTGCTAAGTGGATTAAATGGTTTAGCAACTTAAACCCCCAATGCATGGTTGCTTAGTTGTTTGTTGCTAAGTTTTATCCATTTATTTAGTTGTAGACTCGCGAACTGAGCCTAGCTCAGATGGTTAGGTTGTTTGTGGGAACCAACCCATGAGGGTTCAAGTCCTAGACTTTGATATTGGTGGTTGCATTTTCCTAAATTTATTTCAGATTTTCCGGCGATACTCGCTCAATGGGAGGAGACGTTCCCATCGACTACAGAGACGCCTGTGGTGACTTCGTCAATCTCGAGATGATGTACCGGTTCAATCTCTCGGAGATGCTCATAGGGAGAGGTTGTGCTTGTGTGCATTCATAGGGGTGAGTGTATGAGTGTCTGCGTCTATATTGTGTTTTAACAAAAAATAGTTGTAGACTCAAAATAGCTTTTCCATCTAGATACACACGCTTACCACCGTTTCTTCATGGGTCATTAAACTACTATATCTCTTCTTAATTAACTTTACAGTATTAGCATATGTACATGATGAAACATTGAGAAGGGAGTAAACGCCCACATTGTAGATGCTCTTACCAATTTACCATGCAACTCAACGAGCTTGAATTCTTGATATAGCACCTACTAGAGAGTTATCGATACAATCCAATCCAACCTGCGGCTAACCAACTACGCTAATATTTTCTACACTTCTTCTTTTCTCCGGCACTGCTGCCCGCCATCCCTGCTGTCATTGTGGGAGCCGCTATCAACCAGCCTCACCAGCCGCCCGCTCTAGAGGTCAATTGCAGCTCGTCCTAGCGGAGGAGACTGAGTTGCTTCGCATTGAGCTTTGCAACTGCATTGCGCGAGTTGGAAGTGTTTTAGGGGAGCGAAGGCCGCTCTCGCAAAACTAGAGGTTGTGCCGGTTGTGTCTTCGCTATCGAACTTCAGATTGGGTCTTTAGTTGGAGAGGAATGAATCTTGTAGGACATTTCTCCCCTCATGACTAATTATGTCCTTTGCACGGAGAAGCGGCGCACCTCGAATCTCTCCCGCCGCGACCTGCTGCTCGCCGCACGACCCTGGCACTCCTCCACTTCTCCTCCTTCAAAAACGCCGCACGCCCTTGGTCGCCCCACGCCCCTGGTCGCCGACCGCGTCGAATCGCTCCACGCTCCAGCAGAATCGCCCGCGGATTCGCCGAACACGACGACGCCTCGCCGGATTTGGGGGATTTGGGATGGGAGAAGGAACTGCCGAGGAGAGACGGTCCTCTGCCTGTAGTTTCGAATGGCGAGCTGGAACGTAGGAGAGGGAGCTCCTAACCGGCGCCTTCAGCGCCGGTTCGTACTCCTGGCGCCTACAGAGGTGTCCCTAGTGGGCTTTTTTCGAAGCCCAGTCGGGGTCCTGTCTCCCGAACAAGTATTCATCCCCAACTTCTTTCGTGACTGTTTCTCTGTTACGTGGCTGTTTCGAGGCCTAGTATAAAACTGTTTCTTGGCTGTTTCGTGGCCTGGTATAAAACTGTTTCGTGGCCTAGTATAAAACTGTTTTGTCTGGTTCTCGTTTATGGATTAGCGTGAGTGAAAGTAAAAACTGCTTTGTTTTTTTGTAACACCTTATTTATTGAAATAAGGTAATAAGGTCCGAAGCAGTTTAGAATGTATTAAAAATAATAGAGCATGAATAAAATGTTTTTGAAAGCAATACTTTGTTCAGTATTGCTTAGAGAAAAAGAAGGTACGACAAAGTACAGTGTCTTTTTTTCAACGTCAAAGACGATAACAAACCAAAAACTATTATCTCGATTGAAGTTTTAAATTTTTTCTGACTGAACAAGTGAGCCCGAAGAAAAAAAAATTGTTCTTTCTAACAGGGCTTCAATGCATGTGCAGCATAGTGCACCAGTCTTGTATCTTTGTCCTGTTACAAATAAAATTTTAAAACTACTTCATGTGAATTTTGGTATGTGAGCGAGGAATGTTGTTTGAAATTGATGGCAACTTACGTCCTCAAAAGTAGTTGATGAAAGAATCTGGTAAATAGCTGAAAAATGATTCACTTGAAAAGCCGGAAACCCTGTTGGAAAAAAGGAGAAGAAGATTGATCAGTTAAATAGGCAAAAAATAGCATAGTTGTTTGATTTATGCTTCAAATAAGTTTAATTAATGTATTAGTAATTGCAGAATAAATGTTGGAACTAACATGATTTTGCAGAAAAGCCTTGACTACTGGTAGTTGAACTTCACTGATGGAGCAGGTTGCAATCTCGAACAGGAAAATCTCTCTTAGAGCCTGTAGGTCATGCTGCACAGAAAAACTATCTTAGCCACTCTCAAATTTCTTTTTGATATGTACTGAAGTATGAACCTCTTTTTGTCATCATGATTATGAACCTGTATATGTTCAGTATGAACTAAAGGGAGCATAACTTACAGTTGAGAATCCTGGCACTCCCATTCCCCGATATGTTTTCAAAATTTGCAAGAGGAATATGCCTGTGTCATACCTGTTTGAGAAAAAAAAGAAAAAGCATTTGTCAACAAATTGGGATTACTTGCAGTAGAAGAAAACACCTTAGAAATTTGATGTGAAGTGTAGAAAGTTTGATATATTTTTTTTTACCTGAAGTGAGTCCGAGGTACTGGAACAAACCGGTAGTCAAATTCTCTTATGTTGAATGCGGTGCAGTTGGGGTATGTTTTGGCAAAAATCGTCTTGAAGTTATATGTTACAGCGCTGATAATTGAAGTGAATTTGTCGGTACCAGATCCATCGGGATTCATTATGTCGAAAAACTTGCCTGAACTAAAATTGGCAGTAATTACAATCCACTGTCTGTCGTTGAAGCAAGGTAGATGAACCTATTAGGAAGACGTGACAGAAAATAGTACAGATTAATGTATAGATGAATAAAATCTGTGTAGAAGTTTTTTTTAAAAATTAATTGCTTTCAAGGATAGGTTCATACAAAGTTTGCATTTTGTAAGCTGGAACCAACAGTTGCTTCACTTAACATGTCTGCGCATATTGGGTCAGAATGGTTTAATAAAGGTCTCATTAGAAGCTCCTGGAAAAAATGGAAAATCAGAGACATTATCATTAGTACATTTTTCAAAAGTTATGTAGGAAAAGGGAGAAGCATTTGTGTGTGTTTAGTATTTTTTAAAAATAGATAAATAAGAAAACAAAGAATACATAAGAGTAAATAACATTCTCATTTTTTGGGAAATCTAGCTGTGTTAGTAAACAAATAATAGGGCAAAAAAAGGAAGTACCATGTCCTCGATGCCAACAATATGTATAATAGACTCATTGATCGGTATTAGGCCTTGTCTTCCTCGATTTTGTTGCTGTGTGTTGAGCATTTTAGAATAGCAATCCAATGTGTGTGGATTCATCCAACATCCAGGCCTCATTGAGACAGTCAAAGTTTTTTGATCAACCCACACTTTATCAATTTCGAAGATCCTTTGGCTGTTGGAATGAGAAAATTAATATATTACTCATAAAAAGAAAGCATAGTGGAGGGGAACAGAAGAAGCAGGTGAAACATATGCACCTGATGTCTATGTGAGGCAGAAGTGAAGACATCATCTTGTAGAATTCTGTTTGAGCTACTGTTGAGAAAATAACTTGATTTGAAGCCAGCTGAGATTTTTTCTGAGCATCTGCTGCCGAAGAGAATCCTGCCTTTTCTCTCAACAAACATTTAGTTTCATAATCTTCTAGAACTTGGTACAGCTCAGGGTCTGATATAGGGGTGCCAAACTTGTTGGCTGCTTTGGGTGAAGAATTGTGGAAGGACCTAAGAGGGCTGTTGCTATAAAGGAACTGACTGTTGCTATTTGGATTCCTTGGAACAGAGTGATAGTTTGTGTTTGGAAGAACTAACGAACAACCAGGAGCTGAATAGTTTGCTTGGTAGTAGGAAGGCTTTTGGGGTACAGGAACAGAATTCAGGCTTTCTGTTATAGCGCTGAATGATGGGATGTCAGTATCTGTACTATGTGGTTCACACATAGTGGTTGTAGTTCCCAGAATACATTTTGTAGAAGTTGGACAACTTGGGTTGGAGATTGTTTGTTGGTTAGGAATTGCTAAATGGTAGGATTTGGAGAAAGATGCGGGTGGGCATGCCTCTTCTTTCAAACAGTACAGTTTGTTACCTGGGTTGTAAAAAATTAGTAAAAAGTCCATTAGACAAAGTGAGATTAACAGATTATCATTTCAGTTCATATAAGAAAAGATTGACAGAACATAGTAAATGTCTTGCAAGAGTAACAAGAAAATTTCCTTCATTAATCATTTGCAAAAAAATTACATGGTGAAGAAAAAGTATGAATGTGCAGACATATAAGGAAAAATTGAAAAAAATGAAATAACCTGCATAGTTTTGATCTGGCCTGATGAATCTTAATTGGCTGAAGCAGAATTTTTCTTTGGTGCAATCAATTCTTTGTGGTTCATCCAGTTCCTTCATTGACATTTGATTGTTGATGTAATCTTTGAGCACTGTTTACAGATTTGCACAGATGATTAAAAAATTATGAAATATTTTTTATAGGATTTTTAAAGGAAAAAACACTGGAAAAAGTTTTTTTGAAAGTTAACACAGGCGAAGTACCTTGGAGATAATCAGTTACTAGATAGCTGTTATGTTCAATGATTTTTTCAATCTTGAAAAGATCTTCAAATGTCAGAGAGCTTTTTTGATATAGTGCATCAATGCTTGATGAGTTTTGTAAAACTAGACAGTCTGAAAATTTCTGTTCCAGTAAAACAAGTTGAAGCTGACTATCTTGGTTGGACCAGCTTGGAGGATAATTGGAAGGCATTGGAAAATCCAGAAAATCTGATGAAGATAAGAAGGATGTTGGGTCTTTGTAGTCTTGGTGTGGAAACTTTCCTACAGTTGTGTTTCCTGCAGGAATACACCTTTGGGACCTGGTATTTGTTATTTCTGTTGTAGACTCAGAATTTTGAATGGTGGTGGAGGCAAGTCTGTTGGAGAATGTGGAATCCACGTCGTCAATGTATCTTTCCAGTGTTGGAATGGAGTTTGTTACTATAGTTTCCCAAAATTTCTGGCTCCTACCTTCAAGGAATGTCTTTTCCTGTTGGGCATCCACAACAGAAAAAGGAGGTTGAGCATATTATGTTTGAAAAAAATTAGATGGCAAAAAGTTAAGCTGCAAATAAAATGGATGGTTGATCCATATACGGGAAACTAGCAAGGAAAAAAATTACTGACCTGTATGTTGTGGATTGATGGAAATTTGTTGCTGATGTACTGGAGAATACATTCAGGGAGTTCAACTCTTTGTTCATTTGATATATCATTGAATGGAGTAGAAGAAATATGTTTCAGCTGTTTCGATACATAGCAAGAAATTAAAAATGAGAAAAAATTTAAATGTGGCATGGAGGGAAAAAAATGTATGAGGCAAAAGAGAGGAGGGAGCCTGGTTGGAAGCTAAGGTCACTTACAGAAAGTCTTCCAAACTGGAGATGCACGCCGTGCATTGTGTCCAAAGTGGTGAAAGTTTGAAGCAAGCTTCTGGACCATAAAGGAAGTCTTGGGTAGATGTTCGTAGGGATCTTGAACTCAGAAGTAATTAAGAATTCGAAGTGCACAACCTGCATTATGGTAGAATGAGAAAAAAAGGAAAAAGGTTAACTTCTCAGATTACGATAATTGTGTTAGTTGGAAAAGTTTAATGGGCTGCATGAGGCTATCTTATAATTACCAAACAGAAGGTTAGTTGCAAAAAATTTAATAAACTTACCACCAAGATAAGTTTGCAACCTCCAGGGTGAAATGTCTTGTTCTCTTGAAGAGCTGACTTCATTTTTTTAATTTGATGTGATAGATAGGAAAGAGCAAAAAGGCAGCAGTTGTATTTGTCAATGCAATTAATATTTTGCAAAAGACTGAAGAATTTCTTTGATGGAAATCCTTTTGCATTAGGAGCAATCAAGCATGAGAAAGCGAGGAGCAAGAATATTTTCGAGAAATCTTCTTCTGAGGTGTTGTCCGTGATCAGTGAGAGGAGATGCTCTGTAGTAGGTGTTGATGAATGAACAAGGTTATTGATAGCCTCCACAGATTCTTTGGTTGGCATAGAATTTATTGGTAAGCCACCACAGGGGATGCCAAGGATTTTGTGAACCACAGATGGGTTGAATTGAAATTTGAATCCATTCCTAAGTTCTATACTGTATGTAGTAGTGTTGAATTGAAGTGCAAGCCACATGAAAATATCATCGATGTTGCAGTCACAAGAAATTTGCAGAAGTGAACCGAAGCCAAGTTTACGCACTATATTCTTCTGATTGTCGTCAAGTTCTGACAAAAATTTAAGAAACAACTTGAGGTCACCATAAATGTTGACCTGGTAAACAGAGAAGAAGGAAAGGAAAATTAGTTTCAATGCTCAGTAACAGAATAAAAAAAAGTTTGAAAGAATTTGTGTGCATGAGGCGTGAATATATATGGTCTAAGTCTCACTAAATAAAGCCTAAAAAAACCGTTGATGTATTTTACCTTCTTCCTTTTGGGAGGATGATTTCCATTGTCTTCATTAGCAGGAAGATGTTGGCTCCCCCTCTTCTTTGGTGTGTTTTCCTCCATTCTTCTGACTTGTTGAACAGAACAAATTAGGAATTGACAGTACTAATTAAATTGAAAGTTTTAATCATCCAACATGTACCAAGTGCATGTTGTTCGCAACCCAGATATGTATCATACTAGACTCTAACAACAACTTCTGGTGGTCTACTGGTGGGCATCGAGGCCCAAACAGTCAAGGAAACCACAACCACAAAGCAAACGACTCCGTTCTCTCAATAAAAAAATGTCTGTAAGAAAAGGCCATCATGATGTATGAACGTAAGAAAAACCGTCGAAACATAATTTAAGCTCAGTCCAACACTGATGAAAGCAAGAAGAAACAATAGACCACGATAACCTGCTGGAGAAAAAGGATATTCCACTAGTGTAGAACGGCATGGCGAATATGCGTGTTAGCTTCTCGTTTAAGTTCATATGTACACGAAATAATTAGCACCTTGGTTGACCAGCTGCTAAATCCCCCTTTGGCAGTGATATTAACTACAGAGAGATTTCCTGCTTGTAGCATCTATTATGGCATATATGGAAGGACTTTCTCTTGCAATCCAGAGAAGCGAGCTCCCAATCTTAGCTATGTATAAAAAACTTTTTAAAAACTAGTTTAGGCGGATTGTATTACATATATGTAGCACTGTAAAAAAAGTGAACTGATCCCAGAGGTTATGACTGTAGAAAATAATCTGTAAGTAGTCGTGTACTGAAAAATTTGTAGCTAGTTGTTCGTTCGTCAGATTGACCTCTGGGGTCTTCTGAATACCTTATTCATGCGCGGGGGGTGGGTGGTGGGCGGAACCGGAAAAATTGCAGAAATTTTGAAGAAACCTAATGCAGGATTCGATCTAGATCATGCACCTTTGCTAAAAAAATTGATTGTATGCAGGAGGTACCTTTTGATCCGGCGACGGGAACGGATTTGAAAGTTCGTGAAGCAGAACTGGAAAAATCGCCAGAGAGAAGTGTGGAATTTAGAGGAGAAAGGGGAAAGTGGTCTCGGGTGTTGAATGGTTCCTCTTTTGCAATTAGACCCCCCCCCCCGCCTCTTGCTCCTCATTATTTGCCCTTCACTTGCCCCGACTGGGTCCACCTATAAGAGCTCCATGTCAGCCGTGTAGTCTCTAAACCAAAGGTCCCACTCTTGTTTGCTTGTAGAAAAAGGGAAAGAAAAAATAGAGACATTGTATTTGTTGGCAAGGAAAATTCGATAGGAGTAGGAGTTAGGGTCGGCGGCGGCGGCGGCGTTCGCGGTGGCGGGGCAGACTAGGCTCCGAAGAAGTCAACCCACCGGTCGCCGCCGGTTGTGTCGAGAAGGCAGAATCAGTGGGGACGCCAGCGGTGACCTTTGATCGTTGTACGATGAACGTTGATTGTAATTTTGCAAGCCAGCAGGCAGATCCAGTTTGTGGTCGGGGAAATCTGGTAATTCCTTTGACTGGCTCTGATTTAATGATTTTTGCACAGGGTGTGGGGGATTTGAGTTATAATTGGTAGTTGATCAGTCCGTTTTTGTTTTTCATTTGGTTTCTTCAAAATCAGAAACTGTGTTCCCTGACAACAGGCTGTTTGGATTAGTAGAAGAAGCATAGGGTGAAGGAAGGTGGCTGTCTGAAAACAAGTAATTGGTTTCAGAATATAAAGTGGATAAAAAATTGTGGCTGTCTGAATTTTGTTATTTCTCCTAAAATAAGAGGTTGAATTAAGAGAGAGGTTGAATTAAGATAGCCACTTGTATTTGAGCAAGAATTCGGTGTCGTTCAGAACACACAGTCATGTTGCACACATTTTGGTTTTAAAGCAGTTTATTAATTTTATGTTTGATTGTGTGCAGATTGTTTCCAAGAAGAAGGTAGCAACAGCTCGAAAACGAAAAGGGTTGAACAAGAAAGATCCAGTGGAGATTACGACTAGTACTGGAGGAGTTTGTAGTGTACTTATAGAAGCAGCTCCCGTAAGTAAAAAAGCATTGAAAAGATTTGTTATGCTTGTCTTTAACTGTTGTTTTTTTTATGTCCTTCAATTTCAGATTATATGGGGTGTGAAAAAATAAAGTAATTAATTTAATTGAACATAAGTTTTTCTTTTATCTCTTTGAAAGGTTTATGATGTGATGATGGAATTTGACCAGTTTATTCAGTACCATGAGATGAAGAAAAAAACAGAGGTTGGTACCTTTTATTGCTTCTGGAGGGATTAGTATTGTTGTACTGAATACTGTTTTTATTTTTGATTGCTAATTCTATAAAGTTTTATTGCACAGGAATTTGTGAGCAGTCAAGAAAAAATTCTTAGCCAAAGTAGGAGTAGTAGTAGCCATGAAGGGAACCAGCAAAATCAGGTGGAATCTGTTACTGATGAAGCTCAGATAGAACAAGTTGAGGAAGAGAAATTTGATGCACAACTTCTGGTAGCAAAGGATGTTACCACGGAAAAGGTGAGTAAAAAGGAACAAAGAAAGCTGCAATTTATATTTAAATTGAGGAAGTTCAGTACACATATTAGTGTTTTCTTTACTACTACATATTAAAGAAGAAGCAGTAGTCCGAAATTAATATTTGACGAATGAATGTGTTTTAGCAGATCCGTAGCAATTCTGTCGTCAGTTCAGGGTCTCCATCCTCTGCCATGACTCTGAACACAGATGCTGCAAATGGAACAAGCCCTTGTTTCAGAAGCAAACAAAAGAATGCATACTCTGCAGAAGATGTCAGCCTTTGTTCAAGAAGCAAACAAAAGAATCCAGACTGTATTGAAGATGCCAGCCTTTGTTCAGAAAGCAAACAAAAGAATCCAGACTCTCCGGAAGATGCAAGCCTTAGTTCAAAAAACAAAGAAGAGAATGGTGTCTCTCCGGAGGATGCTACTGAGAAGGTTAGAAACCTTTTTTGGAACAAAAGAATCTTACTGTATGAGTGCTTTAAAAAATGTTCACTGATTACATTTTTTTTTCCAAAATATAATAAGAAATAAAGAAATTAGGTGAGCATTAATTTTGGATTTTTGTGTGTTGAAATATAGTGTTTCCTTGAAGTTTTTATACTTAGTCCATAGGTTGTATTTAAAATTTTTGGATTACTTTTTCCAGGAACAATATGCTAGTGAGAAAGCTTGTGTCCCTTCAGAAGATGATGGGAGCTATAAGGATTCTGATGAGGAGTTAACTGAGAATGAATCAAAACCTGAAGAGTATTTGTTCCCTACGCCAGATGAGATGGAAAATACAAGTACACCTGAAGTAGGAAAAGTTTTCTGTACTTTAGAAGATGCTGTCAGATTTGTCAGTGCTTATGCTCATATCACTGGGTTTGGGATAAAAAAAGGGAGGAATTACAAACACAGGAAGATAACCATTTGCTGCAACAAGAGTAGGAAATCGGTGACCAATGTATCAGGGGTGAGAAAGCGCAGGAGGAGTGTTGTGGATAGGACAAACTGTCAGATGCATGTTACAGTGAGCTTGCAAGATGGAAAATGGATTATAACTTCACAAGATCTTGCCCATAATCATGATTTGGTCTGTTCGCCAACACTGACTAAATTCTTCCTAAGTCATAGGAGCATGAATGAGGCTGAAAAACTTCTCTCCAGATTGTTACAAGAACATAGAGTGAAACCAAGGAAGATTATGAGTATTTTTAGGAAGCTGTCTGGTGGGAAATTGGGCAATATTACGTTCGATGTGAAGAAGCTAGACAACTTGAAACAGGAAGATCGTGAAAAGAGAAGGAACACAGACATTGAACACACAATGGAGTACATTGAGAAACTGCAGACCGACAAACCTGGGTTTATTTTCAAGGCTCAAAGAGACTCGTGCAATTCAGTGCTTAGCTTGTTCTGGACAGATTCAAGGTCAAGGCTAGACTACTTGTTGTTTGGAGATATAATATCATTTGATACAACGTTCAGCACGAATAAGTACAATATGCCCTTCGCACCCATTATTGGAGTTAATGGCCATTCAAGAACAATAGTTTTTGGTTGGGCCCTTTTGCAGAATGAGAAGGCACATACTTTTAAGTGGCTGTTTGAAACTTTTGTTGAAGTGATGGGTGGAAAAAAGCCTAGAGTAGTACTTACTGATCAAGATGCAGGTATGAAGATAGCAGTTCTGAAAGTGTTCCCAGATGCCTTCCATAGGTTTTGTATTTGGCATGTTAGGAGGAAAGCAAGAGAAAATTTGAGTGTATACATGGCAATCAAAAAAGGAATGGAACAAGACATGGACTATTGTATCATGCAGTCCATGACTATTGAAGAGTTTGAAAAGAACTGGAAAGAAATGGAGATGAAGTATAATTGTGGAAAGCATGCTCACATTAAGCGCATGTGGGACAACAGACAATACTTTGTTCCAGCTTATTTCCAAGGAGTCTTTTGCCCGTTCATCAGGTCAACAAGCAGAAGTGAGAGTTTCAATTCAAATTTCAAGGACTATGTACAGCGAAAGGATACAATATTCCTACGTTAATATGAATTATTTCAGAAGAATGTGATTCACATAGAGGATCAAGATAGGTTCTTGTCTAACGAAAAAGTGCCTATCATGTGGGGATACCAGCGGGTAGAGCGTCATGCGGCTGAAATATACACCAGGGCTATATATACCAAGTTTTTGACTGAAATGTGTAATTCAACTGCTTTTGGGGTAAGAGAGATTCAGAAGGACGAAAAATATGAACTAAAGAGGAACTTTCAATATGAAAATCCAGAGTTTGACAGGGAATTCTTTGCTGTGCGAGTAAACCGAGAAAAAGAAGAATTTGTGTGCAATTGTGGTAAGTTTGAGAGGGATGGTATCCTTTGTTGCCACATTCTCAGACTGTTTACTCAGTTTGACATGCTGAAGATCCCTGACCAGTATATTGTACCTAGATGGACTAGAGAGTTTAGGGAGAAAGAATTGCAGAAACACAAGTTTAATGTGCTTGGTGTTCATGCAGAAGACCAGTCACACAATGCTGTTAGATATGCCATTATGATGAATACAGTTGGGGAGGTATGCTCTGATATAAGTCATGATTCAGGATATTGTCAAGAACTTATGGATGCAGTTAATGCTATTCATACTAAGTTCCTTCTGGGCAAGCAACAAAGTGCAGAAGGGAATAAGGAGAATCAACATACAGAAATCGAAGCTAGTGCTAGCATGCCTTTCAAAGATCCTGCTGTGATAAATAACAAGTCAGTGAAGAAAGGAAACAGGTTGAAGACTCGTTCAGAGAGAGAAGGTTGGAGAAAAGCTGCTGAGAAAAGGAAGAAATCTATTTGAAGATTAATTCTGCAGAGATAGAGAAACTGGAATATATTTTTTTGAAATTGTAATTTCATTTGAGGGGTGCTTGATTATCACAACAAAGTTTACCTGTTTGAAAATTTAGTTTTGTTGGACAGATGTTATAGAAGTAGAAAGAATTGAATGGACAAAAGAGAAACAAGTTGCTGTTATTTGTTTTAACAATAAGGTTTCCTGTTCAAAATGATGATTTTGATTTATGATGTGTGTGAAAACTTCTTAATTGTTATGTCTATGATTTGCTTCTTAATTTTGAAAACCTAGTGAACTGGACTTTAATTATAGTGAACTAATTTGGAAAACCTAGTAAACTGAATTTGAATTAGAGTGAACTAAATTTGAAATGTAGTTAACTAAATTTGAAAACCTAGTGAAGTAAATTTGGATTATAGTGAACTAATTTTGAAAAACTAGTGAAATGAACTTGAATTATAGTGAACTAATATTGAAAACCTAGTGAACTAAAATTTGAATTATAGTGAACTAAAATTTGAAATGCATTGAGCTAATTTTGAAACGTAGTGAACTAATTTTGAAACGTAGTGTACTGAATTTGAATTGTAGTGAACTAATTG
The DNA here is from genome assembly GCA_039707655.1 of Elymus sibiricus. Classification (NCBI taxonomy): domain Eukaryota; kingdom Viridiplantae; phylum Streptophyta; class Magnoliopsida; order Poales; family Poaceae; genus Elymus; species Elymus sibiricus. The sequence goes on from CM077666.1 coordinate 354,917,250, forward strand.
TTAAAAACCTAGTGAAATGAATTTGAATTATAGTGAACTAAAAATTGAAATTTAGTGAACTAAATTTGAAAACCTAGTGAATTGACTTTAAATTGTAGTGAACTAATTTTGTTTAAGCCCTAGTGAACTAAATTTGAATTATAGTGAACTAATTTTGAAAACCTAGTAAACTGAATTTGAATTAGAGTGAACTAAATTTGAAATGTAGTTAACTAAATTTGAAAACCTAGTGAACTAAACTTGAATTATATTGAACTAAATTTGAAAACCTAGTGAAGTGAATATGAATTGCATTGAACTAATTTTGAAAACCTAGTGAACAGAATTTGAATTATAGTGAACTAATTTTGAAAACCTAGTGAACTGAGTTTGAAATATAGTGAACTAATTTTGAAAACCTAATGAACTAATTGTAGTGAACTAATTGTTAAAACCTAGTGAACTGAATTTGAATTATAGTTCACTAAAAATTGAAATGTAGTGAACTAAATTTGAAAACCTAGTGGACTGAATTTGAATTGTAGTGAACTAATTTTGTTTAAAACCTAGTGAAGTAATTTTGAAAACCTACTGAAATGAACTTGAATTATAGTGAGATATTATTGAAAACCTAGTGAACTGAATTTGAATTATAGTGAACTAAAAATTGAAATCCAGTGAACTAAATTTGAAAACCTAGTGAACTGAATTAGAGTTGTAGTGAACAAATTTTGTTTAAAACCTAGTGAACTAATTTTGAAAACCTAGTGAACTGAACTTGGATTATAGTGAACTAATATTGAAAACCCAGTGAACTGAATTTGAATTATAGTGAACTAATTTTATTTAAAAGCTAGTTCACTGTAATTTTTGAAAACCCTAGTTAACTGAATTTGAATTAGAGTGAACTAAATTTGAAATGTAGTGAAGTAATTTGAAAACCCTAGTGAACTGAATTTGAATTATAGTGAACTAAATTTGAAATGCATTGAACTAATTGTTAAAACCTAGTGAACTAAATTTGAAAACCTAGTGAACTGAATTTGAATTGTAGTGAACTAATTTTGTTTAAAACTTAGTGAACTAAATTTGAAAACCTAGTGAACTAAATTTGAAAACCTGTTGAACTGAATTTGAATTATAGTGAACTGAATTTGACTCTAGTTCACTAATTTCAAATTATAGTGAACTAAATTGAAATCTAGTGAACTAATTTTGAAAAGCTAGTGAACTGAATTTCAATTGTAGTGAACTAAAAATTGAAATCTAGTGAACTAATTTTGAAAAGCTAGTGAACTGAATTTGAATTTTAGTGAACAAATTTTGTTTAAAACCTAGTGAACTAATTTTGAAAACATAGTGAATTGAACTTGAATTATAGTGAACTAATATTGAAAACCTAGTGAACTGAATTTGAATTATAGTGAACTAAAAATTTAATTTTAGTGAAATAAATTTGAAAACCTAGTGAAATGAATTTGAATTAGAGTGAACTAAATTTGAAATGTAGTGAACTAATTTTGAAAACCTAGTGAACTAAACTTGAATTATAGTGAACTAATTTTGAAAACCTAGTGGACTGAATTTGAATTAGAGTGAACTAAATTTAATTTTAGTGAACTAAATTTGAAAACCTAGTGAACTGAATTTGAATTAGACTGAACTAAATTTGAATTGTAGTGAACTAAATTTGAAAACCTAGTGAACTGAATTTGAATTAGAGTGAACTAAATTTGAAATGTAGTGAACTAATTTTGAAAACCTAGTGAACTAAACTTGAATTATAGTGAACTAATTTTGAAAACCTAGTGAACTGAATTTGAATTGTAGTGAACTAAAAATTGAAATCCAGTGAACTAAATTTGAAAACCTTGTGAACTGAATTTGAATTGTAGTGAACTGATTTTGAATCTAGTTCACTAATTTCAAATTATAGTGAACTACATTGTCAGTTCACTAAATTTTTAGTTCACTATAATTCAAATTCAAAATCTAGTTCACTAAATTTGAGTTGTAGTGAACTAAATGTTAGAATCTAGTGAACTGAATTTGAATTATAGTTCACTAAAAATTGAAATGTAGTAAACTAAATTTGAAAACCTAATGAACTGAATTTGAATTGTAGTGAACTAATTTTGTTTAAAACCAAGTGAACTAATTTTGAAAACCTACTGAAATGAACTTGAATTATAGTGAGATATTATTGAAAACCTAGTGAACTGAATTTGAATTATAGTGAACTAAAAATTGAAATCTAGTGAACAAATTTTGAAAACCTAGTGAACTGAATTTGAATTGTAGTGAACTAATTTTGTTTAAAACCTAGTGAACTAATTTTGTTTAAAACCTAGTGAACTAATTTTGAAAACCTAGTGAACTGAACTAGAATTATAGTGAACTAATATTGAACACCTACTGAACTGAATTTGAATTAGAGTGAACTAAATTTGACTCAAGTTCACTAATTTCAAATTATAGTTCACTAAATTTTTAGTTCACTATAATTCAATTTCAAAACTAGTTCACTAAATTTGAGTTGTAGTGAACTAAATGTTAAAACCTAGTGAACTAAATTTGAATTATAGTGAACTAAAAATTGAAATCTAATGAACTAATCTTGAAAACCTAGTGAACTGAATTTGAATTGTAGTGAACTAAATTTGAATTATAGTGAAATAATTTTGAAAACCTAGTGAACTGAATTTGAATTAGAGTGAACTAAATTTGAAATGTAGTGAACTAATTTTGAAAACCTAGTGAACTAAACTTGAATTATAGTGAACTAATTTTGAAAACCTAGTGAACTGAATTTGAATTAGAGTGAACTAAATTTAATTTTAGTGAACTAAACTTGAATTATAGTGAACTAATTTTGAAAACCTAGTGAACTGAATTTGAATTAGAGTGAACTAAATTTAAACAGAGGTTGGTACCTTTTATTGCTTCTGGAGGGATTAGTATTGTTGTACTGAATACTGTTTTTATTTTTGATTGCTAATTCTATAAAGTTTTATTGCACAGGAATTTGTGAGCAGTCAAGAAAAAATTCTTAGCCAAAGTAGGAGTAGTAGTAGCCAGGAAGGGAACCAGCAAAATCAGGTGGAATCTGTTACAGATGAAGCTCAGATAGAACAAGTTGAGGAAGAGAAATTTGATGCACAACTTCTGGTAGCAAAGGATGTTACCATGGAAAACCTAGTGAACTAAACTTGAATTATAGTGAACTAATTTTGAAAACCTAGTGAACTAAATTTGAATTATAGTGAACTAATTTTGAAAACCTAGTGAACTGAATTTAAATTGTAGTGAACTAATTTTGTTTAAAAGCTAGTTCACTGTAATTTTTGAAAACCCTAATTAACTGAATTTGAATTAGAGTGAACTAAATTTGAAATGTAGTGAAGTAAATTTGAAAACCCTAGTGAACTGAATTTGAATTATAGTGAACTAAATTTGAAATGCATTGAACTAATTGTTAAAACCTAGTGAACTAAATTTGAAAACCTAGTGAACTGAATTTGAATTGTAGTGAACTAATTTTGTTTAAAACTTAGTGAATTAAATTTGAAAACCTAGTGAACTGAATTTGAAAACCTGTTGAACTGAATTTGAATTATAATGAACTGAATTTGACTCTAGTTCACTAATTTCAAATTATAGTGAACTAAATTGAAATCTAGTGAACTAATTTTGAAAAGCTAGTGAACTGAATTTGAATTGTAGTGAACTAAAAATTGAAATCTAGTGAACTAATTTTGAAAAGCTAGTGAACTGAATTTGAATTTTAGTGAACAAATTTTGTTTAAAACCTAGTGAACTAATTATGAAAACCTAGTGAACTGAACTTGAATTATAGTGAACTAATATTGAAAACCTAGTGAACTGAATTTGAATTAGAGTGAACTAAAATTTAATTTTAGTGAAATAAATTTGAAAACCTAGTGAACTAAATTAGAATTAGAGTGAACTAAATTTGAATTGTAGTGAACTAAATTTGAAAACCTAATGAAATGAATGTGAATTAGAGTGAACTAAATTTGAAACCTAGTGAAGTGACTATGAATTGCATTGAACTAATTTTGAAAATCTAGTGAACTGAATTTGAATTATAGTGAACTAATTTTGAAAACCCAGTGAACTAATTGTAGTGAACTAATTGTTAAAACCTAGTGAACTGAATTTGAATTATAGTGAACTAAAAATTGAAATGCAGTGAACTAAATTTGAAAACCTATTGAACTGAATTTGAATTATAGTGAAGTAATTTTGAAAACCTAGTGAGCTAAACTTGAATTATAGTGAACTAATTTTGAAAACGTAGTGAACTGAATTTGAATTGTAGTCAACTAATTTTGTTTAAAAGCTAGTGAACTAATTTTGAAAATCTAGTGAACTGAATTTGAATTGTAGTGAACTAATTTTCAAAACCTAGTCAATTGAACTTGAATTATAGTGAACTAATTTTGTTTAAAACCTAGTGAACTAAAATATGAATTATAGTCAACTAAAATTTTTGAAATGCAGTGAACTAATTTTGAAACGTAGTGAACTGAACTTGAATTATAGTGAACTAATTTTGAAAACCTAGTGAACTAAATTTGAATTAGAGTGAACTAAATTTGAAATGTAGTTAACTAAATTTGAAAACCTAGTGAATTAAATTTGAATTGTAGTGAACTAATTTTGAAATGCAGTGAACTAAATGTTAAAACCTAGTGAATTAAATTTGAATTATAGTGAACTAAAAAATTGAAATATAGTGAACTAATTTTGAAAACCTAGTGATCTAAACTTGAATTGTAGTGAACTAATTTTGTTTAAAACCTAGTGTTTGAATTTTGAAAACCTAGTAAATTTGAAATTTAGTGAACTAAATTTGAATTTTAGTGAACATATTTTAAAATTAACTGAACATAAATTTGAATTATAGTGAACTATATTTGAGATTTATTGAACTGTATTTGAAAATTAGTGAACAGATTTGTAATTATGATGAACTAGATTTGAAATTTAGTGACCTATTTTTTTTTTGTGAACTTAATTTGAAAATAAAAAGTGAACTAAAATTCAAGTATAGTTCGTTATAAAAACAAAAAAATGAAATTAAAAGTGACCTAGTTTGTAATTATATTTTAGTAAATTGAAAAATTGAATTTAAGTGAACTAGTTTGTAATTATAAATTTAGTGAACTAGAAGTGAAAAAAGTGAATAGATTTCCAAAAGAAAGTGAACTAAACTTGTAAAATGATGTGAACTAGTGTGTTTATAGAAAGGTAACAAAATTGCAACATAAGATCACATTAGAAAAAAAAACTTGTTGCGAAAAAGAAAACTTCAGTGTTTTCTTTTCAAAAAAATAGTTCACTAAAATTCAGTGAACAGAATTTGAATTTTAATGAACTATATTTGAAATTTAGTTTTAGTGAACTAAATTTGAATTTAAGTGAACTAATTTCAAATTTCAGTGAACAGATTTTGAATTTTGGTGAACTAGATTTGAAATTTAGTGAACTATTTTTTGAAATTTGATGAATTATATGTGAATTTAAAACAATTAGGTCTACGGTTTTTTCATTAACAAAAAATAATAAAAAAGTAAAACAGTATTTACGAGAGAAAATTGAAAAAAGATAAGAAATAAAAACTCTAGCCAACTCCAGTTTTATGTAACATTTTTGTAGCTTATTTTTTGAGACGGGGCGGTAGCTATTTGAAACCTTCATCCAGATGTGATTATGTCCATGGTTCGATTGGTTGCAAAATACTTTCTGTGATCCTATGCTGCATCATGAATGACTGTTCCAAAAAATGAAGTGAACTAAGCATGTAATTAATGAAGTGAACTAAGCATGTAAATGAGTGAACTAGAGCGTTCATAGATAGGTAACAAAAATTGCAACAGAAGATCACATGAGAAAAAAAACTGTTAAACAGAAAACTGTATCGTTATCAGTTAAAAAAATGTCGTATCTGTTGCAAAAAAGGAAACATCAAGTCACGCAAAAAGAAATACTTTAAAAAAAAGTTTCGTTCATATAAAACTGTAGTTACTGGGTATCACATCCAGCTAGAAAAAAGCATCCACTTTCACATTGAAAAAAAAGCAAAAGCTATGACAGGGGGATACAGATCCACATCCAGATTTAATCATCCATATCCGGTCTAAAAACATTCACATCCCCATCCGGATTAGTCATGTGCACAAAAAGAGACGCTATAAAAGTTTCACAGGAACCTATCAAAAATAAAAACTTCTTCAGTTGGGCAGTGGCAGGTCTTCTTCATTCAGCTTGTTCAAAGAGCTTTTGAATAGCTAGAATGCTGTTATCATTCTGTACTTTGGCACATTCTCCTGTGTATAAAATAAAATTTAGTTAATATAAAATGAGAACACTCTTAGGCTTGAGCTAGAGACGATGAAAATTAAAATGAGAACACTCTAAAAAGACTTGAGCTAGAAACGATGAAAACAACATTCAGAGTATAAATGCTAGTGCTGGTTTTCGTATGATAATATGACATTCGCTAACTTCTTCGTATGAAATAGATCCTTTTGGCTGCAATTAAAAAAAGTGCTAAAAAGACTGAGTTTGTTTAAATTATAAATTTACCGCAGTAAAACTCTTCATGATCTTGCCTTCAAAATTGTCCAAGTACAAAGGGATATAATGGCCTGAGTCATGCCTGCAGCAAACAGAAAAAAGAAAAATATTAAAAAGAATTGAATTGCATCAAGTTCTTATTATATAAAGGTGAATGTATTTGGCTGGTTTCAAGACCTGTTTGAGAGTTACATATATTAAAATTAGATTTATACTAAAAACAGTGGTAAAAGAAAAAAAATTACATCATGCAGTTGGTGGGATAAGGTCCTGTAGTTTGAAGCTTGAAGGTGAAGACATTCTTGAAGGGCTTTTTGCTAAGTTTTGCAAGAAAATTGAAGTTGGAAACCTGTTAAGGACATAGTAATTGATCAATTTCTTTAAGAAAAAAACGTAAAGTAGTGTTCAAGAATGTAGTGATTAGGATGAAAAAATAATAGGACCATACCAAATTGTGAATAATCTCTTGCTGGGCATTGTCTTGTGTTGTGCCACATGGATCAAAAAAATGTGTCTTCTCGAAAAGTGAGTTGATGCAACACAAGACCCAGTGGGTGTTCTTGATGGTAGGGAAGAACAACTGTGTAATTATAAAAATCAGTCATTTACATATGTCAGTATGACAAAAAAAACAATGCCTACTTAGACGATATCTTGTTACAAGTGAATTCAAAAAAGAATCAGTACCAGATCGTCTTTCCAAAGACTTTCTTCTGAATTAATTCTTTCGAACTCTCTTTGGCAGCTGATAGGATCAAATACTTCTGGCTTGACCAATAACTTGTCCTGGAAAATAATTTTAAAATTGAAGTGTGACATGATAACAATAAAAGAAAGGAATTTAAAATGTTTGGATAAAAAAATGTTTTATAGTCTGAAAGGTTTTATCTGAAACTCACAGTGAAGTAGGAAGTGAAACAGAATATGGAACATAAAACATGGAATATGGAACTCACAGTGAAGTAGGAAGTGAAACAGAATTTCTTGATGAAAGGTTTTATCTGAGAACTTGTCTTTGAATCTAGGTTTAAAGTCTGAATGAGGCAGTTCATGACTTCATCGCCAATATCAGCCCTTGCCTTAAAGGAGTTGTAGAAGTTCTCATAGCTAACATGAAATCCGTCGACATCAACAAAAAGAGTGCTGAAAAGCATAGAGAAAAGTTTACATAAAAAAAATTAATGAAGAAAAAAATATAACAAGGAAAAACGCTGCAGAATTTATGTATTAAGTGAATCTGTGTGTTGAGGAATTGAAAGTTGTTTTAAACATCAAAATTTTTGTTCTACCCAATAAGTGAGAAAAATGGATGTTGAAGTGGAAACATATTCTAATACTGGATGTTTGTGCATGATACCACTGACAAAAAAGGATATAACACTGAATGGCTTATGTCATATTTGCTCCTTGAAAAAAACAAAATATGAACTATATATATAAATGAATGTCGAAGGATCTAGTACATAGACTACGGAAAAAAATATGAACAAGTCAAACTAATAGTTTACTATAGGTTGACTTATCTGACGAATGGAAGAAATTAACAGATAAAAAAGAATGGTTTGGGGGATTTTACTGTTCTTTGTAGATTGGCTTCCTCAAAATTTTTGTAAAGAACAGGTCCACATCTCTGGAAATTTTGAGCTTCTTAGGTGCGTCCGGAGATTGAGTTTTAGCTGCCCTTTTTTTCCTATTCTTCTTATCAATAGTGTTTGGTCCCGTGCTTGTTCCAGCCCCTGCATCGTTGAATCTATAAGAATCTGTCCAGAAGGTATTAAAAAAAGTAAAAAAAAAACATAAGTTTGAACAAAAGATTGAAGAAAAAGGGCCAAATGAATCATTGATGATTGAAACACAAAGAAGAAAAGAAATAGGAAATAAGAAAAAACCTGGTGTATCAGCAAAGGACATGGCTATGTGAATTCCTACATTAGGATCATCATTGGGGGGTTGTGTGTTCTGGCTACCACCAGCAGCACCAGGAGTGAAAGGAGACTCGTCTTCAATTAAAATAGGGGACGCGCGAAAATCCTTTTGTCTATCAGGTTGAGGGGTGGAGCTAATCAATACATAACTACGGGGCTCCAGTGTTGAATTCACTTCTACCTGATAAAATAGACAAAAAATTAATGACATATGTTAATTCATAGGAAAACTTCATACATGAAGACATTGATAGAGAAATAATGTTAATTATTATGAGTTCATACTGAAACTAAGTGAAGAAAAAAATATGGCATAGATAGGTTGGCTGTTACGTACCTTAGGTTGTGAAGTAGTTCCACTGGGAACTGGGATCCTATTAAGATTGGCAGGATTGATAGCTATATTTGGAGTTTCAACCACAGTATTGTCTCCAACTTTAGTCTGTGCGTAGTTCAAATCCAGAAGAGAAAAAAGGGGGTATTTAAGTAAACTATGAAAAGCAGAAATTTATGTCTTTATTAAAAAAAAGCAAAAAAGAAAGGAACCAAAATGGAATAAATACCTCAGCTTCTGTAAGGTTTTCAGCTTTCGGTTCAACAGGTTCTTGTTTATTAACTTCTTGTTTAAAAGGGATCTGGATAAAAAAGGAATTGTAAAAGTTCAAACTCTGGAACCAGGATTAACTACTTGATTACAAAAAATATGTAAGGATGATAAAAAAAGGAATGCGTTGGTTGTTGAAAAAGTGAAAGCCAGGTATACTAGCCTTGCATATCAAAATAACCCCAAAAAAGAGGGTAAAAAAGAAAAAAATCGCAGTGGGTTAGTGTATACTAGGCTAGCTCATCTATTCTACTATCACACACAGGAATCTATAACTACCCAGCTTGATGCTTGTGATATTTTTCAAAAACAAAAAATGGTTGGAAAAAAGGATATGCATACACAAATCGAAAATTTGAGAGAGAGTGAAGGATAAAATGTACCTCAGATTTGACTTGACTGTCGGTCTTCACTTTAACATCTACCTCGTCTTTAGGGGTGATTTTTGGTTCTGCTGTATTGCTTTGCTGGCTGTTCAAATTAATTGCCGTGTTCAGGAAAGGGACTTCATTGTTATTGTCTGCCTGCATTTGAGATGTTGAAAAAAAGAGCAAGGAGAAAATTAATTTGAAAATGTCATCCAGCGAAGCAAAAAAAGAGAAAAAAGGACTACATTAAGCAAACTAGCCCCATTTCCTAAATAAATGTTGGAGAAAATACCTCTGTTTCAGCAACTGGATGGGAAAAATCTGGCTCATTGGAGGCATTGCCAAGTGGAACAGCTGTGGCATACGGAGTTTGAGATATATGTCGTAGCTACAACAATAGTGCACAAAGGAAAAAATAACTAAGTTAGATACCATATGAATCAGACCAAAAACCTATTACGCTTCCTCAACAAAAAAAATTAGTTAAAAAAGCATTAAAAAAAAGGGAGCAGAGTAATTACTGGTAGAACTCCGAAAGCCTTCCTGGACTGATAATTCCTATCAACCAAGGCAAGATATTGAAAATCTTCATTCTTAATGTGAGAAATGCGCGGAAGAGAGTAGTCAACAGTGGATTGATGCAGTGGGATGGCATCAAAATCAACAAAGTCCAGATAAATGATCTGTGATTAACCAAAAACAAAGTAAGTAACCAAGTCAGAAAAATGAGAAAACTTTAGAATAAGACAATTAAGATTTAGTGCATACAGTGAAAAAGCCATGAAAATACAACAAAAAATGGAGAACACTTACCCCCCAAATAGGAAGGCAGCCGCCTATGTGAGAAGGCTTATTCATTTCCTCTAAAGTTTCTCTGTTGAAGATCATTTCAGAGTGCCTCTCTGACTCAAGCATGAATTCCAGGCCCAGGCTACCAAAGTCCAGAGTAGGAATAGCAGACACATCTATGAGGGAGAAAAGGTACTTGGAACTAGCATAGCAGTACGAAGCAGGACACATGATAGAGGCTATGAAGTAAAAAAGCAAAGCTCCTCATAAACCCTTCTTCACTCTCATCAGCAAGCATCACTTCCTCAATTTTGTTGATAGGTATCTTGTTGCGATAGTCAGTGTACTTGCTTCTTAGCTCTGCAACCTGTGCTTTGACTTGAGGGTCGTCACTACTAAAGACAAAAGGCACAGTACCACCGGGAAAATCGAATATCTTATCCACCATGTCTTTAGTGATCTCAATGACTTTGTCCTTGTGTCTAAAACGAGGTACAGTGCCGCCAATATGTTGATCTAGCCACTCAAGAAGATTCATTGGGATGGAAAGGTGATATGGCATATGAAGTAGAGCTTCCATTTTATATTTCCTGACATGACCTTTTTGAATTTCACTAAACTTCCTAGCAGTCTTGATGAAACGCATAGTTGATAGTCTAGTTATGTAGGTGGGATTGCATAACTTCCTAGGGTACACCCTTGCTGCAAATAGATAAAAATGACAACTAAGAATCAGAGGAGAAAAAAAACGAGTGCTACAAGATATACTAGAACAGGAAACAAGTATTATGCTGAAACAGATATTATATTTAGAAGGTGTCGTTTCACACGCATAGTTCACAAAAAATACACAGCACCCCCCGAAAAAAATGCACCTACTTATTTCCCTTCTTGCTAACGTGATGAAAGAGAGCAATATTACAACCAAAAACGTTGAAATCATGATGCTAGCTTACATTGGCATACATTGGCACTGCAGTTCTAGTACATATATGGCACACCAATGAATAAAAATAAAACTAGGGAAATTTGAGGTGAGCTGCTTCATCTTGTTTTGCTTTTTCAATGTTATTTGAGTTGAACAAAATAGTGTCTCGAACTTTGAACATAACCACCAAAATTCAGATAGCTATGAGTACTTGAGCCAAGAATTATCCAAAAAACAAACTGATTTGAACAAAAATTGAAAAAAACAAAACACACTGGGTCAAATTGAGGTAGAAACAAAAACATATGGGTCTGCGGGAGTGATGGAGAATGAACATACCCCCTTGGTCATCTCGGAGACCTCTTGTATAAACCTGCCGTATATCTTCGCCTTGGCCATCTCCAATACCATCTGAACCGCAAAGAGAAAAACATACGAAAAAAATGAACCAACATCTCAGCAAAAAAAGGTAATATAAGATAAGAGAAAGCATATATAATCAAGACAACTAAGTGACCTGCTTCATAAATGAATGGTTGCAGCAGATCAATTGATAGTTGTAGTAGCTCATAATAATATAGCCAAGACATCATATAATTTGATTCAGATGAACATGAGCACGTAGCAAGTGCGAAAAAAGGGCTATACAAGTGACCAAATAACAAAACCAACAACAACTACACAGATTTAGCAAACAGTCCACCTCTGTGGTTTTTGTATCTACCAACCTACCTGATTCAAGACCTGGAAAAACATAAACAACTGCTAGCACTACTAAAACATGAAAAACGATATTGTATCTACACAGCTACATGAAACATAAACAACTGCTAGCAGTGATAAAAATGAATGTCTGAATCTCAATAACTCTTGACTAATTTTGATTAGGGTAAATTTCTAAATGACATTTATATTTGCTGAGCGTCTGAAACAATTTGATATCATGGCCTATGAGACTGATATATAAAAGCTGAGCAAACAGACCTCCTTGGACATCTCGGACGCCTTGTACTGGCACTTGGACTTCTTGATGATGTTCCTGACCAGCTTGTACAACAGGTTGTGTGTCGTCTTGTTCTTTCACTTCACCATCTCCAATACCTTCTTCTTCTGGAAAACAAGTTGAATATAATAAAAAAATGAGCATCAACTGCGTAATTCCCCCGCACACATAAACTAAGAAACAACCTAGCAAAAACTTCAAACACGAATAGTGGCTCCTCTCTTACAGATTTATTTTTCTGTTCTTGTTATACACATAAAAAAAAACTCTGCATTAACCAAAAGCTGACCGAGCTTTCACTGCCAAAAAACAAAACTAGCTAGTAAACATTTTTATCCATGAAAATGGCTTATACGTTACTAATAACTAAAACAAATCACACTTGTAAGACCACAGAAATTTTTCCCAGCATAGCCATATGACCAGGGCCAAAAAAAACCAAAGTGATCAGAACAAACAGTCAACATCAAACATGGGGTATTCAGTTCGACAAAACTGAACTACCCTAGATAGGACCATAAGTTGACTGCAACGTATTGCTATTTCAGATGAAACCTTATACTCTCTTTAGCTTACATGGAGCTTCACAGGGACATAAACTCAGAGAGACAAACATCCAAAACAAACAATTATATTAGTAGTACTCTCCAGATGACTACCACTGAACTTCGAAAGCCATGATCCACAAGGCACGTGAAAAATCTTTCTTGCAAAAAAAAAGGGCACTATCTTAGATTGCTGAACCATAAAATCAGCGAGATCCGTTGGTTAGTACAATACGAACCCCCTAAGGACGAACCCTAGGCTGTGACGATCCGTTGGTTAGAAAACTGAACCACAGAATCTTCAGAAAATCTAAGGGAAACAGTTCCACGCAGCACATCGAACCTAAGAAAATTCTTAAGACCGCCGAGGAGGACGAACCCTAGAAATTTTTTCGTAAGACGCTAAGGAGAACGAACCCCCTAGGCAGGACGAACCCTAGAAATTTCGTAAGACCATAAGGAAGGACGACCCCTAGAGAGCACAAATAACGTGCCGTTGGAGTAGAAACCAAACCCAAAAAATCCGCGCAGGAGCACAACCATGACGAGTACTGATTTCATGACAGGACGAACCCTAGCGAGGGAGAAAACAGACACGAACCAGCGGAAGCCATGACGATCTCCAGAGAGTTGATCCGCGACACGAGATAGAACGGCTCGATCGAATCCAGACGAACCCTAGAACCACAGCTGTGGGGGAAGGGGAGGCGGAGGAGGATAAGAGGAGAGGAGGAGGCGTCGAAAAAGAAAAACGGGCCGAGCCCAAATGACTCGGATGGTTCGGGGGTGTGTGTGTGTGTGTGTGCGCCCGTTCGTCAAGACCGAAGAGACGGGCGCAACGGGCACCGTTTAGGATATTCCCGTAGGAGAGGTGGAAGGGACGAGACAGAAATGGTGGGCCCTGGCACCATCGCTCGCACCCAACGGGCCTCGGCCGACCGGGCGACACCTGGTGCTCGCGATGTTCTGGACAATTCCAACTTCCATGCGCCCTCGCGCGCGCTGTGTGGAGGGGAGGGCGCCCTCCCGCCAAACTGAAAATCGAGAATCAACAAATCCAATTCTAAACAGCTTTGTGCGACGCCTGGGCCTTTGGTGTTTTAGGGTTCTAGACCCGCGAGAGCGCCGCCGACGCCGGATCCCCCGCCCCGCCCCGCCCCGCCAGCGACCCGGAGCTCCAAGCGCCTCCCCGAACCGCCCGGCCGAGTCCGTCGTCCCCAGCTCCCAGCCGCACATCACCGTGCGGCTCCCCCTCCACAGCAGAGCGCCGGCGGCCGGATCTGCAGCTTCCGGCCCCTGACCTACCCGTCCGTCTGGCCAGCATCCTCCCCGCCCACGGTATGCCGCCATCCGTCCTCTTTACTGTGCTTGTGGAGTTGTGGTTGACTAGCAGGTGCTCAATGGCGAAATGGATGCGTATATATGGTGGGTGTATGTGTATTGCTGCAGCCATTGCTGATGGTGGTTGGATTGCTTCCATTCACTACATATTGCTTCTAGAATTGCCTGCTGTTGATTTGATTGTACTCCCTCCGGTCATTTTTAGTCTTCACATGAGTTTTGTTCATCAAAGTCAAAGTATCTCTATTTTGACCAAACTTATAGAAAAAAGTATCAACATTTGCAATGCCAAATCAATATTGTTAGATTAATTATGAAATGTAGTTTCATAGTATATATATTTGGTACTCTAGATGTTTATATTTTTTAATATAAATTTGGTCAAACTTTGAAAAGTTTGACTTGACAAAAATCTAATACGCGGAGTAAAAAGGAACGGAGGGAGTACTAGCCAACAACTTCCTGCATCTTAACTGCAGTTATTAATCTCATGGGAGTTTTTTTCACTGACAGATGCGCAACGGGGCGGCATTCTGGAACCAACATGACACCAAGGTTTTCTGCGAGATATGCAAACAAGAGATCGACGCCGGCAACACAACGGTCGACGGGTACCTGAGTGCCCAAGGTTACAGCAACCTCCAGCTCAAATTCAACGGTATAACCCAGAGAGGGTATGTTAAGGAGCATTTCAAGTATAGATGGAACTCGCTCAAGTACCAGTACACGAGGTTCATAAATCCGCCGGACAACTTATCTGTGTTGGAAGAACTATTCGGGAAGGCACATGTCGGTAAATCGCTCGCCATCCCCTTAGTAGAGAACTTGGGTGAAGACGAGCAGGAGGCTGCTCGAGTTGACATTGGCAGCTCGGACGAGGATGCTGAACTCACACTATCTGCCATGAGGAAAGCAAACTTGGCGAAGCGTAAGGTCTCCTCCCCAGTGGTCCATGTGTTGACGATGGAGGAGAGCGAGAACCCGCTTCTGCTGGAGTACAAAAAGGCATGCAATGATCTTACTGCAACTGCTCAAGGATTAGAATGAATTGTACTAATTCTGAGTTCCTCATTACTTGTTTGTGTTCTAACTAACTAATTCGATTTTGCTATTCTTTCAGGAGGACTTCGGTGAAGACAAGCAGGAGGCTACTCGAATTAACATTGACGGGTCGGATGAGGATGCTGAACTCACACTATCTGCCATGAAGAAAGCAAATTTGGGGAAGCGCGAGGTCTCCTCCCCGAGGGGTGATATGTTGACAAAGGAGGACAAGAACCTGCTTCTGCTGGAGTACAAAAAGGCATGCAACGATTTTACTGCAACTGCTGAAGCATTAGAATAGATTGTACTAATTCTGAGTTCCTCATTACTTGTTTCTGTCCTAACTAACTAATTCGTTTTTGCTATTCTTTTCAGGAGGACTTAGGTGAAGACAAGGAGGAGGCTACTCAAGTTAGTGTTGACGGCTCAGGTGAGGATGCTGAACTCCCACCATCTGCCATGAAGAAAGCAAAACTGGTAAAGCGTGAGGACTCCTCCCCAATGGTTGCTGCTGCGTTGACGACGAAGGAGGACAAGAACCCGCTTCCAGGGAACTACAAAAAGGCACGCAATGATCCTACTGCAACTGCTGAGACGTCTTCTTGCGAATCTAGCACGGTCCCGACTATAAGGGAAGCAGTGAGGCTCATTCGGGAATGCGGAGTATCAGAAGCAACAGACCTCTTCTATACGTCCACCATGATCGTTGCCATGAACCCTGAGTACAGAGAGTTGTTTGCTCTTATCAGAACAAGAGAAGGGAGGCTCGATTGGCTCCAGAGGGCGCACGATGACGACGCCATGCGTGTACATCTTTCTACTAGTAAGTGACAGGGACTCCTGATTACTATTTTTGGTCTAGCTAGATGACACATGACAGTGACTCATGATTATTTCAACGAGGTCTCTTGTCACGCAGCACGTGCAAGTGTCTCCATTGTCTACTACTGATGGATGCATTATCTATCTATCGCCCAATATATTGTGTGTGTGTACTCAAATCAGTTCTACAACTTTGGTTGACAAAATATAATCACCTTAATTT
The DNA here is from genome assembly GCA_039707655.1 of Elymus sibiricus. Lineage (NCBI taxonomy): Eukaryota > Viridiplantae > Streptophyta > Magnoliopsida > Poales > Poaceae > Elymus > Elymus sibiricus. The sequence goes on from CM077666.1 coordinate 354,933,424, forward strand.
ATTCCAGCTCCGTCGACATGATACAAGAATTATATGCTTGACCATTTCAACACATTTTACATTATAATCAAGAAACTGCATGGCCACAGGATTTTGACTGAATTATTATTATTGTAGGCAGATAACTGGACATAATCTAGACCAAGTATGACCCATTACCAAAATGAATCGAAACCGTGTCACGGCATTTTGATTTTGCCTCTCATAGTATTGAGGCTGAAATGGTTTATTGACTTGCATGAGAAGGAGATCTACCATTCAAGACAACCAACTTGAGAGTTGAGAGGAACTGTTCTGATGGACACTCTTTGACCCAAACAAGTCTGCTGGTTTAATACAGCTGGCCTGGAGACTTATTGGATATTGATGCATACACTTCTGTGGTTTTGTCCTCAAGTATATTGTTCGATGTCCGTCGCCTATTTGCGACGATTGCAACTTAAAAGGGAGGTTTGTTCTGATTGAAGTTTACTAGTACTATATGGGTTTTCAAATCTGAAAAAAGCTAATAAATTATATTTGACCTGCACATGTGCTTCTAGAAAATTGGAAGCACTGAAACTAGCTAGTTTAATTGTATCGAAAATTCAAAAGGACTATTGTTGACAAAAGCAAAACATGTAGTGTACTTGCCAACATGGTCATAATGTTGGCCAAGAGTACAATGATATAAATGAGATTGGGAGAGAACTGAGGAGGACTTGATCTACCATCAGATGTGGTCAATGGCTGATCCCTTCCTTTTTTTTTTTGGGTACGATGCAAAATGTTGAATATTTCTTAGGTTGAGCTGTGAGATCATCATGAACAGTGATTAGGTTGCCCCTTGATAGCCAGGAAAGGGTGCTCAAGAGTGTAGACTCAAGTTTAACACTTCAGTGCAGCTTAAGAAAATTTACAAGTCACAGCTGGCTGATGCCTATAATAATTATGCTACTTTACGGTAGAGAAAGAGTGTTTATAAGAAAATTATGCAAACTTAAAGATGACCTCGATTTTTTTTTGATTTTTTTACAGTTGGAGCTTCATGATTGTACAACCACTGAATCTAATTCGTACTAGTCAATGGAAGATCTGAGGTAGTATATCCTTTCAAGTTTCAAGTGCTCCCTCCATTTGGCTAAATGTGTGGTATATATCATTACAATCATGTTGATAAATGTCGGCGTGCAGCACTCAGTTTGATTTTGATGGTCGGAAGCTAGCTATCCAACGCATACCTTTTCAGATCTGTAGGAGGCCTCTCCTCAACTTCTTGTCAGCTTGTATTAGTCCCAATCACCGCGAAAGCCAGCATGTCAAACTGCAATTAAGGAGCAGATAAGAGTCAGGGTTTGGTGAAGCTAACCATTCTGGAAGGAGAACAGGAGCTTTCAAGACCTTCTCGCTTTCCTTCTAATCCTCTCTGAGGTGAAATTATCGTAGTACGATCGAGTTTACGCTGATACAATGCAATAATTCAGCCCAAACCCTAATTATAAACTTGATTGAAGCCCCACATGCTGCCTTAACCACCGCTTAGACGCCCCAAAACCTGAGAATCCAACCAAATACAACCCCTGGCTATAGCCTATAGGTAGCAACTGGGTTAATAATTAGCAGAGCAGCTGAAATTGCACGTAGTACAGTCTCGTCTGAATCATCACCCCATGAAACCCTTTTTGCCCCTGTGCTGTGCGTGCTCATCAGCCGCGAGACACAAGCCGGGAAAACTTGCGACCAACCGCCATTACATTAATCCCGCTAGGTTTGTGTCCTAACCGACCGCCCTAGTCATCGCATCATGCTTTTTTGCCAACTCCCATGTGCTTAATTCGTTCCATTGCTCGCGCACTGCAGTATTCTTCTTCTTCTACTACTACTCCCTCCGTTCCTAATATAAGTCTTTCTAATCTCTAGAAAGACTTATATCTAGACTTATATTTAGGAACGGAGCGAGTACTACTGTACTATCCATGCATATGCATGGCTAATGGCTGTGATGCAACTCCCAAAACATTTCACTCACTTTATTATGTTACAAAGCAAAGCAGTGGCCTGACCCCAAGTGCCAAACCCGGTTGACCACTCTGGCGTGAACACACGCATCGAGTGGACAGAAATGTGGAGAACTGGAGATTGGGTTACTGGGGATAATAATTCAAAGTAGAGCTACTTGTTCGGACTAATACTATAAGCTCTGTTCACCTTTCCTTTTTCTTCTGTCGAGGAACACTTTCACTTCACAAGCTCTTGCCGCTTTGGACTGTGCCAAGGTCGCCTGTCCCCTTCGTTGACGCCTTTGACAAAACAGCCGCACGCTTCCAAAGCTTGTCCCTATAGCTATAGCTAGCTCGCCTCCTAGTCCTATATATAGACAGCAAAGCCCTGTTCCTACAGCCACCACCAGCTCAACTGCGCCTCAACACTAGCTGCAAGGAACAACAGCAGGGTCATCCGGAGCAGACTAGCTGCCATTTGCGACGATGATCAAGCTGAGGTGCCCCAACCCCAAGAGGCTCTTCAGGAGGAGCTTCTCCAAGATCAGCAGGTCTGGTAGCAGCAGCAGCACCAGCAGCGACGACGGCAGCGATTCCTCCGGTGGCATCCGTGGCCGCGGCGGCAGCGGGGAGATCGAGTGGGAGGTGCGGCCGGGGGGCATGCTGGTGCAGAGGCGGGAGTGTAGGGGGGACGTCGAGGTCATCACCGTCAGGGTGGCCACCGGCTACTCCTGGCACGAGGTCTCCATTGGAGCTACCTGCACCTTTGGTGAGTACTCTCGTCTTTGCAAAGCTGATTTGTTTTTTTGGAGAATATATGAATGTTACTAGTGTGTGATTAGTAGAATGTATGTGTTCTTGGAAAGTGGTTCATTTGGTCATGATTCCTTTCGGGGCTTCTCTCACATATAAAGTAGTAAGCACATCTTTATGTTGCCAAAGTTGAATGAATATCCCCCAAGCTCTTTAGGCACGATAAACTACGAATTTTCAGACAAGTTCAACAATGCTAGTTCAGTTGTTTCACTGTGCAACCAGTCTGTACATGTAGATTTATTTTTATTTGGAGAACATGTACATGTAGATTCACAGTAACTATGGTACCTAGTTCTAGTTGGCTAGTTCCATCTTGTGCATACTCTCACTGAATACTGAAACTAGTTAAGGAGCATTTTTACAAGAACAACTAGACAGGTCTAAACCATTTTTTTTTTGACAAGAGTCTGCACGTCCCTGTTCGCACAGAGAGATGCGCCGACTTTACTACCATTTCTCAAACTTGAGTAGTCGACCTGTTTGAGCTCCTGAACCTTCTCAAGGTGATGTGTGTTGAAATATATTACCCGTCTCTCTCTATCAGTTCGGACTTTTGGATGAGTTGGCTGGAGCATGAATTCAATATGGTCTCCTGGCTTCGGTAATAAAACAGCTGATGACAAGGATCAGTGCTGTGCCACCCTCTCCTTCCTCACAGCTCCACCCTCTCCTTACTAAATCATGGCTTTGTCCTTATAATTGTTTAAAAAAAATGCACGGACATGTCTGAACAACGACTTGCAATGTGGCAGGCTTCCTGCCGTGCACACGATGGTTCAGAGTTTTTTACTACAAAGCAAAAGCTCATTGTGTTTTTCTATCACTAAATAATGTACACAGGCTGGTTCATAGTAGGAACCTGAGGGGAAATTTCCTCCACCTTGTTTGCTAGCACAAAGCAATCACTGAATATAAACTAAGTACATTTCATTGGATCAAGGTCTAACATGTGTTATGAAAATTAATTTGTGCAGGTGAGCTGAAGGTGGTAGTGTCCTTGGTGACGGGGCTGGAGCCGAGGGAGCAGAGGCTGCTGTTCAGGGGCAAGGAGAGGGAGGACAGCGACTACCTCCACATGGTTGGGGTGAGGGACAAGGACAAGGTGCTGCTCCTTGAGGACCCTGCCCTCAAGGACATGAAGCTCTGGGCCGCCCTCGCGGCCCAGACCATGCAGAGGCCGTATCAGACTTTTATCAAGGTGTAGGCCGGCCCGCCTCGCTAACAGTTAGGGTAATCAAATCAATCACACCATCAGCCAGTCAGTCTCAGAAAAGTTGTTAAAAGAAGCTTATTTGGGAGCCTGATGCATAGTGTGGTTCGCTGCTGTTGATCATCAGTACTTGAGTACCACTCCATTCCATGGAAGGGCAAAGGGCCTCCTCGTGTGAGAGTTAGAGTACTACCAATTTTTAATTAGTTAATTGCAGGTTGTGCAATTTTTAGCCAGTTGTAAGTTTTAAGTTTTTTCTTTTTAGATAATGTAAGGGCTACCTTCCGGAGTTGCAAGTCTAAATGTGGATGTCATGCATGTTAACAAGTTAGATTGGAGAGTGCAATCTTAGAGCCTGTTCGGACTCCCTCCACTCTGCAACTCCGCGCCAGAGCGGCGGCCGCTCCGTAGTGGAGGACTGGAGGGTTGCTGTCGGTGTACTAAAGTATGGGTCTTTTTAGTACCCCTTATTTGTGCACGGGCAGTTGTAGCCGTACCGTGGCAGGCCTTGCCGGGGAATAGCTAGGAGTAATCACGAGACTAAGATGCCAAGGAGACGTTCAAGTCAACGACCAGACAGAAGACCAAAGGGTTGCGGAGGCCCGGCAAGACCCTTGCCGGCAAGGCCTCGCGCCCGGCAAAACCCGGTCCCGGCAAGCCCCGGGCCCGGCAAGGATTCGGTCCCGGCAAGCCCCGGGCCCGGCAAGGATTCGGTCCCGGCAAGGCCCTGCACAGTGCAGCGCTATCGCTCCAGTGCAGCGGCCAGCCTTGTCGTTTAGGGCTTGTCCTCATGGTGACGTGGTGCGATGCTGGCCACGAGATGCTTAAGCGGTTCTGATGGGATGGCTGCTTTTGCCCATCCCCTGTAAAGCTTTTCCAAGCCCGAGACGCTAAGGGACACCTCGACGGATACCTCACGGTGCATTTAATGAGTTTGTCCTAAGTCGTTAGGGTTAGGTATGATAACACTGTGGTAACACTGTAGCTACTTTCCACCTCATGCCTTATCTCGTACGCCACTGTGGTAGCCCCTTTGACTTATATAAAAGGAGGCCCTAGGCGTACAGAAGGGGGACTTCGGAAGCCCATTCTGCATGTGTAGCTACGGAATACTGTAGCTCCCAGAACTTGGCCAAGGACATCCACGATAATACAATCAAAGCAGGAGTAGGGTTTTACGCATCCATGCGGCCCGAACCTGGGTAAATCCCCGTGCGCTGTTCGTTAGTTCTGCTCTTTGTGCAATCCTCTCCCCTTGCCGAACCGTAAAGGGATCCGCCCGATAGCGATCCCATAGGTGTTCGTTTCCCACGACATCTTTGGCGCGCCAGGTAGGGGGATCGAGGTTGTTTGAATCTGATCTAGCGATCAGCGCGTCAGATCTTCGATCATCTTCACCACCATGGCTCCCAAGAAGAAGGGTTTCATGGCGGTTGGTCCATCTGCATCCGTCATGCCTGATGCTGCGCACGCAGGCGACGGGGAAGACGCGGGTGGAGGAGGTGGAGGCTCCGAGCTTCCACGGCGTTCCGGTGATCCGAGCCGGACGAGCAACAGGTCCAAGGATGGGGCCGCGCGACCTGCGGGTGGTGCGGCGACTTCCAAGGATGGAGCGGCGCCTTCCAGGACGAATACGCCGGCGCATGCACCGCGACCTTCCCAGGACGCGCGTGACGTGCGGCCTCAAGACGTTGGTGGTTCTAGGCGTCCGCATGAGAAGACCCCTGCGCATCACCCCCAGGGTGTGCAGGGCCAAGATCCGCGCCAGCGCGCTGGTGGAAGCCGCGCGCGGGTGCAGAGTCGTGATGATGCTCCTTCTAACCCTGTTAGGAGTTTGAGCACCTCACGTTCTTCGCACCTGTCGCCGCCGCCTACGCCAGCAGAGGCGTTGGCGCGAGCTCAGCTGCTCCTAGACTTCCCTCCCGCCGCGGAGAAGCTAGACGAGTGGCGAGCCGCTATCCAGAGCCTCATCGGCCTAGCCAACAACGACGTACCGCAGCAGGGTGAACCCTCGCGGCTGCAGTCGTCTAGGCTGGTGCGTGGCGATGGAGAGAAGACCGGAGCTGGAACGACTACGTTGCGTTCCCCTCCACTGCATCAAGAGCGGTCGTTAACTCGACGGACCAGTGCCCGTGATGATGGTTCCACGGCGTCATCTGATCCGCGGGTTCGCCGAGATCGACGTCACGTTCTTCGGGAGCGGAAGAAGGAGGACGCTCGAACCACCATCGAGCGCCGAAGGGAAGCACGTCGCCAGTCTGACAAGCGCGCTGGGACTGCTGTTGACGAGCCCGCGCCAGGGTACCCTGGCTGCCTACCCTACGAGGTGGGTTGTCCAGCATTTACTCGTGAGCTGCGGCAAGTCCAGTGGCCTAGCTCCCGCTCCTTCAAGCCGGAAGTACCGGAGAAGTACGACGGCAAGACCCATCCGTCCGAGTTCTTGAGCGTCTACACCATTGCGGTGCAGGCTGCCGGGGCTCGTGACGATAAGGTACTGGCCAACTACTTTCCGTTGGTGCTGAAGCCCAACGTGAGATCGTGGTTGATGCACCTGCCCGAGAATTCCATCTTTTCTTGGGCCGACCTGTGCCATCAGTTTGTTGGCGCCTTCACCGGCGGCCATCAAGCTCCTGGCCAGGAGAGCGATCTGCACATCATTCCCCAGAAGGAGGGCGAAACTTTGCGCAAGTATATCCAGAGGTTCAGCCGCATCCAGCACAACATTCCTGACGTTCATCCCGCCGCCGTCATCAGCGCCTTTCATCAGAATGTGCGCAATCGTAAGATGCGGGAGGAGCTGGCGATGAACAAGGTCAGGGATGTCGCCGAGCTCTACGCTTTGGCCGATAAATGTGCTCGGGCAGAAGAAGGAAGGAGGCTCCCCGGCGAGAACTCTAGCGCTGGAGTCGACTCCGATAGCGAAGACGCTTCTGCCCCGGCAAAGAAGGGGCGGCGGAAGAACAAGAAGCGCAAGGGCAAGGCCGTGCTTGCCGTTGAAGGTTCCGGCAACACTGGCACCGCCAAGAAGTCCAAGACCGACGACCCCGGCAAGGAGGTTGCCGGGTGCGCGGCGTGTCAGGCCTTGGCGGCTGCCGACAAGCCAGAAGGATCCGGCAAGCAGTACTGCAAGATCCACCGCACCAAGGGCCATGATCTCCAAGACTGCCGGCAAGTTGAGGAGCTTGCCGAGAAGCAGCGCGCCGAGTACGAAAGGCGCGACAAGGAGAGAGCCCAAGATGGTGCCGGAGGGTCTGGCAGGAAGCGCGGTCGAGGAGGTCGCCGCGGCAAGCCCAGGCAGCAGCAAGAGAAGCCTGCCCGGGGCCGCGCCAAAGAGCAAGGAGATGATGATGGTGATGCAGAGGGCGACGAGTCCAGCGAACACGAGTTCCAGAAGGCTACAGAGGCCATGTGCGTCGACGGGGGCGCTTCGTTGCATTTTTCTCACCGCCAACTCAAGCGGTGGGCACGTGAGATTAATGCGGCAGAACCCTCTATTGATGCACAGAAGCCACTGAAATGGTCCCACACGCCTATTATTTTTGACACCGAGGATCACCCTGATCGCACAACTGCGGTCGGGTGTTTGCCGTTGTTGGTTTCACCAACGATCCGCAACCTCCAGGTGACAAAAATGTTAGTTGACGGTGGGGCCGGCCTGAACTTGATCTCGCCAGACGTCATCAAGAGGCTGCAGATTCCTGACGAGGACCTTGAGGAGACAGGTTCTTTCCAAGGGGTCAATCCGGGAAGGAACCAGCCGAAAGGCAAGATCACGCTGCCGGTAACTTTCGGCAGCGAGCTGAACTTCAGGACGGAGAAGGTTGTCTTCGACGTCGCCAAGATTCCGTTGCCATATAATGGAATCCTCGGCCGCCCAGCGCTGGCTAAGTTCATGGCGGCCTCGCACTACGCCTACAACGTCTTGAAGATGCCCGGTCCAATGAGCGTCATCACTGTCTACTCCGACAAGAAAGACGCGCTCATTTGCACCGACAAGCTCTACCGGGAAGCAGTTGCAGCGTCCGCCGCCAAGGCGCATGCTCCTGCCGCTCAAGATCCCGGCAAGAAGAAGAAGCCCGGCAAGACCTCTGGTACGAACTCCGGCAAGCGCGCCTCTCCGGAGTGCTGCGCTACTGTCGAGGGTGCACCGGAGAGTTCTGCTGGCCAGACCAAGAAATCCAAGGCTGCTCCGCCTGAGACCAAGAAGGTGCCCGCCAAGGAGGACGGGACGGGGGGAACTTTCACTATAAGTTCCACCCTTGATGGCAAATAGGAAAGCGCGCTCGTTGCTTTCCTGCGGGCGAATGTTGATGTGTTTGCATGGCAACCATCTGACATCGCCGGTGTTCCCAGGAAAGTAATTGAGCACCACCTAGCTGTCTGCCCTCACGCGCGGCCCGTCAAGCAGAAGGTGCGGAAGCAAGCTTTGGAGCGGCAAGAATTTATTGCAGAAGAAATTAAGAAGCTTGAGGCGGCAGGCCTGGTTAGAGGAGTCCTCCATCCTACATGGTTGGCCAATCCAGTTGTTGTGCGCAAGGCGAACGGTAAATGGAGGCTATGTATTGAATTTACAGATATCAATAAAGCCTGTCCGAAAGATCCCTTTCCCTTGCCGCGCATCGACCAGATTGTGGATTCCACTGCCGACTGCGATTTGCTGTCATTTCTTGACGCATACTCAGGCTATCACCAGATCTTCATGGCGAAGGAAGACGAAGAGAAGACCGCATTTATCATTCCGTGTGGCACATATTGCTTCTTGCGTATGCCTTTCGGGTTGAAAAGTGCTGGTTCGACCTTCGCAAGAGCTGTCCATATCGGTTTCGGGGCCCAGCTGCATAGAAATATGGAAGCTTACATGGATGATATAGTGGTCAAAACCAAGGACAAGGCAACGCTCATTCAAGATCTGGAGGAGACATTTGCAAATCTGCGCAGGATCAACCTGAAGCTCAATCCCGAGAAGTGCGTGTTTGGCGTCCCATCCGGCAAGCTTCTCGGGTTCTTTGTATCTCAGCGTGGAATTGACGCCAATCCCGACAAGATCAAGGCAATTGAGCAGATTGAAGCTCCAAGACGAGTCAAGGATGTGCGCCGCCTTGCCGGCTGCGTCGCTGCTTTGAGTAGGTTCATCTCAAAGTCCGCTGAGCGCGCCCTGCCATTTTTCAAAATTTTGAAGAAGGCAGGTCCAATGAAATGGACTCCAGAAGCGGAGGCAGCGCTGCAGGATTTGAAGAAGTACCTCTCCTCTCCGCCAGTACTAGTCGCGCCTAGGCCACAAGAGCCGTTGCTGCTATATCTGGCGGCAACAAATCAAGTGGTTAGTGCTGCGCTGGTGGCAGAGAGAAAAGCAGAGGAGGATGCAGCAGCAACGGCAGGCCCGCCAAGTGACTTGCCGGGGCCGGCCCCGGCAGAGTCTGGCGCCGACAAGGAAAGATCCGCGCAGTCAAGTCAAGCAGTGCAAAAGAAGAAGATGGTGCAGCGCCCAGTCTATTTCGTCAGCTCCCTATTGCAGGGGGCTAGGTCGAGATATTCTGGTGTGCAGAAGTTGCTCTTCGGCCTTCTCATGGCCTCCAGGAAGCTGCGCCATTACTTCCAAGCACATGACATCACCGTCGTCACTCGCTTTCCGCTGCAACGGATTCTCCGGAACCCAGAAGCAACCGGCAGGATCGTGGAGTGGGCGTTGGAGCTGTCATGCTTTGGTCTCAAGTTTGAAAGTTCTTCAACTATCCAGAGCAGAGCCTTGGCAGAGTTCATTGCAGAATGGACCCCAACACCAGACGACGAAGTTCAAGAATCAGCGATTCCCGGCAAGGAAACAGATCGCGAATGGATCATGTACTTTGATGGAGCCTTTTCGCTGCAAGGCGCCGGTGCCGGCGTGCTGCTTGTCGCACCCACCGGAGAGCACCTCAAGTACGTCATCCAGATGCATTTTTCCCGGGAGAGATCTACCAACAACACGGCAGAGTATGAAGGATTGCTTGCCGGTCTCAGGATCGCGGCAGACCTCGGGATCAAGAAGCTCATCGTCAGAGGTGACTCCCAGCTCGTCGTGAGACAGGTCAACAAAGATTATTAGAGCCCGTTGATGGAAGCGTACGTCGATGAAGTGAGGAAGCTGGAGGAACGCTTTGACGGTCTTCAGACAGAGCATGTTCCTCGATCAGAGAACAGCATTGCCGATGACCTGTCGAAGCGTGCCGCACTCAAGCTGCCTGTGGAACCAGGGACTTTTGTGCTCCGCTTGACTCAACCATCCGTGTCGCCATCGACAAGGCCTGATAAGAGAAGAAAGTTAAGTACCGGCGAGTACTTCCCGGCAGGGCTTCCCGAAGCCCCCGGCAAGGATCTTGCCGGGAACGACATGGTTGCCGGTGAGCAGCGGCTTCGCGCAGAACCTCGGGTTCTTGCCGCCGAAGCAAGCGCCCCTGCTGCCGAAGAAATCCTGGTTGCCGGTGAGCAGCGGCTTCGCGCAGAACCTCGGGTTCTTGCCGCCGAAGCAAGCGCCCCTGCTGCCGGAGAAATACCAGTTGCCGGTGAGCAGCTGCTCCGCCAAGAACCTCAGGTTCTTGCCGTAGAAGCAATTGCTCCCGCAGCTGAAGAGTCGCCTTTAGTCCTTGTCGTCGAGCCACAGGCTCCGGCATGGGCACAGCAAATAGTCCATTTCCTTCAGACAGGAGAACTCCCTGAGGGGCAGGAAGAAGCTGAGAAAGTAGCCCGTCAGTCAAGTATGTACCGGTTCGTCGACGACGTCCTGTACAGAAAGAGACCCAACGGTGTGAAATTGAAGTGCATTCCTCGGGAGGATGGACTAGAGCTGTTGGCAGAGATTCATGGGGGCATATGTGGATCCCACATAGGCTCGAGAGCCCTTGTCGGCAAGGCATTCCGGCAAGGATTCTTCTGGCCTACTGCCCTCCAGGATGAAACGGCGCTAGTAACCAAGTGTGAAGCATGCCAGTTTCATTCGAAGCAACTTCATCAGCCATCTCAAGCTCTCCAGACGATCCCTCTCTCCTGGCCCTTCTCGGTCTGGGGGCTCGACATACTGGGTCCCTTCCCCCGCGCTGCCGGGGGCTTCGAGTACTTGTACGTTGCTATCGACAAGTTCACGAAGTGGCCAGAAGTGGAAGCAGTGAGGAGGGTGACAGCTCAGTCAGCAGTCAAGTTCTTCAAGGGGATTGTGTGCCGTTTTGGCGTGCCGAACAGGATCATCACCGACAACGGTACGCAGTTCACTAGTCGCACCTTCATGCAGTACATCCAAGACCTTGGCGGCAAGATTTGTTTTGCCTCTGTTGCTCACCCAAGAAGCAATGGCCAAGCGGAAAGGGCGAACGATGAAGTGCTGCGTGGTCTCCGGACCAGAACTTTTGACAAACTGCACAAGCATGGAAGACGCTGGATTGATGAGCTGTCGGCGGTTCTTTGGTCGATCAGGACGACGCCGAATCGAGCCACCGACCAGACGCCCTTCGCTCTGGTCTACGGAGCGGAGGCAGTTCTCCCCACGGAACTCATATACGGGTCACCTCGAGTGCTCGCTTATGATGAGCTTGAGCAAGAGCAGCTGCGGCAAGATAACGCGCTGCTCCTTGAGGAGAACCGTCTTCGGGCTGCTGTGCGAGCCGCTCGCTACCAGCAAGCTTTGCGCCGCTACCATAGCCGCAAGGTTCACGCCCGGAGCCTTGAGGAAGGCGACCTTGTTCTTCGGCGCGTTCAGTCGGCCAAGAATTCCAACAAGTTGACGCCGAAGTGGGAAGGCCCTTACCGGGTAGTGCGAGTCACCAGGCCTGGCGCTGTCCGCCTGGAGACCGAAGAGGGCTTGCCAGTGAGCAACTCCTGGAACATCGAGCACCTTCGCAAGTTCTACCCGTAAGGCGCAGTTGTTCGGGTTTCTTGCTGTGATAGCGATACGGCCAGCAGGCTGCTGACGACCCGAATCCAGCGCTCGCGGCAGCGTAACGCTCCGGCAAGATCCCGGCAACGCCATTCTGTACAAGTGTTGCCGCTGGCATGTAATCCTTTGTACAGAGCAGGCACATCCTTTGTGCATATTTAATAAGATCGGTGTGCTTTACATTTCTTGTTGATTTCATGTCATATATATGCATGTATTATCTGAGAGGTGTATTGCACTTGATCCCGGTAAGAGCTAACGAACCGTCAAGGTTCCATACATTTATTTTCTCTTCTTTCTTTTTCTCAAGAGATAGAAGATTCCCTCGCGCGCAAGTTTGCCGGGGGGGGGGGGGGGAGGAGAATGGTGGTATGGATACCAGACAACGTTCAAGGTTGGCGCCTTGCCGGAAGAAAAAGAAGAATAGCGACGAAAAGCAGAGCTAAGTTGCTGAACCCCTTAAGCAGTTTTTGATTTTTGTAAGGCTGTATTCCCTTGAACGATTTCGGCTTTGTATGGAAAACCTGCACGCGATGGAATCTTGTCGTGATCGGCTGCGCCCTTACTCTGTTTCGAGTCCGCTCAACAGTCTAGGTGGCCGCGCTGAAAGCGTGAAGATTTCTTGCCATGAGCAGCACCGCCCGCAAGCTGCTGACGACCCGAATCCAGCGCTCGCGACGGGGTATGCTCCGGCAAGCTCCCAGCAAAGCGTAGGGTATACGCCATACAGAGAGAAATTGAACAAAGGGAATAGCATGCCATAATTCAAAGAGAGCAAATTATATTACATCAAGTGCTTGCCACGTTTCTGACATAAGGCAAATTGTCTTTTACATGGAATGCTGGCGGCAAGATGAGGAAGAGATGAGGCGGAAGTGGCTAGTCCCGGCGATCGCCCTCGACCCTCTTCACCTGGCTCACCCGATCGACGATGGGCGCGACAAGCTCCTCGAGAGCCTTGACGTCCGCGTCCTTTGGCAAGCTCTTCAAGGCTTTGGAGAGGTCGATGCCAGGGTTCCTGTGCGCCACCTTCATCAACACCTTGCGGAGGACGAGCTGGCAGAGTTTCCGGGATTCATCGGCCAACTTGCTTGTCTGGTTCGCCTGGAGTAGCTTGAGGGCGTCGACGAGCTTGTCGAAGAACATGGTTAGCCTGGCGCTTGAAGATATGTTGTCGTCGACAGAGTATCCGAAGCCCGGCAAGTCCATGGCCTCCAGCTCTGCGCCAAGCTTCTCGGCGACGTCCGCCAGCCTGGCAGTCCAGAGCTTCACGCTAGAAGTGTACTCGTTGTGGGTGGTGGCGGCGTTCTGGAGCAACTCCTGTTCGTCGTGGAGGTCTTTGATAAGAGTCCTCTCACGAACTCGGGCGGCCTCAACAGACTCCTCCAGCGTGGATAGCTTCAGCTTCAGATCTTCAATGGAGTCCTTGGCGGAGAAAAGCTGCTGGACCTTCTCGGACGCGGCAGCCTGCGTCTCCATCAGGCTATGGAGAGCCTTGTCTCTCTCGGCCTCGAGTGCTGAGACCTTCTTGCCGTGGTCCTCGAGAGCGGCCTCCAGCTGCTTCGTCTTCTCCTCCAGCAAGTTCTTGGCAGTCTCCGCAGCTCCGGCAGCGTCGAGGGCCTCTTTGAGCTTGTCGGCATGGTCTTCAGTTAGAGCTCTGAGCGTCTTCAAGTGTTTCTGCTCAAGCTCCTGGACCCGCCGTGCGACAAGACTTTCGAGCTCTTCATCCTTGTTGCGAAGCTTGGCGGCAAGCGCCGCCTCGCGCGCGGCAAGGTCCTCTTCTTGAGCGTCAAGGCTGATGCGGCGCCGCGTCAAGAGGGCTTCTGCCGCGGCGGCTTGATGGGCGGCCTCCTCCTGCGCTTTCTCGATGTCTGATTGCTTCAGCAGGAGGATGTTCCGCTCTTCCGCCAGCTGCTCCCGGTAAATATTCAGCTCTTGGAGGGCCTCGCCATACCAAGCCTGTGTCTCCGTGACGCGTTGTTGGAAGTCTCCTTCCGCGGCCTCGACGAGCGCTGCCCGGGAGTCCAGTTTCTCCTTCCGGGCGCGGTAGAGCGTTTGGAGCTTCTGATAGTTGTCACTCATGGCTTGAAGTAGCTGCTCCTCCTTGAGCTCACTGGCGGCGGCGGCGGTGATTTGCCCGTCAAGATGTTCCCCTTCAACCAGCTCTTCAATGTTTGCCGACCCCGGCATGCTGACAACATTTTTGCCGGCCCTGATGTATTGGCTTGAGGAGGGGGCCTGGGACGACGAGGGTTGGTCTTCGGCAGTTGAGGGCCCCGCGGCAGTAGAAGCGCCTGGCGCTCCTGCGGCGGAAGCGCCGTCAGTATGGCCGCGGGTCTCCTCGCCGGCTCCCTCGGCGGACATCTTGGCGGCCTCCTCTTGCGCGGCCTCAGCGGCAGCGGTCTTGGCGGCCTCAGCGGCAGCAGCCTCGGCGGCAGCAGCTTTGGCGGCCTCGGCGGCGGCATGCTTGACGGCCTCCTCGGCAGCAACCTTGTCGGCTTCAGTGGCGGCATCCTTGGCAGTCTCTTCAATGACAACGTCAGTGTCCATGAGCTTTGTCAAAAGAAGATTGAAAGCCAAGGAATTGATTAAGATGAAGCTGGGAAGGAAGTTCAAGAAGACAAAAAGAAGAAAAACCAAAGCGACAAGAGTTCTTTGGGACAAGTAACTTTACCTGCGTCAAGGAAGAGGTTGCCGGAGCCTGCACTTGCCGGCCCCTCCCTTTCGTCGCGGTAGAGATTGCCCGAAGACTCGCCCCTGGGCGGTGTGGTCGACGGAGGTGGCATGGCAGAGGCAGCTCCCGCTGTTGCTTCTCGCTGTTGCCCCGCTCCTGCACGCCCGAAGATGTCAGCAGAGAAGATGCACACCCCGGCACGCGCCAGTGGGTAGTGAGTAGAAGACTCACGCTGGGGGCTACGCCGGGGGCTGCGTCGAGGGCTGCATTGAGGGCTGCGTTCTGGGCTTGACTCCGAGCTGACGAGAACCGTTTCCGGCGCACCCGAGGTGCTTGCCGGCGGCTCGACGCTTGTTGAGGTCTTGGCCCTCTTCGCCACCCTCTGCGCCAGAGTCTCCGCATCCCTGAGGAGGCAAAAACAGAGCAAATTAATCAAGAAAAACTAGAAGGATAAGAATCAAGGCTGTGGCGGGACTCCTACTCTTCTTCTTCTTCCTCGGAGCTGATGGCGGAGAGGTCGAAGCCGACCCTCGCCGCAGTTCCTGACGGGGGAGGAGGAGGATTGGTCCTGGGCCGCTTGGCAGCGGCAGTTTGCGGTGCGGCCTCGCCGGCCGCCCCTCTGCCGGAGGCCTCGCTACTTGGGGAAGGTTGGCGGGCTGGAGCACCAGTGGCGTTCTTCCGGAGGACGCGCCTCTTCCTGTGTTGAAGAGCTGGGGGCTCTTCCTCCTCCTCTTCTTCCTCTTCGGCGGCGCCTCCGGCGGAAGAACTCCCGGCAGCGGCTCCGCTCGGCTCCCCGGCAGCCTGACCCCGCCCGGCAAGATCTTCCCGCAGCAAGTCCTCGTCTTCGCTGGACTCAGTGCTGCCGGCTTCTTCGGCAAGGTTTGCCTCTTCCGCCCTGTTGGCGATGTAGGCGAGCTACTCCTCCGTGGTGGCGCGGACAAGGTTCTCCCCGCGGATGGCCTTCTCCGTCAAGTTGTCGAAGAACGCCAGCGCCTGCTCCGCGGACGGCTCGATCCACCTTTCGTCGATGCTATGGGCATTGAACACCGGCATCATGGCGATAATGGAGGTCAGCGACGAGTTGTTGCATAGTGGGACGACGCCTGCCGGCAAGTCTCCCACTGCTCCAGATTTGAACAGCTGTTGGCAGAGGGCCGCGTGCCCTATGGCTGTCAGATCATTATCCAGCCCAGGCCGCACCCTCATGACGTCGGTGGCGTTCGCGTACTCCCAGGCAGGGCGCCCCTTGTTCTACAGTGGGGCGATGCGCCGGCGAAGGAAATCCGAAGCAATCATCTCCACCTTCAACCCGGCAGCCTTGAGGCGCAGTATCCTGGTGATGGCGATGGTGAGCTTGCTGTCGTCGGGGTCCGCGGCGCCCCAATCCTTGCCGCGGACCACCTTCTGCTTCCGCACCTCGCAGAACGGTTTGGGCTTCTTTTCCCGGACCCAGCACCACTTGCCGCGCCACTCATCCCATCTCTCGCGGTAGAGCCCCTCTGGGTACGTCTCCTTGGTTGCCGTCCTCGGAATCCAAGCGATGCTGCCGGAGAGGGCGTCGCCCTTTTGGATGCGGGGGTAGAAGTAGTGCCGGAAAAGTGCAGTGCTCGGGATGACCCCAACGAAATTCTCGCAAAGGTGCGCGAAGACGGACATACAAGTCACGGCATTCGGCGTGAAATCTAGCAGCTGGAAGCCGTAGGTGAGCATGATATCTACGAAGAAATCCGAGTACGGAGGATAGAGGCCGCACCAGAAGTAATTGGCAAAGAAGGGATAATCTCCTGGCTCTGCCCTACGAGAAGCTACACTCACTTTGGTGGCTGGGTGCGCCGTGGTCTCAGTCGCCCATGCGAGCTGGTACCTCTTCTTCAAGGTCTCCGCGTCAAGCGTCGAGGGGAAGACAGTGCGTTCCTTCCGCATCTTCACCAACCTGCTCTCCGCGGCGACCGCTTCCGCCGCCTTGCCCTTGCTCGACTTGGGCGGCATGGTGGCTATCGAAGTGGGCGCTGAAGACGTCGAGAGCACGGTGGAAGAGGGTGGAGGGAGACAAGCTCTGCTTTGGGCGCGAGGAAGAAGACGACGGCGACGGTTCTGAGATTGAGATTGGAAAGGCGGAGGGGGTAAATGAGCAGTGCCCTCTGCGATTCCCTTTTTATGGGGAAGGCGCGAGGCAGGCTCTTTACCGCCCGCTTTTGCAGCGGAGTTTCCGCCCACGTCTCCCACGTCGCGCGATTAATGCGCATAGTGGAGGGGCGTGGTAAAAGAGATAATGATTGCGAGCAGTTATCCCCTGCCACGCGTGCCCGTGCACTGTTTTTGGGCCTAGCCCAACAAGCCTGGCACCCGTGTATGGCCTAGGCCCGGGGGCTCCTGTCGGTGTACTAAAGTATGGGTCTTTTTAGTACCCCTTACTTGTGCACGGGCAGTTATAGCCGTACCGTGGCAGGCCTTGCCGGGGAATAGCTAGGAGTAATCACGAGACTAAGATGCCAAGGAGACGTTCAAGTCAACGACCAGACAGAAGACCAAAGGGTTGCGGAGGCCCGGCAAGACCCTTGCCGGCAAGGCCTCGCGCCCGGCAAGACCCGGTCCCGGCAAGCCCCGGGCCCGGCAAGGATTCGGTCCCGGCAAGCCCCGGGCCCGGCAAGGATTCGGTCCCGGCAAGGCCCTGCACAGTGCAGCTCTATCGCTCCAGTGCAGCGGCCAGCCTTGTCGTTTAGGGCTTGTCCGCATGGTGACGTGGTGCGATGCTGGCCACGAGATGCTTAAGCGGTTCTGATGGGATGGCTGCTTTTGCCCATCCCCTGTAAAGCTTTTCCAAGCCCGAGACGCTAAGGGACACCTCGACGGACACCTCACGGTGCATTTAATGAGTTTGTCCTAAGACGTCAGGGTTAGGTATGATAACACTGTGGTAACACTGTAGCTACTTTCCACCTCATGCCTTATCTCGTACGCCACTGTGGTAGCCCCTTTGACTTATATAAAAGGAGGCCCGAGGCGTACAGAAGGGGGACTTCGGAAGCCCATTCTGCATGTGTAGCTACGGAATACTGTAGCTCCCAGAACTTGGCCAAGGACATCCACGATAATACAATCAAAGCAGGAGTAGGGTTTTACGCATCCGTGCGGCCCGAACCTGGGTAAATCCCCGTGCGCTGTTCGTTAGTTCTGCTCTTTGTGCAATCCTCTCCCCTTGCCGAACCGTAAAGGGATCCGCCCGATAGCGATCCCATAGGTTTTCGTTTCCCACGACAGTTGCCGAACAGGGTCTTAGATGGTGCATGTGGCATAGTGTGTGCTAAATTGCTAGTTTGCCAAGGCAATTCTGTTGTGGATGAGATGTACCAATGTGTCATGAGACGTCCTCACACTTGAGTTGTGGATGAGATTTGTCAACGGGATCTTGAACATAATACACTTGAGTTGCTTGCGAAGAAGAATGAATGGTTCATCGGACACCAGAGTTAAATAAATCATTAGAGTTCACATTTGTGATGCGAAATTTATCAACTCTTACCCACTTGTCATGTACACGGTTGTCAAACCAATCACATATTATCACAATAGATACTTAGCGATGGGGTGATGGAGCTCCTGAAGAAGCTGGCACAATTAAGAGGTCTCGGCAACGACATGGGTGACGACCCGATACCCCGCCTCGGCGATCAACCTGGAAACAATAAGTTAAAGTTTTGATAACCAAGATATGAAATTATCCTCAAGAAATACTTAAAACCCCGAGGTGGGGCGTCGAGTGTCAGGGTGACCGGCCCAGCCTGCATCTGAATAAGCTAGGAGTGTAGAGGGAGCAAAAGGGTATATGTGGGGGCTGAAATCCGTGGTTCCCTCGAGATACTGGACGATCCTTTTGACGAGATTAAAGTGGGAAGAGAGGAGCTTGCATGAACAAGCAAGCTCGTTGAACAATGTACGAGAGATCAGGACGAGTAATGGTCATGTATTGGAAAAGCGCAGGTGAGACTATGATAGATCGTCGAGTTGTTTAACAGATTGCCGTCAGAAGCAAAAAATTCGATCTCTTCTTATTTCGGCGAGCGAGGTTGGAATTTTGACCAGCGCATGGTTCATAAAGTCAACTGTGAAGGACCCATATGTGGTGAGATTTCAGCGACTCGTGGCCAGCATCGCACCACGTCATCATGAGGACAAGCCCTAAACGACAAGGCTGGCCGCTGCACTGGAGCGATAGCGCTGCACTGTGCAGAGCCTTGCCGGGGCTGAATCCTTGCCGGGCCCGGGGCTTGCCGGGACTGAATCCTTGCCGGGCCCGGGGCTTGCCGGGACTGAATCCTTGCCGAGCCCGGGGCTTGCCGGGTGCGAGGCCTTGCCGGCAAGGGTCTTGCCGGGCCTCCGCAACCCTTTAGCCTTCTTTTCTCTGGTCTGATCGTTGACTTGAACGTCTCCTTGGCATCTCAGTCTCGTGATTACTCCTAGCTATTCCCCGGCAAGGCTTGCCGCGGTACGGCTACAACTGCCCGTGCATAAGTAATCCTTGTGTGAGGTTAGTCAAATTGAATCTAAAGAAAAGATTCTGCCATGAAAAAGCCAAGGGCCATACAAATCCCATCTGAAACAAAATATCCAAAGAGGATGAGTTCAACACCTGCGCCCGCATCGTAGATGCTCTTACCAATTTACCATGCAACTCAACGACCTTGAATCCTTGATGGCACCTACGGGCATTTCTAACCGATCCCCTAAAATTTAGTGGAGTAAAAGGCTTAGTGGAGCATATATATCACTAAGTTTTGGCCGGACCTAGCTGATCCCCTAAATATAACGGAGTAAATTTTTGTTTTTCTAAACTTTGCAATTATAGTACAAATTGCAACTACATATTAGCACACATATAGAAACTAAACATAAATTTGAATGTTCAACCAAATTACGAATATAGTTTACAAACCGAATTCAAAGTTTACAAACCGAATTATTCAAATTTAAACACGCCGAATGGTTCAGATGTAGCAAATAGCATTTCATAGAACAACTAGGACTCGCTTAGACGTTGCCAATGATGCTCAACAAGATCTTGTTGGAGCTGAGTATGAACTTGACGGTTCTCGATCTTCCGATGATGCTCAAGAAATGACAGTATCCTGTTCGTATCATACTCTGGCTCAACCGGAGTCCCGTTGGTGATGTACCGAAAATTCTCAGGCATATCTCTCTCGTCTTCAATGATCATGTTATGCAATATGATGCAACAAGTCATGATTCGCCATAGAACCTTGGAGTTCCATTACTCGGTAGGGCCACGAACAATTGCAAAGCGCTTCTGAAGCACACCGAAGGCTCTCTCCACATCTTTCCTTGCAGCTTCTTGACATTGGGCAAAGTGAGTGTTTTTGTTACCTTTTGGACGCGGAATTGTTTTGACCAAGGTGGCCCATGATGGATAGATGCCATCCGCAAGGTAGTAACCCATCGAGTAATTGTGCCCGTTGACCGAGTAGTCACAAGTGGGAGCTTCACCTTTTATAAGCCTAGAAAACAGAGGTGATCTCGATAGCACATTCAAGTCATTGTGAGAGCCAGGCAGACCAAAGAATGAATGCCATATCCAAAGATCCTTCGATGCAACTGCCTCAGAATGATCGTTGGATCGTTGCAGTTGCCTTTGTACTGACCCTTCCACCCCGCAAAACAATTCTTTCATGTCCAGTGCATACAGTCAAGTGATCCAAGCATCCCTGGCCATCCTCTTGCTTCACTCTCAGTCATCAGCCTCTGGGTGTCTTCCTCGGTTGGTGCTCTCAAGTACTCCAGGCCAAAGACAGCGATCACTGCTTTGGTGAACCTTCGAATAGCCTCCAAAATTGTGTCTTCGCCAATGCGTACATAGTCATCAATTGCATCGGCAGAATACCCATATGCCAAGACTCGAATAGCCGTAGTGCATTTCATCAGAGGGCTTGCATTGATCTCTCCACATGCATTTCTCCGGAGCTTGAACCAGTCATCATATCTCTCAACGGCTTTTGCAATGGTCAGAAAAAGACTTGTGTGCATCCGAAAGCGTCGGCGAAAGTACTTCTCCGGATAGGTTGGGTTTGGATCAAAGTAATCTCCCACGATCTTGGCATGGCCCTCCGCTCTATCACGGTTGATGTGTATGCGGCCAAATTGTGATCCTCTCCTCGGCCGCCGAACATCATCATTGAAAATCATGCCTAAAACGGTGTCAAAGTCATCGTCGTCTTTTTCCTCTTCGGATGACGACAAGTCCTGCAACGCCATCTCCCTCAACCTCTTCATCTACAATCCAAACGGTTCGGTTCAATCCAAACGGCTCGGTTCAAAGAGAAACAAACAAAAAAAAACTCACCTAGGCAATTCTTCGAACACTTGGGGTGCGGTGGTGGTGCACAAGCCGGCCGGCGTGGTTTAGACCGAACCGGCGAGCGGCGGGTGACCTGTAGCGGTGCGCAAGCAAGGTGAGATGCGACGGCCACTAGAAAAAGAAGAAACTCGAAAGAAATCGGACGAATCAACAATGGCGACGGCGGTGGGGGCCAAACGGGCTGGCCGACGGGCAGGACGGCGGCGGAGGGCAAGGGATGGAACGAGGTAGCGGCGGGGCCGGCGGGGGGGGGGGGCGGGGGGCGGCGGGAGGCGCGCCGGCGAAGATGCAGCGGCGAGGCGGACACGAGAGAAAGGCGCAGCGTTTTACTCGGCCGCCAACCGATGGAGTAAAAATAGGAAAAAAATTAGGGCCGGAGTAAAAATATACTCCACTAACGGCGGATTGAGGATCGGCTAGGTGCCGGTTAGTGGGGTAAAATCGAAATTTTACTCCACTAACCGGTTACAGAGGATCAGTTAGAAATGCCCTGCCAGAGAGCTATCGATACAATCCAAACCAATCTGCTGCAAATCAAATGCGCTAACATTTTCTACGCTTCTTCTACAATCTCAGACGGCCATGTGCCACAAGGATCGACATACCTGCGTGGCGCGATATCCTCATCAGGTCGATCGCGAGCCACCAGCCAAGATCGCCGCCGCACACGACGGGCCGGGGAATCCGAATCAATGGCCGGCGCCGCCCGCGCGCATGTGGCTTCGGAGCCTCCGTGTCATGGAGACACAGGCTTAGCTCGAGAATAATGGTGATTCCGAGGCATCAGGACAAACCAAAGAGCATCCATCGTTCTTAGTTACAGATATCCTGCACACGTTCGATCGATCGTTCTGTAGACCACATGCATGTGACGGGTGGAGTCGATCCTTGGAAGCTAGTACCGGTAATTATATCACCTAGGACAGAAATCGGGAAGATGCTAATGCATGCGTGATGATGAGTTAGGTGAGATAATCGATCTGCTCTGGAGGATCGATGTCGCCTACGAGCTAGCTGTGCAATTGGGGCTTTGACATGCGTCGAGCTAGTTTGATTCTGTCCGGGGGACTGTTTTTATTAAGGTTGGTAGTTTCTTCGGTTTCATACCTGACTGACCGGCCAGGATTAATTGAGCCAGGACACCTGCATCTAGAGTTCTGGACTCATCACTAATCCATGTGAGATGTGCAATGCTGATGACTCGCGCGTCACTAATGAATGTGCTTAAAGAAGTAGAATTTCTTTCTATTTGCTAGGGGAATGTCGTTAGTTTTTCATTGTCAGAACCGTGAAGTATCTTTCGTTAACCATACTATTCTTCCTTTTTCAAGATGATATATCTTTTTTTTAGAAGGTCAAGATGATAGTGTCCTTCCTTTTTTCATGACTTCACATCTGATTGTTAAGCTCAGAATCTCAATTGACTTACACAGAGAAATTCATTTGCTTATACATATAATCTTTGTTTGTTCGGTGCAAGCCAGCCGACCTATACCTTTACGCCTATAAATGATTGACACACAAAGATCAAAGGGTCTGTCTAGGTCTCAGTCGACTGAGACTTCGCGAAGTCTCAGTCGGCTGACGTCATCAATCTTTTTTTTTTTTCTTTTCTTTTGAGAGCGTTATCCATGTTTGTACACAGCCTACAAAAGAAGCCTTTTGTCTGTGCGTTCTTCCGGCCGTTACTTCTTCCTGTCTTGGGCCGGGCCCGCCTCTCTCTCTCTGTACCCTTTTCTTCTTTTATATTTTGTATCAGGCTGGACTTGCCTCACCGCATAGATTATTGTTAGGCCGGTTTGCCTTTTTTTTCTTGTATGTTGAATCTTCATTTTTCTTGTTTTGCTGACAAACCATCGAGAGGACCAAAAATATATTCGCTCACTTGTATAGAAAAATTCTGAAGAAAAAGGTAAACGATAGAGAATAAGATGGGAAAAAAGCTGGAGGAAAAGGACATACGAGTTGAAACATTTTGTATCATTTAAAAATCATTTATGTAACTGAGAAATTAAAAGGCAACAGAAAGAAAGTAAAAAAGAAAGAAAACCAGTGTGTACAAATAGATGCCATTTTTTTTTAAAAAAAGTCGCACACTAACAATGAAAAATGCAATTGCATCATTGTCGATGTGTGTGCAACTAGGTGGTGATACCTTTCAAAATAAAAACAACTAAATTGCACATATACTTTAGACATGCAATTGCGCATGGCTAATAGACATGCAACCGTGTGCAGGCCAACATGTCTGTAACCTTTGGCAAATAAATTCAAAAAAATAAACAATATATTAAGTTGCAGAAGGATGGTAGACATTCGGACGACATGCGTACAACCGAATGACAATATTTAGTTTTTTTTAAGAATTTAAGTTGGACACATATGGTAGGCATGTAATTGCGTGTGGTCGCCGAACATGCAACTACGTGCGACTTAGTGTATAACTAGTGGCACAATTTTTTGAAAAAGAAAAAAATTGTTAAGTTGCACATGGGTGAAGTTGTTTTTTTATTAAAAAACCCATAACACCACTATTTAGAAGAAAAAATAAAAATCCAAGACACAAAATATATACATAGCTAAAACAAAAAGTAGAAAAGTAATAATGAAAAGTCAATAATAAAACCACATACCAGGCCGGCCAAGCACCCAGCCCTGCACCCCTTGTTGCGCCCGGTTAGTGTTGCTTGCAGTTGCATGCGAGTACAACATGGACGATGTCCAATTGGATGTCACGTTTGAAAAAAACTTCGTTATTTAGAAGAGATAAAAAACCTAAAATACAAACAATAAAAATAAAACCAAAAAATTTGAAAATAGTGGCAGATATGGACCCCCCATCGGACAAAAATACCACTGAGTTGCAGTCGTGTTGAAGATATGCAGTTGATGCGACACTTACAGCTGTGTGCCTAGTGGCAGACATACAACTGCAGCCTCCCCACCTAAAAAACACCACAGAGTTGCACTTGCACTGAAGACATGCATTTGCAGTCGGCGACGACACTTGCAGCTGCGTACCTCGTGGCAAACATGCAACCTTCCCCCTCCTGATAAAACACCACTGAGTTGCGGGCACGTTGAAGACTTGTAGTAGTAGGTGGGCCAACAGTTGCAAATGCGAGCCTAGTGGTAGGCATGCAACTACGCCTCATCCGACAAAATACCACAGAGTTGTAGCCACGTTTTAAGACATGCAGTTGCAATCAGGATCGACACTTGCAGTTGCATGCCTAGTAGCAGACATGCAAATGGAACCTCACTTTGACAAAACACCACTAAGATGCAGTCGCGTTGAAGACAACCAGTTGTAGTGGACGGTGACACTTGTAGTTGCGTGCCTAGTGGCACACATGAAACTGCCTCACCCCCCCTCCCGACAAAACACCATAGAGTTGCAGTCGAGGGTGACACTTGCAGTTGCATGCCTAGTGGTGGACATGCAACTGCTCCCCCTCCCAACCAAACACAACTAATTTGCAGTCATGTTGAAGAGAAAATAGTTGCAGTTGAGGCGACACTTGCAGTTGCATTCCTAGTGGCAGACATGCAACTGCATCCTCTCCCATGAAAAAACACTACTAAGTTGTAATGACGTTGAAGACAACAATTGCAGTTGGGGACGACATTTGCAGTTGCATGCCTAGTGGCAGACATGCAACTACCCCTCCCCGCGACAAAACACCACTAAGTTGCGGTAGCATTGAAGACAAGTACTTGTAGTCGGGGCAACACTGCAATTGCATGGCTAGTGGCAAACATGCAAATGCCCCTCACCCATGACAAAACACCACTAAGTTGCAGGCGTGCTGAAGACAAGCGGTTGCACTCGGTTGCGGCACTTGCAGTTGCATGCCTAGTGGCAGCCGTGCAACTACCCCTTCCCACGAAAAAACACCACTAAGTTGCAGTCACGTTGAAGACATGCAGTTGCACTCTCAGAGCGACACTTGCAGTTGCGTGCCTAGTGATAGACATGCAACTGCTCCAGCCCCCCTTCCATTGAAAAAACACCACTAAGTTGCAATCACGTTGAAGACATGCAGTTGCAGCCGAGGGCGACACTTGCAGTTGCGTGTCTAGTGACATGCATGCAACTGCCCCACCCCCTCCCACGATAAAACACCACTAAGTTGTAGTCACGTTGAAAACATGTAGTTGTAGACGGGGGCGACACTTACAGTTGCATGCATAGTTGTAGACATGCAACTAACTCCTCCTCCTCCCCTTGCTAAAATGCCATAGAGTTGCAGTCGTATTGAAGACATGCAGCTGTAGTCGAGGGTGACATTTGCATCTATGTGCCTTAGTGGCAAACATGCAACTCCCACTTTCCCTCGACAAAATACCACAGAGTTGCGGTCGCGTTGAAGACATGCAGTGGCAGTCGGGGCGTGACAATTGCAGTTGCATGCCTGGTGGTAAACATGCAACTACCACTCCGGAAAAAACACCACCGACTTGTGGTCACATTTAAGACATGCAATTGCAGTAGGCAACACTTGCAGTTGCGTGCCTAATGACAGACATGCAACTGCCCCTCCCCCATAAAGCGCCACAGAGTTGCAGTCGGGGGTGACACTTGCAGTTGCATGCCCTAGCAGCACACATGCAACTGCCCCTCCCGACAAAATAGGACAAAGTTGCAGTCCGGGGCGACACATTCAGTTGCATGTCGGGGTGCGACAATTGCAATTGTATGCCTAGTGGGAGACATGCAACCGCGCCTCCCCGAATAAACACCATAGAGTTGTAGTCGGTGGCGACACTTGCAGTTGCCTACCTAGTGACATACATGCAACTGACCCTTTCGATAAAACACTATAGAATTACAGTTGGGGGCGACACTTGCAGTTGCATGTCTAATGGCAGACATGCAACTCCCCCCCCCCCACACACACACAAACACTACGGAGTTTGTAGTCGCGTTGAATACATGCAACTTACAGTTGAGGCGCGACAATTGCAGTTGCGTGCCTATTGATAGACATGCAACTAACCCCCCTCCCCCCAAATACCACTGAGTTTCCGTAGTCGACATGCGACTACTAAATAGTACCCCTTATGGTGAAAAAACATTCCCCCTAGGAGGTCTCGACTTAGATGTTGCTTTCGCGCAGCGAAAAAATGACAAAAAAAAAAAACACTGCCGCCGCCGCCACTCCTGACCGAATGCATCGAGTCGATAGTTACCACTATCAATTACCAAGCTGATCTAAAACGGCTAATTTACAAAGGTTAATTAAAAAAATTGATGTGCATATATAAAAATATTTTGAAAGCACAAAAAAAATGAAAAACAAAGATGCCGGTCCTAGCGCGTGAGATTGTGATGAGCACAGGACATGTTAATTGTTGCCGGACATACTAACTATGAGGAGCCAAAAATAATTACGACAAGACAAAATGCCAATTCTTATTCTCAGAACATGTAATAAAATAACGAAAAAAAACTACTAGTACACCGTACCAAAAAGACTATAAACTGCTAGAATGAGGAAAACAATCACTTAGCAAGAGATAACTAGAAAGCTTCTGTTCCATCGCAAAAAATACAAACAAACTAGAAAGCTTCTGTTTCTGAAAAAAAAAAGAACTAGTAGAAGCTTTTGTCTCACGGACTACACACCCACACAGCAGCAGACAGAAAACAAAAAAAAAATGTTGAGACAGACGCTGACCAGCACTTTGCCTCCTAGCCAACTCGGTGAGAAACAAGCCCAAAAGATGCAGCCTAAAAGAAGGCCGAACAGCACACACACGATCATGGGCTAAGAAACTAAAAAGGCCAGAGGATTAGTTCCGAGCTGGTGTCCTGAAATACAGTACAAAACAACATTGGAAAAAGTCGGATCGAACGGACAAGGAGTTGACTGAGACTTCGCGAAGTCTCAGTCGACTGATTTTTAGCAGCTCCCAAGATCAAAACGGTATTAGAAAAAGATGAAACTTAAACAATTTCAGATGTTTTGGACAATTCCAAGGTCCAAATCCTAATAATATACTTGAAGCCCCACATGCTGCCTTAACCACCGCTAGACGCCCCAAAACCTGAGAATCCAACCAAATACTACTAATACTATACCCTAGCTAGGGCCTACTGGCTAGCTATCAACTGGATTAATGATCCGCACAAATTGCACGTAGGACAGTCTCCTCAATCATCACGCCATGAATCAAACCCTTGTTGCCCCTGTGCCGTGCTGTGCGTGCTCATCAGCCGCGAGACACAAGCCGGGAAAACTTGCGACCAACCGCCATTACATTAATCCCGCTAGGTTTGTGTCCTAAGCGACCTCCCTAATCGTCGCATCATCCGTTTTTGTCAAACCCCATGTGCTTAGCTAGTTCCATTGAGCTCGCACTGGACTATTATTCTACTACTACATTCATGCATGGCCGGGATGCGGCTCCCAAAACATTTCACTCCCTTCAGCTTCCACAGCAGTGGCCTGACCCAAGTGCCAAACCCGGTTGACCACTTTGGCGTGAACACACGCATTCAGTGGATCATCCAGTAGCTGGGACAGAAATGTGGAGAACTGGAGCGAGAAAGACCAAAGTGCTCCGAAACCCTAGCTCACTCACACTCTCCTCTCTCGCTTCGTCCTCTTCTCTCCCCGCACCGATTCTGATCGAATCCGGCTCAATGTCGAGCTCCGGCAGCCGCTCCGACTCCAAGCTGGATCCAGACTATGAGCTGGCCCTCCGCATCACCTTGGAGCGGTCCAAGGTGGAGACTGGGGGCAGCTCCGGATCTGCAGCGTCGCCGCAGACGCAGCTCCCCCGCCGGCGCAGCTCGGACGCCGGCGCTGGCCCCTCCCGGCCCGTGCGCAGCTCCGACAAGCCTGCGCAATCCGCGCCTCCCCTATGCCGTCCCCTGCCCGCGCCGGCTGCTGCTCCCCCACGTGGGCAGCGGTGGGTGCTTGTGCCCGCTAAGCCGGCCCGGACGTGCACGCCGGAATCAGAGGCGCGCGCCGCCCGCCGCGAGAGGCAGCGGGAAAGGGAGAGGAAGGAGGTGGAGCAGTTCGTTCGCCGCCGCCGCGGAATGCAGGCTGAGCCCGACGAGGACGCGCGGCTCCTCGATTGGGTCTACCACCGGTCGCTTACGACCGCGAAGACGGACGCGCGGCGGCTCCGCCGAAAGAACGCCAAGGCGCTCCGGATTGCTATTGAGCAGTCCGAGCGCGAGGCGGCGGAGGCGGCTCGGCTCGCGAAGCTCAAGCGGCAGCAGGACAGGGCCATCCGGCGGTTGAAAGGGCTCATCATCCTCTCCGACACCTCCGATGACGACAATGACCACGGCTCCTCGTCCGACGGCTCGGACGATCCGCCACCAGCCGCCGATGCCTACAGCTGCGCCGGCGACCGAAAGGGCAAAGGGCCGGCGAGGAAGTGGTGAAGCTCCGCCGTCTTCGTCTTTAATTTCAAGTTTTTAGTAATCCAGTTTAAATTTGTCCGTCGTTTATGTGAATTATGTGAACTTTGACGATCTTTTGGACATCCGTTGGTGATCTTTTGATGATCGGAATGTGCATTTCTATGTCCGATTCCATGTCTGTTTGATGATCTACGTTGTTTAGTTCTACGTTGCATGCTTAGTATGGATATGAGGTACCAGATATGAGATACACGGATATGGACGACAGGATTTGAGGAGTGTATGGTCACTGCCCGCGGACGCGCCCGGACGCGTCCGCGGGCGTTTGAGGGGTTATATTTGTCATATGCGGCCGTAGATGCTACTAGAAAAAGCAAAGTAGAGCTAGATGATATGCCCGATGACTGAGTAACCGAGAGATGCTTGAGCGCTTGACACCGTGGCCCGATAACTCCAGGGATAGAGTGCATGAACTCACATTTCGTTGAGTTGACACGGCCCGCGTGTCAGCGGCGTGGCTTCATGGAAGCTCTCGATCGGACTAATATAAACTCTGTTCACCTTCCCTTTTTCTTCTGTCGAGGAACACTTTCACAAGTTCTTGCCGTTTTGGACTGTGCGGCTGTGCCAAGTTCGCCTGTCGCAGTGTCCCCTTCGTTGACGCCTTTGACAAACAGCCGCACGCTTCCAAAGCTTGTCCTGTTGCATCTCGCATGCCATGCCACCCCCCATTGCCTCCCTAGCTAGCTCGCCTCCTATATATACACAGCAAGCCCTGTTCCTACAGCCACCACCAGCTCAACTGCCTCAACACCAACTGCAAGGAACAACAGCAGAGTCATCCGAGCGACCATGATCAAGCTGAGGTGCCCCAACCCCAAGAGGCTCTTTAGGAGGAGCTCCTCCAAGATCAGCAGGTCTAGTAGCAGCTACAGCAGCAGCAGCGACAACGGCAGTGATGCCTCCGGTGGCATCCGTGGCGGCGGCGGCAGCGGCAGCGGGGAGATCGAGTGGGAGGTGCGGCCGGGGGGCATGCTGGTGCAGAGGAGGGACGGGAGGGGGGACATCGAGGTCATCACAGTCAGGGTGGCCACCGGGTACTCCTGCCATGAGGTGTCCATTGGAGCTACCTGCACTTTTGGTGAGTACCCTCGTTCCTGCAAAGCTAATTTACAAACGCTGATTTGATTTTTTTTTTTAGAGAATATATGGACATGACTAGCTAGTGTGTGATTGGTTGAATGTGTTCTTGGAGAGGTGGTTCATTTGGTTATGATTCCTTTTGATTGGGGCTTCTCCCATGTGCTAAGCAGTAAGCCCATCTTTATGTGCCAAAGTTGAATGAATTTTCCTCAATCTCTTTAAGCACGGCAAAAGCTTGAGGAGTGATCATGGGAGTGGCACCCATGCACACTGCCACTGCTTTACATAATTCAGTTGTCAGGCATCATAAACTGCAAAAAATTCAGACAAGTTCTATAATGCTAGTTCAGTTGTTTCAATGTGCAACCCGTCTGTAAATATGGTACTCCCTCCGATCCGTATTCAGTGCTAGATACATCCGTTTGAGCGACAAGTAATATGAATCGGAGGGAGTACTAAATACTGAAATTAGTTAAGTAGCATCTCTGCAAGAACAACTAGACAGTTTAAGCATTTTGGAAAAAGTCGGCACGTCCCTGTTCACACAGCCAGAAGCTCTCAATTTTACTTCCATTTCTCCAAGTTGAGTGGTTGACCCGTGCGAGCTCCTCAACCTTCTTATGGTGATGTGGAGATATGCACGTCCATTAGCAAGGTCTCCTCCTGGCTTCAGTTATAAAACAACGCCAGTGCTGTGCCACCCTCTTCTTCCTAACAGCTCCACGAGTACACTAGAGTGCTAACTCATTGCGTTGTCCTTGTAATTTTTTTTTTAAAAAAGATGCACGAACATGTCTGAACAATCGTGTTGCAATGTGGCCGGCTTCCTGCCAGACAGCGTGCACA
Source organism: Elymus sibiricus (assembly GCA_039707655.1). Taxonomy (NCBI): domain Eukaryota; kingdom Viridiplantae; phylum Streptophyta; class Magnoliopsida; order Poales; family Poaceae; genus Elymus; species Elymus sibiricus. The sequence goes on from CM077666.1 coordinate 354,963,749, forward strand.
CGATGGTTCAGACTATGAACCTCGGTGGAACTTTCCTACATCTTGTTTGCTAGTAGTACAAAGCAATGTGTGTGTTTTTATCACTGAAATATACTGCACTTCTTTGGATCAAAGTGTAATTAACATGTGCTATGAAAACTAATTTCTCCAGGTGAGCTGAAGGTGGTAGTGTCCATGGTGACAGGGCTGGAGCCGAGGGAGCAGAGGCTGTTGTTCAGGGGCAAGGAGAGGGAGGACAGCGAACACCTCCACATGGTTGGGGTGAGGGACAAGGACAAGGTGCTGCTTCTCGAGGACCCTGCCCTCAAGGACATGAAGCCAAGCCGTGCAGAGCCCGCATCAAACTTTTATCAAGGTGTAGGCCAGCCCGCATTGCCCACCTCGCTAACAGTTAGGGTAAATCAACCGCACCATAAGCCGGTTAGGTCTCAGAAAAGTTACTAAAAGAACTGAACCTGATGGATGGTGTGGTTCGCTGCTGTTGATCATCAGTACTTGGGTACCACTCCATGGAATGGAAGGGCAAAGGGCCTCCTCGTGTGAGAGTTTGAGTACTACCAGATTTTAATTAGTTAAGTTAATTGCATGGTTGTGCAATTTGTAGCTAGTTGCAAGTTGTAAGTTCTTTCTTCTAGACTAGATGATGGAAGCGCTAGCCTCCCGGAGTTGCAGGTCTAATGTGGCTGTCATGCATCTTAGCAAGTTAGATTGGAGAGTGCAATCTTGGATGGGGACTAAATGGAGTAGTTTGCTACAGGCAATTCTGTTGTGGATGATATGTATCAAATGTATGACGAGACCACATTTTTTTGGGTCCTTTTCTATTAAGACATTTCTTCTGGAGGAGACTGCTTTTCTTATAACAAGTACTGTACCATAAGCTTATCTTGCGAATAACAAGAACAAATAGTTGTGATGGCACTTCGGGGTGCAGAAAAATGGTTCTGAATTTATGCCGTGTAGAAATTTCAGAGGTGCAAGATTATATGAGCGCTGGAACGGGTGCTGCTACTTTGCTACTGTGCTGCTGATATGATGATGCTAAAGTAGACAGCGCAGTGCCACATTAATCATCTGTAGTGGTAGATGACAAGATATGAGTCTGAATTGGTTTGTGACTTGTTCCCCATTTTCCAGACATGATCAACCAGGGTAAGGGGTATGTGTGGACCTCTCGTAGCTTTGTGCAGTCAGCAGCATCAGAAAATTGGCGAACTCCCAAAGCCTGAAGACATGGGGATATAGTTTGACTGAGCTAAGTCATCTGAATTGAATTCCACGACAATAATAAGCAACTTAAACACAGACAAGAAGGCACTGAACCTGAGAAGCCTGTCAGAAGTCTATGGAAGAAAAAGGATTCCGGCCCAGTTTCAGAATTCAGATCGCCTCCAACGTGCAGAAAGGAAATGGATGTCTATCTGTCCACAGACAGATTCGTACAGGATACAGGCATGTCCACATCCGGCACCGCTAATTAGTCCAGGCAAACCCACCAACCTTGCCATGGATTTGGCTACCTGCCTGCCTATATAAAGTTGAGTTCCGCTGCCACCTATTCCATAGTCCATTTCCTGCCTGGTCTCATCACTCCCATCATTCTGTCCGGACCGGACGGACCTATCACCTGTGCCTGGCTACTTGCTCCCACTCCCACGTCAGAAAGAACGGTGCCACCATCATCCACGCCGCGATCCCACTCGCGAGAGAGAACGACATGAGAAACGCAACACGATCTCCGCCGTCGTCGTCTCATCTGAGAGAGAGGTGGGACGCTGACGCCCTCCCACGTGAGAGCTGTATCCGTCTGGTTGGCTTTGCATCGTCGTGCCATACATACCCCCTTCTTTTTATTTCATTTCAGAGACGCGTGCGGCTTAGGTTGGCCTGGACGCGGTGCTCTTTTGCTTTCACGCGAAGCTCCGTTTTTGCGGCGAGGCGTCGCCATCGCGTCGCGTCGGCACGCCGTGAAACCGTGGCCGGTCGCGCGCGCTTTTCTTTTCCGGTGGAGCGTACGTAACGTACGCCGCGGCAGGGTAAACCGTCGCGAAATCTACCGCGCGGACGCGTCTTTTCACCCGCGGCCGGTTGGGCAGCCTCGCCAGGTACCGCAGCATGCATGCATCGATCACCACGGTTTCGCCTCGAATTGCGCGTTGCGTGTGGAGTTCTGCCAGTGAAATGAACGAGATTTCGAGGAGTTCGGTCGTCTTATCGTCAGCGCGAGCGGTTAAATCGTGAAGGCTCCACGAGCAGCCCGTATCTTTGTGGGGGCCAACGTGAGACGACCGATAACGCTGGGAAATTTGGAGGAAGAACATCTTGGAAAGATAGTGGTTAGTGGAAGAGCATCTTGATTATATTCATCGATCGTGCACTGGTTCCTGCTATGCCCGTCACACGAAGTATTAACGCTTTTGAAACGGTGATTTGGACGCAGCCTAGCTAACACGGGTCAGACACGGCCGGTGTGCAGCCCAACCGTACACCAACGAAGAAGAAAAGTGGGGGAGAGCCAAAAAAAGTCGACAGCTCGTTTTCGATAGCAAATGCAGTGAAATAATGCGTTCCATGATGCATGGGCCTCCCGCGTAGGCGTACGTCCCTGTTGCCCATTCTAGAGCTTTCTACAGACAACACCTGGTGCGCTCCCAGTCCCACCAATGGAAAGAATCTTGCTGATATGCACTAGTGCCATTTTATTTTACGTATTTTATTTTTGTTTCTGAAAGAGGAGTAGAGTAGTTGGAAATTTTGTTCGGTTTCTGTCCATTGTTGGCACTTAGTACTACGGTATAGCACTTGGGAAACATCGAAATCCGCCAACGGTGGCAGCTTGATGCTCACGTACGACACCGACCATGGAAGGCATCACATTTTCCCGATGGGTAATCTGAACTCTCAACTCCCCGTGATCTATTTTATTTACGGCAACTGTACCGTGACCTAAGCAAAGGTTAACACTGCTTTCTTCCATAATTATTGATGATGCTGGAATGAAGTGGGATGAGACAGATGGTATGAGCAATCGTACTATATTTGTTTACACACAGAGAGAGTACTTAACAAGGTAAGAGCATCTACGGCCGGACTTACCAAATCCGGCACCCTACACGCTCACGGGCGCGTCCGCGGACAGCGACCGGGCAGTCCCCAAATCGGCGCGTCCACAGCCGCGTATCTCATATCCGACATCCTATATCCATACAAAATCATGCAACGTACTAAATAGATCACCAAACGGCCAAAATCGATAGGAAATGGACATTTAAACCGATAACAAACGGGCATAATTCACACAGTTCAATCGTCCGGCAAATTTTAACTAGATAGTAGGAGCTAGATTATATAAACGGAGAGAGGACCGAGCTTCACCACTTCCTTGCTGGCACTTTGCCCTTCCGGTCGCCGGCGCTGTTGTAGGCGTCCGCGGCAGGAGGTGGGTCGTTGTCGGAGCCGTCGGAGGAGGAGGAAGAGGAGATGACGATGTAGCCCTTCAAGCACCGGACGATGCAGTCTTGCTTCCGCTTGAGCTTCGCCACCCTCGCCGCTGCCTCCCGCTCGGACTGCTCAATGCCGAGCCGGAGCGCCTTGGCGTTGATCCTCCGGAGCCGCCGGGCGTTAGTCTCCGCCGTCGTAAGTGACCGGCGGTACACCTACGGGAGGAGCCACTCATCCTCGTCGGGCACCGACGACATCACGCGGCGACGGCGGGGGGACTGCGGTGTCGTGTCCAACGCGGCCGCCATCTCCCTTGCCCTCTGCCTCTCACGGCGGGCGCCGCGCGCTTCCGATTCCAGAGAGTGCATCCGCAGCGCCAGCGGAGTGGGCACTAGACCCACTGCTGCCCACGCGGAGCAGCGACCGGAGGCGGAGGAGGCCAACGGACAGGCGGCGCCGATTGAGCTACCCTCGTAAACCCGCGCGCGGGGCGGGAAGCGCCGGTGTCGGCGCTGCGGCCGCGGGCGACAGGCGGCGTCGCACCTGAACCGGAGCTGCCGCCCGTGTCCACCCGCGAGCGCCCCAACGCGATGCGGAGGGCCAACTCGTCCTCGTCTCTGGCACCATCACGGAGGAAGGCGTCCCAGTCGTCGTCGCCGGAGCCGTCGGAGTGGCTGCCGGTGCTGGACATGGTCGTCGGCGCTCGGGAGTTGACGGATTGGAGAAAAGGGGAGCGGAGCGGAGCGGAGTGAAGTGAGGCTAGGGTTCGATCCGGATGGAGATTTTGTGGGGTCACGGTGGGCCAAAGGTGGGCCAGGCGGACGTTGCGGACGCGCCCGGGCCGCCTCATATCCACCCTACATTTGGGTTGGATATGAGGGGTGCTGGTTAGCCCGGGCGTTTGAGGCCGGTTTGAGGCGTCCGGGTGGGTCGGTTTTTTGTGACCAGTCAGTGACCGGTCCGGCCGCCCGGGCGTTTGAGATGGGTTTGAGGCGCGTGGCTGTAGATGCTCTAACAAGAAGAGTAACGCATGAGATGAATAGTTTTTTTTTATAGAATACGCACAAGCATGTGTCTCATATATTCATAGAAGAAGTAGCCAAGATGACCGATACAACGCCTTTCGACAAAGTGCTACACTAAGAGGGTAAAACCCACATCCACCAGGACAACACTGGCACACAACTCGTCTTGCCCACACTCGAGCCAAACAATGGTGAAGAGGACGGACACATAGCACACAGGTCGCGTCTCAACCGAACCGAACACCTCCGAGCACGACAAAAACACCAAAGCAAACTAGATCAACACACTCTCCACTCATGGCGCCTAGGAGATTGGCAAGTGGATAGCAAGAGCTAGCCTATCTCGATGAAGACGTCGTAGATGAGGCGTCGATGATGAAGTACATGGCGCCCTAGATGCTCATGCCCATAGCAACAACCAACACAAGACACCCGGCACCCCAAGCCTCGCCGCCGAGGCGAACGAGACACCCTGTAACGCCCAATATGCGGTCCTATCCTTGGCGGGACTTCCAAGTTCCTCGATAGTTCTCGCCCAATATGCCGTCGATGATGAAGTACATTTAATCTTGTCATGCATCATACTTGCTTGTGCATCATGCCATGGTTGTGATATGTGTGTTTACCATGTTGTTTGCTTCTTTCCGGTTGTGCTTCTTCTCGATAGTTCTCAGTAATGTTTCGGAGTGAGGATTCGTTCGTCTACGCTTGTGCTACATGTAAACTATGTTGGGATTTTTCCCGAAGAGGAGGGGTGATGCAGCACAGTAGAGATAAGTATTTCCCTCAGTGAGAACAAAGGTATCAATCCAGTAGGAGAACCACGCAAAACCTCGTGAGCAGCACCTGCACACACAAAAGCAAATACTTGCACCCAACGCGGGCAAGAGGGTTGTCAATCCCCTTGAACTCGTTATTTGCAAGGATTAAATCTTGTAGTGGTAGATAGATAAATTGTAAAAGAAAATAAAAGTAAATAAATTGCAGCAAGGTATTATTAGTTTTCTTTTTATATGATTAAAGTAGACCCGGGGGTCATAGTTTTCACTAGAGGCTTCTCTCTCGAACGAATAGCATACAGTGGGTAAACAAATTACTGTTGGGCAATTGATAGAAAAGCGCATAATTATGATGGATTCATGGCAATGATCATGTATATAGGCATCATGTCCGAGACAAGTAGACCGACTCCTGCCTGCATCTACTACTATTACTCCACCCATCGACCGCTATCCAGCATGCATCTAGGGTATTAAGTTAATGAAAACGGAGTAACGCCTTAAGCAAGATGACATGATGTAGACAAAGTAAACCCAATCAATATGAATAAACCACGTCGTTTTACCCTTAATGGCAACAATACAAATATGTGTCTTGTCCCTTTCTGTCACTGGGATATAGAACACCGCAAGATTGAACCCATTGGAGATAAATCAATCTAGTTGGCCAAACCAAATGGATAGACCAGGGAGAAATACAAAGCTATAATAATCATGCATAAAAGAATTCATAAAAGACTCAAATATTTCTCATGAATAATCTGATCATAAACCAACAATTCATCGGATCCCAACAAACACGCCGCAAAAGAAGATTACATCGAATAGAACTCCAAGGAGATCGAGGAGAACACTGTATTGAAGATCAAAGAGAGAGAATAAGCCATCTAGCTACTAGCTATGGGCCCGTAGGTCTGTGGTTAACTACTCATACATCATCGGAGGGGCAGCAAGGCTGATGTAGAAGCCCTCCATGATCGATTCCCCCTCCGGCAGAGTACCGGAAAAGGCCTCCAGATGGGATCGCGGAAGAACAGAAGCTTGCGCCGGCGGAAAAGTTATTTCGTGGGGCTCTCTGTTGGTTACCCAATATTTGAGAATTTATAGAAGTGGAATTAGGTCAAAAGGAGCCACGAGGGGCCCACAAGGCATTTTGGCGCGCCCACCCTGGGGGCGCGTGGGGTTGCCTTGTGGCTTCCTCATGAGGCTTCTGGCCTCCTCCCGAAGCTTCTAGGGTCTCTCTTGTCCAGAAAAAAAATCGTCAAAAAAATTCGTAGCGTTTGGACTTCGTTTGGTACTGATTTCCTGAAAAACCAAAAACAAGCAGAAAACAGCAACTGGCACTGGGCACTAAGTTAATAGGTTAGTCCCAAAAAATGATATAAAATAGCATATAATTGCATATAAAACATCCAAGATTGATACTATAATAGCATGGAACAATCAAAAATTATAGATACGTTGGAGACGTATCAGCTTGTTTGACTACTTCATGGATTCGGTCTTCTTCCTAGCGGGATTCCAGGCAAGATGACCATTACCTTGGATATCACTACTATTTTTGCTTGCTAGTTGTCTCGATGCTATCGCTATGTCTCGCTACCTACCACTTGTTTGTCAGCCTCCCAAATTGCCATGATACAGTCTCTAACCTTCCACTACCCAGCAAACCGTTGTTTGGCTATGTTACTGCTTTGCTCAGCCCCTCTTATAGCATTGCTAGTTGCAGGTGCAGTTGCAGGTTGTTCCACGTTGGGACATGGATATCATGGGATATCACAATATCTCTCTATTTAATTAATGCATCTATATACTTGGTTGTGTGTGGAAGGCTCGGCCTTTTGCCTAGTGTTTTGTTCCACTCATGTCGCCCTAGTTTCCGTAATACCGGTGTTATGTTCCTTGATGAGCGTTCCTAACATGTTCGGGGTTTATGGGCCCCCCTTGACAGTTCGCTTTGAATAAAATGCTTCCAGCAAGGCCCAACTTTGGTTTTAAAATTTGCCAACATATAAATACTGTTAATTAATTAAAGCATAGGGCGTCATGAACCCGCGGTTCTTAATTCAACATAAGCAGGTGGGCTAGTGCCGATGGTGTTGGTCCGAAACGGGTAGACTGCAAGGCCACCATGGGGAAACTCGAGGTCTGGTTCCTGTAGGATGTCCCATCCGATCATGGCCTGAGACGAGATACGCGCGGCTACTATCAGGGTGTCGGCACGTCGGGAGGTCTTGCTGGATTTGTTTTACCATTGTCGAAATGTCTTGTGCACCGGGATTCCAAGGATACTTTGGGTTGTCTCGAGGTTGATCGGGCTATCTCAAGGTTGAGGTCTTTGCACCGCGGCTTGTGATAGTTTGTGATGGACTAGTTGGGACACCCCTGCAGAGTTAAATCTTTCGAAAAGCCATGCCCGCGGTTATGTGACGATTTGGAAATATATAACCCCCGGTTGTAGAGAACTTGACACTAAATTCAATTAAAATACACCAACCTCTTACGTAACCGTGATCGTCTCTTTTCGAGGGAGTTCGGGAAGAGAACACGGTGGGGGTTATGTTTGACTCGTAAGTAGGTGCTCATGATCACTTCTTGATCATGCTAGCTTGCGTCCGTTTATGCGTAGTTTACTCTTCTTATTCTTGTACTCGTAAGTTAGCCACCATACAATGCTTAGTGCTTGCTGCAACCTCACCACTTAACCATTCCATACCCATTAAGCTTTGCTAGTCTTGATACCCATGGTAATGGGATTGTTGAATCCTCATGGCTCACAGATTACTACAACAACAATTGCAGGTACAGGTAAAGCGGTGCTTTGACGTGAGAGCGATGCTTGTTCTATTTGGAATTCTTCTTTTGCTTCTTCTTCTTCTTCGTCGATCATAGGATGGGTTCCTGGTTGGCAGCCTGGGATTAGCAGGGTGGACGTCGTTCTTCTTTTCATTTGATTTCATCCGTAGTCGGATCCTGCTCTTCTGTATGATGATTGCTTTGTATTGATGTATTTGCTACTTGTAAACTGCGTTGGGATTTCCCCGAAGAGGAGAGGATGATGCAGTATAGTAGAGATAAGTATTTCCCTCAGTTAAGAACCAAGGTTATCAATCCAATAGGAGAACCACACAGAACCTCGTTAGCAGCACCTACACACACAAAAGCAAACACTTGCACCCAACGCAAATAAGAGGGTTGTCAATCCCCTTAGCGGTTACTTGCAAGGATTAATTCTGATAGTGATAGATAGAAAAGTAAATTGCAAAATAAACTAAAAGTAAATAAATTGTAGCAAGGTATTTTTGGATTTTAATATATGATAAAGGTAGACCCGAGGGTCATAGTTTTCACTAGAGGCTTCTCTCTCGAACACATAGCATACGGTGGGTAAAGAAATCACCGTTGGGCAATTGATAGAAAAGCGCATAGTTATCACGGATTCATGGCAATGATCATGTATATAGGCATCACGTCCGAGACAAGTAGACTGACTCCTGCCTGCATCTACTACTATTACTCCACCCATCGACCGCTGTCCAGCATGCATCTAGGGTATTAAGTATAAAACAGAGTAACGCCTTAAGCAAGATGACATGATGTAGACAAAGTAAACTCAAGAAGTATGATTAAACCCCATCTTTTATCCTTGATGGCAACAATATAAATACATGTCATGTCCCTTTCTATCACTGGGATTGAGCACCGCAAGATTGAACCCATCACAAAGCACCTCCCCCATTGCAAGATAAATCAATCTAGTTGGCCAAACCAAACAGATAGATCAGAGAGAAATACAAAGCTATAACAATCATGCATAAAAGAGTTCAGAAAAGACTCAAATATTTCTCATGAATAATCTGATCATAAACCCACAATTCATCGGATCCCAACAAACGCACCGCAAAAGAAGATTACATCGGATAGAACTCCAAGAACATCGAGGAGAACATGGTATTGAAGATCAAAGAGAGAGAAGAAGCCATATAGCTACTAGCTATGGACCCGTAGGTCTATGGTAAACTACTCACACATCATCGGAAGGGCAGCAAGGTTGATGAAGAAGCCCTCCGTGATCGATTCCCCCTCCGGTAGAGTACCAAAAAAGGCCTCCAGATGGGATCGCGGAAGAACAGAGGCTTGCGGTGGCGGAAATATTTTCTCTTCTGTCTTTTTGGTATACGGGGAATATTTTGGAATTTATAGCACTGGAATTAGGTCAAGAGGTGCCACGAGGGGCCCACAAGCCTGGGGGGCGTGCCTACCCCCCCCCCCCTCCCGGGGCGCGCCCTCCGGGCTTGTCGCTCCCTCGTGACTCTTCTGGTCTTCTCCTGAAGCTTCTAGGGTCCCTTCTGGTCCAGAAAAAATTAATCCAAAGTTTTTTCTTCGTTTGGACTCCGTTTGATAATGATTTTCTGAAAAGGCAAAAACAGGCAAAAAACAGCAACTGACACTGGGCACTAGGTTAATAGGCTAGTCCCGAAAAATGATATATAATTGCATATAAAACATCCAAGATTGATACTATAATAGCATGGAACAATCAAAAATTATAGATACGTTGGAGACGTATCAAGCATCCCCAAGCTTAATTCCTGCTCGTCCTCGAGTAGGTAAATGATGAAAAGTAGAATTTTTGATGTGGAATGCTACCTAACATGTTTCATCATGTAATTCTCTTTTACGATATGAATATTAAGATCCGAATGATTCAAAGCAATAGTCTATAATTTGATATAAAGACATCAATACTCAGGCATACTAATAAACAATCATGTCTTTCAAAATAAAAATGCTAAAGAAATTTATCCCAACAAAATCATATAATCCTGTCATGCTCCATCTTCTTAATACAAAGTATTTATCATGCACAACCCCGGTTTTAGCCAAGCAATTGGTTCATACTTTTTAACGCGCTTCAGCTTTTTCAACCCCCACTCAATACATGAGCGCAATCCATGGATATAGCACTATGGGTGGAATAGAATGTGGTGGTAGAGATTAATAAGGGGAAGTCAAAAAAGAAGAAGATAGTCTCACATCAACGAGGCTAATCAACGGGCTATGGAGATGCCCATCAATTGATGTCAATGCGAGGAGTAGGGATTGCCATCCAACGGATGCACTAAGAGCTATAAGTGTATGAAAGCTCAACATGAAAAACTAAGTGGGTGTGCATCCAACTTGCTTGCTCATGAAGACCTCGGGCATTTGAAGAAGCCCATCACCGGAATATACAAGCCAAGTTCTATAACGAAAATTCCCACTAGTATATGAAAGTGACAAAATAGGAGACTCTCTATATGAAAAACATGGTGCTACTTCGAAGCACAAGTATGGAAAAGGATAGTAACACTACCCCTTCTCTCTTTTTCTCTCATTTTTTCCCCTTTCTTTTTTCTTCTTTCTCTTTTTTTCGTGGGGTCTTTTTGGCCTCTTTTTTTTCTTTTTTATTTATTTTCCTCACTGGGACAATGCTCTAATAATAATAATCATCATACTTCTATTTACTTACAACTCAAAATTACAACTCGATACTGGAACAAATATGACTCTATATGAATGCCTCTGGCAGTGTATCAGGATGTGCAATGATACTAGCGTAACATGTATGAAAATGATGAACGGTGGCTGAGCCACAAATACTATGTCAGCTATATGATCATGCAAAGCAATACGACAATGATGATGTGTGTCATAAAAACGGAACGGTGGAAGTTGCATGGCAATATATCTCGGAATGGCTATGAAAATGCCATAATAGGTAGGTATGGTGGCTGTTTTGAGGAAGATATAAGGAGGCTTATGTGTGATAGAGCGTATCATATCACGGGGTTTGGATGCACCGCCGAAGTTTGCACCGACTCTCGATGTGAGAAAGGGCAATGCACGGTACCGAAGAGGCTAGCAAATTGCGGAAAGGTGAGAGTGCGTATAATCCATGGACTCACATTAGTCATAAAGAACTCACATACTTATTGCGTAAGTTTATTAGCCCTCGAAGCAAAGGACTACTACAACGCATGCCCCTAGGGGGGAGGTTGGTAGGAGTTAACCATCGCGCGCCCCCGACCGCCACGCAAAGGAAGACAATCAATAATAAATCATGCTCCAACTTCTTAGCATAACGACAGATCATACGTGCATGCTTCGGAATCACAAACCTTAACACCAATATTCTTACTAAACCACAATTATCTACTAGCACTTCCCACATATTACCATCTTAATATCACAAAACTATTGCAAGGAATTAAACTTATCATATTCGGTGATCTACATGAAAGTTTTTATTATATCCCTCTTGATTACCTATCATATTAGGACCAAATTCATAACTCGTGCATATTACCATTGCTATTTATTAGACTCTCAAAAAGATATAAGTGAAGCATGAGAGTGCAACTATTTCTTTAAAATATAACCACCGCCATGCTCTAAAAGATATAAGTGAAGCACTAGAGCAACTACCTAGCTCAAAAGATATAAGTGAAGCACATAGATTATTCTAACAAATCATGAATAATGTGTGTCCCTCTCAAAAAGGTGTGTCCAGCAAAGATGATTGTGGCAAACTAAAAAGCAAACGGAAGTAAACAAACTATAGCACAAGACGCTCCAAGTAAAACACATATCATGTCATGAATAAAAATATAGCTCCAAGTGAGTTACCGATAGATTATAGACGAAAGAGGGGATGCCATCTGGGGCATCCTCCGTGATCGATTATCCTCCGGCAGAGTACCGGAAAAGGCCTCCAGATGGGATCACGGAAGAACAGAGGCTTGCGGCAGCGGAAATGTTTTCTCTTCTGTCTTTTTGGTATACGGGGAATATTTTAGAATTTATAGCGCTGGAATTAGGTCAAGAGGTGCCACGAGGGGCCCACAAGCCTAGGGGGCACGCCTACCCCCCTGGGCGCGCCCTCCGGGCTTGTCGCTCCCTCATGACTCTTGTGGTCTTCTCCCGAAGCTTCTAGGGTCCCTTCTGGTCCAGAAAAAATTAATCCAAAGTTTTTCTTCGTTCGGACTTCGTTTGATAATGATTTTCTAAAAAGGCAAAAACAGGCAAAAAATAGCAACTGGCACTGGGTACTAGGTTAATAGGTTAGTCCCAAAAAATGATATATAATTGCATATAAAACATCCAAGATTGATATTATAATAGCATGGAATAATAAAAAATTATAGATACGTTGGAGACGTATCAGTATTCATGATGTTGCTTGTGGCGAGTGTAAGCCTTTATCTGGTATTCTCATCTATTCCGTACATGGTATGTTGTAACGATATCCACCTTGCGAAGTGTCTTCGGTATGCGCTTCTATCCTTAGCGGGACTTCCAAGTTCCTTGAGGATAGGACCGCATATTGGGCGTGACATACCTACACCAGTTACTCCTCCGAAAGACACCCCAATCACCATGGCAACGGCTTCAAGAAGGTGACGTCGCCGCTGCTTGGCCCGACGATCTGAGCCTAGGGTTTCCCCTGGTGCAGAGTAGGGGGTGGACAAGGCCATGGCAACGCCTCCAGGGAGGAGACGGCGCCCATAGGCGTCGCCGTTGCCTGCAGTCAACAACGGACAGATTTCTCCTCAGCCTTGTCCGTCACGTCTTTGAAGCACATCAAACTGGGAAGGGAGGGAAAAGTCGTCACCTTTGACCATCACAATGGAGAGAGGAAGCCGTATGCCGCCGCATGCTACTTGTGAGCTGCGTTGGGATTTCCTCGAAGAGGAGAGGATGATGCAGTACAGTAGAGATAAGTATTTCCCCCAGTTAAGAACCAAGGTTATCAATCCAGTAGGAGAACCACACAGAACCTCGTTAGCAGCACCTACACACACAAAAGCAAATACTTGCACCCAACGCGAACAAGAGGGTTGTCAATCCCCTTGGCGGTTACTTGCAAGGATTAATTCTGATAGTGATAGATAGAAAAGTAAATTGCAAAACAAAATAAAATAAATAAAATTGTAGCAAGGTATTTTTGGATTTTATATATGACAAAAGTAGACCCGGGGGCCATAGTTTTCACTAGAGGCTTCTCTCTCGAACGCATAGCGTACGGTGGGTAAACAAATTACTGTTGGGCAATTGATAGAAAAGCGCATAGTTATGACGATATTCAAGGCAATGATCATGTATATAGGCATCACGTCCAAGACAAGTAGACCAACTCCTGCCTGCATCTACTACTATTACTCCACCCATCGACCGCTATCCAGCATGCATCTAGGGTATTAAGTTAATGAAAACAGAGTAACGCCTTAAGCAAGATGACATGATGTAGACAAAGTAAACTCAAGCAATATGATTAGACCCCATCTTTTTATCCTTAATGGCAACAATACAAATATGTGTCTTGTCCCTTTCTGTCACTGGGATATAGAACACCGCAAGATTGAACCCATCACAAAGCACCTCTCCCATTGCAAGATAAATCAATCTAGTCGGCCAAACCAAACGGATAGATCGGAGAGAAATACAAATCTATAACAATCATGCATAAATAAGTTCAGGAAAGACTCAAATATTTCTCATGAATAATTTGATCATAAACCCACAATTCATCGGATCCCAACAAACACACCGCAAAAGAAGATTACCTCGAATAGAACTCCAAGGAGGTCGAGGAGAACATTGTATATAAGATGAAAGAGAGAGAAGAAGCCATCTAGCTACTAGCAATGGACCCGTAGGTCTGTGGTAAACTACTCACACATCATCGGAAGGGCAGCAAGGTTGATGTAGAAGCCCTCCGCGATCGATTCCCCCTCCGGTAGAGTACCGAAAAAGGCCTCCAGATGGGATCGCAGAAGAACAGAGGCTTGCGGCGGCTGAAAAGTTATTCGGGGTGGCTCTCTGTTGGTTTCCCAATATTTGAGAATTTATAGAAGTGGAATTAGGTCAAACGGAGCCATGAGGGGCCCACAAGGCATCAGGGCACGCCCCCCCTGGGCCACGCCCTGTTGCCTTGTCATCTCCTCGTGAGACTTCTGGCCTCCTCCCGAAGCTTCTAGGGTCTCTTTTGTCCAGAAAAAAATCGTCAAAAAGTTTCGTGGTATTTGGACTTCGTTTGGTACTGATTTCCTGAAAAACCAAAAACAAGCAGAAAATAGCAACTGGCATTGGGCACTATTATTGCATATAAAACATCCAAGATTGATACTATATGTAACACCCATGTCTTAATGAGCTACAGTAATCTCCATGCTAATGCTAAGTCACCTTGATTTGCAGTGGTTGATCACATTGGAATCATATCTCATTTCAAATTCCAACTCAAATTGAAATTCAAATATGAAGTGAAAATAAAAGTTGTTCAAATTTGGAAACTATATAGTTCATAATTTTGGAAATATTCCATAACTATTTATGTTCAGGAAAACAACATCACCTAAATTCCCTAGATAACTCTAACATCATGAAAACAGGGCCAACAACACCATTTTGACTCTTTTAAATGCAATACAAAATTCAAATGAAATTATTTTGCCCCCAAACTTTTTGGGGCAGTGAGGTATATTGCATACTAATTATTGAGCCCAGCTACATATTTTACAAAAGTAATTTTTGGGCTTAATGATTTGCAAAACAGAAAGGAAATGAAAAAGCAGAAAAGGAAATAAGAAAAGTGCCTACACCACTGTGGACATAAGCCTCTGGGCTACAGGGAGGCCCAGCCCACTCCCCCGCTCGTCTCCTTCCTCCTGCTCACTCCCGCGCTGCTGTCAACCACAGAACGCGCGCGCGCCCCGGCCCCCCCTCACCTGCTCGACAACGCACGGCTACAGTCGCCGTGGGCGACTACTTGGCCTCGCCCGCGACCCACTGGACGGGCCCCGGCCACTTCCTCCTCTCTCCCTCGCTCGTCCCCTTCTTCCTCACCTCACCCGACGCTGCCATGGCCGCTCCTCCATAAACCGCGTGGCCACCGAGCCCCTGACGCCTCCCCAGCGTGCCCGTCTGCCTCGCCATCGACCGTCTCATCTCCTAGTGTATCCCGTTGGAGCCAGGGACCACCACATCGCCAGAACGCCGGCGTCCTCCATCTCCGGCCGCCGTCTTCGATCCGCCACCACCGGACCTCCCCGAGCCCGCTGCCATCCCCTACAGCTCCGTAGTGAGCACCGCGTCCCCTCCGCTCTCTTCTCCTCATAGATCCGTGCCCGTAGATGCCGTCCCAAACGAGGCCGAGCCCACCGCCGCGTGAGCTCGTCGCCGGCAAGCTTTCGGTGACCAAATGGTCACGTGTCAGTGCCCTTTGAGCTCGCCCGCGCGCGTAGATCCTCCCTGCCCCTTCTTTTTGAGCCGTTGCGTGCTGTTGCTCCTGTTCCCCTTTCGCCCGAGCCTTGCCGCCGCCACGGCTCGTCGCCGGCGCCCCTGCCAGCCACCCCTGCCCCCGCGACCGCCGCCATTGGATGCGCGAGACCGCCCGCAGCCGAACGAGCCTAGTCGCGCCCGATTTGAGCCACCGTAGCCGATTTTCGCCGCTGGCCGACGCGCGCCGTCGTGTTTTCTGGCGCCAACGGCTGAACGCCGGCCGCGCGCTGACGTGGACGCCCTGGGGCCCACCCCTGGGTCACTGCCAGTGGGTCCCAGGGGCCCAGTTGGCCGAGTTGACCTGGTCAACTCTGCTGACTGGGCAGCCCCAGCCACTGACAGGTGGGCCCCACGTTTAATTAAAATGTTTTTTATAAATAATTAATCTATTAATTAATTTGTTAATTAAGCTGAGTCACTGACAACGGGTCCCACTAGCTAATTAAGTTAGTTAGTTAAAAATAAACCCCTGTTAAATAACTCTGTCTATGACAGGTGGGGCCCACTGGTCAGTTTGACCAGTCAAAGTCCACAGTTGACTGCTGACTGTGCAGTCAACTGGGCCCCACTGTCAGCCACACGTGCAATTCTCTGGGTACACTCTCTGTGTGCCCATAGCATTTTATCCTTTTTATTTTCGAATTAAATTAATTCCAGAAATTCCAGAAAATGATTTAAAACTTTGAAAAATCATAGAAAATTAACCGTAGCTCGGATGAAAAAGTTTTCTACATGAAAGTTGATTAGAAAAATGAGACGAATCCAATTATGCCCTCCATGTAGCTGTCACATGCCCACAGCACCGCAAACATGGAACCTTCCCCTCTGGTTCATCTGTCTGACACATGACTACAGTCGGGAAAATATCCCCAGATATTTTCCCGCTCCGTCTCTAACGTGTAGCACTGCGTTAGGTCACCCCTAGCATAGCATACTGCCATGTCATGCTTTGTGTTGCTTTTGTTTGCTTTGTATTTATTGTTTCTTCCCCCTCTTCTCTCCGGTAGACCCTGAGACTGACGCTGCTCCCGAGTACGACTACACCCCTGACGACCAGACCTTTTCAGCAGAGCTTCCAGGCAAGCAAACCCTCCTTGATCATTCCAATATTGCCTATTCTTTCTCTCCCATGCTTGCATTAGAATTTGCTACTGTAATTGATTGCTCCTATTCTGATGCATAACCTGTTTTTGTAAATGCTGTTGATACCTTATCTGCTATCCTAAATGCTTAGTATAGGTTGGTTAGTGATCCATCAGTGACCCCTCACCCTTGTCCCTGTTGCCCTGCTTTGTTACGGGTGCCCCGATCAATGTGATCGACATGCAGAGACCGACACATCACCGCACCTTCCCCCTTAGTTGCACGACTCTGCAGAGCTACTATCGAGTGCCAAGGGTGATACCTTCTACCTCACTCCGGATGGCATCTCTGTAGCGTAGCTAGTCGAATGTGGGTTACCGAGGGTGATTCCTCTTTCACCACCTCTGATGATGACTTTGTCGTGCAACCCCTCAAGTGTGAACCATCGAGGGTGATTCCTCTGAGTTCACCTTGACGGATACATCGAGTAGGAATCCAACGAGGGTGATTCCTCGGATTCCCCCTTGATGTGATGAACACACGGATACCCTATTTTACCTCAGTCCCTTGATGGAGGCGGGTCGACCCCGAGGGGGTACCCGTTAGAAATGTGAAGTCGGGTTGACCGTGAGGGTACCCGCGAGATAATTACGCGGCACGGTCGGGCAGTCTTGGCCCTTGCCGTAAGTCCGCGAGTTGAGGCAACGGGACCACAGATCGTGGATCACTGATTGTCACCGCGAGCTCCTAGCACACTAATGGGTTAGGATATGTGATCTGAGTAGGCCTCTGGCCTTTTCGCACTAACCACCACGCGGGAATAAGTATGGGCACTCGGCGTCGTACGATTCTTCCGAAAGCTCTCAGACATCAGCAATTGAGCGGCGTGCGCCGGGTTGGACTGGGAAAGCCTGTGCTTGTATTAAGGGGGCCAGGTCTGCTCACCGGCTGCGTTCGCAATGCGCAGGATTGCAAAGGATGATTGGCCCATGACCCCTTCACATTTAGGAGTTAGACCGGCGTGCTGGCCTCTCTGTTGAGCCTAGGTAGGACTACGGTGTGTCGATTAGCCGAGGTCGGGCATGTCCAGGAAAAGTGTGTCCGGTCGGAGTTAATCGAGCGTGTTGGGTAAGTTGGTGCACCCCTGCAGGGAAGTTATCTATTCGAATAGCCGTGTCCACGGTAACAGGACGCTCGGAAAGTATCCCGATCTACTACTACTAGAACTAGATACTTGTGATGTTTAATAATATGTTAGCTCCGGGATCGCTTTCTCGTAGGGGTCGAGGAAGGATCGCTGGGCGTTGTTACTACTTGCTTACTACTTTACTATGTACTAATCTACACTCTTCTAATGCTGCAAGTTGCTAGTCTTCGATAGGCTAGGCCTTCCCCCCCCCCCTATTCTGGCATTTCTACAGTCTAATCCAGAGATACAGCCCCTTCACTTGAAACCAATGCATAAATAGAATAGTTCTGATGTAAGTCTTGCGAGTACTTTGGATGAGTACTCACGGTTGCTTTGTTTCCCTTTTCCCCCATACCCGATTGCTGCGATCAGATGACGGATCCCAGGAGCCAGCTGCTCCCGCCGACGACTACTACTACCCTACCGGTGGAGCCTACTACTACGTGGAGACCGACGACCAGGAGTAGATTCGAAGGCTCCCAGGCAGGAGGCCTACGCCTTTTCGATCAGATGTCGTTGTTTTGCTCAGCCTTCTTAAGGCAGACTTGTTTAACTTATGTCTGTACTCAGATACTAATGCTTCCGCTGATGCTTGTATGACTCGAGCTTATGTATTCGAGCCCTCGAGGCCCCTGGCTTGTAATATAAAGCTTGTATGACTTTTATTTGTGTTTAGAGTTGTGTTGTGATATCTTCCCATGAGTCCTTAGGCTTGATCGTGTGCATTTGCGTGTATGATTAGCGCACGATTAAGTCGGGGGCGTCACACTATAATAGCATGGAACAATCAAAAATTAGAGATACGTTGGAGACGTATCAAGCATCCCCAAGCTTAATTCATGCTCGTCCTCGAGTATGGAAATGATAAAAACAAAATTTTTGATGTGGAATGCTACCTAGCATGTTTATCATGTAATCTCTTCTTTTACGGTATGAATATTAAGAAACGAGTGATTCAAAGCAATAGTCTATAATTTGATATAAAGACATCAATACTCAGGCATACCAACAAACACTCATGCCTTTCAAAATAAAAATGCTAAAGAACGCTATCGCTACAAAATCATATAGCCCGTCATGCTTAGTCTTCCTAACATAAAGTATTAATCATGCACTACCTCGATGTCAGCCGAGCAATTGGTTCATACTTTTTAACGTGCTTCAGCTTTTTCAACCCTCACGCAATACATGAGCGCGAGCCATGGACATAGCACTATGCGTGGAATAGAATGATGATAGAGATTAATAAGGGGAAGTCAAAAAGGAAGATAGTCTCACATCGACGCGGCTAATCAACGGGCTATGTAGATGCCCATCAATTGATGTCAATGCGAGGAGTAGGGATTGCCATGCAACGGATGCACTAAGAGCTATAAGTGTATGAAAGCTCAAAATAAAAACTAAGTGGGTGTGCATCCAACTTGCTTGCTCATGAAGACCTCGGGCATTTGAGGAAGCCCATCATCGGAATATACAAGCCAAGTTCTATAATAAAAAATTCCCACTAGTATATGAAAGTGACAACTCATGAGACTCTCTATATGAAAAACATGGTGCTACTCTGAAGCACAAGTGTGGAAAAGGATAGTAACGTTGCCCCTTCTCTCTTTTTCTCTCATTTTTTTGTTGGGCTCTTTTTGGCCTCTTTTTTCGTCCGGAGCCTCATCCCGACTTGTGGGGGAATCACAGTCTCCATCATCCTTTCCTCACTGGGACAATGCTCTAATAATGATGATCATCACACTTTTATTTACTTACCACTCAATATTACAACTCGATACTAGAACAAATATGACTCTATATGAATGCCTCTGGCAGTGTACCAGGATGTGCAATGATACTAGCGTAATATGTATAAAAATGATGAATGGTGGCTGAGCCACGAATATTATGTCAGCTATATGATCATGCAAAGCAATATGACAATGATGATGTGTGTCATATGAAAAGAACGGTGGAAGTTGCATGGTAATATATTTCGGAATGGCTATGGAAATGCCATAATTGGTAGGTATGGTGGCTGTTTTGAGGAAGATATAAAGAGGCTTATGTGTGATAGAGCATATCATATCACGGGGTTTGGATGCACTGGCGAAGTTTGCACCAACTCTCGAGGTGAGAAAGGGCAATGCACGGTACCGAAGAGGCTAGCAAATTGTGGAAGGGTGAGAGTGCGTATAATCCGTGGACTCACATTAGTCATAAAGAACTCACATACTTATTGCAAAAGTCTATTAGCCCTCGAAGCAAAGTACTACTACGCATGCCCCTAGGAGAGAGGTTGGTAGGAGTTAACCATCGCGCTCCCCCAACCTCCACGCAAAGGTAGACAATCAATAGTAAATCATGCTCCAACTTCATCACACTAAGGACTATACGTGCATGCTTCGGGAATCACAAACCTTAACACCAATATTCTTACTAAACCACAATCATTCACTAGAACCTCCCACATATTACCATCTTAATATCACAAAACTATTGCAAGGAATCAAACTTATCATATTCAGTGATCAACATGAAAGTTTTTATTATAACCCTCTTGAATACCTATCATATTAGGACCAATTTCATAACCCATGCATATTACCATTGCTAATTATTAGACTCTCAAAAATATATAAGTGAAGCATGAGAGTGCAACTATTTCTTCAAAATATAACCACCACCGTGCTCTGAAAGATATAAGTGAAGCACTAGAGCAACTGCCTAGCTCAAAAGATATAAGTGAAGCACATAGAGTATTCTAACAAATCACGAATAATGTGTGTCCCTCTCAAAAAGGTGTGTTCAGCAAAGATGATTGCGGCAAACTAAAAAGCAAACAAAAGCAAGCAAACTATAGCACAAGACACTCCAAGTAAAACACATATCATGTGATGAATAAAAATATAGCTTCAAGTGATATACCGATAGATTGTAGACGAAAGAGGGGATGCCATCCGGGGCATCCCCAAGCTTAGTCGCTTGGGTATTCCTTGAATATTACCTTGGGATGCCTTGGGCATCCCCAAGCTTAGGGTCTTGCCGCTCCTTATTCCTTCATCCATCGTGGTCTCACCCAAAACTTGAAAATTTCAGCACGCAAAACTCAACAGAAACCTCGTGAGATCCGTTAGTATAACAAATAAATCTTAAACTTTAGGTACTGTTGTAAATTGATTAATATTTAATATTTACATAATGCTACTGTACTCTCACTTCTCTATGACTCATACCCCCCGATACGATCCATAGATTCATCAAAATAAGCAAACTATGCAACAAAAACAGAATCTGTCTAAAACAGAACAGTCTGTAAAGATCTATTTAGAAACCATACTTCTGTAGCTCCAAAAATTCTGAAAAATTAGGACACGTAAACAGTTCATGTACAAATACTTTGTAAAAAGTTCAGATTTTTCTGACGCTCCAGTAGAGAACCAAAAATCATATACTGTAAGCAAAGCTCTCTGTTTTCCAACAGCATCAATTATACTATCATCCAAATTATCCCAAAGGCATTACTTGGCACAAACACTAATTAAAAGATAAAAATCACAATCATAACAGAGGCTAAAATTGTGTAAACACACAAAACAGAAATAAAAAGCAAAAATTTAAGATACATATTGAGTTGCCTCCCAACAAGCGCTATTGTTTTATGCCCCTAGCTAGGCATAATGCATAGTTTCAAGTATTGTCATCCTTCAAATTAATTCCATAGGTGGCCCTCATAATAAATTCATATGTTGGCTTAATTATCTTTCTAGGGAAGTGTTCCATCCCTTTCTTTAATGGAAATTGAAATCTTATATTACCTTCTTTCATATCAATAATAGCACCTATGGTTCGTAGGAAATGCCTACAAAGTATTATAAGACAAGACGGATTGCATACAATATTAAGCACAATAAAATCCATGGGTACATAATTTGTATTATAAAGAATAAGCACATCATTAATTCTACCCAATGGTTTTTTAATAGTGGAATCCGCTAGATGTAAATTAAGGGAACAAGCATCCATATCGGTGAGACCTAGCACGTCACATAAAGATTTTGGTATAGTGGAGACGCTAGCACCTAGATCACACAAAGCATTACATTCATAATCTTTAATTTTAACTTTAATAGTAGGTTCCCATTCATCATGTAATTTTCTAGGTATTGAAACCTCCAACTCGAGCTTTTCTTCATGAGCTTTTATCATGGCTTCTACAATATGTTTAGTAAAAGCTTTATTCTGTTCATAGGCATTAGGTGAATTAATCATGGATTGCAACAAGGAAATACATTCAACTAAAGAGCAATTATCATAATTAAATTCCTTGTAATCGAAAGTAGTGGGCACATAACTATTTAAAGTTTTGACCTCTCCAAACCCACTTTTATCATTTTTATCAATAAGATCATCACCCTCCAAATAGTTGGGACGCCTTCTAGCTAAAGTTGACTCATCTCCAGTCCCTTTTTCATCAAGTTTTATGTCACTAAATAAAGATTCAATAGGTGAGACACCAATCATTTTAATATCTTCATCATTGCTACGATAAAAACCGGGTGGAATAGCTTTTTCTAGGAATTCTCGCTTAGCTCTCAACCTAGCGGTTCCTTCTTTACTTTCATTAATGGAGACATAGATAGCTTTAATAGACTAATTTATATCATGCTTGGGTGGCAAAATTTTAATTTTGAGAGTATCCACATCATGAGCAATTCTATCCATGTTCCTAGCCGTGTCATCAACTTTATTCAATTTTTCTTCTACCATAGCATTGAAAATCTTTTGAGAATTAATAAATTCTTTAATATTAATTTTAAGATCAGAGGGTATCCTATTATTATTATAGGAATTACCATAATTATTAGAGGAATTTCCAGGAAACGGTCTAGGATTGAAATTACCCCTATAAGCATTCACTAGTACAGCGAGCTGCTATACAAACGGTTTTTAACCCCTTTCCACGACGCAGTTTTAAACCGTTGCCTTGCCTGTGTGTGCGATAGGAGGGTCCTTCCCACACGACCCAGAAACCGTCGGCGATAGGGCCTCCGGTCACACACGTGGGGCAAAAAGAGCTCGTGTGCGATCGGGCGAGCCATCGCAGACAATTATACTGGCCCAATCATTTCTGTTTGTATGTTCATCCCACACAGTGAATCTCAGAAAAGCGTTTCCGTTCATATGTACATCACACACAATTTTTATGTGGAAATGTTTGTGCAAGGTGGCCTAATGCAAACATTTGTCGGGCGGAAGGCGTGTGTGATTGTTCATTGATCCAACACGGCTACTTTCTAGAAACTGTGTGCGTTGTTTGAGGTCATCGCCCACAGTGTTGTCTGAGAAACCGTCTGCAATTCAAAAACCCAATAAGTAGGCTAATTAGCCTATTATTGATAATGCATTTAGTAATCAAATTGACATTTCATATCGAACACACCATATGTTTCATAGCCGTATTACAACAACCAGGATTTCATAGCTGAATTACATCAGAGTACAACATCACATAGTTTCAGCACTTAGTTACACCATATAGGCATATAGCTAGCGACGCAATTACACAACAGCATGAAGTTGCACATGCAACATCTAAAACCTTTGGAAAGTAGCATCATAGACGGTATATAGAGAGATGAATCTCATCTGGAAAACTGCTGAATCTGAAGGCGAATATTGAGCCTTCAATGATGTTGAATGTCCTTGCAACTTTACGCCAGTGGCTGCGGATGATTGCCCGCCCAACCTTCATCCTCTTGAGGGAGACTTCAATATTGTACCGTGGGTGTTGAATGAGTACCTTCCTCGCCTCTTGACCATGGAGGTGGTTTGAGAGGTAATCATCGGTGAACTGCTTTGGAAAGGACCGAAAACAAAGATATGCATAAATATCTGTTCTAAATTTTGAGATGGCGCATAGGAAAAAACACAAGGTAAAAGAGTTAGTACCATCCTATAGTTGACTGATGTCTTCTTCATTGTGCAAACAAAGATCTTGTTGTTATTCAACGCTAGTTTCTTTATCCTAACAATCTTTCTGAGTTTCTTGACTTGACTAATATTCATGTCCATCTCATTTCCCCATATGCAAAATGGATCGAACAGTGGGTCTAAACCTCTGACAGCAGGACCTACATGTGCAAGACTGCTACTTGTAGCTTGCGTTGGTATTATCCCCGAAGAGGAAGGGATGATGCAGCACAGTAGAGATAAGTATTTCCCTCAGTTATGAAACCAAGGTTATCGAACCAGTAGGAGAATCACACAACACCTCGTTAGCAGCACCTGCACACAAACAACAAATCCTTGCACCCAACGCAAACGAGGGGTTGTCAATCCCTCGGCGGTTAATTGCAAGATTAAATTGTATGTGATAGATAGATAGATTGAAACAAAAATACAAAATAAAATAAATAAAAGAAAATGGCAGCAATATTTTTAGGGTTTTAGTAATATGATTTAGATAGACCCGGGGGCCATAGATTTCACTAGAGGCTTCTCTCAAGAAAATAGCATACGGTGGGTAGACAAATTACTGTTGGGCAATTGATAGAAAAGCAAATAATCATGACGATATCCAAGGCAATGATCATGTATATAGGCATCACGTCCAAAATAAGTAGACCGACTCCTGCCTGCATCTACTACTATTACTCCACACATCGACCGCTATCCAGCATGCATCTAGTGTATTAAGTCCATAAGAACAGAGTAATGCTTTAAGAACGATGACATGATGTAGACAAGATAAACTCACGTATGAAGAAACCCCATCTTTTTACCCTTAGTAGCAACGATACATACGTATCATGTCCCTTTCTGTCACTGGGATTGAGCACCGCAAGATCGAACCCACTACAAAGCACCTCTTCCCATGGCAAGATAAATCAATCTAGTTGGCCAAACCAAATCAATAGATCGGAGAAGAAATATGAGGCTATAATAATCATGCATAAAAGAGTGCAGCAAAGACTCAAATAATTTCATGGATAATCTGATCATAAACTCACAATTCATCGGATCCCAACAAACACACCGCAAAAAGTGATTACATCGGATAGAACTCCAAGAACATTGAGGAGAACATTGTATTGAAGATCAAAAAGAGAGAAGAAGCCATCTAGCTACTGCCTATGGACCTGAAGGTCTGTGGTAAACTACTCACGCATCATCGGAAGGGCAGCAAGGTTGATGTAGAACCCCTCCGTGATCGATTCCCCCTCCGGCAGATTACTGGAGAAGGACCCCAGATGGGATCTCTCTTGGAACAAAAACTTGCGGCGGCGGAAAAAGTATTTCGTGGACTCTCCTGAGGGTTTCTGATTTTTTTTCTGAATTTATAGTGGAAGAATTAGGTCAAACGGAGCTGGGTGGGCCCCATGAGGTACCATGGCGCGCCCTGGTGGCTCGTGGCCACCTCCTCTGGCGTCTGGTCTTCTCCCGAAGCTTCTAGTGTTTATCTTGTCCAATAAAAAATCTCCAAAAAGTTTCGTGGAATTTGGACTTCGTTTGGTATTGATTTTCTATAAAACAAAAACAGGACAGAAAACAGCAACTGGCACTGGGCACTAGGTTAGTAGGTTAGTCTCCAAAAATGATATATAACTGCTGTAAATGATTATAAAAACATCCAAGATTGATAATATAACAACATGGAACAATAAAAAATTATAGATACGTTGGAGATGTATCAAAGACCAAATTGTTAAAATCCTAAATATTAGAATGGTTCCCGCAATTGCACAATAATGTGCTATTCGCCAAAGGACCATGCATGTGCAAACCTCGATGGTAAACCTCAGTGCCTCCCATTGTTTCCCTACAACACATATAAGGCAGATATTGATCAGTTTAAGTGAGAGTTGGCATACTATCAGTAGAATATATTAATGAAAACTTGTACCCACAACAAATGAACATCACACTGCAGAATTGTACCAAAAAGTTAACTGGACACCACAACAAATGAAGCAAGCAGTTAACTGAGAACCACATTGTAGAATAGAACATATACTAGAAGATCACATAGTTAACCAAGCCTAGCGTGCTTAAGAACTACTAGGAAATATAGCATTTGTGTATGTTTCTCATGTATAGAGTACATCCAAATTCGATATTATTCCTCACATGCATAACAATAAAAAAATTGTACCCACAGGAATTGAAAATCACATTTCAGAATTGAACCAAACAATTAACTGAACATCACAACAAATGAACCAAACTATTAACTGAACATCACATTTCAGAAGATCAGATTGCATATTAACATAACAAAGGACAATTCACTAGAAGGCACCGGAGGCGGCCTTTAGAAAACACCACAAACTGTCGTTTAAAGCAGCCAACCGCGTGGCGGCGTCCGTGCTCGAGGGTTCGACGGTGGCCTCGACGGCGAGGTGCTCCTACAAGTTCTGGCGGTCGGCACGCATGGCAGCCATCGCGACCTCATCCGCGCGTGCGGCCACGATTTGCTTCACCGGTGCCAGATGCTCCTTGAGCTCCTGGCTATAATGCGTGAACCATGGCTATGGGCGGCACTTAATTGGAGGATAGGGCAGTGATTTGGGTGGAAGATGTCGCGCCGGCGGTCGAGGCTTGTGGGATGGAGAAGCAGGAGGAGGATAGGGGTGGCGTGTGGATTACCTGACTATATGGACGAGGCCGCGCAGCGGGAAGGAGCGCCGCCGGCGAGGAGGCGGCGCTGCAAAGCAAGCATTGAAGGTTTGAACTTGGAAAGGAAGGAGGAAACAGTGGAAATGTGGCTTTTGGTGGGGGGGTGGGGACCTAGATATTTCCGCGGTTGCCGAAAATTTACGAATGGTGCAGCGAAAAACTGGCGCGCAAGTGTGGTTGACGCGGGGCCGGTGGACTGTAGCCGACGAACCTTCCTGCGTAAGCCATACATGAGGGAGCCCCAAGATATTTTATACTGCATCGCACACGATTGTTGTTAACAAACTGTTTGTGGTGTAATTGATTTTTTCATTTTGATTTGAAAGACAAAATGGGGTTACGGCAGGAAAGGTCGTTGTTTGAATTGCTAGAACATTTATGTGCAGTGAACATGCAACTATAGGAGTGTCGTGCTAAAATTTGGAATTATTCTGGGTTCGTTTGGCATTTTTATACATTAATTGATTTTTCTAGGCATTTAATGTGCATAATTCAAATTTGAACTACAGGCACATGCTCCAGTGCACTAAATAGGGTTGAAAAATCATATATGTGTCCTTGGTTGAATGTTTAGGTCCCATACAAGAAATGGGAGTGAATTTCAAACATCTGGGCGTCGTGGCTCGGCCGAAAACATTGAGAAACTTGGTTTTTAAATTCCAGTAAATCCAAAAATTGCCTAAAAATCACGGAACTTGGCATGGTGTCTTGACATGGCACCAACACGCTCTGGTATAATTTTTTTTCGATTTGAGACAAGTTTTGGTATAAGCTTCTTACAAACCGGAGCTTCTCTCAAGAAGGCTCATGGTTCCGATAGTGGATGTGTCACCTTTGTGGGCGAAACGACATATGCTGGCTCTTCCTGCCTTGATTTTTTTACAGAGGAAACAAAGACTAATAGGAGTGTCGTGCTAAAATTTGGAATTATTCCGGGTTCGTTTGGCCTTTTTTTATACATTTATTGAGTTTCTAGGCATTTAATGTGCATAATTCAAATTTAAACTACATGCACATGCTCCAGTGTACCAAAATGGGTTGAAAAATCGTATATGTGTCCTTGGGTGAATGTTTAGGCCCCATACAAGAAATGGGAATGAATTTCAAACATCTAGGCGTCGTGGCTTGGCCGAAAACATTGAGAAAACTTGGTTTTTAAATTCCTGTAAATCCAAAAATTGCCTAAAAATCACAGAACTTGGCTTGGTGTCTTGACATGGCACCAACATGCTGTGGTAAAAAATTTGTTCGATTTGTTACAAGTTTTGGTATAAGCTTCTTACAAACTGGAGCTTCTCTCAAGAAGGCTCATGGTTCCGATAGGGGGGATGTGTCACCTTTGTGGGCGAAACGACATACGCTGCCTCTTCCTGCCTTGATTTTTTTACAGAGGCAACAAAGACCAATAGGGGTGTCGTGCTAAAATTTGGAATTATTCCGGGTTCGTTTGGCATTTTTATACATTAATTGAGTTTTCTAGGCATTTAATGTGCATAATTCAAATTTGAACTACATGCACATGCTCCAGTGCACCAAAATGGGTTGAAAAATCGTATATGTGTCCTTGAGTGAATGTTTAGGTCCCATGCAAGAAATGGGAATGAATTTCAAACATCTGGGCATCGTGGCTCGGCCGAAAACATTGACAAACTTGGTTTTTAAATTCCCGTAAATCCAAAACTTGCCTGAAAATCATGAAACTTGGCATGTTGCCTAGACATGGCACCAACATGCTGTGGTAAAAAAATTGTCCGATTTTTTGAAGGCGCACAGATTAACAACCAACAAAGTCATTTTGGAACAAAGAGCTGCCACGTTACAATCGGAAGCACAAGTGCTATTCAAACCGTGGGCGTTGTACTAACCATTTACGTGCCGCCACGTGTCCCCATTTTTATTGGCTAGGAGGCGACGTGTAGGGTAGCTATTTGAGTAGATGGGAGGCGTGGAGCAGACCGCTACGCAAGCTCACCGGGAGGCGAGCCCTTTGACCTCCATCCGCCGCCCACCTCGCTCCCAACTTCTCCATTAATGGCACACGAGCCCCAGTTTTAATGGCGTGGCTAGGCCTCAGTCGACTGAGATTTAAGAGAGAGAAAAGAAAATATGAAAAGAAAATTTTGTACGGATCTTGATGTAAGATCTCACTGACATAGCATCGACTGAGACTTAGCAAGACTGATATATATGAAGACGATGGCAATGGATAATAATAATTGTCTTACATATTCAGGAAGATAATTAAAGATGCCACATGTGGCAACGCCCGAAAGACACAAGGGCAAAAGAAGGAAGACACAGACAACGATCTGGGTCGCTGCTCTCTACTTCACCTCGATCTACTATGCCATCTTCGTCATTTCATCCACCTTGATCTCCTTCACGTCCTCAATCCGTCGCTTGCGAGCAACCACTGATTCCTCCAGGAGCATGTCACTCTCGATGCGGAGATTAGCATTCTCGTCCATAAGTTTCCTGACCATGACGGCCGTCTTCTCCAACACGGCAGTTGTCTCCTCGTGCTGCTTCGCCCTGCCGGCGATCTTCGCCCTCAGCAGGTCGCGCTCGGTGCGGAGCCTCCGGATGACGCCGGTGGACTTATCCAACGCGGCACGGCTCTCCTTCTGCAGTTTCACCCAGCGGGAGATGTCATCGTCCATCAACCTATTGAGCATAGCGCGCATGCGCCTGTGAGAGCCCTCGAGTGCCCGCGATAGATCCATCCAGGCCGCCGCGATGCGGCATGACCTCTCTGCTGCTTTCGTGGCGTGGCGTGACATCTGTGCCGCTTCCGCGGCGCGGCCAGACCAATCTGCTGCTTCGGCGGTGTGGCGGGACCTCAGTGCTGCTTCGGCGGCACGGCGGGACCTCCGTGCTGCCTCGGCAGTGCGGCGGGACCTCTCGGCTAATATCGCGGCGAGGCGGGACATCTCTGCTGCTTCGCTCTCCGCTCCGTGGTCATTTCTCGACCAAGAACTCCTCCCACGGGCCATGGCAGACGCAAGGAAGGACGAAGACTTGTTTGTTTGTTGATGAGGAATTGAGGAGGAATGTGCAGTCATTTTCGAGTAGGTGGTATTTATAACCTAGTAATAAGCTACTAAGTGGGAAAACGTTTAGGTTTTCATCGGTGTGAACAGGTTTGCACTTACATACCGGTGTGAATCGGAGTAATTTGGAATGTGACGGGAAAGAAGCTCAAAATTATTTGACGGTTCCTGTTTTGAAGTGCGGCACGATTCCCGGATGGTGTAATTAACGTGGGCAAGCGTTCTCGGATGCGTACGTGGCGTGTGCACCGCAATCGGCGATGTCAGCACACGACTTGTTCCATCAACCGTGTGCGCTT
Organism: Elymus sibiricus; assembly: GCA_039707655.1. Lineage (NCBI taxonomy): Eukaryota > Viridiplantae > Streptophyta > Magnoliopsida > Poales > Poaceae > Elymus > Elymus sibiricus. The sequence continues at coordinate 354,993,599 of CM077666.1, forward strand.
GTTATTACCATCGCGCACAATTATTTTAATTAGAATGTGTGCCCGTATATCACAGACTCCTTAATCTGGCTGACCGTTTCTGTTGTGTTAGGTAATCGCAAACAGTTCATCCAAGCGAACCGCATGCCGTATATCGCACACACCTTGATCTGCCTGACCGTTTCTGTTGTGTTGGGTAATAGCAAACAGTTCATCCGAGTGAACTGTATGCCATGTATCGCACACACCTCGATTTGGCTGACCGTGTTTGTTGTTCTGTCTTATCGCAAACAGTTCGTATGGATCAACTGTATGCCACGTATCGCACACGCGTCTCTAATCTGAATCGTGTTTGTTGTTCTGGCTTATCGCAAACAGTTCATATGAATCAACTGTATGCCACGTATCGCACACGCGGCTCTAATCTGAATCATTTTTGATGTCTTCGGCATCGCAAACAGTTCATCATATTGGCGACGGTTTTAGTACTACACCGTTTGGGATTAATGCATCGCACGCAGTTTGGTCGCGGGGTCTCTGATTGATGTGTCGCGTTAGGACCTTCCTGCAGTAGTGATTGTTGTTAAAATTATTTCTAGAGACAAAATTCACATCAATAGCATCATTATTTTGCTCAATCAAAGTAGACAATGGCACATCATTAGGATCAACATGAGTACTTTTAATAGCAACAAATTTCATAAGAGCATCCATTTTATCACTCAAAGTATTAATTTCTTCGACAGAATTTACCTTCTTACCAGTTGGAGTTCTTTCAGTGTGCCATTGAGAATAATTTGTCATAATATTATCAAGGAGTTTTGTAGCTTCTCCCAATGTAATTTCCATAAAAGTACCACCTGCGACAGAGTCTAGAAGATTTCTAGAAACAAAGTTTAGTCCCGCATAATTTTTTTGTATAATCATCCATAAGCTTAAGCCACGTGTTGGGCAATTTCTTATCATTAATTTCATTCTCTCCCAAGATTGTGCAACATGTTCATGCTCAAGTTGATTAAAATTCATAATTTGATTTCTAAGAAAAATAATCTTAGCGGGAGGAAAATATTTGGCAATAAAAGCATCCTTACACTTATCCCAAGAATCAATACTATTTTGAGGCAAGGATGAAAACCAAGTTTTAGCACGATCTCGTAGTGAGAACGGAAATAATTTCAATTTAACAATATTATTATCCACATCTTTCTTCTTTTGCATATCACAAAGTTCAACTAAAGTATTAAGATGGGATGCAACATCTTCATTAGGACTACCAGAAAATTGTTCCTTCATAACAAGATTGAGCAAAGCAGCATTAATGTCACACGACTCCGCACTAGTGGTGGGAGGAGCAATAGGAGTACAAATAAAATCATTATTATTAGTATTTGAAAAGTCACACAATTTGGTGTTTTCTTGAGACATAGCGACAAAGCAAGCAAGCTAATAAACAAGCAAACGAAAATATTTTGTGTTTTTGTAAAATTGTTTTAGAAGTGGGAGAGATGAAAACGAGAGGCAAATGCAAATAAAAGGAAAATAAAAATAAGAGCAAGTAGATGATAGTTTATGCGAAGGTACTTGATAGGTTTTGGTGATGTCTCCCCGGCAACGGCGCCAGAAATTCTTCCTGCTACTTGTGAGCTGCATTGGGATTTCCTCGAAGAGGAGAGGATGATGCAGTACAGTAGAGATAAGTATTTCCCTCAGTTAAGAACCAAGGTTATCAATCCAGTAGGAGAACCACACACAATCTCGTTAGCAGCACCTACACACACAAAAGCAAATACTTGCACCCAACGCGAACAAGAGGGTTGTCAATCCCCTTGGCGGTTACTTGCAAGGATTAATTCTGATAGTGATAGATAGAAAAGTAAATTACAAAACAAAAGAAAAGAAATAAAATTGCAGCAAGGTATTTTTGGATTTTATATATGATAAAAGTAGACCCGGGGGCCATAGTTTTCACTAGAGGCTTCTCTCTCGAACGCGTAGCATACGGTGGGTAAACAAATTACTGTTTGGGCAATTGATAGAAAAGCGCATAGTTATGACGATATTCAAGGCAATGATCATGTATATAGGCATCACGTCCAAGACAAGTAGACCGACTCCTGCCTGCATCTACTACTATTACTCCACCCATCGACCGCTATCTAACATGCATCTAGGGTATTAAGTTAATGAAAACAGAGTAACGCCTTAAGCAAGATGACATGATGTAGAGAAAGTAAACTCAAGCAATATGATTAAACCCCATCTTTTTATCCTTAATGGCAACAATACAAATACGTGTCTTGTCCCTTTCTGTCTCTGGGATATAGAACACCGCAAGATTGAACCCATCACAAAGCACCTCTCCCATTGCAAAATAAATCAATCTAGTTGGCCAAACCAAACAGATAGATCGGAGAGAAATACAAAGCTATAACAATCATGCATAAATAAGTTCAGAAAAGACTCAAATATTTCTCATGATAATCTGATCATAAACCGACAATTCATCGGATCCCAACAAACACACCGCAAAAGAAGATTACATCGAATAGAACTCCAAGGAGATCGAGGAGAACATTGTATTGAAGATCAAAGAGAGAGAAGAAGCCATCTAGCTACTAGCTATGGACCCGTAGGTCTGTGGTAAACTACTCACACATCATCGGAAGGGCAGCAAGGTTGATGTAGAAGCCCTCCGTGATCGATTCCCCCTCCGGCAGAGTACCGGAAAAGGCCTCCAGATGAGATCACGGAAGAACAGAGGCTTGCGGCGGCGGAAAAGTTATTTGGGGTGGCTCTCTGTTGGTTTCCCAATATTTGAGAATTTATAGAAGTGGAATTAGGTCAAACGGAGCCACGAGGGGCCCACAAGGCATCAGGGCGCCCCCCCTGGGCCACGCCCTGTTGCCTTGTCATCTCCTCGTGAGACTTCTGGCCTCCTCCCGAAGCTTCTAGGGTCTCTTTTGTCTAAAAAAAATCATCAAAAACTTTCATGGCATTTGGACTTCGTTTGGTACTGATATCCTGAAAAACCAAAAACAAGCAGAAAACAACAACTGGCACTGGGCACTAGGTTAATAGGTTAGATCCAAAAAATGATATAAAACAACATATTATTGCATATAAAACATCCAAGATTGATACTATAATAGCATGGAACAATAAAAAATTATAGATATGTTGGAGACGTATCACCGCGCCGCCGCCCACGCCGCCAAAACAAGCGCGTCCGCCACCTCCGTGACGGCCGGCAACCACCGCACGCCAGCCAGAACTCACACCACCGCGCCGCCTTGTTGCACGGTTTTCCGGGGCCGCCGCTTGGCTTCCACCATGAGGATCCACCGCCCGGAGCCACTGCCCCACCATGGAGCCGGCCGACCCCGAGGATGAATAGTAAGCTTATGGTTGCCTTTACTAGGGAATAAGTTTAAAAAAAACTTTGTTTCAAATTGGTGATTTTAAGGCATCATGCCTAATGACCTCCATGTAGTGTTCTATAAAATGTTTTGGTCAATGATGGGGGATGAATCGACTGATGAGATGCTTGAAGCGATGAATAGTAAGGTAACTCCACAAGGATGAAATGACACAATGTCACAATGATTGTGTCAATGGTTTTGTTAGGTTTCTGTCCCTTGTTTGCAGTTATTAATCCTACTAAAAATCGAGTATTATGACCTACCCCTTCGTCTCTTCTCCAAGCAAAAAAGACGGCTAGGGTTTCTGCCTTCCATCGACGGCGGCTGGTACGTCTTCAACGTATCTATAATTTATGAAGTATTCATGCCATGTTTACAACAATTTTATATGGTTTTGGTATGATTTGAATGGAACTAACCCGGACTGACGCTGTTTTCAGCAGAACTACCGTGGTGTTGTTTCTTGTGCAGAAATAAAAGTTCTCGGATTGGGCTAAAAATTTACGGTGATTTTTTATGGACAAAAAGAGAACCCCAAAGCTTCCAGGAAGTGCCAGAAGAGGGACGAGGGCACGGCAAGCCTGGGGGGCACCCCCCTAGGGCTCGCCCCCCGAGCTTGCCGCTTCCTCGTGGGTCCCCCTGACGTGAAACCGACGCCAAAAAATCCTATAAATACCAGAAACCCCAGAAATAAACCTAGAACTCCCACGCCGCCGCCGCAAGCCTTTGTACCGAAGCGATCTCATCCGGAGCCCTGTTTCGGCGCTCTGCCAGAGGGGGAAATCATCGTCGGAGGCCATCTTCATCATCCCGGCGGTCTCCATGACGAGGAGGGAGTAGTTCACCCTCGAGGCTGAGGGTATGTACTAGTAGCTATGTGTTTGATCTCTCTCTCTCTCTCGTGTTCTTGATTTGGCACGATCTTGATGTACCGTGAGCTTTGTTAATATAGTTGGATCATATGGTGTTTCTTCCCTCTCAATCTTCTTGTGATGAATTGAGTCTTTCCCTTTGAGGTTTCGTTATTGTCGGATTGAACATTTCGGATTTGAGAACACTTGATGTATGTCTTGCATGTGGATACCTGTGGTGACAATGGGGTATTCTATTGAGTCACTTGATGTATGTTTCGGTAATCAACTTGCGCATTCCCGTGACCTTGGGGTAATCTAGGCATATGGGTTGGTACACGTTTTCATCTTCTTTTCTCTGATAAAAACTTTGGGGTACAATTTGAAGTTCTTTGTGTGGATTGAATATTATGAATCTGAAGTTGTTTGATGCATATCGAAAAATCAACTCACGGATACTTGTGGTGACATTGGAGTATCTAGGTGACATTAGAGTTGGTTGATGCGTATCATATGGTGTTATTTTAGTATGAACTCTAGAGCTGTTTGTGACACTTATAGGGATGGCTCAATAGATTGATCGGAAAGGATAACTTTGAGGTGGTTTCTGTTGGGGAACGTTGCATGGAAAACAAAAATATTCTACGCACACGCAAGATCTATCCATGGAGATGCATAGCTACGAGAGGGGGAGCGTGTCTACGTACCCTCATAGACCGTAAGCGGAAGCGTTAGAACAACGCGGTTGATGTCGTCGAACAACTTCACGATCCAACCGACCGAGCACCGAACGTACGGCACCTCCGCTTTCAGCACACGTTCAGCTCGGTGACGTCCTCGACTTCTTGATCCAGCAAGACGGCGAGGTAGTGGATGAGTTCCGGCAGCACGACGGCGTGGTGACGGTGATGGTGATGCTATCTCCGCAGGGCTTCGCCCAAGCACTGCGAAAATATGACCGAGGGACGGAACTGTGGAGGGGGGCGCCGCACACGGCTAAGACAATGTTGTGCCCTTTGGGGCGCCCCCTCTCCTCTATTTATATATGTGTAGGGGCTTGGACTAGAAGGAATAGTGCCACGTGAACAATAACCGTGAATAGTACACACGTGGACTTGGACTCCAAAGTCCAATCCTATTCCTACTAGGACTCTCCCTTTTTTCCTTCCCTAGCTGCGTGGCCTTTTGAGGACTTGGTGCGCCTGGCCCAATAAGGCCAGGGAACCTCCCCTTAGCCCATGCCAGCCCTTGGGACGTGGTGGACCCACTTGTGGACTTCCGGACTCCTCCGGAATCCTCCGGAACCTTCTGGAAGCTTCCCGGTACAATACCGAAAAAACTGCACCTTTTTCCGGAACCCAAAATATGACTTCCCATATATAAATCTTTACCTCTCGACCATTCCGAGACTCCTCGTGACGTCCGGGATCTCATCCGGGACTCCGAACAACATTCGGTTACCAATTCACATAACTCATATAACACTATATCGTCAACGAACGTTAAGCGTGCGGACCCTACGGGTTCGGGGATGATGTAGACATGACTGAGACGCCTCTCCGGTCAATAACCAATAGCGGAACCTGGATGCTCATATTGGTTCCTACATATTCCACGAAGATCTTATCGGTCGAACCGCAATGACAACATACGTCATTCCCTTTGTCCGTCGGTATGTTACTTGCCCGAGATTCGATCGTCGGTATCTCCATACCTAGTTCAATCTCGTTACCAGCAAGTCTCTTTACTCGTTCCGTAATACAGCATCCCGTAACTAACTCCTTAGTCACTTTGCTTGCAAGCTTCTTATGATGTCCATTACCGAGAGGGCCCAGAGATACCTCTCCGAAACACGGAGTGACAAATCCCAGTCTCGATCCATGCCAACTCAATGGACACCTTTGGAGATACCTGTAGAGCATCTTTATGATCACCTAGTTATGTTGTGACGTTTGATAGCACACAAGGTATTCCTCCGATATCCGGGAGTTGCATGATCTCATGGTCTGAGGAACATGTATTTGACATTCAAGAAAGCAGTAGCAATAAACAAAACGATCATATGCTAAGCTAACGGATGGGTCTTGTCCATCACATCATTCTCCTAATGATGTGATCCCGTTATCAAATGACAACTCATGTCTATGGTTAGGAAACCTTAACCATCTTTGATCAACGAGCTAGTCTAGTAGAGGCTCACTAGGGACACGGTATTTGTTTATGTATTCACACATGTATTTAAGTTTTCGGTCAATACAATTTTAGCATGAATAATAAACCTTTATCATGAACAAGGAAATATAAAATAATAACAACTTTATTATTGCCTCTAGGGCATATTTCCATCAGTCTCCCACTTGCACTAGAGTCAATAATCTAGATTACATAGTAATGAATCTAACACCCATGGAGTCTTGGTGCTGATCATGTTTTGCTCGTGGAAGAGGCTTAGTCAACGGGTCTGCCACATTCAGATCCGTGTGTACTTTGCAAATTTCTATGTCTCCATCCTTGACATATTCACGAATGGAGTTGAAGCGTCTCTTGATGTGTTTGGTCTTCTTGTGAAACCTGGGCTCCTTGGCTATGGCAATTGCTCCAGTGTTGTCACAAAAGATTGTCATTGGACCCGATGCACTAGGTATTACACCTAGATCGGATATGAACTCCTTCATCCAGACTCCTTCATGTGCTGCTTCCGAAGCAGCTATGTATTCCGCTTCACACGTAGATCCCGCCACGACGCTCTGCTTGGAACTGCACCAACTGACAGCTCCACCATTTAATATAAATACGTATCCGGTTTGTGACTTAGAGTCATCCGGATCAGTGTCGAAGCTTGCATCGACGTAACCCTTTACGACGAGCTCTTCGTCACCTCCATAAACGAGAAACATGTCCTTGGTCCTTTTCAGGTACTTCAGGATATTCTTGACCGCTGTCTAGTGATCCACTCCTGGATTACTCTGGTACCTCCCTGCCAAACTTATGGCAAGGCACACATCAGGTCTGGTACACAGCATGGCATACATAATAGAACCTATGGCTGAGGCATAGGGAATGACTTTCATTTTCTCTATATCTTCTGCCGTGGTCGGGCATTGAGTCTGACTCAACTTCACACCTTGCAAGACAGGCAAGAACCCTTTCTTTGACTGATCCATTTTGAACTTCTTCAAAACTTTGTCAAGGTATGTGCTTTGTGAAAGTCCTATCAAGCGTCTTGATCTATCCCTATAGATCTTGATGCCAAATATATAAGCAGCTTCACCGAGATCTTTCATTGAAAAATTCTTATTCAAGTATCCCTTTATGCCATCCAGAAATTCTATATCATTTCCAATCAACAATATGTCATCCACATATAATATTCGAAATGCTACAGAGCTCCCACTCACTTTCTTGTAAATACAGGCTTCACCGTAAGTCTGTACAAAACCATATGCTTTGATCACCTCATCAAAGCGTATATTCCAACTCCGAGATGCTTGCACCAGTCCATAGATGGATCGCTGGAGCTTGCACACTTTGTTAGCACCCTTAGGATCGACAAAACCTTCTGGTTGCATCATATACAACTCTTCTTTGAGAAAACCATTAAGGAATGCAGTTTTGACATCCATTTGCCAGATTTAATAATCATAAAATGCGGCAATTGCTAACATGATTCGGACAGACTTAAGCATCGCTACGGGTGAGAAAGTCTCATCGTAGTCAACCCCTTGAACTTGTCGAAAACCTTTCGCGACAAGTCGAGCTTTGTAGACAGTGATATTACCATCAGCATCTGTCTTCCTCTTAAAAACCCATTTATTCTCAATGGCTTGCCGATCATCGGGCAAGTCCACCAAAGTTCACACTTTGTTCTCATACATGGATCCTATCTCAGATTTCATGGCCTCAAGCCATTTGTCGGAATCCGGGCTTATCAAAGCTTCTTCATAGTTCGTAGGTTCGCTGTTGTCTAACAACATAACTTCCAGAACAGGATTACCGTACCACTCTGGTGCGGAACGTACTCTGGTCGACCTACGAAGTTCAGTAGTAACTTGATCTGAAGTTTCATGATCTTTATCATTATCTTCCTCTCTTATTGGTGTAGGCATCACGGGAACGGTTTTCTCTGATGAGCTACTTTCCAATTCGAGAGAAGGTACAATTATCTCATCAAGTTCTACTTTCCTCCCACTCACTTCTTTCGAGAGAAACTCTTTCTCTAGAAAGGACCCATTCTTGGCAACAAAGACCTTGCCTTCGGATCTGTGGTAGAAGGAGTACCCAATTGTTTCTTTAGGGTATCCTATGAAGACGCACTTCTCCGCTTTGGGTTCGAGCTTATCAGGTTGAAGCTTTTTCACATAAGCATCGCATCCCCAAACTTTAAGAAACGACAGCTTAGGTTTCTTGCCAAACCATAGTTCATATGGTGTCGTCTCAACGGATTTAGACGGTGCCCTATTTAACGTGAATGCAGCTGTCTCTAATGCATAACCCCAAAACAATAGTGGCAAATCGGTAAGAGACATCATAGAATGCACCATATCCAATAAAGTACGGTTACGACGTTCGGACACACGATTACGCTGTGGTGTTCCAGGTGGCGTGAGTTGTGAAACAATTCCACATTTTCTTAAATGAAGGCCAAACTCGTAACTCAAATATTCGCCTCCGCGATCAGATCGTAGAAACTTTATTTTCTTGTTACGATGATTCTCTACTTCACTCTGAAATTCTTTGAACTTTTCAAATGTTTCAGACTTGTGTTTCATCAAGTAGATATACCCATATCTACTCAAATCATCTGTGAAGGTTAGAAAATAACGATACACGCCGCGTGCTTCAACATTCATCGGACCGCATACATCGGTATGTATTATTTCCAACAAATCAGTAGCTCGCTCCATTGTTCCGGAGAACGGAGTTTTAGTCATCGTGCCCATGAGGCATGGTTCACAAGTATCAAATGATTCATAATCAAGAGATTCCAAAAGTCCATCCGCATGGAGTTTCTTCATGCGCTTTACACCAATATGACCGAAACGGCAGTGCCACAAGTATGTTGCACTATCATTATCAACTTTGCATCTTTTGGCATCAATATTATGAATATGTGTATCACTACGATCGAGATTCAACAATAATAGACCATTCACAAAAGGTGTGTGACCATAAAAGATGTTACTCATATAAATAGAACAACCATTATTCTCTGACTTAAATGAATAACCGTCTCGCAATAAACAAGATCCAGATATAATGTTCATGCTCAACGCTGGCACCAAATAACAATTATTGAGGTCTAAAACTAATCCCGAAGGTAGATGTAGAGGTAGCGTGCTGACGGCGATCACATCAACCTTGGAACCATTCCCGACGCGCATCGTTACCTCGTCCTTAGCCAATCTTCGCTTATTCCGTAGCTCCTATTTCGAGTTACAAATATGAGCAACCGAACCAGTATCAAATACCCAGGCGCTACTGCGAGTATTAGTGAGGAACACATCAATAACATGTATATCAAATATACCTTTGCTCACTTTGCCATCCTTCTTATCCGCCAAATACTTGGCTCAGTTCCACTTCCAGTGACCAGTCCCTTTGCAGTAGAAGCACTCTGTTTCAGGCCTGGGTCCAGCTTTGGGTTTCTTCGTGGGAGCGGTAACTTGCTTGCCATTCTTCTTGAAGTTCCCCTTCTTTCCCTTGCCCTTTTTCTTGAAACTAGTGGTTTTGTTAACCATCAACACTTGATGCTCCTTCTTGATTTCTACCTCCGCTGATTTCAGCATCGCGAAGAGCTCGGGAATTGTCTTCTCCATCCCTTGCATATTATAGTTCATCACGAAGCCTTTATAGCTTGGTGGCAGTGACTGAAGAACTCTATCAATAACAATCTCAACCGGAAGATCAATTCCCAGCTAAGTCAAGTGATTGTGGTACCCAGACATTCTGAGTATGTGTTCACTGACAGAACTGTTCTCCTCCATCTTACAGCTAAAGAACTTGTTGGAGACTTCATATCTCTCAACCCGGGCATTAGCTTGAAATATCAATTTCAGCTCTTGGAACATCTCATATGCTCCGTGGCGTTCAAAACGCTTTTGCAGTCCCGGTTCTAAGCCGTAGAGCATGGCACACTGAACTATCGAGTAGTCATCAGATCGAGCCTGCCAGGCATTCACAACGTCTGCAGCAGCTCCTGCAGCAGGTCCATCACCTAGCGGTGCATCAAGGACATAATTCTTCTGTGCAGCAATGAGGATAATCCTCAAGTTATGGACCCAGTCCGTGTAGTTGCTACCATCATCTTTCAACTTAGCTTTCTCTAGGAACGCATTAAAATTCAACGGAACAATAGCACGGGCCATTTATCTACAACATAGATATGCAAAGAAACTATCAAGACTAAGTTCATGATAAATTAGGTTCAATTAATCAAATTACTAATGAACTCCCACTTAAATTAACATCCCTCAAGTTAACTAAGTGTTACATGATCCAAATCAACTAGCCCATGTCCGATCATCACGTGAGATGGGATAGTCATCAATGGTGAACATCTCCATGTTGATCATATCTACTATATGACTCATGTTCGACCTTTCGGTCTCCAGTGTTCCGAGACCATGTCTGTACATGCTAGGCTCGTCAAGTTTAACCCAAGTATTCTGCTTGTGTAAAACTGGCTTACACCCGTTGTATGTGAACGTAGAATCTATCACACCCGATCATCACGAGGTGCTTCGAAACGATGAACTTTAGCAACGGTGCATACTCGGGGAGAACACTTTTATCTTGAAATTTAGTGAAGGGATCATCTTATAATGCTACCGTCGTTCTAAGCAAAATAAGATGCATAAAGGATAAACATCACATGCAATCAAAATATGTGACATGATATGGCCATCATCTTGTGCTTTTGATCTCCATCTCCAAAGCATCGTCATGATCTCCATCATCACCGGCTCGACACCTTGATCTCCATCGTTGTGTCGTGGTCATCTCGCCAACTATTGCTTCTACAACTATTGCTAACGCATAGCGATAAAGTAAAGCAATTACATGGCGCTTGCATTTCATACAATAAAGAGACAACCATAAGGCTCCTGCCGGTTGCCGATAAATTACAAAACATGATCATCTCATACAATAACGTATATCACATCATGTCTTGACCATATAACATCACAGCATACCCTGCAAAAAGAAGTTAGACGTCCTCTACTTTGTTGTTGCAAGTTTTACGTGGCTGCTACGGGCTTCTAGCAAGAACCGTTCTTACCTACGGCACAAAACCACAACGGTGATTTATCAAGTTTGCTGTTTTAACCTTCGGAGATACCTGTAGAGCATCTTTATTATCACCCAGTTACGTTGTGACGTTTGATAGCACACAAGGTATTCCTCCGATATCCGGGAGTTGCATGATCTCATGGTCTGAGGAACATGTATTTGACATTCAAGAAAGCAGTAGCAATAAACAGAACGATCATATGCTAAGCTAACGGATGGGTCTTGTCCATCACATCATTCTCCTAATGATGTGATCCCGTTATCAAATGACAACTCATGTCTATGGTTAGGAAACCTTAACCATCTTTGATCAACGAGCTAGTCTAGTAGATGCTCACTAGGGACACGGTATTTGTTTATATATTCACACATGTATTTAAGTTTCCGGTCAATACAATTCTAGCATGAATAATAAACCTTTATCATGAACAAGGAAATATAAAATAATAACAACTTTATTATTGCCTCTAGGGCATATTTCCATCAGTTTCGTACCCTACAACAATTTCATCTTATGTTCTCCGCTAATAGGAACTTTGGAGTGATTCTTTATCGCACGTTGAGGGATTGTTATATGATTCAATTATGTTAGCACTGTTGAGAGATTGCACTAGTGAAAGTATGAACTCTAGGCCTTGTTTTCAAGCATTGCGATACCATTTTTGCTCACTTTTACTACTTGCTACCTTGTTGTTTTTATATTTTCAGATTACAAAAACCTATATCTATTATCCATACTAGACTTGTATCACCATCTCTTTGCCGAACTAGTGCACCTATACAATTTACCATTGTATTGGGTGTGTTGGGGACACAAGAGATTTCTTGTATTTGATTGCAGGGTTGTTTGAGAGAGACCATCTTCATCCTACGCCTCCCACGGATTGATAAATCTTAGGTCATCCACTTGAGGGAAATTTGCTACTATCCTACAAAACTCTGCACTTGGAGGCCCAACAACGTCTACAAGAATAAAAGTTGCATAGTAGACATCAGCGGCGTTGATCTGCCTCGTCTCCTGTGGCCTTAGGGCCATGGGGGGCGGTGATCCCGGCACTTCCCGACGGGAGGGCTTCGTTTTTATATGTTTTCTTGAGTTTTGCTAGGCTTTGTGTCCTGTTCAGGAAGACGAGATGGCGACGGCTCTCTGAAGATGGAATAAGGTTCTCCCTGTCTAGTCCTCATCCCGATGGTGCGTCTAGCATCATTGAAGGGCATGTGGAGATGTGTCTCCGATGGATCTCGCAGGATTCGGTCGGTGGTCGTCTTTGGTGGATTTGGTCTTCCTTCGTCTACATCAGTGTGTTTTCAGGTTGGATCCTTCCTATCTAGGCTTCTCTTCATCGACGCCGGTTGCTGTTCTAGTGCGCTGGTCTTATGGGGTCTTAGCACAACGATTTCCCGACTGTCTACTACAATAAGTTTTGCCCGGCTCCAGCTAGGAAGGGGTGATTACGGCGGCGCGCTTTCGGTCCGCGTCAGTGCTTGTAGTCGTCGCTAGGTGGTCTACGGATCTGGATGTAATTCTTATTATTTCTGGTGTTTGTTATACTACCATGATTGTTGATGAATACATCGGAAGTTTTCCTGCAATTTTTTTTTATTACTCCTACTTGGGAAACATCGAAATCATTCTACCACCATGGCACCACCGCAGTTTGATGATCACGTACGACACAAACGGCAAGTGCATTTTCATGGCAGGCATCACAATCTCCTGATCTACGCTCTCAAACTTCTTTCCCCGGTTAAGGCGGGAAGATGCTGCCGATTTACGACCAAGTTCATTTTTGGAGAAGAGGATAGTGTGTAGCCAAAATTAAATGTGCCATGATCTAGTATTTTCTTTTCCTAAGGCAACTGTGCCATGATCTAAGTGACGGTTAATGAGAAGTTGTGAGCTAGCCTATATTTTGGAATGCCTCCCCGCCAAACATGACCGGTTGACGCACTAATAAGTGAAGGGGTGCTTACTAAACTAATATAGCTAGAGTTTAAAAAATGGCTCGTCATTGACTTGATAAAGTGTTATGAAGGGGCTGGAGTTTTTTAAGAGAGGATATATTTGGAGAATTGGTAATGGTGAGGAAGTAAACATTTGGACGGACCCTTGGATCCCCTCTAGTCCAGACCGGAAAGTTATCACTCCAAGAGGGCAAACCTTGATCTCTAAAGTCATTGCCCTTATTGATCCAAACTTGGGACAACGGGATGAGAACTTGATTTCAATGATTTTTAACCCAGTGGACGTCCGGAGAATTCTGCAAATCCCTCTACACAATCAAGCTTTTGATGATTTCATAGCTTGGCATCCGGATAGAATAGGTATTTTCTCAGTTCGGCCGACATACAAAGTTCAATGGATACATAAATACCGAGCCCATGCAAGTGTCTTGGCAAGCCGGGAGGCTCAGCAACTCCGACAGTTTGGTCTTCCGTATGGAAGCTTATAGTTCCACATAATGTTTCTATCTTTTGTTGGCATTTGCTCCATGGAATTCTACCGATAAAAGGTATACTTGCTAATAGACATGTTGGCTCAATTGGTGTTGTCCGATCTGTCACCATGCACCCTTTTTTTCCAATGCATTCATTCCGACTACATGTGGAGGAGACTTGGCCTGAGCGAGATCATACAGGATATTGTTCTCGTCGACCGATCAGGCTCGGTGATAATGGAACACATCCTAATGCTCCCTGATAATCCATTACAATTAATGCCCTTGCTAGATGTGAAGCAGGTTATAGTTACAGCAAAATGGTACCTATGGTGGACTAGACGTCGCATCACGCATAATGAAACCTGCCCACCTGCGGTAAGATGGCCCTTATCAGTCCTCGCAATTGCAAGCAATTACCATCGAGCGTTTGCAAAGAAACAAGATGAGCATGTTCCAAGGTGGACTAGGCCGGATCCCAAGTTTGTAAAGCTCAAAGTGGATGCAGCGTACTTTGAGGAAGAAGGCATGGGTGCTACATCGGTGATTGTTAGAGATGAGAAGGGCACTTTCTTATTAGTGCAATGCGAATTTATTACCCATGATGCAGATGTGATGACTATGGAGGCCATGGCAATGAGAGATGGGCTAAATCTGGTGAGCACCCTGGGGTTCCAACGCGTGGAGGTGTGATCAATTTCTGTAACAGGCAAAACAGATGGTGGGATGCAGCTGCAGCAGTATTCGTGGAATGTGTTGCTATTGGGGTCTTAATTGGGAAGGTCAATTTTAAGCATTGTTATCGTTTGACTAATCAAGTGGCGCATGTGCTAGCTAATTTCTCTTTTGGTAATAAGACTTCTAGTTTGGGGGTGGACGAGCCTCCAGATTGTCTGGTAACTAAGCTCATAGACGATGTATCCTTATTTTACAATTAATAAACCTAGCCATGATGTTTTTTCCCTAAAAAAACTAATGTAGCTAGAGTAGTGGTATTTTTTATCTTTCATGTTATTTTCTTTCTTTCTTTGGAATGGAGGATGCAGACTACTGCCTAAAAATATAGTAGGCCTGTCTCAGGTGCTTTTTTTTAATAGGCATGTCTCTGGTGCTGCTACCCACCAGTGGCGTGCATGCAAGTCCCTAGTTATTTTGGTTGCCTGGGAAGTTTGGCCGGAACAAAACAAAAGAAACAATTTCATAACAAGATCATGTTGGTGCAGAGCATTGTACAATGCAAGGTGTTTAGGGAGGTGTTTAATAAAATAAATCAAGTTTTTTTAAGCACTAGTGTTTATCTCTACAGAAAGAATGTCTAATTAAGTTAGAGCAGCGGCTCCGAAGAATGTTTATAGGGTGTCAACTATGGTCGCTTGGGTGGTAGAGTCAATGGCTCGTTGGGTGCACATCCTCAGGGCTGGTGCGTTATGTGCATGGGCTGTACCGGTTTTTCGTCAGTTTTCCTTATTAATCGGTCAATTCTCTTCTTATAAGAAAAAAGATAAAGCTCAATCTGTTGGTGAAAAAAAGGGAAAGGTTCAATGGCAATGACTAACAAATAGAATCTTATATGCGCGATTTGGAGAGCGAGATTCTCACGCATTATTTATTTTTAAATGAAGAGTTTCAGGCCCAAATGCCAATCTATCATGCAAACACCGGATTATCAAATATCTAGTTGGCATTGTGGTGGTACTATTATTGGTTAAATATTTCTTAGGGATGCAAATTTCAAACCTTTAGGGTACCCTGTGGCCCTCTTTAGTTCAACCAAATGAACTAAATTTTTAAAAGGATGTAAATTCTGAAACTTTTATATTCATTTAGTTGAACTAAGAAGAGTCAGAGGGTACCCTCAAGGTTCCAAATCTGCATCTAGACTATTTATTTGCTTGTTTTATGTTGCCTCAACCTTCTTTTTTCATTCAAACGTATTGCTCCTGTGGTTTGATCAAATAAATTTACCAAAACATAGTCCCATAACCACAATCTTTACCTGAACCTAGCATATAAATCTTACAAGTGATAACGTGGGTTTTACTGAAATATAAGCGTTGAGATTTCCTTTTATCCAAGTCGACACACTAGGTTGTCCAATTTGTCCATCTTAAGATTCACACAGTAAAATCAAATGTCTAAGATTATCGATTTATGCTACATTTGCCATTTTGATGGATTACCTTAACCTCGTTTGTCCTACCAGTTCGTCTATTTTAGTACATGTTTGACCCACTTTTTCCATATTTGTATAACTATTTTTAACATAAATAAAGTAGATAATTACTTGTGCGTTGCAACGGGAGTATAAATATGCCAGTACATTAGCCTGCCTATATTAATGTGATTGCGTAAGAAAAGATTTTATTTAATAAGCACGTATTAGCTTACCAAATAAAATAAAATATTACTATTTGGTAAGCCATTAAAAGAGAAGGCAATTGACACAGTTTTTAGAAAAGGTCGGTGGGAAAACCTCCCACCAAAGATGAAAAAGAAAAGTCAAAACGGAAAGAGGAAAGGGAGACTGTATATAAGGTTGGACGAAGAACGAAGCAATGCAGAAGCTTTTTTTTTAAGTAGGAGGACCACTCAAATGAATAGCCTGCTTAGTTTAGTAGTATACCAAAAATTTACTTGTGACTATCAATTTATCTTACCAAACTCCCAAAAGTTGGTCAATTAATTTGGATTAGAGGGAATAATAATTTTCTTTTGGCAAGTTTTAAAAGTGACCAAATGCTAGCATGTCGAACGTTGGCCAGTCGATTCTCGGCTGCCAACCAAGCACGCTCGAAATCACTACGATCACAGAATTGAAGCCACCGGTAATTTCCCTAGATCTGTGACTCCATCAGCGCGTGGGGACCCGCTAGAGGACCCCGTCGCCTTCGCTGGACAGAAAAAGGCAAAGAGTCCACATGTCATCAGTACCTGAACCGTGTCGCTCAGGTAAACGGTCGGTGTTAATAAACACCTCCGTCGATCCCACGCCCCGCGCGTCCAGAGCCGTTGCCTCCCCTTCCCCCTCCCTTCTCCACGGCAACCGCAGACGAAAAAGCTCCCACTAAACAAGAAACAAAGCACGAGGCTTCCACTTCCACAACGCAATCTCCATCCCTTCTTCCTCCTCCTGCACCCGCACCCCACCCAAAAGGAAGCAAGAATCTGCGCCTGCACCGCAGTCCCTCCTTTCTCCCTCCTCCCCACCTCCCCGGAGCCCGCCTAGCATCGGATCCTTCGCCCCCCGGAGCGGTTTCTGAATCCAGCCGAGCCAACTCAGTCCCACCCATCCATTGTCCCACCACCAATGGGCGCCGTGGCGGTTCCTTTCGCTGCTCATTTTCTGGTGTAACCACCCCGGCCCCGGCCATCTCCCTGCGCTTTTGCGTCGGCAAGGCTCTCCTCCAACTCCAACCAAGCTTTCCAACGGCACGGGCTTGTCTGTCGCCGGAGGGAGGGCCCACTGCCCCTGTCGTCTTGCTGGCGCTGGCACTCTAGTCCTTCCTAGGTTGTCCCTCCCTGCGTCGTCTTGGGGTGGTCCGAATCTTCAGCCAGGTTCGTCGGGGCTTGCCTGGTTCTTGATTTATTTTTACTCCCTTCCTTTCCTGCCGAGATGTCGTTGTTGCTCTCCGGTTTGAATGAGAAATTCGTCGCCGGTTGTTGAAAACAGTGCAATTTCCTCTTACTCCTCTCCTCCCAGTAAGGTATTCTGGCCTTGCTTGCGTTTGGGGTTTCGCTGGTTGCTTCCCAACTGTCCAAGGTTTTGCCAAGTTTGAGCGACCAAGGATTCCTGGTGTGGAGGATTTTGGGTCCCCTGAAACTCCTTGGTGCTCCGAATTTGGGGGGTTTTGGTGGAAAGCTCTGAGTCTTGGCCTCCTGGTGGGCTCCTGCTCCTTGGTTAGTCCGACCAAGGCTGAAGAAGTTGCCAATGGAGCCGCCTAGCAATAGCAGG
This sequence comes from Elymus sibiricus, assembly GCA_039707655.1. Taxonomy (NCBI): domain Eukaryota; kingdom Viridiplantae; phylum Streptophyta; class Magnoliopsida; order Poales; family Poaceae; genus Elymus; species Elymus sibiricus. The sequence continues at coordinate 355,011,528 of CM077666.1, forward strand.
TTCTGGGCTTCTCTCTGGACCTTCATCAAGTTCCTGCCCTACTTCTGCGGCCTCTTCATCCTTGGGCTCATTAAAGGTGACATCCTGGTTCTGTACTCTCTTGCTTCTTTTGGTATGCAAGTCTGATCTGTCATGTGTGAGTAGAATGGAGTGGTCATATGTGCCTGTGCATTTCCTTGCCTTGTATGGTAGCCTCTCTTTTTTTTTGAGGGAATGTATCGTAGCCTCTTGATTTCTCTGCTGCTTGTGTACATGCCTGATAGGCTGATACTTCTCCTTTCTTGGAGCACTTAATTAGGCCCAGTTATAACTATTACTCACTATGTCGTTCCAGCCTTTAGTTATGCTATGGCCAGATTGCTTTGACACGGCTTGAGTTATTAGCTTTCAAAAGTAGTTGCTGGTTTAACTGATGGGCTGCTGTCATTTCAGTTTATTGTGTTCATTATTGGATAACAATGGTCTATGCTTTTAATTATCAAATAACCCTTTGTGGACAGATAGTATGCACTTTCACCCATAAGGCTACACGGGCTTCAGCCTGAAAAATCGTGTGGTTTCTCACACACAAAAATATGCTCAGAACTAGCATCAATTGGAGCCTGTCAGAAAATGCTCTCCTTGTCTCGTCTATAGAAGTATTTAATATTTATTGATTTCGTGGAGCTTTTTCTTTTATATTTTTTAGAAATGAAACCATGAAGTTTATTCGGTACATATGTGACCTTGTGGATTTATTGTGCCGTTTGAGAGCTTTCGGTCGAATTATGTCGTCTGTTATATGTTGATGTGTGAATGCAAATTCAGCCATGGATTCACAAATGAATGACAGGGTTTCATGGGGATCAATGTATGTAAAATCTGAAATTGCAACGCTGTTGTGTGCTTAAATACTTCTGTTTGTGTTGTTAGTTCATCTTTGTTTGATTCTTCTACATATTCAAACTATGTCCCCTCACTTCATATAATTTTGTCTAACAGGTGTTCTGCTATGTCCTTGGGCATGCCTTATTATGGCAATCGGAATATCTGCACTAATTCTTGGGTTATGGCCTATGCATCTGTTTTGGACATACTACTGCATCATCAGGTACAGTGTGTATCTTCTGCAGTTTCACCCGTAGCAAGCACATTAATGCGCGTCTAAATACTCATATTATGTGTCCTCTTTTTCTCGAAGGCAGAACCAGAATGGTTGGACCTGTAGTAAAGCTTCTACTTCTTGTTGCTGCCACTGTGATCTTGATCTTATGGTTGATAGTTGGCATCCCGGGAAGCGTTTTGGCTGGATTATTATATGGCTTTCTAGCACCAATAATGGCCACGTTCGATGCAGTTGGAGAAGGCAAAGAAAATACATTTGTTCATTGCTTTGTGGTAAATTTTCTTTTCATTGAACATGCCGTTCCTTTGTATTTATGCCCTTCCTGCTTTGTTAGAACATATTTTACATGTCTACCATCTCAAAACTGCAGGATGGAACATGGAGCACTATCACTGGGAGTTGTACAGTGGTCAGGGATTTGAAAGACATGCTTTTCCACTCCTATTTTTCAATTATGGATGACCTTCGTCTTCAGACACCTCCTTGTGGAAAGCCATATGAGATAAGGTTTGCTTCCTGTTTGTGTCTAGTACTAGCCTTTAACTTATATGACCTTCATCACATATGCAAACTAGCACCTTTTATGCTTGACTTCATAGCTGAGAGAAATGAGCCCTAGATGCAGTGCTCTGTATTTAGGCAGCACATCTCTTTTTGTTCTTCCTTGAAGAATTATGAATTGTAAATGTTGAGTACAAATATCTACCTGCAGATTGCTTCATATTCCTGGGGCGTTGTTATCTGCTGCTTGTGGACTCATACTGGATGTGATAATGTTCACACTAATTGCCATCTACAAGTGCCCTGTGATGCTTTTCAAAGGGTGGAAACGACTGATTCAGGATTTGATTGGGAGAGAAGGACCTTTTCTGGAGACAGCGTGTGTGCCATTCGCAGGTCTTGCTATTCTTCTCTGGCCATTTGCAGTACTAGGGGCTGTTCTTGCATCCATCCTCTCCAGTATTCCTTTAGGCATGTATGGTGCAGTTGTAGCTTACCAGGTATGGCAACTTGTACTTCCATAAATTATCATCAAGTGACAAATATTGTGATAGATCTTGTCTCTTATTAAACTCATGGAGCTTTCTCGTGTTGATTTATCAGGAATCCTCCGTTGTCATGGGACTCTCTTATGCTGTCTCATCTGTGTCCATCTTTGATGAGTACACGAATGATGTACTTGACATGGCACCGGGATCTTGCTTTCCAAGGTATAACCATAAACCATAATGCATGCCTTTGGATCAGATCCTAGGTAACTTGGAAGTTTCTGGTACTGAAATTTGAACTTTCTAGGTTGGAATATCAGAAACGGAAAAATGAAGATTCTTCACATGGTGGTCACCTATCTAAGCCAAGCTCATTCGACAAGGAGAACCAAGAAGGAAAGAAACCTCTAGCACGTGTTACATCATTTAAGAACAGCATGGATGAGTTCAATCCATTCAAGGTTATCTTTTCTTGCTATTACATCGGCAGATCGCAATGCTTCTGCGTCTTGTGACAAGCTTCACTTTTTGTACAGTCTAATAGGAATAACACATGTTGATAATAGGTTATTCAATCTTGTAATGTCATTATGCGCTGCTTTCTATTCTTTTATAATATTTGAACTTAAATCTGGCCATATAACCGATCATAGCTGTTATGCAGATGCTGGACCACTTATTTGCTGAATGCAAGCGCCAGGGAGAGGTTTTGGTGAATGAAGGAGTGATAACAATGAAAGACATCCAAGAAACAAAGTCAGGCAAAGTTGGCAGCGGGGTTCTTAACGTTGGTTTACCAGCATATGTGATCCTTAATGCACTCCTTCGGTCTGCAAAATCTAACTCTAAGGGCCTAATCTTAAGTAAGTTCACGTCAAACTTTCTTCTTCCACCACCACCAGAAGGGTGTTTATGATGACCATAGGCTGACCTGCTTTGGAACATATTCAGGTGATGGTACTGAGATCACATCTGAAAATAGGCCAAAAAGTACTCTCTTCGACTGGTTCTTCGACCCTCTTATGATCATCAAAGAACAAATTAAAGCCGAGAATTTCACTGAAGAAGAGGAAGAATACCTCAAAATACGAGTCCTGATGGTTGGTGAGCCTAGTAACCTCAAGGGCACTCTTCCTCATGTGCCATCACTGAATGAGCGGAAAAAAGCAGAAATCGACGCATTTGCTCGAAGGTACCGCCTTGCTCATTCTTCCATTTTGATCAAGACTATCACCGATATTTGCTAAACCGCCTGCTCCTGCTCTGTATCATCAAGATTGCAAGGAATCACAAAGTCGATATCGAGATATCCTACATCCAAGCGCCGTTTCGACGTTCTTGTCAAGTCCCTCTTGTCGGAGCTGGAGAGGACGATGGGCGGCAGCGTGCCTGCCAATGGATCCCAAGCGCTGAGGTTGAGAGGCGGCATTGCCCGGATGCTTAGCCAGAAATCCATTGGGAAGACAGCAAACATCATGGATGAAGATCCAGAAGCGCAAGTGACGAGGAAGGCTCGCACTCCATGATAACTTTGATGATGTATTGTGTAGCTGACAAGCTAGCGAGAGACCAACTCTGTAAAAATGTGTAAAAGAGAAGCAGCTACGAACGTTCTTAGGTGTAGCTTGAGTTGTTGTAAGTTTTGTTGTGCAAACATTTATGAGAAAATCTTGCAAGACCTCGCTAGTATGTTAGCATTTGAACTTGTCTCTCTGATATGACGTGGAGAAATTGACATAGCCTTAGCAAGACCATTATTGCACATCTAGATGTGGCAGATGTGCCCTAGTTATTGCACATCTAAGTGACTCAATCTAACATAAAAAGGAAATGAGAGAGAAAAAGAAAATACCCGCATGAATCTCCGCGTAAAATCAATGATATAGGACTTAGGGACACATCTAGATGTGCTTTAGCAAGACCGTTAAACAAAACTCAAGGATTTGGTAACTGGTTTTACTGGCTAATTTGTTCCACAAACTTCATCAAGTCATCCACGGGCAACAACAAAGAGACCAATTGTCCAAAATAGCCACGCTGGAAAGGACAACATCGATGGATTTTGAGGACTGTCACGACCACAAACTGAATACAGCTGGAGGTATGAACTTCACTTATAACATGATAGCCAGACATGTTCAGCAGCTACGTTCACAAATGCACAAAAATTTGGGGATTGCGTGAAACTCGCGTTCATTTAAGCATCAGGTCGGTCCATTCATTCAGCCCCAAAGACTGTCTGGAGGCTGGCTATCAGGCACCTCCGTGTCCTCCAGCAGCTCGGTTGGTTTCAGCCTCGCCTTCCTGTAGCTACTGGAGCCTCGGAGGACCGAGTTGATGTCGCTCCTCTGTGACCTGAACAAATGGGATCAAAGCAACTCGGGACTCAGCAAGCTTCAACGTGCAGACCAGTAAAAAGCAAAAAACAGACTGTTCGTCTAGTCAAGCAGTTCTATCCAAAATGTTACCGTGCATGCATCTACGCCCAGTGGGGATACAAGAAGGCTACAACATAGGTACCATAATATATTAATGTGCACTCTGCTCGCTCAGTTCACATTTGCAGTGTGCTAAATTAGTTCTTCTATACACAGATTCAAGAACTTACAACGATGCAATGCCTTCATCATCAGGTACGTCGCTTCCCTCCCAGGCCGTGGATGAAATACCTGTTGAATGCACATCGGTTAGCCAATTTCCACAGGTGGACCAGCGTATCAGATGCAAGTCAGAAAACAGTCCGTGAGCAGCCACACTGAATGACAAACACAGGACAAACCGTGGACTGTGGATATCTATCAACAGAATACTAAAATAAGTACCACTATATTGTATGCCATTCTGGAGATGATACACTAAATACTGAAAAGGGGAATTTATCAAAGCAAAGCAAGAATTCTGGAATGATTTCCACTACTTAGTACCTTGTCTGGCAAAGGAACACACAAAAGATAAGAAGCAGTTAAATAAATGCATTACTAAGAACAAATGCAATCCAGCATAAAGTTGGCCAGCTAGTACCTATTCCAATGTGATAATATTACATGTTCCTACCTGAGTCAGCAGATGTTGATGAATCATCTGATGAGTTTTCCATGGCAGCCTTTTCACCAATAGTGTTCAATAGTTCATCAGAGTCTTCACTTCTGGTGTCACTGAAAATTGCGCCAGCGCCTCTCTTACTGGTATCTTTTTTGGATTTGTCATTAAGCTGCTCATATTTTTTTCTTGGAACTTTCCGAACTGCTACTCTAAATCGGTTAACAGATGGTGTACCATAAGTGCTTTCATTTGATGCTTGTGGGCTCATGGGAATGCTCTGAACAACATTGCTTACAACCTTGGGGTTTGCATTTGCCCTCCCATCAATAGCTCCGTCATGTTTTCTATTCTTACCATGATGCTTTGTCTGAGAAGTAGAGTTCATTTGTTCTTTGCCCATGCGTGCATGGTCCTTCTCAATGGGCAAATCAGTCTGATTGTCAGCACCAACCTTGCTTTGGCGGGGCTTCTTTTCAAGAGTGCTATCACGTGTGGCATCTTCTTTTTCCTGTTGCAGCATACTATTATTCTGAATAACTTTATCCTTCTTCTCTTTTGCATTGCCCTGATCCATTCTTCCTTTCTGTGGTGCAGAATTATCAGCATCTTGATTACCACCATCAGGATTTTGAGACTCGGGTTTGACCAAATCCTGTTTTCTTTTGCTCTTCTTTTTCTCCCTGGTTTTCTTTGCACTACCATCTTCTCTGTTAATGTTTTCTGCTTCTGTCTCCTGTTGCAGCATACTATTATTCTGAGTGATTTTATCACTGCTCTCTTTTGCATTGCCCTGTTCTATTCTTCCCTTCTGCACAACAGAATGCAGCAAATTTTGTGCACAATTATCAGTGTCTTCATTATCACCAATAGGGTTTTCGGACTCGGGTTTGACCAAATCCTGTTTTCTTTTGCTCTTCTTTTTCTCCTTGGCTTTTTCCACATTACCATCTTCTCTGTTAGTGTTTTCTGCAGAAACAGATGGCACACCCACATTGCCAGTACCAAAATGATCAGCTACACTAGTTTTATCTGTATGAAGATGGGATTCTGGCAGATCATTTGGTTCAATAATACCAGCACGTTGAGACTGCATATCTGGTTTTCTTTTGCTTTTCTTTTTGCCCTTAACTTCCCTTATAGTAGTTTCATCATTGTTTTCTGCAGAAACAGATGGGCCATTCATCCCACTGGGGCTAAAATGGTGAAAGAAATTGATTTTGCCATTTTCTGAACGAATCGCTGCAGAATCATTTGGTTCAACAGCACCAGCAGAACCTTTAGGAATAGCTACTCCCTCCTGAGCCCTGGAGTTGATCAAATCTGCAACAGAACCTTGTTCCAAAGCAGTATCCTGACTCTGAAGTTCAGTCTTGGAAGATTTCTTCCTTCCCTTTTGAGCATTAGGCTTGTCACACGTGGCAGTTGTGCCATCTTTATGAACAACTGGTGATTCTGTTGGAGCTCCTACTGTATTTTTGTCATTATGAGTCCCACCAATGTCAGTTACATCTTTTTCCTGGTCATCCTTTATGAACTGATTATCTTGTCCATGTGTGGGATGATTTATTTCCTGTATTTTAGGAGTCAGAGTCTTCAAAGACCTTTTGCTTTTCTGCCGTAAAACTTGACCAGTACTTGCAGGAGCATCAATTGAAGAACCTTCCAGAAGCAATTCTTCTTTGGTGTCATTTCCTCCTTCCAAGTCCTCTGTGGGAACCTGTCTGACTTGCTCACCCAAAGACTCAATAGCTTTACCGCTATCGGTAGGAACATGCTTTAATGAAGTCTTCTTTCTCTGACGCTTAGTGGATTTGGTTTTGCCATCAGCTGGCACTACTGTATTCTCAGTCAAAACATCATTAAGATCATCAGACTGATTATCTGCTGGATATTTCAGAGGTAAGGCTGCACTAACAACACCTTCAGTATGTTCCTTTACTGGATCTCCACTTAAATTGTCTGTGCATCCTAAATCTGCCAATACCTCATTAATCACATTGGTTGCTGCTACATCCGTGATTCCATCAAGCTTCCTGCAGTCACTACCCGTTGCTTCTCCTAAAGTGCCTTGTGTTGTTTGCCCTGAATTTAGGGGATTGGCACTTGTATTTTGTGTCGAGCTTCCACCGGTAGTGAGTCCAGATGATTTTGTCAAATCTTGAATAGGATCATCCTTTGAAGACTCCAAGCGGAGTTTTCTCTTCTTTTTACGCTTCCCATCACCATTTGGATGTTCTGTTACAGTAGAATCCCCTTGATTCACCTTGCTTGGTTCATTTACAGTCTCCCCCTGAGCATTTGTAATGGATCCAGATGATTTTGTCACACCTTGAGTAGGACCATCCTTTGAAGACTCCGAATGGCGCCTTTTCTTCTTCTTCAGCTTTCCATCACCATCTGAATTTTCTATTACATTATAATCCCCTCGCTGCACATTACTTGCGATCTGCCGCTTATAAGGGTCATTTAAGATCTCCCCCTGAGTAGACATTATATCTGATTTGGCTGCTTTCTCACTATACCCACACTGGTCTTTTGCTTCAGCAGTATTCATGGAAGATAGACCAACAGAGCTAACCTTATTTGATTCCTGGTAATTCTTCTCATGAGAAATATTACCGGCTGTATCTGCCATATTCAAGACATTCTCGCTTTTACTTCCTTTCTCCATGTTGCTTACCTCAACTGCTCTTTCATCATGATATCTATCATTGATTCCTTCTGCAATTTTCTCTTCACCAGCTACAACTTTGCAGGCGGAATTACTGGTCTCTCCAACGCTCGGATTTCCATATCCTTCACATACAAGATCGATGTTACTTTTATCAGCAACTAGATCAGTAGTTGCCTGAGCATCAGTACCCAACTGGCTTCCACTATTGAGTTGTGATGATGGAAGAAGCATGTCAGATGGTCTGACCATTGCTTTGTCTCTGCTAGTCATTTCGACATTATCTGCACCATCACCTTGTTGCCCTTGGTTTTCATGAAGCAGGCCTTCATCTATCGCTTTTGGTACCTCCACTGTTCCAGTTGATGGTTTTGTTATTTCCTGGGTAGAAACATCTTTGGGAGTGACTGACTGATGTTTCTTCCTTTTCTTATTCTTTCCAGGAATGATTGGATTTTCGGGCTGGATTGAATCCGCTTGTGCATTTCCATGTGATTCTTGCTGAAAAGAATTGCTTGAAATTACCCCAAGAGAATTAGTGTTTGTTTCCAACGGAGGCTCATCCAAGCTATTCACATTCCTGGTTTTGTAATCATTAGTTTCTCTAACAGGATCTACAGCTGACCTGTCAACAGAATCAGTCCTTCTAGCCCTTTTGCGCTCCTTTTCCTGAGAGGGATCATCCAGCGCATGAAGCTCTCCCACCGTTCCCTCCCGTATCCCCACTTGCTTGTCACCAGAAACAACACCAAGATCATGGTCTTCGACACTATGCAGAAGGTTTTCCTTTCTTGCGAGTAACTCCTCTCCAACCAGGGCCACATTGCTTTGATTTGAGAATCTACTGACATTTGCCACAGAATTTGTTTGTACATCAGTAGCCAGGCTTACTGCTGCATCCTTCTTTGTTTCCGTATTCGGATATGACGAGGATGACAGCTGCACATCATTTGGCACTGCATCATGTGCATGAACATTAAGCAATGCTGCAGCCTCCTCACTACCTACAAAAGCACATGAACTATTAGATTTTAAAATAACTCAGCATAAACTATATGAAGGGAAATCAACAATATTAGCAGGTTCAACCTCATGCCTCAACAGACGATACAACTACGGACAGCATAAATTTTAACAACTTACATGCATACTGAAAAGAGGTTAATCATATGCATGAGAAAGAACATATTGACTCGAGCATGTCAAAGAAATCCACAGCCTCCACTGAGTGAGAAGGAGCTGTAGGTTGATCATACACAGGAGATGTGATACAAAGGTTTGCTTCAGAAACACAAAAACTTGAATGATCAATTCAACTGAATAGCTAACCTCATATCCAGAATAAGACATTAACCAACAATAAGCAAACTACAAAACAGTAGCAATGTTAACTTGACTCAACAATTAATACAATTCAAATGCCACAGTGGATGCTAACTCAATACCTTCCAGCATTTGAGGATTTACACCGCCTGGTATTGTTGCAGGCAACACCATAGGACGTTTGTCCATATCAACTCCAAGACAACCTCTACTTGATCTCCCTCTATCCTCGTCTCTGCAGTAGTGTGAGTCCGTCGCAACTGCTACCATCTTGACATGCAGAAAGCACCCAGCTTTGCCTTTGGAAAATGCACTCCTCACTGCCATCGAATCAGAGAGGTGGTACATTGCACCCTTACGTAGCACCTGGCAGAAATACTAACACATTTAGAAACTTGCACTACCCTATGAAGGGTCTCCAGATTGCACATGTTAACTGTATGGAGTTTTGGATGAACATGCCATTCAGTCCAGGACTACAAGGGGGGAAATGAGTTGCCCTGACTATCAGAATCAAGATATACATCTTTGAAGAATCACAATTCATGTATATATTCAATGAACTTTGTAAATTTTGATAGCCATCTATTGCATTTTTTATCAAAGAAACCAGAATTGTTAGTTAGCTCAATCTCCATTAGGCGTTTGAAGAACCATACACACTGATTCGGAGGCAGGGTTTATTGAGGTTTGAGGGTTTGGAGGCACTATGCTCCCAGCTGATCAGACGCCAATTAAGTAAAACGTATCCATACTAAAGCATCTGATCACCTAACAAAACACTGGAAAACCTACACCGAAACGTCCATACACGAGAAAAACTAGATGTCAAACTACACGAAATCTAAGCGACCATGAGGAGCTTACTGCTCTACATCCAGACAATAAATCATGTAAAAACATGAAAACGATCGAAGCCGTAAACTAGAACCTGAAAGGAGTTGACGGCGACGGGGCCGAGGTCGGGGAAGGCGGCGGCGTGCTCCACGGCCACTTGCGCTGCGGGGAGGCAAACAAGGGAATCAGATAAGGTTCTCTCGGTTTGGGTTTGATAGGAGGAGGGGAGGCGACGAGTGACGTACACTTGAGGCGGCGGATGGTGGAGTCCGCGGCGACGTTCAGGGCGAGGTGCGTGCCGAGGTCGGTATCGAGGAACAGGGACAGGTGGGCGCCTCCTTCGGCGGAGCGCGCCTGCGGCGGCGGCGGTGACGGCGACGACCGCGGGCCGGCCATTGCTGGGGTGCGGCCGCCGCCAGCAAGAGAGGGGGGAGAGGGGTTTGACAGAGAGAGACGGGGAGTGGCGTATTTTCAGGGTGCGTTTTAGGTTATAAGCCAACCATTTCGAAATTACTGGAGACTTTTTTAGGAAGGGCGCGCATGGCCAAATAAAGAGGCAGATTTGGCTCTACAGTACAAAGCATTTGTCCTTTTACACAAGAAGGTCCTCTTTTATTACACCACAAAGAGTTTTCTCTCGTTTAACTCCAAATTTACATTTGACAAATGTATTATTTCTGGAGCAAATGAGCACTGCATATCTTACTACAAAGAGATAGTACTCCCTCCGTCCCAAAATAAGTGTACAAACTATGACATGCTTATATAAGGTATACCCGCAAAAAAAATGCTTATATAAGGTGGAAATTGCAAAAAGAAATGAATATGTGGAAATGGATTGCTTGCCAACTAGTAGTAATGTTGCCTTTGATTGATGTTTTGGAAGACCGACAAAAGACATCAACATATTAAAAAATGTGTCCGTGTCTAAGATAACGCGCACGAAGGGAAGTTTATATGATTTGGTTCTAATGCGTTTGCATCACTGTTACCAGATAAAACATTGTCTTGTTCATGTAGTGTAGAATTCGTAGAAAATTCGGGTGATAGCCCACAGAGAATGATTTATCTTGGTAAAGTTTGATATTTTAACTTGATTTGAATGAAATACTAAACGTTTCTACATCAAGATTTTAAAAAGAGTCAGGTGGAATATGACCTGAACGGTACAATATTCTGAAGTAAGTTTACAACTTCGCAAGGTTTTTTTAAGCTCCAGGCACTGAGCGAGCGTTGTGCCTCTGCTTAGTTCAATGACACCTTAAGCGGCGCCTAGGCGTGCTTTAGCGTTCTGTATGGCGCCGTACCGACAGGAACAAGGGCGCCCAAAAAATGCAAAGCATGTAAGGCATGTATTAAGCCTAAAATCCCAATCATGTTGGGGAAGGAGAGACGAGGAGGAGCTCGAGTTCAAGGAAGGGGAAGAAAGTTGGCGGCAGCGAGGTCGTGGAAGAGACAACACTAGGCTCCAGCCTAGACGAGCTCGAGGTCAGTGAAGAGGAAGAAAGCTGGCAACTACGAGGTTGGGGAAGAGAAGCCACCAGGCTCCAGCCTGGACGAGGAGGAGCCCGAGATCGGGGAATAGGGTGAAGGACTAGCGGCGAGGTCATTATTGGGAAACGCGATAGAAAAAAAAATCGTGCCTACGAATCATCCCAAGATCACTATGAAGAAGCATATATGATTGCATCTAGGTTGGATCGCTTACCAATGTAATACAACGGAGAGGAGAGTTGGTGAAGCGAGTTGATGCAGATCCCCGCAGGTAGGTTATACCTCCCAGCCACGAGAATTTTTCCCTCGAACCGATTCGTAGATCGAGCACCGAAAGTACAGTGCATCTGTAGGTATCCATGCATACGAAACCATCCAACAGAGATTCGTCGTCCAGAACTAAGCTATGCCGAAGAACTAGAGGTGGATGAGTAGCCTTACAGCGTAGGAACAATTCATGGGAGAGAGAGGGGGGGGGGGCGCAGCCACGAGGCACTAGAAAAAGTGTGTCCTTTGGGGCCTCCCCTATATTTATAATAGCGGGTAGGTGGCCAAGTTGGAGGAGGAGGCAGCCCCCAAGGGGTTCGCCACATCTAGGGGCGGCTTCCCCAAGGGTGGCGCCCCAACCCTAGCCTCGCCATAAGGGGGCTTGGCCCTCAAGCAAAAGGGGCGTCCCCACCAATGGGACAAGAGGCCCATGTAGGGCTGCCCCATTTTGGTCCATTACCAAGTGGCAGCCCATGACGCCCTCCGGAGTTTTCTAGAACATTCTAGACACTTCTAGAACCTTTCAATATTCTCTGGAGGTTTTTCAGGGTTATTCGGTTTTTTTTCAGGGTTTTCTCGGTTTTCTTCCAAAACCTATGGGGCTCTCTCAAAACATTTTCAGATATTTTCGGAACTTTTCCTATGAATTTATCTCACACTCCTACACTTCTAATTCTCAACAGGTCGGTGACCCTTAAGCATGTGACCCAGTAGGTTCGGTAAAGTGTAGACATGAACCCGAAACTCCTTTCGGTTCAATGGTCAATAGCAGAACCGTGGACATCCATATTGACCTCTACACCCACACGAATAAAAAATCGAGTGAACTTGTTGTTCCCGTGTGCTATTTTATTTGCTTCGCGATACTTTACAAAACCCGAGGTGAGATTTATCGGCATTCCCGTGAACCAACAACTTGATCACTATGATAGTTTTCTTGTTACCGGTTTTGTTCTCTTTTCTCGTTCACGTGTCTCGGTATCCCCATGAACAAGTCACGCTATGTCTGTCCAGATGATGATGGATACCATCACACTTATAGGGCCCTAAGAATCTCTCTCCATCGTCGGAGGAGCAAATCTCAGTCTCGAGCTATCTAGTCACTTATCATACTTTTTTAGATGCACCTGAAAGTTGTCGTTATGATCACCCTGTTACAGTTGACGTTTTACGAACCCCAAAGTATATCATCTGGTATGAAGGTACTCGATATTCTCGTGGTCTAAAGAAGAGTAAAATGCATCATATTTCCTAAAACTATTGGAGGTGTGTCAGTTTAGTTCTATAACTTTGAAACTGCAGTTTTTGGTCCTAAAATTATTGGAGGTGTGCCAGTTTAGTCCTATAACTTCGAAATTACAGTTTTGGGTCCCAAAACTATGTAAGTTCATTCATCTCATGTCCTAAGCTTGCATGGCAAGCATATATGGTGCATTTTTTCAAATGAGCCCTTTTGTATGTGTTTACTTCCCCAAAAGTGGTCCATACGCTTCCACGTCGCAGTGCGTGTTGCAACCTGCATGTCCACCACCCACATGGCCATGAGCTGTAGTGCAGCCTCGCTGAGAGGTTTGGCGCGGGCGTCGAGGAGACCCCAAGCCAGTCGGCATGGAGGACAACATCCCTCTCCCTCGGCGCGACCACCAGGGAGACCCCGAGCCAATTGGGATGGAGGACGTCATCCCACCTCTTTTTCTCTCTCTCATGACATTGTCGTTGCCCCAACACCCTTGCCGTAGAGCTGGTCATGCAGGTTGTTGCTTGGGCGTGGGCATGGGTATGTGCTCGGGCTCTGTGGGCGGCGTGGGCGTGCGCGTGGGTGTGTGCTCGGGCAGCGCGGCGGGGGGGGGGGGGGGGGTGACGCAGTCCCTCGCCGCCTACAGCGCGAGGGCCTCCTCCAAGCCATCCCAGCGCGTGTCCTCCTCGCACTGGCTCTCCTCGAGGGTGCACTAGAGCGCCGCCTCCTCCTCCTCCTCCTCCAGTGCCACCTCCGGGGGCGGCGGCACGAACCAGGGGTCGAGCTAAACGGGGTGCCCTATGTCTCGCATTAAGTGAGGGAGGAGCGAACCCCTCGCTGAAGGCAAACGCCACTTGGGCCGCCCCACGCGCGAGGGATACACTCATACACAAGCCTGTTTTCTGTTTTGTAAAAAATTTCACGTTTTTTGTTTTTGTTTTTTACTTTTTTTTACTTTTGTTTATACTTTATAATATTCTAAATATATATATTACAAAAAAGACTCTTCAAAAACACATTTGAAAAATGTTGAACAGGTATTTGAAAAATGCTGAATAAGTATTAAAAAATATTGCACAAGAATTTGAAAAATGTTGAATACGTATTTGAAAAATGTTGAATAAGTATTAAAAAATATTGAACGAGTATTTGGAAAATGTTGAACAAGTATTTGGAAAATGTTGAATAAGTATTAAAATGTCGAGCAATTATTTGAAAAATGTTGAATAAGCGTTCGGACAATGTTAAACGTGTATGCAAAACATATTGATCACTTATTAAAAAATGTTTGTGACATATACGAAAATATAGACTGAAAACGAAAACAAACATAAGAAAAACAAAAAATGGAGAAGAAAAAAGAAAACCAAACAAGTATTTGGAAAAATGTTGAACAAATATTTGAAAAATGTTGAACAAGTATTTGAGAAAATGTTGATCATGTATATAAAAATGTTGAACAAGTATTTGAAAAATGTTGAACAATTATTTGAAAAATGTTGAGCAAGTATTTAAAAAAATGTTGATCATGTATATAAGAATGTAGAATGAAAAAAAAAAGAAACAAAGAAAACAGAAAATTTAAAAACGAAGAAACCAATGCAAAAAAAGAAAAAAATGAGAAGAAAAAAGAAAAGAAAGGAAAGAAAAAGAAAAAAAAGGAGAATACCGGCACGACTTACTTCAAGTAGGACGCGCCCTTGTACATACCACGAACTGTGGATGGCGCGAGGTGGCTAGTTGCGCTTGCTATGTTCGAAGCGACCAGGGATCGATCCCTCCTGCTCGCCTTTTCCCTTCTATTTTTTCTTAAGCTATGCGCGAAAATTGGTCGGCCCAGTAACAACCACGATCACAAAAATTCGACACGAGACTTTCTTACGGGCTCACTTAAGGCGAGAAATAGTCGCCGCGGAGCTAAACACTACCGCGACGGGCGACGTCATGCTCGGTGGCGAACCAGACCTCCCAGTTGGGGGAGTCGGCAGCGTACGTCCCGTCGCACCGCTGCTCCGGCAATAGGAGGGCGCGGCGCTTGCGCACCTCCTCCGCGTGCGCCCGCGCTGACCGCGGCACCGGTATGCGGCGCGGGTCAAGATGCCAACCGTGGGGGAGGTTGATATCCAGCCACGACAGCGGAATGCGGTAGTACCAGTGGTACCCCGCGCGGTGCACAGGGATGTAGAGCCGGTCCTGTGGCCGGCGACCCCTTGTTGCCCGCGGCACCAGTGCGTACGCGTCCTCTGGTGGAGGAGGCGGGGGCGGCGCGCGGGACGAGCCCGCGTCGGCGTCGAGCTTGCCCTTGCGTTTGTTGAGAAACCCCATGGCGAGCTCGCTAGGGTTTGCTGTCGCCGGCGAGGGAGCGAGGGGGGCCAGATGTGAACGAGAGAACTGGATGAGGCCGGACCCCTCACACTTGCATTAATAAGGACGAGCACGCCCGAGCTTGCAGACGCTGCCATGCGGGCCCAAGTTAGGTGGCCGCATTGACTGCGGCTGCGTGAGGTAGTTGTGGAAGTGCCTACAGACGAACAGCGAACGAACGGCTTTTAGGTTTGGATCGGCGCGTTCGGCCTGCGTTTTCGTGTGTTTGGACACAAAAAGACACGCGTGAACAGTGTGGTCGCGTTGGAGTAAAAGCCGAAGCGCCTCCCTCTCGATCCCTCTCGGCTGGGCGAGGTGGTACGAAAGCCGAAGCACAGCACTGCAGCAGCAGCGGGCGTCACGGGAGGCGCGCGGTTCGCTTCAGTGGGCTCGCATTTGCTCTAGCCGGCCCTCGAGAGAAACGACGAGATGGCGACGTGGCCTTGAGCCGTAGCAGCTTTGGGGCCTTGCTGTGTAATCGTGTTGCCTTTCTCAAAAAAAAAAAATGTAATCGTTTTGCTCTCGTCTAAAAAGTTGGACAATGGGAAAAAAATCTGGGCGTGCTACGCGTCGGCCGGCAGATTTTTTTAAAAGATCCGCCGGCTCGCGAGCCGTCAGATCTGGCATAATTTAGCGGCCGCGCGTGGTCGTCTACTTCTGCAACAAAAGTCTTGTTGTGGAACCCTTTGTAACAAAAATCTTGTTGCAAAACATTTGTAAACAGAGGTTGGTTGCAGAAACTTTTTGCAGCAAGAATCATGTTGCAGAAACGTCTATGATATTTTTTTTTTGCAATAGAGAACATGTTGCAGAAATATCTGTAGAACTTTTTTGTAACAGATGTCTTGTTACAGAAAAATTGTGCAACAGAGATCATGTTGCCAGAACTGTTGTTGCCGCGGCACCGGTGGTTGCGGTAGCTCGAGGAGGTGATGAGCGCCACTGCGAACCACGGCACGACGAACACACTCCCTATGGCAACCTCCTCGTCCAGCAGTAGCGTTCGATGCGGGCGAAGTCGGGGACGACAGAGGGGCGGAGGCAGCCAAGGCAGCGAGGCGTCGATCTTGCCGGAGCGGATCCGGCGGGAGGCGGCTTGGGCGAGCTCTTTGGGCGGCCGGTGTAGAGGTGACCGATGGCCGAGGAGATGAGCAGGAGAGAGGGCCCGACCGACGAGGAGGAGAGGAAGGAGGAGGAGAGAGAGAGGGAAGGGCCGACGACGAAGGAGAGCTTGCTCATCGCTGCATCGGCGGATCTGGTGGCGTGCGTGCTCGGTGGTTGCCAGGATCCAGATCTTGCAACAAACTAATTGTTGCGGGGGGAAGATTGCAACAATAGGTCAGTTGCAAACCTAGGCTGTAGAAAAAGAATGCTCCGGAGCCGTCCGATTAAACAAAGATCCGACGGCCACAGAGGCGATCGATGCGCACAGAAAGATCAGTCGGGTGATGAGAATCGTTTCCCTTAAAAGAAACGGGACCATGACAACTAAAAATCTCAGAGAAACTATAAATAAACTCATTGAATTTATTTATTTTCTTCTTTCCTTTCTTTTGGAAGATTTATTTCTCACGTTTCTGCGTGGAAGATTATTAGTTGTTCGGGTAAAAAAGATTTTTAGCTGTTAGTGGTAGTTTTTTTTTGCGGGGTAAAGGGAGTTTTTATTGCAAGGTAATAGTGTTACAATCAAGAGGCCACAAATCCTCAATAGAAGGTGGAACCGAGTTTAACCACACAGCTGTAGTTCTCTCGGATCGGCTATAATTGGCCAACCGATCTGCAACTCTATTCTGACTATGATGAATTTTCTGAGGTAAAAACTCCCTACTACTCATTAACTCTTTGATCTCTAGAACTAACTGACCGTGCTTCACACGAATCCGACTGGACGACCACCGGTAGCTGTTAGTGGTAGTTTAGGGGTGTGCTGGTGTTTTTCTTCATATAGCTAAAGACCCCATGTTCAAAACAAATATTTTGCTAAGCCCAAGATAATTCTATTCCGGATCAATCATATGATATGAGTTGCTCGGATGGTGTATTCTTCTTTTTCCAGCCAATTTTTAACCTGGTTGATGCAAAGTAAACTAACTCTTATTCGCAAAAAAGTTAACGAACTCAATAAACAATGCATATCCTCTCAGGATGGGGATAAGTAGATCTACCATGTTCTGTACAATCATATCTAAGGGCAGTCCCGAATTTGCAATGCTTCTACATAGTTTTTGCAATAATGTGTGGCCTACTTGCCCTCGACGTGCGCACGCCTCGACACTGAGGGAGTTGTATGACAATGTCGGACGTCTGACCTGGTTGATTTCTCCGCCTCTGGGTATATGTATCGCAATGATCATCGAGTTTTATTATTAGGAGGAGAGTTCTAAATATGTTTGCCTTCACCTTGTAGGGTGTCCGACCTGGTTGATTTCTCCGCCTTCGGGAGTATGTATCTGATGATCATTGAGTTTTAATAAAGGGTCGAGAGTTCTGAATTTGTTTGCCTTCAACTTGTAGCTAATAGTGGGTTTGCTTATCTTCGTGATTCATATTTTGATCCTTCAGTTTGCTACTTCTCAGTGTTGTTGATGTTATAACCCACGGACTGTTGGGGAACTCTTGTTCTACAAGCCAGAGCTATGTGTCCCTCGTACCGAGACATAATACGTCTCGCCCACAACACAACTTTACCGGGCTGATCCAATACTATAGCCTCGCGCGACTTTTTTCTGCGTTTTTTCATTGTTTTGCATCGGTTTTCTTTGGTTGTTCTATGGTTTTCTTATGATTTTCCTTTTTTTGGTTTTATTTTGTTTGTTTCTTCGGTTTTTCTTTTAAAAAAATTCATTTTTGAACACATGTCAAAAAAATTTCATACACATTGTACATTTTTCGTATATATCAAAAACTTTTTTTTATACACGCTTAACATTTTTGAAATACATGATTAACAATTTTCAAATATATGTTTTGATGTCTATATTTTTCATACACACTGTACATTTTTTGTATAAATACAAAACATTTTTTATACATGTTTAACATTGTCTAAATATTGTTTGAAAAATAGAATATGTGTTAAACATATGTCAAATACCCACAAAAACATTTCTTTTGAATGATACAAAACTTTTTTTTTAAAACTATGCGAACATTTATTATATTTTACATTGTATACATTTTTTTTAAATGTTAAAAAAATATTTTTAAAATGCGTGAACATTTTTAATGTGGAAGGTACCTTTTTTTGTGTGGTCCAAAATATTTTTTTTAATCATACAAAGATTTTTTTTACATGTATAACATTTTGCAAAAATGTCATGTACATTTTTTTGAAATGTGTGAATTTTTTTTAAATGTCATGAACAATATTTTTTGAATTGTATCAACA
This sequence comes from Elymus sibiricus, assembly GCA_039707655.1. Classification (NCBI taxonomy): domain Eukaryota; kingdom Viridiplantae; phylum Streptophyta; class Magnoliopsida; order Poales; family Poaceae; genus Elymus; species Elymus sibiricus. The sequence continues at coordinate 355,030,245 of CM077666.1, forward strand.
TTTTTTTCAGTTACCCTAACAAAACAATTACACTGTGTTAACATTTTACAAATTTGTAGTTTTAATCTTATTTTAAGTAAATGGAAGTTTTTTATATGGATTTAATATAATTTTTGGATAAGTATTTTTTTTTGAAAATGTGAGAAAAAAGGGAAAAACAAAGGAAATCAAACTAACCTGCAGGAAGTTAATTGGGCCGGCCCAACTGGACACGCGCTCTAGGCGAGTGGCTGCTCAATCTTGTGCAAGGTGATACATAGCCGCGCCCCTAGATTACCACATTGTTGCAGATTGTTTTGCACTCCATCCGTTTTGTATTGCATAGAGGCTGCATCAATTAATTCGGATCGGAGGGAGTATATAAAAAGAACGGTATTGCTAATTTCCATGACCTTTTATTAGCTAGGAGGAACATGATGGTACATATGCCATCCAATCCAACAAACGTTGTACGTGTGAGCACAATACACACTGTCAAGACACAACCATAAGATGACTGACAACGCAAATAGCTGCGCAATCATTCATCGTGTTACAGTTGGCACGTACAATTTAACATGTAGAGTTTCATTTGGGTCGATCTTTGAAAGCGTACGGGGTAAAGTCACCTTCTCAACCCGAGCTCAAATGAGCTCGGGTGAACAGTAAAATCAAAATAAATAAATAAAAAACTGTTTTTTTTTATGAGAAACATTGACAAATGTTCTAAGAGCTTGCAAAATTTCATCATGGAATCTCATTTGTGAAAGTCGTGGCAAAAAGAACAAAATCAGTGCTCCAAAATGCTTTCGAAAGTAGCATTTTCAAAGTATCGATTTTTTTTTTTTGCCACGCCTTCAAGGAATGTGATTCCATAATGAAATTTTGCAAGCACTTAGAACATTTGTCAATGTTTGCCGAAAAAAAACAGATTTTTTTGATTTTTTTTTTATTATACCGTTCACCCGAGCTCATTTGAGCTCGGGCTGAGAAACTCCACTTCCGTGTACGGGGCCTTTCTTTCACCGCGCTGCATGTCACAGCCCTTTCTTCCTGGCCTCCTTGGCGCGCCCCTTGTCGCGGATGCCGAGGGACACATCGAGGACATACTTGTTGGCGATGGGCTCGGGGACGACTGTGAAGAGGAACCACACGAGGGCGTGCACCCAGTAGGGCGTGCACCGAGGTTCGTACCCGATGTAGCGCACGGCGGCGCGGGCATACGTCTCCGGGGACGGGGCGAACAGGGACGCCTGCCTGATCGAGGCCATCTTCGTCGCCACGTACCAGGGTGCCTGCGCACATCATACAGATTCGTGGCGACTGAGCTGATACCATTCCTGATTTACAGCCTTGGATGAAAACGAAGAAGCTATAGGACATTAATATTTGAAGTGACACTAGTTAAGTGCTCCCACTGTATCCACATGTCATGAATTTGGTTTCTTGTTGAAAACCCCGTGTCACTGTTATCCACCAGATTCTGAATGCGCCCCATCAGTATCTATCTAGCTACTGCACACTGTCCAGCACAAGCACAAGTGTCCAACTAATTGAACTAACTCGTGCAAGCATGAGAAAAATCATGTTTTAAATGGGAGGGCCATCGAAAACGCACCTTTAACAAATGAAGTGTCAAATTGTAACAATACCAAACTATCGTTAATATTTTCCAAAGTGATGTCTAGCATGAAATATACAGAAACATCACGATGACACATGCAAATGCATTTCCAGATTCATGGAGATAACTGAAATTCAATACAACAGCCCACTATCAACCCCATGCTAGAGAATTCGAAAGGGTTACATGAGACCAACAAAAAAGAAAACAGGGCAGGCGGCAAGAATATTAAAAAAAATTGAAGAACAAGAAACGTTAAGAAGAAGATTTTCTTTTGAGCGGTTAGTGAAATGCATCAATCTATAAGAGTGTCCTTTTCGAAAAATCAATCTATAAGAGTGATATTAGTTAGTACCTGGCATTGCACATCGATACCTTTGTTCCTGTACTCAACATATAGGCTTCGCGAGAATTGATCGACATATCTGATAGACCAAAGTACTGTTATTGCCGGTTCTCGGAAACGGTTAAGTTTAGACAAATAGGAAACAAAATCACTTCGCTTGAGACGCAGGTATGTAACTTCTTGTGACCCCCCCCCCCCCCCCCCCCCCCCCCCCCCGGTCTATTGTATAATAATCTAGCGAAACCAGTGCCATACACAAAGAAAAGAGAAAATGGACGATCGTTTGTAACAATCCAAAGGTGTGCAAATGCATTTGTATTATAAAGAGGCCTCTATTGTAAATGGTGTAGTTGCTTTGGTATCAATGCAAAGAAATGAAATATGGTGTGTTACCGTATGTCAAGGGTTTGTGGGAGTTTTTTTTTTTCCACAATCGACGTGGTGAGCATTTCAAGTTTTTAACGGGCCGAGAGGAGTACTCACGCCTTGGTGGCAGCGTAGACGGTGTAGAGCGGGTCCGACGGCAGGATGGTTGAGGCGCCGGACCCGATGTTCACCACGGCGCCCCGCTTGCGCTGCACCATGCCAGGGAGCACGGCGTGCGTCATCCGCGTGAGGGCCTCGACGTTAAGGCGTATCAGGTTCCTCGTGAGCTCCTCGTCAACCTCATGGAAGTAGCGCGCGTACGGGTAGCAGTGCCCGGCGTTGTTCACGAGCAGGCCGACGTCGAGGCCTCGGATGGACTCCGTGAGCGCGGCGACGTTGGCGGCGAGCCCGTCAGCGGCGAAGTCGAGGACGAAGGTGCGCACCCCGGCGCCAGGGTGCCTAGCCCTGACCTCTTTGGAGACCGCGGCGAGCTTATCAGGGCTGCGGCCGACGAGTACGAGGCCGAGCCCCGCGGCGGCGAGCTCAAAGGCGAGCGCGCGTCCGATGCCGTCCGTGGGGCCCGTGACGACAGCCCAGGCGCCGTAGCGGCGGCGCAGCGGCTTGGCGGGGCGGAGAAAGGCCGCGTAGAGCCACAGCGCAAGGCGCACCGCGGCGCGCGACGCGACGAGGAGGCCCACCGCCGCGAGCGCCTGCGCCCACGCGGGCTGCGCGCTTGCCCCGGCCATGCGATGGGAAGGAAGCTGGCGCGCGCGTGGACGCAACAGTGAGACGGTTGGGCAGTGGGAAGGTGTAGCTCGAGCTGGACGATGATGCGATCGATGGCTATGCATATATAGCCCCAGGGCCGGGGAGAGGATGATAGTTGGCTGCTTGCTGAGGAGTTTCGCGGGGTCGGAGAGCCACATGCTGGAACGTTGTTAACTTAATTCTGAGAAACTACGGTGAACAACTCAAAAGAAAAAACTACCATAAAAATCGCTTGTTCCAACAATCCATACAAGTGGTAATCGGTAGCACATTATGCAAGTCTCTTCACATGAGCATGCTCGCAGTAGGTTCTAGTATGGTCTACCGAGGTGTGACGGGCCAGTTCCTAAAGTGGGCATGCAATGCATGCAGGCTATGTGGGCGTTGAAAATTGACGAGGCTCAAGTAATAAATTGGGTGGTCAAGATCTCACGGATGGCCAGCATAAAACTTGATTATCCGAAAATTGACATCTGAGCTGCTTTGTGCCACAGCATGCTCTTTGCATGTTGAGGTTCTCTGCGTCGGAATGAAGCTCATGTTTACATTTGTTTGGACCATAGGTGGCACTCCTTTTCTTTTTCTTGGCAATAAGGTCATTTTCAACACGGACCCTCAAATATCCTGCAAACGTTCGGACCGAACTATCTGGACGCACTTTGTCATCCAACATAGACCAGTATTTGTTCGTGGACGCGTCCGCGCGTTCGTTTTCCTGTAAACCGGAAGTAAACCTAAGGAAAATTTGCAGGAGTCCGAATATCCGTCTGTTAAGTATCTTCTTAATGGATTGAAAGAATTTAGTCATGATAACAGTATTTTCTATTACTTTCTTATTGGTGGATTTCCTCCACTTAATTTCAAAATTTACCCAGCCTTTTGAGTACTAGGATCTTCTCCTTATCCTAGCAGATCGGTACCCAGACCATATCCTTGGGCAGCTCGGGTTTATTTATCTTTTCGTTTAGATCACTTCATCTCTCGAGCGCGGAATCTATTAGTGGATCAGAAGACTATGGTGACCCGTAGATCTTCAGATGTTGATTTGCAGAGCAGGGCCGGAATGCGGGGATTGCATTCTTCGAAAAGTATCATATCTTCTTTCCCTAGGGAGAAAGTAGAAACCAGAAACGAGTGGAGGTTCGATCTCTCACCCAAAGCAGTTAAAAGCCTCACGGAAGGCCGATCCTGCGCTACTATTAGTTTTGGCGGAAGGTGATTAGCATGGAGGCGTTTGGCAGAAGGATGCTGCTAGCATGTTTGAAACTTGGCGGAAGGATGGCTAGCATGCCATTAGTTTTGGCTGAAGGATGCTTCCAGGTTGGGGTAGTTTGGCTAGCATCTTTTTTTTTTTCTGCATGCATTCGCTCATAGTTTGGCGGAAGGATACAACTAGCATTCCATTAGTTTGAGACTTTCCCCGGCACTCCCCTTCCCTCCCTCACGCTCCCTCGGTCGGGTTGACTAAATGGCAGCCTTGCACTGCTTCCTAGCCTTGGCGTGCGACGGTTTTATGCTTGGGCGGTGCGGACACTCTCGGGATCGTGCAAACCCTAGCTTGGTGATGGCGGGTGCTGCGTCTGCGTCTGTGGCATGGGATGACAAGGAACTTGAGGACCCGATGAATGAACTAACATCATTGAGGAAGACACAGATGATCTGGTGTATCAGGACGTGATGCCAGAACAAACTATGGAGGCGTGTTGGCTTGCGATCAGCAAGGTCCACACCAACCGTGAGCATGGGGATTTCTGGTTTTACAAGGATGTGAGGATTGCAGGAGATCTTGCACGGGCTGTCAATTTCTGATCTTTGGGTAATAAACTGTTAATCTTTACACCATGCAATTTTCTTGCCCTGGAGATTGGGATAAAGTCATGGAAGGAGGCCCCTGGACTTTCCAAGGGCAGCCAGTGTTGTTAGCTCCCTATGATGGCTTTACAAAGCCGTCTATGATTGATCTTAACACATTCAAGATATGAATTCAGTTTCATGATCTTCCGGACGATTTTGGCCCGTTGGTGAGACATGGATATATATCACAAATTAAGCCTTACATATACAATAAAATTGCTTGGAAGGGGAAGGGAGGCTGCATCCAGTTGTTCGTCGTGTTACAATTGGTCATGGAGGCTGTAAAATTAACACATAGATTTTCATTTGAGTCCATCTTTGCGAGCGTACGTGCCCTTTATTCCACCGCGCGCGTCACACCGCTTTCTTCCTGGCGTCCTTGGCGCGGCCCATTTTGCGGATGCCGAGGGACATGCCGAGGACGTACCTATCGACGAGAGGCTCGGGCACCACGGAGAAGAGGAACCACAGCAGGGCGTGCGGCCAGTAGGGCGTGCACCGAGGCTCGTACCCGATGTAGCGCACGGCGGCGCGGGCGTACGTCTCCGGCGACGGGGCGAACAGGGACGCCTGCCTGATCGAGGCCATCTTGGTCGCCACGTACATGGGTACCTGGCCAAATAAGAGAGATTCATTCAGTTTGACGAATGAACGACACTGATAAGTGCATAACTCCTGACTATTAATTTATTATTGCCTTGGACCAAACAGTAGGATTTGCGGCGAACTGACACTAATTGACTGCTCCTACTCAGTGGTGGAGCCAGGAATTAAGTATTGGGGGGCCAAATGACTTAAACTTTTGATAACAGGGGACAAACAATACTAATACATGTATTTTTGTCTAAATTATACACTGTTCATCTACTAACTAGCAGCAAATCACTGATCCCCCTGTCTCCGCCACTGCCCCTACTGTTTCTACACGTCATGATTCCGGTTTCTTGTTTTTTTTTTAGTTGATTTCGGTTTCTTGTTGAACTAACTCGCGCCCATGCACCAGTATCTGTCTATTGTACGATCCAGTACAGGTCTACAACTATGTGAACTAACTCGTGCCACAATGAGAAAATCCATGTGTTCGTTGGGAGGGCCAGCAAAGACTTTTAACTGGTGGGGTGGTAGATCATAAAAATACCAAAATACTACTTCCTCTGTAAAGAAAGTAGTACTGTATCATTTGTATTTCTCTAAATATACAGGAACATCACGATGCCTGACATGCAAAATAACGGTGATAACTGAAATGCAACAGCCCTCTACAAGAGTGATTAGCTAGTAGTACCTGGCATTGCACATCGATGCCTTTGTTCTTGTACTCAACAAATAGGCTTCGAGAGAATTGATCAGCATACCTGAGAAATTGGTAACACATTAGTTTCATTACCGGTTCTCAGAAATAGTTGAGTTCAAACAACAGAAAACACTATCACTGTGACTGGGGAGTGGGTATGTAACTTCTTCCGAGCACGCACACACGCTTCTTGTGAGTTTGTATTTAGTTACAATCTATAATCAACTTTTTGAAACAAATAAATGCATGTTGTATAATCTAGAGAAACCAGTGACCTGCAAACAAATATACAGAGAAATGAAATATCATCTTTGTACCTATCCTAGTGCGTGCAATTTGTACCTTTACAGTTGCAAATGATGTAATCGTTTTGGTATCACTGTGAAGAAATGAAAGACAGCGTGTTACCCTATGGCAAGGGTCTGCAGATTTGAGCAAGGTCAAATTGCCATATTTTCCTTAAAGTAAAATTGCTGTATAAATCAAGGGTATAATTCACTCATTACTGGCCTCATTGGCATCGAAGTGCCAATGAATACTCAATTTTAGAATTTATTATATCCATCTTTCTTACCCCTGAGATGTGCCTTATTTAGAACGAAAACAATAAATATGAGGAAATTCAGTATGTGTGTTTACATTATGCTTACAGAAAAGTTCGGAGATAAAATTGGTGAGATAGAACTTTTAGTTCTAAGATACTTTTAAAACGGTTAACACTCAGCTTACTTATATGTGACACGCCATCTTAGTACTGAACACATATCAAGCAAATCAGATGAAATATGGTACTGATTCAAATGAAATGGGGGTTCCTAGTTACGTGTGATGTGATTTATGTTGATAACAAAAGGAGCAAAAACCTAGATGGGTGAAGGACATCCTCCTTAACGGACTTTGTATTGAATGTTTTTTTTTTTTTTTGCGAATCACTTCGTAATCAAGGTTAAAGTGCACTCTTTTCAAGTTTGTGCATTCATATTGAACACCTATAGCAAGAATGAAACTAACTTCAAAAGTGGTTCAAGGACAGGGCCGAGCAGTACTCACGCCTTGGTGGCGGCGTAGACGGTGTAGAGCGGGGTGGACGGCATGATGGAGGCGGCGCCGGATCCGATGTTCACCACGGCGCCGCGCTTGCGCTCCACCATGCCAGGGAGCACGGCCTCGACGTTGAGGCGTATCAGGTTCCTCCTGAGCTCCTCGTCCACCTCATGGAAGTAGCGCGCGTACGGGTAGCCGTGACCCGCATTGTTGACGAGCACGCCGACGTCGAGTCCCCGGATGGACTCCGCCAGCGCGGCCACGTTAGCGGCGAGCCCATCGGCGGCGAAGTCGATGACGAAGGTGCGCACCTCGGCGCCGGGGAACCTAGCGCTGACCTCCGCGGAGACCGCGGCGAGCTTGTCGGGGCTGCGACCGACGAGGACGAGGCCGAGCCCGGCGGCGGCAAGCTCGAAGGCGAGCGCGCGGCCGATGCCGTCCGTGGCGCCCGTGACGACGGCCCAGGCGCCGTAGCGACGGCGCAGCGGCTTGGCGGGGCGGAGGAAAGCCGCGTAGAGCCACAATGCAAGGCGCGCAGCGGCGCGTGACGTGACGAGGAGGCCCACCGCCGCGAGCGCCTGCGCCCACGCCGGCTGCGCGCTTGCCCCGGCCATGCGATGGGAAGGAAGCGAGCGCGTGCACGCGGCCGCTACGGTGAGACTGTTGGGCAGGGGGGAGGTCTGTAGCTCAAGCTGGGCGATGGTGCGGTCGACGGCCATGCATATATAGCCCCGGGAAGAGGATGATGGTTGGCTGCTTGCTGTGGAGTTTCGTGGGGTCGAGCGCCACTTGCTGGAACGCTGTTAACTTATTAATTAACTGATTTTTTTAAGCCATTATCACAGAATGTTGGAATCCTCGGAAGGATGACGAATCCATGCAGGGATTGCAAAGGCAATCCAATTCCCAGCTGCACAACTGATCAGCAGCGCATTGTAGGATACATGCAGGGATATCATGTCATGCTCCCCATGTTTTTTTTTTGTGCCAAAATATGTTCTAGGAAAAATTTCATACTGTATTATTAAACGTTAATCCTAATATAAATCACCGTAAAAGTAGTTTGTTTCAACAATCCCTACGAGCGATAACTGGCAGCACATTATCCATGTACCTAAGGCTCTAAGCATGAGCATGCTCACATTAGATGTAGGTTATTAGACTGGGCATGCAATGCATGCAGGTTGTGTGGGCGTTGAAAGTTGACGAGGCTGAAGAGTAAATTGGGTAGTCAAAATCTCACGGATGGCATAGTTGAAGTTGAATCCCCTGCTTCTGCTTTGGTGCCACACGAATTATGCGGCATGCTCTTTGCGTGCTGACGTTCTTGGTGTCCGAACAAAACACATGCGTCTCCAGCCCTACCAACCAAACCAGTACATACTCCCTCCTTTCCGGTTTACAGGGCTCAAATCTGAAATTTCATCAACCAAAGCAGATGGTGAGTGGAGAAATGTATCTCGTACTTTACAAAACTATCCAAATTAAATTGATGCATTAATTTGGATTAATTGCAGTGCATGCATGCTTGGCCACTAGCTAGATGAGTAGAAATGTTATATGCATTGGTGAGTTTCTTTTTAATTCTTGCATGCAAAGATTTAATGCACCTCAAAATCTCAAAAGGAGATGAAGATGAGCCCTTTAAATCGGAAAACCGAAAATTTTGAGACAAGTCCTCTAAACCGGAAAGGAGGGAGTAATCGCAAGCTATTATGAAAACATGTGCAGAGAATAATACAATGAAGGATATTCTTAACACTAGCACGCACCTTCGCAATTCATATGAGAAGTAAACAAAAATGTACACACATTACAAAACTCTTTGAGGGTCTCGCTCGTTTTCCGGTCGCATAAAAAGTCATGAGATCTACACTATAGGTCCAAACACCGGAAGATTTTGTACTACTTTCATTTTGGCTCACTCTCGAGCAAAGCAAAGCCCCGTTTCTAGAACCAAAGCTATCTTCCCGCGCTCTTCTGCTTGCCTTTCTTCGGGTCTTTCTTGGAACTAGTCGACGCACTGGCCTCTTCCTCGGCCTTTTGTTCAGCCTCCAGCACAGCCAGCTGAAAATGGACACAGAATGAGTTGACATATAGTTTCATGAAAAAAATTGATCATAGATAATATTGGATTTTTTTTCCCTTCAAGCAAAAGACTAGCATGAAAAAAATACCTCATCGAGTATGGGTTTTAGTTCCTTGAATCGAGTTTCGGCAAGATCAAATCCATCCTTGCGGAGCTCCTGGCATCGGGCGTGCAAGATTAAATACAGCATACAGCCTAGAACAGAATACTCGATAAGAAACGAAGGGTAACCTTTCCGGTGTGTTGAGTGTGCTCGTAGGCAGCCATTTGCCAGTACATATTTGTTCTCTTGTAGAAATCTCTCAGTGATTCTCCTGGCTTCAAACACAAAAATGGGAATCAATAAATAAATAATGATTTGGTTTTCAGTCCGCTGCAGGTAACAGGCAGCTGGCCAAAAATTGCTCCACAATAAACATCCAAAGGATGACTTCAGACACCACACCCATAGCCAGAAACAAATCCACAAAGAATAGAAGGAATAAATAATGCCAATCAATTGCAACATTACCGTTGGTGTCCTTTGAGAATCAGAAAGACCGAGGATGACCCTGATTTGTTCTATCCGGGCACGTTTCTCTTTTCTGCGCAATTTCTTGCGTTCACCCTTCAGTAGAGCCACAGCACCGGACACAGCTACATTCTTCTCAGCCTCTTCATCGGACTACGCGGGAGGAATAGAAATTGATAACCAAACAATATGAGTGAAAACACTGGTCAGAAAGGAAAAGAAAGATAAACATCAGCATAAATCTCAGAAAGTGAGAAACTCCATGGGACTAACCATGCATACCTACTTCTTTTATAACCTCCAAATAGGGAGTAGGGCATTTTGAAGGACGAGCTCCATGGAGCTCTTTTTTTTTTGAAAAATTCAAAAGATCATATTTTGAAGTTCAAAAAAATTCTGGAAAAAATCATACACGTTCATATGGATGTGTTTCACATGTGTGTAAAGTCTGACGATGAAATACATTATGGTGAGAGCTACACAAAAAAGACAAATCTGTGCAATTTTTTAATAGTGAACAGTGTGTGTACTGTTCACCATTTTCAAAATCAGAATTTTGTCTTTTTTGTGTAGCTCTCACCATAATGTATATCATCTTCAAATTTTACACACATGTAGTATACATCCATATGAACGTGTGTGATTTTTTTAAGAATTTTTTGAAACTTCAAAATGTGATTTTAAAATTTTTCAAAATAAAGAGCTCCATGGAGCTCGTCCTCCATTTAGCATTTTTGTCAAATAGGTTAATTCATCACACAAAAAAAAAGACTCTGGCGTTATCAACGACTTACAATTTCCTTTCATTATTGTACCAACCAAAAGCTACAACAACAATAAATAATTACGGAGAACTGGCAGCTCAAGTTGACAGCTCAGGCAAGCATGCCAAACTGCCAGAGGCATTTTGGGTAACCCTGAGTGCAATAGTCAATACAAAACGAGCACTTTACCAACAGCCCAACTTTACTTTAGCGTTCATGAATGACAACATATACCAACAAACTAAGACTGGGGCCTCCGTAGTTCCAAATATTTTTGCCACAAAATACTATAATGTTGGATCTATGGAAAAATGCTCGCCTATGACGCTCTTAAAACATTGGTTACTACCCCTCAAGTGGAAAGTGTTGGTGGAACGGTTTCTCATCGGCTCGTCTATCATGCAGAATTTTAGCCTAACGCATATACTAACGTGTATTCTTGAAACAAAACAGGCTGGAAATTAGCAGCTCATCTGGCTTCTGGCAACAATTGTTGAAAACAACAACAACAACAAACAAACTCCGCCTATGTTGTCTCAACATAGCCGGTCCCAAGCCCGGATAAAGGAGGAGGGTTGTGATAGGCTTGGCGAGCCAACGTCAAAACTCAGCCACTCTTATGGAGATGAAACCCAGAAGATTTTCGTTGGGGCGTAACCCTCTCAGCGACGCGCCACATCGGAACCCGGGTGTGGTGGAAAATGGGCAAGGGCCGGGCCGTCACCCCCCAGGTGGCGCGCCGTATCTTGATCTGGATACGGTGGCAAGTGAGCGAGGATCGGGTCGTCGCATCCTTAGTGGTGCGCTACATCGGCGCCCGGGTGTAGTGGAAATTGAGCAAGGGTCTTCGCATTTGACTCGACGAGTGCGAAGGGTAAGAAAGCTAGCCGAGCCTAGGAGGATTCGCTTAGGTAGCTGGAACGTAGGGTCTCTGACAGGTAAGCTTCGGGAGGTAGTTGATACCGCGGTGAGGAGAGGCGTTGATATCCTTTGCGTCCAAGAGACCAAATGGAGGGGACAAAAGGCGAAGGAGGTGGAGGGTACCGGCTTCAAGCTGTGGTACACGGGGATGGTTGCAAACAGAAATGGAGTAGGCATCTTGATCAGCAAGAGCCTCAAGGATGGAGTGGTAGACGTCAAGAGACGTGGGGACCGGATTATCCTGGTCAAGCTGGTAGTTGGGGACTTAGTTCTCAACGTTATCAGCGCGTATGCCCCGCAAGTAGGCCACAATGAGAACACCAAGAGGGAGTTCTGGGAAGGCCTAGAGGACATGGTTAGGAGTGTACCGATTGGCGAGAGGCTCTTCATAGGAGGAGACCTCAATGGCCACGTGGGCACATCTAACACAGGTTTTGAAGGGGTGCATGGGGTTTTTGGCTATGGCATCAGGAACCAAGAAGGAGAAGATGTCTTAAGCTTTGCGCTAGCCTACAACATGATCATAGCTAACACCCTCTTTAAGAAGAGAGAATCACATCTAGTGACTTACAGTAGTGGGCAACACTCTAGCAGATTGATTTCATCCTCTCGAGAAGAGAAGACAGGCGTGCATGCCTAGACTGTAAGGTGATACCTGGAGAGAGTGTTGTCCCTCAGCATAAGCTTGTGGTTGCTGACCTCCGCTTTCGGATTCGTGTCCAGCGGAACAAGCGTGCCAAAGTCGCTAGAACGAAGTGGTGGAAGCTCAAGGGGGAGGTAGCTCAGGCGTTCAAGGAGAGGGTCATTAAGGAGGGCCCTTGGGAGGAAGGAGGTGATGTAGACAACATGTGGATGAAGATGGCGACTTGCATTCGTAAGGTGGCCTCAGAGGAGTTTGGAGTGTCCAGGGGAAGTAGAAGAAAAGCTAAAGATACCTGGTGGTGGAACGATGATGTCCAGAAGGCAATTAAGGAGAAGAAAGAGTGTTTCAGACGCCTATATCTGGATAGGAGTGCAGACAACATAGAGAAGTACAAGATGGCAAAGAAGGCCGCAAAGCGAGCTGTGAGTGAAGCAAGGGGCCGGGCGTATGAGGACCTCTACCAACGGTTAGACACGAAGGAAGGCGAAAGGGACATCTATAAGATGGCCAAGATCCGAGAGAGGAAGACGAGGGATGTTGACCAAATCAAGTGCATCAAGGACGGAGCAGATCAACTCCTGGTGAAGAACGAGGAGATTAAGCATAGATGGCGGGAGTACTTTGACAAGCTGTTCAATGGGGAGAGTGAGAGCTCTACCATTGATCTGGACGACTCCTTTGCTGATACTAGCAGGCTTTTTGTGCGGCGAATCCAGGAGTCGGAGGTCAAGGAGGCTTTGAAGAGGATGAAAGGAGGCAAGGCGATGGGCCCTGATTGTATCCCCATTGAGGTGTGGAGAGGCCTCGGGGACATAGCGATAGTATGGCTAACCAAACTTTTCAACCTCATTTTTCGGGCAAACAAGATGCCAGAAGAATGGAGACGGAGTATATTAGTACCAATCTTCAAGAACAAGGGGGATGTTCAGAGTTGTACTAATTACCGTGGAATTAAACTGATGAGCCATACAATGAAGCTATGGGAGAGAGTCATTGAGCACCGCTTAAGAAGAATGACAAGCGTGACCAAAAATCAGTTTGGTTTCATGCCTGGGAGGTCGACCATGGAAGCCATTTTCTTGGTACGACAACTTATGGAGAGATATAGGGAGCAAAAGAAGGACCTGCATATGGTGTTCATTGACTTGGAGAAGGCCTATGATAAGATACCGCGGAATGTTATGTGGTGGGCCTTGGAGAAACACAAAGTCCCAGCAAAGTATATTACCCTCATCAAGGACATGTACGATAATGTTGTGACAAGTGTTCGAACAAGTGATGGCGACACTGATGACTTCCCGATTAAGATAGGACTGCATCAAGGGTCAACTTTGAGCCCTTATCTTTTTGCCTTGGTGATGGATGAGGTCACAAGGGATATACAAGGAGATATCCCATGGTGTATGCTCTTTGCGGACGATGTGGTGCTAGTCGATGAGAGTCGGACGGGGGTCAACAGGAAGTTGGAGTTATGGAGGCAAACTTTGGAATCGAAAGGTTTTAGACTTAGTAGGACTAAAACCGAGTACATGAGGTGCGCTTTCGGTACTACTAGGCACGAGGAGGAGGAGGATGTTAGCCTTGATGGGCAGGTGGTGCCGCAGAAGGACACCTTTCGATATTTGGGGTCAATGTTGCAGAAGGATGGGGATATCGATGAAGATGTGAACCATCGAATTAAAGCCGGATGGATGAAGTGGCGCCAAGCTTCTAGCATTCTCTGTGACAAGAGGGTGCCACAAAAGCTAAAAGGCAAGTTCTATAGGACGGCGGTTCGACCCGCAATGTTGTATGGCGCTGAGTGTTGGCCGACTAAAAGGCGACATGTGCAACAGTTAGGTGTGGCGGAGATGCGCATGTTGAGATGGATGTGTGGCCACACAAGGAAGGACCGAATCCGGAATGATGATATACGAGATAGAGTTGGGGTAGCGCCAATTGAAGAGAAGCTTGTCCAACATCGTCTGAGATGGTTTGGACATATTCAGCGCAGGCCTCCAGAAGCCCCAGTACATAGCGGACGGCTAAAGCGTGCTGATAATGTCAAAAGAGGCCGGGGTAGACTGAACTTGACATGGGAAGAGTCCGTAAAGAGAGACCTGAAGGATTGGAGCATCACCAAAGAACTAGCCATGGACAGGGGTGCGTGGAAGCTTGCTATCCATGTGCCAGAACCATGAGTTGGTCGCGAGATCTTATGGGTTTCACCTCTAGCCTACCCCAACAATTGTTGAAAACATCAAACTAAAATATTTTCCTTGTTTTACAAAAAAAAAAATCTTACACGAAGTATATAGAACTGGCTAGAATCAGATTAATCAGTCACAACCCATGTCAAACTTGGCAAGATTTTAAGAAGTACGAGTATGACTGTAAGCAGGGGAAACCAAGTGGGTAATACTGTTCTCCTGAACATGTGCACAATATGAACCTTAAATCCAACTGCATACCTCCTCCTCATCTTCATCTGTCTGCATAGCATCATCTGCACTATCATCTTCATCGTCCTCATCCTCATCCTCCTCATCGTCATCATCGGACATTTCTAACCATTCGGATTCAGATGCCTGCACAAAAACGGAAAGCAAAGGTGAGTTCTGATATTTTTTGGGGAATAATTATGAAACAACTAGCAGATAATTTGTTGGGTACTCCAATAAAAATGAACTATATCAGGGAAAGACAATCTTCAACTGACCGGTATGATACACTTCCACTCATCTAGTTTGCTAAGGTTAAGTGAATACAGATCATCAAGAGTAATTTCTCTATCTTTCACTTCCATCATTCCTCCATATAAGTATAGCGTATCTTTCCCTACAGCCATTGATGCATTGATACGACCAATGGGCTTAATTGCCTGTTATTACCAAAAAATAAGTGAGCAACAGAAGTGTCATTAGGATGTATAAACATCAAACATGGTCAACGAATAATTGCCCGACATGGAAATAACCTCTGGGGTTGCTTCTTGTTCTGTTAAATCAGACATGACATCAGAGTTTTGGCTTGAGCCAACTTTATTTAAGGTTAGACTCTTGGTCAAGTGATTAGAAACTCCACCGACTTCAGATTGAACATCAGTAGCTTCTTCCGAGCAGTCCATGGCATCATCATCCTCATTACCAATATTACTTTCTGAATCATTTGCTGTTTCCTTTCTTTTGATATCCTTTGTCTGTGCATGGTAAACCACTGTCAGCATAGTGTTATAATAATAACTAAATAAGCATTCAAGACAGCTAAATTTGCCATTTGCTAGGCAGAGATACAAACATCACTACATATTTAAGTTCAAAATTTGTGCACTTATGCACAGCAGCTATACCCCATACCACAAAATTAGCTGTCTATCTCACAACTAAATAAAGGCATTTCTGCATATTAATTGGTACAGTAGCTTTGTGCCTGATTTCTTAAAAAATGAGCTCCTGCTTGCGCAGGGTCCGGGGAAGGGTCCGACCACTTTGGTACGCAGCCTGATTTCTTACAGATTATCAATTATAAACAGGACATGGCTGATCACATGATTACATTAATTTGATGAATCACCTTATTTTTAGCAGGCTTGTCTTTCCTGAGCTCTAAAGGATACCTGAGACATCCAAGGAAAGCAATATATTCAACACACAAACAGAATGCAAAAACTACAAGAAAGAACAACCTTTCACATCTAGGCTTTACTGTTAACATTTAAACTAAGAATATGTGAGCTGTAAGCCAGTAGAACTGTAACCAGTGTTAGACTGTCAATGACATCCAATGTCACTGCACAATTCTTCAAAAGCAAAGCATATGCTTGGGGAATTAAAAGTGATCCCAAGAGTACTTCCCCCGTTCCATAATACTTGTCGTGGTTTTAGTTCAGAACTAAAACCACGACAAGTATTATGGAATGGAGGGAGTACTATATAATTTCCAGAATAGTTAAGTTATCTAGAATCTAGATAACCACAAGAAGATTAAAGAGAAAGTTCAATCCAAGACATTATAGTTTATTGCTTCAATTCAATGATACTAAAAGTTGGCCAAGAGCAAAACATATGGTATGCCTGACTGTGGAATGTTGCTAACACTAACATATTTTGTTGCAGCAGCTACAGTAATTTGCCGGACCAAGCTGACACATCCATTTTTCTTTTAAATACCCACAATAGCACAAATTAATGACAGACAAACAAGCAGGATTATGAATAACTTAA
The DNA here is from genome assembly GCA_039707655.1 of Elymus sibiricus. NCBI lineage: Eukaryota > Viridiplantae > Streptophyta > Magnoliopsida > Poales > Poaceae > Elymus > Elymus sibiricus. Next base: position 355,046,650 of record CM077666.1, read on the forward strand.
TCTGAATTTATTCCATCAAGTGACTGTTGTCACGGTCATTCTCCTTAAAGAATGCCACCAACCTTAATGACAGACGAATAAGCAGGGTCATGAATAATTCAATTTGAATTTATTCCAGAGTAACTGGTGTCTCGGTCGTTCTTCTTAAGAATGTTACCAGGTGCTAGTGCCTGTCTGGCTGAGTTTTTTGCAGCTATTTTATTTCCATTCAATATAAATAAAATGAAATATTAAATTTGCACAAATGGTGCTAAAATAAAGCATACCAACGGTGATTGTCCAACTGGAATCCATACAGCTCGTTCATGAACATGCTCATAAGGACATCAGCTACAAATAGAAATATGGGAGAGAAATTAGCAGAGGTTTCACAGTATATGGAAATACCCCTTAGAGTTTGAAGACTTGAAGCAGCTCTTTGGTTCGTAAAAAAGAATGACCATCTTAATCACCAAAAAGATGAAACATAGCGCACATGACATTTCAAATATAAAATAGAAGAACCTAAGTTGGTAAGCATAGTGCAAGCAAAGTTCGGTTCAACTTACCTTCGACTTCCATATCTACTACGCCGCCAAAAAGGACAGCCCTTTTCTTGTGAACACACATTGAAAACCCAGCTCTGGGGCCAGGTGGCATCCCAGTCTTCTTAACCTATCAAGGGTTCAAGTGGGAAACAAGTAAACATTGCAAGACATTCAGCGGGGATATGCAGGTCTGGAATAAAAACTTAAAAAATTGGCAAGATCAATCCTTGGACTTAAGTACATGGGAGTACAGAACTCAGTAGATACCAAATTAAAGAGAAATGCAAGATTTGACCTTATTCCACTCCCAAGTACGAGGATCAAGAGACCACATATCTGCATGAACTGTTCCTTTTTCTGATGCATTTTTGTCAGAAGAAACTTCTTTAAAATATCCACCATACATATATATCTACAGAAAAACAACCATTAATAAACTTACATAGCTTCATTAAAGAATAAAGGACTCAGCATAACAGGTCACATTTTGTCAGGTATTATGCCACACTTACTGAATGGTTATTGACACAAACAATTAAAGGTTGCCAGAACTGGTTAAACAGAGCAAAATTTTGATATTTGTTGAGCAAACACGTGCAGTACATCAATCTATCACCATGTCATCATCTTGAAGAATTATATTTCTTTCTTATGACGCCTTGTTACGGCAAAAACATCAGTTGCCACATAAGAAATTATCAATCAAGAGCACTCCCAATAGCAAATAACATGTGATACATTAATTACTGAAAAATTGTTATGGAGTTACATTAAACACCATTTATGAAGTATCAGCATACTAACTATCGAGGTAAAAAACAGAGGCTTGCCTGATCTTGGTAAACAACAAGCTGAAAGCCACTTCTTGGACTTGGCCACAGGCACCCAGGACGAGGCTTAATTTCCTCCCACTAAAACACCAACATTATCAGTAAGAATATTGAATTACATGGCTTTACATGTTACTAATATATACTTTATGTTGCTAGCAGTACTGACGGAAAAACAACATGGTGTACTCACCTTGAAATTATCCAGATCAAAAACATGCAGATCATTGTAGTACCTGCAGAAGATATGATTATCAATTGAATCCATATCATATTAAGTCCTTAACTGTTCACAACATACTCTATGCCACGAGTTCTTTTTGTGTTTCTTTGTTGGATGATCAACTGTAAGACTGTTACACTACTACTCAATTGGTACATAACTTGTAACTAGGACATAACTCCTAATAATTCTATAAAAATATCATACAGTATTAAATATTACTAAATAACTTCACCACAAGCTAAACGTACTAACCTCACTTCCCTAAGAGTGTCATAGAAGCCGCCAAATAGCACAATCTTGTGCTTGTAAAGGACCTGTGGAAAGAAACACATACCAGTTTACAAATGACTAAAGGAAGAAAAAAAGGGGATCAAATTTATATTATCGGCCAATTATATTAATTTACATATTTATTCAGATCACTCCATAGATTGCCTGATTCAATATCTCTTGTATTTAGGCACTAGGTTGTCCAAATATGGTCATTCAACAGAACTACCTAACATGATTGCATCACAATTCACAACCACATGTTTCCTACAACTATGCTGGTAGACTGGTGCTTATAATACAGGAAAGATTAAGGAAGACGGGACCGTAATAGTTAACAAGTGGTTTCAACATAAAGACACTAACCATTCTGTGTCCTGAACGTGCACTTGGACATCCCTTGGCAAGAATTTGTTCCCATTGATTTGTTTTGAGATCCAGTGTCCAGAAGTCCTGCAGTAGAAAACAAGCCAAGGGATAAGAGATGTACCATATTTATGACTGCTAAACTTAAGATACATATTACAGCCAGATAACCCCTGATGTTAAATCAGAAAGAAAGAAGCAAATCAGGAACAAAATAAATAGTATCATCTATCATGTGGAGCACATCCAAATAAAAGACAGGCGGACCATGGTAAAGAGCCATCTATTCCTTGATTTATAAATGGCAACAAACTCCCAGGCTTAATCTCTACAAATGACATTTCAACATATACTTTCATAGACATATCACATATAGGATTAGCATCTCTCTTGGTTCAAATTTGAAAAAACAAGCCAAATGTAATTTGTCTTCGGAGGCCGAAGCTGTCGGGACAGTTTATCATCACGGATATGTGAAATGCTTAATGCCAAGAAAAAAATCCCCAGGCAGTTATGAGAAAATTTAGACCAACATACTTAGTCTTCTACCTTGTAATGATGAAAACGTTCTTGGTTTGGTGAAGTGAATTCCCCACCTGAAACATCAATAAAAGAAAAATAAATCCAGTTGACTGAAATAGCACCTTTACTCGTAAAATGTCCTCATGAGTGTAAAAGTTTTATTACCAAACATGTATACGTTATTCTTCCATGCAACTGTCTGGTGAGCACTTCGTGGAGGTGGACTGTTAGGACTAGATACCAACTTCCACTCATTTTTCTCTACATCGTAACGATAAAGATCACCATAAACAAAGGTCTGCAGAAACATATAGACAATATTCAGCACTACTGAAATTATTTGCCTTCAAGAGGGAACTTATTAAAATTATCAAGGAAAACATTAAGCAACCATTATATTACTACGGAAGCGCAATGACAGGAGACAAAATTTATAGAATATACAGGAATACCCATAAATGAAAGAGCATGGCAAAATCGGTGAAATATATTTATCATATTATTCATGTCACATGGGGCAAAATCTCCAGATTACAGAAGATATGTTCTCCACCTTGCTACCATTGTAGAACTCTCCACCATACAGAATTAGTTCTGTATCTTTCGATGGGTTTATGGTAAGCTGCATATGAGAAAGAATAACGTCAAATTTGGCAATTAAATCTCCATAAAATCTACTTGCTCGGCTGAAAAGTCATATACGTATCTTCTGTGTAGCATTTACAATAATATAAGTATAACAAAAATAACATGTCGAAAGCACTCCACAAAATGAAGAACTTTAATTTGGACATATCTCAATCGTGTAATGATCATCATTTTTAAAATTATTCCACTAAAAATTCTCATTGCCTCATAGAGATTTTGCAGACCTTTGCTCATATACAATGAGACTGAGTAATCTAACTTCTAAGCACCTAATTGAACACGACCATCACAAGATTCACAAGCATAGAAATTAATGTTACACGGTTCTTTTCAGCATATGGATAGACAAGATTCTTTCAGTAACTGTCATTATTTTTTAGTCTCTGCAAAGCCTCACCGAGCCATTGGACCGGGGAGATGGCGCAGGGACATTCTCCTCCACATGAACCTCCTTCTTCTTCGCTTCCTCCTTCTGTATGTTCTTCTGCAGTAAAGTAAAGCCCAACGAGGGGGAAAATAAGCAAAAAGAGGATGAACGGCAATATCCGACATGTAACAACCGACCAGAACAAATGCGATACTGATCAGATAGTGGCAGTAAGATGAATTGCGGCGACGCGTATACTAAACAAACGTTCCATAATTTAGATTAAAAGACTTCATTAGCAGATGCAGAGCAGCAGCTGAACAGAACGCAACAAGCAGCAGCAGCAACAGCAGAGGGAAGCACAAGCACTGGAAAGCGAGCTGATCGAAATAAACGGAGAGGTGAGGCGGAGAGGAAGGGGATACTGACGAGGATGGCGTCGATGTCGTCCTCCTCGCCGACCTTGCCGGCCTCGCGGCGGGCGCGCTTCTCCTCACCCTTGGCCGTCTTACGCTCCGTCTTCTCCTTCCCCTTCCCCGGTTTCTTCTGCTTCTTCCCCATCTCTCCGGCTACTTCACTTCGCGGCGGAGGCGGAGCTAAGACCTCACTTCTCTGGCGCGGCGGCGGCGGCGGCGAGAGCTAAAACCTCACGGGGAGAAGGGGAGAGAAGGATGTTTGGGACTTGGGAGTGGAGCCGGCGCTCAAACTGGGCCTTTCTGGGCTAACTGCCTGTTTTTCGAGCCCAGCAAGTCATCACCGAAACGGAGGCCTTCCTCCTCCAAGAAAAGTAAAGAAAATGGAAACGAAACAACCTCACCAGGCAGACTCAAAAAAAAAAAAAAAAAACTAACCACGCGTCGGCGGCGAGGTCTCTATCAATACGCCGGGGAAGGAGATGCAGATGGAGATCGATTCCGTGCAAGCCAGCGGACGGAGATCGGCCGAGAAGCTGGATGAGGCCCTCCCCTTCGTCGCGCGGAAGAAGATGAAGAATCCGGAGAAGGGGATGGAGATTGGTTCCGTTCTGGGACGGCAACTCGCGGAGGAGTTGAGGGAGTTGCAGCAGGCCCTCTCGCTTGCTGCCCGGACCGACCGTGAGAACTGGAAGGGGGTTGATTGCGTCCGGTCACTGCGGCCGCTCGACATGGAGGAAGCTCTCTCCATCGCTGACCGGAAGAAGGTGAGGAAGCCGGAGAAGGGGAAGGAGGTTGCCAGTTGGCAATCCGCCGAAGAGCTGGAGGAGGCCCTCTTCGTCGCCGTCCGGAGCGGGCTGATGGCTGAGGAGGTGAGGAAGTTCCTCCGCGTCGCCGTCTGGTCAAATCTGGCGGACTACGACATCCACTGTCTCGCCGTCGAGAGGGGCCTCAGGAACGAGGACGCCGTCTCTCTCGCAGAGAACTTCCTCACAATGTACAAGATCGTATTCTCCGCTCTACATGCGCAGCTCCTCTCCTCGTTTGACAGACGGCGATTTGATCCTGAGCTCTGTCAATGGGAGACGTTTGGTCGCTTCACCGACGAGAGGAAGAAAAGAGGTCCGAATGCGACCCCCTTCCTTCTCTTCAAGATCAAGGCATCCGCCAAGAATGCCAAGGTGTCGTGGTGGCGGAAGGAGTACGCCCATTTCCCCCCGGAGCGGGCAGGGTACACCAGCGCTCTGCGCGTGGCCCGTCTCGTCGTCGGCAGAGAAGGGCCTCGTCTGGAGGAGGCGGGTGAGGACGGGCAACCGGGCGCCCTCTCATATGGTTGGGACGACAAGTGTAGGTGGCCTGATCGCATAGTGGGTGTCCTCGAGGACGGCTGGCTCAGCCCACTCAACGAGGTCGCCATCATCAGGAGGTTGCCCAAAGGCGAGGGGCTCTATGTCACGTCGTACGTGAGTCGACTTGGTGTTAAGCTTGATGAATTTCTGTTTGTGTTGCACATGGCTTGGACAGTTGCCTTGAGCTTTACCGAGCGATGGTTCTATGTCTCTTCCAAGTTCGCAGAGGAGAAGTTGTACGCTGTTCCTGGTGTTGATTTTCTGGATATTACTGTTCCTGTGAAGAACCTGATCAAGAAGCTTTACCAGATGTATGAGCAAGAGGAGCAAGCTAAGAAAATGATGCTTGAGCAACAAGATCCTCATGAGAGGCAGGAGGAGATGATACTGCTCCTAGAGGAGCAAGAGAGGAATAAAACTGGAAGATATGCTTAGGAAAAATGAGGAGAGCAAGAAACAGAAACTCCTACGCAAAGAAAAAAGGGAGGCGGTTCATCAGATGAAGATGGTAGCAAGAGCTGGGAAAGAACAGGGGAAGAATGAAAAATATGAGGAAGATTTCTTTTGCACTCCAATACTTTTGTGTGTGGAAGAATCTGATTTGATGCAGCCAATGGATGAAGAGATATGGCAAAGTGAGGAAAGGTCCAAGGAATCACTTGAGGAGGCTATGAAGCCCATATAAAGGAGAGCGGTGTTTTGGCTCTCGGGCTCTAAGCCCGGAAGTGTACAGTAAATTCGGTTAAAATATCAAACAAATTCAAAACATTTCAAAAAAAATATGGTGAAAGATGCTTTGAGCGCGTGATGTCCGTGTCAAATTTGGTGAAGTTTGGACATTCGAGGAGCTCGTGCAAAAAAAAATCAGTTCTGAGAGAAACATTTGAAAAAGGGTACTGTTCACGTCTGTATTTGTCTTTTTTGCCACGCGCGCCTCAAATGTCCAAACGTCACCAAAATTTGCAGGAACATCACCCACATGCACATCTTTCTTGCAAAAAAAAAATCAGATTTTTTTAATTATTTCCCTATTTTTGGCGATTTTACTGTTCACCGGGCTCATTTGAGCCTGGGCTCCGAAGTGGATATTCGATATAAAAGAGAAGTAATCACACCAGTCTTATTTCTCCCATGCGCCATAATTTTTATCAATTGTCTATCAATTTTTGTGAAACATATCTGAATAAAACCACACAACACTAACACTAACTCCAGCTTATACTATCTTAACTGACAGACAACATCCACACGGCACTAGCTCCAGCTAATACCATTCACATATAATACCTTGTTCAGATAGACAACATTAACTAAACAAAAATTTCAACAATAAACAGTTTACTAAAATTGTAAACACGGCAGAGATTAACACAGAGAAAAAGAGCATGCATTTAGAGAAGAAAAAAATTGTGCTGACTTCCTGACCACATTCATAGAACCTCCTTCCAATGAAGTTGTTTTCAAATGCTACCAATTTCTTGGCAATTTTTGGGTGGTAGGAAGATACAGGGGCCTCCTCATTCTCCACGGGGTCCTCAAAGTCCGAGTCTTCTATGGTGGTAGGGGCCTGCATTCAATTCAAAATGAATGGAAAATGGTCAAATCGACTAGATCAGGTCCAAATCGTCCCCAATCGAAAAATCCCCAAATCCTGCCAATAACCTTAACCCTAGCCTAGCCCGAGTACAGAGAGTGCTTACATTTGAGTCGAATTCCGCTCTCTCCGTCGTTTCAGGAGAGGGAGAGAGAGGGGGGGGGGGGGGTGGGTGCAGAGGGAGCGGGCGATTGTTTCCCGAAAGGGAAATGTTCTTACCGAGCCGGTCCCGATCGGTTGTTACCGGCAGTTTCCCAGCGCCGCCGCTCGAAATCAGCACGTGGGCGATTTGGCATGTGAAAACGCACTCAAAAAATACTTAATGTTTTTTGCCTTCCGTGCGGTGATTTTTGTCATGAATTGTAAAATGATGGTTTTATGTTAATGAAACCGCTATTGTGGTGGTATTTTGCACTTCACTCTGTATGACCAGATCAATTTGTATCATTAACTTTTAGTTTATGAAATGTGTATATGGCCACCATGAATGTTACGGATGAGTTTGAATATCCATGTTTGAAAATGTGTATATAGCAAACAAAGTTGCAATCCATCCACTCATGAAGCTTATAAATATATGTATTGTTTCGGCTTTATCATCACTTTCACAATAGTTAAGGATTGTATACAATGGTGAAAACTGCTACTAGGCAGGTGACGGGCGTTTTTGTTCTGCTGTCTTTTCAGTTTTGTCATATCGGTCCTTACATGACTTGTACTTTGATCTTTATGATTTGAATGAGACACATATTACCATGAAAAATAAATATTGAAGATTTATTACAATTATATTTTATGTACTCCCTCCGTCCCAAAATAAGTGACTCAATTTTATACTAACTTTGTACTAAAGTTAGTATAAAGTTGAGTCACTTAATTTGGAACGGAGGGAGTACATGTTTTCCATTCCCAAATATTGCAATACCATCATAGTACTTCAAACGAGAATCGAAAATATTTGCTTCCAACTTTTTATGGTGCCAGGTGAAGCACTAGTATTTAATTTACGTAATTAATCAATTTCTCAAAAAAGTACTTTCTTCGTTTAGAAATAACCGTCGCTCAAACGGATTTATCTAACACTGAAATACGTGTAGATAATACCTTTTTGGACGGCAGTTGCTGTGTTGGCGTTGAGTTCGAGCACAACAGCAAACTAGGAGTAGGAAACTAGGAGGACCTTTTGGATCCTAGCTAGTAATAATAGGAATCAAGGAGTACTGATTTAGTCCGATGAATCCTAGCTAGTACTACTAGTAGGAAACTAGGAGTACCTTTTGGATGGCAGTTGCTGCGTTGGCGTTGAGATCGAGCACAGCACAGCCGCCGCAAACAGCGGGAGATCGAGCCGAGCGCGGGCGAGCGAGCGAGTGACACTGTCCGCTGCGCCCACTTCTGGACCGATCTGCGTGCCTAAATAAGGCAATCCGGGCGCGGATAGCACATCGCAAGCCACTGGCGCAACGATCGACCGCCCGCGCGTCTCGCCGCCGCGAGGGAAACCCTGGGCACCGCGTCGCCGTCGCATGCAAGGGCTCGCCGCCGGCGCCGGTCACGTGACCGCGGCCGATCGATTCGACCGATCACATGACGGACCGGCGCACGATGTCGTCCGGGTCCGGGCGCGCGCCGTGGGGCCGGGGCGGCGGGGTCCAGTCCAGCGGCGAAGGCGGCGGCCGGTTCAGCGTCTTCACGGCGATCCTCCCGTCGCTGGGCGCGCACAGCCACAGCTTCAGACGGCGCCGTGTCCGGCGCTGCGTCGTGTCCCCCTACGACCCTCGCTACCGCCTGTGGGACAACTACCTCGTCTGCCTCGTGCTCTACTCCGCGTGGGTGTCCCCTTTCGAGTTCGGCTTCCTCCAGAACCCCCACGGCGCGCTGGCCATCGCCGACAACACCGTCAACGCCTTCTTCGCCGTGGACATCGTCCTCACCTTCTTCGTCGCCTACACCGACAAGAGGACCTACCTGCTCGTTGACGACCCCGCCAAGATCGCCTGGCGCTACGCCAGCACCTGGCTCGTCCTGGACGTCGCCTCCACCGTGCCCACCGAGCTCTCCCGCCGAATCCTCCCTTCCGACCTCCGAACCTACGGCTTCTTCGGCATGCTCCGCCTCTGGCGACTCCGGCGCGTTGGCGCCCACTTCTCCCGCATGGAGAAGGACCGCAAGTTCAGCTACTTCTGGGTCCGGTGCTCCAAGCTCGTCGCCGTAACGCTCTTCGCCGTGCACTGCTCTGGGTGCTTCTACTATCTCCTCGCCGACCGGTACCCGGACCCGGCCGAGACCTGGATCAGCACCTCCATGCCGCAGTTCCACACCGAGAGCATTTGGAACCGCTACGTGGCGTCCATGTACTGGTCCATCACCACCCTCACAACCGTCGGGTACGGCGACATGCACGCCGTGAACCCGAGGGAGATGCTCTTCACCACCTTCTACATGCTCTTCAATCTCGGCCTCACCGCCTACCTCATCGGCAACATGACCAACCTCGTCGTCCACGGCACCAGCCGGACCAGGAAATACGTAAGCGTTACTGCAACCTCTTATTAAAGATGATGGCCAGCCACACTGACGACTGACTTCTGGTCATCTGATTGATTGATATTGCAGAGGGACAAGATCCAGGCGGCAACGAGCTTCGCGCAGCGGCACGAGCTGCCGCAGCGGCTCCAGGATCAGATGATCTCTCACCTCAGCCTGAAATTCAGGACGCACTCGGAGGGGCTCCAGCAGCAGGAGACGCTGGACGCGCTGCCCAAAGCCCTTAGGTCCAGCATCTCGCACCACCTCTTCTTCGGATTGGTTCAGAACGTCTACCTCTTCCAGGGGGTCTCAAATGACCTCATCTTTCAGCTGGTAATAATACTTCATTAATAAAGGTCTAACAAGATGATGATGGCATTCAGTGGGGAACCTTACTTGTTTCTGCTTGGGAAGGTGTCTGAGATGAGCGCCGAGTACTTTGCGCCGCGAGAAGACGTCATACTGCAGAACGAAGCGCCCGTGGATTTCTACATTATTGTCACTGGTAGTGTGGTAAAAATTATCACACTGTCTCTCTTCATGACCTCAATTGTCTTCCGTCCGAGTACTAGTTTTCTCGCTGATCCATGCAAGTGGTGCATTCGCAGGAGTTGCTGGAAATCCAGAATGGTGCAGAGCAGGCAAGTCTAGCTACGACCTGTTCCTCTTCATAGAGCTTACTAGTACCACACAAGCTGAGTGAACATCTCTATGCAGCTGGCCAGCATGGCCAAGTCCGGCGACGTCGTCGGCGAGATCGGGGTCCTGTGCTACAGGCCTCAGCTCTTCACGGCCAGGACAAAGTCCCTGTGCCAGCTCCTGCGCCTGGACCGCGCCAACTTTCTCAGGGTTGTCCAGTCCAAGATCGGGGATGGCACCATAATCATGAACAACCTCATCCAGGTCAGTTTTCAGCATGCTCCAGCTCCCAGCATCAAAAAGGGGACAACAACACTGAATTTTTTCGGGGTTTTTGGTCATGCAGTACCTCAAGGAACACAAGGGTGACGGCGTGATCTCGGGCATCGCCAAGGACATCGAGCGCATGCTAGCCACAGGCCAGCTTGATCTGCCGATCACGCTCTGCTTCGCGGCGTCCAGAGGAGACGATTTTCTGATGCACCAGCTGCTGAAGCGCGGCCTGGACCCGAATGAAACCGATAACTGCGGCCGTACAGCACTGGTCAATCACGAGCCATTTTGGTTAATTTGTTCTTGGATATGAATGGCTCAAATTAGTTTTGTCTCTCAGCCAGGAATTAACGGTCCATGATTTGATTATTTATTTGTGAACAGCATATAGCGGCTTCCAGTGGGAGTGAGCAGTGCGTTAGACGCCTGTTGGAGAATGGTGCTGATGCGAATGCCAGAGGTATATATGCGTCGTAAAATCCAAAAGTTTTGAAAATCTCGGCAAATATGATATGATTATGCGAATTTATGGCATTTGCTGAATAATTTGAATTCTAAGTAGAATTAGTATCATACTCCATTAGGATGTTGGTTGATGTGCAGATCCGGAAGGGAAGGTGCCCCTGTGGGAGGCCTTGTGCAGGAGGCACCAGCCCGTGGTGCAGCTGCTGGTGGAGGCCGGCGCGGACCTGTCGGCGGGGGACGGGGCCATGTACGCTCGCGTCGCCGTGGAGGAGGACGATGCCGTGCTGCTGGAGGAGATCGCCCGGTGCGGCGGGGACGTGGCCGCCGCGTGCTCTAGCGACGGCACCACCCCGCTGCACGGCGCCGTCCTGGACGGGAACGCCAGGATGGTCAGGGTCCTGCTGGAGCACGGCGCTGATCCTGACAGGGAGGACGCCGGCGGGTTGACGCCGACGGCCTTGGCCGACCGGCACGCCCACGCCGACATTCAGCAACTGTTCGCGTCGCATCGCCACCAGGACCAACAGGGCGCGCCGAAGTTCTCGTCGACGGAGGAGGTCGTTGCCGTCGCGCCAGCGGCTCCGCAGGTCACGAGGTTCAGGAACGCGCCGTCGGCGAGAGTCCTGCGGCCAAGCGGTAGCGTCGGGTCGTCGTCGTCGTCGCCGTCGCCGAACCGGGTGGGCCGCCAGTCACACTCCTCGTCGGCGCGCAGCACGCCGCAGCGGATGGCCAGCTTCCGGAACTCCCTCTTCGGCGTCATCTCCTCGTCGTTCCACGGAAACCGACAGGACGGCGGCGGCGGCGGCGGTGCGAGCTTCCACCATCGCCACGAAAGGAATCCAAGCTCGCACGTCAGGGTGACCATCTCGTGCCCCGAACAGGGACGGAGCGAGAGGAGGCTGCTCGTGTTCGTGCCCGAGACGATGCTGCAGCTGCTCGAGCTCGGGGGGAACAGATTCGGGTTCGCGGCGACGAGGGTAATAACGAGCGACGGCGCCGAGATCGACGACGTGAGACTCATCAGGGACGGCGACCACCTCCTCCTCGTCTCAGATCAGTGGGTGCCCGACACTACCAGCGCGCTTAGGAATCAATAATGAAAGCACCGATGCATTGGTTGTAATATTGGATCTTTCAAAAATGAACTGAAGATAATACGATACTTAGGAAGATAATATGGATTGCTTCCAAGAGACCAAAATGGAAGTTGTATGCCCTGAAATCATTAGGCATTGCCTTGGTAATAGACTCGAGAACTTCTTCTACCTTCCGGCCGTGGGCACGCGTGGTGGGATCTTGATTGCATGGGACGCCACCGTGGTAGCGCTGTCCAACCCACACCGGACGACGAACACGCTAACGGCTTTGGTAAAGCCGGTCGAGGGGGCCGAATGGTGGCTTACCGGCGTCTATGGGCCACAAAGCAATGAGGACAAGGTCGAGTTCATGCAAGGACTTCTCGACATTAGGGACTTGCATGCGGGTCCTTGGACGGTTGCCGGAGACTTCAATCTCTTAGTCAACCCCGAGGACAAGAGCAATGATGCGGTGAATCACAGAATGATGGCTAGGTTTCGGTCAAAGATCAATCGTCTTGAGCTTAGGGAGCTATACTTGAACGGGAGGAGGTGTACATGGTCGAATGAGAGGCAGCGTCCCACTCTTGAGAAGATCGACCATATCTTTGCATCTAGTGGCTGGGAGGATCTTCATCCGGCGTGCCTTCTCACAGCCATGGGGTCGGCGGTGTCGGACCACTGCCCCCTTTTGTTGGACTTGAACGCGGACATTGTGGTGGGCAAGCGCTTCCGTTTCGAAGCGTTCTGGCCAAAGGTAGAGGGATTTTTTGAGACTGTCGAGGCGGCATGGCACTCGGTACCCGGAACGGGAAACGCATTCGTGGCTTTAGATAACAAGCTAAGGGCCACCTCCAAGGCTTTGCAAAGATGGAGCGATCGGTGGATCGGAAACGTGAAGTTGCAAACCTTGATCGCCCTTGAGGTCATTGCGAGGCTCGATCAAGCCATGGACAGTAGGGAGCTCTCGGTGGGGGAACATGGCCTGCGGAAAGTACTGAAGCAAAAGCTGCTTGGGCTCGCGTCGCTTCAACGCACAATTGCACGCCAGAGATCACGGATGTTACAGCTCAAGGACGGCGAGGCGAACACCGCATACTTCCACCGTCAGGCGTGCCACCGGCAGCGAAAGAACACCATTCTGTCCTTGCACGCCGAAGGATGTGTGCTGACTGGCCAGGACGAGATCGCGACAGCAGTTGACAGCTATTACTCGAGGTTGTTTGGGTCGGCCCCTGAACGGGAATTTGCGCTGAACATGGATACCTTGGGCCTGCCCATGCGCGATCTAGCCCACCTTGAGGCCCCCTTCTCAGGCGAGGAGGTTGAGAAAATCGTGAAGGGGATGCCACTGGACAAAGCGTCGGGGCCGGATGGATTTACGGATCGATTCTATGCTTCATGCTGGCACATCATACGGGACGACCTTATGCGGGCAATGGAGCACTTCTTTCGCGGCGACATGCGCGGATTACCCGCAATTAACAAAGCGATCGTTTCTCTCTTGCCTAAGAAGATTGGGGCAGTGGAACTCAAGGACTACAGGCCTGTGAGCCTCATACACGGTGCAATCAAGATCTTTGAGAAGGTGTTGGCGACACGGTTAGCTGCGGAGCTACCGCACCTCGTGGGCAACCACCAGAGCGCATTTGTGAGCGGGCGCTCTCTCCATGACAATTTCATGCTCGTGCAGTGCATGGCCCGCCGCCTTCATGCGTTGCGAGACCCCACGATACTAGTGAAGCTCGACATATCTAAGGCTTTCGACACCATCCAGTGGCCGTTTCTTCTCGAGGTTTTGGAGCATTTGGGCTTTGGAGCAAGATGGAGAGCTTGGATCTGTGGAATCTTATCAACATCAACAACTAGGATTGCAGTCAATGGGATACCCGGTGAAACAATTTTCAACTGTTGCGGTCTACGGCAAGGGGACCCAATCTCCCCAATGTTGTTCATCCTGTGCATGGAGCCGCTCCACAGATTATTCCACAAGGCAACGACGTCGGGCATCCTCACACCCCTCGCACGCTCGGGCCTCAAGCAGCAGCTATCAATGTTCGCGGATGACGTCACTATCTTCATCAAGCCGAAACGGATGGATTTGGTTGCATGTGATTCTATCCTGCGCATCTTTGGGCAGGCTTCGGGACTCCAAGTCAACATGGCAAAGAGCGCGGCGCTATCAATCCGATGCTCCCTGGATGAGATGACCCTAGTGTGCGACACCCTCGGCTGCTCGAGCACCACTTTCCCGTGCAAGTATCTCGGCCTTCCGCTATCCATCAGAAAGCACACGGCGACGCAGCTCCAAGGCCTCGTGGACCAGCTCGCCGCACGCCTACCTCACTGGAAGGCGGTGACCCTTCCGAAGAGCAGTCAAGCATTGTTGGTACAATCTGTCCTTTGTGCAATTCCGATACACTCAATGCTTGCTCTGGACTTACCTCCGAAAACCATCACCGCCATGATCAAGATTTGCCGCGGGTTCCTATGGGCTGGCAAGGCGGACGCGGGAGGAGGCGCTTGCATGGTGGCCTGGGAGAGGGTGTGCACGCCCAAGTGGGCCGGAGGCCTGGGCATCCTCGACATGAGGTGGATGAATGTAGCCTTACAGGCCAAATGGTTATGGTTGCAACGGGCTAATCAAAATAGGCCTTGGTCGGAGTTCATGTTCTCTGTGCCGAAGGAATCCAGGCATCTATTCCAAGCGGCGACTCGAGCCAATGTTGGGGATGGGCGAGGCACACTGTTCTGGGTGGACCGTTGGCTGAACGGCTACCGGATGCAGGAGCTTGCGCCACGGGCTTACGACCGGATTCCAGCTAAAACGAGGAGGTCAAGAATGGTCTACGAGGCCATCGCTGAGGGTAGATGGGCCAGAGATATTGGGCCAACGCTGGACACGGAAGGCCTTGCGGAGTACATGGGCATCTGGCCCACGGTTGCGGCAGTACAGCTGGAGGATTCGCGCGCTGATAGTATCGTATGGTCCTGGGAGAAGGATGGGTAGTTTTCTGCCAAGTCGGCCTATGCGGCCAAGTTTGCAGGACGAGAGGTATCACCCACCGCGGCATTCACATGGCACTCGTGGACCCCGCTTCGATGCAGATTCTTCGCATGGCTCGCGATTATGAACCGGTGCTGGACTTCGGATAGACTGGCATGGAGAGGGCTACTGCACCAGGACTCGTGCCCTTTCTGTGATCAGCATGACGAGACGATTGGCCATCTGCTCATTGAGTGCGTCCTTGCGCGGGAGGTGTGGGCCAAGGTCTTCACGGCCTTAGGCATTCCGCATGGCGTGCCACAGGTGGGAGAGGCATTACATGACTGGTGCGCTAGGCATGGTATGCAAGGGCATCAAGCGAAGACGATACGTACCATATGCCTCCTTGCCATGTGGGAGCTATGGAAACGCAAGAATGTCATAGTCTTCGACGGAGCGATGGCCTGCCTTCCGCAGGTTCTGCACCGGATTGCGAGCGAAAGTAAGGTATGGATGCAGGCGGGACTGCTACAAGGAGAGTTGGATGTGTTCTTGGTAGCGATGTCGGAGTGGGCACATGGCGAGTAATCCGATTAGTTCATAGGAGGTGGACGGCGGCGGTACGCCTTGTAATCTATCGTTGTAACTTAACTGCGGAGGGCTCTTCCCCCTTTCTTCTATAATATATGATACGCACACTCGTGCGTATTCGAGAAAAAAAAAGATTGCACAGCTTTGGCCGGAAATCTGATCCTCTTGTCTTGACTTGATTCCTACAACATTACACCATCTACAGCCGGACCTAGCAAATCTGGCTCTCTAAACTTCCACAGAAATACCCGCACGCATCCGCGAACAGTGACTGGTCACCCCTTAAATGTTCGTGTCCATGGTACCTTGTTAGCAAGGGCCATTTGCATTTCTGTCCCTAACTTGAACCACCTACTCAGATTTGGCCCTAATTTCGAAGCCTACTCAAATTTGTCCCTCTGCCGTCAAGTGCACTTATAAAAATGCCCCTTCGAGCCGTTTCCGTCTAGTCAAGGCTGTTTGACCGCTAACTGGTCGTTTCTTTGACATTTATGCCCCTCCGTCCTTACAGCTGGGCCCAGCTTACCGGTTCACTCTCTCTCCCCTCGTACCTGTTCACTCTCTCTCCCCTCGGTCTTCTTCCTCTCGACGACAGGGGCGATTTGGAGGACTGGTGCGGGCCATTGATTCCGAGGTCGGGGAGAGAGGGGCAATGGCGTGCTGATTGATGTGCACGCCGGGCATGTCTTCTGCGAGCTTCTCAGTGGCCGGCGAGGTAAGTTGTCGGTGTCTATTTGGGGGATTTTTGGGCATATATATGGTAGAATTAGGGTTCATAAATTTGTTTTTTTGCTTTTAGGTTGATGATGTCGGGATAGTTCAGTTTGAATCAGAGTTTTACATCCCCGATCTGACATTCTGTGGGCTAGAGGTGCGCACGACGCGGCGGTGCCCTGGGCACGGGCTTATTCCTGCTCGTCGCGTCGCCTGGAGTGGAGCAAGCACCGGCAGAAGGTTTCTGGGCTGCCCTGTTGATGTAATTCTCTCGTGGCTAGCTTTGTATCTTGGTTGATTCTTTGCCAATAATAGTTTTTGTGTTTTGTATAGTTGGAGTATTAATTTTGCAGCTTCCTGATGAATGTGACTGGGTTGTTTGGATTGACCCGCCACCGACTGAACGTGTTGCTCGTGCATTTGAGGAAGCTCCATTTGAGGAGCTTCATGCAGGATTAGAGAAGAGCTGGCTAAAAGCTCATGATTTAGAGAGGAGGGTGATGTATCTAACCGAGAAGAACAAGAAACTGAAGCTCAAGATGAAGAAGAGAAATGAGCTTATGCAAGCGTGGGGATTTATCATAGTTCTTGGCATTAGCATTTTGGCCACATTAGTTTCTGGGTGGTCTAATAATCCATACTAAGTGGATTTTGGTCTGTAATGTATTGTAGTGATCTTTCTTATTTTGGAAATGTTCTATCGATGGATATTGCTGTTTGGAAATGTTCTTTGTAGGGATCTTGTTGTGAACAATCTTATGTTTCATTTGGTAATGTTAAATGAAATGATATTATGCAATGTTTGAGCAAATATTTAACAACAGAAATGCATGGATTGACAACATCTTTATTATGTTAGAACAGTCTTGCAATGTTTGAACAATCTTGCTGTGAACAAGTGCTTTATTACGTTGCAATTGATCTTGCACAAATTTGACAACAAAATGCATGGAGCAAATATTTAACAATAGTAATGCACTGGAAATTTGCAACAAAAATTTGGCCACATCAATCACCAAATATTTGGCCACATCAATCACCAAATATTTGGCCACATCATAAGCTAGACCAAACATAGTAGTAGTTCACCACATTTGCAACATAATAAAGCAGTTTTACATAAGTTCACCAGTCCACACATAAGATAGTTGTTTTACATACTGGCACATCACCACACAGTTTAGAACAACACAAGGACACAAAATGACCCAAATCTAAACAGATCACAACTCTTTCATCTTCTTGTTCCCGGTGTTGCAAGCTGGGTTAGATGAGAGCCCAGAACTCCTCCTGGTGGTGACATTTTTGCTCACATCTTTCCTGAGCTGGTTGCTTTCAGTTATAGATCCTATAGTATGATCTGGTGCACACTTGAGCTTCTTCTTAACTGGTGACATTCCTCTCTCAGCTGGCCTTTTATAGTTCTTTCTTGGGCTACAATTGAAATGACACATGTAAGTTAGCAAACAATGAATAATTTAACAAGAAACATAAGAAATGAAGCAGAAAATGAACCTTACTGCACTGGAAACAGTTGTTGCATCACTTGTTGGGGCTGACACTTCATCATTTGCTACAGGAGGATCTGTAGGATATGTTACAAGAGGATTTGTAGGATCTGCTACAGGAGCATTTTCAGCATCGGTAGCAACATCTATAGCATCTCCATCAGCATCATTTTTAGCATATGTTGTAGCTACATGATCATCTGTTGCATTTTCAGCCCCCCCAATGTTCTTCTTTCCCAAAAGCAAGGTCAATAGACTCTTTGCAGTGGCTGCCACGATGCCCAAGTCTTCCACACCTACCACATTTCTTCCTCCTTCCTCCAAGTCCTTTTCCCTCAGACTTTACCCTAATTCTTGTCTTCCTAGGTCTACCAGGGGGCCTATTTTGCAATGGAGCGAACAGTTTAAACCCTGGATCTACCACATCCCACTGTTGCTTGCCCTCCATTGCAGGAAAAATTGCAGCTTTGATAGCATCTAACTTAGCAACAGAAAAGTACTCATGTACATACTGATCAATCTCACTGACTGGACCTCTCATTGAAGTAATAAAATACAAAGCATGTATGCAAGGTTGTCCAGTTATCTGCCACTTTCTACAACTACAAACCCTTGCTTCCAAATTAACAGGATATCTCCACTCTCTCTTTTCCTTGTCAACTGCAGTGGTCTCTGCCTCATGTGTGCTTCTTTTCACTATGGACATATCAAGGTTCTTAGATTTTCCATGAAGCATTTTCATGACGTTGGGGATTATGATGTGACCAATGAATGTTGCAGCTGCAATCTGCTGTCTGAGGTCAAACTTTTCCATTATATACTGTCTTATTTTGTAAAGCAAGTCCACAATGTGTATACCCTTCCACCTCTTAATTTTGGAATTGAAGGACTCGGCTAGATTCTTGTTAACATAATCTATTTTGCAAATTTCATTGAACAGAGCCCTTGCCCATAGCTTGGAGTGATGCTCCTCTGAGTACTCCTTCACACCAGCCTTGGTGTATGATAACCCACAAGTATAGGGGATCAATTGTAGCTTTTTCAATAAATAAGAGTGTCGAACCCAACGAGGAGCTAAAGGTAGAATTAATATTCCCTTCAAGTTCTATCGACCACCGATACAACTCTACGTGCACTTAACGTTCGCTTTACCTAGAACAAGTATGAAACTATTTTGCGGGTGTAAGGATAAGACTAGAAGTACTTAACGAGAATAAAACTAGGAGTAATTTGCGAGATAATAAAACTACGAGTAAATTGCAAGATAATAAAAGTTAGTTGTTTAGTAGAAAGTTTTTGTAACACAAGAGAATGATTTGTCCATAGGCAATCGATAACTAGACCGGTAATCATTATTGCAATTTTATATGAGGGAGAGGCATGAGCTAACATACTTTCCGTACTTGGATCATATGCACTTATGATTGGAACTCTAGCAAGCATCCGCAACTACCAAAGATCATTAAGGTCAAACCCAACCATAGCATTAAGTATCAAGTCCCCTTTACTCCCATACGCAACAACCCCCTTACTCGGGTGTAAGCTTCTGTCACTCTAGCCGTCCACTATAAGAGAATTATGAACGTATTGCAAACCCTACAGCGGGAATCCCTCACGCTTGCACGACACGGAGAGCACCATAGGACAGCACCAAAATAAAACATACAACTCAAACCAATCACGATCATCAATCAACCCATAGGCAAAAAAGAATCTACTCAAACATCATAGGATGGCCACAAATCATTGGATAATAATATGTAGCATTAAGCACCATGTTTAAGTAGAGAATTATAGCAGGAATAGAGAGGTTGCACCACTGCATAGAGGGGGAGAGAGTTGGCGTTGACGGCGGCGAAGTTGTTGGTGTAGATCGCCGTCACGATGTTTTCCCCGGCGGCGCTCCGGTGCCACCGGAAGAGAGGGGGAGAGAGTCCCCTCCTTCTTCTTCCTTGGCCTCCCCCCTAGATGGGAGGAGAGTTTCCCCTCTGGTCCATGGCTGCCATGGCGGCGGAGGGGCAGGAGCCCCTCCGAGATTGGATCTCTCTCTCTGTTCTCTTCTGTTTCGCGTTCCTATTTTCTGGCCTTTCACCGTTTCTTAAATTTCCGGAGATCTGTAACTCCGATTGCGCTGAAATTTTAACACGATTTTTTTTCCGGATATTAGCTTCCTTGCGACCGAAGAAGAGCCCCAACCGACTTACGGTGTGCCCACGAGGGACCACACCACGCCTGGGGGGGTACGCGCCCATGTGGCTTGTGGAGGCCGTGGGCCTCCGTTTGCGTTGATTCCACCTCCCAAAAATCACATATATTCCAAAATAATTCTCCGTAAAATTGTATTGCATTTGGACTTCGTTTGATATGGATTTTCCGTGAAACAAAAAACAAGCAGAAAACAGGAACTGGCACTGGGTACTGGATCAATATGTTAGTCCCAAAAATAATATAAAATATTGCCAAAAGTATATAAAAGTTGTATAATATTGGCATGAAACAATAAAAAATTATAGATACGACGAAGACGTATCAGCATCCCCAAGTTTAATTCCTACTCGTCCTCAAGTAGGTAAATGATAATAAATATAATTTTTGATGTGGAATGCTACCTAGCATAATCTTGATCATATAATCTAATCATGGCATGAATATTAAGACATGAGTGATTCAAAGCAATAGTCTATAATTTGATATAAAGACATCAATACTCAGGCATCCCAACAAACAATCATGTCTTTCAGAATAAAAATGCTAAAGAACGCTATCCCTACAAAATCATATAGCCTTGTCATGCTCCATCTTCTTAACACAAAATATATATCATGCACAACCCCGGTGTCAGCCAAGCAATTGGTTCATACTTTTTAACGCGCTTCAGCTTTTTTGACCCCCACGCAATACATGAGCGCAAGCCATGGATATAGCACTATGGGTGGAATAGAATACGGTGGTAGAGATAATATGGAGAAGACAAAAAAGGAAGAAGTCTCACATCGACGCGGCTAATCAACGGGCTATGGAGATGCCAATCAATTGATGTCAATGCGAGGAGTAGGGATTTCCATGCAACGGATGCATTAAGAGCTATAAGTGTATGAAAGCTCAAACTGAAAACTAAGTGGGTGTGCATCCAACTTGCTTGCTCAAGACCTTGGGCAATTGAGGAAGCCCATCATCGGAATATACAAGCCAAGTTCTATAATGAAAAATTCCCACTAGTATATGAAAGTGACAACATAGGAGACTCTCTATATGAAAAACATGGTGCTACTCTGAAGCACAAGTGTGGTAAAAGATAGTAACATTGCCCCTTCTCTCTTTTTCTCTCATTTCAAATTTTTTCTCTTTTTTCTTTTTTTCTCCTTTTTTCTCCTTTTTTCTTTCTTTTTTTTCTTTTTTTTTCTTTTTTCTTGGGCTCTTTTTGGCCTCTCTTTTTTTTGTCCGAAGTCTCATCCCGACTTGTGGGGGAATCATAATCTCCATCATCCTTTCCTCACTGGGACAATGCTCTAATAATGAATAATGATGATCATCACACTTCTATTTACTTACAACTCAAAAAAAATTACAACTCGATACTAGAACAAAGTATGACTCTATATGAATGCCTCTGGCAGTGTACCAGGATGTGCAATGATCTAGCGTAGCAAAGATATCAAAAAAATGGACAAGCCATGAAAATATCATGCTAGCTATCTTACGATCATGCAAAGCAATATGACAATGAATGCTCAAGTCATGTATATGATGATGATGGAAGTTGCATGGCAATATATCTCGGAATGGCTATGGAAATGCCATAATAGGTAGGTATGGTGGCTGTTTTGAGGAAGATATAAGGAGGCTTATGTGTGATAGAGCGTATCATATCACGGGGTTTGGATGCACCGGCGAAGTTTGCACCACATCTCAAGGTGAGAAAGGGCAATGCACAGTACCGTAGAGGCTAGCAAATTGCGGAAAGGTGAGAGTGCGTATAATCCATGGACTCACATTAGTCATAAAGAACTCACATACTTATTGCGAAAGTTTATTAGCCCTCGAAGCAAAGTACTACTACGCATGCCCCTAGGGGGGAGGTTGGTAGGAGTTAACCATCGTGCGCCCCCGACCTCCACGCAAAGGAAGACAATCAATAATAAATCATGCTCCAACTTCTTAGCATAACGAGAGATTATACGTGCATGCTTCGGGAATCACAAACCTTAACACCAATATTCTTACTAAACCACAATCATTCACTAGTACCTCCCACATATTACCATCTCTATATCGCAAAACTATTGCAAGGAATCAAACATATCATATTCAGTGATCTACAAGTTTTATGTAGGATTTTATGACTAACCATGTGAATGACCAATTCCTGTTGACTCCCTAAATAGATATGAGTAAAGCAAGAGAGTTTAATTCTTTCTACAAAAGATCATGCTCTAATACATATAAGTGAAGCAAAAGAGCATTCTAAAAATAACGGTTTTCTAGATGAAGAGAAACAGGCATCCAAACTTCAAATGATATAAGTGAAGCACATGAAGCATTCTATAAAGCCATACTCAAAAGATATAAGTAAAGTGCATGAAGCATTCTATAAATCAACCAAGGACTATCTCATACCATCATGGTTCATAAAAGAAAAGGGAAAAATAAACACAAAAGACGCTCCAAGAATTTACGCATATCATGTGAACAAAACAAAAACCGAAACATATCGATACTTGTTGAAGAAAGATGGGATGCCTTCCGGGGCATCCCTAAGCTTAGA
Source organism: Elymus sibiricus (assembly GCA_039707655.1). Taxonomy (NCBI): domain Eukaryota; kingdom Viridiplantae; phylum Streptophyta; class Magnoliopsida; order Poales; family Poaceae; genus Elymus; species Elymus sibiricus. Next base: position 355,069,308 of record CM077666.1, read on the forward strand.
CGCTTGAGTCTCCTTGAATATTTACTTGGGGTGCCTTAGGCATCCCCAATCTTGAACTCTTGCCTCTCCTTATTCTCCTCATATCGATACCACCTCGATCTTCGAACACTTCATCCACACAAAACTTAACCGAACTTTTTATTAGAAGGGTTAGTACATATAACATAAAATCCCATCATGTCCTGCTCTAAAATTATTGTATAATTATAATCAAACATTACCCACTGTATGCTATCACAATTCTATGGCTCCCAAGTCAATGGGGCTCAACAAGATTTCAAACATAAGCAAATAACGAAGCTATAACAGCAATCTGTGAAAACAGGACAGTCTGTATAGATGCAAATATTACATATACTTATGTAACTCAAAAAATTCTGAAAAATTAGGAAAAAAAAAAAAAAATTCATAGAAGTACCGTGTAAAAATTTCAGAATTTTTTCATGTTCCAGTAAAAAATGTAAATTCACGCACTACAGCAAAAGTTTTTGTTTCTGCACTGCACATATCAAACAAGCAATTTAAACATCCTAAAGGCAAATCTTGGCACATTATTTTTATAATACAATGGATTTGTACAAGGGGATAATTATTTTTTTGAAAAGTTTCTTTAATTCAAGATTCACAAAGTTTCCATGGGCATGAACAAAGTTCAAGGAGCTCCCCCACTTCAACGGTGCTCGTCTTTCTTACTTTCACTTTCCTTTTTGAAAAGTTTTAGGTTCCCCTCTATATTTTTTTAGTTTTAAAATTTTTTAAAAGCACACAACAGAAAAAAATGACTCTCTAAAACTTCTGGGTTGTCTCCCTGGCAGCGCTTTCTTTAAAGCCATTAAGCTAGGCATAAAGTGCTCAAGTAATTGATTCACCCGGATCCCAAGGTATATCAAAGCCAATTTTAATTAACAATGATTTGTATTTTAGTAGTGAGCACAAAGCAACATATATCATGCAATGACGAAGCCTAACTCTCTCTTCCTGTGCATTGGCATGTCATAAAAGAACAATTCATGCACATCAAGTAAAGGCCAATGCATAGTATAAACAGTTTCTTGCAATTTTATCGTGTTGGAAACATAGAGAGGTGGAGTTGTAGTTCCTCTCTCATAATAATTGCAAGTAGGAGCAGCAAGCACATGCATATTATATCCATCAAAATCATCATGTGTAGTAGTAAAACGCAACCCATCAATATAATCCTTAATAAGCACAAACTTCTCCGATATAGTGTAGTTTGGAGAATTCAAAAAGATAATAGGACTATCATGTGTGGGTGCAATAGCAACAATTTCATGTTTAACATAAGGAACTACAGCAAGTTCATCTTCATAAGCATAATTCAAATTGGCATCATGGCCACAAGCATAGCAAGCATCAATTTCATCAAAAAGGGATATTTCAAACGAATCCAAGGGATCATAGCAATTATCATAGCATTCATCCTTCGGTAAGCACGAAGGGAAATTAAAAAATCTATGAGATAAAGAGTTACTCTCATCATAAGGTGGGCATGGGTGATCAATCCGCTCTTCCTTCTTTTGTTCTTCGCTCTCCTCCTCATCTTTTTCATCTAATGAGCTCACAGTTTCACAATTTCTTCTTCCATAGTTTCCTGCAAAATATTAGTCTCTTCTTGGACACCAGAGATTTTCTCAATAAATTCATCAATATCGGCATTGTATTTATAATTCTCATAGAAATATTTAAGTATAGCAAAATTTTCAGATCTATAAACAACATCATCACAATCTTCATACTTTTCAAACAAAGATTCAATTTCATAAGCACCCTTAAAAGCAACAAATTCTTCTATTCGTTCCACATCATAGTAATCATATATACCATTAGCATAAGAAGCCAAGGTTTCATTATCATTAAATTCACATGAAAAGGGAAGGTGTGGAGCCTTCATCCTAGAGCAACAAGCATAATCATATCTCAAGCATAAATTCCAAGCATACCATTGCAAATAATCAATTTGATCCCATAAGTGTTTCCCTTTTCGAGTCAAGCGATAATCCCTAAAGTATTCACGTTGATCTAACGTGTCTCCCATTATCAAGTTGAATGGGGTTTTCTTAGGATTATCAAAGTAGTGTTTAATATTTTTCACATAACCAGCATCGAGGGTTTTAGGAGGTTCCCCATCTCCATGAGTAGCAAGTACAACTAATTTTTTTGGTATTTCGTGTTCCATATCCATAACTAAAGATATAAAACAACTTAGAACAGAAAATAAAAACTACTTAATAATAAAGCAAACAAGCACACACGAGAATATCAACCCCACGCTATTGCTCCCCGGCAACGGCGCCAGAAAAAGGTCTTGATAACCCACAAGTATAGGGGATCAATTGTAGCTTTTTCGATAAATAAGAGTGTCGAACCCAACGAGGAGCTAAAGGTAGAATTAATATTCCCTTCAAGTTCTATCGACCACCGATACAACTCTACGCGCACTTAACGTTCGCTTTACCTAGAACAAGTATGAAACTATTTTGCGGGTGTAAGGATAAGACTAGAAGTACTTAATGAGAATAAAACTAGGAGTAATTTGCGAGATAATAAAACTATGAGTAAATTGCAAGATAATAAAGGGAGAGGCATGAGCTAACATACTTTCCGTACTTGGATCATATGCACTTATGATTGGAACTCTAGCAAGCATCCGCAAATACCAAATATCATTAAGGTAAAACCCAACCATAGCATTAAGTATCAAGTCCCCTTTACCCCCATACGCAACAACCCCCTTACTCGGGTGTAAGCTTCTGTCACTTTAGCCGCCCACTATAAGAGAATTATGAACGTATTGCAAACCCTACAGCGGGAATCCCTCACGCTTGCGTGACACGGAGAGCACCATAGGACAGCACCAAAATAAAACATACAACTCAAACCAATCACGATCATCAATCAACCCATATGACAAAAAGAATCTACTCAAACATCATAGGATGGCCACAAATCATTGGATAATAATATGTAGCATTAAGCACCATGTTTAAGTAGAGAATTACAGCGGGAATAGAGAGGTTGCACCGCTACATAGAGGGGGAGAGAGTTGGCGTTGACGGCGGCGAAGTTGTTGGTGTAGATCGCCGTCATGATGTTTCCCCCGGCGGCACTCCGGCGCCACCGGAAGAGAGGGGGAGAGAGCCCCCCTCCTTCTTCTGCTTCCTTGGCCTCCCCCCTAGATGGGAGGAGAGTTTCCCCTCTGGTCCATGGCTGCCATGGCGGCGGAGGGGCAGGAGCCCCTCCGAGTTTGGATCTCTCTCTCTGTTCTCTTCTGTTTCGCGTTCCTGTTATCTGGCCTTTCACCGTTTCTTAAATTCCCGGAGATCCGTAACTCCGATTGCGCTGAAATTTTAACACGATTTTTTTTCCGGATATTAGCTTCCTTGCGGCTGAAGAAGAGCCCCAACTGACTTACGGTGTGCCCACGAGGCACCACACCGCGCCTGGGGGGGCCGCGCCCATGTGGCTTGTGGAGGCCGTGGGCCTCCGTTTGCGTTGATTCCACCTCCCAAAAATCACATATATTCCAAAATAATTCTCCGTAAAATTTTATTGCATTTGGACTTCGTTTGATATGGATTTTCTGTGAAACAAAAAATAAGCAGAAAACAAGAACTGGCACTGGGCACTGGATCAATATGTTAGTCCCAAAAATAATATAAAATGTTGCCAAAAGTATATGAAAGTTGTATAATACTGGCATGAAACAATAAAAAATTATAGATACGATGGAGACGTATCAGTGTACAACTGCCTAAGATGGTATTTGTGTTTCTTTATGCTATATGTCAATGAGGGCAATAAATTTTTCATCAAAAAATTTCCCTCTAAACTTCTTTGAGAAATTTGCTGCCAAATGCCTCATGCATTCTCTGTGCTCCACTCCTTGGAACACAGCTTCCACTGCAGTCTCTAGTCCTTTGCATGCATATGTGTGGATAACAAGACCTGGTGGGTGTCCTATAAGGCCTCTTAAATTCTGAAAAAACCAAGTTCATCTCTCTATATTTTCAGTCTTTAGAACTCCATATGCAACTGGGAAGATCCAGTTGCAAGCATGCACATCACATGCACTAACAAGTTGTCCTCTAAATCTGCCATTTAATGTATTGGCATCTACTGCAAGATAAGGCCTACATCCATTCAAAAAAACCTGCCAGCATGCTTCGAAAGAAACAAACACTCTCCTAAAGCAATCTTTGTGTCTAGTTTTCCCATTTATTTTGTACTCTATAGTTTGTTTATCAATGCTTACTACACTGCCAGGAGATGCTTTCTCCACTTCTGCCTTGAAAGTATACAACAACTGGAAAGAGTCAGTCCACTTTCCATAGATATGGTCAAGTGCCATTTGCTTCCTGTCGGTGTAAAAACCGGCAGACCTCGGGGTAGGGGGTCCCGAGCTGTGGATCTCGGATCGGTGGTAACAAAGACAAGGGAGACGGTGTTTACCCAAGTTCGGGCTGTAACACCCCAAGAGTGCTCCTTCCTTATTTGTATTCCCCAACATTGCCATATATGGAATTTTCATGATGATCTTGATGGATGGGCTTCTTCTCATGTTGTGTTTTGCTTTCTTTTCATTTTTGCATTTCATCTTCATGTCATTCTTTTGTCATGTGCATTGTATCCATCATTTTAATTTTGTTGTGCCATCATGCATGCATTGCGGTTATGTGTGAGTCATCTTCTCCTTGCCTCACCCAACCCTTGTGTGTTCACCTATGCAAGCCATCTCTTCACCTCTCTCTCAAATCCCTTCTTTTTCCCAAGTATTTCTTGATGCTATATTTCTGTCCCAAATTAATGTTCGCCATTTTCCTATAAATCCTGCATCATGTCATCAATCTCTCTGCCAAATTTCAGCTATTTTGGAATTGATTTGGTTGGGATAAAAAATGCCTCAAGTTTGAATTTAATTCAAACTTGTGATATTTTTCTTTCTCTAAAAATGTCCAAAGCAATTTATTCAAACACTACATATGTCCAGGACTCCAGGAATATATTTATCTCAGAGTACTTCCTTCAAATTTTTCCCTGTGCTTTCTTCCTTATTTTTCTGTCTGGAGAAAATGAATAAAGAGAAAGGGAAACCTTACCTGGGCCTCTCCCTAGCCGAAGCCCACATGGGCGCCTTGACCAGCAGCGCCCAGTCTCCAGGCACAGCCGCCAGCACCAGCGAGCAGCAGCAGCGCCTTGCCTCCTCCTCTCTCCCTCGCGTGGTAATCCACGTAGACACCCATGCCGGCCCTACCTGCAACATCTCCCTCCTCTTCCTTTCTTCATCCTCTTGTTCTTTTCCTCCTCACAGTAAAAAACGTGAGGCAGAAGCACATGGCCACGAGGGCAACCACGGCTCCGCCTCTCCCCTCCTATAAAGGTGCCCCAGGGCCTTCCCTAGGGTTCCTCCCTCTCCCCTCCTTCCTCCTCCGCGCCGCCGCCACTCCTCCTCTCCTCCCTCGTGCCCTGACGCCGCGCCCGAGCGCCATGGCCGGCTCCACAAGGAGCTCGCCACCAGCGTAAGGAGCGCCGACGACCTCCTCCACGACGTCCACGAGCATCTACACGCCACCCCGGATCCGTTCTGACACCAAGCCGTGCCCGAGGACGCCGTCCACGACGCCATCTTCTTCCCCTTCTTCCTCTTCTTCACGGATTCAGCAAGACCGGCAAGTTCCTCGACTCCCTGCCGTCTCCACGTCGCGTCCCCGGCCTCAACTTCATGTCCTAGGTAAAGGAGGTATATCCACCTTCCTCCCTGCCGAGCCCCTCTTCCTGTAGCTCCCCGTAGTCGTCATTTTCACCACGCCAAAACCCATGCTCCGAGTGCTCTGCGCGAGCCAGAGCGCATACCCTCACGATCTACATCAGATCTAGAGCTCCTCACATATTTTCCTTCGGCCAAAACATGTCCTAGGCCCAGCCTCATGTTTGTTACATGGTTTTGCACCATATCCATGCATCTAGGAGGTCTAGGGATCAAATCCCGAAGCCCTCTCTAATTCTGAATTTTTCTGTCAGTTTTCTGAAAACTGCTAAGTCTGAAGAAAACTGTTAACATTTGCCCCTGTTGTGATGAAGTTTGTGACTGATCTATGACTCCTTTGCTCACATGACCTAAACATGTTTTGAAAAGCTTTCTGCATACTACATCTACATGGCAATTTCATGAATTGATCCTCTTGTTAAGCCACTGCTACATCTGCTAAAAGTAAGCAACTTATTGTTATCTGTGACATGCTCTGTTTTTCAGAGAAACTTGTCTTTTTGTCATTTTTGTGTGAATTAATGCAAGTGCAATATGAATAAACTTTCAACATGTCTTTGGAGCATTTTCATGTCTTCTTGTTGTTAGTATTTATTTCATGCCATGATAAGAGTGCCACAAGCTTGTAAACATGCCAAGTCATTGTAGCAGTTTGCTGTCAACATTAAGTTGCAATGTTGTGAGCTCATTTCTGATGAATCTATGCTTCCTATGAATTTGTGCCAATGTAATGTAATGATCTATGCCATGTGTACTGTAGGTGCATTCCAATTTCTTGCACTTTCATGCTGTTTTGCCTACTGTTACAACCATGTGAAAACTAACTGTCATTGTTTCTATCAGCATATACTCTGTTATTTTCAGCTGTAACATTATGTTTGCATCTTGTTGCCTTCATTCCAATTAACCAGTGATGCTAATGAATTTGAATCTATGGAATGAATTACTGTGTATTTAGAGAACTACAGCCACATACCTTGTATGAGCATTTTAGAGTACTGTAGCTTGCTGTTTTGATGTGCATAAGTTGCCATGTTGCTGTTAACTACAGTTTTGCATTGCATATTGTTTTGCTCACCATTTGAGTTTCGTGCGTCCGTTCTTCGTGATCTTTATCTCGATTTCAATCGAAATCTTCCATTTTTTCCAGAGGCATACTTGGATTGCCAAGATTTTGCCCATATCCATCTTTTGCTTCACCGTTCACATCTCGTTGTCATTTCTATCATCCCGGTAGCACCGTTCCTTCATTCATGTCATGCTCATAATTTTACCATGCCTTGCATGCATCATTTTGTTTGTGCATCTATGCCATGATTGTTTGTTTATATCGGTGCTTGTTCTTTCTTTTGGGTAGTTCCGGGAGACGAGTCTGAGTTCAAGGAACCGGTTGAGAACGTGTTCGAGGAGCAGTATTACTATCCTACCGAAGAGACTTCAGGCAAGATGATCATTACCCTTGATAACACTACTATCTTTGCTTGCTAGTTGTCTCATTGCTATCGCTATGTCACGCTTCCTACCACATACATGTCAGCCTCTCATATGCCATGATACAGCCTTTAACCACCCTACCCAGCAAATCATTGTTTGGCTATGTTACCACTTTGCTCAGCCCCTCTTATAGCATTGCTAGTTGCAGGTGCAGTGCAGGTTGTTCCATGTTGGGACATGGATATGTTGGGATATCACAATATCTCTTATATTTAATTAATGCATCTATATACTTGATTGTGTGTGGAAGGCTCGGCCTTTTGCCTGGTGTTTTGTTCCACTCATGCCGCCTTAGTTTTCGTAATACCGGTGTTATGATCCTTGATTAGCGTTCCTAACATGCTCAGGGGAATGGGACCCTCTTGATAGTTGGCTTGAATAACTGCTTCCAGCAAGGCCCAACTTTGGTTTTACCATTTGCCTAATAACAACTAAAACTGCATAGGGAGTAATTAACCCGAGGATACTTAATCAACAACCCCGGGCCAATGCTTCACAGCGTTGGTCCAAACTAGAGCACTGTGCGGGGCCGTGATATGTCTCCAACGTATCTATAATTTTTGATTGTTCCATGCTGTTATATTATCAATCTTGGATGTTTTTATATGCATTTACAGTAATTATATATCATTTTTGGAGGCTAACCTATTAACCTAGTACCCAGTGCCAGTTGCTGTTTTCTGCCCTGTTTTTGTTTTACAGAAAATCAATACCAAACGAAGTCCAAATGCCACGAAACTTTTTGGAGATTTTTTTCTGGACAAGCTAAACACTAGAGGAGGTGGTGGCCACGAGCCACCAGGGCGCGCCTGGGGGTGGGGGCAGGCGCACCCTGGTGCCTCGTGGGCCCACCCCAGCTCTGTTTGACCTAATTCCACCACTATAAATTCAGAAAAAATCAGAAACCCTCAGGGGAGTCCACGAAATACTTTTTCCGCCGCCGCAAGTTTCTGTTCTCGAGAGATCCCATCTGGAGGCCTTCTCCGGTACTCCGCCGGAGGGGGAATCGATCACGGAGGGGCTCTACATCAACCTTGCCGCCCTTCCGATGATGCGTGAGTAGTTTACCACAGACCTTCGGGTCCATAGGCAGTAGCTAGATGGCTTCTCTCTCTTTTTGATCTTCAATACAATGTTCTCCTCGATGTTCTTGGAGTTCTATCCGATGTGTCTAGGAGCATTGATAGAATTATTCATGGATAATATGTCTAGGAGCATTAATAGAAGAAAAATTGAGTAAACTTGATGATATGTCTAGGAGCATTGATAGAATTATTCATGATGTGGAAAATCTTAAGACTAAAATTTTGCCACCCAAAATTGATATTAGTGAATCAATTAAAGCTTTATATGTCTCCATGGATGAGAGTAAGAAAAAAACCGCCATGCTAAAAGCTAAACGAGAATTTTTAGAAAAAACGATTCCTCCCGGTTTTTATCATAGTAATGATGAAGATATTAAAATGATTGGTGTTTCATCTATTGATTCTTTGTTTAGCAATATAAAACTTGATGAAAAGGGGACAAAAGAAGAGTCAACTTTAGCTAGTAGGCGTTCCCATAATTCAGAGGGTGAAAATCTTAATGAAAAAATTGCTAAAAGTGGGTTTGGAGAGGTAAAAACTTTAAATAGCGATGTGCCCACTCTGTTGGATTACAAATATTTTAATTATGATAATTTTTCTTTGATTGAGTGCATTTCTCTGTTACAATCCATGTTAAATTCACCCAACGCTTATGAGCAAAACAAGGCTTTTACTAAACACATCGTAGAAGCAATGATGAAAGCGTTAGAAGAAAAACTAGAACTAGAGATTTCAATTCCTAGAAAATTATATGATGAATGGGAACCCACCATTAAAGTTAAAATAAAAAATTATGAGTGCAATGCTTTATGTGATTTGGGTGCTAGCGTTTCCACAATTCCAAAATCTCTATGTGATGTCCTAGGTTTTACCAATATAGATGAATGTTCTCTTAATTTGCATCTTGCGGATTCTACTATTAAAAAACCAATGGGTAGAATTAATGATGTTCTTATTCTTGCAAATAGAAATTATGTGCCAGTTGATTTTATTATTCTTGATATTGAATGCAATTCTTCTTGCCCCATAATACTTGGTAGACCGTTCTTACGAACTATAGGTGCCGTTATTGATATGAAAGAAGGGAATATAAAATTTCAGTTTCCACTAAAAAAGGGTATGGAGCATTTCCCTAGGAAAAGAATTAAAGCACCATATGAATCAATTATGAGGGCCACTTATGGAATCAACTTGAAAGATGATAATACTTGAAACTATGCATTATGCCTAGCTAGGGGCATAAAACAATAGCGCTTGTTGGGAGGCAACCCAATGAATAAAATAATTTTTTTTCTTTTATTGTGTGTTTTCACTTTCATGCTACTGGTATGATTGTGTTTTTGTGTTTTTAATTAGTGTTTGTGCCAAGTAATACCTTTGGGATGATTTGGAAGATAGTATAATTGATGCTGTTTGGAAAACAGAAAGTTTTGCGTCCAGTGCCCGAATTTTGTTTCTGTACTGGAGCGTCAGAAAAATTCTGAAATTTTTACACAGTATTGGTATATTAATTTCCCACGTTGTCCTAATTTTTCAGAAATTTTGGAGTTAGATAAGTATGGCTTTTAAATATATTGCTACAGACTGTTCTGTTTTTGACAGATTCTGTTTTTGATGCACTACTTGCTTGTTTTGATGAATCTATGGATTTTATCGGGGGGTATAAGCCATGGTGAAGTTAGAGTACAGTAGGTATAATGCAAAAATAAAATATGAATGGGTTTGCAACGGTACTTAAAGTAGTGATTTATTTTGTTATACTAACGGATCTCACGAAGGTTTTGTTGAGTTTTGTGTGATTGAAGTTTTCAAGTTTTGGGTGAGATCACGATGGATGAAGGAATAAGGAGTAGTAAGAGCCTAAGCTTGGGGATGCCCGAGGCACCCCAAGGTAATATTCAAGGAAGACTCAAGCGTCTAAGCTTGGGGATGGCCCGTAAGGCATCCCCTCTTTCTTCTACCAACCATCGGTAATTTTACTTGGAGCTATATTTTTATTCGTCACATGATATGCGTTTTACTTGGAGCGTCTTGTATTATATGAGTCTTTTGTTTGTTTGATTTTTAGTTTGTCACAATCATCCTTGCTGAACACACCTATCTTGAGAGAGCCACACATTTATTATCATTTGTTAGAATACTCTATGTGCTTCACTTAATTTTTTTGAGCTATGCAGTTGCTCTAGTGCTTTACTTAAATCTTTTTGAGCACGGTATGTAGGAGATATGCCCTAGAGGCAATAACAAATGTTATTATTTATCTCCATGTTCATAATTATGTTTATGTTCTATGCTATAACTGCTATGATTCTCGAGTCTACAATAACCACGAGGCTCGGAGGAAGACTCATATGCACGTGTGGAATAATAAACGGTAAAAAGTATTCCTAGTCTGGCCTCTAAGACTAGCTCAAATGTTGCATGATGGTTCTGTTTTCCTCATCATGGGCATGACTATGCCGGCAACTTTGAGGGCACAATGTTAGGAGAACACTTGTGTTGAATCGACCCGAATTGATGTTATGCTATGAGATTCATTCGTCACAAGTTAATGGTTAATAACACAGAGAAGTTAATGTTTGCATAATTCCTTAGACCATGAGAGTATCAAGTTTCTTCATGCTTGCTTCATGAACTTTGGGGTTTGTTAAACGTCATCCGTAAATGGGTGGCTATTACGGCGGCTTACGGGTTCATGGAAAAGTATGTCAAGTAACTTGATAGCTCAAGATTGGGATTTTCTCCTCCGACGATGGAGAGATATCTCTGGGCCCTCTCGGTGTTACGGTATCCATCATCGTCTGGCCAGACACATTGTGATTTGATCACGGGGATGCCGGAACACGGAAACGAGAAAAGAGAACAAAACCGGCAACGAGGTAACTGGCATAGTGGACAAGTTGTTTATCCACGGGGATGCCGATGATTCTCACCTCGGGTATTTGTAACATATCGCGAAGCAACAGGAATAGCACACGGCAACTGGAGGTTCACTCGAATATTCATTCGTGTGGGTATAGGGGTCAATATGGGTGTCCACGGCTCCAATGTTGATCATTGATCGGAAAGAGTTCCGGTCATGTCTATACTTCACCGAACCTATAGGGTCACATGCTTAAGGGTCATCTATCTGCTGAATACTAGACAGGGAGTCTGAGAGAAAGTCACCGGAAAAGTTTCGGAGACAGCGGAAAAGTTCCGGAGAGAGAGCACCGGAATAGTTTCGGTAAAACTGAAAAGTTGTTTCAGGGTATACCATTAAGTCAAAATGGTTTCGGCACATGCCTGGAAATTCTTGGAGGGTGCCAGAATTGGTCTGGGAACTTCTGGGATTTTTCGGAGAAAAAAAACCGGAAATGTTCCGGAGCTGCCGGAACCGCTTTGTTTGCTTTTCGCAGATGAAAATCACTAATCCGGAATTGTTTTGGAACGCGTCCAAAATCGTTTGTGTGGGTACTAGAATTATTGTAAGACCCATAGAAATATTTTCGGATTAAACGGTCGCAGAAAAATGTTTTCGTGAATAGTGAAAGTGCTTTTTGGGTGTCTTCTTGGAGAAGCTACCTTGAGGGCCTTTTGGTATTTTTCCCCTTAGCTTCTTGGAGAAGCTACCCTTGGGCTTGGCCTGTAAATAGGGGTGGAGGGGGCTGCCTAAAGACACACTCTTTCTCAACATACACAAGCCATGCATGATCTGGCCTTCTTCTCTCCCTCCCCGCGAAATAGTTTCGTAGAGCCGAAAGGCTGTCTGGGTTCCGGTGGGAACTAGTTCTGGACGGCGAAGCCCTGCCGGATAGATGACACCGTATGTGTGCAACCCCGTAGAGAGGTCGTAGGTTCGATCTTTTTGCCCGAGGGGTTGTTCGAGGGTCCTCCCGAAGGGCTGTCCGAATTACTGTTCGAGTTTCGGGGGTCCTCCCGAAGGGCTGTCCGAGAGGCCTCCCGGAGGGCTGTCCGAGGATCCGTCCAGTGGGACTATCTGAAAGACCGTCCAGAGGCCTCCCGGAGGGCTGTCCGAGGATCCGTCCGGTGGGACTATCCGAAAGACTGTCCAGAGGCCTCCCGGAGGGCCGTCCGAGGATCCGTCCGGTGGGACTATCCGAGGGACTGTCCCGAGGCCTCCCGAAGGGCTGCTCGGAGATCCGTCCGGTGAGCTGACGAGGGAGTACATCCTCGCAGTTGGGAGATTGTAAAATCCTAGCTGCGGGGATCTGCACTGCCGATCGTCATCGACTCTACTTCCGCTGCGCTTCGAGTCGGTAACGAAAAGATCAAACCTTGTATGCAGTCTCCATATTGGTCCTGGGCTGGTGCGTAGGTCAGAATTTTTTTGTTTTCGGCTGCGTTCCCCTACAGTGGCATCATGAGCCGTGCTATGCGTAGATGCAGGTTACGATCTAGAATACATAGAGATGTATGGGTATTGCACAATATAATTTGTAGTAGATGAGTTCTATTACTGAAAATTATTTGTGCGGGTAGCAGATGAAATCTGTTACTCGATGTTCTTGTTGCTTCCCTGGAATTTGCATATTTCTGATCTTGATAACAGCGTGGTGGAATTTCAAAGTTCTGGCAATCCGTGATCCTGATTGATCAACGAAGTGCTAATAGTTCTTTGAATTCCACCATAGTTAGAAAGAAAGATGAAATTTCGCAGACGAAAGGGCAATGCAGATATGATCTGCACGGGGATCATGCGTATGACGAAGTTTAGTATGGGGCTCGAGATTTTATTATCTCGTGTTTCATACACCCCGCGATGTTAATCTAGCGACTTGAATAATCATACTTGATGATGGACGTTGGTAGCTGCGGTTTGTTCGAAACCTTAGAAGCCACGTAAAATGAAATTTTGCATAAACCGATTAGAGGCGTCTAACTTGGTTTTGCAGGATGGTTTTCATGTGCATATGATGTGGTATAGCAGTGCTCATATTAATTTGATTATGTATGAGATGACTATATGATGTAAATTAACATGACCTGCGTGTCATGATTCGGCATGATGGCTGGAGCCATATGATTGTCACTTTAATGATCTGCGTGTCAACCTTTTGTAATGCACTTATTTTATTAGCTATAGAGATAGCAATATTATCTGGTGCATCGACAAGGTGGTGGCAAACTTCGCAAAGGTGAACACCGACGCGAATGCCGAAGACGAAGAAATTAAAGACTTCTCCGTCAGAAAGGGCTATACCATATCATGCTATTATGAATTGCCTGAGATGTTAATCCCTTATGATGCACCCTTCTTGATTGCGCGGTAGTCGCTTTTATTAGGGTGATCTCTCACAAAAATATCAAGTAGTTAGTGTTCTCCCAAGTGTAGCATCGTCATGGCACCTAACTTCTTAGAGTGCGTCATGTCCACATGAGTACAAACGATTAGGGAAGTGTGAGGCGGGTGAGGTCAGACCTCGCAGCGAGATCACTTGGTTGTCTTGACGTTCAGGCATGACCGTCATGAGCTCAGAACACACGCATCGAAAGATGAACAAGAATCACATAGAGATGTGATTGGCAAGTTGGCCTACCGATTAAAATTCTCGTCATCAGTGATGTCCACATCAATAGCGTTGAATTGTAATATGGGTCTTGTATCACTCACAATCAATTATGAGAGATATTGATTTGAGTGGGAGCGCACTTTAGAATTAAACTTCTTTAATTCTTAGTGCAATTAATTATGAACCTTGTCTAAGTGAAATTTGCATAATAGTTATAGAATAATGGCTCGCGTTTCCACCTTCCCCTCAAAATTGAATTAGCTGTTAAATATCTGGTTAAAACTTTATGGTTGGTAACGTAATGTGAGGATTGTCCTCAAAAGTGCCGAGAAGGACTTTGTCCTATCGCATGCTTTTGGTATTCTCCCGCTAATGCTATGGATAATGTGACTCTCGTCCTTCGATCCAAAAGCTAGAATTCCGTTACGGTCAAGTGCAATATGTTTGCTTCCATGAGACCCGAACTTCAAAAGTTTGGGATAGCTATGTGATATTCATGGAACTGAAAATCATTTTTCAGACACAAACAAAGGCTAAAAGATATGAGATATCCAAAGCAATGTTTGTTTTGCAAACTATTAGTAAAAGTGTTTACTATGCATTTGACTAATAACAGAGGGATCCAGTAGAACGCCTGTCATAATATGAAGGTGAATAAAACAACAACTTAATGAGGAAAGAAATGTCCGAAGGGTGTTAGTAAGACTTTCACGCCTAGGAAGTCCGGGGCTAACGCCACTCTTAAGTTGAGTGCTTCTTCTGAGAGTAGGAGAAATTCTAAAAGTTAAACTGTTAAAAGTATAAAGGCAAAAGAGAGAAGACTGGAATATCCAGCTCATGTATGAATGTCATACAAGTTATTGATGTATAGAAGGCTGGTCAAAGAAATAGTTCTTGGGAATTATGATTAAACATGGTAATCACTAATTCTTGGGTATTGTGAGTTGATCACAAAGATACCCGCTCGATTGCATTCTGTTGCGACTCGATGCAAGAACTACTATGGCCTGAAAGACTAGCCAGGAATGAGGTTTTGATACGCGCTGGGAACATAGTAAAATGTTACTAGACCTTCCATCGATGTATTACCTATGTATTTATTTTCATAATTAAATTTAGAGTTTTACACACTCTAGCCCATTGTATAAGGTATCTTGCAAGAAGGTTGTTCATAAGAGAACTTTTGATGTTCGGTGTTATGAATAACATAAGGGCCATACTTTCATTTTGAATGAGAAGTATGTTATGAATATTGATAATAATACATTACCTCTGTATTTACTTTCATAAATCATTTTAGAGTTTTATATACTCTAGCCCATTTGCATAATGTTTGTTGCAAGAGTGTTGTTCATGAAAGAACAATTGTTGTTCGGAATCATGAATAACATAAAGGCCATGCTTCCATCGTGGATGGGATGTATGTTATGAATATTGATGGTAATATAATACATCCATAACACTGGCGCTAAATGTCGCAAGACTAAGAGAATACCACACATGTGTGGCACTGCATTTGGTTACATTGGAGAAACCCGCATGGAGAAATTCCATTATGATGGATTTTGAAGTCGTTTGATTATAAATCATCTGACACTTGCAACTTTCCTCCGAAAAGTGAAGTGACTGAAATACCGTTCACAGGCCATAAGGAACGAGCAACAAACTTATTGGTGATCATACATTTTGATGTATGTAGTCCGATAAATGTTGTTGCTAGCAGTGGATTTATCTATCTTCAGAAATGACTCAAGTAGATATATGGATATTTACTTGATGAGACGGAAGTCTGGATCTTTTGAAATCATTCATAAGGTTTTCGAAATGAAGAAGAAATTATTGTAACAAGAAAATTATGTTTCTGCAATTGGATCGCGGAAAGAAATATTTGAGTTACAAGTTTAGCGAATGTCTGATGAGTTGTGAAAAGAGTTTCATAACTTACACCTCCCAGAACTCCACTGTGAGTGGTACGTCCGTGAAGATGTATTCAAACCATTTGTGACATGGTAAGATCAAAGATGACATAAATCAATTTGCCATTATCCCTTTTAAAGTAATGCTTTAGAGACTGCGGCTTTTACACTGAAAAGAGCGCCATCAGGTCTGTTGAAATGACGCCATGGTATGGTACGCCCAACCATGCTTTGTCTTTTCTTAACATTTGGAATATGGGGCTTGTGTAAAATATTTACAAACCTATTCCAAATCAGACAAGTACTACTTTGTAGGTTATCCCAAGATGTTGGGTATTCCCCCACCACAATACCGAGGCAACAGGTTTTGCCACAAAACGGTATGCTTTTAAAGAGAATGGTTCTTGCAAAAAGGTGAGTGGGAGAACAGTGCAACTCGACGAGATAACAGTATCTTCATCATCAGATCAAAGGAAAGAAACCTTGGAAGTAATTCCAGAGTTTCCTACTGCGACTGATACGGAAGCCTCTACATGAGATGTATGGACTTCGGTCGAACTTGCAACTGAACCACGTAGGCAAAACTCGTGCAAACCTATCAGGTGCGCAAGCGAGATATTGTTGTTAGACAACAGTATACCTATGATACACAAGGAAGCATTGATGGGCCCTGACTCCGGAATTGGCTAAATGCCAATATAATCCGAGATAGTTTCCATAAATGATTCAAGATTATATCTTGATAAACCCTTCGGAAGACTTAGAGTCTAACGGACATTAATGGAACTATAAACTGATGTGGATAAAATGTTTTATCCATAAAGCTCGACTTGTTGCAATAACAAGTTCAAGGAGTTGACTACGATGAGGTTGTCTCACTGTAGCGATGCTTAAAGTCAGATCGGGTTAAACTAGCAATTAATACATATTTCAATCTTGAGATATGATACATGGATGCCAAAAGGATTTCCATGTGATGGAAATACAACCTAGGACTTGCATGTGGTACAGTCCAAGGTATTTTGTCAATCCAGAGGATGCTAGTAAGTATGCAAACTTCAGAGTTCCAGCGATGGACAGAAGAGAGCAAAAAGGAGTTGGAATCTTCATTTTTTGATGAAATAGTCAAAAGAGTTTGTTTTCATCAATGGATAACGAAGATGCTTGTGGTTTCAAGAAAGTAAGTGGGAGCATAATAATATTTCTAAAAGCTTGTGTGCTTGACACATTGTTGATTGGAAATTTCTTGACACGAATTAGGACTTCATTAAAAATAGTTTTTCAATGAAGTGCTTGGGCTAAATAGCCTTGATATTAGGCATATTTATCTACGAGATAGAATTGCCTAATAGGCTAAGCCAAAAATACATATTGACAAGATGCTAAAACGTTTTAGCATTAAAACGCCAAGGAGTGATTCTTGCCGAAGTCACATGGAAAGAGTTTTGCAAGACTCGGTGTCCCAAAACACTGATGAGAAAAATACATGATGGAGATTCCACACACTCTTGTGTTTGGATTAATCATGTATTCCATGGTATGTAAAACAACCAGATATGTCCGATACTCCCAAAGCTGTTGCGAGTAAAGATACCAAAGTGATCAAAGTACTGATCATGGGACAACAGTGAAAAATGTCATTGAGTACTAAAGTAGCACTGATGACATGTTTTCTCGCAAGTAGAGATTATGAAGTGCTCATTGTAAGTAATTGCATCGATACAGTTTTCATCAATGCTCCATGCGATTTTTGATTTAAGTTAAGGGTTTTGTGTAATACACAATATGGTGGCACGGTAGTTGGAAAATGTTCCAAACAGGTTACTGTGACGAATTCTATAACAAAGGCTAAGTATGTTGACGCTTTAGAAGCGACATAGAAGATGTTGAATCATACAGTTCGTTCATGAACTTAGTATGATTCCAAGATGGCTTTGGTCAATGGAACACTATTGAAGATAGTTGCTCCATAGCTCAGTCTAAGGAATCAAGGTTTGACCTATGATTCACATATATACAAAGCCAAGTCCACACAAAATATGAATTTTGTGAAAGCGTGAAAACGCGAGGACATGCAAAGATACACACGGAACTGAAGTTGTCAGATCCGTTGGACATCAGGCTATACCACATGCGAATCATTTTTACACCGGTATGCCACAGGTGTAATGTGCATTAGCATTGACTAGATTATTGACTCTAGTGCAAGTGGGAGTTTGTAGGAGATATGCCCTAGAGGCAATAACAAATGTTATTATTTATCTCCATGTTCATAATTATGTTTATGTTCCATGCTATAACTGCTATGGTTCTCGAGTCTACAATAACTACGAGGCTCGGAGGAAGACTCATATGCACGTGTGGAATAATAAACGGTAAAAAGTATTCCTAGTCTGGCCTCTAAGACTAGCTCAAGTGTTGCATGATGGTTCTGTTTTCCTGATCATGGGCATGACTATGCCGGCAACTTTGAGGGCACAATGTTAGGAGAACACTTGTGTTGAATCGACCCGAATTGATGTTATGCTATGAGATTCATTCGTCACAAGTTAATGGTTAATAACACAGAGAAGTTAATGTTTGCATAATTCCTTAGACCATGAGAGTATCGAGTTTCTTCATGCTTGCTTCATGAACTTTGGGGTTTGTTAAACGTCATCCGTAAATGGGTGGCTATTACGGCGGCTTACGGGTTAATGGAAAAGTATGTCAAGTAACTTGATAGCTCAAGATTGGGATTTGCTCCTTCGACAATGGAGAGATATCTCTGGGCCCTCTCGGTGTTACGGTATCCATCATCGTCTGGCCAGACACATTGTGATTTGATCACGGGGATGCCGGAACACGGAAACGAGAAAAGAGAACAAAACCGGCAACGAGGTAACTGGCATAGTGGACAAGTTGTTGATCCACGGGGATGCCGATGATTCTCACCTCGGGTATTTGTAACATATCGCGAAGCAACAGGAATAGCACACGGCAACTGGAGGTTCACTCGAATATTCATTCGTGTGGGTATAGGGGTCAATATGGGTGTCCATGGCTCCGATGTTGATCATTGATCGGAAAGAGTTCCGGTCATGTCTATACTTCACCGAACCTATAGGGTCACACGCTTAAGGGTCATCTATCTGCTGAATACTAGACAGGGAGTCTGAGAGAAAGTCACCGGAAAAGTTTCGTAGACAGCGGAAAAGTTCCGGAGAGAGAGCACCGGAATAGTTTCGGTAAAACTGAAAAGTTGTTACAGGGTATACCATTAAGTCAAAATGGTTTCGGCACATGCCTGGAAATTCTTGGAGGGTGCCAGAATTGGTCTGGGATTTTTCGGAGAAAAAAAACCGGAAATGTTCCGGAGCTGCCGGAACCGCTTTGTTTGCTTTTCGCAGATGAAAATTACTAATCCGGAATTGTTTCGGAATGCGTCCAAAATCATTTGTGTGGGTACTGGAAATATTGTAAGACCCACAGAAATATTTTCGGATTAAACGGTCGTGGAAAAATGTTTCCGTGAATAGTGAAAGTGCTTTTTGGGTGTCTTCTTGGAGAAGCTACCTTGAGGGCCTTTTGGTATTTTTCCCCTTAGCTTCTTGGAGAAGCTACCCTTGGGCTTGGCCTCTAAATAGGGGTGGAGGGGGCTGCCTAAAGACACACTCTTTCTCAACATACACAAGCCATGCATGATATGGCCTTCTTCTCTCCCTCCCCGCGAAATAGTTTCGTAGAGCCGAAAGGCTGTCTGGGTTCCGGTGGGAACTAGTTCTGGACGGCGAAGCCCTGCCGGATAGATGACACCATATGTGTGCAACCCCGTAGAGAGGTCGTAGGTTCGATCTTTATGCCCGAGGGGCTGTTCGAGGGTCCTCCCGAAGGGCTGTCCGAGTTACTGTCCGAGTTTCGGGGGTCCTTCCGAAGGGCTGTCCAAGAGGCGTCCCGGGGGGCTGTCCGAGGATCCGTCCGGTGGGACTATCCGAAAGACTGTCCAGAGGCCTCCTGGAGGGCTGTCCGAGGATCCGTCCGGTGGGACTATCCGAGGGACTGTCCCGAGGCCTCCCGAAGGGCTGCTCGGAGATCCGTCCGGTGAGCTGACGAGGGAGTACATCCTCGCGGTTGGGAGGTTGTAAAATCCTAGCTGCGGTGATCTGCACCGCCGATCGTCATCGACTCTACTTTCGCTGCGCTTCGAGTCGGTAACGAAAAGATCAAACCTTGTATGCAGTCTCCATAGTGGTCCTGGGCTGGTGCGTAGGTCAGAAATTTTTTGTTTTCTGCTACGTTCCCCTACACGGTGGTGGCTATATTTTGAAGAAATAAACTCTCATGCTTCACTTATATTATTTTGAGAGTTGATAAGATTAAAATTTTGAAGAAATGAATTCTCATGCTTCACTTATATTATTTTGAGAATTGATAAGATTGAAATTTTGAAGAAATATTTGCACTCTCATGCTTCACTTAAATCTTTTTGAGAGTTGATGATAGTAACAGTAATGTGCACAAGATATGAATTTGGTCCCAAAGTGATGAATATTCAAGAGGGATATAAATAAAAACTTTCATATAGATCATTGGATATGATAAGTGTGATTCCTTGCACTAGTTTTGCGATATGGAAATGATAATATGTGAGTCATGTTAGTGAGTAATTGTGATTTAGTAAAAATATTCGTGTTTAGGTTTGTGATTCCCTATGCATGCACGTCAAGTCAATAGTTATGCAAAGAAATTATATCCTACTTATGGTGCATTATTCGGTGTTAGTTATGTTCAATGCATGTTTATGACCGTTTTCATCTTTTGGTTGGTTGCTTCTCAATCTATTTGCTAGCCTTCATTTGTACTAAGCAAAAATACTGCTTGTGCATCCAAAATCCTTAAACCCAAGTTGTGCCATATGAGTCCACTATATCTACCTATATGCGGTATTAAAATGCCGTTCCAAGTAAATTTGCGTGTGCCAACTCTAAATTTTCAAAATAATTTTTCTGTTTTGTGTGCCCGTACCGCTCATGAAGCGGCAGGGGGTGGCCATTATTTTCCATGCTAGGTGTGTTATTCTCACGATGAGTGTTTATTCACTTGTCATTGCACGAGAGAGTGGCCGGTAATAGGGATGCCCAGTCCCGCATGAAATCAAAAATAATGACAACAAAATTCCTTGGAAAGTGTTTGTTTGGAGGGCACCCGTGGATACGGCTAGCCATGGACTGTGAAAGAATGGTGGAAAGGAAATAAACTTTACTTTCTTTTTGGGAACCACCTATGATGTGTCTAGCATGGAAAATAATGGGAATTCTCAGTCGTTTTCGTTGATAGGAAAAGCATGCCTCTCAAAATATTTTTATCTCTTTAATTTTAGCTTTGAGCTCTGGCACATTTGACAAATCTCTGCTTCCCTCTGCGAAGGGCCTATCTATTTACTTTTATGCATTTTTTATTTTTTATTTGAGTCTCCATCTTCTCTTAGAAAAGCACCAACTAGAGAACACTATTGTCATACTTGTGCATTGGATGTAGCTAATATTTGAGTGTGTTTCATGAATGGATCAATGATTGAGCATAATGGGCTAGGGATAACTTTCTTTAACGTTGATATTTTGAAAGACATGATTGCTTGTTAGCATGCTTGAGTATTTATATCTTCATGTCAAATTATAGACTATTGCTTTGAATCATTCAAGTCCAATGTCCATGCTATAAAAGAAAAGAATATGTGATGAATATGATAGGCAGCATTTCACATCAAAAATTCTGTTTTTATCATTTACCTACTCGAGGACGAGCAGGAATTAAGCTTGGGGATGCTGATACGTCTCCAACGTATCTATAATTTTTGATTGTTCCATGCTGTTATATTATCAATCTTGGATGTTTTTATATGCATTTATAGCAATTATATATCATTTTTGGAGACTAACCTATTAACCTAGTGCCCAGTGCCAGTTGATGTTTTCTGCCCTGTTTTTGTTTTACAGAAAATCAATACCAAACGAAGTCCAAATGCCACGAAACTTTTTGGAGATTTTTTCTGGACAAGATAAACACTAGAAGCTTCGGGAGAAGACCAGACGCTAGAGGAGGTGGCCACGAGCCACCAGGGCGCGCCTGGGGGGGGGGGGCAGCCGCGCCCTGGTGCCTCGTGGGCCCACCCCAGCTCCGTTTGGCCTAATTCCACCACTATAAATTCAGGAAAAATCAGAAACCCTCAGGGGAGTCCACGAAATACTTTTTCCGCCACCGCAAGTTTCTGTTCTCGAGAGATCCCATCTGGGGGCCTTCTCCGGTACTCCGCCGGAGGGGGAATCGATCACGGAGGGGCTCTACATCAACCTTGCTGCCCTTCCGGTGATGCGTGAGTAGTTTACCACAGACCTTCGGGTCCGTAGGCAGTAGCTAGATGGCTTCTCTCTCTTTTTGATCTTCAATACAATGTTTTCCTCGATGTTCTTGGAGTTCTATCCGATGTAATCACTTTTTGCGGCGTGTTTGTTGGGATCCGATGAATTGTGAGTTTATGATCAGATTATCCATGAATATTATTTGAGTCTTCTCTGATCTCTTTTATGCATGATTATGATAGCTTCATATTTCTTCTCCGATATATTGATTTGGTTTGGCCAACTAGATTGATTTATCTTGCCATGGGAAGAGGTGCTTAGTAATGGGTTCGATCTTGCGGTGCTCAATCCCAGTGACAGAAAGGGACATGACACGTATGTATCATTGCTATTAAGGGTAAAAAGATGGGGTTTATTCATACGTGAGTTTATCTTGTCTACATCATGTCATCGTTCTTAAGGCCTTACTCCATTCTTTATGGACTTAATACACTAGATGCATGCTGGATAGCGGTCGATGTGTGGAGTAATAGTAGAAGATGCAGGCAGGAGTCGATCTACTTGTCTCGGACGTGATGCCTATATACATGATCATTGCCTTGGATATCGTCATGATTATTTGCTTTTCTATCAATTGCCCAACAGTAATTTGTCTACCCACCGTATGCTATTTTCTCGAGAGAAGCCTCTAGTGAAAACTATGGCCCCCGGGTCTATCTAAATCATATTACTAAAACCCTAAAAATATTGCTGCCATTTTCTTTTATTTATTTTATTTTGTATTTTTGTTTCAATCAATCTATCTATCATATACAATTTAATCTTGCAATTGACCGCCGAGGGATTGACAACAGCCAGATCTTTGCCGTCTGCTTTCCCAAAGCAGACGGCAAACAACCTCTTTGCCGTCTGCCAGCAGACGGCAAAGAGCTGGCAGATGGCAAAGTCCCTGATTCCAGTAGTGCCTAGTTTGCGTTGGGTGCAAGGATTTGTTGTTTGTGTGCAGGCACTGCTAACGAGGTGTTGCGTGATTCTCCTACTGGTTCGATAACCTTGGTTTCATAACTGAGGGAAATACTTATCTCTACTGTGCTGCATCATCCCTTCCTCTTCCGGGAAAATACCAATGCAAGCTACAAGTAGCAGGCCGCCCCTTGGCAACTTGGGTTATTGGCTTTATCTGTACGCATAGCTCATCCGTCATGGCCTGAGACGAGATACGCGCGGCTCCTATTGGGGTGTCGGCCCGTCGGGAGGTCTTGCTGGACTTGTGTTACCATTGTCGAAATGTCTTGTGCACCGGGATTCCGAGGATACTTTGGGCTATCTCGAGGTTGAGGTATTTCCACCGCAGCTTGTGTTGGTTTATGATGGACCAGGTTGGAACACCCCTGCAGGGTTAAATCTTACGCGAAGCCGTGCCTGCGGTTATGTGGCGACTTGGAAATTTTAACCTCCGGTTGTAGAAAACTTGACACTAATTCTAATAAAATACACCAACCGTGTGCGTAACCGTGATGGTCTCTTTTCGAGTAAGTTCGGGAAGAGAACACGGTGGGGTTATGTTTGAACCGTAAGTAGGTGTTCAGGATCACTTCTTGATCATGTTAAACTTGCGACCGTTATGCGTAGTATGCTCATCTTTATTCTTGTACTCGTAAGTTAGCCACTTAAACATGCTTAGTGCTTGTTGTAACCTCAACACATTTACCCCTTCCATCCCTATCAGCTTAAATAGTTTTGTTACCTTGGGTGATGAGATTGCTGAGTCCCTATGGCTCACAGATTTCTATAAACACCAGTTGCAGGTACGCTTGAGACGGACACAGGTGAGCCCGAGATGCTCCATTGGGAGTATGACGATGAGCGTGGACGTATGTACGTCGCGATGCCAGATGATCTGTAGTGGGCCCTAGTCGGTTGATCCGGGGATGATAACAGGGTGGTGTTTTCTCATTTGATTTCATCTGTAGTCGGACCCTGTTTTTCATTTGGATGATTGTATGATGATTTATGATACTATGCTATAGCATGTGGCGAGTGTAAGCCTTTATCTGGTACACTCATCTATTCATTCGGTTGTATGTATTTGAGAATCACCTTGTTATGCGATCCAAAATGGGGTTCTGTCACGATCACGACTTCATCACGAGATTGCGATAGAGCTTCATATTGGGCGTTACAAGTTGGTAATCAGAGCCATACCGACTATAGGAGCCCCTTGATTGATCGAACCGTTGACGAGTCTAGAAGAAAAACTATTTTGAGTCCTAGTTATATATCGGAGAGTAGGAATTCTTTTTACTCCTTATCCCCTTCGTCGCTCTGGTGAGGAATTATGGCGTAGGTGTTTTATTTTGCTACCTCTTCTCACTCAATTTTTTTTAGGATCACGCGGGTATTGTTGGAATGGTTGCGATATCGGTGTGACGTGACTCTGTTCTTGGTGCCTCCTGACCATATGGATTGGACCCGGGGAGTTGAGCTCCAAGGGGTTTTGTCACACTCGCTATTGTTTTGGTTCCGAGAATACCAGAGGACGCCGACATCGAAACGCTTCTATACTTTTTGTGGTGGCAAATAGTATCGTGACTTTTCCCTAGTACTGGAGGAGATAGCTCGGATGATCCACTTTGACTAGTATCGCTGTGTTTTCGAAGGTCTGAGGTAGACGAATTTGCGAAGTTTCTCGGTCGTGTGTTGAGGGTTGCGGATGCGGTTGCAGCTGATTAGGTTGTTGTTTGATGAGTAGGTTCCTGGATCCGCAACCTGATCTCATAACCAGGAAGTTTAGGGAGTTCCTAGGGGAATTCAAGTATCACCTAGGATATCTTTCCAACAGACACATGATACGATATGGGTGTTGGAAATATGCCCTAGAGGCAATAATAAATTGGTTATTATTATATTTCCTTGTTCATGATAATCGTTTATTATCCATGCTATAATTGTATTGATTGGAAACTCAAATACATGTGTGGGTACATAGACAACACTGTGTCCCTAGTAAGCCTCTAGTTGACTAGCTTGTTGATCAAAGATGGTTAAGGTTTCCTAGCCATGGACATGAGATGTCATTTGATAACGGGATCACATCATTAGGAGAATGATGTGATGGACAAGACCCAAACTGTAAACGTAGCATTTGATCGTGTCAGTTTATTGCTATTGTTTTCTGCATGTCAAGTATCTGTTCCTTTGACCATGAGATCATGCAACTCACTGACACCGGAGGAATACCTTGTGTGTATCAAACGTCGCAACGTAACTGGGTGACTATAAAGGTGCTCTACAGGTATCTCCGAGGGTGTCTGTTGGGTTGGCATGGATCAAGACTGGGATTTGTTACTCCGTATGACGGAGAGGTATCTCAGGGCCCACTCGGTAATACAACATCACAATGAGCCTTGCAAGCAATGTGACTAAAGTGTTAGCCACGAGATCTTGTATTACGGAACGAGTAAAGAGACTTGCCGGTAACGAGATTGAACTAGGTATAGAGATACCGACGATCGAATCTCGGGTAAGTAACATACCGAAGAACAAAGGGAACAGCATACGGGATTAACTGAATCCTTGACATAGAGGTTCGACCGATAAAGATCTTCGTAGAATATGTAGGAGCCAATATGGGCATCCAGGTCCCGCTATTGGTTATTGGCCGTAGAGGTGTCTCGGTCATGTCTACATAGTTCTCGAACCCGCAGGGTCTACACACTTAACGTTTGGTGACGATTAGTATAGTTGAGTTATTATGTTGGTGACCGAAAGTTGTTCGGAGTCCCGGATAAGATCCCGGACATGACGAGGATCTCCGGAATAGTCCGGAGGTAAAGATTGATATATGTGATAATAGTGTTTTGATCTCTGGAAGGGTTCCGGAGTTCACCGGAAGGGGTTCCGGATGTTTACCGAAGTGTTCGGGTGCAGCAACACTTTATATGAGCCAAAGGGATAAAGCCCACAAGGTATTGGAAAGTGCAAAAGTAGTTTTGCTGCCGCGTAAGCGGTACTACCGCTTGGTGAAGCGGTACTACCGCCCGAGCGGTACTACCGCTTGTGTGAAGCGGTACTACCGCCCAAGCGGTACTACCGCTTGTGTGAAGCGGTACTACCGCTTGTGCGCGGCTGTGCACGATTCGGCAGGGTCCGAATTGGACTCTTTTCCTGCGGGCCAAACCGACCTTGTGCGGACAAAACCGACCCGGAGGAGACTTTTACTCCAAGTTTAGACCCCAAGGCTCAACATATAAATAGAGGGGCAGGGCTAGCACACGGGACACATCAGGATTTCCCAAGCCGTGTGCCGGCAACCCTAGCCCTCTAGTTCCTCCGTCATAATCTCCGTAGTGCTTGGCGAAGCCCTGCAGAGATCGTTCCTCACCACCATCACCACGCCGTCGTGCTGCTGGAACTCAACCACTACTTTACCATCGCTCGCTGGATCGAGGAGGTGAAGGCGTCATCAAGCCGTACGTGTGTTGAACGCGGAGGTGCCGTCCGTTCGGCACTAGATCGGAAGGATCGTGATTGGATCGCGGGACACTCGGCGATTTGGATCGCGAAGACGTTCGACTACATCAACCGCGTTTATTAACGCTTCCGCTTAGCGATCTACAAGGGTATGTAGATTCACTCTCCCTCTCGTAGATGCTCATCACCATGGATAGATCTTGTGTGTGCGTAGGAAAATTTTTGTTTCCCATGCAACGTTCCCCAACAGTGGCATCTGAGCTAGGTCTATGCGTAGATGAGATCTCGAGTAGAACACAAACGAGTTGTGGGCGTGGATGTATACATATTGCTTGCCGTTACTAGTTGATACTTGATTCCGCGGTATTGTGAGATGAAGCGGCCCGGACCGACATTACGCGTACGCTTACGCGAGACTGGTTTCACCGCTGCGTGCACTTGTTGCATAAAGGTGACTGGCGGGTGTCTGTCTCTCTCACTTTAGTTGAATCGGTTCAATGAAGAGGGTTCTTTTAGAAGATCAAAAAGCAATCACTACACCACGTTGTGGTTTTGCGTAGGTAAGAATCGTTCTTGCTAGATACCCGTAGCAGCCACGTAAAATTTGCAACAACAATTAGAGGACGTCTAACTTGTTTTTGCAGGGTATGTTGTGATGTGATATGGCCAATTACATGATGAGATATATGTGATGTATGAGATGATCATGTATTGTATAGAATATCACGACTTGCATGTCGATGAGTACGGCAACTGGCAGGAGCCATAGAGTTGTCTTTAATTATTGTATGACCTGCGTGTCAATCATTAAGCGCTATGTAATGCTTTACTTTATCGCTAAACGTTAGCTATAGTCGTGGAAGCAACAGTCGGCGCGACAACCTTATGGCGACACGTTGATGGAGATCAAGATGATGGAGATCATGGTGTCATGCCGGTGACGATGGAGATCATGCCGGTGCTTTGGAGATGGAGATCAAAAGCACAAGTTCATGGCCATATCATGTCACTTATGATTTGCATGTGATGTTAATCCTTTTATGCATCTTATTTTGCTTAGGACGACGGTAGCATTATAAGGTGATCCCTCACTTAAATTTCAAGATAAATTGTGTTCTCCCCAAGTGTGCACCGTTGCGAAAGTTCGTCGTTTCGAGACACGCCGTGATGATCGGGTGTGATAGACTCTACGTTCGCATACAACGGGTGTAAGCCATGTTACACGTGCGGAACACTCGGGTTAAACTTGACGAGCCTAGCATGTACAGACATGGCCTCGGAACACAAGAGACCGAAAGGTCGAACATGAGTCATATAGTAGATATGATCAACATGAAGATGTTCACCATTGAAACCACCTCAACTCACGTGATGATCGGACTTGAGTTGGTGGATTTGGATCATGTTACACTCGAATGATCGGAGGGATGTCAATTTGAGTGGGAGTTTTTTAAGTAATATGATTAACTAAACTCATTATCTAAGAACAATAGTCTAAGTTGTCTTTGCAATATTTATGTTGTAGATCATGGCTCGCGCAGTAGCACCCCTGAATTTTAATGCGTTCCTAGAGAAAGCTAAGTTGAAAGATGATGGAAGTAACTTTGTGGACTGGGCCCGTAATCTAAGGATTATCCTTACGGCTTCCCAGAAGGCTTATGTCCTTGATGCACCGCTTGGTGATCCACCCGCTCCAGTTGAGTCTCTAGACGTTGTGAACGCCTGGCAGGCTCGTTCTGATGATTACTCAATAGTTCAATGTGCAATGTTGTATGGCTTAGAACCGGGACTTCAAAGACGTTTTGAACGTCATGGAGCATATGAGATGTTCCAGGAGTTGAAGTTTATCTTTCAGAAGAATGCCCGGATCGAGAGATATGAGATCTCCGATAAGTTCTATGCTTGCAAGATGGAGGAGAACGGGTCTATCAGTGATCACGTGCTCAGAATGTCTGGGTACTCCACCCGTCTGGCTGAGTTAGGGATGCCCCTTCCGCCAGAGGCTATCACTGACAGAGTTCTTCAATCATTGCCACCTAGCTACAAGAGCTTCGTGTTGAACTATAACATGCACGGGATGAACAAGTCAGTCGCCGAGCTGTTTGCGATGCTGAAAGCCGCTGAGTCTGAAATTCAGAAGGAGCATCAAGTGTTGATGGTCAATAAAACCACTAGTTTCAAGAAAAATGGCAAGGGTAAGAAGGGTAACTCCAAGCAGAGTGGCAAAGCAGTTGCTCCTCTCGTGAAGAAACCCAAGGCTGGACCCAAACCAGAAACTGTGTGTTTTCATTGCAAGGGAACTGGACACTGGAAGCGGAACTGCCCCAAGTATTTGGCTGACAAGAAGGCGGCCAACAACAAACAAGGTATATATGATATACATGTTATTGATGTGTACCTTACCAACTCTCGTTGTAGTGCCTGGGTATTTGATACCGGTGCGGTTGCTCATATTTGCAACTCAAAACAGGAACTGCGGAATAGACGGAGGCTGGCAAAGGACGAAGTGACGATGCACGTGGGAAATGGTTCCAAGGTTGATGTGATCGCCGTCGGCACGCTCGCTCTTCGATTACCGTCGGGATTAGTGATGAACCTAAATAAGTGTTATTTGGTGCCTGCGTTAAGCATGAACATTATATCTGGATCTTGTTTATTGCGAGACGGTTACTCATTTAAATCAGAGAATAATGGTTGTTCTATTTATATGAGTAATATCTTTTATGGTCATGCACCCGATGTGAGGGGTTTATTCTTATTGAATATCGATAGTAATGATACACATGTTCATAACATTGATGCCAAAAGATGTAGAATTGATAATGATAATACCACTTTCTTGTGGCACTGCCGTTTAGGTCATATTGGCGTAAAACGCATGAAGAAGCTCCATGCTGATGGACTTTTGGAGTCACTTGATTTTGAATCACTTGACACATGTGAGCCATGCCTCATGGGCAAGATGACTAAAACGCCGTTCTCTGGAACAATGGAACGGGCAACTGACTTATTGGAAATCATACATACTGATGTGTGCGGTCCGATGAGTATTGAGGCGCGCGGTGGTTATCGTTACTTTCTCACCTTCACTGATGACTTAAGTAGATATGGGTATATTTACTTAATGAAACACAAGTCTGAAACATTTGAAAAGTTCAAACAATTTCAGAGTGAAGTTGAGAATCATCGTAACAAGAAGATTAAATTCCTACGATCTGATCGAGGAGGAGAATATCTGAGTTATGAGTTTGGCAGTCACTTAAGACAGTGTGGAATTGTTTCACAATTAACACCGCCTGGAACACCACAGCGTAATGGTGTGTCCGAACGTCGTAATCGAACCTTATTGGATATGGTGCGATCTATGATGTCTCTTGCCGATTTGCCACTATCGTTTTGGGGTTATGCATTAGAGACAGCTGCATTCACTTTAAATAGGGCACCATCGAAATCCGTTGAGACGACGCCATATGAACTTTGGTTTGGCAAGAAGCCAAAGCTGTCGTTTCTTAAAGTTTGGGGATGTGATGCTTATGTCAAAAAGCTTCAGCCTGAAAAGCTGGAACCCAAAGCGGAGAAATGCGTCTTCATAGGATACCCAAAAGAGACAGTTGGGTATACCTTCTACCTCAGATCCGAAGGCAAAGTGTTTGTCGCTAAAAACGGAACATTTCTTGAGAAAGAGTTTCTCTCGAAAGAATTGAGTGGGAGGAAGATAGAACTTGATGAGGTTGTTGAACCTTTACTTCAACCTGAGAGTAGCGCAGCGCAGAAAGTTGTTTCTGTGGAGCCTACATTAGCTGAAGAGGAAGTTAATGATGATGATCATGAAGCTTTGGATCAAGTTGCTATCGAACCTCGTAGGTCGACAAGGACGCGTACTGCTCCCGAGTGGTACGGCAACCCTGTCTTAGACATCATGTTGTTAGACAACGATGAACCTACGAGCTATGGAGAAGCGATGATGAGCCCGGATTCCGAGAAGTGGTTAGAGGCCATGAAATCCGAGATGGGATCCATGTATGAAAACAAAGTATGGACTTTGGAAGTATTACCTGAAGGGCGTAAGGCCATTCAGAACAAATGGATCTTTAAGAGGAAGACGGACGCGGACGGTAATGTCACCGTCTATAAAGCTCGACTTGTGGCAAAGGGTTTTTCACAAGTTCAAGGAGTTGACTACGATGAGACCTTCTCACCCGTAGCGATGCTTAAGTCCGTCAGAATCATGTTAGCAATAGCTGCCTTTTTCGATTATGAAATTTGGCAGATGGATGTCAAAACAGCGTTCCTTAACGGTTACCTTAAGGAAGAGTTGTATATGATACAACCAGAAGGTTTTGTCGATCCAGAGAATGCTGACAAAGTTTGCAAACTCCAGCGATCCATTTATGGACTGGTGCAAGCATCTCGGAGTTGGAATCTTCGTTTTGATGAGGTGATCAAAGCGTTCGAGTTTATACAAGTTTACGGAGAAGCTTGTATTTACAAGAAAGTGAGTGGGAGCTCTATAGCGTTTCTAATATTATATGTGGATGACATATTGCTGATTGGAAACAATATAGAAATGCTGGAAAGCGTAAAGGAATATTTGAACAAGAGTTTTTCAATGAAGGACCTAGGAGAAGCTGCTTTCATATTAGGCATCAAGATCTATAGAGATAGATCGAGACGCTTAATAGGACTTTCACAAAGCACATACCTTGATAAGATTTTGAAGAAGTTCAAAATGGATCAGTCCAAGAAGGGGTTCTTGCCTGTTTTGCAAGGTGTGAAGTTGAGTAAGACTCAATGCCCAGTGACTGCAGAAGATAGAGAAAAGATGAGTGTCATCCCCTATGCTTCAGCCATAGGCTCTATCATGTATGCAATGCTGTGCACAAGACCCGATGTCAGCCTTGCCATAAGTATGGCCGGAAGGTTTCAAAGTGATCCAGGAATGGAACACTGGACGGCGGTCAAGAATATCCTGAAGTACCTGAAAAGGACTAAGGACATGTTTCTCGTTTATGGAGGTGATCAAGAGCTCGTCGTAAAGGGTTACGTCGATGCAAGCTTTGACACTGATCCGGATGACTCTAAGTCGCAAACCGGATACGTATTTATTCTTAATGGGGTGCGGTTAGCTGGTGCAGTTCCAAGCAAAGCGTGGTAGCTGATTCTACATGCGAAGCGGAGTACATCGCAGCCTCGGAGGCGGCGAAGGAAGGTGTCTGGATGAAGGAGTTCATGACAGATCTTGGAGTAGTGCCTAGTGCGCTTAACCCAATGACTCTGTTTTGTGATAATACTGGTGCCATTGCTCTAGCCAAGGAACCAAGATTTCACAAGAGGACCAGACACATAAAGCGACGTTTCAATTCCATCCGCGATTACATCAAGGAGGACGACATAAATATTTGCAAAGTACACACGGATCTAAATGTTGCAGATCCGATGACTAAACCTCTTCCAAGGGCTAAACATGAACAACACCAGAACTGCATGGGTGTTCGATTCATTACAATGTAAATCACATAGTGATGTGAACTAGATTATTGACTCTAGTGCAAGTGGGAGACTGTTGGAAATATGCCCTAGAGGCAATAATAAATTGGTTATTATTATATTTCCTTGTTCATGATAATCGTTTATTATCCATGCTATAATTGTATTGATTGGAAACTCAAATACATGTGTGGGTACATAGACAACACTGTGTCCCTAGTAAGCCTCTAGTTGACTAGCTTGTTGATCAAAGATGGTTAAGGTTTCCTAGCCATGGACATGAGATGTCATTTGATAACGGGATCACATCATTAGGAGAATGATGTGATGGACAAGACCCAAACTGTAAACGTAGCATTTGATCGTGTCAGTTTATTGCTATTGTTTTCTGCATGTCAAGTATCTGTTCCTTTGACCATGAGATCATGCAACTCACTGACACCGGAGGAATACCTTGTGTGTATCAAACGTCGCAACGTAACTGGGTGACTATAAAGGTGCTCTACAGGTATCTCCGAGGGTGTCTGTTGGGTTGGCATGGATCAAGACTGGGATTTGTTACTCCGTATGACGGAGAGGTATCTCAGGGCCCACTCGGTAATACAACATCACAATGAGCCTTGCAAGCAATGTGACTAAAGTGTTAGCCACGAGATCTTGTATTACGGAACGAGTAAAGAGACTTGCCGGTAACGAGATTGAACTAGGTATAGAGATACCGACGATCGAATCTCGGGTAAGTAACATACCGAAGAACAAAGGGAACAGCATACGGGATTAACTGAATCCTTGACATAGAGGTTCGACCGATAAAGATCTTCGTAGAATATGTAGGAGCCAATATGGGCATCCAGGTCCCGCTATTGGTTATTGGCCGTAGAGGTGTCTCGGTCATGTCTACATAGTTCTCGAACCCGCAGGGTCTACACACTTAACGTTTGGTGACGATTAGTATAGTTGAGTTATTATGTTGGTGACCGAAAGTTGTTCGGAGTCCCGGATAAGATCCCGGACATGACGAGGATCTCCGGAATAGTCCGGAGGTAAAGATTGATATATGTGATAATAGTGTTTTGATCTCTGGAAGGGTTCCGGAGTTCACCGGAAGGGGTTCCGGATGTTTACCGAAGTGTTCGGGTGCAGCAACACTTTATATGAGCCAAAGGGATAAAGCCCACAAGGTATTGGAAAGTGCAAAAGTAGTTTTGCTGCCGCGTAAGCGGTACTACCGCTTGGTGAAGCGGTACTACCGCCCGAGCGGTACTACCGCTTGTGTGAAGCGGTACTACCGCCCAAGCGGTACTACCGCTTGTGTGAAGCGGTACTACCGCTTGTGCGCGGCTGTGCACGATTCGGCAGGGTCCGAATTGGACTCTTTTCCTGCGGGCCAAACCGACCTTGTGCGGACAAAACCGACCCGGAGGAGACTTTTACTCCAAGTTTAGACCCCAAGGCTCAACATATAAATAGAGGGGCAGGGCTAGCACACGGGACACATCAGGATTTCCCAAGCCGTGTGCCGGCAACCCTAGCCCTCTAGTTCCTCCGTCATAATCTCCGTAGTGCTTGGCGAAGCCCTGCAGAGATCGTTCCTCACCACCATCACCACGCCGTCGTGCTGCTGGAACTCAACCACTACTTTACCATCGCTCGCTGGATCGAGGAGGTGAAGGCGTCATCAAGCCGTACGTGTGTTGAACGCGGAGGTGCCGTCCGTTCGGCACTAGATCGGAAGGATCGTGATTGGATCGCGGGACGCTCGGCGATTTGGATCGCGAAGACGTTCGACTACATCAACCGCGTTTATTAACGCTTCCGCTTAGCGATCTACAAGGGTATGTAGATTCACTCTCCCTCTCGTAGATGCTCATCACCATGGATAGATCTTGTGTGTGCGTAGGAAAATTTTTGTTTCCCATGCAACGTTCCCCAACAATGGGGTCTATCATATGTTTGTTTCCACCTTCGTGACCTGGTGCATTATTCTAACATTCTTTCCAAGTGGCTTCTCAATCTTTGGGGTATCATCTATCTTTCGGAATGCATTCGTTCATATTTGGTAGGATGCTAGCTTGTGAAGAATTCTGTTGCAATATCTATCCTATTGATTCAGCTTTCTAATTATCTCATTGAAGATTCTAACGGTTGTTTCCATCTTCAGGATGGTTCCCGCAACCCGTGGGAATCCGACTCGTGATGATGGGGAGCAGTCAGACCCTCCACCTCCTCCTCCACCTCTGCCTCCGGAGGCATGGCAAGCTTTGATGGAAGCAACCAATGCCAATACTCAGATGCTGCTCCAGTTTATGCAAGAGCGGAATCAAGGGTATCAAGGCAATCAAGGCCAAGGCAACTTCAACAATCAACCTCAATATGCTACTCTCAACCAGTTTCTCAGCAACCAGCCCAAGTCCTTCAGTTCGTGCACTCAGCCTCTCGATGCTGACGATTGGTTTGTGGATATCAACAAACACTTCGAGTGCAGCAATGTCAGACCTGAGGACTATGTCAAGTTCGCTTCTTTCTAGCTCAAGGACCAGGCAGCCGAGTGGTGGCGGCAGTACAAAGATTCAAGAGGTGGTCGAGTCATCACTTGGACCGATTTCTGTCGTGATTTCAGAGCACATCACATTCCATCAAGTGTGTTTGAGGAGATGCGTGAGAAATTCAGAAACCTCAAGCAAGGAAGCATGTCTGTCTACCAGTATAACACTGAGTTCCAGAATCTCGCTCGATATGCCAAGCAAGACATTCCAGATGACAAGAGCAAGATTTACCAGTTCCGAGGTGGTCTCAGAGAGGACCTACAGCTTGCTCTCATCCTAGTCGATCCGCCTGAGTTTGATCAGTTCTATAACATGGCACTCAAGCAAGAATCAGCTCAAATCAAGTTTGATGATTCTAAGAAGAGAATCACAGATGCAGTTCACTCTTCTTCCTCGTCTCAAGTGGTTGCCAAGCAGCAAAAGTTCTGGTTACCTCCTCCTCCTCAGTTTCGTCCTCAGCATCAGCAGAAGCAGTTTGGTGGTCGTGGTTCTTCCCACCCGCCCAACCCAGTGTACCACCAGAGACCTCAGGCTCCCAGGACAGCCGTTCCTCCTCCTCGCCTACTCTCAGAGGTTACTTGTCACAAGTGTGGGCTGAAAGGACACTATGCCAACAAGTGCACCCAGAAGCGCCTTCCACCTCCTCCTCCTAGCAGGCCGCCAAGCAATGCTATTGTCAAACATAATCCCAAGTCAGCAAGAGTGAACATGGTGAATTCAGCTCAAGCAGAGGAGTCTTCTAAAGTGATCATGGGTAATCTCTTGGTTAACTCCTTTCCGGCTAAAGTGTTGTTTGATTCAGGTGCATCTCATTCATTCATATCTAGACCATTTGCATGGAAGCATGACTTGTTTTCTAAAGCATTGCCAAAGCCTTTGCGTGTCGTTTCTCCGGGCGTTTTGTTGAGCGCAAACATGGTGGTTCCTAATGTCAACATCAAGATGGGCAATTATTCTTTTCTGGCTGATCCGATGGTCCTTGGAAATTCTGATATTGATCTTATCCTCGGCATGAATTGGCTTTCTAAGCACAAAGCTTCTCTTGATTGTGCGGCCAAGGAAGTTCAATTGACTCATCCTTCTGAAGAGGTCATTATATTTGCTGCTCATGATGATACCATTCGGTTATTCTCCCTCAATGAGAAAGGCGAAATTAACGCAATATCTCAAATTCCAGTGGTATGTGAATATGAGGATGTTTTTCCACAAGAGTTGCCAGGAATGCCTCCTCACCGGCCTATTGAGTTTGTCATTGAGCTCGAGCCCGACACAGAACCCGTATGCAAACGCCCCTACAAGCTTGGGCCAGAAGAGCTGAAAGAATTGAAGAGACAGCTCGATGAACAAGAGCGTCTGGGTTTAATCAGACCGATTTCATCTCCTTGGGGTTGTGGAGTTCTCTTTGTCAAGAAGAAAGATGGCACAGAAAGACTTTGCGTTGACTTCCGCCCATTGAATAAAAAGACAATCAAGAACAAGTATCCACTCCCCAATATCAATGAATTGTTTGAGCAACTCAAAGGTGCAAAGGTGTTCTCAAAGCTCGATCTTCATATGTGATATCACCAGATTCGCATTCACGAAGAAGACATTCCCAAAACAGCTTTCAGGACAAGCTTTGGTTCATATGAATACACAGTGATGTCCTTCGGCCTTGCAAATGCACCTCCTACTTTCTCTCGTGTGATGAACTATGTATTCAATCCTTACACCAACGAGTTCGTTCTTGTCTATCTCGATGACATCCTGGTTTTCTCCAAGACAAAAGAGGATCATGCAAAGCATTTGCGCTTGGTGCTTGATAAGCTCAGGGAGTATCAATTCTATGCTAAGTTCTCTAAGTGTGAATTCTGGCTTGATGAAGTTCTTTACCTCGGTCACATTATCTCTGCCAAGGGCATCTCGGTAAATCCTGAAAAGGTTGAAGCTATTGTCAACTGGCAGCCTCCCCAAAATGTCAAGCAACTTCGTAGCTTTCTCGGGCTTGCAAGTTATTGCAGAAGATTCATGGAGAACTTCTCCAAGATTGCCAAGCCTTTGTCTAACCTCGTCCAGAAGAATGTCAAATATGCTTGGACTCCTGAGTGTGATGTTGCGTTTAAGACACTCAAAGAGAAGCTCATAACTACTCCAGTTCTCACTCCTCCAGATGAATCCAAGCCTTACCAAGTGTTCTGTGATGCTTCTCTGCAAGGTCTCGGTGGAGTACTAATGCAAGAGAAGAAAGTGGTGGCTTATACCTCTCGGCAGTTGAAGCCGAACGAGAGGAACTATCCTACTCATGACTTGGAGTTGGCAGCCGTCGTCCATGCCTTGATCACATGGAGACATCTCTTGTTGGGCAGGCAGGTGGACATTTTCACCGATCACAAGAGCCTCAAGTACATATTCACTCAACCCAACCTTAATCTCTGTCAGACCCGATGGGTGGAGATGATTCAAGAGTACAACCCGAGCATTGAATACACTCTAGGCAAGGCTAATGTTATCGCGGATGCTTTGAGCAGAAAAGTGTATTGCAACAGCCTAATTCTCAAGCCAGTCCAACGCGATCTTTGTGAGGCTTTCAGAAAACTCAACCTCCAATTTATCCCACAAGGATTCCTCACCAACCTTCAGATCATTCCCACATTGGAGGATCAAATTCGCGAAGCTCAGCTCTTAGATGCCATGGTGAAGAAGGTGAAACTCGGCGTTGCAAAGAGCATTCCTAAATATAAGTGCTATCGAGTGGATGATAGGGATATCTTGTTCTTTGAGGACAGGCTAGTTGTGCCAAAAGGGGATCTCAGGAAGGTCATAATGAACGAGGCACACAATTCTCTCTTGTCCATCCATCCAGGCAGCTCCAAGATGTACCATGATCTCAAGTCAACTTATTGGTGGACTCGTATGAAGCGTGAGATCACTCAGTTCGTGAATGAGTGCGATGTGTGCCGCAGAGTGAAGGCGGAACATCAGCGTCCAGCAGGACTTCTTCTGCCTCTACCTATCCCCGAGTGGAAATTCGGTCATATTGAGATGGACTTTGTCACCGGTTTTCCCAAGTCCAAGAGAGGGAATGATGCAATCTTAGTGGTCATTGACAAGCTTACAAAAGTCGCTCACTTCCTTCCAGTCAAGGAGTCTATCACTGCTGCCCAGTTGGCAGAGCTGTACACTTCCAGAGTGGTCTCTTTGCGCGGCATTCCCCAGTTGATCACCTCAGATCGTGGAAGCATCTTCACTTCCAGATTCTAGGATTCTTTCCAGCAGGCCATGGGCACGAAGATTCGCTTCAACACAGCTTGTCATCCTCAGACTAGTGACCAAGTCGAGAGAGTTAATCAGATACTCGAGGATATGCTGAGAGCGTGTGTCATCTCTTTCGGCATGAAGTGGGAAGACTGTCTTCCTTTTGTCGAGTTCTCCTACAACAATAGTTTCCAAGCAAGCTCGGGCAAGGCCCCATTCGATATTCTCTATGGCAGAAAGTGCCGTACTCCGCTCAACTGGTCTGAAACCGGTGAACGCCAACTTCTGGGCAATGATATGATTTCTGAAGCTGAAGAGATGTGTCGTATCATCCGTGAAAATCTGAAAGTAGCGCAATCGCACCAGAAGAGCTACTATGATAGTAAGCACCGTGACTTGGCTTTCGAGATTGGAGACCATGTCTATCTCTGTGTTTCTCCTATGAAAGGCACCCAACAATTCCGTATCAAAGGAAAGCTTGCTCCAAGATACGTGGGCCCTTTCAAGATAGTTGGCAAAAGAGGCGATCTAGCCTACCAACTCAAGCTACCTTCCAACTTCTCAAATGTGCACGATGTGTTTCACGTGTCACAGCTTCGCAAGTGTTTCAAGACTCCCGACCGCACCATTGAATTCCAAGACATTGAGCTCCAAGATGATTTGTCTTACTGTGAGCATCCCATTGCCATTCTCAAAGAAACTGGGCGCAAAATTCGCAACAAGTCAATCAAGTTCCTGAAAGTGAAATGGTCTCACCATTCCGACTGAGAAGCCACATGGGAGCGCGAGGACCACCTCCGTTCCGAATATCCGGAGTTCTTTCGTTCCTAGATCTCGGGACGAGATCCTCTTGTAGTAGGAGAGAGTTGTAACAACCCAAGAGTGCTCCTTCCTTATTTGTATTCCCCAACATTGCCATATATGGAATTTTCATGATGATCTTGATGGATGGGCTTCTTCTCATGTTGTGTTTTGCTTTCTTTTCATTTTTGCATTTCATCTTCATGTCATTCTTTTGTCATGTGCATTGTATCCATCATTTTAATTTTGTTGTGCCATCATGCATGCATTGTGGTAATGTGTGAGTCATCTTCTCCTTGCCTCACCCAACCCTTGTGTGTTCACCTATGCAAGCCATCTCTTCACCTCTCTCTCAAATCCCTTCTTTTTCCCAAGTATTTCTTGATGCTATATTTCTGTCCCAAATTAACGTTCACCATTTTCCTATAAATCCTGCATCATGTCATCAAGCTCTCTGCCAAATTTCAGCTATTTTGGAATTGATTTGGTTGGGATAAAAAATGCCTCAAGTTTGAATTTAATTCAAACTTGTGATATTTTTCTTTCTCTAAAAATGTCCAAAGCAATTTATTCAAACACTACATATGTCCAGGACTCCAGGAATATATTTATCTCAGAGTACTTCCTTCAAATTTTTCCCTATGCTTTCTTCCTTATTTTTCTGTCTAAAGAAAATGAATAAAGAGAAAGGGAAACCTTACCTGGGCCTCTCCCTAGCCGAAGCCTGATAACCCACAAGTATAGGGGATCGCAACAGTTTTCGAGGGTAGAGTATTCAACCCAAATTTATTTATTCGACACAAGGGGAGCCAAAGAATATTTGCAAGTGTTAGCAGTTGAGTTGTCAATTCAACCACACCTGGAAGCTAAATATCAGCAGAGTGATCAGTAGCACAGTAGTATGATAGTTTGATAGCAGTAGCAATAATAGTAACAGTAGCAGTAACGGTAGCAGTAGTAGTTTGGTAGCAATTGTAACAGTAGTAACAACAGTAGTAACTTAGCAAAGATCAATATGTGAAGAACTCGTAGGCATTGGATCGGTGATATTGTTGGATAACATTCATCATGTAACAGTTATAACCTAGGGCGACACAGAACTAGCTCCAATTCATCAATGTAATGTAGGCATGTATTCCGTATATAGTCAAACGTGCTTGCGATAAGAACTTGCATGATATCTTTTATCCTACCCTCCTGTGGCAGCGGGATCCATAAGGATACTAAGGGATATTAAGGCCTCCTTTTAATAGAGAACCGGAACAAAGCATTAACACATAGTGAATACATGAACTCCTCAAACTATGGCAATCACCGGAAAGAATCCCAATTGTTGTCACCTTGGGGTATGTGGATCATAACACATAGCAGGTGCATATAACTTGCAAGATCGGATCAAGAACACAAATATATTCATGAAGACATAAAGGGTTCAGATCTGGAATCATGGCACTCGGGCCCTAGTGACAAGCATTAAGCATAGCAAAGTCATAGCAACATCAATCTCAGAACATAGTGGATACTAGGGATCAAGTCCTAACAAAACTAACTCAATTACATGATAAATCTCATCCAACTCATCACCGTCCAGCAAGCCTACGAAGGAATTACTCACTCTCGGCGGTGAGCATCATGAAATTGGTGATGAAGGATGGTTGATGATGACGATGCCGGAAGATCCCCCTCTCCGGAGCCCCAAACGGACTCCAGATCTGGCCTCCCGATGAAGAACAGGAGGTGGCGGCGGCTCCGTATCGTGAAACACAATAAAACTTCCTCTCCTATTTTTTTCTCTGGAATTGTGAATTTATATCATTGGAATTAGGTCAGACGGAGCCACGTGGGCCCCACGAGGTACCAGGGCGCGCCTGGGGGGGGGGGGGTGGCGCGCCCTGGTGCCTCATGGGCACTGGGTGGCCCCCCTCTAGTGGGTCTTGGTTCTAGTATTTTTATAAATTCCAGGAAAAATCTCCAAAAAGTTTCATCCAATTCCAAGAACTTTTATTTCTGCACAAAAAACAACACCATGGCAATTCTGCTGAAAACAGCGTCAGTCCGGGTTAGTTCCATTCAAATCATGCAAATTAGGGGCCAAAACAAGAGCAAAAGTGTTTGGAAAAGTAGATACGACGGAGACGTATCAACTTCCCCAAGCTTAACTCATTGCTTGTCCTCAAGCAATTCAGTTCATAAACTGAAAGTGATAAAGAAAAACTTTTACAAACTCTTTTATTCTTGTATCTATATATATGCTTAAATAGCACCCAAGTTTTCAGCAAAGATTATAACTAACCATGCAAATGATAACTCTTAGAAATTATATTCACTCATATCAATGGCATAATCAACTAGCGAGCAATAATAAGATATATCAAATGTCAACACTTTGTCAAAATGATCATGATATAATATGAAAACATGGTATCTCGCTAGCCCTTTCTGAGACCGCAAAACATAAATGCAGAGCACCTCCAAAGTTCAAGCAGCGGCTAAACATTGTAATTCATGGTAGAAGAGATCCAGTCATGATGCACACAACATTAACTATTCACAATGCATGAGAATGACAATAGTGCTCTCAGGACTGGTGCTTATTTGAGAAGGTGATGACTCAACAATAAAAGTAAAATAACATAAAAGTAAATAGATAGGCCCTTCGCAGAGGGAAGCATGGATTTGCAGAGGTGCCAGAGCTCGAAGCTTAAACCAGAGATAAATAAAATTTTGGGAGGTATGCCTTTCCTGTCAACATCACGACCGAGAGTTTTCAATATCTTCCATGCTAAACACATTAGCGGCGGTTCCCAAGCGGTAAATTAAGTTTACTCCCCTCCACCAACAATCACAAGCCATGGCTAGCCGAATCCTCGGGTGCCCTCCATACCAACAACTTTCCGGGGGAGTTTGTTTTATTATTTTACAATTTTAATAATGGGACTGGGCATCCCGATTATCAGCCCCTCTCGTGCAAGGACAAGTGAATCAACACTCATCATGAGAATAACCCGCTTAGCATGGAAGATACTGACCACCCCCTATCGCTCCATGAGCGGTACGGGCACACAAAACATATGTTCATTTGAATATTTAGAGGTGGCACATGCAAATTTACTTAGAACGACAGAGTAATACCGCATATAGGTAGATATAGTGGACTCATCTGGAATAACTTTAGGTTTAAGGGTTTTGATGCACAAGCAGCATTCCCGCTTAGTACAGGCGAAGGCGAGCAAATAGATTGAGAAGTGACCAGCTAGAGAGAGAAAACGGTCATAATCATGCATTATGAAAAATCAACATTGAATACTAGCATGAGTAGGATATAAGCACCATGAACATAAATATCGTGAAGGCTATGTTGGTTTTGAATCAACTACATGCGTGAACATGTGCCAAGTCAAGCCACTTGAAACATTCAGAGGAGGATACCATATCATCATACTACATCACAATCATTTTAATGCATGTTGACACTTAAGATAAATCATTATCCACTCCTAGCTACTTAAGCATGGCATGAGCAACTATAATCTCTAATTGTCATCATAAACATGTTTAATCATAACATGCTGAATCATGGATACTGAGTTAAACATATTTACAAAAACAAAGAACAAATTGAGTTCATACCCGCTTTTCCTTGCCACAGTCACTTCATCAAATCATCGTCATTATTGCCTTTCACTTGCACGACCGAATGATATGAAAATAATAATAGTGCAAGAGTGCCGTGGACTAAGCTGGAATCTGCAAACATTTTATTCAAAGGAGAAGACAAGGTAAAATTGGCTCTTTGTTAGATCAACAATAATGCATATGAGAGCCACTCAACATTTTCATCGTGGTCTTCTCCTTACAATGACTCAACAAAAGAAAAGAATTTCGGAGAAACACACGGTTTTTTTGTGGAGTTTTTGGTTTTTCTGAAGGAAGTGAAATAAAGAAGAAAACGAAAAACGAGAAAAACTATTTACATGGGAAAGCTCCCAACAAGTAAAAGAAGAAACAAGAAATCTTTTTGGGTTTTCTTTTACTACTACGAAACTACAACTAATTAAACTAGAAAGAAAAACTGAAAAGAAGTGAGAAATGTTTTTGGATTTTCTCAAAGTTTTTCAAACACACAAGAAGAAAGCGAGAAAAATAAAAATAGCATGGATTATACAATGAAAAAGTATGAACACCGACAACTGGAATTAAAAGTGTAAGCATGAATGTAATGTCGGTGAGAGATACGTACTCGCCCAAGCTTAGGCTTTTGCCTAGCTTGGTCTACGGCCATGGCTGTCCTGGATAATAATCGAAATGGTAGCTCACAGAGGTGTTCTGAGCCGCCTCCTCAGCCAGATGAGCAGCCTCGACAGTCGCGTTGTACTCGTGCACCTCACTCTCATGTAGAAAATATCTCTGTTTGTCCTGAAAATCAAAGAGGGCAGGAGCAGGCAAAGCAACATACACAGAGTGATATTTATTAAAAACTAAGTTATATTCATAACCCTGTGCATTGCATTTTAAGAACCTATGTCTTGATAACCCACAAGTATAGGGGATCACAACAGTTTTCGAGGGTAGAGTATTCAACCCAAATTTATTGATTCGACACAAGGGGATCCAAAGAATATTTGCAAGTATTAGCAGTTGAGTTGTCAATTCAACCACACCTGGAAACTAAATATCTGCAGCAGAGTGATCAGTAGCACAGTAATATGATAGTTTGATAGCAGTAGCAATAATAGTAACAGTAGCGGTAACGGTAGCAGCAATAGTAGTAACTTAGCAAAGATCAATATGTGAAAAACTCGTAGGCATTGGATCGGTGATATTGTTGGATAACATTCATCATGTAACATTCATAACCTAGGGCAACACAGAACTAGCTCCAATTCATCAATGTAATGTAGGCATGTATTCCGTATATAGTCATACGTGCTTGCGATAAGAACTTGCATGACATATTTTGTCCTACCCTCCTGTGGC
This sequence comes from Elymus sibiricus, assembly GCA_039707655.1. Lineage (NCBI taxonomy): Eukaryota > Viridiplantae > Streptophyta > Magnoliopsida > Poales > Poaceae > Elymus > Elymus sibiricus. The sequence continues at coordinate 355,112,957 of CM077666.1, forward strand.
AGCGGGGTTCATATGGATACTAAGGGATATTAAGGCCTCCTTTTAATAGAGAACCGGAACAAAGCATTAACACATAGTGAATACATGAACTCCTCAAACTATGGCAATCACCGGAAAGAATCCCAATTATTGTCACCTTGGGGTATGCGGATCATAACACATAGCAGGTGCATATAACTTGCAAGATCGGATCAAGAACACAAATATATTCATGAAAACATAAAGGGTTCAGATCTGGAATCATGGCACTCGGGCCCTAGTGACAAGCATTAAGCATAGCAAAGTCATAGCAACATCAATCTCAGAACATAGTGGATACTAGGGATCAAGCCCTAACAAAACTAACTTGATTACATGATAAATCTCATCCAACTCATCACCGTCCAGCAAGCCTACGATGGAATTACTCACTCCCGGCGGTGAGCATCATGAAATTGGTGATGAAGGATGGTTGATGATGACGATGCCGGAAGATCCCCCTCTCCGGAGCCCCAAACGGACTCCAGATCTGGCCTCCCGATGAAGAACAGGAGGTGGCGGCGGCTCCATATCATGAAACGCAATAAAACTTCCTCTCTTATTTTTTCTCTGGAATTGTGAATTTATAGCGTTGGAATTAGGTCAGACAGAGCCACGTGGGCCCCACGAGGTACCAGGGCGCGCCTGGGGGGGTGGCACGCCCTGGTGCCTCGTGGGCACTGGGTTGCTCCCCTCCAGTAGGTTTTGGCTCCAGTATTTTTTATATATTCCATAAAAAATCTCCAAAAAGTTTCATCCAATTCCAAGAACTTTTATTTCTGCACAAAAAACAACAGCATGGCAATTCTGCTAAAAACTGCGTCAGTCTGGGTTAGTTCCATTCAAATCATGCAAATTAGGGGCCAAAACAAGAGCAAAAGTATTTGGAAAAGTAGATACGACGGAGACGTATCAACTCCCCCAAGCTTAACTCATTGCTTGTCCTCAAGCAATTCAGTTGACAAACTGAAAGTGATAAAGAAAAACTTTTACAAACTCTTTTGTTCTTGTATCTATATATATGCTTAAATAGCACCCAAGTTTTCAGTAAAGATTATAACTAACCATGCAAATGATAACTCTTAGAAACTATATTCACTCATATCAATGGCATTATCAACTAGCAAGCAATAATAAGATATATCAAATGCCAACACTTTGTCAAAATGATCATGATATAATATGACAACATGGTATCTCGCTAGCCCTTTCTGAGACCGCAAAACATAAATGCAGAGCACCTCCAAAGTTCAAGTAGCGACTAAACATTGTAATTCATGGTAAAAGAGATCCAGTCATGATGCACACAACATTAACTGTTCACAATGCATGAGAATGACAATAGTGCTCTCAGGACTGGTGCTTATTTGAGAAGGTGATGACTCAACAATAAAAGTAAAATAACATAAAAGTAAATAGATAGGCCCTTCGCAGAGGGAAGCATGGATTTACAGAGGTGCCAGAGCTCGAAGCTTAAATCAGAGATAAATAAAATTTTGGGAGGTATGCCTTTCCTGTCAATGTCACGACCGAGAGTTTTAAATATCTTCCATGCTAAACACATTAGCGGCGGTTCCCAAGCGATAAAGTAAAGTTTACTCCCCCTCCACCAACAATCACAAGCCATGGCTAGCCGAATCCTCGGGTACACTAGTGGAAAAACGGGATTTAGTACCGGTTTAAAACGACCTTTAGTGCCGGTTCAGGAACCGGCACTAAAGGGTGGAGACTAAAGGCCCCCCCCCTTTAGTCCCGGTTCAACACGGCCCGGCACTAAAGGCCCTCCACGTGGCGCTGTCTGGGGCGGGGGATGCATGACCTTTAGTCCCGGTTGGTAACACCAACCTACCAACCGGGACTAAAGGAAATTTTTTTGATATTTTTTTATTGTTTTAAATTTTTTTTTCTGATTTTCGAATCTTTGAATTATTTGACAATTTAATCTCTAATAACCCCTCCTCACTGCTCCACACTCATTCCAAATCGTCTAACTTCCCGGTCGGTCACCAATCCTCTCACTACTCCAACCCCAGCACGCTTAACTTTCAGGTTCTATCTCCCCTAGTTTCCAAGTCTGCACTTGTTGTTTTCCTGACAATAGTAAGCTATCAATCCTATTAACCCTTAGGTCTTGATGTCACATGATTTAATTTTTTGAACTCCAAACAATTATTAAAATAAACAACAATGATTAACAAACAACAATGATTAATTTAAAAATTCAAAAAAAAGGAAAAAAATTCAAAAAAATCAAAAATTATCAAAAAACAAAAAAAATCCAAAAATCCAAAATAATACAAAAAGGTCAAAATAAAATAAGTAATAATAATATTGAATTTCAATTAAAATAAAATAAGTATTATTATTATTATTATTATTTGGCCATTTATTCATTTAATATGGCATAATTAATATCTTTAAATCTGTAAATCAAAATTCGACAAATAATATATCCATTATTATCAGAAATATGAGCATGATGTCACACGCTTCACTGTTTGAGTTTGAAACTATTATTCTAAAAAACAATAATTATTTCGTAACACTAATATTTATTGAATAAGTAGTTTGACCACAGTTTGACCAGAGTTTGACCACATTTCATTTTTTTAAACTTATATTAACTGAAGAATTTTTGTGTGTTCAATATGAACCATTCAAAGCCACATCCTGAAATTTCAACCCTTTCTGACTTCATTTGCTATTTTTCATGTATTTAATGATTTTTTGAGCTAAATTAGGCCGAAATTGAAAAGCACTACAAATGAACTCTGAAAAGGTTGAAACTTGGCATGGTATCATCATTTCACCCAAATAGCTTGTGCTAAAAAGTTGAGAGGGTTATGGCAAAAACTTGATGCACTTTGTATACAAACTAGACCATCTCTTTCGAAGTAACAGGGTTTCAGACGAAAACTCAGCTGTTATAAAGACATTTCATTTTTTTAATCTTATTTCAACTCTAGAATTTTTGTGTGTTCAATATGAACCGTTCAAAGCCACATCCTTAAATTTCAACCCTTTTTGACTTCATTTGCTATTTTTTCATGGATTTAATGATTTTTTGAGCTAAATTAGCCTGAAATTGAAAAGCACTACAAATGAACTCTGAAAACCCTAAACCCGGGACTTAAAACGTCCGAAACTCTATTATAAACAGTAAAATTAAAGGTTCAAACCCTAAAACCTAACCCTAAACTTAGAAAGTTAAACCCTAACCCCTAAACCCTAAAACGTCTAAAACGTCCAAAAACTCTATTTTCCCTTTGGAATTTGGTGATTTTAAAAAATTGTCGAAACAGAAACATGGTGTTTCTTCGGACAAATCTTTTTTTTCTGCAAATTTTGATATATTATTTGTATTATTCTGAATTAGAATGATTTAGTTATGATTTTTCTAAGATTTAGGGGCTCGCAGCCCCCCCCTTTAGTCCCGGTTGAAGACACCAACCGGGACTAAAGGGCTGGGAAAAAAATTTGAAAAAAAATTTGAAAAAAAATTTGATTTTTTTTCCAGTCCCGGTTGGTATCTCCAACCGGGACTAAAGGGGGGCCTTTAGTCCCGGTTGGTGATACAAACCGGGACTAAAGGGGCTCGTGGGGGCCCCAGCTGACACCAGCCTGCCACCAACCCTTTAGTCCCGGTTTGTATCACAAACCGGTACTATAGGTAGCAAATGAACCGGGACTAATGTTGCTGAAATCAAACCGGGACTATTGGTCACATTAGTCCCGGGCCGTAATCAAACCGGGACTAAAGGGGCGGACGAAAGGTCTGTTTTCTACTAGTGGGTGCCCTCCATACCAACAACTTTCCGGGGGAGTTTGTTCTATTATTTTACAGTTTTAATAATGGGACTGGGCATCCCGATTACCAGCCCCTCTCGTGCAAGGATAAGTGAATCAACACTCATCATGAGAATAACGCGCTTAGCATGGAAGATACTGACCGCCCCCTGTCGCTCCATGAGCGGTACGGGCACTAAAATTGATGTTCATTTGAATATTTAGAGGTGGCACATGCAAATTTACTTAGAACGGCAGAGTAATACCGCATATAGGTAGATATAGTGGACTCATCTGGAATAACTTTAGGTTTAAGGGTTTTGATGCACAAGCAGCATTCCCGCTTAGTACAGGCGAAGGCTAGCAATTAAGTTGAGAAGCGACCAGCTAGAGAGCGAAAATGGTCATAATCATGCATTATGGAAAATCAACATTGAATACTAGCATGAGTAGGACATAAGCACCATGAACATAAATATCATGAAGGCTATGTTGGTTTTGAATCAACTACATGCGTGAACATGCGCCAAGTCAAGCCACTTGAAACATTCAGAGGAGGATACCATATCATCATACCACATCACAATCATTTTAATGCATGGTGACACTCAAGATAAATCATTATCCACTCCTAGCTACTTAAGCATGGCATGAGCAACTATAATCTCTAATTGTCATCATAAACATGTTTAATCATAACATGCTGAATCATGGATATTGAGTTAAACATATTTACAAAAACAAAAAACAAGTTGAGTTCATACCCGTTTTTCCTTGCCACTGTCACTTCATCAAAGCATCGTCATTATTGCCTTTCACTTGCACGACCGAATAATATGAAAATAATAATAGTGCAAGAGTTCCATGGACTAAGCTGGAATCTGCAAACATTTTATTCAAAGGAGAAGACAAGGTAAAATGGGATCTTTGTTAGATCAACAATAATGCATATGAGAGCCACTCAACATTTTCATCGTGGTCTTCTCCTCACAATGACTCAACAAAAGAAAAGAATTTCAGAGAAACACACTGAAATATTTTTGGAGTTTTTAGTTTTTCTAAAGAAAATGAAATAAAGGAGAAAAACGAAAAACGAGAAAAACTATTTACATGGGAAAGCTCCCAACAAGTAAAAGAAGAAATGAGAAATCTTTTTGGGTTTTCTTTTACTACTACGAAACTACAACTAATTAAACTAGAAAGAAAAACCAAAAAGAAGTGAGCAATGTTTTTGGATTTTCTCAAAGTTTTTCAAACACACAAGAAGAAAGCGAGAAAAATAAAATTAACATGGTGTTGACACCAGATTTTGGCATGGTCAAAAACATAATTAAAAAGGCCTCAAATGGAAAAGTGCTCATGGTGAGAAAGTTCCGTATCGTCAAAAGGAGAAACTTTAATATTTGGGCCATAGCCATCCGATCTCATCTCTAAGGCCGAAGTTGTGTTCGAAGTACTGGGATGTTTTATCCAGAACATTATTCGGCTAATTACGCCCCAATACAGCCTCATATGAGAAAAGTTTCTACACGGATTGTCTTCGTCTCGTCGAATCGGTCGATTTTGATATAAAAATCGTCTCAATCCGAGATCGTATGCAAAAGTTACGGCCGTTCCAAGATTGGTGCTACAGCAGAGAGCGGTAGTACCGTGCCAATAAGCGGTACTACCGCTCGAGCGGTACTACCGCTCCTACTACCGCGCCTACTACCGCTTGGGAAAGTTCTTCTCTGCACGTCTCTGGACCCTCGAGACCCTAAGCGGAAGTAGAGCGGTACTACCGCTTGCCTATAGCCGCGCAGATTCGGGCAGATCGGAAAGTCCGAGTTTGGCTGCGTTTTTTGACCCTTTGGAAGGAAATCTGGGTCCGTGTCCTGTACGGGAAGTCCAACCCCCTCTTAAATAGAAGAGGTGATGGCCGATTGAAACAACACACAATCGAACAAATCAATCTACATCTTTTTACCCTACTTTTATCCCTCTCCCTTGTATCTTTCTTCTCGTTCTTCGTTCGTTCTTCGTGTTGAAGTGCGGTGATCCTCGAGGCCCTAGGGGCGAGCGAATCGACCTAGGGCAGCCCATCGTCCATCCGTGACTCCTGACGGGTTCCATCCCGGAGAAGCGGTGCGTCGGGTCTACAAAAGCGCCTGCCGGATTGTCTTGCGTATCGCGCTTCCGGCAGGCCTCCCACGGTGCGAGCTGCGGAGCATCTCCCTCGGCGCCGCGGGTACGCGTGACGCGTTCGCGTGTCAACACACTTTTTGGCGACTCCACTGGGAACGAAAGATCAAGAATCATCATCAACCATGTCAAATCTTCCCCAGCCCTCAGAAGTTAGCGCCGATAACATCATTAAGCCCGGTCTTGATGAGCTATCGGAGGAACATCGCCAGGCCTACGAAGCGCTCTAGCACAGTTGGGTGAAGCAAGTTCCATAGAAGAATTGAAAGTGCGGTTATTTCCCTTATCTTTAACTGGCACCGCATTTTCATGGTTTGCTGCTTTGCCACCTGGCTCAATTCTCTTATGGTCGCAACTAGAGCAAAAGTTTCATGATCACTTTTATAGTGGCGACAATGAGCTTAAGTTATCACACCTTACATCGGTTAGGCAAAAGCATGATGAATCGGTCACCGATTATGTCAAAATATTTAGAGATATAAAAAACCGATGCTATAGCTTAGTGATAACCGAAAGAGACTTGGCGGATCTTGTCCTTAATGGTTTGAAAACTCACATTAAGGAGAGGCTAGAAAGTTATGAGTTTTTAAATATTAACCAAGTCTTGCAAAAAGCTTTGGCTCAAGAAAGCCGAAGTAAAGAGATTCATAGGTCAACAACTGATCGTCCTAGAATGCATATGCTTGATTATAATGATGAATATTCGGACGATGAGGTTGATGTCTGTACCACTGAATTTGTTTGGTCCTCAAAGGCCAAACCCTATGCATGCAATGCTCTTAAGCCGATTCGTAAGAATCGTGATGAGGAGATGAAATTTACTTTTGATATATCCAAGTGTGATAGAATATTTGATGCTCTCTTGCAAGAAAAGATGATTAGAATATCACACACCATACCGCCGTTTGAGGAGCTGAAACGGCGTGGTTATTGCAAATATCATAATTCATTTTCTCATGCTACTAATGATTGCAATGTTTTTCGGAGACAGATACAATCGGCCATTAATGACGGACGATTGAGTTTTTCTGAGATGCAAGTTGATAGACAGCCCTTCCCAATGAATACCATGACTTTGGAGGGGAAGAAAATGTTAATTCGGCCTAACATAGCCGAATCAGCTAATAAAGATAATATTGTCATTGGTGAGCCCAGGAAGAACAAAGATGGCGACAAGATCTTGGGGAGGCAAGTCGTGCTTGAGAAGCAATCCGATGATGGAGAGGTAATCAAGATCACCATAAAAAATCCTGCACTCGGGGGGCAACCGCAAGTACAAGAGGATACTCATGTTGAATTTATCAAGCCCAAGAATTCAGAAGTTGGCAAGTGTAAAAAGAGTGAAGCTAAGCGCAAGCGAATCAAGCCAACTTTTGATATGTTGCTATCCAAATATGCAAGTCAAGCGGCCGGTTCTAGCTCTAATCGGCCATCATATTCAAAGCGTTCAAGATCACCTCCGAAGCAAAAGTCGCGACACTATGCAAGGCCATATGGGTCATGGGCACTGGCACCATGGATGCTACCATCCCCCTATGCGCCATATTACATGGGAGACTTCAATGGAGGATGGGGGCAGCCCCCAATGGCTCCTTATGCTTTTCATATGGGGTGGACAACACCTAGAAGGCCTGCTCACAAAAAGCTTTATTATCCTACACAAGGCCGTTCAAGCCATGGTGCTAATCGGCCAACAAAAAATTCTCCAAGCGAAGCAGAATCTAAGGATCCCAAGTATATTCAACCTAAGTGGTGTCCTCCCGGTCTGTCCAAGACACAAAAAAGGAGATTACAACGCATGAGGAGCCGCGAGAAGGCGGCACATGAAGTAGAAGAGCAAAAGGACGAATTGTTCAATAAAATTCGGCCCGTGGCGCCCACAAAACAAGTGTGGAGGCCTAAACAAAAAGAGAACGCAGATGCCTCTACACTAGCTACAACAGCACCTACGCCACCAAAAAAGGATGATGCAGCCCTTATTACATCGTCCACGCCACCTGAAACATCCCCTTTGATTGAGGAAATTTTAAGTCCAATATACACATTGGGAGATGAAGATGAGATGGAGGATTTTGAATCTACGCCGGTTCGGGATGGTGGCAATCGACTTCAAGATGTATACTTATCATCCTAAGCACAAACATGGCCGATATATGATTATCGCCCTAAGAGCAAACATGGCCGATATATGATTATCGCCCTAAGCACATATAAATGGCCGATGGAGTGTTGACATCGTCCTTAGAGCAATCTCTATGCAAATTATTTTTCGGCACACAAGTTTTGCCGAAAAACAGGGGGGCATGTGTTGACACCAGATTTTGGCATGGTCAAAAACATAATTAAAAAGGCCTCAAATGGAAAAGTGCTCAAGGTGAGAAAGTTCCATATCGTTGAAAGGAGAAACTTTAATATTTGGGCCATAGCCATCCGATCTCATCTCTAAGGCCAAAGTTGTGTTCGAAGTACTGGGATGTTTTATCCAGAACATTATTCGGCTAATTACGCCCCCAAGACGGCCTCATATGAGAAAATTTTCTACACGGATTGTCTTCGTCTCGTCGAATCGGTCGATTTTGATATAAAAATCGTCTCAATCCGAGATCGTATGCAAAAGTTACGGCCGTTCCAAGATTGGTGCTACAGCAGAGAGCGGTAGTACCGTGCCAATAAGCGGTACTACCGCTCGAGCGGTACTACCGCTCCTACTACCGCGCCTACTACCGCTTGGGAAAGTTCTTCTCTGCACGTCTCTGGACCCTCGAGACCCTAAGTGGAAGTAGAGCGGTACTACCGCTTGCCTATAGCCGCGCAGATTCGGGCAGATCGGAAAGTCCGAGTTTGGCTGCGTTTTTTGACCCTTTGGAAGGAAATCTGGGTCCGTGTCCTGTACGGGAAGTCCAACCCCCTCTTAAATAGAAGAGGTGATGGCCGATTGAAACAACACACAATCGAACAAATCAATCTACATCTTTTTACCCTACTTTTATCCCTCTCCCTTGTATCTTTCTTCTCGTTCTTCGTTCGTTCTTCGTGTTGAAGTGCGGTGATCCTCGAGGCCCTAGGGGCGAGCGAATCGACCTAGGGCAGCCCATCGTCCATCCGTGACTCCTGACGGGTTCCATCCCGGAGAAGCGGTGCGTCGGGTCTACAAAAGCGCCTGCCGGATTGTCTTGCGTATCGCGCTTCCGGCAGGCCTCCCACGGTGCGAGCTGCGGAGCATCTCCCTCGGCGCCGCGGGTACGCGTGACGCGTTCGCGTGTCAACACACTTTTTGGCGACTCCACTGGGAACGAAAGATCAAGAATCATCATCAACCATGTCAAATCTTCCCCAGCCCTTAGAAGTTAGCGCCGATAACATCATTAAGCCCGGTCTTGATGAGCTATCGGAGGAACATCGCCAGGCCTACGAAGCGCTCTAGCACAGTTGGGTGAAGCAAGTTCCATAGAAGAATTGAAAGTGCGGTTATTTCCCTTATCTTTAACTGGCACCGCATTTTCATGGTTTGCTGCTTTGCCACCTGGCTCAATTCTCTTATGGTCGCAACTAGAGCAAAAGTTTCATGATCACTTTTATAGTGGCGACAATGAGCTTAAGTTATCACACCTTACATCGGTTAGGCAAAAGCATGATGAATCGGTCACCGATTATGTCAAAATATTTAGAGATATAAAAAACCGATGCTATAGCTTAGTGATAACCGAAAGAGACTTGGCGGATCTTGTCCTTAATGGTTTGAAAACTCACATTAAGGAGAGGCTAGAAAGTTATGAGTTTTTAAATATTAACCAAGTCTTGCAAAAAGCTTTGGCTCAAGAAAGCCGAAGTAAAGAGATTCATAGGTCAACAACTGATCGTCCTAGAATGCATATGCTTGATTATAATGATGAATATTTGGACGATGAGGTTGATGTCTGTACCACTGAATTTGTTTGGTCCTCAAAGGCCAAACCCTATGCATGCAATGCTCTTAAGCCGATTCGTAAGAATCGTGATGAGGAGATGAAATTTACTTTTGATATATCCAAGTGTGATAGAATATTTGATGCTCTCTTGCAAGAAAAGATGATTAGAATATCACACACCATACCGCCGTTTGAGGAGCTGAAACGGCGTGGTTATTGCAAATATCATAATTCATTTTCTCATGCTACTAATGATTGCAATGTTTTTCGGAGACAGATACAATCGGCCATTAATGACGGACGATTGAGTTTTTCTGAGATGCAAGTTGATAGACAGCCCTTCCCAATGAATACCATGAATTTGGAGGGGAAGAAAATGTTAATTCGGCCTAACATAGCCGAATCAGCTAATAAAGATAATAGTGTCATTGGTGAGCCCAGGAAGAACAAAGATGGCGACAAGATCTTGGGGAGGCAAGTCGTGCTTGAGAAGCAATCCGATGATGGAGAGGTAATCAAGATCACCATTAAAAAATCCTGCACTCGGGGGGCAACCGCAAGTACAAGAGGATACTCATGTTGAATTTATCAAGCCCAAGAATTCAGAAGTTGGCAAGTGTAAAAAGAGTGAAGCTAAGCGCAAGCGAATCAAGCCAACTTTTGATATGTTGCTATCCAAATATGCAAGTCAAGCGGCCGGTTCTAGCTCTAATCGGCCATCATATTCAAAGCGTTCAAGATCACCTCCGAAGCAAAAGTCGCGACACTATGCAAGGCCATATGGGTCATGGGCACTGGCACCATGGATGCTACCATCCCCCTATGCGCCATATTACATGGGAGACTTCAATGGAGGATGGGGGCAGCCCCCAATGGCTCCTTATGCTTTTCATATGGGGTGGACAACACCTAGAAGGCCTGCTCACAAAAAGCTTTATTATCCTACACAAGGCCGTTCAAGCCATGGTGCTAATCGGCCAACAAAAAATTCTCCAAGCGAAGCAGAATCTAAGGATCCCAAGTATATTCAACCTAAGTGGTGTCCTCCCGGTCTGTCCAAGACACAAAAAAGGAGATTACAACGCATGAGGAGCCGCGAGAAGGCGGCACATGAAGTAGAAGAGCAAAAGGACGAACTGTTCAATAAAATTCGGCCCGTGGCGCCCACAAAACAAGTGTGGAGGCCTAAACAAAAAGAGAACGCAGATGCCTCTACACTAGCTACAACAGCACCTACGCCACCAAAAAAGGATGATGCAGCCCTTATTACATCGTCCACGCCACCTGAAACATCCCCTTTGATTGAGGAAATTTTAAGTCCAATATACACATTGGGAGATGAAGATGAGATGGAGGATTTTGAATCTACGCCGGTTCGGGATGGTGGCAATCGACTTCAAGATGTATACTTATCATCCTAAGCACAAACATGGCCGATATATGATTATCGCCCTAAGAGCAAACATGGCCGATATATGATTATCGCCCTAAGCACATATAAATGGCCGATGGAGTGTTGACATCGTCCTTAGAGCAATCTCTATGCAAATTATTTTTCGGCACACAAGTTTTGCCGAAAAACAGGGGGGCATGTGTTGACACCAGATTTTGGCATGGTCAAAAACATAATTAAAAAGGCCTCAAATGGAAAAGTGCTCAAGGTGAGAAAGTTCCGTATCGTTGAAAGGAGAAACTTTAATATTTGGGCCATAGCCATCCGATCTCATCTCTAAGGCCGAAGTTGTGTTCGAAGTACTGGGATGTTTTATCCAGAACATTATTCGGCCAATTACGCCCCCAAGACGGCCTCATATGAGAAAATTTTCTACACGGATTGTCTTTGTCTCGTCGAATCGGTCGATTTTGATATAAAAATCGTCTCAATCTGAGATCGTATGCAAAAGTTACGGCCGTTCCAAGATTGGTGCTACAGCAGAGAGCGGTACTACCGTGCCAATAAGCGGTACTACCGCTCGAGCGGTACTACCGCTCCTACTACCGCGCCTACTACCGCTTGGGAAAGTTCTTATCTGCACGTCTCTGGACCCTCGAGACCCTAAGCGGAAGTAGAGCGGTACTACCGCTTGCCTATAGCCGCGCAGATTCGGGCAGATCGGAAAGTCCGAGTTTGGCTGCGTTTTTTGACCCTTTGGAAGGAAATCTGGGTCCGTGTCCTGTACGGGAAGTCCAACCCCCTCTTAAATAGAAGAGGTGATGGCCGATTGAAACAACACACAATCGAACAAATCAATCTACATCTTTTTACCCTACTTTTATCCCTCTCCCTTGTATCTTTCTTCTCGTTCTTCGTTTCTCTTCGTGTTGAAGTGCGGCGATCCTCGAGGCCCTAGGGGCGAGTGAATCGACCTAGGGCAGCCCATCGTCCATTCGTGACTCCTGACGGGTTCCATCCCGGAGAAGCGGTGCGTCGGGTCTACAAAAGCGCCTGCCGGATTGTCTTGCGTATCGCGCTTCCGGCAGGCCTCCCACGGTGCGAGCTGCGGAGCATCTCCCTCGGCGCCGCGGGTACGCGTGACGCGTTCGCGTGTCAAGACACTTTTTGGCGACTCCGCTGGGGAACGAAAGATCAAGAATCATCATCAACCATGTCAAATCTTCCCCAGCCCTCAGAAGTTAGCGCCGATAACATCATTAAGCCTGGTCTTGATGAGCTATCGGAGGAACATCGCCAGGCCTACGAAGCGCTCAAGAAACAGCGTGAAGAGGCTTTTGAGGCGCTCAAGAAGAAGCGCGAGGAGGAGGATTTGGAGGCTTTTCTTTCAAGTTTCAAGAAGGACCGCCAAGGCAACATCACTCCGATTGGAGAAATCAGGTTACCTCCTCCCATTGATGAACAAGATGAAATCACTGTGAGCAAAGTTTTTTCTCCTGAGCAACTGGCTGTGATTGAAAGTCTTGTTAGTAAGGGTAATGTGATGGCATACAATTCTTTCGTGGCAAATACCAATGCTCAGAAAAATATGCCGCCGTCATCTAGTGGTAATGTTGGTGTATCCATTAGCCCAGAAAAACCTAATCCAACTTTAACTGTTTCATCGGCACCTCCCATACAACAACATTACGATTTGCCGATGAATTTTTATCCTAGCCAAACCAATCAACTTGTGGCCGCACCTGCATACCCTAATCCTATTATGAGTGTGCCCAATTCGGCGTCTACGCCGAATTACTTTGTCACATCACCTATGAATACAAGCATGTTTGGTCTTCCGCCGAATTATGTTTCGGCGCCTACTCCACAAGTTGCATCACTAGCTAGTTCCCAAGTTGCTCCTATGTCATTGCCACAAGCATCTTCATCTACCTCGGATCCAATTTTAGCCAAATTAAGGGAGGATTTGCATAAGATGTTTCAAGAAACTTTCGGAAACGAGCCGAAAGTAAAGAGTCGTGTGTATCAAAAGCCTTATCCTGATCACTTCGACGCAGTTTTGTACCCTCCAGGTTATAAGGTTCCTGATTTTGTCAAATTTAGTGGAGAGGGCACAAAAACAACTTGGGAGCATGTGAGTCAGTATCTAGCACAGTTGGGTGAAGCAAGTTCCATAGAAGAATTGAAAGTGCGGTTATTTCCCTTATCTTTAACTGGCACCGCATTTTCATGGTTTGCTGCTTTGCCACCTGGCTCAATTCTCTTATGGTCGCAACTAGAGAAAAAGTTTCATGATCACTTTTATAGTGGCGACAATGAGCTTAAGTTATCACACCTTACATCGGTTAGGCAAAAGCATGATGAATCGGTCACCGATTATGTCAAAATATTTAGAGATATAAAAAACCGATGCTATAGCTTAGTGATAACCGAAAGAGACTTGGCGGATCTTGTCCTTAATGGTTTGAAAACTCACATTAAGGAGAGGCTAGAAAGTTATGAGTTTTTAAATATTAACCAAGTCTTGCAAAAAGCTTTGGCTCAAGAAAGCCGAAGTAAAGAGATTCATAGGTCAACAACTGATCGTCCTAGAATGCATATGCTTGATTATAATGATGAATATTCGGACGATGAGGTTGATGTCTGTACCACTGAATTTGTTTGGTCCTCAAAGGCCAAACCCTATGCATGCAATGCTCTTAAGCCGATTCGTAAGAATCGTGATGAGGAGATGAAATTTACTTTTGATATATCCAAGTGTGATAGAATATTTGATGCTCTCTTGCAAGAAAAGATGATTAGAATATCACACACCATACCGCCGTTTGAGGAGCTGAAACGGCGTGGTTATTGCAAATATCATAATTCATTTTCTCATGCTACTAATGATTGCAATGTTTTTCGGAGACAGATACAATCGGCCATTAATGACGGACGATTGAGTTTTTCTGAGATGCAAGTTGATAGACAGCCCTTCCCAATGAATACCATGAATTTGGAGGGGAAGAAAATGTTAATTCGGCCTAACATAGCCGAATCAGCTAATAAAGATAATAGTGTCATTGGTGAGCCCAGGAAGAACAAAGATGGCGACAAGATCTTGGGGAGGCAAGTCGTGCTTGAGAAGCAATCCGATGATGGAGAGGTAATCAAGATCACCATTAAAAAATCCTGCACTCGGGGGGCAACCGCAAGTACAAGAGGATACTCATGTTGAATTTATCAAGCCCAAGAATTCAGAAGTTGGCAAGTGTAAAAAGAGTGAAGCTAAGCGCAAGCGAATCAAGCCAACTTTTGATATGTTGCTATCCAAATATGCAAGTCAAGCGGCCGGTTCTAGCTCTAATCGGCCATCATATTCAAAGCGTTCAAGATCACCTCCGAAGCAAAAGTCGCGACACTATGCAAGGCCATATGGGTCATGGGCACTGGCACCATGGATGCTACCATCCCCCTATGCGCCATATTACATGGGAGACTTCAATGGAGGATGGGGGCAGCCCCCAATGGCTCCTTATGCTTTTCATATGGGGTGGACAACACCTAGAAGGCCTGCTCACAAAAAGCTTTATTATCCTACACAAGGCCGTTCAAGCCATGGTGCTAATCGGCCAACAAAAAATTCTCCAAGCGAAGCAGAATCTAAGGATCCCAAGTATATTCAACCTAAGTGGTGTCCTCCCGGTCTGTCCAAGACACAAAAAAGGAGATTACAACGCATGAGGAGCCGCGAGAAGGCGGCACATGAAGTAGAAGAGCAAAAGGACGAACTGTTCAATAAAATTCGGCCCGTGGCGCCCACAAAACAAGTGTGGAGGCCTAAACAAAAAGAGAACGCAGATGCCTCTACACTAGCTACAACAGCACCTACGCCACCAAAAAAGGATGATGCAGCCCTTATTACATCGTCCACGCCACCTGAAACATCCCCTTTGATTGAGGAAATTTTAAGTCCAATATACACATTGGGAGATGAAGATGAGATGGAGGATTTTGAATCTACGCCGGTTCGGGATGGTGGCAATCGACTTCAAGATGTATACTTATCATCCTAAGCACAAACATGGCCGATATATGATTATCGCCCTAAGAGCAAACATGGCCGATATATGATTATCGCCCTAAGCACATATAAATGGCCGATGGAGTGTTGACATCGTCCTTAGAGCAATCTCTATGCAAATTATTTTTCGGCACACAAGTTTTGCCGAAAAACAGGGGGGCATGTGTTGACACCAGATTTTGGCATGGTCAAAAACATAATTAAAAAGGCCTCAAATGGAAAAGTGCTCAAGGTGAGAAAGTTCCGTATCGTCGAAAGGAGAAACTTTAATATTTGGGCCATAGCCATCCGATCTCATCTCTAAGGCCGAAGTTGTGTTCGAAGTACTGGGATGTTTTATCCAGAACATTATTCGGCTAATTACGCCCCCAATACGGCCTCATATGAGAAAAGTTTCTACACGGATTGTCTTCGTCTCGTCGAATCGGTCGATTTTGATATAAAAATCGTCTCAATCCGAGATCGTATGCAAAAGTTACGGCCGTTGCAAGATTGGTGCTACAGCAGAGAGCGGTACTACCGTGCCAATAAGCGGTACTACCGCTCGAGCGGTACTACCGCTCCTACTACCACGCCTACTACCGCTTGGGAAAGTTCTTCTCTGCACGTCTCTGCACCCTCGAGACCCTAAGCGGAAGTAGAGCGGTACTCAGAGCGGTACTACCGCTTTAAGCGGTAGTACCGTGCCCAGAAGCGGTACTACCGCTTGCCTATAGCCGCGCAGATTCGGGCAGATCGGAAAGTCCGAGTTTGGCTGCATTTTTTGACCCTTTGGAAGGAAATCTGGGTCCGTGTCCTGTACGGGAAGTCCAACCCCCTCTTAAATAGAAGAGGTGATGGCCGATTGAAACAACACACAATCGAACAAATCAATCTACATCTTTTTACCCTACTTTTATCCCTCTCCCTTGTATCTTTCTTCTCGTTCTTCGTTCGTTCTTCGTATTGAAGTGCGGCGATCCTCGAGGCCCTAGGGGCGAGCGAATCGACCTAGGGCAGCCCATCGTCCATCCGTGACTCCTGACGGGTTCCATCCCGGAGAAGCGGTGCGTCGGGTCTACAAAAGCGCCTGCCGGATTGTCTTGCGTATCGCGCTTCCGGCAGGCCTCCCACGGTGCGAGCTGCGGAGCATCTCCCTTTCTGTCACTGGGATTGAGCAACGCAAGATCGAACCCATTACAAAGCACCTCTTCCCATGGCAAGATAAATCAAAATAGTTGGCCAAACGAAATCAATAGATTGGAGAAGAAATACGAGGCTATAATAATCATGCATAAAAGAGTGCAGCAAAGACTCAAATAATATTCATGGATAATCTAATCATAAACTCACAATTCATCGGATCCCAACAAACACGCCGCAAAAAGTGATTACATCGGATAGAACTCCAAGAACATCGAGGAGAACATTGTATTGAAGATCAAAAAGAGAGAAGAAGCCATCTACCTACTGCCTATGGACCCGAAGGTCTGTGCTAAACTACTCACGCATCATCGGAAGGGCAGCAAGGTTGATGTAGAGCCCCTCCGTGATCGATGCCCCCTCCGGCGGAGTACCGGAGAAGGCCTCCAGATGGGATCTCTCGAGAACAGAAACTTGCGGCGGCGGAAAAAGTATTTCGTGGAATCCCCTGAGGGTTTATGATTTTTTTTCTGAATTTATAGTGCTGGAATTAGGTCAAACAGAGCAAAGGGGGCCCCACGAGGCACCAGGGCGTGCCTGCCCCCCCAGGTGCGCCCTAGTGGCTCGTGGCCACCTCCTGGGTCTTCTGGCCCTCTCCCGAAGCTTCTAGTGTTTATGTTGGCCGATAAAAAATCTCCAAAAAGTTTCGTGGCATTTGGACTTCGTTTGGTATTGATTTTCTGTAAAACAAAAACAGGACAGAAAACATCAACTGGTACTGGGCACTAAGTTAATAGGTTAGTCTCAAAAATGATATATAATTGCTGTAAATGCATATAAAAACATCCAAGATTGATAATATAACAGCATGGAACAATCAAAAATTATAGATACGTTGGAGACGTATCAGCATCCCCAAGCTTAATTCCTGCTCGTCCTCGAGTAGGTAAATGATAAAAACAGAAATTTTGATGTGGAATGCTGCCTATCATATTCATCACATATTCTTTTCTTTTCTAGCATGGACATTGGACTTGAATGATTCAAAGCAATAGTCTATAATTTGACATGAAAATATAAATACTCGAGCATGCTAACAAGCAACCATGTCTTTCAAAATATCAATGCTAAAGAAAGTTATCCCTAGCCCATTATGCTCAATCATTGATCCATTCATGAAACACACTCAAATATTAGCTACATCCAATGCACAAGTATGACAATAGTGTTCTCTAGTTGGTGCTTTTCTAAGAGAAGATGGAGACTCAAATAAAAAATAAAAAATGCATAAAAGTATATAGATAGGCCCTTCGCAGAGGGAAGTAGAGATTTGTCAAATGTGCCAGAGCTCAAAGCTGAAATTAAAGAGATAAAAATATTTTGAGAGGCATGCTTTTCCTGTCAATGAAAACGACCGAGAATTCCCATTATTTTCCATGCTAGACACATCATAGGCGGTTCCCAAACAGAAAGTAAAGTTTATTTCCTTTCCACCATTCTTTCACAATCCATGGCTAGCCGTATCCACGGGTGCCCTCCAAACAAACACTTTCCAAGGAATTTTGTTGTTATTATTTTTGATTTCATGCGGGACTGGGCATCCCTATCACCGGCCACTCTCTCGTGCAATGACAAGTGAATAAACACTCATCGTGAGAATAACACACCTAGCATGGAAAATAATGGCCACCCCCTGCCACTTCATGAGCGGTACGGGCACACAAAACAGAAAAATTATTTTGAAAATTTAGAGTTGGCACACGCAAATTTACTTGGAACGGCATTGAAATACCGCATATAGGTAGATATAGTGGACTCATATGACATAACTTGGGTTTAAAGATTTTGGATGCACAAGCAGTATTTCCGCTTAGTACAAATGAAGGATAGCAAATAGATTGAGAAGCAACCAACCAAAACACGAAAACGGTCATAAACATGCATTGAACATAACTAACACCGAATAATGCACCATAAGTAGGATATAATTTTGTTGCATAACTATTGACTTAATGTGCATGCATAGGGAATCACAAACCTTAACACGAATATTTTTACTAAATCACAATTACTCACTAACATGACTCACATATTATCATTTCCATATCGCAAAACTATTGCAAGGAATCACACTTATCATATCCAATGATCTATATGAAAGTTTTTATTATATCCCTCTTGAATATTCATCACTTTGGGACCAAATTCATATCTTGTGCAAATTATCGTTACTATTATCAACTCTCAAAAAGATTTAAGTGAAGCATGAGAGTGCAAATATTTCTTCAAAATTTCAATCTTATCAATTCTCAAAATAATATAAGTGAAGCATGAGAATTCATTTCTTCAAAATTTTAATCAACTCTCAAAATAATATAAGTGAAGCAAGAGAGTTTATTTATTCAAAATATAGCCACCACCGTGCTCAAAAAGATTTAAGTGAAGCACTAGAGCAACTACCTAGCTCAAAAAATTTAAGTGAAGCACATAGAGTATTCTATCAAATGATGATGAACGTGTGGCTCTCTCAAGATGGGTGTGTTTAGCAAAGATGATTGTGACAAACTAAAAAGCAAACAAAGCAAAGACTCATATTATATAACACGCTCCAAGCAAAACACATATCATGTGACGAATAAAAATATAGCTCCAAGTAAAATTACCGATGGTTGGTAGAAGAAAGAGGGGATGCCTTCCGGGGCATCCCCAAGCTTGGACGCTTGAGTCTTCCTAGAATATTACCTTGGGGTGCCTCGGGCATCCCCAAGCTTAGGCTTTTGCTACTCCTTATTCCTTCAACCATCGTGATCTCACCCAAAACTTGAAAACTTCAATCACACAAAACTCAACAAAACGTTCGTGAGATCCGTTAGCATAACAAAATAAATCACTACTTTAAGTACTGTTGCAAACCCATTCATATTTTATTTTTGCATTATACCTACTGTACTCTAACTTCACCATGGCTTATACCCCCCGATACAATCCATAGATTCATCAAAACAAGCAAGTAGTGCATCAAAAACAGAATCTGTCAAAAACAGAACAGTCTGTAGAAATTTATTTAAAATCCATACTTCTGTAACTCCAAAAATTATGAAAAATTAGGACAACGTGGGCAGTTCATATACCAATACTGTGTAAAAATATCAGATTTTTTTGACGCTCCAGTACAGAAACAAAATTCGGGCACTGGATGCAAAACTTTCTGTTTTCCAAACAACATCAATTATAGTATCTTCCAAATCATCCCAAAGGCTTTACTTGGCACAAACACTAATTAAAAACACAAAAACACAATCATACCAGTAGCATAATTTTGAAACATACAATAACAGAAAAAAAATTATTTTATTCATTGGGTTGCCTCCCAAGAAGCTCTTTCTTTATAGCCATTAAGATATGCTTTGAGATTTTAATGATGCTCACATGAAAGATAAGAATTGAAGCACAAAGAGAGCATCATAATACATGTGACAAACACATTTAAGTCTAACATACTTCCTATGCATAGGCATTTTATATGCAAACAAATTATCAAGACGAGAAATGTCTAGCATATGCAAAGGAGAGGAATAAAACATTGACAATCTCAACGTAACGAGAGGTAATTTAGTAACATGAAAATTTCTACAACCATACTTTCCTCTCTCATAATAATTACATGTAGGATCATAATCAAATTCAACAATATAGCTATCGTATATAATTTTCTCTCCATGATCCACATGCATAAAATTCTTATAGTCTTCCAAAATAGTGGGATTAACATCAACTAAAGTCATGACCTCTCCAAACCCACTTTTATTATTATTGCAAACATTATTATCAATAGCATATTCATCATGAGGCTTAAATAAATGGGTTTTATACATTTGTGCCCCTAACTCGAACCCACTACTCATATTTGCCCCTAATTCTGAAGTCTGCTCAAATTTGCCCCTCTGCCGTTATATGCACTTATAGAAATGCCCTTCTGTGCCGTTACCGTCCAGTCAAAGCCGGTCAAAGGGCTTTGACCATCCTGAAAAAAATAGCAAAAAAAATCTAAAAATCTGAAATTTTGTGGGATCAAAGATACTCAGGTTCGCAAGGTGCGTGCAAATTTTTGTGCTGTTTGGACATTCCAGGAGCTCGTGGCGAAGGAAAAACAGTAAATATGTACGCCTGTGAACAGTAAATTCAAAAAAATAGCAAGAAAATTCAAAAAAATATGAAATTTTTTGGCATCAAAGAGGCTCGGGTCTGCAAGGTGCGTGCAAATTTTTGTTTTGTTTGGACATTATAGGAGCTCGTGGAGAAAAAAACAAAATTTGGCTCGGGAAAAAACTTTGGAAAAGTGACTATTTTGTTTTTTTTGCTAGAGCTCCTCGCATGTCATTTGATCACAAAAACTTGCGAGCACCTTGTGCACCCAAGCCTCTTTGATGCCAAAAAATTTCATATTTTTTTGAATTTTCTTGCTATTTTATTTCAAATTTACTGTTCACAAGCGTACAAATTTACTATTTTTCCTCGCCACGGGCTCCTGGAATGTCCAAACAGCACGAAAATTTGCACGCACCTTGCGCACATGAGTATCTTCAATCCCACAAAATTTTAGATTTTTTAGATTTTTTTTGCTATTTTTTTCAGGACGGTCAAAGCCCTTTGACCGGACGGTAACGACACAGAAGGGCATTTCTATATGTGCACATAACGGCAGAGGGGAAAATTTGAGCAGGCTTCAAAATTAGGGGCAAATATGAGTAGGTGGTTCAAGTTAGGGATAGAAATGCAAATGGCCCTAAATAAATTTTCAAGATCATAAGAAACATTATCACTCCAATCATGATCATTGCAATAAGTAGTAGATATAACAAAATCATCATCCCCAAGCTTGGGGTTTTGCATATCACTAACACAATTGACATTAATAGAACTTACAATAATATCATTGCAATCATGCTTTTCATTGAAGGAGCTATCATGAATCACTTTATAAATTTCTTCTTTCAGCACTTCATCACAATTTTCAGATTCATGATTTTCAAGCAAAACTTCATAGAGGAAATCAAGTGCACTCAACTCACTAGCAATTGGTTCATCATAATTGGGTCTTTTGAAAAGATTAGCAAGTGGATGAGGATCCATATCAATAGATTTTTAGCAAGCGAAGATGCAAGCAAATAGAAGGCACATGGCAACACAAGCAAAGATAGCAAACAAGCAAAAAGGCAAACGGAAAATATTTTTGTATTTTTGTAAAAACTTTTTAGAAGTGGGGGAGATGAAAACGAGAGGCAAATAAAGTAAATGCAAGGAGATGAGAGTTTATGCAAATGTACTTGATAGATGTTGATGATGTCTCCCCGGCAACGGCGCCAGAAATTCTTCCTGCTACTTGTAGCTTGCGTTGGTATTTCCCCGAAGAGGAAGGGATGATGCAGCACAATAGAGATAAGTATTTCCCTCAGTTATGAAACCAAGGTTATCGAACCAGTAGGAGAATCACGCAACACCTCGTTAGCAGCACCGGCACACAAACAACAAATCCTTGCACCCAACGCAAACGAGGGGTTGTCAATCCCTCGACGGTCAATTGCAAGATTAAATTGTATATGATAGATAGATAGATTGAAACAAAAATACAAAATAAAATAAATAAAATAAAATGGCAGCAATGTTTTTAGGGTTTTAGTAATATGATTTAGATAGACCCGGGGGCCATAGATTTCACAAGAGGCTTCTCTCGAGAAAATAGCATACGGTGGGTAGACAAATTACTGTTGGACAATTGATAGAAAAGCAAATAATCATGACGATATCCATGGCAATGATCATGTATATAGGCATCACGTCCAAGATAAGTAGACCGACTCTTGCCTGCATCTACTACTATTACTCCACACATCGACCGCTATCCAGCATGCATCTAGTGTATTAAGTCCATAAAGAACGGAGTAACGCCTTAAGAACAATGACATGATGTAGACAAGATAAACTCATGTATGAACAAACCCCATCTTTTTACCCTTAATAGCAACGATACATACGTGTCATGTCCCTTTCTGTCACTGGGATTGAGCAACGCAAGATCGAACCCATTACAAAGCACCTCTTCCCATGGCAAGATAAATCAACTCAGTTGGCCAAACCAAATCAATAGATCGGAGAAGAAATACGAGGCTATAATAATCATGCATAAAAGAGTGCAGCAAAGACTCAAATAATATTCATGGATAATCTGATCATAAACTCACAATTCATCGGATCCCAACAAACACACCGCAAAAAGTGATTACATCGGATAGAACTCCAAGAACATTGTCGGGGTATGACCATCTATGGGGCCATGCAGCCCCTTTGTGGTTCGGCGGGGGGGGGGGGGATCGGTGTGCGCAAAGAGCATGAACGATGGAGCGCGAGGGATTTTACCCAGGTTCGGGCCGCTCAGAAGCGTAAAACCCTACTCCTGCTTTTGGTGTATTAGCGGTGTGGAAGCACAGTACAAGGAGCGCTTCTCCCGGCAATGTGCGGAGAAAGCAGCTACGCGAGAGGTGCCTGTGTTTGAAAAGGAGTCCGAATCCGCTAAACTGTTGCCCTGGCCCTCCTTTTATAGCTCAAGGGGTTACCAAAGTGGCAAAACAGTAATTACAGTGTGACTAGATAGTAAACAGTGTTATCATACCTAACTCTGCCAGTTTAGGACGAAGGCATTTAATGCGCTGTTAGGTGTCATGCCGAGAGGTAGTCCCGGCAAGGTTTCTGCACCGCTTGCCCAGCCACCTCGTATTATCTTGACACGCCTCCTGGACGGGTGTCATTGGAGGCAAATCTTGTCCCAGCGAGCTGACACGTGCTCGACAAGCCTTACCAACCAACATGCGCGGTCGACACCTCACGCATCAGCGAACACCTGTGCGGCGAGATGGAGCGCTGGAGGGCTGGCATAAGCTTGCCGGCATGGAGCTTGCCGGGTCTTCGCCTTGCCGGTTTATGCTTGCCGACAAGGAACGTCTTCACCTTTGGTGCTGGGTGAGTGTCGAGCCTTGAGCTTCTCCCTGGTAGCTTCTTTGGCTGGTCTTGGAGTCTTGGTCTTGGTAGTTCCCGGCAAGGCCTTGGCCGACAAGGAGGCTGCTACTGTCTGTGCATAAGTCAGGGTATAAAATACCCATGTTTTATACACCGATAGGAGCCCCCGGGCCTGGGCCATACGCGCGTCCGAAGCGTCGTTGGGCTAGGCCCAAGTAATGCACAAACACGCGGCGGGAAACCGTCGTTATAATTTTGGTCATGATGATTATCATTCTTTGAGATCTTCTTTTCTTCCTCACTAATCTGGACTTGGGTGTGTCTTCGGCCGTCTTCCGGCAACTCTTGCCGTCAGGCTAGTCACGGGCCGGCGCGCGCCACGCGTGGCGAGGAATAACTGCCATACCTGTCCTTACTCCTCCTTTTTCTGCGCCCTTCCATCACGAGCGTCTGCATACATGCAAGGCAGCGGATTGGCGAAGAGGGGCGGTCGTTGGAGTGGTGCGCCTGGTAATGGGTGCAGAACGTGGGATTGGTGAATTTGGACGGCCGCCGGAGTAGTGCGCCTGCCCATGAATGCAAGGCGCAGGATTGGGGAGATTGGGCGGCCGCCCGAGGACGGCGAAGAGCCAGCCCCCGCATCCTCCCTATAAAGAGGGGGCTGCAGGATGCGATGCTCATCCACTTCCTTCGTCCCATCCTTCGAGCGGCTGCCATCCTTGCCTCCTTCCTCTTCCTTCCTCCCGCTTCCATGGCCACCATGGCGAGGGGGAAAGGCCGGGCTCGTGGGTCTGCCACCGCCATGCGGGCTTCTCTTCAGGATCATGCTGGCGCTTCTGCAGCGGCCGCGGAGGCCGGCCCCAGCGCTCGGGGTGGAACCGCGGGTCGTGGAAGACGCGTCGCCTGGGGGCGAGGTGGCCGTGGTGGCGCGCTCGTTACTCCGCCTCCAGCCAACCAGCCCTTGGCAGAAGGCCACACGGAGGATACGGCGCGCGAGTTCGTCGTGGAGCTGCACGACCGGTCACGGATTCGGCTGCGGCTTCCTCGACCTTTCGCCAGGGAGATGGAGGGCGTTGACTTGCATGGCTTGTGGCTGCGTGTTGACGGCTGCTGCCATGGCTCGGTCCGGGTGGCCATCGAAGCTTCCGCCGCCGGCATCTTGTACTTCACGCGAGGGTGGAAGTCCTTCATCCGTGCTCGCTGCCTAGGTTAGGGGCATCTCCTCCACTTCAGGCTGGATGCGGACGACACGCTCGTCGTGAAGTTCTTCGGGGCTTCAGGCGCTCATCTGGTGTGCTGCGCGGAAAGCTCGAGCGACTCCGACACCGCTTCCTCCAGCGAGACTGAGGACGATGACGATGACGGTGATGACGACGGTGGCGCTCCAGGCGTGAAGGTCGAGGACGACGGCTCCGACTCCTTCGTCTCGTATTGATCGCCGGCATCACCATCATCTGGCTTGCCGGGATCGATCCGCCTAGGCGCCCCTTTTTCCCTTGTATTGCACCTGAGATAAACCCTGGCAAAGGGCCGATGAACATGTAATCGAGCACTTCCTTAATGAACATCTGGTGTTTGCCGGGTTTAAATAAATGCGTTGTTTTCCCTTGTCTCATTTGTCTTTGCATGATCGTGTTCCCTACGCTTGTTTGGAAACTTGCCGGTGCGCACACTTGCCGCGAGCGCTTTTGAGGAACGGGTCCTTAGCAGCCTGCTGGAAGTGCCGCTGCCGGCAAGGCAACTCGCCGGGACAGAACGCAGCTGCTAGGCTTACCGAGCGGACTCGAGGCAAGCTAGAGTGCAGACCGTTTGCGACAAGGTTCCTCTCGCGTGCAGGTTTCTCATAGAAAGTGCAAAATCGTTCAAGGGAGAACGCGAATGTAACTAAGGAATTTTTTTAAAATCTTCCAACTTAGCTTTTCTTTGCGTCGTTTTTCTTGTTGCATGAAATGATCACTTGAACGTCTTTTGGAAATGGTACCCGTCTCCACTCCCCCTGGGAAATTTGTGCGCGAGGGATTCCCTTGTCCTTTTTAAGAAAAAGAAAGAAGAGAAAAGAGAGTTTTGGGAACCTTGACGGTTCATTAGCCATGTCTTACAAACTGAAGTGTAAATCACAACATTACATGCATCGACATATAAATGAATATGTATGAGGAGTTGCGAAACACTTAGCTTTATTATGCACAGGATCTACGCCTGGCTTTGTACAAAGGGTTACATGTCTGGCCGACAAGGCTCGTACAAAAGGGGTTCCCGGGAGATGTCCCGGCAACCGCGCCTCACGGGTAGAACTTGCGAAGATGCTCAATATTCCATGAGTTTTGCACCGGGGTGCCATCTTCGGTCTCCAGCCGGACTGCGCCAGGCCTGGTGACTCGTACTACCCGGTAAGGGCCTTCCCACTTCGGCGTCAACTTGTTTGATCCCTTGGCGGACTGAACACGCCGAAGAGCAAGGTCGCCTTCCTCAAGGCTTCGGGCGTGCACTTTGCGGCTATGATAGCGGCGCAAGGCTTGCTGGTAGCGTGCAGCTCGCACAGCCGCCCGAAGACGATCTTCCTCAAGGAGCAATGCATCGGCTTGCCGCAGTTGCCCTTGCTCAGCTTCATCATAAGCGAGTACTCGAGGTGACCCGTATTTGAGTTCCGTGGGGAGCATCACCTCTGCACCATAGATTAGGGAGAAGGGTGTCTGGCCGGTAGCTCGATTTGGTGTCGTCCTGAGTGACCAAAGAACCGCCGGCAACTCATCAACCCAGCGCTTCCCGCAGTTGCGCAGCTTGTCGAAAGTTCTTGTTCTGAGACCACGCAGCACTTCAGCATTCATCCTTTCCGCTTGGCCGTTGCTTCTCGGGTGAGCGACAGACGCAAAACAGATCTTGCTGCCAAGGTCTTGAATGTACTGCATGTAGGTGCGGCTCGTGAATTGTGTGCCGTTGTCGGTGATGATCCTGTTAGGAACCCCGAAACGGCAAGCTAATCCTTTGAAGAACTTGACGGCTGATTGCGCTATCACCTTCCTTACTGGCTCCACTTCTGGCCACTTCGTGAACTTGTCGATGGCGACGTACAAGTACTCGAAGCCCCCGGCAGCGCGGGGGAAGGGGCCCTAGATATCGAGCCCCCAGACCGAAAAGGGCCAGGAGAGAGGGATCGTTTGGAGAGCCTGAGCTGGTTGATGTACATTCTTTGAATGGAACTGGCACGCTTCACACTTGGTTACTAGCTCAGTCGCATCCTGGAGGGCGGTGGGACAATAGAAGCCTTGCCGGAAAGCCTTGCTGGCAAGTGCTCTTGATCCTATGTGAGAACCACATATGCCTCCATGTATCTCTGCCAACAGCTCTAGCCCGCCTTCCCGGCAGATACACTTCAATTTCACACCGTTCGGTCATTTTCTGTACAGGATGCTATCCACAAACTGATACATACTTGACTGGTGGGCTACTTTCTCAGCTTCCTCTTGCTCATCGGGGAGTTCTCATGTTTGAAGGAAACAGACTATCTGCTGTGCCCATGCCGGAGCCTGTGGCTCGACGACAAGGACTAAAGGCTCCTCTTCGGCCATGGGAGCACTTGCTTCCGCGGCAAGAACCTGTGGTTCTGCGCTAAGCCGCTGCTCACCGCCAACCGCGTCGTTGTTCCCGACAGCATCCTTGCCGGTGGCTCCTAGGAGCTCTGCCGGAAAGTACTTGCCGGTACTTAACTTTCTTCTTTTCCTGGCCTGCGTCGATGGAATAACTGTGGGTTGATTCAAATGGAGCACAAAGGTTCCCGGTTCCACGGGAAGCTTTTGCGCGGCACACTTTGACAGGCTATCAGCAATGCTGTTTTCCGCACGAGGGACGTGTTCTGTTAGCAGTCCGTCAAAGTGTTCCTCCAATTTCCTCACTTCTTCCACATATGCTCTCATCAATGGGCTTTGGTAATCTTTGTTCACTTGCTTCATAACAAGCTGCGAGTCACTGCGGATGATCAATTTCTTGATTCAAAGGTCCACTGCGATCCGAAGACCGGCAAGGAGCCCTTCGTACTCAGTAGTGTTGTTTGTAGCTTGCTCCCTGGGAAAGTGCATTTGGACCACGTATTTGAGGTGCTCCCCGGTGGGTGCGACAAGCAGCACTCCGGCACCGGCGCCTTGCAGCGAAAAGGCACCATCGAAGTACATAACCCATTCTCTTGTTGTTTCCTTGCCGGGGAGAGACGTTTCTTGAATCTCTTCGTCTTGTGTTGGTGTCCATTCAGCAATGAACTCTGCCAGGGCTCTGCTCTGGATTGTTGAAGTGCTCTCAAACTTGAGTGCAAAGCTTGACAATTCCAATGCCCACTCCACTATCCTGCCGGTTGCCTCCGGATTTCTCAAGATGCGTTGCAGCGGGAAGCGAGTGACAACGGTGATCTCGTGTGCTTGGAAGTAGTGACGCAGCTTCCTCGAGGCCATAAGGAGGCTGAAAAGCAACTTCTGCACTCCAGAGTATCTCGATCTAGCCCCCTGCAGAAGGGAACTAACGAAATACACTGGTTGTTGCACCATTTTCTTCTTCGGCAGCAATTGCTGACCAGCTTCATTTGCTTGCGCTGTATCTGTCTTGTCGGCGCCAGACCTTGCCGGTGAAGATTCTGGTTTGTCGCCGGATGGGCTTGTCGTGGTTGCTACTTCGTCATTGATTTCCCTCTGTGCCACTAATGCAGCACTAGCCACTTGGTTTGTTGCCGCTATGTATAGCAGCAACGGCTCTTGTGGTCTAGGCGCAACTAGCGTTGGCGTAGAGGAGAGGTATCTTTTCAAGTCTTGCAGCGCGGCCTCCGCTTCCGGAGTCCATTTCATTGGACCTGCCTTTTTCAGAATTTTGAAGAACGGCAGGGCGCGCTCGGCAGATCTCGAAATGAACCTACTCAAAGCAGCAACACAACCGGCAAGACGCCGTACATCCTTGACGCTTTTCGGTGCTTGAATCTGCTCATTTGCCTTGATCTTGTCGGGATTTGCCTCAATTCCCCGCTGAGATACAAAGAATCCGAGAAGCTTGCCGGACGGGACGCCAAATACACACTTCTCGGGGTTGAACTTCAGATTGATCTTGCGCAGGTTTGCGAATGTCTCTTCCAAGTCTTGAATGAGGGTTGATTTGTCCTTGGTCTTGACCACTATATCATCCATGTAGGATTCTACATTCCTATGCAGCTGGGCCTCAAAACCAATCTGGACTGCCCTTGCAAACGTGGAACCGGCACTCTTTAATCCGAAAGGCATGCGCACGAAGCAGTACGTGCCACATGGAGTAATGAATGCGGTTTTCTCTTCGTCCTCCTTGGCCATGAATATCTGATGGTATCCTAAATATGCATCAAGGAAGGAGAGCAGATCGTAGCCAGAGGTGGAGTCCACAATTTGATCGATGCGCAGTAATGGGAAAGGATCTTTCGGACAAGCTTTGTTGACATCAGTGTAGTCTATACAAAGTCTCCACTTCCCGTTTGCCTTGCGCACCACCACCGGATTCGCCAACCACGTGGGATGTAACACTCCTCTGACCAGGCCTGCTGCTTTGAGTTTCTTGATTTCTTCGGCAATGAACTGCTGCCGCTCCAAAGCTTGCTTCCGGACTTTCTGTTTGATGGGCTGAGCGTGGGGACAAACGGCAAGGTGGTACTCAATTACCTCCCTGGGAACGTCGGGGATGTCAGACGGTCGCCACGCGAACACATCGACATTCGCCCGCAGGAAGGTAACGAGCGCGCTTTCCTATTTGCTGTCAAGGGTGGCGCTGATGGTGAAGGTACCGTCAGTGCCGTCCTCCTTCGCCAGCACCTTCTTGGTTGACGGTGCAGTGGCCTTGGATCTCTTACCGGCAGAGCATTCCGGCAAGTCTTCAATGGGTGCGCAGTACTCCGAAGAGGTGCGCTTCCCGGAATCCTTGCTGGAGGTCTTGCCGGAGTTATTCTTTTCCTTCTTCTTGGCGGGAGCTGGCGCCTTGGCCGCCTCTGCTGCAACCGCGTCCCTGTACATCTTGTCGACGCAAATGACTGCATCTTTCTTGTCGGAGTTGATGGAAATGACGCCCATCGGCCCCGGCATCTTCAATGAGTTATAAGCGTAGTGAGATGCCGCCATGAACTTTGACAAGGCTGGGCGGCCAAGAATTCCATTATATGGCAGGGGGGTCTTGACGATGTCAAAGACAATCTTTTCCGTCCTGTAATTCAGTTCCCCGCCAAACGTCACCGGCAACGTGATCTTTCCCTTGGGCTGGCTTCTTCCCGGGTTCACCCCTGAAACGTTCCCGTTCTCTCGAGTTCCTCATCGGGGATCTGCAGCCTCTTGATAACTTCCGGAGAGATCAGGTTCAGGCAGGCCCCACCGTCAACTAACATCTTTGTTACTTGGAGGTTGCGAATCGTTGGCGAGACCAACAATGGCAAGCACCCGACCGTGGTTATGCGATCAGGGTGGTCCTCAGCATCAAAGATGATAGGCGTGTGCGGCCATTTGAGTGGGTTTTGAGAGCCCATCGCCGGTTCTGCCGCGTTAACTTCACGAGCCCACTGCTTAAGTTGGCGATGGGATGAGTGCAAAGATGCACCTCCGTCAACGCACATGGCGTCAGTCGCCTTCTAGAATTCTTGCTCGCTGGTCTCATCGTCATCTTCTTCTTCTTCACTTCCACCATCTCCCTCTTTCTTTTCACAGCCCCTAGCAGGCTTCTCCTTTTGCTGCTTGACCTTGCCGCGGCGGCCCCCTCGACCACCGCGGCCTTTCTTGCTGGACCCACCAGCACCATCTTGACCCTTTTCTTTGTAGCGCTTCTCGTATTCAGCCTTCTGCTTCTCGACAAGGTGCTTGACCTGCCGGCACTCTTGGAGATCATGGCCCTTGGTGCGGTGAATCTTGCAGTACGGCCCATCGGATTTGCCAGCCTTCTCATTCGCCGCCGCCTCCCTACAAGCGGCGCATGTAGCTGCCTCCTTGCCGGGACTCTCTGTTTTGGCTTTCTTGGCAGGCTCGGAGTTGCCGGAACCTTCGACGGCCATCACAGTCTTGCCCTTGCGCTTTCTGTTGCGCTTTCGGCCTTTCTTTCCCGGGGTGGCAGCATCATCGTCCTTAGAATCCACTTCGGCGCCAGCGTCCTCCCCGGGTAGCCTTCTTCCTTCCTCGGCGCGTGCACACTTGTCCGCCAGCGTGTAGAGTTCGTTGACGGTCTTGGGCAACTTGACGTTCATTTTCTCCCGCATCCTCCGATTGCGCACATTCGTGTGAAAGGTGGCAATCACGGCTGCGGGGTGTACGTCTGGAATGTTGCGGTGCACACGGCTAAATCTCTGGATGTACTTGCGCAAGGTTTCACCGTCCCTTTGTGGGATCAGTTGCAGATCGCTGGGCTAACCAGGAGTCTTGTGGCCTCCGGTAAAGGCACCAACGAACTCGTTGCAGAGGTCTGACCACGAAGAGATGGAGTTCTCCGGCAAGTTCATCAGCCAAGACCTCACGTTGGGTTTCAGTGCCAACGGAAAGTAGTTGGCGAGGATTTTCTCATCTCTTCCCCCGGCAGCTTGTACGGCAATCGTATAGATGCCCAGAAACTCTGCCGGGTTTAGCTTGCCGTCGTATTTTTCTGGCACTTCTGGCTTGAATGCCCGAACGGACGGCCACCGGACTTGCCGCAGCTCACGAGTGAAGGCAGGACACCCAACCTCGTATGGTAGGTATCCGCCGACCCCCGGCGCAGGCTCATCAGTGACGGGGCTGTTACGTGCGTCGGATTGACGCCGTGCCTCGTGGCGCCGTTCGATGGTGGTGCGGGCGTCTTCAGCTCGCCTGTCTTGCAGTACTTGTCGCTGATCTTGCCGCGCTCGCGGATCTGAAGACGCGATCGACATCTCGTTGGGCCCAAAAGATTGCTGGGTTTGTCGCGGCTGTTGACGTTGTTGCTGTTGGGGCTGTTGCCGCGGCGGAGACTGCACCGTTAGTGTGGTCCCGTCAGCGCGGCCACCAGCTGGAGATGCCGGCGCCGGTCGCGGACGCCGTGAGGGTTCCGCTTGCTGTGATTTACTGGCTTCGACAAATCCAATCAAGCTCTGGATGGTGGCTCTCCACTCGTCCATCTTTTCTGCTGCTGGAGGGAAGTTCAGCACCATCTGAGCCAGCGCCATTGCTTCTGCCACTGTGGCCGGCATGGCCGGGAGCGAAGAGCGTGACGTCGCTCTACTCCTGGCAGAGCCAGTAGGAGCGCCATCGCGGCTCTGCTACCGCGGCCCATGATCAGCAGCGGGTCGCCGTGGCAGAGGCGGTGGCTGAGGATCTGGGGCTTGGTCCATGGGCGTCTTGCCGTGAGGTCACCGCTGCCCGGAGTCGTTGGCGCCGCTCGGGGTCGTACCGCGCC
Organism: Elymus sibiricus; assembly: GCA_039707655.1. Lineage (NCBI taxonomy): Eukaryota > Viridiplantae > Streptophyta > Magnoliopsida > Poales > Poaceae > Elymus > Elymus sibiricus. The sequence goes on from CM077666.1 coordinate 355,144,824, forward strand.
CATCGTGTGAGGGGCGCGGCGTTCGTCCTGAAGCAGCATCCCTGGACGTCGCTGCAGCGAGGTCTCGGCTCGCGCTAGCCCGGGCGTTGTCGCCTCGGCGGCTGCATTCGTCGTCGCGGCGAGGAGGAGGAGGAGGGAGGGGCCCGCCCGCTCCGCCCGTGCCGTCGCGGCTCCTCTCACCAGAGGACCGAGGAGGTCGACCGGCTCCGTCGTGCCCGTCCCTCGTGCCGGTCGCGGTGGGCGCAACGACCACACCGCCCGCGCTGGTCGTGCCGACCGCAGTGCCCGCGCCGCCCGCATTGGCTGCGTCGCCCGCGCCGCCTGCGAACGCGTGCGGGGTGGCCGTCATCGTGATGCCCTTCTTCTTGGGCGCCATCGATGACGAGGAGGACGGTGATGAAGTTGATGATGAAGATGAAGAAGACACGCGGTCCGCCGATCAAGGTTCGCACAAACGCCTCTCCGCCCCTACCTGGTGCACCAAAGATGTCGGGGTATGACCATCTATGGGGCCATGCAGCCCCTTTATGGTTCGGCGGGGGGGGGGGGGGGGGGATCGGCGTGCACAAAGAGCATGAACGATGGAGCGCGAGGGATTTTACCCAGGTTCGGGCCGCTGAGAAGCGTAAAACCCTACTCCTGCTTTTGGTGTATTAGCGGTGTGGAAGCACAGTACAAGGAGCGCTTCTCCTGGCAAGGTGCGGAGAAAGCAGCTACGCGAGAGGTGCCTGTGTTTGAAAAGGAGTCCGAATCCGCTAAACTGGTGCCCTGGCCCTCCTTTTATAGCTCAAGGGGTTACCATAGTGGCAAAACAGTAATTACAGTGTGACTAGATAGTAAACAGTGTTATCATACCTAACTCTGCCAGTTTAGGACGAAGGCATTTAATGCGCCGTTAGGTGTCATGCGGAGAGGTAGTCCCGGCAAGGTTTCTGCACCGCTTGCCCAGCCACCTCGTATTATCTTGACACGCCTCCTGGACGGGTGTCATTAGAGGCAAATCTTGTCCCAACGAGCTGACACGTGCTCGACAAGCCTTACCAACCAACCTGCGCGGTTGACACCTCACGCATCAGCGAACACCTGTGCGGCGAGGTGGAGCGCTAGAGGGCTGGCATAAGCTTGCTGGCATGGAGCTTGCCGGGTCTTCGCCTTGCCGGTTTATGCTTGCCGGCAAGGAACGTCTTCACCTTTGGTGCTGGGTGAGTGTCGAGCCTTGAGCTTCTCCCTGGTAGTTTCTTCGGCTGGTCTTGGAGTCTTGGTCTTGTAGTTTCCAGCAAGGCCTTGGCCGGCAAGGAGGCTGCTACTGTCTGTGCATAAGTCAGGGTATAAAATACCCATGTTTTATACACCGACAAACATCGAGGAGAACATTGTATTGAAGATCAAAAAGAGACAAGAAGCCATCTAGCTACTGCCTATGGACCCAAAGGTCTGTGGTAAACTACTCACGCATCATCGGAAGGGCAGCAAGGTTGATGTAGAGCCCCTCCGTGATCGATTCTCCCTCCGGCGGAGTACCGGAGAAGGCCTCCAGATGGGATCTCTCGAGAACAGAAACTTGCGGTGGCGGAAAAAGTATTTCGTGGACTCCCCTGAGAGTTTATGATTTTTTCTGAATTTATAGTGCTGGAATTAGGTCAAACGGAGCAAAAGGCGTGCCCTGGTGGCTCGTGGCCACCTCCTGGGTCTTCTGGCCCTCTCCCGAAGCTTCTAGCGTTTATGTTGGCCAATAAAAAATCTCCAAAAAGTTTCGTGGCATTTGGACTTCGTTTGGTATTGATTTCCTGTAAAACAAAAATAGGGCAAAAAACAGCAACTGGCACTGGGCACTAAGTTAATAGGCTAGTCTCCAAAAATGATATATAATTGCTGTAAATGCATATAAAAACATCCAAGATTGATAATATAACAACATGGAACAATAAAAAATTATAGATATGTTGGAGACGTATCACTCTGCATTGTGAATATATTGGTCAAATTCCTCCTTGATGCCAGCACCTAGCATGAACTCGTTGCACGGCCATCGACATGATTTTGCTTCGGCACCTCGCACTGAACTTGCCCTTGGTTCCTCATATGATTGGTGTGCCGAGCTTTCACTTGATGACGCTTCCGAGGACCTCCTCCTCGAAGAACTTCTCTGGAAGATATTCATTTTCCTAAGAACAAATTTCCGAAATTTTTTGGCCACAAAATAATATCAATAAAACTTCACAAGATTGATAGCAACTACTCATATGGATGTCTAGAGGCTACATCAAGCATTCAAACTACTTGGAACTTAAAGGATTCAACATGCAAGCTCATTTTCTGTAGCACCAAGTGTAACTAATTATGCAAAATATAATCCACTAGAGCAAAAACTAATTGGAGCAATGGAGGAGTCACATACCAAGGAGAAATCTCCCAAAATAGTTTCAGAAATGGAGCTCCGAGCAAAGACGTCAAAAATTTCAGTTTTGTGAGCAAGAACACGAGGGAGAGAGCTACCAGGAATTTTTGCTAGAGGTTAAAGGCAAAGTGGGCTAAAGGGATAAGTGAGGGGGTCCCTGTGGGGCCCATGAGGTACCTGGGCGCGCCAGGGGGGTGGCGTGCCCTGGTGCCTCGTGGGCACCTGGGACACCCCCCTGGTATGTGTCCAGTGCCAAAAATTCTTAAATATTACATAAAAAATCTTGTCAAAATTTTATTACATTCTGAGCACTTTTATTTCTGGTCACTTTTTTATTGCACAAATAAATCAGAAAACAGGATAATCATGGCATTTTATTGCATTTAACTAAAGATAACAAAAAATGTAAAGTGGGTACAGAAGGTTGTGCTTACTAAATTCATCGACCACATGCCCCTAAAAAAGAATCCATTAATAAGGTTGATCAGGTCTTATTAACAAACCATTTCCGAGTAACATGAAACTGAAGAACTTTCGTATAACACTAAGTTACCTCAACGGGGATATGCATCTCCCCGATAATAAGAGTTTCATATTTCTTTTTAACAGTAGGAAGAGGGATTTGAAAACTTCCAATAGTAATTGTCGGAGTCGTTTCAATAATATGAATACCATTCACTTGAAATTGTTTCTTCGGAAAGTGCACCGTATGTTCATTACCATTGATATGAAAAGTGACCTTGCTTTTATTGCAATCAATAATAGCCCCTGCAGTATTCAAGAAGGGTCTACCAAGGATAATTGACATGTTGTCATCCTCGGGCATACCAAGTATAACAAAGTCTGTTAGAATAGTAACACTTGCAACTACAACGGGCACATCCTCATAAACACCGATAGGTATGACAGTTGATTTGTCAGCCATTTGCAATGATATTTTAGTGGGAGTGAGTTTATTCAAATCAAGTCTTTTATAGAAAGAGAAAGGCATAACACTAACACCGGCTCCAAAATCACACAAAGCGGTTTTGACATAATTTCTTTTAATGGAGCATGGTATAGTTGGTATTCCTAGATCTCCTAGTTTCTTAGGTACTCCATCCTTAAAAGAATAACTTGCAAGCATGGTAGAAATTTCAGTTTCGGGTATTTTTCTTTTATTTGTGACAATGTCTTTCATGTATTTAGCATAAGGAGGCATCTTTATAATATCAGTCAAACGAGTGCGCAAAATGACTGGCCTAAGCATTTCAGCAAAGCGTTCAAATTCTTCCTCATCCTTTTTCTTAGATGGTTTAGGAGGAAAGGGCATGGGTTTTTGAACCCATGGTTCTCTTTCTTTACCATGTTTTCTAGCAACGAAGTCCCTTTTATCATAGTGTTTATTTTTAGAAGGTGGGTTATCAAGATCAACAACAGGTTCTATTTCAACATCATTATCCGGTTCTTTATCATTATCTGGTTGGGTATCCACATGAGCATCATCATTATTATCATCATCGAGTGGTTGTTCATTACCCGATTGTGTTTCAGCATCAGAAATAGAAACATCATTACTATCTTCTAAGGGTTTTTCTACCTCAGGTTCAATAGAAGTATGCAAAGTCCTATCATTTTTCTTTTTCTTTTTCTTTTTAGATGGACTAGGTGCATCAACTTTAATTCTTTGAGAATCTTGTTCAATTCTGTTTGGATGACCTTCAGGATAAAGTGGCTCCTGAGTCATTCTACCTCCTATAGTCATTACTCTAACAGCATGATCATTCATATTGTTATTCATTTCATTGAGCAATTCACTCTGAGATTTAGCAACTTGTTCTAATTGGGTTTGAACCATAGATGCATGTTTACTCACACCTTTAACATCATTAGCAATTCTGAATAACAAGTCACTCAAGCGATCAATCATGTAGGCATTTCATTTTAATTGTTTCATAACATTTGCATTGAAGTGATCTTGCTTAATAATATAATTGTCAAATTCATACGAGCATTGACTAGGATGTTTGTTATAAGGAATATCACCTTCATCAAATTTTATAAGAGAATTTACCTCTACTACCTGTGGCGGTGTGTCAAGACCATGTATTTCTTCAATAGGTGGTAGATTCTTAACATCTTCAGCTTTAATACCTTTCTCCTTCATACATTTCTTTGCTTCTTGCATATCTTCAGGACTGAGATGTAAAATACCCCTCTTCTTCGGAGTGGGTTTGGGCGGTGGTTCAGGAAGTGTCCAATCATTATCATTCTTTAATATATTATTCAATAATTCCTTAGCTTGTTCAATAGTCCGTTCCCTAAAAACACAACCCGCACAACTATCTAGGTAGTCCCTAGAAGCATCGGTTAGTCCATTATAGAAGATATCAAGTATTTCATTTTTCTTAAGAGGATTATTAGGCAAAGCATTAAGTAATTGGAGAAGCCTCCCCCAAGCTTGAGGGAGATTCTCTTCTTCAATTTGCACAAAGTTAAATATTTCCTGTAAAGCAGCATGTTTCTTATGGGCAGGAAAATATTTTTCAGAGAAGTAATAAATAATATCATGGGGACTACGCACACATCCAGGAGCAAGAGTATTATACCATTCCTTAGCATCACCCTTTAGTGAGAAAGGAAACAACTTAAGAATATAGTAATAGCGAATTTTTTCCTCATAAGCAAATAGGGTGGCTATGTCATTTAATTTAGTAAGATGTGCCACAACGGTTTCAGTTTCATAACCATGGAAAGGATCAGATTCAACCAAAGTAATTAACTCAGGATCAACAGAGAATTCATAATCCTTATCAGTAACAAATATGGGAGAGGTAGCAAACTTAGGATCATATTTCATTCTCTCCCTCATAGAATTTTCTTTCATATCAGCAAGCAACTTTATAACTTCATGTCTATCATTACAAGCAAGAATTGCTCTAGCTGTCTCCCTATCAAAGCAGTGTTCATCAGGTGTTTCAACTCTAGTAAGGGAGCTAGGCATAATAGGTGAATGATAATTTTCAAGAGTTTCAGCATTTTCAATTTCTTTGGCTTTAGCAATTTGTTCAGTAAGAAATTCACCAAGTGGCACAACATTATCAAGCATAGTACAAGCATCATCATGAGTATCATTCATAGCAGAAGTGGTATCATCAATAACTTGCGACATATCATAATTAATAGCATGTGGTGGTGTTGCAAGTTTACTCAAAACAGAAGGTGAATCAAGTGCAGAGCTAGATGGCAGTTCCTTACCTCCCCTCGTCTTAGAGGGAACGATCTTGGCCTTAGCGTCTTTTATATTCTTCATAGTGATCAACAGATATAAATCCGAAGTGACTTAGCAAATAAAGCTATGCTCACCGGCAACGGCGCCAGAAAAAGGTCTTGATAACCCACAAGTATAGGGGATCGCAACAGTTTTCGAGGGTAGAGTATTCAACCCAAATTTATTGATTCGTCACAAGGGGAGCCAAAGAATAATTGCAAGTATTATCAGTTGAGTTGTCAATTCAACCACACCTGGAAACTAAATATCTACAGCAGAGTGATCAGTAGCACAGTAATATGATAGTTTGATAGCAGTAGCAATAATAGTAAAAGTAGCGGTAACGGTAGCAGCAATAGTAGTAACTTAGCAAAGATCAATATGTGAAAAACTCATAGGCATTGGATTGGTGATATTGTTGGATAACATTCATCATGTAACAGTCATAACCTTGGGCGACACAGAACTAGCTCCAATTCATCAATGTAATGTAGGCATGTATTCCGTATATAGTCATACGTGCTTGCGATAAGAACTTCCATGACATCTTTTGTCCTACCCTCCCGTGCCAGTGGGGTCCATAAGGATACTAAGGGATATTAAGGCCTCCTTTTAATAGAGAACCTGAACAAAGCATTAACACATAGTAAATACATGAACTCCTCAAACTATGGCAATCACCGGAAAGAATCCCAATTATTGTCACCTTGGGGTATGCGGATCATAACACATAGCAGGTGCATATAACTTGCAAGATCGGATCAAGAACACAAATATATTCATGAAAACATAAAGGGTTCAGATCTGGAATCATGGCACTCGGGCCCTAGTGACAAGCATTAAGCATAGCAAAGTCATCGCAACATCAATCTCAGAACATAGTGGATACTAGGGATCAAGCCCTAACAAAACTAACTCGATTACATGATAAATCTCATCTAACCCATCACCGTCCAGCAAGCCTACGATGGAATTACTCACTCCCGGCGGTGAGCATCATGAAATTGGTGATGAAGGATGGTTGATGAGGACGATGCCGGAAGATCCCCCTCTCCGGAGCCCCAAACGGACTCCAGATCTGGCCTCCCGATGAAGAACAGGAGGTGGCGGCGGCTCCGTATCGTGAAACGCAATAAAACTTCCTCTCTTAATTTTTTTCTCTGGAATTGTGAATTTATAGCGCTGGAATTAGGTCAGACGGAGCCACGTGGGCCCCACAAGGTACCAGAAGGCGCCTGGGGGGGGTGGCATGCCCTGGTGCCTCGTGGGCACTGGGTGGCTCCCCTCCAGTAGGTTTTGGCTCCAGTATTTTTTATATATTCCATAAAAAATCTCCAAAAAGTTTCATCCAATTCCAAGAACTTTTATTTCACACCATGGCAATTCTGCTGAAAACAGCGCCAGTCCGGGTTAGTTCCATTCAAATCATGCAAATTAGGGGCCAAAACAAGAGCAAAAGTGTTTGGAAAAGTAGATACGACAGAGACATATCACTATGTTCCTGCATTGCTTCGAAATTCAAATATTTATAAGGTAAGAAGGGATCATTGAACTTGGGAGACACCCCTAACTTTGCAGCTAAGCGAGAGGCATAAATTCCTCCATACAAATCACCATTACCCGCGTTACGCTGCAGCCTACGTGCAACAATAGCCCCACGATTATAAAGCTTAGTACCAGTCAAAGCTGTATGAATAAGACTCAGATCAGGGGCACAAAGTGCACTACAGTCTTGCTTACCAACAACACATTTACCATTAAAAAGCGCAAAGTACCGAATAGCGGGAAAGTGAATGCTAATTATTCTTGCCTGCGTGATTCCCCTATCCTCACCATTGCAAAGGCTATTAAGAAACAACTCATAATCAGATCTTGGTGGCTCATCTAACGAATCCCAATATGGAATTTTGCATGCATCACATAATTCTTCTAGATACATATTATAAGATTTGTCATAGAGGTGAAATAAAACTCTAGAAGTGCGCGGGTCATAATCAAAGTTTTCAGTGAAGGAATGAGTGAGGTTGTAATGCTGTGGTGGCTTATCTGCGATAAAGGCGGAGAGCTCGGCATTGTAAATATATTGGTAAAATTCTTCCTTGATGCCTGCACCTAGCATGAACTCGTTGCACGGCCACCGACACGATTTTGCTTCGGCACCTCGCACTGAACTTGCCCTTGGTTCCTCATATGATTGGCGTGACGAGCTTTCACTTGATGACGCTGCTGAGGGCCTCCTCCTCGAAGAACTTCTCCGGAAAATATTCATTTTCCTAAGAACAAATTTCTGAAAATTTTTGGGCCACAAAATGATATCAATAAAACCTCACAAGATTGATAGCAACTACTCATATGGATGTCTAGAGGCTATATCAAGCATTCAAACTACTTGGAACTCAAAGAATTCAACATGCAAGCTCATTTTTAGTAGCACCAAGAGTAGCTAATTATGCAAAATATAATCCACTAGAGCAAAAACTAATTGGAGCAATGGAGGAGTCACATACCAAGGAGCAATCTCCCAAAATAGTTTCGGAAATGGAGCTCCGAGCAAGGAGATCGAAAATTTCAGTTTTGTGAGCAAGAACACGAGAGAGAGAGATACCATGAATTTTTGCTAGAGGTAAGAGACGAAGTGGGCTGAAGTAATAAGTGAGGGGGTCCCTGTGAGGCCCATGAGGTACCTGGGCGCGCCAGGGGGGGTGGCGCACCCTGGTGCCTCGTGGGCACCTGGGGCACCCCCTGGTATGTGTCCAGTGCCAAAAATTCTTAAATATTACATAAAAATTCATATCAAATTTTTATTGCATTCTGAGCACTTTTTTATTGCACGGATAAATCAGAAAACAGGATAATCATGGCATTTTATTGCATTTAACTAAAAATAACAGAAAATAAAAAGTGGGTATAGAAGGTTGTTCTTACTAAATTCATCGACCACATGCTCCTCAAAAAGAATCCATTGATAAGGTTGATCAAGTCTTATTAACAAACCATTTCCGAGTAACATGAAACCGAAGAACTTTCGTATAACACTAAGTTACCTCAACGGGGATATGCATCTCCCCGATAATAAGAGTTTCATATTTCTTTTTAACAGTAGGAAGAGGTATTTGAAAACTTCCAATAGTAATTGTCGGAGTCTTTTCAATAATATGAATACCATTTACTTGAAATTGTTTCTTCGGAAAGTGCACCGTATGCTCATTACCATTGATATGAAAAGTAACCTTGCTTTTGTTGCAATAAATAACAGCCCCTGCAGTATTCAAGAAGGGTCTACCAAGGATAATCGACATGTTATCGTCCTCGGGCATATCAAGTATAACAAAGTCTGTTAGAATAGAAACATTCGCAACTACAACGGGCACATCCTCACAAACACCGATAGGTATGGCAGTTGATTTGTCAGCCATTTGAATGATATTTCAGTGGGAGTGAGTTTATTCAAATCAAGTCTTTTATATAAAGAGAAAGTCATAACACTAACACCGGCTCCTAAATCACACAAAGCCGTTTTGACATAATTTCGTTTAATGGAGCATGGTATAGTTGGTATTCCTGGATCTCGTAGTTTCTTAGGTACTCCATCCTTAAAAGAATAACTAGCAAGCATGGTAGAAATTTCAGCTTTAGGTATCTTTCTTTTATTTGTGACAATGTCTTTCATGTATTTAGCATAAGGAGGCATCTTTATAATATCAGTCAAACGAGTGCGCAAAAAGACTGGCCTAAGTATTTTAGCAAAGCGTTCAAATTCTTCCTCATCCTTTTTCTTAGATGGTTTAGGAGGAAAGGGCATGGGTTTTTGAACCCATGGTTCTCTTTCTTTACCATGTTTTATAGCAATGAAGTCCCTTTTATCATAACGTTTATTTTTAGAAGGTGGGTTATCAAGATGAACAACAGGTTCTATTTCTTTATCATTATCTGGTTGGGTATCCACATGAGCATCATCATTATTATTATCATCAGGTGGTTGTTCATTACTAGATTGTGTTTCAGCATCAGAAATAGAAACATCATTACTATCCTCTAAGGGTTTTTCTACCTCAGGTTCACTAGAAGTATGCAAAGTCCTATCATTTTTCTTTTTCTTTTTCTGTTTTAGATGGACTAGGTGCATCAACATTAGTTCTTTGAGAGCCTTGTTCAATTCTTTTTGGGTGACCTTCAGGATAAAGTGGCTCCTGAGTCATTCTACCTCCTCTAGTCATTACTCTAATAGCATGATCATTCATATTGTTATTCATTTCATTGAGCAATTCACTTTGAGATTTAGCAACTTGTTCTAATTGGGTTTGAACCATAGATGCATGTTTACTTACACCCTTAACATCATTAGCAATTCTAAAAATCAAGTCACTCAAGAGATCAATCATGTAGGCATTTCGTTTTAATTGTTTCATAACATTTGCATTGAAGTGATCTTGCATAATAATATAATTGTCAAATTCATACAAGCATTAACTAGGAGGTTTGTTGTAAGGAATATCACCATCATCAAATTTTATAAGAGAATTTACCTCTACTACCTGTGGCGGTGTGTCAAGACCATGTATTTCTTCAATAGGTGGTAGATTCTTAACATCTTCAGCTTTAATACCTTTTTCCTTCATACATTTCTTTGCTTCTTGCATATCTTCAGGACTGAGATATAAAATACCCCTCTTCTTCAGAGTGGGTTTGGGCGGTGGTTTAGGAAGTGTCCAATCATTATCATTCTTCAATATATTATTCAATAATTCTTCAGCTAGTTCAATAGTCCTTTCCCTGAAAACACAACTCGCACAACTATCTAGGTAGTCCCTAGAAGCATCGGTTAGTCCATTGTAGAAGATATCAAGTATTTCATTTTTCTTAAGAGGATGATCAGGCAAAGCATTAAGTAATTGGAGAAGCCTCCCCCAAGCTTGAGGGAGATTCTCGTCTTCAATTTGCACAAAGTTAAATATTTCCTGTAAGGCAGCTTGTTTCTTATGGGCAGGAAAAACTTTTCAGAGAAGTAATAAATCATATCCTGGGGACTACGCACACATCCAGGAGCAAGAGTATTATACCATTCCTTAGCATCACCCTTTAATGAGAAAGGAAACAATTTAAGAATATAGTAATAGCGAATTTTTCCTCATGAGCAAATAGGGTGGCTATATCATTTAATTTAGTAAGATGTGCCACAACGGTTTCAGTTTCATAACCATGGAAAGGATCATATTCAACCAAAGTAATTAACTCAGGATCGACAGAGAATTCATAATCCTTATTAGTAATAAATATGGGAGAGGTAGCAAACTTAGGATCATATTTCATCCTCTCCCTCATAGATTTTTCTTTCATATCAGCAAGCAACTTTATAACTTCATGTCTATCATTACAAGCAACAATAGCTCTAGCTGTCTCCCTATCAAAGCAGTGTTCATCAGGTGTTTCAACTCTAGTAGGGGAGCTAGGCATAATAGGTGAGTCATAATTCTCAAGAGATTCAACATTTTCAATTTCTTTAGCTTTAGCAATTTGTTCAGTAAGAAATTCACCAAGTGGCACAACTTTATCAAGCATAGTACTAGCATCATCATGAGTATCATTCATAGCAGAAGTGGTATCATCAATAACTTGCGACATATCAGAATTAATAGCATGTGGTGGTGTTGCAAGTTTACTCAAAACAGAAGGTGAATCAAGTGCAGAGCTAGATGGCAGTTCCTTACCTCCCCTCGTGTTAGAGGGAACAATCTTGGTCTTAGCGTCTTTTAGATTCTTCATAGTGATCAACAGATATAAATCCCAAGTGACTTAGCAAATAAAGCTATGCTCCCCGGCAACGGCGCCAGAAAAAGGTCTTGATAACCCACAAGTGTAGGGGATCGCAACAGTTTTCGAGGGTAGAGTATTCAACCCAAATTTATTGATTCGACACAAGGGGAGCCAAAGAATATTTGCAAGTGTTAGCAGTTGAGTTGTCAATTCAACCACACCTGGAAGCTAAATATCTGTAGCAGAGTGATCAGTAGCATAGTAGTATGATAGTTTGATAGCAGTAGCAATAATAGTAACAGTAGCAGTAACGGTAGCAGCAGTAGTTTGGTAGCAATTGTAACAGTAGTAACAACAGTAGTAACTTAGCAAAGATCAATATGTGAAGAACTCGTAGGCATTGGATCGGTGATATTGTTGGATAACATTCATCATGTAACAGTCATAACCTAAGGCGACACAGAACTAGCTCCAATTCATCAATGTAATGTAGGCATGTATTCCGTATATAGTCATACGTGCTTGCGAGAAGAACTTGCATGACATCTTTTGTCCTGCCCTCCCATGGCAGCGGGGTCCATAAGGAAACTAAGGGATATTAAGGCCTCCTTTTAATAGAGAACCGGAACAAAGCATTAACACATAGTGAATACATGAACTCCTCAAACTATGGCAATCACCGGAAAGAATCCCAATTGTTGTCACCTTGGGGTATGCGGATCATAACACATAGCAGGTGCATATAACTTGCAAGATCGGATCAAGAACACAAATATATTCATGAAGACATAAAGGGTTCAGATCTGGAATCATGGCACTCGGGCCCTAGTGACAAGCATTAAGCATAGCAAAGTCATAGCAACATCAATCTCAGAACATAGTGGATACTAGGGATCAAGCCCTAACAAAACTAACTCGATTACATGATAAATCTCATCCAACTCATCACCGTCCAGCAAGCCTATGAAGGAATTACTCACTCCCGGCGGTGAGCATCATGAAATTGATGATGAAGGATTGTTGATGGTGACGATGCCGGAAGATCCCCCTCTCCGCAGCCCCAAACGGACTCCAGATCTGGCCTCCCGATGAAGAACAGGAGGTGGTGGCGGCTCCGTATCGTGAAACGCAATAAAACTTCCTCTCCTATTTTTTTCTCTGGAATTGTGAATTTATAGCGTTGGAATTAGGTCAGACGGAGCCAGGTGGGCCCCACGAGGTACCAAGGCGCGCCTGGGGGGGCGCCCTGGTGCCTCGTGGGCACTGGGTGGCCCCCCTCCAGTGGGTCTTGGTTCCAGTATTTTTTATTTATTCCATGTAAAATCTCCAAAAAGTTTCATCCAATTCCAAGAACTTTTATTTCTGCACAAAAAACAACACCATGGAAATTCTGCTGAAAACATCGTCAGTCTGGGTTAGTTCCATTCAAATCATGCAAATTAGGGGCCAAAACAAGAGCAAAAGTGTTTGGAAAAGTAGATATGATGGAGACGTATCAAAGCCCACTTCTCCTCTCCTCCCTTGCTCCCTGACGCCGTGCCCGAGCGCCATGGCCGGCTCCATAAGGAGCTCGCCACCAGCGTAAGGAGCGCCGACGATCTCCTCCACGACGTCCACGAGCATCTACACGCCGCCCCGGATCCGTTCTGACGCCAAGCCGCGCCCGAGGACGCCGTCCACGACGCCATCTTCTTCCCCTTCTTCCTCTTCTTCACGGATTCAGCAAGACCGGCAAGTTCGTCGACTCCCCGCCGTCTCCACGTCGCGTCCCCGGCCTCAACTTCATGTCCTAGGTAAAGAAGGTATATCCACCTTCCTCCCTGCCGAGCCCCTCTTCCTGTAGCTCCCCGTAGTCGTCGTTTTTGCCACGCCAAAACCCATGCTCCGAGTGATTTGCGCGAGCCAGAGCGCGTACCCTCACGATCTACATCAGATCTAGAGCTCCTCATATATTTTCCTTCGGCCAAAACATGTCCTAGGCCTAGCCTCATGTTTGTTACATGGTTTTGCACCATATCCAAGCATCTAGGAGGTCTAGGGATCAAATCCTGAAGCCCTCTCTAATTCTGAATTTTTCTGTCAGTTTTCTGAAAACTGCCAAGTCTGAAGAAAACTGTTAACATTTGCCCCTGTTGTGATGAAGTTTGTGACTGATCTATGACTCCTTTGCTCACATGACCTAAACATGTTTTGAAAAACTTTCTGCATACTACATCTACATGGCAATTTCATGAATTGATCTTCTTCTTAAGCCACTGCTACATCTGCTAAAAGTAAGCAACTTACTGTTATCTGTGACGTGCTCTGTTTTTCAGAGAAACTTGTCTTTTTGTCATTTTTGTGTGAATTAATGCAAGTGCCATATGAATAAACTTTCAACATGTCTTTGGAGAATTTTCATGTCTTTTTGCTGTTAGTATTTATTTCATGCCATGATATGCCATGATAAGAGTGCCACAAGCTTGTAAACATGCCAAGTCATTGTAGCAGTTTGCTGTCAACATTAAGTTGCAATGTTGTGAGCACATTTCTGATGAATCTATGCTTCCTATGAATTTGTGCCAATGTAATGTAATGACCTATGCCATGTGTAGTGTAGGTGCATTCCAATTTATTGCACTTTCGTGTTGTTTTGCCTACTGTTACAACCATGTGAAAACTGACTGTCATTGTTTCTGTCAGCATATACTCTGTTATTATCAGCTGTAACATTATGTTTGCATCTTGTTGCCTTCATTCCAATTAACCAGTGATGCTAATGAATTTGAACCTATGGAATGTATTGCTGTGTATTTAGAGAACTACAGCCACATACCTTGTATGAGCATTTTAGAGTATTGTAGCTTGCTGTTTTGATGTGCATAAGTTGCCATGTTGCTGTTAACTACAGTTTTGCATTGCATATTGTTTTGCTCACCATTTGAGTTTCGTGCGTCCGTTCTTCGTGATCTTTATATCGATTTCAATTGAAATCTTCCATTCTTTCCAGAGGCATACTTAGATTGCCAAGATTTTGCCCATATCCATCTTTTTCTTCACCGTTCACATCTCATTGTCATTTCTGTCGTCCCGGTAGCACCGTTCCTTCATTCATGTCATGCTCGTAATTTTACCATGCCTTGCACGCATCATTTTGTTTGTGCATCTATGCCATGATTGTTTGTTTATTTCGGTGCTTGTTCTTTCTTTTGGGTAGTTACGGGAGACGAGTCTGAGTTCGAGGAACCGGTTGAGAACGTGTTCGAGGAGCAGTATTACTATCCTACCGAAGAGACTTCAGGCAAGATGATCATTACCCTTGATAACACTACTATCTTTGCTTGCTAGTTGTCTCATTGTTATCGCTATGTCACGCTTCCTACCACATACATGTCAGCCTCTCATATGCCATGATATAACCTCTAACCACCCTACCCAGCAAACCGTTGTTTGGCTATGTTACCGCTTTGCTCAGCCCCTCTTATAGCGTTGCTAGTTGCAGGTGCAGTGCAGGTTGTTCCATGTTGGGACATGGATATGTTGGGATATCACAATATCTCTTATTTAATTAATGCATCTATATACTTGGTTGTGTGTGGAAGGCTCGGCCTTTTGCCTGGTGTTTTGTTCCACTCATGCCGCCTTAGTTTTCGTAATACCGGTGTTATGATCCTTGATTAGCGTTCCTAACATGCTCAGGGGAATGGGACCCTCTTGATAGTTCGCTTTGAATAACCGCTTCCAGCAAGGCCCAACTTTGGTTTTACCATTTGCCTAATAACAACTAACACTACATAGGGAGTAATTAACCCAAGGATTCTTAATCAACAACCCTGGGCCAGTGCTCCACATGAGTGTTGGTCCAAACTAGAGCACTGTGCGGGGCCGCCCCTTGGCAACTTGGGTTATTGGCTATATCTGTACGCGTAGCTCATCCGTCGTGGCCTGAAACGAGATACGCGCGGCTCCTATTGGGGTGTCGGCACGTCGGGAGGTCTTGCTGGACTTGTGTTACCATTGTCGAAATGTCTTGTGCACCGGGATTCCGAGGATACTTCGGGCTATCTCGAGGTTGAGGTATTTCCACCACAGCTTGTGTTGGTTTATGATGGACCAGGTTGGAATACCCCTGCAGGGTTAAATCTTACGCGAAGCCGTGCCCGCGGTTATGTGGCGACTTGGAGATTTTAACCTCCGGTTGTAGAAAACTTGACACTAATTCTAATAAAATACACCAACCGTGTGCGTAACCGTGATGATCTCTTTTCGAGTAAGTTCGGGAAGAGAACACGGTGGGGTTATGTTTGAATCATAAGTAGGTGTTCAGGATCACTTCTTGATCATGTTAAACTTGCGACCGTTATGCGTAGTATGCTCATCTTTATTCTTGTACTCGTAAGTTAGCCACTTAAACATGCTTAGTGCTTGTTGCAACCTCAACACATTTACCCCTTCCATCCCTATCAGCTTAAATAGTTTTGTTACCTTGGGGGTGATGAGATTGCTGAGTCCCTGTGGCTCACAGATTTCTATAAACACCAGTTGCAGGTACGCTTGAGACGGACATAGTTGAGCCCGAGATGCTTCATTGGGAGTATGACGATGAGCGTGGACGTATGTACGTCACGATGCCAGATGATCCGTAGTGGGCCCTAGTCGGTTGATCCGGGGATGATAGCAGGGTGGTGTTTTCTTGTTTGATTTCGTCCGTAGTCGGACCCTGTTTTTCATTTGGATGATTGTATGATGATTTATGATACTATGCTGTAGCATGTGGCGAGTGTAAGCCTTTATCTGGTACACTCATATGTTCATTCGGTTGTATGTATTTGAGAATCACCTTGCTATGCGATCCAAAATGGGGTTCTGTCACGATCTCGACTTCATCATGAGATTGCGATAGAGCTTCATATTGGGCGTTACACAGGCCCTCTTAATGGAGGTAAAACCCTACGTCCTGCTTCTGTTTATATTGATGAAGATGTATCGAATACAGAGTTGATCTACCTCGAGATCGTAATGTGTGTCTAACTTCTAGGGCTAGGTGAGCGATATTGCATTGATCTCCCCCCTACGGGCTAAACCCTATGGCTTATATACAGGCCAGGGAGGGTATCTAGGGTTACAAAGTCGGTATCTAGGAGAGAGGTGGCAGGAGAGATCTTGGAGTATATGTCAAGTCTTCGGTAGAGTCAGTCTCGATCACGCTTCCTGTGTATGGCCTCCGGAGTCCATCTTGATCACGTACGAGGGCCCCTCGGCCCATCCGAGGAGACGGGCCGGCTGGGCTAGCACCCCCTGATCCAGGACACCGTCAGTAGCCCCCGAACTGGTCTTCTATGCTGAGGACGACTTTCTCAACAGACACCACCTCGAATCTGGAGTCCTTGGCTTGACAGACAAGTTCTCCTTCATATTTCACCTTCTCTTAATGGAGCGCTGACAT
Source organism: Elymus sibiricus (assembly GCA_039707655.1). Lineage (NCBI taxonomy): Eukaryota > Viridiplantae > Streptophyta > Magnoliopsida > Poales > Poaceae > Elymus > Elymus sibiricus. The sequence goes on from CM077666.1 coordinate 355,161,651, forward strand.
CCGAGGTCCAACCGAGCTTGCACCCTGCCCGAAGGGGGTAGATATCTTAGCCTCGAAGGCCCGTTATTCAGGTATGAACGGTCCAATCCGGCCTGACAACTTTATCGAAGAGGCTTGCCCCACGACAGGTCGAGCAGTTACTGCCTCCCCCCTAAATCGTGGTTCGAGGCAGCCTTTTACTGGCACGTCCCCTCGAGGCAGAGATCGTGCCCGTTTTCTTCGGGATATCATCAAGATTTTGTTTCCCCCCATATGCTCAACGACATTTTTGATGGGAATAGCGAGTTTATCGGTGCAGCAAGGGGGACTCTTAGCCTTTCACAGGCTTATAAGAGCAAAAAGGAGGACAACGCAATCGACCACGCTCCCATTCTCGCCCTCTACTGCTTCGTCTAGCTCTAGCGCCCAGATCCCATCTGTTCCTTTTCCCCTCTGCGAGTCCAACCTCCACCACCCGCCATGGCCGACACTCTCAAGGGGCACTGGGATGGCTCCATCGTGAAGGAGGGCACCATCCTGGAGCTGCGTAGCGCGGGGTATCTAACCCCCGCCATCGCCGCCCGCGCTCCAGCCGCTGGCCAGCAGGTGCCCGCTCCCAACGCCGGGGAGCGGGTAGTCTTCGTCCCCCACCTCGTCCGGGGTCTGGGGTTCCCGCTGCATCCCTTCGTGCGCGGGGTGATGTTCTACTATGGGCTGGATTTCCACCACATGGCCCCCAACTCCATTCTTCACCTCGCCTCCTTCATCATGGTCTGCGAGGCCTTCCTCCGCTGTGAGCCGCACTTCGGCATGTGGCTGAAGCTCTTCGGGATTAAGCTGAAGTCCAGCGGCTCGGATCTCGTAGAGTGCGGAGGGGCCATGATCAGGAAAAACCAGGGGGGCACCTGGTTCAAGGGCACCTTCATCGAAATGGTGAAGGAGTGGCAAAAAGAGTGGTTTTACATCACTAAACCACTCGCCCCTGGCCAGACCGAGGTCCCCGCTTTCTCAGCCGGGCCTCCCAATAAGCTCAAATCCCGGAGGAAGAAGGGCGTCGCCTGGGGGAACCCAGAAGAGGTGGAGACCCTGATCGATAGGATCATGTGGTGGTCTACCACGGGGAAGGTTGAGCTTGCCGACGTCATCAACGTAATGCTCAACCGCCGCATACTCCCTCTCCAACTTCGGGCTACCCCGATGTGGGCACAAAAGCCCGAGGACATGGACTCCATCACCACCTTCTTCCGCTCCACCTTGGCCACCATGTGGACGAAGCTCATGAAGCTGGCCAAGGACAAGATTCCCAAGGAAGGGGAGGACCGCAGCCTCGAGGACGGCTATGAAGCCCCCCCGGTAAATGATTCTTTCCACCAACTATCAACTTTGTCCTCCGCACCAAGGAGTAGTGTGTTAATGAATTGTTATGATTGATGTTTGATACGTCCATTTTGCATCATGTTTTGCTACTATTATTTATAATGTTTTTAATCAATATAACACTTTGTGTAGCAATTCTAATGCCTTTTCTCTCTTAATATGCAAGATTTATACAAGGAGGGAGATTGCCGGCAGCTGGAATTCTGGACCTGAAAAAGCTATGTCAGAGATACCTATTCTGCACATCTCCAAATGAGCTGAAATTTCACGGAGATTTATTTTGGAATAAATAAAAAATACTGGAAGCAAGAAGTACCAGAGGGGGCCACCCAGGTGCCCACGAGGCACCAGGGCGCGCCACCCCCCCCAGGCGCGCCCTGGTGGCTCGTGGGGCCCCTGGCCAGCCTCTGGCCCCCATTTTCTAGTATATAAGTCCATTTTCCCTAGAAAAAATATAGAGAAGACTTTCGGGACGGTGCGCCGCCGTCTCGAGGTGGAACTTGGGCAGGAGCACTTTTGCTCTCCGGCGGAGATATTCTGCCGGGGAAACTTCCCTCCGGGAGGGGGAAATCGTAGCCATCGACATCATCAGCGATCCTCTCATCGTGGGAGGACTAATCTTCATCAACATCTTCACCAGCACCATCTCATCTCAAACCCTAGTTCATCTCTTGTATTCAATCTTTGTCTCAAAACCTCAGATTGGTACTTGTGGGTTGCTAGTAGTGTTGATTACATCTTGTAGTTGATGCTAGTTGGTTTATTTGGTGGAAGATTATATGTTCAGATCTATTATGCTATTCAATACCCCTCTGATCTTGGACATGATTATGATTTGTGAGTAGTTACTTTTGTTCTTGAGGACATGGGAGAAGTCTTGTCATAAGTAATCATGTGAATTTGGTATTCATTCGATATTTTGATGATATGTATGTTGTTGATTCCCTTAGTGGTGTAGTGTGAACGTCGACTACATGACACTTCACCATCTTTGGGCCTAAGGGAATGCATTGTGGAGTAGTAATTAGATGATGGGTTGCTAGAGTGAAAGAAGCTTAAACCCTAGTTTATGCGCTATTCCGTAAGGGGCCGATTTGGATCCATATGTTTAATGCTATGGTTAGAGTTATCTTAATTCTTCTTTCGTAGTTGCGGATGCTTGCGAGAGGGGGTAATCATAAGTGGGAGGCTTGTTCAACTAAGAACAGCACCCAAGCACTGGTCCACCCACATATCATATTTTCAAAGTAGCGAACGCGAATCAAACAAACATGATGAAAGTGACTAGATGAAATTCCCATGTGTCCTCGAGAACGCTTTACTTACTATAAGAGATCGTTCCGGCTTGTCCTTTGCTATAAAAAGGATTGGGCCACCATGCTGCACTCTTTGTTACTATTGCTACTTGTCACTTGTTACAAATTATCTTGCTATCAAACTACTCGTTACCGATAATTTCAGTGCTTGTAGAAAACACCTTGCTGAAAACCGCTTGTCATTTCCTTCTGCTCCACGTTGGGTTCGACACTCTTACTTATCGAAAGGACTATGATTGATCCCCTATACTTGTGTATCATCAAGACTCTTTTCTGGCGCCGTTGCCGGGGAGTGAAGCGCCTTTGGTGAGTGGAATTTGGTAAGGAAACATTTATATTACGTGCTGAAATTTGCTGTCACTTGTCACTATGGAAAGTAATCCTTTGAGGGGTTTGTTCGGGGTATCTTCACCTCGACCGTAAACACAAATAGTTGCTCCTCAACCTACTGCACCTACTGAAAATATTTATTATGAAATTCCTCTGGGTATGATAGAGAAACTGCTAGCTAATCCTTATGCAGGAGATGGAACAGTACATCCTGATATGCACTTGATCTATGTGGATGAAATTTGTGGATTGTTTAAGCCTGCAGGTTTATCCGGAGATGGGGTTAAGAAGAAAGTATTCCCTTTATCTTTGGAGGGAAAGGCATTGATGTGGTATAGGCTATGTGATGATACTGATACATGGGACTGGAACCGATTGAAACTAGAATTCCATCAGAAATGTTATCCTATGCATTTGGTTCATCGTGATCGGAATTATATATATAACTTTTGGCCTCGTGAAGGAGAAAGCATCGCTCAAGCTTGGGGGAGTCTTAAGTACATGATGTACACATGCCCCAATCATGAGCTCTCAAAAGAAATTATCTTATAGAATTTTTATGCTCGGCTTTCTCATGATAATCAAACTATGCTCGATTCTTCTTCGACTGGCTCCTTTATGAAGAAAACTATTGAATTCAGATGGGATCTTCTAGAAAGAATTAAACGCAACTCTGAAGATTGGGAACTCGACAAAGGTAATGAGTCAGGTATAATACTTGAGTTCGATTGTGTTAAATCTTTTATGGCCACCAATGCTTTTCATAAGTTTAGCACTAAATATGGACTTGACTCTGAGATAGTAGCTTCCTTTTGTGAATCATTTGCTACTCATGTTGATCTCCCTAAGGAGAAGTGGTTTAAATATCATCCCCCTGTTAAAGAAAAGATTGAGGAACCCATTAGTGTTAAAGAAGAAACAATTGTTTGCCATGCTGATCCAGTTGTGCCTACTGCTTATATTGAGAAACCACCTTTTCCTGTTAGGATTAAGGAACATGCTAAAGCTTCAACCGTGGTTAACAAAAGTAACATTAGAGCACCTAGACCCTCTGAACAAATTAAAGTTGAACCAGATGTTGCTATGGTTAAAGATCTCTTAGTCGATAATATAGATGGGCATGTTATTTACTTTTGTGATGACGCTGCTAGAATTGCTAAACCTGTTAGAAATGAACGAGATATGTTAGACAAGAACAAGCTCGTAGTTGGCATGCCTGTTATTTCTGTTAAGATTGGAGATCATTGCTATCATGGTTTGTGTGATATGGGTGCTAGTGTGAGTGCTATCCCGTTTACCTTATATCAAGAAATTATGAATGATATTGCACCTGTTGAGATTGAAGATATTGATGTTACTATTAAGCTTGCAAACAGAGATACCATTACACCACTTGGGATCGTTAGAGATGTTGAAGTCTTGTGTGGAAAGATAAAATACCCTACTGATTTTCTAGTCCTCGGTTCTCCACAAGATGATTTTTGTCCCATTGTATTTGGTAGACCTTTCTTGAACACTGTTAATGCCAAGATTGATTGCGCTAAAGAAACCGTGTGTGTTAATTTTGGTGGTATGTCTCATGAGTTTAATTTCTCCAAGTTTCGTAGACAACCTCATGATAAGGAATTGCCTAGTAAAGATGAAATTATTGGTCTTGCTTCTATTGTCGTACCTCCCACTGATCTGTTAGAACAATATTTGCTGGATCATGAAAATGATATGCATATGAATGAAAGAAATGAAATAGATAAGATGTTCTTTGATCAACCACCTATCCTTAAACACAATTTGCCTGTTGAAACTCTTGGAGGCCCTCCTCCACCTAAGGGTGATCCTGTATTTGAATTGAAGCAATTGCCTGATACATTGAAATATGCTTACCTTGATGAAAAGAAGATATATCCTGTTATTATTAGTGCTAACCTTTCAGCGCATGAAGAAAAGAGATTACTAAAAACTTTGAGGAAGCACCAAGCTGCTATTGGATATACTCTTGATGATCTTAAGGGCATTAGTCCCACTCTATGTCAGCACAAAATTAATATGGAGCCGGATGCTAAACCAGTTGTCGACCACCAACGACGATTAAATCCTAAGATGAAGGAGGTGGTAAGAACTGAAATATTAAAGCTTCTGGAAGCAGGTATAATCTATCCCATAGCTGACAGTAGATGGGTAAGTCCTGTTCATTGTGTCCCTAAGAAAGGAGGTATTACCGTTGTTCCTAATGATAAAAATGAACTCATTCCACAAAGAATTGTAACTGGTTATAGGATGGTAATTGATTTTAGAAAATTAAACAAAGCTACAAGAAAAGATCATTACCCCTTACCTTTTATTGATCAAATGTTAGAAAGATTGTCTAAGCATACACACTTTTGTTTCCTAGATGGTTATTCTGGTTTTCTCAAATACCCGTATCACAACCCGATCAAGAGAAAACCACCTTTACTTGTCCTTTTGGAACTTATGCTTAGAAACATATGCCTTTTGGTTTATGCAATGCACCTGCTACCTTTCAAAGATGTATGACTGCTATATTCTCAGACTTTTGTGAAAAGATTGTTGAGGTGTTCATGGATGATTTTTCCGTTTATGGAACTTCTTTTGATGATTGCTTAAGCAACCTTGATCGAGTTTTGCAGAGATGTGAAGAAACTAATCTTGTCTTGAATTGGGAGAAGTGCCACTTTATGGTGAATGAAGGCATTGTCTTGGGGCATAAAATTTCTGAAAGAGGTATTGAAGTTGATAAAGCTAAGGTTGATGCTATTGAGAAAATGCCATGTCCTAAAGATATTAAAGGTATAAGAAGTTTCCTAGGTCATGCTGGTTTCTATAGGAGATTTATTAAAGACTTCTCTAAAATTTCTAGGCTTCTTACCAATCTTTTGCAAAAAGATGTTCCATTTGTTTTTGACGATGATTGTCTAGAAGCCTTTGAAATACTTAAGAAAGCCTTAACCACTACACCTATTGTTCAACCACCTGATTGGAACTTGCCTTTTGAAATTATGTGTGATGCTAATGATTATGCTGTTGGTGCTGTTCTAGACAGTGCCCAAAGAAATTGTGCTACTACTGAGAAAGAATTTCTAGCAGTTGTGTTTGCATGTGATAAATTCAGATCTTATATAGTTGATTCAAAAGTAACTGTTCACACCGATCATGCTGCTATTAAATATCTTATGGAAAAGAAAGATGCTAAACCTAGACTCATTAGGTGGGTTTTATTGCTACAAGAATTTGACTTGCATATTACTGATAGAAAGGGAGCTGAGAATCCCGTAGCAGATAATTTGTCTAGAATGAAAAATGTTCTTGATGACCCGCTTCCTATTAATGATGATTTTCTTGATGAACAATTAGCTGTCATAAATGCTTCTCGTAGTACTCCATGGTATGCGGACTATGCTAATTATATTGTTGCTAAATTTATACCACCTAGTTTGACATACCAACAAAAGAAAAAGTTCTTCTTTGATTTAAGACATTACTTCTGGGATGACCCACATCTTTATAAAGGAGTAGATGGTATTATTAGGCGTTGTATACCTGGGCATGAACAGGAACAAATCCTACAGAAGTGTCATGCCGAGGCTTACGGAGGACACCATGCGGGAGACAGAATTGCACACAAGGTATTACAATCTGATTTTTATTGGCCTACTCTTTTCAAGGATGCTCGTAAGTTTGTCCTATCTTGTGATGAATGTCAAAGAATTGGTAATGTTGGTAGACATCAGGAAATGCCTATGAATTATTCACTTGCTGTTGAGCCATTTGATGTTTGGGGATTTGATTATATGGGACCTTTTCATAAATCCAACGGGTATACACATATTTTAGTTGATGTTGATTACGTTACTAAGTGGGTAGAAGCTATTCCAACTAGTAGTGTTGATCATAACACTTCTATTAAGATGCTTAAAGAAGTTATTTTCCCAAGGTTCGGAGTCCCTAGATATTTAATGACTAATGGTGGTTCACATTTTATTCATGGTGCATTCCGTAAATTGCTTGCTAAATATGATGTCAACCATAGAATTGCATCTCCCTATCACCCTCAAACTAGTGGTCAAGTTGAATTGAGCAATAGAGAAATAAAATTAATTTTGCAAAAAACTGTCAATAGATCTAGAAAGAATTGGTCTAAGAAACTTGACGTTGCATTATGGGCATATAGAACTGCTTATAAAAATCCTATGGGTATGTCTCCTTATAAAATGGTTTATGGAAAAGCATGTCATTTACCTCTTGAGTTAGAACATAAAGCATATTGGGCAATTAAAGAACTAAATTATGATTTTAAACTTGCCGGTGAAAAGAGGTTATTTGATATTAGCTCATTAGATGAATGGAGAACCCAAGCTTATGAAAATGCCAAATTGTTTAAAGAAAAAGTTAAAAGATGGCATGTGTGACGCCCTCGACTTAATCGTGCACTAATCATACACGCAAATGCACACAATCAAGCCTAAGGACTCACTTGAAGATATCACAACACAACTCTAAACACAAATAGAAGTCATACAAGCTTTATATTACAAGCCAGGGGCCTCGAGGGCTCGAATACATAAGCTTGAGTTATACAAGCATCAGCGGAAGCATCAGATATCTGAGTACAGACATAAAAGTTAAACAGATAGGCCTTAAGAAGGCAGGGCAAAACAACGACACTGGATCGAAAGGCGCAGGCCTCCTGCCTGGGTGCCTCCTATCTACTCCTGGTCGTCGGTGGTCTCCACGTAGTAGTACTCTCCACTAGAGGGGTAGTAGTAGTAGTCGTCGGCTGGGGCAGCTGGCTCCGGGGCTCCATCATCTGGTCGCAGCAATCGGGTATGGGGGAAAAGGGGAAGCAAAGCAACCGTGAGTACTCATCCAAAGTACTCGCAAGACTTACATCAGAACTATTCTACTTATGCATTGGTTTCAAAGGAAGGGTTGTATCTGTGGACTGAACTGCAGAAATGCCAGAATAGAGGGGAAAGCCTAGCCTATCGAAGACTAGCATCTTCAGCGTCTTGCAGCAGTAGAAGAGTGCAGATTTGTACATAAATATAATAGTAGCATCTAGTAGCAACAACGCCCAGAGATCCTTCCTCGACTCCTTGCAAGAAAGCAATCCCGGATCCAACATATTCAAACCATTTCTAGTTGTAGAAGATCAGGATATTTTCCGAGCGTCCTGTTACCGTGGGCACGGCTATTCAAATAGATATACTTCCCTGCAGTGGTGCACCAAATTACCCAACACGCTCGATTAACTCTGGCCGGACACACCTACTCGGGTCCATGCCCGGCCTCGGCTGATCGACACGTCGTAGCCCTACCTAGGCTCAACAGAGAGGCCAGCACGCCGGTCTACATCCTAAGCACTCAGGGGTCTTGGGCCCATCGCCCTTTGCACTCATGCGCGTTGCGAACGCGGCCGGTGAGCAGACCTAGCCTCCTTAATACAAGCGCAGGCTTTCCCAGTCCAACCCGGCGCGCGCCGCTCAACTGCTGACGTCTGAAGAGCTTCGGCTGATACATACGATGCCGAGTGCCCATACTTATTCCCGCGTGGTGGTTAGTGCGATAAGGCCAGAGGCCTACTCAGATTACATATCCTAACCCATTAGTGTGTTGGGAGCTCGCGGTGACAAGCAGAGACTCACGATCATGTGACCCCGTCGCCCCGTCTCGTGAACTTACGGCAAGGGCTAAGAATGCCCGGCCGTGCCACGTATTCATCTCGCGGGTACCCTCATGGTCAACCCGTCTCCACATCACTCGCGGGTACCCCTCGGGGCCTATCCGACTTTACCAAGTATTTGAAGTAATTATGTGTTAACCGTGTGTCCATTACATCCAGAAGGAATCCGAGGAATCACCCTCATTGGATTCCCGATAGATGTATCCGTCAAGGTGAATCTGGAGGAATCACCCTCGATGGCATTCACACTTGCGGGGTTGCATGACAGGAGCTTCATCGGAGGTGGTGAAAGAGGAATCACCCTCGGTAACCCATAATCGACTAGCTGTACTACAGAGGCAACATCGGGAGTGAGATAGGAGGTATCACCCTCGGCACTCGTTAGTAACTCAGTAGAGTCGTACAACTTAGGGGGTGTGCGGTGATGTGCTGGTCTCAGCCCATCGATCACATCGAATGGGGCACTGGTAACTAAGCGGGGCAACTAAGAACAAGGAAGAGGGGCCACAGATGGTTTTCCATCCAACCTATACTAAGCATTTAGGATATCAGGTAAAGTATCAATAGCAGTTTACAAAACAGGCTATGCATCAGAATAGGTATTCAGAACAATAACTATAGCAGTTCTAATGCAAGCAGGAGGGAGAAAGAATAGGCGATATAGACATGCTCAAGGGGGGGGGGGGTTGCTTGCCTGGAAGCTCTGCGGCAAAGGAGGGGTCGTCAACGGCGTAGTCGGTCTCCGGAGCTGCGTCGGTGTCGGGGTCTACCGGAAGAGAAGAGGGGGAAGAAACAATAAATAAAAGCAAACAAATGCATCACAATGCATGGCATGACAAAATGCAGTGCGGGTGGTGACCTAATGCAATGCTACATGTCGCAGACGAAGCGGGAAAATATCTGGGATATTTTCCCGGCCTTTAGGCAGATTTCGGTATACTGAACCAGAGGGGAAGGTTCCATGTTCAGATAGATAGGAGTGATGGTCAATCATTTTGACCACATATTCGGATTCGTCTCGTTTTTCTGATCAACTTTCATGTTGAAAACTTTTCGATCCGAGCTACGGTTGAATTTCTACGAATTTTCAAAGATTTAAACCTTTTTCTGAAATTCTGGAATTAAATCTAATTAATATATTCGCATTATCCAGAACAGTGCACGTGTGACGTCAGCCTGATGTCATCATGACATCAGCAAGTCAACCCAGCTGTTCTAGGTCAAACCTGACAGCTGGGTCCCACATGTCAATGGCTCTGGGCTAATTAGGGGTTAATTTAAACTAAACAGGGTTAATTAGGGAGTGGGCCCCATCTGTCAGTGTCTAAACTAATTAACAGATTAATTTAAAAACCTAATTAGTTAATTAACCACAGGGGCCCACACGTCAGCGGCACTGTGCAGCCACGTCAGCACAGTTGACCGGTCAACGTGGTCAACTGGGGCCCCTGGGCCCACTGGTCAGTGACCCAGGGAGCCCCACGTGGCTGCCAGTGCGGCGGTGGCTGGCGGCAAGTCAAACAGCGGTGGAGAGCCATGGGAGTCGCCGAAATTCAGCTACAGAGGGCCGTTCGATGCGCGGTTAGGCGCGTTCGAACATGTGTTGCGTGACGCGTCGATTTACGGTGACGGCGCGGGCTGGGGTGGCTTATCTCGACGGCGGCGAGCTCGCGGGCGGTGCCAAAGTTCGGCCGCGGTCGGCTACAGTGAAGCAGGGCACGGCATATCGAGCTAACGGGGACATTCGAGTCCTACGCACGTACTGAGCACGGCTGCGTGCTCGGACGAGCTAGACGGCGACGAGCTCGGCGGCGGCTACGAGTACGGCCATGGCGAGATCGGCTGCTACGGGCGCGGAGAAGGGCGAAAAGAGAGGGGAGAGGAGGAGTAGCTCACCGAGAGGCTCACGGTGGCCGGTGAAAAGCTTAGGAGCTGCAGGGGTGGCCGGAATCGGCGAAGCACGCCGGCGAACGAAACGAAGAAGACGACGGCGATCTCGATGAGCACAGCTCCCTGGCTCCAACGGCTGACACCGGTCGGCGTAGTCGAGCACGGCGGAGGCGACGGACAAGGTGGCGCGGCTCAGGGACGACGGTGGCCGCGGGATCTCGGCGGCGCGGCGACGGGCGCATTCGGGTGAGCTCGCGCGCGGGCGAGAGAGCGAGAGAGAGGAGGGGGAAAGTGGCGAGGCGTCCAGGGGGAGGGATAGGGCTCGGCCTTATCCCCTCCGCGGGCGAGCGGCGGCAGGTGGCGGCCAGCGGCGGGAGCGAGCGCGCGCGTCCATGGCGCGGGCGACACGGCGACGACAGGTGAGAGAAGAGGGAGGTGGGCTGGGCCGAGTGCACTATGCACTTAGGCCCAGCCGGTTAGGCCTTTTGCTTTTGCTTTTCTTTTTATGTTTTTCTTTTACAGAGAGTTTTAGCAAAAATAATTGAGCTGCCAAAAGCATTTAGTAAAATGTGAAACTTGTCCACAAAATACTTTGCATTATTCTGCACTGCCACAAAAAGATTGGGCAATTTGGAATCCATTTGAATTTTTTTCAAAAATGGAAATGGCATTAAAGTTGCTGTTTTTGCACTGTTTTAATGCTCTAGCCCAATTTAGGAAAATAGGTGATGTTGTTTTCCTGAACAAGAAATTGTTTTGGAATTTTTGCTACAACATGAACTATTTTCCAGCAATTTTTGAGCAACTTCAAATTTCACTTTGAATTTGAATTGAATTCGGTGGAGGAATTTGAAATGAGATATAATCCACATTGATTAAACATTGCAAATCATAGTAGCTTAGCATAATCATGTTGGATCACTGTTGCTCATTACAGAGGGGTGTTACAGCATAATAGAAGAATTCAAAAATGGGAATTTAAAGTAGGTGAGCAAGTTCTATTGTACAATTCTCGTTTGAGATTCTTTGCAGGAAAACCTCTCACTAAATGGAAAGGACCGTATATCATCGAAGAAGTTTATCGCTCCGGAGCCATCAAAATAAACAACTCCGAAGGCACTAATCCGAGAGTGGTGAATGGGCAAAGAATTAAGCACTATATTTCAGGTACCCCCATTAATGTTGAAACTAATATTATTGAAACAATTACACCAGAGGAATACATAAGAGAGACCTTCTGGAACACTCCAGAACCCTGAAAAGGAAGAGGTACGTGATACGGTAAGTAAACCGACTACAAAAATTCCATAAAAATACTTTCTGTCAGTTTTGGATTATTAGAAAAAAATACAAAAATAAGAAACAGCCGATGGGACCCACCTGGTGCCCACGAGGCACCAGGGCACGCCACCCCCCAAGCGTGCCCTGGTGGCTCGTGGGCCCCACGTGAGCCTTCCCGACTCCGTTTTCTCCTGGATTACTTGTTTTGCAAGATAAAAAATCTTTATATATACTCCCGGAAGTTTTGACCACCGTATCGCAGAAATCTCCTATGTTCTTGTTTCGTGCTATATTTCTGATAGATCTAGATCGCTATGGCTCCACCAAGCTCTTCCAAGGACAAGTTCTGTGGCACCCCGGCTCAGAGAGACCGGAACACCCCGTATTCCAGCCCAGAGATCAAGTCTTCTGGAATACGGCACTGCTTAGCATAGAACAAATCAGCTCTTTATTACAAATAACATGGGTACAAAGGTTCTGAAGGCATGAAGGTTACAGGGGCACGGCGACACTACGCCTGCTCAGATAGCTCTATGCTAGCAGCGGAACAACTCATAGCGGAATAACTCCTAACAGTGGAACAACGACAACGGTGATGGACTCCACTCCGCAGGGACTCTGGCTGGGACGTATCCTAGAGCGCAACCTCGGGATCCTCGACAAGCAATCAATCACGGCCTGACCTGCAAGCTGGCATGACACGCCAGGTGAGTACTTTGAATGTACTCGTAAGCTCACAACAACCAAAGCAATCAAGACAAACAACAGCATGACATTTACAGGTTAATAATCAAAGATGAACACGATACTACTAGAACAACATGAGCATGGCAACAACATGAGCATGGCATGAGCATGGCAACAACATGAGCATGGCAACAACATGAGCATGGCAACAACATGAGCATGGCATGTACATATAATTCATGATATGAACAGGATGATATGCATGTACATATAATTCATGATATGAGCATGATGATACTAGCACTAGCATGCAAGGGGGTCAACATGTAAGGTCTCGTGGACCAACTTACTCTGCTCGGAGGTTATCTCGTAACCACCAACTTACCATCGTGATCATCACACGATCACCTCAGGATCAACCAAGCTCGGTATCAACTATACCATCGTGATCATCACATGACCACACGGAGCTTGATCTCTGCCTGTGATCATCGCATGACCACATAAATATCAAACAACTTCTTTTCTCATCGAACCGGGGTTGTTTATTATTCAGCTTATTATTTCTGTTGACCCATAGTGTGACCTACTACGAACTGTGTCCATGACCGAGGACGCGGCTATCGATAGATTACACACTCTGCAGAGGTTAGTACACTGTACCCACACCACGGAACTCATGGCCTCGTGCTCCAATTCGGGTGGACCAACGACGTTCCGACAAAACCAGTCTATTGCATGACACTCTCCCGACCACTCCGACAAACTCCCCTTTGGGCTATGTCCTGGGTGACCCCTGATGCCAACATGTGACATCCGCCACCTCTGTGGCTGCCACCGTCGTGGCCAAACATAAACATCGTCCCAAACGGGGACCTTGGATCCATACAACTCGGGTCCTCAAGGTTATGACTGCCTACCAGGCCAGGGTAGCGCTAGTGCACAACCTTCCCTCGTAGGAGGCACCGGCGAGAGGCATGACAATAGACCGCATTAGGGCCTCCCCATCCAGGCAAGTGTGGTTGCACTGGTGAGCTCGATTCGGTGGCACCATGACTCAGCCAACAGATTTGTTCAAGTTCGATTAATGTCAGGTTCACTTAAATGGTGATGAGCTGAGTCATAATAATATAGCATGATGAAATAACAATGCAGATGAGCATGATAACAGTGTAACCATGGATGGGCAACATAACCATAGCAGAAACAATGATAAATCATTTAGTCTATGGGATGCAAATGAGCATGGTATAACGAATATCACAAGTAATTTCATAACCAACCGATAACTATTCATATGAGCATATTATTGTCAATAGCATCGGGAATGATTACCAGAATAAAACATGATAAGAATATCTTTAGCAATTATTCATATCACTTACTAGATGAAAATGAACATAGCGTAAACAATGAGCATGGATTCACAAGCATATACATAGCATTCACAAAATAATAAAATGAGCAAACAATTATTGAATATTCAAGTGGAAACCATGGCTATTGTAATGCCATCATGCACGTGGCTGTTGTGGCTTCCCTGGGGATGAAGGAAACACCAGGAAGAGGTGCGATGAGCTCGCGGAAAGAATCGTCGGAAAAGTTTCCCTCTCGGCGGAGCTGTTTAAGGGGCAAGGGCAAAATGGTCATTTTGACAATTTGACAACCTCATGAAAATGATACCATCGGAACGGGCTCGACAAACTGAGATCGTGGGCTTTGGAATCACATGAATCGGAGTCTCAGTTGAAAAGTTACGGACGTTCGTTCGTTAGGCAGATAAATAAATAAAAAGTGTTCATTTCTGCTACTAACGGGCGAACGCCCGCAATATAAGGGTTTCGGCGGCGGCTGCTGAAAACAGAAAGCGCCTTTTAGAAAATGCACTTTCAAACGGGGAAAGCGTATTTTGACCTGAAGAAGCAGCGAAGAACGATTTCTATAAGCGAAAACGTATTATTGAAAATACGCTTTCACTTAAATCGGCGCGGGCCCGGTGTTAACTCCTTGTTTGACTGACTGGTGGGGCCATGCAGAGGTGGGACCCGCCTGACTAGGTCGTCTCCTTCCTCACGATGGGAGGCAGAGGAGACGAGGCAGGGCATGGCCATCGCCGGCCCCGACTCCACCGGCCATCTCCGGCCGATGTCCGGCCAACGGCGGCCTCAGGGCGAAGCGCCGCACCCGTCCTGGTGCAGCACGCGCGCCGGAGAGGGCCATGGCGACGGCGGCTGGGATGCCCGCGGCGGAGGCCTTCGGCCGATTTTGAAACCTCGCCTATGGGTACTCCGGGGAGCAGACGAGAGCAGGGGAGGGCTCGCCGTGACTTGGTGGAGCTACTGGTGAGGAAGAGAAGGAGGGAGGAGCTCCAGCTTTCTCGAATTTGAGCGCGGGAGGGCGGCGGCCGTGGCTGCAATGGGAGGGCAGGGGAGCTCCCGGGGATTGGTTGGGTGGTCGGGGAGGTCTAGGGGAGGGTGGTGAGGAGGTGGATGAGCTCGAGAGATCTCGGGAAGGGCTTAAATAGCCGCGGCCGGAGACCTTCGCCGGAAACCGCCGCGGACGCGCGGTCGATGCCTCTGGCACGACCGCGTATGCGTGCGCACGCGTGGAGGGGTGGAGGGCGACGGGAGAGAGCTAGTGGGGTGGCAGACGCGGGCGGTGCGGTGCCCGGTTGGCCACCAAGGCAGTGTGCTCGCGCGGGCGCGGCCACCGTGGCGCGAGGAGGGCGAATGAGGAGGGGGCCACGGCACGAGAGGACGCGGGGAACTGTGGGCGACGCGGTAGACACGGTGAGACGAGCGAGAGCGGCAGGGAGAGCGGTGCTCGGAGCTAGCCGACGCGCAGAGTGCGCCAAATGCACGCCAACGGCGTGGTCACCGCGTGCATTGGCGAGAGGAGGGCACGTCTGCCTGCCAAAAGTTGTCAAACGTGTTGTCCCTCCAACATACAGTCCCACTGATGCGATAGCTCAAAGAAATCCACTGTGGGTTGATGTGAGGGATCGACTGAACTTTGCTGTTGCAAACATCAGCTTGAAGTAGTGATCAACTGGGATGAGATAAGGGTTATGTCTCAGGGGTTTAAGCTAGGAAGGACTACCATCATGTGGATTTTGAGGTCATTTGGGCAAGGTTTGAGTGCAGTTGCTTTACAACTGCAAAAATTGACCAGAATCTAGATTAGGAAGTAGCACTCACATGGATACTTGGCTTGGGCATAAAATTGGTGTAGAATGATGATTTTATCATATGAAGGTTCCATAAAAATTTCATCCCATTTGGATAAACCAAAATGGTACTTCCTTCACAATGATACCCACTAGACAGAAACTTGGGGGAATTTTGCAGAGAAAATGGCTTCGCAAAATAATGTGAATTTTGGCATGCTCACATTATTTATGGATATTTAGGTCCTGGATTAATTTCAGAATTTTTGAAGCAATATAAAATATAGTTGCTTCACAAACTGAAATTGTGACCAGAAACCAAGATTGGATGTTGTGCTCACATAGATTGTGGGATGGATATTAAATTTTGTGGAGAGTCATTATTTGATTATATACATGATCTACCAAAATTTCAACTCATTTGGATAATCCTAGCTAGTACTTCCTTCACAAATCTTCTCTCTGGACAGAAACTTTGGAAATTTGCTGAGGAAGATTTACTAAGCAAATGAAACTGAATTTTGGCATGTGGCAATAATTTGGATATTAGAGAGTGCCCAAAAATTTTAAGGGCAATCAAGAAAATATAAATAGCACTTCCTTCACAAAGTGCCATTCTGGACAGAATGGAAAATGAATATTCCTGAATTATTTTTGAACTAGGCAAGGATGGATTTTGGCATATTTGTGGAATATATGATCCAAAAAATTTATGAGAATTTTGTGGGAATTTTTGGAATGGCAAAAATATAGGTTGCTTCACAACCTAGGACAAATAGGGTTATTCCTTTAATAGAAAAAGGAATATTCCCAATAAATAAATATTGGAGTTGGGCTAAGATGGAAATGACATGGCCTTGGGATAGATTTGAGAATGACAAGCCACTAGGAAGTGGCAGGAGAGAAGATCTTCCCAGGTTTCATGACCACATAGCCACGGAAAAAGAAACTCCAAACAAAATTCGAAGAAATCCAAAAGAAAAAGAAAGGGCCAAAAATCGGGGTGTTACAAACCTACCCCCCTTACGATAAATCTCGTCCTCGAGATTTGGTTGCTCAGGGAACATGTATGAATATTCTGACTTAAGGAAACCGTTTCCAACTTGGGTATCCTTTTCCTTTATAAATTGTTCCCACTGAATTGCATCTGACTGACTGCCTTACTCTGGGGTGGTTTGCTTCACTGTATCCCACATTCTGACAAGTCTTTCTTCATATGTTCATCCTTGCTCTGACTTCAACTCTTTTATGTCTGCTTGCTTGTCTGATATTATCATGACCGGGATTTCCATAAATCCGGGAGGAATTTCCCCATTGACGTGTCATTCTTATATCCAGCACTGATAGTATCAATGGAGTCGGGAACAAATTTTCTCGATGGACACAAAACATTTACTCCTTGCATCGGGTTACTCGAGTAGATGCATGTCCTCCGGGTTCAAAACAATGTTGAGAATCATAACCGTTCTCTTGGCGGGATGTGACTGCCAGAAGGTAGTTCTGAATTACCTTGGCTGGCTCCACTGTCTCGAATCCGTACCGATGATTCGACTATCGCCTTGATATGAGGTCCTTCCAAACAGAGTAGGCCCCTTGGGTGTGTGTTCATGATGATCAATACGGAATCAGACTGTCTTTGGGTATCCGTACCATGTTGTTCATGCCAAAATTATCATACCTGTATTACCGGTCTTGCTCCTTCATTATCGTTTTCTTTTGTCCAAATCTTTTGCTGAAAGAGCTTGGCCATAAATATCTTTAATTCTTGGTGTGACCATAAGTGCTGTCAGGTGCAATATTCCAGCAGTCATACCTTATTCTTATCCTCAGGCGGTGTAGCAACATTTAACTGGCAAGTTTATCACCTCTCGAGCTTTAACTGTATGGAAATGATCATCCGAACCTTTGCATGAAATCAGCAAATAAATTAGTAGCCACCAGAATGGTCTTTACAACTCAGATCTGGGACATTACTGAAATAACTCAACCCTGGCTCACGATGGCTGAAAAGCAGCTCAGAGCATGAGGCATTGTTGATAAGAAGAATGTAGCAGTTCCCTAAGACGGCCAAAGAACTGCTCAGAGCATAGGGTCACTGCTACAAAAAGAAACTCAACAGCTGCCCAAGATGGCCGAAAAGCAGCTCAGAACACGGCCAGTTGTTGAAAAGAGAAATATAAAGGCGGCATCCACCCTGGACGGCCGAAAGCAGCTCAGAACACAGGCGTGGTGCCGTTACCAAGAAAAGGTAAACAAGGGTTCATCATGATCATGTACCAGGTTCACAGTTAATTGTATAGAGCTCACTGCTGTGGTCAATCCTTCATGACAGTGACAAGGGTTAACGATATCACCTTGTCGGGCGTGAGGAAGCTGGCCTTGATATCCACTGTCAGGATTGTTGTCCCAACGTTGTATTGCTTCATAGCTTGTCAGACATTGCATCACACTGAGGTGTATAACTGGCCTTCTTCCTCTTACATACTCACGGATTTGTTGGATTCTCACCATGCTTGCATTATCGTCCGAAGGGCTTGCATGACCTTGGCAGCATGCTCACAATATATATGGAAGCATGGGTAGTTGAGCATGTGATTCCCGAGGCAGACACTTGGGTCCTGAGTAGCTCGTGTTTCTGACCCAACTGTTGCGGATCTGATTCTGCCATATGCTGCCAACTAACTATGTAATATCTTGTACCAATGACGATGACGGTTGGTAGTGCCGTACTTCAGAAGCTTTTCCTCTGGTTGCTTACTGAGGAAGATTTGGTGACTTATGCTGGAAGCTTCTCTGCGGTGGCTTACCGAAGAAGACTGAGTATCTTGCACTGGAAGCTATCCACATATCGTACTGAGGAAGACTGCGGAACCTTGCATCGTAAGCTTCCCTGGTAGCGCGTGGAGAAAGACTGGGTTGCTTACTCCAAAAGCTTCTCACTATGGTGTGCGGACTGAATGCCATATATATACCCATGATATTCCTTTGACTGGAAATGTACTGTTGTCTTGCACACAAATTGTCTTCCAGCTGGTTTATTACGACACTGATGATTGCACACTGAGTCAGTCTTAATGCTGATAGTTATTCCAGAATGTCATTTTGTATTCATACCGAATATTCTCAATATAAATGCAGTCGGCTGAGAGTTTCATAATGTTTAGCTGAGCTTCAAAATATTTGAACTCCTTACTGATTCTTCGAGTTCGGTGTCGGTTGATGAGCAACTTTCATAAGGGGAAATAAGGTAACACCGAGGGCCCAAAGAAAGAAGCAAAAGAAACGACTCAAACAAAAGCACACACAACATTAAGATGACATACAAGCAACATCACATTTTGCAGCTATTCACCTCACTATGCATGCCTACTTAAGCACACAATTCTCGAGGATACTCCGGTACTACGATCTAATATGCTGTGGCGGTGTGCACGAAAGTGAATCAGCGTGTGGAGGGATTGGTGTAAACGGAGCTACACCAAGCGCTGGCTCAGCACCGGTTGCATCTGGACGGGCTCAGGGGTGAGGACGGACTCGGTGATCATGTAGCGAGACACGGATGTCACGGCCATATCATCATCAAGCGTACGGAAGGGAACCGTACTCGTCCATGGAATGGGTGATAGGGTAGGATAGCGGTGGAAAATAGGATTTTCTAGTATTGCCCTTTTCTGGTAACAAAGACCAGTGAGGGTTGCCAAACGGCGGGTTGGATGGCAAGATCCGGGGTAGAAGCATGTCTCCCACCGAAACGATAAGGGTGGCTAAAGCGAATAAATTGGTGCGATACCTGTGCATCAATCCTGTAAGAGATCGACATCACTAGGTAC
Source organism: Elymus sibiricus (assembly GCA_039707655.1). Lineage (NCBI taxonomy): Eukaryota > Viridiplantae > Streptophyta > Magnoliopsida > Poales > Poaceae > Elymus > Elymus sibiricus. The sequence continues at coordinate 355,181,205 of CM077666.1, forward strand.
CTCGGCATCACTCCGCTGGGACAGAGATGATACCAAACACCAAAGAGCAAGTATGCAAGGCTGGAGGGTGCAAGTTGTGGATCGAAACCGATGCCACCTACACTCACAAGATCAACCGTTAGTGACAAGATAACAAGTCTATATGCATGCTATGCAGCAAACAGATGCAACAGCCAAATGCAACAAGCACGCTAGACTCTGAACTACCGGCTTCTAACGCTCGCGCTGACTAGGGCGTCCTACAGCCAGACCTACTCTGATACCAAGCCTTGTGGCACCCCGGCTCAGAGAGACCAGAACACCCCGTATTCCAGCCCAGAGATCAAGTCTTCTGGAATACGTCACTACTTAGCATAGAACAAATCAGCTCTTTATTACAAATAACACGGGTACAAAGGTTTTGAAGGCATGAAGGTTATAGGGGCACGGCGACACTACGCCTGCTCAGATAGCTCTATGCTAGCAGCAGAACAACTCGTAGCGGAATAACTCCTAACAGCGGAACAACGACAACGGTGATGGACTCCACTCCGCAGGGACTCTGGCTGGGACGTATCCTAGAGCGCAACCTCGGGATCCTCGACAAGCAATCAATCACGGCCTGACCTGCAAGCTGGCATGACACGCCAGGTGAGTACTTTGAATGTACTCGCAAGCTCACAACAACCAAAGCAATCAAGACAAACAACAGCATGACATTTACAGGTTAATAATCAAAGATGAACACGATACTACTAGAACAACATGAGCATGGCAACAACATGAGCATGGCAACAACATGAGCATGGCATGAGCATGGCAACAACATGAGCATGGCATGTACATATAATTCATGATATGAACAGGATGATATGCATGTACATATAATTCATGATATGAGCATGATGATACTAGCACTAGCATGCAAGGGGGTCAACATGTAAGGTCTCGTGGACCAACTTACTCTGCTCGGAGGTTATCTCGTAACCACCAACTTACCATCGTGATCATCACACGATCACCTCAGGATCAACCAAGCTCGGTATCAACTATACCATCGTGATCATCACATGACCACACGGAGCTTGATCTCTGCCTGTGATCATCGCATGACCACATAAATATCAAACAACTTCTTTTCTCATCGAACCGGGGTTGTTTATTATTCAGCTTATTATTTCTGTTGACCCATAGTGTGACCTACTATGAACTGTGTCCATGACCGAGGACGCGGCTATCGATAGATTACACACTCTGCAGAGGTTAGTACACTGTACCCACACCACGGAACTCATGGCCTCGAGCTCCAATACGGGTGGACCAACGACGTTCCGACAAAACCAGTCTATTGCATGACACTCTCCCGGCCACTCCGACAAACTCCCCTTTGGGCTATGTCCTGGGTGACCCCTGATGCCAACATGTGACATCCGCCACCTCTGTGGCTGCCACCGTCGTGGCCAAACATAAACATCGTCCCATACGGGGACCTTGGATCCATACAACTCGGGTCCTCAAGGTTATGACTGCCTACCAGGCCAGGGTAGCGCCAGTGCACAACCTTCCCTCGTAGGAGGCACCGGCGAGAGGCATGACAATAGACCGCATTAGGGCCTCCCCATCCAGGCAAGTGTGGTTGCACTGGTGAGCTCGATTCGGTGGCACCATGACTCAGCCAACAGATTTGTTCAAGTTCGATTAATGTCAGGTTCACTTAAATGGTGATGAGCTGAGTCATAATAATATAGCATGATGAAATAACAATGCAGATGAGCATGATAACAGTGTAACCATGGATGGACAACATAACCATAGCAGCAACAATGATAAATCATTTAGTCTATGGGATGCAAATGAGAATGGTATAACGAATATCACAAGTAATTTCATAACCAACCGATAACTATTCATATGAGCATATTATTGTCAATAGCATCGAGAATGATAACCAGAATAAAACATGATAAGAATATCCTTAGCAATTAATCATATCACTTACTACATGAAAATGAACATAGCGTAAACAATGAGCATGGATTCACAAGCATATACATAGCATTCACAAAATAATAAAATGAGCAAACAATTATTAAATATTCAAGTGGAAACCATGGCTATTGCAATGCCATCATGCAAGTGGCTGTTGTGGCTTGCCTAGGGATGAAGGAAACACCGGGAAGAGGTGCGATGAACTCGCGGAAAGAATCGTCGGAAAAGTTTCCCTCTCGGCGGAGCTGTTTAAGGGGCAAGGGAAAAATGGTCATTTTCACAATATGACAACCTCATGAAAATGATACCATCGGAACGGGCTCGACAAACTGAGATCGTGGGCTTTGGAATCACCTGAATCGGAGTCTCAGTTGAAAAGTTACGGACGTTCGTTCGTTAGGCAGATAAATAAATAAAAAGTGTTCATTTCTGCTACTAACGGGCGAACGCCCGCAATATAAGGGTTTCGGCAGCGGCTGCTGAAAACAGAAAGCGCCTTTTAGAAAATGCACTTTCAAACGGGGAAAGCGCATTTTGACCTGAAGAAGCAGCGAAGTACGCTTTTTATAAGCGAAAACGTATTATTGAAAATACGCTTTCACTTAAATCGGCGCGGGCCCGGTGTTAACTCCTTGTTTGACTGACTGGTGGGGCCATGCAGAGGTGGGACCCGCCTGACTAGGTCGTCTCCTTCCTCGCGATGGGAGGCAGAAGAGGCGAGACAGGGCATGGCCATCGCCGGCCCCGACTCCACCGGCCATCTCCGGCCGAAGTCCGGCCACCGGCGGCCTCAGGGCGGAGCGCCGCACCCGTCCTGGTGCAGCACGCGCGCCGAAGAGGGCCATGGCGATGGCGGCTGGGATGCCCGCGGCGGAGGCCTTCGGCCGATTTTGAAACCTCGCGTATGGGTACTCCGGGGAGCAGGCGAGAGCAGGGGAGGGCTCGCCGTGACTTGGTGGAGCTACTGGTGAGGAAGAGAAGGAGGGAGGAGCTCCAGCTTGCTCGAATTTGAGCGCGGGAGGGCGGCGGCCGTGGCTGCAATGGGAGGGCAGGGGAGCTCCCGGGGCTTGGTTGGGTTGTCGGGGAGGTCTAGGGGAGGGTGGTGAGGAGGTGGATGAGCTCGAGAGATCTCGGGAAGGGCTTAAATAGCCGCGGCCGGATGCCTTCGCCGGAAACCGCCGCGGACGCGCGGTCGATGCCTCTGGCACGACCGCGTGCGCGTGCGCACGCGTGGAGGGGTGGAGGGCGACGGGAGAGAGCTAGTGGGGTGGCAGACGCGGGCGGTGCGGTGCCCGGTCGGCCACCGAGGCACTGTGCTCGCGCGGGCGCGGGCACCGTGGCGCGAGGAGGGCGAATGAGGAGGGGGCCACGACACGAGAGGACGCGGGGAACTGTGGGCGACGCGGTAGACACGGTGAGACGAGCGAGAGCGGCAGGGAGAGCGGTGCTCGGAGCTAGCCGACGCGTAGAGTGCGCCAAACGCACGCCAACGGCGTGGTCACCGCGTGCATTGGCGAGAGGAGGGCACGTCTGCCTGCCAAAAGTTGTCAAACGTGTTGTCCCTCCAACATACAGTCCCACTGATGCGATAGCTCGAAGAAATCCACTGTGGGTTGATGTGAGGGATCGACTGAACTTTGCTGTTGCAAACTTCAGCTTGAAGTAGTGATCAACTGGGGTGAGATAAGGGTTAACCAAGATGTCTCAACGGTTTAGGCTAGGAAGGACTACCATCCTGTGGATTTTGAGGTCATTTGGGCAAGGTTTGAGTGCAGTTGCTTTACAACTACAAAAATTGACCAGAATCTAGATCAGGAATTAGCACTCACATGGATACTTGGCTTGGGCTTAAAATTGGTGTAGAATGATGATTTGATCATATGAAGGTGCCATAAAAATTTCATCCCATTTGGATAAACCAAAATGGTACTTCCTTCACAATGATACCCACTGGACAGAAACTTGGGGGAATTTTGCAGAGAAAATGGCTTAGCAAAATAATGTGAATTTTTGCATGCTCACATTATTTATGGATATTTAGGTCCTGGATTAATTTCAGAATTTTTGAAGCAATATAAAATATAGTTCCTTCACAAACTGAAATTGTGACCAGAAACCAAGATTGGATGTTGTGCTCACATAGATTGTGGGATGGATATTAAATTTGGTGGAGAGTCATTATTTGATCATATAAATGATCTACCAAAATTTCAACTCATTTGGATAATCCTAGCTAGTACTTTCTTCACAAAGCTTCTCTCTGGACAGAAACTTTGGAAATTTTCTAAGGAAGATTTACTAGGCAAATGAAACTGAATTTTGGCATGTGGCAATACTTTGGATATTAGAGAGTGCCCAAAAAATTTGAGGGCAATCAAGAAAATATAAATAGCACTTCCTTCACAAAGTGCCATTCTGGACAGAATGGAAAATGAATATTCCTGAATTATTTTTGAACTAGGCAAGGATGGATTTTGGCATATTTGTGGAATATATGATCCAAAGAATTTATGAGAATTTTGTGGGAATTTTTGGAATGGCAGAAATATAAGTTGCTTCACAACCTAGGACAAATAGGGTTATTCCTTTAATAGAAAAAGGAATATTCCCAATAAATAAATATTGGAGTTGGGCTAAGATGGAAATGACATGGCCTTGGGATAGATTTGAGAATGACAAGCCACTAGGAAGTGGCAGGAGAGAAGATCTTCCCAGGTTTCAAGACCACATAACCACGGAAAAAGAAACTCCAAACAAAATTCGAAGAAATCCAAAAGAAAAAGAAAGGGCCAAAAATCGGGGTGTTACAAACCTACCCCCCTTACGATAAATCTCGTCCTCGAGATTTGGTTGCTCAGGGAACAAGTATGAATATTCTGACTTAAGGAAACCGTTTCCAACTTGGGTATCCTTTTCCTTTATAAATTGTTCCCACTGAATTGCATCTGATTGACTGCCTTACTCTGGGGTGGTTTGCTTCACTGTATCCCACATTCTGACAAGTCTTTCTTCATATGTTCATCCTTGCTATGACTTCAACTCTTTTATGTCTGCTTGCTTGTCTGATATTATCATGACCGGGATTTCCATAAATCCGGGAGGAATTTCCCCATTGACGTGTCATTCTTATATCCAGCACTGATAGTATCAATGGAGTCGGGAACAAATTTTCTCGGTGGACACAAAACATTTACTCCTTGCATCGGGTTACTCGAGTAGATGCATGTCCTCCGGGTTCAAAACAATGTTGAGAATCATAACCGTTCTCTTGGCGGGATGTGACTGCCAGAAGGTAGTTCTGAATTACCTTGGCTGGCTCCACTGTCTCGAATCCGTACCGATGATTCGACTATCGCCTTGATATGAGGTCCTTCCAAACAGAGTAGGCCCCTTGGGTGTGTGTTCATGATGATCAATACGGAATCAGACTGTCTTGGGTATCCGTACCATGTTGTTCATGCCAAAATTATCATACCTGTATTACCGGTCTTGCTCCTTCATTATCGTTTTCTTTTGTCCAAATCTTTTGCTGAAAGAGCTTGGCCATAAATATCTTTAATTCTTGGTGTGACCATAAGTGCTGTCAGGTGCAATATTCCAGCAGTCATACCTTATTCTTATCCTCAGGCGGTGTAGCAACATTTAACTGGCAAGTTTATCACCTCTCGAGCTTTAACTGTATGGAAATGATCATCCGAACCTTTGCATGAAATCAGCAAATAAATTAGTAGCCACCAGAATGGTCTTTACAACTCAGATCTGGGACATTACTGAAATAACTCAACCCTGGCTCACGATGGCTGAAAAGCAGCTCAGAGCATGAGGCATTGTTGATAAGAAGAATGTAGCAGTTCCCTAAGACGGCCAAAGAACTGCTCAGAGCATAGGGTCACTGCTACAAAAAGAAACTCAACAGCTGCCCAAGATGGCCGAAAAGCAGCTCAGAACACGGCCAGTTGTTGAAAAGAGAAATATAAAGGCGGCATCCACCCTGGACGGCCGAAAGCAGCTCAGAACACAGGCGTGGTGCCGTTACCAAGAAAAGGTAAACAAGGGTTCATCATGATCATGTACCAGGTTCACAGTTAATTGTATAGAGCTCACTGCTGTGGTCAATCCTTCATGACAGTGACAAGGGTTAACGATATCACCTTGTCGGGCGTGAGGAAGCTGGCCTTGATATCCACTGTCAGGATTGTTGTCCCAACGTTGTATTGCTTCATAGCTTGTCAGACATTGCATCACACTGAGGTGTATAACTGGCCTTCTTCCTCTTACATACTCACGGATTTGTTGGATTCTCACCATGCTTGCATTATCGTCCGAAGGGCTTGCATGACCTTGGCAGCATGCTCACAATATATATGGAAGCATGGGTAGTTGAGCATGTGATTCCCGAGGCAGACACTTGGGTCCTGAGTAGCTCGTGTTTCTGACCCAACTGTTGCGGATCTGATTCTGCCATATGCTGCCAACTAACTATGTAATATCTTGTACCAATGACGATGACGGTTGGTAGTGCCGTACTTCAGAAGCTTTTCCTCTGGTTGCTTACTGAGGAAGATTTGGTGACTTATGCTGGAAGCTTCTCTGCGGTGGCTTACCGAAGAAGACTGAGTATCTTGCACTGGAAGCTATCCACATATCGTACTGAGGAAGACTGCGGAACCTTGCATCGTAAGCTTCCCTGGTAGCGCGTGGAGAAAGACTGGGTTGCTTACTCCAAAAGCTTCTCACTATGGTGTGCGGACTGAATGCCATATATATACCCATGATATTCCTTTGACTGGAAATGTACTGTTGTCTTGCACACAAATTGTCTTCCAGCTGGTTTATTACGACACTGATGATTGCACACTGAGTCAGTCTTAATGCTGATAGTTATTCCAGAATGTCATTTTGTATTCATACCGAATATTCTCAATATAAATGCAGTCGGCTGAGAGTTTCATAATGTTTAGCTGAGCTTCAAAATATTTGAACTCCTTACTGATTCTTCGAGTTCGGTGTCGGTTGATGAGCAACTTTCATAAGGGGAAATAAGGTAACACCGAGGGCCCAAAGAAAGAAGCAAAAGAAACGACTCAAACAAAAGCACACACAACATTAAGATGACATACAAGCAACATCACATTTTGCAGCTATTCACCTCACTATGCATGCCTACTTAAGCACACAATTCTCGAGGATACTCCGGTACTACGATCTAATATGCTGTGGCGGTGTGCACGAAAGTGAATCAGCGTGTGGAGGGATTGGTGTAAACGGAGCTACACCAAGCGCTGGCTCAGCACCGGTTGCATCTGGACGGGCTCAGGGGTGAGGACGGACTCGGTGATCATGTAGCGAGACACGGATGTCACGGCCATATCATCATCAAGCGTACGGAAGGGAACCGTACTCGTCCATGGAATGGGTGATAGGGTAGGATAGCGGTGGAAAATAGGATTTTCTAGTATTGCCCTTTTCTGGTAACAAAGACCAGTGAGGGTTGCCAAACGGCGGGTTGGATGGCAAGATCCGGGGTAGAAGCATGTCTCCCACCGAAACGATAAGGGTGGCTAAAGCGAATAAATTGGTGCGATACCTGTGCATCAATCCTGTAAGAGATCGACATCACTAGGTACCTCGGCATCACTCCGCTGGGACAGAGATGATACCAAACACCAAAGAGCAAGTATGCAAGGCTGGAGGGTGCAAGTTGTGGATCGAAACCGATGCCACCTACACTCACAAGATCAACCGTTAGTGACAAGATAACAAGTCTATATGCATGCTATGCAGCAAACAGATGCAACAGCCAAATGCAACAAGCACGCTAGACTCTGAACTACCGGCTTCTAACGCTCGCGCTGACTAGGGCGTCCTACAGCCAGACCTACTCTGATACCAAGCCTTGTGGCACCCCGGCTCAGAGAGACCAGAACACCCCGTATTCCAGCCCAGAGATCAAGTCTTCTGGAATACGTCACTACTTAGCATAGAACAAATCAGCTCTTTATTACAAATAACACGGGTACAAAGGTTTTGAAGGCATGAAGGTTATAGGGGCACGGCGACACTACGCCTGCTCAGATAGCTCTATGCTAGCAGCAGAACAACTCGTAGCGGAATAACTCCTAACAGCGGAACAACGACAACGGTGATGGACTCCACTCCGCAGGGACTCTGGCTGGGACGTATCCTAGAGCGCAACCTCGGGATCCTCGACAAGCAATCAATCACGGCCTGACCTGCAAGCTGGCATGACACGCCAGGTGAGTACTTTGAATGTACTCGCAAGCTCACAACAACCAAAGCAATCAAGACAAACAACAGCATGACATTTACAGGTTAATAATCAAAGATGAACACGATACTACTAGAACAACATGAGCATGGCAACAACATGAGCATGGCAACAACATGAGCATGGCATGAGCATGGCAACAACATGAGCATGGCATGTACATATAATTCATGATATGAACAGGATGATATGCATGTACATATAATTCATGATATGAGCATGATGATACTAGCACTAGCATGCAAGGGGGTCAACATGTAAGGTCTCGTGGACCAACTTACTCTGCTCGGAGGTTATCTCGTAACCACCAACTTACCATCGTGATCATCACACGATCACCTCAGGATCAACCAAGCTCGGTATCAACTATACCATCGTGATCATCACATGACCACACGGAGCTTGATCTCTGCCTGTGATCATCGCATGACCACATAAATATCAAACAACTTCTTTTCTCATCGAACCGGGGTTGTTTATTATTCAGCTTATTATTTCTGTTGACCCATAGTGTGACCTACTATGAACTGTGTCCATGACCGAGGACGCGGCTATCGATAGATTACACACTCTGCAGAGGTTAGTACACTGTACCCACACCACGGAACTCATGGCCTCGAGCTCCAATACGGGTGGACCAACGACGTTCCGACAAAACCAGTCTATTGCATGACACTCTCCCGGCCACTCCGACAAACTCCCCTTTGGGCTATGTCCTGGGTGACCCCTGATGCCAACATGTGACATCCGCCACCTCTGTGGCTGCCACCGTCGTGGCCAAACATAAACATCGTCCCATACGGGGACCTTGGATCCATACAACTCGGGTCCTCAAGGTTATGACTGCCTACCAGGCCAGGGTAGCGCCAGTGCACAACCTTCCCTCGTAGGAGGCACCGGCGAGAGGCATGACAATAGACCGCATTAGGGCCTCCCCATCCAGGCAAGTGTGGTTGCACTGGTGAGCTCGATTCGGTGGCACCATGACTCAGCCAACAGATTTGTTCAAGTTCGATTAATGTCAGGTTCACTTAAATGGTGATGAGCTGAGTCATAATAATATAGCATGATGAAATAACAATGCAGATGAGCATGATAACAGTGTAACCATGGATGGACAACATAACCATAGCAGCAACAATGATAAATCATTTAGTCTATGGGATGCAAATGAGAATGGTATAACGAATATCACAAGTAATTTCATAACCAACCGATAACTATTCATATGAGCATATTATTGTCAATAGCATCGAGAATGATAACCAGAATAAAACATGATAAGAATATCCTTAGCAATTAATCATATCACTTACTACATGAAAATGAACATAGCGTAAACAATGAGCATGGATTCACAAGCATATACATAGCATTCACAAAATAATAAAATGAGCAAACAATTATTAAATATTCAAGTGGAAACCATGGCTATTGCAATGCCATCATGCAAGTGGCTGTTGTGGCTTGCCTAGGGATGAAGGAAACACCGGGAAGAGGTGCGATGAACTCGCGGAAAGAATCGTCGGAAAAGTTTCCCTCTCGGCGGAGCTGTTTAAGGGGCAAGGGAAAAATGGTCATTTTCACAATATGACAACCTCATGAAAATGATACCATCGGAACGGGCTCGACAAACTGAGATCGTGGGCTTTGGAATCACCTGAATCGGAGTCTCAGTTGAAAAGTTACGGACGTTCGTTCGTTAGGCAGATAAATAAATAAAAAGTGTTCATTTCTGCTACTAACGGGCGAACGCCCGCAATATAAGGGTTTCGGCAGCGGCTGCTGAAAACAGAAAGCGCCTTTTAGAAAATGCACTTTCAAACGGGGAAAGCGCATTTTGACCTGAAGAAGCAGCGAAGTACGCTTTCTATAAGCGAAAACGTATTATTGAAAATACGCTTTCACTTAAATCGGCGCGGGCCCGGTGTTAACTCCTTGTTTGACTGACTGGTGGGGCCGTGCAGAGGTGGGACCCGCCTGACTAGGTCGTCTCCTTCCTCGCGATGGGAGGCAGAGGAGGCGAGGCAGGGCATGGCCATCGCCGGCCCCGACTCCACCGGCCATCTCCGGCCGAAGTCCGGCCACCGGCGGCCTCAGGGCGGAGCGCCGCACCCGTCCTGGTGCAGCACGCGCGCCGGAGAGGGCCATGGCGACGGCGGCTGGGATGCCCGCGGCGGAGGCCTTCGGCCGATTTTGAAACCTCGCGTATGGGTACTCCGGGGAGCAGGCGAGAGCAGGGGAGGGCTCGCCGTGACTTGGTGGAGCTACTGGTGAGGAAGAGAAGGAGGGAGGAGCTCCAGCTTGCTCGAATTTGAGCGCGGGAGGGCGGCGGCCGTGGCTGCAATGGGAGGGCAGGGGAGCTCCCGGGGCTTGGTTGGGTGGTCGGGGAGGTCTAGGGGAGGGTGGTGAGGAGGTAGATGAGCTCGAGAGATCTCGGGAAGGGCTTAAATAGCCGCGGCTGGATGCCTTCGCCGGAAACCGCCGCGGACGCGCGGTCGATGCCTCTGGCACGACCGCATATGCGTGCGCACGCGTGGAGGGGTGGAGGGCGACGGGAGAGAGCTAGTCGGGTGGTAGACGCGGGCGGTGCGGTGCCCGGTTGGCCACCGAGGCACTGTGCTCGCGCGGGCGCGGCCACCGTGGCGCGAGGAGGGCGAATGAGGAGGGGGCCACGGCACGAGAGGACGCGGGGAACTGTGGGCGACGCGGTAGACACGGTGAGACGAGCGAGAGCGGCAGGGAGAGCGGTGCTCGGAGCTAGCCGACGCGCAGAGTGCGCCAAACGCATGCCAACGGCATGGTCACCGCGTGCATTGGCGAGAGGAGGGCACGTCTGCCTGCCAAAAGTTGTCAAACGTGTTGTCCCTCCAACATACAGTCCCACTAATGCGATAGCTCGAAGAAATCCACTGTGGGTTGATGTGAGGGATCGACTGAACTTTGCTGTTGCAAACATCAGCTTGAAGTAGTGATCAACTGGGGTGAGATAAGGGTTAACCAAGATGTCTCAGGGGTTTAGGCTAGGAAGGACTACCATCCTGTGGATTTTGAGGTCATTTGGGCAAGGTTTGAGTGCAGTTGCTTTACAACTGCAAAAATTGACCAGAATCTAGATCAGGAAGTAACACTCACATAGATACTTATCTTGGGCTTATAATTTGTATAGAATGATTATTTGATCATATGAAGGTGCCATAAAAATTTCATCCCATTTGGATAAACCAAAATGGTACTTCCTTCACAATGATACCCACTGGACAGAAACTTGGGGGAATTTTGCAGAGAAAATGGCTTAGCAAAATAATTTGAATTTTGGCATGCTCACATTATTTATGGATATTTAGGTCCTGGATTAATTTCAGAATTTTTGAAGCAATATAAAATATAGTTGCTTCACAAACTGAAATTGTGACCAGAAACCAAGATTGGATGTTGTGCTCACATAGTTTGTGGGATGGATATTAAATTTGGTGGAGAGTCATTATTTGATCATATAAATGATCTACCAAAATTTCAACTCATTTGGATAATCCTAGCTAGTACTTCCTTCACAAAGCTTCTCTCTGGACAGAAACTTTGGAAATTTTCTGAGGAAGATTTACTAGGAAAATGAAGCTGAATTTTGGCATGTGGCAATAATTTGGATATGAGAGAGTTCCCAAAAAGTTTTAGGGCAATCAAGAAAATATAAATAGCACTTCCTTCACAAAGTGCCATTCTGGACAGAATGGAAAATGACTATTCCTGGATTATTTTCGAACTAGGCAAGGATGGATTTTGGCATATTTGTGGAATATATGATCCAAAGAATTTATGAGAATTTTTTGGGAATTTTTGGAATGGCAGAAATATAGGTTGCTTCACAACCTAGGACAAATAGGGTTATTCCTTTAATAGAAAAAGGAATATTCCCAATAAATAAATATTGGAGTTGGGCTAAGATGGAAATGACATGGCCTTGGGATAGATTTGAGAATGACAAGCCACTAGGAAGTGGCAGGAGAGAAGATCTTCCCAGGTTTCAAGACCACATAGCCACGGAAAAAGAAACTCCAAACAAAATTCGAAGAAATCCAAAAGAAAAAGAAAGGGCCAAAAATCGGGGTGTTACAAGTTCTACGAGAAGGCCATCAACCCCTACCTACCGGAGGTGATGAAACACCCTCAAGCCATTGAGATGCATGAGGGGGTGCTTCACATCCGGGATGTTCAAGGACCCAAGAAGACCGGGAGCGTGGAGTCCAGGCTCGAAGCGGTGGAGCGGGAGATCTTCAAGTGCCAAGGGATGGTGGAACGTGGACTCAGCGTCAACCACTCCATGATCACGGAATTCACCCATAATCACAAGGTGGAGGGCCAATCGATGGGGGACATCATCTTCAAGCTTAATGAACGAATCGCCTATCTCCAAGGCCAAATCTATGATCTTCAAAACCAAAATTTTGAGTATGAGGCAAGATTCAAAGGTATGAGTTTAGCTGCAAGTTTCAGGACTCCGGAGACTCGTTCATCTTTTTATGATGGGGAACCTATGCCATGGAAGCTGGAGGATAAGCCCATCACTTCATCACCACCACCATCATCGAAGAAGGAAACTTGAGCACATGGGTATGGGCACTCCCCTTGGCTTGTGCCAAGCTTGGGGGAGGTGCCCCGGTATCGTATCACCATCACTTTTATTATCTTTACCTATTTTTAGTTCGGTCCTTAGTTATTTCATGATCTAGTTGAATAAAAGTTTAGTATGATCTATTTTTGAGTGTTAGCTTCGTGATCTATCTATCTATGTAATCGAGTTGAGAGTTATATAATAAAGAGTAGTTTGAGTTTTTGCTTCTTTACTTTCATGTTTCAATTCTAGCAATGAAAATAATGAAAAAGATCATATGCTAATCTTATGGAAAGTAATGACATTACATAAAGAAAAGTATAAGTGGTAAAATTTATTGGAAGTTAACAAACATAGCATTAGTCAATGATGCAATTCATGAAATAATTAATAGGGAAGAGAAGATTCGCATGCAAATATATTATCTTGGACATCTTTTATGACTGTGAGCCCCCATTAAGTATTTTATAACAAATTGTTGACGTTGGACAAGGAAGACAACGTAATGAATTATGTTTGTTCATATTCACATAGAAGTTACATTGTTATAGATCCTCCAACATGTGGTGCTTGCCCAATATCTTTGCTAGCCAAAAATCCACACCAAGTAGAGATAGTACTTGTGCATCCAAAACCCTTAAACCCAGTTCCGTGTCATGAGAGTCCACTATATCTACCTATGGATTGAATAAGATCCTTCAAGTAAGTTGTCATCGGTGCAAAAAGCAATAAAAATTGCCTCTAAATATGTCTGAACTTTTATTGTAAGGGAAATAAGCTTTGTACAAACTTGTGATGGTAAAGAAATAAAAGCGACAGACTGCATAATAAAGGTTACTATCACAAGGGGCAATATAAAGTGACGTTCCTTTGCATTAAGAGCTCCTGCATCCAACAACAAAAAGCGCATGAAAACCTCTGCTTCCCTCTGCGAAGGGCCTATCCTTTACTTTTATGTATCTACTTTTTATGCAAGAGTCAATAGTGTTCTCCTCTATTTCCTTTTTATTTTTCTCTTTTGCAAGCATCATGTGGTGGGGAAAGATCTAGGCACATATATCCAGTTGGATATGAGTGATCATGAGTTATTATTGTTGACATCACCCTTGAGGTGAATAAGTTGAGAGGCGAAATCACAAGCCCCTATCTTTGTATGTGTCTGGCAGAAACTTTTTGCTCCATATATATGTCATGAGTGTTAGCAATCATAGAAGACTAAATGATGGTTGAGTATGTGGACTTGCTGAAAAGCTCCTACATGAGACCCTTCTTGAAAATATGATGAATTGCAATTGCATTGTTGACTCAGAACATAGTTTGTTAGTTTTCAAGAAAGTTTATGCCTTATACTCCATTGTTGTGATGAATTGTTACTTGCTCATGAGAAGTTTATGATAATAAATATTGATGTTATAATAAAGATCATGATGCTACTATGTCCGTATTTTGTTTTTATCGACACCTCTCTCTCTAAACATGTGGACATAATTATCGATATCGGCTTTCGCTTGAGGACAAGCGAGGTCTAAGCTTGGGGGAGTTGATACGTCCATTTTGCATCATGTTTTGCTACTGTTATTTATAATGTTTTTAATCAATATAACACTTTGTCGAGCAATTCTAATGCCTTTTCTCTCTTAATATGCAAGATTTACACAAGGAGGGAGATTGCCGGCAGCTGGAATTCTGGACCTGAAAAAGCTATGTCAGATATACCTATTCTGCACATCTCCAAATGAGCTGAAATTTCACGGAGATTTATTTTGGAATAAATAAAAAATACTGGAAGCAAGAAGTACCAAAGGGGGCCACCCAGGTGCCCATGAGACACCAGGGCGCCCCCCCCCCCCAGGCGCGCCCTGGTGGCTCGTGGGGCCCCTGGCCAGCCTCTGGCCCCCATTTTCTGGTATATAAGTCCATTTGCCCTAGAAAAATATAGAGAAGACTTTCGGGACGGTGCGCCGCCGTCTCGAGGCGGAACTTGGGCAGGAGCACTTTTGCTCTCTGGCGGAGAGATTCTGCCGGGGAAACTTCCCTCCGGGAGGGGGAAATCGTCGCCATCGACATCATCAGCGATCCTCTCATCATGAGAGGACTAATCTTCATCAACATCTTCACCAACACCATCTCATCTCAAACCCTAGTTCATCTCTTGTATTCAATCTTTGTCTCAAAACCTCAGATTGGTACCTGTGGGTTGCTAGTAGTGTTGATTACATCTTGTAGTTGATGCTAGTTGGTTTATTTGGTGGAAGATTATATGTTCAGATCTATTATGCTATTCAATACCCCTCTGATCTTGGACATGATTATGATTTGTGAGTAGTTACTTTTGTTCTTGAGGACATGGGAGAAGTCTTGTCATAAGTAATCATGTGAATTTGGTATTCGTTCGATATTTTGATGATATGTATGTTGTTGATTCCCTTAGTGGTGTCGTGTGAACGTCGACTACATGACACTTCACCATCTTTGGGCCTAAGGGAATGCATTGTGGAGTAGTAATTAGATGATGGGTTGCTAGAGTGACAAAAGCTTAAGCCCTAGTTTATGCACTATTCCGTAAGGGGCCGATTTGGATCCATATGTTTAATGCTATGGTTAGAGTTATCTTAATTCTTATTTCGTAGTTGTGGATGTTTGCGAGAGGGGGTAATCATAATTGGGAGGCTTGTACAAGTAAGAACAGCACCCAAGCACCGGTCCACCCACATATCAAATTATCAAAGTAGCGAACGTGAATCAAACAAACATGATGAAAGTGACTAGATGAAATTCCCATGTGTACTCAAGAACGCTTTACTTACTATAAGAGATCTTTCCAGCTTGTCCTTTGCTATAAAAAGGATTGGGCCACCTTGCTGCACTCTTTGTTACTATTGCTACTTGTCACTTGCTACAAATTATCTTGCTATCAAACTACTCGTTACCGATAATTTCAGTGCTTGCAGAAAATACCTTGCTGAAAACCGCTTGTCATTTCCTTCTGCTCCTCGTTGGGTTCGACACTCTTACTTGTCGAAAAGACTATGATTGATCCCCTATACTTGTGGGTTATCAATGTTTTTGCAGAAGTGGTTGGCCTGGGTGCAAGGAGTGCGATGCCCGGCCCCACTGCCAGAGGAGCCTCCAACTCCCCTGCTCTTGGCGCTCCTGACCGAGGAGCCGCACGTAGTGGCCCCCAAAGGGACGTAGTCCCAGAGGGGTAGGTCAAGTGCTCGGACTCGGGGGACCTCGGTCACCTGGTCCGAAGAGACCCACACCTCCGCCGCCCAAGACGGCGACGCAGAGGAGGGTGAGGAGGAGGAGGTACCTCCCCCAAAGGGGAAGAGGTCAGCGTCAAAGGACGCCGAAGTTGGCATGCCGCCGAAGGACCCGAAGAGGCCAAGGCAAACCTCGTCCGGGGCTGCCAATAAGTTGCCGGAGAGAGCCGAGCTCTCTGGTGACTCGGAAGAAGACCTCCTTGCCGTGGGGAGGAAGAAGTCGGCGCCTCGAGGGTAAGCCATCGTCTTTGTATCCCGTCTTTCAATTTGATAAGTCATTTTTAGCAAGGGGAAACTTACAGAAGCATCTTTTCTCATGCAGTCCGCCGAGGGTAATCCCTAGCGGTTCCTCGAGCGGGTTGCCATCCGCCAGCAGGACTCCAGAGCCCGCCACTCCTCCCCCGGCGCATGACGGGCTAGGGGAGGCAACATCCACCTTGGCCCCTGATGTCAACACGACGGGGGCCAACGAGGTGGCCATCATGGCCGAGGTCGACACCTCGGCCCAACAAGACCCGGGGGAGAAGCGCCCCGTGGTCATTGAAGAGGGGCTGGGCCAGTCATCGGCCTAGCCAACATCTACTTCGGCTCCGCCACCCCAGGTGGAGGCTACCCGGGTAGATGTATCCGGGGTCATCCCTCCACCCCAGCCAACTGCCCAAGGACGGGCTGGCGCGGGGTGGACCGAGGAGATGGAGGACGCCCTGAAGGGCTCCTCCATCAAGGAAGAGCGCCGTGCCTTGATAGGCGCGGCGCTACAGGGCTACCGGTCCACAAGGGCCGGCCTGCATGAGGTTTTCAAGAACCTCGTAGCGGGTTTCAAGGTACGCTTCTATTCGCGCATCCAGTCTAATTTGTTTATTTGAGCTTTTTTGATTTATGTATTTGTCCGAGGACATAACAGTACAGCCTGCTAAACGGCTTAGTGAGTGAGTAGCCCCCGAGCCCGAAGTCGGTTTCAAGAAACCGGCATTGGGGTCGTTTGACTAAGCAGGAGCCTGTTAAGTAGCCCCCAGGGCGCTGCGGAAGGCAGCCGTCCTGGAACCGTTTAGTAATTTAACTGTTCCCTTTGTAATAAGGATTTTTACTGCCAGGTTTCGACCTCGGTTCCGGACTCCGTCTCCGAGGAGATTGCGGAGACAAACCGGAAGCTCGAGAGGTCCCAGGAGGACCTTAACCTGGCGAACCAGAAACTCGAGCAATCTCAAGGTAAGCAAGTTTAAACTTGCACTATACTTTGGATGAAGGAGGTATGATATGTTTTGTTAAAGAAAACAACTAAGGCCGAACTGTTTTGACAACAGCAGCGTTAGCAGAGCTGGAGACGCTCAAGGCCGAGCTTGAAAGGGCTCTGCAGGATGTGCGGCAGTAGGAGGCTACTGCCGCCGAGGCAGAGAAGGCCCGGGCCACCGAGAAGGCGGCCGGGGACAAGCACCAGGCGCATGTGCTGGAGGTTGAGGAAACCCTGAAGGGCGTCTTTGAAGCACGCGACAAGCTTCAGGAGGAGGGGCAATGAACAAAGGAGGAGCTTGAGAAGCTTCAACTTGCCTACTCCGAACTCAAGACCTCGGCCCGAGCTGACCACGAGGTGCTCCAGCAAGTAGAGCAAATCGCCTCGGGTAAGCTATTTTTGCTGCAGTGTTCGTTTGGCAGCAAAGGGTTTGTCGAGCTCACCCAGTTATGGCGTTCCGCAGAGGTCTTTGCGGATCTTCCGCAGAGCGCGGCGGATGCGGTGGCGTACTTCAGCCAGCTAGCGGGCCACGAGGCGGAGAAGGCCTTTTGGGGGTAGTTCCCGGGGTTGCCGTCGGCACAGCTGCTGAATCATCGAGTGAAGCAGCTGGTGGAGCTGTTTCACATGACGCGACCGGCACTCCAGGACCTCTGCATCGCGTTGTGGCCTGCCGAAGCCGTGCCGAAGAGCCTCTTCGGCCTTACGGCCCGTCTTCGAGACGCCGTGCCCTACGTGAACCGCTGGAAGAGGTCTGCGTGCCTCGAAGGAGTGCGGAGGGCGTACGCCTGCGTGAAGACGTACTTCTGAAAGGTTGATGCGGTGACATGTGCCGCGGGCCCTCCTGCCGACAAGCCGCGCACCGCTGAACAGTTCTTCGCCGAGGTGGAGGCGGGAGCTCGTACCACAGAAGCCATGTGTCCAAAGGACACTATGTATTTCTAGAAAGTACTTCGGAATGCCGAAGTGTATGATGTATGGAACTTTATCTTTTGGTTGAATGGAGATGGCTTTAAATTCCATGTGTGTTGTTTTGTAATTAGTTTTTCCTCCGATATGACTGTTTTAAAATGAGAGTGGCCAGTCATCGGCTTCAGCCCCAGTGTAGGTCATACAAAGGGTATTCCTAAAGGCACACTTGACCCTTAGCCGACGTCTCGGTACCCAGAGGTGGTCGGTGCTTTATAGGAATTAGGCAATCAAACTATAGTGGCTTTATAACTTTCACTTAGTCATAGGAGTTTGATTGTGGGGGCTGATGACCAGCCCCCGGTGTGGGAATGGTTCGGCCAGGTTGGCCGAGGTCTAGGCCATAACACACTTCGGCTAAGAATGAAAGACCTTCGTTTAACACGGGTGATCTCTATTGTCACATCGCTTAATGCGGTCTACGGATGGCGGACCAGTTTACGCATACCTAGATAGTCAGTTTTCAGCTTTCTCCACTGAGGCGCTATGCCAATTGACCTGGCAGCGCAATCGTAGTGGTTCTCCCATTACGCCCTTAGCCGAATTCATCGGAAATGTAAGGGGTACACATAGGAGCCGGGCAACCCAACTATTGACCAAAATCTAGGTTCGAAACTGATGCATATAAGGCCAAAATTCGAGACGCCGAATACTTCAGACTTGTTATACAATTGTATCTTTTTTAGAGAACTTCTTTGTCCCACAGGGGCCATGCTGATAAAGAAATATGATAGAGACCTTGAAGGGGCACAGTTTCTTTATTTCATAATTTCAAGCGTGTACATGCCTAGCTGCGGCGAGAGGAATTGAAAGAATACAATGTAAAAAGTAAAGAAAAAAAGAGAGGAAGAAATAGGGCGGATATTTGTTAACAGATTTTGAAGAATCCAGGCAGCTACCTGCCGCACGTCTGCATTTCCGAGCTGTTGACCAGATGTTCATCATTAATGGTGAGGAATTTGTGGAGGTTGATGACTTTCCGGCCCTTTATACGCTTCAAGCATTTGATTGACCGAGCTCCTTTAGAGGAGACGTTGCCGAAGTCCGTTCTATGGTTGAAACCTCATGGACGTAGTCGTGTTTGGCTGTTTCTTTTACAGAGACTTGCCTGTGCAGGGGCTCGAAGCCACGTCTTTGCTTGGTTGAACCGCGCCGACGTTTGAGTAAATTTTTGGCTCCTCGACGGCCCAGGGAATCTTCCGTGCAAAATTATGCACTCTGGGGACGTAGTGCCCACTCCAGAGAGGGCACGCAAGGAGCCCGCATCCCTATTTTGGGTGCGGGGGTACCTGGCCGAGGTCAATTTGTGCAGCCCGGGCGCGCTTCAAAGAGCGGGCGGCGCGTTTATCGCTGCGGGCTGCCTCCTCGGACGCCTGTACCTTGGCTGCGAAAGCCGCGGTCTGTTCCTTTGTCCGGAGTGAACGTTCGGTGTTACCATTGACTGATATAACGCCGTTAGGTCCCGGCATTTTGAGCTTGAGATAGGCATAATGCGGGACTGCGTTGAAACACGCAAAGGCTGTGCGCCCTAAGAGCGCGTGGTATCCACTTCGGAAAGGCACGATATCAAAGATTAACTCCTCACTTCTGAAGTTCTCGGGCGAGCCGAAGAGTACCTCTAGGGTGACTGTTTCGGTACAGCGGGCTTCGACGCCTAGAATGACACCTTTAAAGGTGGTGGAGCTCGGCTTGATCCGAGATGAGTCGATGCCCATCTTCCGAACTGTGTCCTCGTAGATGAGGTTAAGGCTGCTTCCTCCATCCATCAGGACGCGTGTTAGATGATAACCATCAACAATAGGGTCCAGGACGAGTGCCGCCGATCTGCCATGCCTGATGCTGGTCGGATGATCATGCTTGTCAAACGTGATCGGGTAAGCCGACCATGGGTTATACTTCGGGGCGACGGGCTCCAGCGCGTATACATCCTGAAGCACACGCTTCCTCTCCCTTTTAGGGATGTGGGTGACATAGATCATATTGACCTCTGTTACCTCGTCAGGAAACTTCTTTTGGCCTCCATTATTGGGCTGTCGAGGTTCATCCTCGTCTTCGCTGTGGTGTTGGGTTTTACTTTGACCCTCTACCGCTATCTTGCTGGCTTGTTTAAAGACCCAGCAATTCCTGTTAGTGTGGGTTGCTGGTTTTTCCTGAGTGCCGTGAATTCCACATGGGCGGTCCAGGAGCCTATGAAGCTGGCTAGGTCCATCTTTGTTCCCTTTAAAGGTTTTTCTTTTCTGCCCGGATTTAGATCCGGTGAACCCTGCGTTGACCGCAGCGTTTTCCATTGGTGTCGTAAGTTTCCGAGGTGCCTGCCTCGCCATTATGAGTACTACGGGCGAGCCAGCTATCTTCTCCCGCACAAAAGCGAGTCAGAAGTGAGGTGAGGGCTGCCATAGTCCTCGGCTTACCCTGGCCGAGTTGACGAGACAACCATTCATCTCGGATATTGTTTTTAAATGCGGCGATGGCCTCGGCTTCGGAGCAGTCTATGATCTGGTTCTTCTTGGTGAGGAACCCGTTCCAGAATTTCCGGGCTGATTCGCCTGGCTGCTGGGTGACACGGCTGAGGTCATCAGTGTCCGGAGGTCGGACGTACGTGCCCTGGAAGTTTGCTTGAAAAGCATCTTCTAGGGCCTCCCAGCTGCCGATAGAGTGAGGAGGGAAGCTGTTAAGCCAATACCTCGCCGGCCCCTTTAGCTTGAGCGGCAGATATTTAATGGCGTGGAGATCATCTTCGTTGGCCATGTGTATGTGTAGGAGGAAATCCTCGATCCAGACTGCTGGGTCTGTAGTGCCATCGTATGATTCTATATTGATGGGCTTAAATCCTTCCAGGAATTGATGTTCCATCACCCTGTCTGTAAAGCAGATTGGGTGAGCCAGACCTCGGGACCGAGGAGCATCTCATCGGAGGTCGGGAGAGAGCCGCGAGTAGGCTTGATCTCGGGCACGGCCGTTCCTGTCCACCCAGGCATCGTAGCCGTCAAGCCCAGCGGGCGCGCGTCCCCTTGATCCATAGATGGACCGAGGGGGAGCCCTATTTTCCTCAATGCGACGTCTAGCGTCGTGAGGATCTAGGTAATCCACGGGGTCCTTGCCATAACGACGTGGGGGTGGCCGGTCATTGAGGTCTTCTCGTCTTGGCCTGTCCCGGCCTCTAGAGGGTCGGTCGTGGTCGTCGGCGAGCTCCTCATCGAACTCCGGCAAGAGACGCCTACATGGGTATGATTTCAGCGCACTATGGTGCCGGTTTTCCATGTCTTGCTCGGCGGAGAGCACTTCGATCCACTTTTCGTTTAGTGCATCGGTATTGGCCTGCAGCTGCTGCTGCTTGCGTTTCATGCTCCGGGCGGTCGCAACGAGGTGCCGCCGGAAGTGCTCTTGTTCAAAAGGGTCTTCGGGGATGATGTAGTCCTCGGTACCGAGGCTCTCGTCCTCGTCGGATTCCGGCATGTAGTTGTCGTTGGGCCCTTCGAAGAGGTCATCGGGATCTGAGTCCCTGAGAAGTCTGTCCGGTGTGCCGTTCCTTACCGGGGAGGCTTGAACGTCCTCTTCATGGTTACCGGCATCGCCGTCCTCCACGTCGCCGTTATTGGCTGTCGTGTCATTACCACTGGGTTCCCCGTTAGGACCCCTTCGGCATCTTCGCCGACGTCTTGGAGGGGATTTGGGGGTGTCCACCATGTAGACATCGTAGGTGGACGTGGCGGTCCACCTGCCCACGTTTACCGGGGGCAAGGTGTTCTCGATGGGGCCATCCGCATCTTCCTCCATGTCTGAGGCCTCGCCATAGTCCAGCACATCAGTTAAATCGTCGACCGTGGCGACTAGGTGGGTGGTGGGTGGGATGTAAATTTCCCTATCGTCGGCTTTAAGTCCGATCTGATTGTAAACCGAAGTCTTGCCGTCCGAGATGGACATGCTCCGGATGCGGTCAAGCATCTCATCGAGGTGAGACAACTCTTCGGGATTCATTGACGCGCCATAGGCAGGGCTGACTCGCAGTACGCCCGGCGTGTAACCGGACGCGTTTTCGGCGCGAGGGGAATTTGAACATAATTCCGGGTTCTGCGCCGAAGTCAGTTCTAGCACTGACGTAATTTCAGGAGTGGGAGCCGAATCTACCTCCGGACTGGTGATCGGGAGGAAACTGGCCGAAGTGGTGGCGTCCGGGGTCTCAAGAGGTGCCGCGACAGAGTTCGGTTCCGGAGTCGAGCCTCCTGAACCGGTCGAGCTTTCAATTCGGCCGGGAGTCCATCCCGACAGGATGAGTTTGCCGCGGGAATCCGCGGTGTATTCGAGGCCACCGAAGGTCATGATCCGACCTAGGGCGTAGTTCTCGACAGAGGTCAGATGACCCGTCGAGTCGGCGCAAAATACCATGCTGCCGAAAACAAAGAGCTGGCCGGGGGCGTAAACGTCCCTATGGCCGTTGGCGCAGTTAATCTGCAGGTGAGCCATCGATCCTTCTGGTGATCGCGCGGCGGGACTCTCAATGAAAGCACCAATGTCAGTGTAAAAACCGGCAGACCTCGGGGTAGGGGGTCCTGAGCTGTGGATCTCGGATCGGTGGTAACAAAGACAAGGGAGACGGTGTTTACCCAGGTTCGGGCCCTCTTAATGGAGGTAAAACCCTACGTCCTACTTCTGTTTATATTGATGAAGATGTATCGAATACAGAGTTGATCTACCTCGAGATCGTAATGTGTGTCTAACTTCTAGGGCTAGGTGAGCGATATTGCGTTGATCTCCCCCCTACGGGCTAAACCCTATGGCTTATATACACGCTAGGGAGGGTATCTAGGGTTACAAAGTCGGTATCTAGGAGAGAGGCGGCAGGAGAGATCTTGGAGTATACGTCAAGTCTTCGGTAGAGTCAGTCTCGATCACGCTTCCTGTGTACGGCCTCCAAAGTCCATCTTGATCACGTACGAGGCCCCCTCGGCCCATCCGAGGAGACAGGCTGGCTGGGCTAGCACCCCCTGATCCAGGACACCGTCACTTCCCATAGAAAACTCTTGTATGGAACTTCCAAGCCATACTTCTTCTTCAAATTTTTTTGCAACTCTGTTGAACCAACTTCTGAATCCTCTAAAACCCATGTCTGCACTGCATCAGCAACCCATCTGCTCTTAGATGACCTCAATCTTTTCCTCATGTTGACACTTGGACATGTATGAGCAGTTTTGTTCACCTTAACCTGCATTCATGAAAGTTCAGACACATGTCAGAACATTTGTGCTACAACAAATAAACAAAATACATATCAATGTGACTTACTATACATGCACTGTTAGTAGCTAAAGTTAATGGCTAAAACAGTGTGCTATGTCTCAGAGTAGCCCATGTCCATGTCCTCCTCCTTCTCATCTCCACCTGCCTCAGCAAACATGCCTTCTGGGGGTGGAACATAATCTTCATCCCCCTCATCATCTTTCTCCTTGCCCTTCTTCCTTGTAACAAACTGTGGAAATAGCCTTTCATCCTCATCATCAGTTGGCCAATCATCAGGAAGTCCCTCTTCAATATTGGGATCAGTAGAATCTCTGCTATTAGTGGGATCTGCATGCCTAGGAACTTGTTCAATAGGTGTTCCTGGTACCTGCATGGAGCTGTCTCCTGCTTCTCTAACTCTGGTCTGAGATGCTGTTTTTCCTGTGCTCTCTGGATGTCCTCTTTTTCTTTGTATGACACTGATTTCTAGTTTGACAAGGAAAGAAGCATGTATTGCAAACATGATTCCTAGCTCATCATCACATTGGACAGGGACCCAAACTGATTTATCAATGTCCCAGTACCTAAATTCCACTACATCATCTAGTCCCCATGGATACTTAGCGCATATGGTAGATCTAAACTGGTTAAACGTCCATTCACTGTCCGCAACAAAAGGAAATGAGAAGCCTGTATCAGCTCCTTTTGTACCAGCAGGACCTAGAAGTGTTGTTTCCATTCTACAATCCAGAACAATTGCTCTATCGGGATCCATCCTACGATCACCATGGAAAACAGAAACATAACCGAACGCCATGAGCACTACGAACTAGGTCAGCAACAAATCCGACTACAAGAACAAATCCAACTACGAACGCCATGAGGATGCGTCAGATTTGAAGGGAAGAAACTTACCCCGTTGGAGTATGCATCTCTGACTGCGGTGTGCTCCCTGGTTGGCCGTCGCCACCGCAACCACTGTCGCCCTCCATCCCATGGCCAAGATGCGTCCTTCCAGCCATAGCAGAGTGCACCATGGAATTAGATGCGTCGAGCTCCACCGCAGCCACCATCAATCAATCTGGAGCCTTGCTTGCTAGGGATCAAGCGAGCTAGGGTTAGGGTTACGGCGCGAGGTGATTTGGGGGAGAGAGCAAGAGCGTGCGGGTAGGTGGAGAGAATGAGAGGGATATAGAGTGAACCGGCAAATGGGGCCCAGCTGTAAGGATGGAGGGTTAAAAATGTCAAAGAAACGGCCGGTTCGCGGTCAAACAACCTTGACTAGACGGAAACGGTACGGAAGGGCATTTCTATAAGTGGACATGGCGGCAGAGGGGCAAATTTGAGCAGGCTTCGAAATTAGGGGCAAATCTGAGTAGTGGGTTCGAGTTAGGGGCACAGATGTAAAAGTCCCTATTAGCAAATTCTCAAATCCATGCAATGACATGCGTCGTTAAAATAACCTACATAGTTCTACATGTCATCGGACTAAAAAAATTAGCATGATGTACTAGCTATGAGGAGTAGTGCTACATCTACAAAAGGTTACTTAATTTTTATACAAACAAGCTGATTTGGAGAATTATGATTGGTAATAGGGGGATGAAGGGGCCCGCCCCAGTTGAATTCAGGGGGTTAGTTTAGAAAGTTAAGTAAAATATTTGTAGATTTTTGTAGGTCTAGCATTATTGAGCTATGAGCTATGGAGAAAGTTCACTGGCGACCACCTTTCTTGCCATCTTCGTGGCGGAAGTAGCGGTTGAAGACACAATATGGATCGAGTTGGATCTGCTCACTGCCGAAGCTATTCCTCCTCCTCTTCCTCTTTGGGGGTAGTCTGGCAAGGGCACGGACTGTCCGGTTTTGCTCTTTCCTAAGGGCACGCGCCTCCCTGGTTTGCTCCTATCCGGCGATTCACAACTTTTTTTAACTCTTTAGAACATGGTGATACGTCTCAAACGTATCTATAATTTTTAACTGTTCCATGCTATTATAGTATCAATCTTGGATGTTTTTATATGCGATTATATATCATTTTTTGGCACTAACCTATTAACCTACTTTTTGGGCATAAATGCAAAATTATGTGAAAGGTTTGGCTAGAGTGCCCAGTGACAGTTGCTGTTTTCTGCTTGTTTTTGGTTTTTCAGGAAATCAGTACCAAACGAAGTCCAAATGCCACGAAACTTTTTGGAGATTTTTTTCTGGATAGAAGAGACCCTGGAGACTTGGAGAGGAAGCCAGAAGGTTCACGAAGCCTCCACACGGCAACAAGGCGCGGCCCCAGGGGGGCGCGCCCTGATGCCTTGTGGGGCCCTCGTGGCTCCGTTTGACCTAATTCCACTTCTATAAATTCTCAAATATTGGGAAACCAATAGAGAGCCACCCCGATTAACTTTTACGCCGCCGCAAGCCTCTGTTCTTCCACGATCCCATCTGGAGGCCTTTTTCGGTACTCCGCCGGAGGGGCAATCGATCACGGAGGGCTTCTACATCAACCTTGCTGCCCTTCCGATGATGTGTGAGTAGTTTACCACAGACCTACGGGTCCATAGCTAGTAGCTAGATGGCTTCTTCTCTCTCTTTGATCTTCAATACCATGTTCTCCTCAATGTTCTTGAAGTTCTATCCGATGTAATCTTCTTTTGCGGTGTGTTTGTTGGGATCCGATGAATTGTGAGTTTATGATCAGATTATTCATGAGAAATATTTGAGTCTTCTCTGAACTCTTTTATGCATGATTATTATAGCTTTGTATTTATCTCCGATCTATCGATTTGGTTTGACCAACTAGATTGGTTTATCTTGCAATGGGAGAGGTGCTTTGTGATGGGTTCAATCTTGCGGTGCTCAATCCCAGTGACAGAAAGGGACATGACACGTATTTGTATTGTTGCCATTAAGGATAAAAAGATGGGGTTTAATCATATTGCTTGAGTTTACTTTGTCTACATCATGTCATCTTGCTTAAGGCGTTACTCTGTTTCATACTTAATACCCTAGATGCATGCTGGATAGCGGTCGATGGCTGGAGTAATAGTAGTAGATGCAGGCAGGAGTCGGTCTACTTGTCTCGGACGTGATTCCTATATACATGATCATTGCCATGAATCCATCATAATTATTTGCTTTTCTATCAATTGTCCAACAGTAATTTGTTTACCCACCGTATGCTATGTGTTCGAGAGAGAAGCCTCTAGTGAAAACTATGGCCCCCGGGTCTACTTTTATCATATATTAAAATAAAAAATACCTTGTTGCAATTTATTTACTTTTATTTTATTTAGTATTTTAGTTTATCTATCTACCACTATCAGAATTAATCCTTGCAAATAACCGCTAAGAGGATTGACAACCCTCTTATTTGCGTTGGGTGCAAGTGTTTGCTTTTGTGTGTGCAGGTGCGCTTAACGGGATTTTGCTTGGTTCTCCTACTGGATTGATAGCCTTGGTTCTTAACTGAGGGAAATACTTATCTCTACTATACTGCATCATCCTCTCCTCTTCGGGGAAATACCAACGCAGTCTACAAGTAGCAGGAAGAATTTCTGGCACTGTTGCCGGGGAGACATCACCAAAATTTATCAAGTACCTTCGCACAAACTATCATCCACTTGCATTTATTTTATTTGCCTTCTTATTTGCATTTGCCTCTCATTTTCATCTCCCCCACTTCTAAAACAATTTCAGAAAAACACAAAAATATTTTTATTTGCTCGCTAGCTTGCTTTTATTGCCTTCATGTCAAACACACAAGAACAGAAAATAAAACAAAAAGTTAAGATACTATGGATCCACTTAAAGTTTTCTACTTGGATCATCTTCGATCCATTTGTTCTCGTGCCGAAACCCCAACTAGTTTAGTTGAGGGAAAATCATTAGATGAGCATGCTCATTTTGTGCGTCACCATTTGTCTCAAAAAGGGAGACTCTTATGGAATCAAATAAATTGTTTGCTATGTTATGCTTGGAATCTTTGTGAAATTTATGATTTTACTTGTTGCTCTAAGAACCCTAAAAAACACCTTCCCTACCTATGTGAGTTTAATGATAATGAAATCTTATCGTCTTATGCTAAGGGTGTTTATAGTTACTATGATATCGAACAAATTGAAGAATTCGTTGTTTTTAAGGGGGCTTATGAAGTTGCTTCTTTGATTGAAAAGTATGATGCTACTCTCTACAAATCTGAAAATTTTGACATACTTAAATATTGCTATGAAAACTATGCTCCTAATGCCTATGTTAATGAATTTATTGAGAGAATGTCTGCTACTTGGGAAGAAAATAATGATATGCATGAATCCATAGATAATTATGATTCCGTTGATTCGATTGAAATATCCCCTGTTGATGAATGTGATGCTTGCTATTCTTATGGCCATGATGCCAATATTAATGATGCTTATAGAGATGAACTTGCTATAGTTCCTTATGTTAAAAATGAAATTATTGCTATAGCACCCATACTTGATAGCTCCTTGAATGAAAAGCATGATTGCAATGATGTTATTATAAATTCTATTAATGTCAATTGTGCTAATTATATGCAAAGATACAATCTTGGGGATGAAAATGTTCTTATGTCCACTACTTATTGCAATGATCATGATTGAGGTGATAATGCTTCTTATGATCTTGAAAATTTATTTAGGCCTCATGATGAATATGGTATTGATAATAATGTTTGCAATAATATTGAAAGTGGGCTTGGAAGAGTGTCAACTTTAGGTAAAAAGAATCCCACATATTTGGAGAGTGCTCAATCCTATAAAATTGTTGATAAATGTGGGTTTGGAGAGGTCATGACTTTAGCTGATGTTAATCCCACTATTTTGGAAGATTATAAGACTTTTATGCATGAGGATCATGAAGAGAATATTTTATATGATAGCTATATTGTTTAATTTGATTATGATCCTACATGTAATTATTATGAGAGAGGAAAATATGGTTATAGGAATTTTCATGTCACAAAATTACCTCTCTTTGTGTTGAAATTATTGATGCTTCATCCTTCCTATTTGCATATGCTAGAAATTGGTTGTCTTGATAATTTGTTTTCCTATAAAATGCCTATGCATAGGAAGAGGGTTAGACTTAAATGTGTTTGTCACATGCTACATGATGCTCTCTTTGTGCTTTAATTCTTGTCTTTTATGTGAGCATCATTAATATCCCAAAGCCTATCTTAATGGCTATAAAGAAAGAGCTTGTTGGGAGACAACCCAACACTTTCTGTTTTTTGTGTGTTTACACAATTATAGCCTCTGTTATGATTGTGTCTTTATCTTTTAATTAGTGTTTGTGCCAAGTAGTGCCTTTGGGATGATTTGGATGATAGTATAATTGATGCTGCTTGAAAACAGAAACTTTTGCGTCCAGTGCTGGAATTTTGATTTTTCGCTGGTGTGTCAGAACCTTCTGAATATTTTACACAATATTTATATATGAATTTCCCACGTTGTCCTAATTTTTCAGATTTTTTGGAGTTACAGAAGTATGACGTTAATTCAGATCTTTACAGACTGTTCTGTTTTAGCCAGATTCTGTTTTTGTTGCATAGTTTGCTTATTTTGATGAATCTATGGATCGTATCGGGGGGTATGAGTCATGGAGAAGTTGGAGTACAGTAGCATTATGCCAATATTAAATATGAATCAGTTTACAACAGTACCTAAAGTTTAAGGTTTGTTTGTTATACTAACGGATTTCACGAGGTTTCTGTTGAGTGTTGTGTGCTCAAGTTTTCAAGTTTTTGGTGAGACTACGATGGATAAAGGAATAAGGAGTGGCAAGAGCCTAAGCTTGGGGATGCCCAAGGAACCCCCAAGGTAATATTCAAGGAGGACTCAAGCGTCTAAGCTTGGGGATGCCCCGGAAGGCATCCCCTCTTTCGTCTACAATCTATCGGTAACTCACTTGGAGCTATATTTTTATTCATCACATGATATGTGTTTTACTTGGAGCGTCTTGTGATATAGTCTGTTTGCTTTTGTTTGCTTTTTAGTTTGTCACAATCATCTTTGCTGAACACACCTTTTTGAGAGGGACACACATTATTCGTGATTTGTTAGAATACTCTATGTGCTTCACTTATATCTTTTGAGCTAGGCAATTGCTCTAGTGCTTCACTTATATCTTTTAGAGCATGGCGGTGGTTATATTTTAAATAAATAGTTGCACTCTCATGCTTCACTTATATATTTTTGAGAGTCTAATGAATAGCAATGGTAATATGCACGGGTTATGAATTTGGTCCTAATATGATAGGTATTCAAGAGGGATATAATAAAAAACTTTCATATAGATCACTGAATATGATAAGTTTGATTCCTTGCAATAGTTTTGCGATATTAAGATGGTAATATGTGGGAGGTGCTAGTAGATAATTGTGGTTTAGTAAGAATATTGGTGTTAAGGTTTGTGATTCCCGAAGCATGCACGTATGATCTGTCGTTATGCTAAGAAGTTGGAGCATGATTTATTCTTGATTGTCTACCTTATGAGTGGCGGTCGGAGACGAGCGATGGTCTTTTCCTACCAATCTATCCCCCTAGGGGCATGCGTAGTAGTACTTTGCTTCGAGGGCTAATAAACTTTCGTAATAAGTATGTGAGTTCTTTATGACTAATGTGAGTCCATGGATTATACGAACTCTCACATTTCCGCAATTTGCTAGCCTCTTCGGTACCGTGCATTGCCCTTTCTCACATCGAGAGTTGGTGCAAACTTTGCCGGTGCATCCACACCCCGTGACATGATACGCTCTATCACACATAAGCCTCTTTACATATTCCTCAAAACAGCCACCATACCTACCTATCATGGCATTTCCATAGCCATTCCGAGATATATTGTCATGCAACTTCCATCGTTCCATTTTTATGACACACATCGTCATTGTCATATTGCTTTGCATGATCATATAGCTGACATAGTATTCATGGTCAGCCACCGTTCATCATTTTTATACATGTTACGCTAGTATCATTGCACATCCTGGTACACTTCCAGAGGCATTCATATAGAGTCATATTTTTGTTCTAGTTTTGAGTTGTAATTTTCTTTTGAGTTGTAAGTAAATAGAAGTATGATGATCATCATTATTAGAGCATTGTCACAGTGAGGAAATAAAAAAAGGCCAAAAAGAGCCCACGAAAAAAGAGGCCAAAAAGAGCCCACAAAAAAATAAGAGAAAAAGAGAGAAGGGGCAATGTTACTATCCTTTTCCATACTTGTGCTTCAAAATAGCACCATGTTTTTCATATAGAGAGTCTCCTGTTTAGTCACTTTCATATACTAGTGGTAATTTTTCATTATAGAACATAGCTTGTATATTTCGATGATGGGCTTCCTCAAATGCCCGAGGTCTTCATGAGCAAGCAAGTTGGATGCACACCCACTTAGTTTTCATGTTGAGCTTTCATACACTTATAACTCTTAGTGCATCCGTTGCATGGCAATCCCTACTCCACGCATTGACATCAATTGATGGGCATCTCCATAGCCCGTTGAGTAGCCTCGTCGATGTGAGACTATCTTCTTATTTTTGACTTCCCCTTATTGATCTCTACCACCACACTCTATTCCACCCATAGTGCTATATCCATGGCTTGCGCTCATGTATTGCATGGGGGTTGAAAAAGCTGAAGCGCATTAAAAAGTATGAACCAATTGCTCGGCTTGTCATCGGGGTAGTGCATGATAAATATTTTGTGTTAAGAAGATGGAGCATGACATGATTATATGATTTTGTAGGGATAACTTTCTTTAGCATTTTTATTTTGAAAGACATGATTGTTTATTAGTATGCCTGAGTATTGATGTCTTTATGTCAAA
The DNA here is from genome assembly GCA_039707655.1 of Elymus sibiricus. Lineage (NCBI taxonomy): Eukaryota > Viridiplantae > Streptophyta > Magnoliopsida > Poales > Poaceae > Elymus > Elymus sibiricus. The sequence continues at coordinate 355,212,593 of CM077666.1, forward strand.
CTATAGACTATTGCTTTGAATCTTTCGGATCTTATTATTCATACCGTAAGAGAAAGATTACATGATGAAACATGTTAGGTAGCATTGCACATCAAAAATTATGTTTTTATCATTTACCTACTCGAGGACGAGCAGGAATTAAGCTTGGGGATGTTTGATACGTCTCCAACGTATCTATAATTTCTGATTGTTCCATGCTATTATAGTATCAATCTTGGATGTTTTTATATGCAATTATATATCATTTTTTGGGACTAACCTATTAAACTAGTGCCCAGTGCCAGTTGTTGTTTTCTGCTTGTTTTGGGTTTTTAAGGAAATCAGTACCAAACGAAGTCCAAATGCTACGAAACTTTTTGGAGATTTTTTTCTAGACAAAAGAGACCCTGGAGACTTGGAGAGGAGGCCAGAAGGTTCACGAAGCCTCCACAAGGCAACAGGGCGCGACCCCGGGGGGGCGTGCCCTGATGCCTTGTGGGGACCTCGTGGCTCCGTTTGACCAAATTCCACGTCTATAAATTCTCAAATATTGGGAAACCAACAGAGAGCCACCCCGAATAACTTTTACGCCGCCGCAAGCTTCTGTTCTTCCGCGATCCCATCTGGAGGCCTTTTCTGGTACTCTGCCGGAGGGGGAATCGATCACGGAGGGCTTCTACATCAACCTTGCTGCCCTTCCGATGATGTATGAGTAGTTTACCACAGACCTACGGGTCCATAGCTAGTAGCTAGATGGCTTCTTCTCTCTCTCTTTGATCTTCAATACCATGTTCTCCTCGATGTTCTTGGAGTTCTATCCGATGTAATCTTCTTTTGCGGTGTGTTTGTTGGGATCCGATGAATTGTGAGTTTATGATCAGATTATTCATGAGAAATATTTGAGTCTGCTCTGAACTCTTTTATGCATGATTATTATAGCTTTGTTTCTCTCCGATCTATTGATTTGGTTTGGCCAACTAGATTGCTTTATCTTGCAATGGGAGAGGTGCTTTGTGATGGGTTCAATCTTGCGGTGCTCAATCCCAGTGACAAAAAGGGACATGTGTAACACCCCCAGTGTCATGCTACAGTGACCTCACACTAATGATGCCAAGTCATCATCTTTATATCCTAAGAAATGAAATTAAGAAATAATTCAACTCAAATTCAAAATTCAAATAACAACTGAAATTAGAAAAACTCCAAACTTGCAAGCAAAATAGTTCATAATGTTGCAAATAATCCCAAAGCAATTATAAAAATAAAACCAGCATTATTTAAGTTCCCAAATTGACCCTAGCAACCAAAACAGTGGACCAGCAGCACTTATTCAGCCCATTTAAATACAAACATAAATTAAATGAATTCAAATTTACCCCAAACTTTTTGAGCCAGTCCAGAATATTGCAAAGTATTTATGTGCCAAGTTTCAACCCTGGCAAAATTCATCTAGTACACAAACTAAATGCAAAACTGAGGCAAAATGCAAAATAGAAAAAAAAGGACTTGCTTGTTCGTCTGGGCCGCTAGTGCAAAGTGTATCGCGGCCCAGCCCAGCCGGCGTCTCCTTCAACCTCCGGCAGCTGTCAGCTGTGCACGCGCCCGATGCCCAGAAGCCGCACGCGTCGTCCATCCACCGCGGTTCCGGCGTGGATAAGATCCCCACGCCCTCCTGCAAACCCTAGGTACCCCCATTTTTCCCCTCGCCCTCTCCCTCGCTCGCCATCGAGCTCGCCCGAGAGGCCATGGCCACGTCGCCAACGCTAGCATAGCCACCGCTGCCGTTCCGTCGTCTCTCTGTGTCTACGAGGACCGCCGTCGACTGCTACATCCTCCTCTGCCTTCATCTCGAGCCAGGAAGCACCACCGAGCCAGATCGCGTCGTCTTCTTCCTCGGATCCCCGCCGCCGTTCGTCGTCGTCTCCGGCCACCTCGAGCCTTCCCCGAGCCCACTTAGCTCACCGGCAGAACCGCTGTGAGCTCCCCTCCTTTTTCCTCCTTAGTCCTCCGCGGATCCATGCCCGTAAGCCCCCTAGCCATTGTAGCCGAACCCGCCGCCGCAAGAGTTCGTCGCCGGCCGTGCTCCGGCGACCAGTTGGTCACGCGGGCTTGTCCATCGGCGTCGTAGCAACGCCTAGAGTAGGCCTAGCCCTCCGTTTGCTTGAATGCGAGCGGCTGCTGCAAACGCTAGCACGCCCGAGCTCTGGCCACCGCTTCGGTCGTCCCCACCATCGATGTGGTCCTCATCCGGCCGCGGCACCTGCACCATTGAACGCGCGACGTCGCCAGCTTCCGAACGCACCCACGCACGCATCGAGCCGTGCCTTGTGCACGTTTTCTGGCGCTGGCCCGTGCCGCGCCGCTGTTCGGGTGGTCACCGCCAGCGCGCCACCGTATTTGAACGTCGGCGGGACCCACCGGCCAGTTAGTTTGCACTAACCCGGCCCTAATAGCCACTGACAAGTGGGCCCTTTACTGTAGCTATTAGATTAGTCTAACTAACGCTGTTAATTAGCACACCCACTGACAGACTGGGCCCACTGCTTAATTAAGTTAATTAAATAAACTAAATCATTGTTAGACTAAACAGTGGCTGACAACTGGGTCCCATTGGACCCAGTTGACCCAGTCAACCTGCTGACTGGGCACCTCCAGTCTATGACAGGTGGGACCCACTGGTCCTATTGACCAGTCAACGCTGACCAGTCAGCTGCTGACTATGCAGTTGACTGGGCCCACATGTCAGTCTCTGTTGCACATTTTTGGGTACACTTCTGTGCACCCATAGCAATTAAAATTTAAACAATTTTGAATTAAATTTAAATTCCAGAAATTCCAGAAAATGATTAAAACTTTGAAAAATCATAAAAATTAATCCATAGCTCGGATGAAAAAGTTTTCTACATGAAAGTTGATCAGAAAAATGAGACGAATCCGAATATGTGATCAAAATGCTTGACCATCACTCCTAACTAGATGAACATGGAACCTTCCCCTCCGGATCAATATACCGATAAGCACCTGGAGCTGGGATAATATTCCCGGATATTTTCCCGCTCCGTTTAAAATACCTAGCACTGCATTAGGACACCCCTAGCATAACCTACCGGCATGTCGTGCATCTGTGTTGCGTATGTGTGCTTTATATTTACTGTTTCTTCCCCCTCTTCTCTCCGGTAGACCCCGAGACCGACGCTGCTCCCGAGTACGACTACGTCCCTGACGTCCAGCCCCTTTCAGCAAAGCTTCCAGGCAAGCAAAACCCCCTTGAGCATTCCTATATCGCCTATTCCTTCTCTCCCATGCTTGCATTAGATTTTGCTACCGTAATTGATTGCTCCCATTCTGATGCATAGCCTGATTTTGTAACTACTGTTGATACCTTACCTGCTATCCTAAATGCTTAGTATAGGTTGGTTAGCGATCCATCAGTGGCCCCACACCCTTGTCCGTGTTGCCAGGCTTTACTACCGGATGCTTCGATCAACGTGATCGATGTACAGAGACCGAACACAGCACCGCACACCCCCTTAGTTGTACGACTCTGCAGGGCTACTATCGAGTGCCGAGGGTGATACCTCCTACCTCACTCCTGATGTTATCTCTGTAGTGTAGCTAGTCGGTTGTGGGTTATCGAGGGTGATTCCTCTTTCACCACCTCCGATGAAGCCTCTGTCATGCAACCCCTCAAGTGTGAACCCATCGAGGGTGATTCCTCCGAGTTCACCTTGACGGATACATCGAGTGGGAATCCATCGAGGGTGATTCCTCGGATTCCCTTGATGTTATGGACACACATTTACCCTACTATTACTTCAGTCCCCTGTTGAAGTCGGGTCGACCCCGAGGGGTACCCGCGAGAGATGTGAAGTCGGGTTGACCGTGAGGGTACCCGCGAGATAATTACGTGGCACGGCCGGGCAGGTAGACCGCCCAGGAGAGGGTTGGGCCTGGCCCTTGCCGTAAGTCCACGAGACGGGGCGACGGGGTCACATGATCATGGATCCCTGCTCGTTTCCGCGAGCTCCCAATGCGCTTAACGGATTTGGGTATTTGATCTGAGTTGGCCACTGGCCTATATGCACTACCACCACACGGGATAATGGTTTAATGGGGCCCTCGGCGCCGTATGTATCAGCCGAAAGCTCTGTCAGACGTCCAGTTCAGCATTGCGGCACGGCCGGGTCGGCGCCCCAGAGGAGGTGGCCTGGATCGCCCTGCACGCAACGACCCGGAGTGCAAAGGGCGATGGGCCCAAGACCCCTGAGCACTTAGGATGTAGACCGGCGGGGACCTCTCTGCGGAGCCTAGGTAGGACTACGTCGTGTCGATCAGCCGAGGCCGGGCATGACCCAGAAAAGTGTGTCCGGCCAGAGTTAATCGAGCGTGTTGGGTAACAGTAGTGCACCCCTGCAGGGAAGATTATCTATTCGAATAGCCGTGTCCATGGTAACAGGACGCTCAGTGTTGTATCCCGATCTACTACAACTTAAACTGTATACTTGTTACTTTAATTAATTTGATAGCTCCGGGATTGCTTTCTCGCGGGGAGTCGAGGAAGGATCTCTGGGCATGGTTACTATTATACTTGTTGCTACTACTATATTTATGTAATAATCTGCACTCTTCCAATGTTGCAAGACGCTGAAGATGCTAGTCTTTGATAGGCTAGGCCTTCTCTCTATCCTGGCATTTCTGCAGTTTAGTCCACAGATTCAGCCCCTTCGTTGATACCGATGCATAATTACTATAGATTTGATGTAAGTCTTGCGAGTACTTTGGATGAGTACTCACGGTTGCTTTGCTACCTCTTTTTCTCCATACCCGATTGCTGCGATCAGATGACGGAGCCCCGGAGCCAGATGATCCCGCCGACGACTACTACTACCCCGGCGGAGCTTACTACTACGTGGAGACCAATGACCAGGAGTAGATAATAGGCTCCTGGGCAGGAGGCCTTGCCCCTTTCGATCAGAGCCGTTGTTTGTTTTCGCCTTCTTAAGGCACTCTTGTCTAATTATGTCTGTTCCTAGACATTGTTGCTTTCGCTGACGCTTGTGTAACGCGAGCTTATGTATTCGAACCCTCGAGGCCCCTGGCTTGTAATATAAAGCTTGTATGACTTTTAATTTGTGTCTAGAGTTGTGTTGTGATATCTTCCCGTGAGTCCCTGGGCTTGATCGTGCGCATTTGCGTGTATGATTAGTGCACGGTCGGGTCGGGGGCGTCACAAGCTGGTATCAGAGCCGACTGTCTGTAGGAAGCCCATTTCCAACTCCTTGGCCGAAGTTGAGTCTAGTCTTTGAAAAACTATTTACTAACATGGCTGTGTGGCTTACGGCCCACGTCACCAATGGGTGGTATTACGATCTTTTATTCCTCTTCTTTACTCTGGGATTCTGATCTCTCCTCTACTCGGGTTAAAGATTTTGCTAACTCTAACATTAGCTTCTCGAGTTCATATCCACCCGGAGAGCTGGATTGCTGCAATTATTCCTTTCCATCGGTCTGTTTAACATTTCTTGTAATCTAGCTTTTATCTAAGCAGTAATGATTCCCTACTTATGCAAACACCTCGGTGTACCACTCTGCCGGTAATACCATGTTACTATTGTTGTTGGCATTCAGGTAACCGACGGTGGATGAGAACTTTGCCTATTGTTCCGCCTCGTCTTAACGAGCGGGAAAATTGTTCTCTTCGTCCCTCGCCCTTGGTATGTTTACCCACCGTATGCTATGTGTTCGAGAGAGAAGCCTCTAATGAAAACTATGGCCACCGGGTCTACTTTTATCATATATTAAAATCAAAAATACCTTGCTGCAATTTATTTACTTTTATTTTATTTAGTATTTTAGTTTATCTATCTACCACTATCAGAATTAATCCTTGCAAATAACCGCTAAGAGGATTGACAACCCTCTTATTTGCGTTGGGTGCAAGTGTTTGCTTTTGTGTGTGCAGGTGCGCTTAACAGGATTTTGCTTGGTTCTCCTACTGGATTGATAACCTTGGTTCTTAACTGAGGGAAATACTTATATCTACTATACTGCATCATCCTCTTCTCTTCGGGAAAATACCAACGCAGTCTACAAGTAGCACATGGCATTTCATAGAGAGCATTTTTTTCCTAATCTTGGTATGTGCATTTTTATTACAGGTAACTTGGCATTTTTAGTATTTACACGATGGCATGTTTATTAAGTAGGCAATGGCAGTTTCTATTTAGGTATCATGTCATTTTTATTTTTTAGTTCATGGCATTGTTCATTAGTTAGACTATGGTAAATTTTTAGCCACTATGGTAATTCTAGTAATTAGACAATGGCAATTTTATTAAGTAGACCATGACATGTTCTATTTTAATTAGTCTATGGAAAAATTTAGGCCATGCTAGTTTTATTATAGGTAGCATGGCATTTTTATAAAATAGGCCATGGTAATTTTGGTTATTAGACCATGATATTTTTATAAATTAGGTCATGGCATTTTTAGTTATTAGAACATTGCAATTCTATTATCAGCGACATGGCAATTTATTAATTAGACCATGGTAGTTTCATCAATAAACTACCATGGTAGTTTCATTATAAGCAACATGACATTTTTTTTTGCAATGTTCACATGGCAACTAATAGGATTCATTTGGCATTCTTCATAACATGAGACATGTACACAACATGACAACCTTTTAGGAAATTTGTAAGACATGGAAAAAGTTACATTTTTTCGTATTGGTCACATGACAACTTTACGTTTTTTTAACACAGTACATACGCAAGCGCTCATACATACACGCATACACTCACCCCTATGAACGCACACACGCACACCCTACCCCTATAAGCACCTTCGAGAGACTGAGCCGGCATATCATCTTGAAATTTACGAAGTCACTATAGGCGCCTCGTCGTCGACGGGAACGTCTCCTCCCACTGATAGCGCATCGCCGGAAATCCTGAAATAAATCCAGGAATAATGCGAGCACCAGAACTTGAACCATGGTGGGCTGGGGATACCACTGTCCCTCTAACCATCCAACCACAGGTTGGTTCGCAACTTTACGTTTTCTTTCCTTTTTCTTTCTTGATATATTGTAAGACATGACATTTTTTACCTTTTTCCCTGCGCGTATTGACGGTCACATGGTAACTTTCAAAAAAAAATTGTCCTATTCAATAATTGCAAATTATAGAAATAATATTAGGAATTTTTTGTACCACCGGCACGACAATTTCCACAATCCATCAATCTACGACTACATCACAAAAAGAATAGTTTATAGTAAACTGGGCTTTTTTGGTGGCCCAACTAGGGCAGTTATGATCTGCCCAAGTTTATCGTACAGAGAGGGGGGGGACCTCCTATATGTCGTTCTGTGCTACAAGTAGTTTTTTTTGCGAGTGGAAAAGAGTTTTATTGCGTTATAATAGGGTTAGAATCGAGAGGCAGAAGTTTCTCTATACATGGTGGTCCTCTATGTAGCCATACAGCAGTGTTACACTCCAAACGACTATACGACGCCAACCGATCTGCTACCCTATTCTGCTCACGCTTAATTTTCATGGGAATAAACTCTCTACCTTCCATAAGAAATTTAATCTCTGCTACCAAATGACCATATGCCGATCTCGACAAGGCCACCCCAGTCAAGGCCGACAATGCCTTCGAGGAATCTGATTGGACGATAATAGGGCCATCACTATGTTGCACCGCCAACGCCATCCCTTGCATCAGTGCATGCAAAGTAGTTGGCTAGTCAAATCGCAAAACAGGGTAGCGCGCTGGCTGGGAATCGAACCCGCGAGTGTGTACTGATGCGCGCTTGCTGATAGCCACTACGACCGAAGAGCGCTGTCGACAGATATGCAGCGCAAGACTTAAAGAACTAAATGCAGTATCACACTTAACACTTTTTTGAAAAAATTACGAACAATTTTCCAAAACTTGAGCAATTCTTTGAACTTACGAACAATTTTTAAATTTTTCTGAAATCGTGAAAAACTTTTGAAATTCCCAAACTATTTTCCGAAAACAAGAACATTTTTTGAATTTGTGAACAAAATTTGAAAATGGGAACAAATTTTTGACAAAAACATTTTCTGAAAGCACAAACATTTTAAAATTTTGAGAACAAATTTTGATATTCCCAAACAAATTTGAAAACGCGAACATTTTTTGAATACGTGAACAAAATTTTGAACACCAGAACATTTTTTTGAAAACTTGAAACAATTCTTTCAAAATGCGAACACATTTTTCCGAAAAATAAACAAATTTTAAATATATTTTTTTAATGTAAAATTTTGGAAAAAAAGAAAATAAAAACAAATAGAAAAAAAGTAATATGAAAAGAAGAAGGAAAATGAAAAACAAAACCAGAAAACCGGTTCAGGAACCTTCTGGAAGGTTCTCGAAACTGGTCAGGAACCATCCAGAAGGTTCCCAAAACCAGAAATGCTCGCACGAAAAAGAAAGCTAATTAAGCCGGCCCATGTAGCATCGAAGGTGTGCGATAGGTAGATAATGCAGAATGCGGCAAATAGGGTTTTCCCAGAGAGGGAGATGGTTCGCTGGTGTGCGTGTGCGCGTGTGTGTGTTTTTTTTTCAGGGAACGCAGGAACGATCTGTTCGCTAGCAGCATCCAAAAAAAAAATCTATATAAACAGATATGTTTTCCCTCGCAAAAAAAAAAAAACAGATATGTTTCGATGGCTAAACTACTTCTGTTAGGATACGTTAACAAACGCATCGTGTTGTAGTCGGGGTCGCGCTTGTCCTGAACGCTGCTAGTGCTCGGAGTCGCACGTACGCGGCCTGATAAGCCGGAGGGCCGGCACGTTCTTTTGGCCCTAGGTTCCGGTGCTACTCGTATTTATCGCTCTGTTTCGCTGAACGCTGAACGGCCTAGCTTGTAAGCTGAGAGCATCCACGGCGGCGGCCAGTAACACACGCTGCATCCAGGTACGTCTCTAAACTTTTTCAGTCTGCATAGAATCGCGAACAGAGATTCTTCGGGTTAAACGTAGCCAACTGTAACACGAATGGTTTCCTTCCTCAAAAGGTGGAGAGAATTCCTTATTTGGCCATTTGTTAAAATTTGCTTCCTTTTTTGATCCAAAAATCTTTTTGTTCCTTTTTTGACACTCAAACTTCATTTTGTTCCCTATATGTGACACTTTCATTCATTTTTCCATCCAGCGGTGTTAACTGGCATGTAGAAAGACAATTTTGTCCCTGATGGTAGTATGTCAAGGAAGAGAAGGGGTGTGAACGATCAATTGAGGGGGAATCTGCACTCCTGCCTCTTTTCCTCCTCACCACGGCTCGGGCGCTAGCCGAGTACTTTCTGGCCGTATGAAGACTGCACATACGTAGACGTACGAAGCTAACTTCCTAAGCAGGCAGGCAGGCCCCTTGATTGATTCTGGAGCACACGTAAAGCTAGCTAGCTTGGCACTAGCCAATGACACGCACGTCAGGGCAACTAGCATTCTAGCAAGCGCAAAGCCGCCGGGTTGCTAGTTCTATCACGACGGAACACACACACGTTAGAACTCGACGAGGACACGCGAGAATCGGTATGATAGCCACAGGACCGTGTCGGCCCTGTTTATCCTTTCTATTGATCTGGGTTGAGTTTTACAAGAGGATACTCCAATACCACATGCGGTGACCGCTCCGGGATGTTCGAGTAGGTCAACCACAACCACCAGATCTTCCACATGCTCGTGCTCGTTGACGCGCTCACGCAATACACCGCCACGGCCCACGGCCACGGCCATACTGATCGGCTGGCGCGAGGGTAGAGTCACCGCGGGCTGCGGCATGGCAGCATCGGCGTTGTCGTGACGCTGTGATGATTTAATCATGTATATATGGGTAGTGACTCGATTCATGTACGTAGTTTAGATGATTATTTGGATTCGATGGAGACATTTTTTGAAACGACTCAATGGCTATAGAAGTTATCAGAAGCTTGTGATCTTGGCTTCTTGCAAATTGCAATTAACGCAATGGCATGAGCGTGTGCAGCAATTGAGGTGCGAACACGGCTCAGCCACATCACCCGTTGACATGCCACGGTCTAATCTATCACCTATAAGATTAACATGTACAAATTTATATGCTACAGTAGAGCATAAATGGATTGTCATTGTTCCACTCATCATATTATTTATTTATCCCCTGCAAAAAAATAGGATTCATCATATAGTACTATTTTTTTTATTTAACCACGACAAAATATATCACATTACCTCTGCGTTTGCATGTAAATAATCTGGTAACATACTACATTAGGGGTAAAACGGTCTTCTTAGGTCAGACTTAACACCGTTACTAGCCAAAACTGACGGAAGTGTCACATAGGGCACAAAATGAAGTTTGAGTGTCAAAAAAGGGAAGAAAAAAAATTTAGGGCCAAAAAGGGAAGCAAATTTTAAGAAAGGGCCAAATAAGGAATTCTCTGTTTGATTGTTTACACCCAGGACTACCTCTCCATCTTGTATTGTTCGGCCGTGTACTCTGTTTGATTGTTGCTTTATATATAAAGCGGGGTGAAAGCCTGTTTCGAGAAAGATGACCCGAGAGGAGATTAGGGTTTCCGCCCCCCTCGCCGGTGCCGCCACTGGTCTGCCTCACCTCCACTGGCCCTTGGGCCTTGGAGGTGCGGCGACCCCTGGCCCCTCGCCGACCGGTGGGATTCTGTCCTTGCTTTAGGTTGTTTTAGTGTCATGGTGGGGAATGCGAGGCGGTGGCGGTGTTCCCGATTTAGAATAATGTCTTCTTCGTTTATTCCCGTTCTGACGTGCGGAGTTGTGCTTTTGATAGATCTTCCTGAATCCGGTCGACATTGGTCTTTTCGGATATGTATAATACGGTCGGTGTTTGCCTCTGGCGGAACCAGTTGAATTCTGTCAGCCCTTGTTTTCGTTGGTGTGTTTATATAGATATATGGCTCTTCCGATCTATGCTTCACGTCGTCGGTGATTGTTACTGTTCTGATGCGCTGGCCTTTGGGGCCTTAGCACGACGACTTTGGATCGCTCAAGTGCTCGTAGTCGTTGCTAGATTGTCCATGTAGTGGCATAGCCAGTTTATTTCACAATGGTGATCCAGTAACAAAACTATTTATATAAATTTATTTATATTCAAAGAGATTTTTTTGACTACACAATTTACAAGGCATGGGGAAATTCCAGGGAGGCACCCTCTAGCTACGCCACCGGGTCCACGGACCTGGTTGTATTTTCCTTTTTACTTTTGATGACATTTGTACTGCAATTGCATATTATTTAATAGATGGGATGCTTTTTTTTTCATATAAAAAAACATAATGAATCAATCCTTTGTCTACGTCAATTCATCCATGCAGGAAGTCGAGCAGCAGGAAGACAGGCTTAGTAAGCTGCCGGATGACATTCTTCTGTCCGTTCTAGATCGTCTTGACGTACGAGGCGCTGCAATCTTAGTACGCGTTTGGTTGCCTGCATTAGGCCCAATCAGGCCCGCGCGGGATGTTTTTGGGCTGTTTGGTTACCTGGCTCGCATGGAAAAGTTGGCCCGCACGGAACTTAAAGCAGGCCTGGGCCTGGCTCTGGAGGAACGGCCGAATCGGCCGTTTTTTGCGAGCCAGTCTCGCTTGAGCCACGCGTGGCGAGCGCCTGCACGCGTGGGGAAGCGCAGGAGACGACGCGACGGCTCATAACTCCCCACGCCCCCTCCCGTCACCTCCCTCGCCAGTTCACACCCACTCCCTCTCTCTCACCTCTCACCGCCCGTTCGGTTTCTCCGATGGCAACGCCGCCATCTCGCAAGGCCCCAGCCACTCCGGCCATCGCCGGCAGCAATCCCATCCAAGAGAGGTGGGTCGCCGGCCTCTCCTCCGCCAGAGTAGATCTACCGGTGGCACTGCGAGCCCCCTCCCCTTTTTGCACCATGCCGCCGCCCCGGGCCAATGCAGCGCCGGCGCCGGTCACTTCGGCTCCGCCACCGGAGCCGGTGGTCTACTCCTTCGGCGGAAACCTGGCGGGGATCCAATACCCGCCGGCGCCGTCCTTTGCCGGCCCCTCTTATGGGGGTGTTTTTACCCCCATACGAGGGTTTTCTCCTCTGCGTCCGGTGCAAGGGGAGGGGAGCTCCAGGACGCCGGCGTCATCTTCGAGCCGGCGCAGGACGAGGTCCACGACCGCGGCCCTCGGAATGGCCGGGTCCTCTTCATCTACGGCGCCAGCACTCTTCTTCCCGCCGGGTTTCTCTGCACGGCCGTCGTATGCTCCGCCGGCAACCTCCACTGTAAGCTCAAATCTCTCTTTGCTTCGTACTGTAGTTCTAGTTGTGTTTTAGGACAGTAGATTCGACCAGATTCGACTCGATTAGATCCGATTCGACTGGATTCGGTAAGAATCCACTGTTTTGGGGATGAACCAGAGTGCATGCGTACTCTGTTCATCCCACATGGCTAGTTTGTTCATAATGCAGTGTTACTTTGCATCGTTTTAGTGGCACATTGTTACTTTGTACTGCCACATTCAGTGGCGGACCTAGAAATAAAATAGAAGGTGTGCATACTTTAAAAAAATTGAGACTATTTCAATTAGCTTGCATGGGCCTTAAAAATCAGCTAATTTTTACATGGTGAAAAATGTTTTCAAAAATCTGGGTGTGCCATGGCACACCTGGCACACCCCCTGGGTACGCCACTGGCCACATTGTTAGTCTTAGTGCCATTGTAAGTTTCTACTGCCACATTGTTACTTTGTAGTGCCATATTGTAAGTTTGTACTACCACATTGTTAGTTCTTACTGCCACATTGTTAGTCTTAGTGATGTTACTAGTGTTAGTTCTTAGTGCTACTCTTGCTCCTGTTTTTGTTGCTGTTGTTAGTTCTTAGTGTTCCTCTTGCTCTTGTTGCTAGGGTACGTGAGTGCTTGTGGCATGCAAGTAGGACATAACTGAATGTCAAAAATAGTAGGTGCAAGTATGACATACATGATCAGTGTAGGACAGGTGAGTGTTGGCTTGATCTGATCATTGCTAGCTCTGATCAGGGAAGCTTTGATCACTGTTAGCACTGATCATTGTTAGCTTTTGATCAGTGCTATTCAGGGTAGCTTTGATCACTATTAGCACTGATCATTGTTAGCTTTTGATCAGTGCTATCATTGATCATTGCTTTCTGACATGCAGATGTTAGTCTTGATCATGTGTTAGTACTGATCATTGTAAGCTGTGCTAACTGATGTCCATCTTGCTGACAAGATCATGAAGACGGACTGGGACAGAGCCGGCGGTGGTGTGCAGGTTGTCGCCGGCGCAGAGGGGGCGGGGGACCTCATCCCCATGAACCGGTGGCTGAAGAGGGTGGAGCTCCCTGGCAGGGTGAACTACATGAGGATGCCGCTGGGTGCTGGCAGGAGGCCGAAGACTGGCCACGAGGAGGGTGCATGGGAACCTATCAGGTTCTACGTGCAGATCAGGGACCAGGAGGACATCGCCATGCTCATCATCCCGCCTAAATTCAGGTCGGTGATGAAGAAATGGCTGGTCACCGGCCCTCCTCGCGTCGTCAGCCTCTCCGCCAACAAGTGGTGCGAGTTCCGGGTCCAGGTGCAGTACTTCAAGGGGCACATGGTGCCGGGGTGTGGTTGGAGTACTTCTGCTACCGGCACCAGATCGTCGCCGGCGACATTGTTGTCTTCAGGCTCTCCGGCCTGGGGCTGAAGGTGCAGATCTTCAACGCCAACAGCTCCAACATCTGCAGGGTCCGGTGCTCGAAGCACAGCTGCGTCGGTGGCATCGCTCATACTTTATAACTTGTTCCTCCTAGTCTGAACTTAAGTAGTGTAGGTTTGAACTGAAGCCCGATCGACCGTTTTGTTGTGAACATGTTCATATTTTGCCCAGGGACCAGCACCCTGGGGTCCAGCAAGGGCATGGGATGCCCTGCTGTTTTAAAACGTATGCCTAGTAGTACTAGCTTTGTTCTTGGTTGTTCTTGCTTTGTCCTTACTTTGATCTTGCTGCTGATGATCTGTGTGTGTTGTGTGTGTTGTGTGCTCACAAATGGGTGGTAAGTCCACCACATTTGAAAAGGGTGAGCAGATCAAGTGCTTGCACACAACCAAACAGCTATGTTTTGCATCTGCTCACACCCGAAGCACAAACACACGCAACCAAACAACATGCACCCAGCTGGGCCTTGATGCAATGCAGGCAACCAATCAACATGCAGATGTTGGTTTTTAGTCTGCATATGCTCAGCCAGGCCCAACTGGGTCAAGCATGTAAATGGGCAAAATCGGTGCAGGTAAACAAACGCACCCTTAAGCACACGGTGGAGGCATCTCCCTCTCGCGATCAGTCGCATCACCTTAGACGTTAAGCGCCACAAGCTTAAAGACGACGGCTCCAAGTCCGCTCTATCCAAGAAGGCTCAGACCAACATGTCTGTGGCAGAAGCAGCAAGGAGCCTGTTGGCACGCAGGGACCGGCGGCAGGCCGTCCGCGTCCTCTACTTGCGATTCTACCTGGGGGACGAGTCCATGGGCATTTGTCCGCGCCGTCGACGACACCATGGCGCGCGGCTGCAGCATCGCCAAGGCGACATTCGTGACCCTGGGCGAAAAGATCGACACCCAGTGCACCGACGAGGACCTTGCCGGCCACGCTGCGCGCTTCCTGTCTTGCCTGGACGCACGCCCCCTCGCGTTCGCCGGCCTCACGATGCTGCACGTGGAGAGCGTTAAGCTGGGGCAGTCGGAGATCAACAACGTGCTCGGTACCTGCAGCAGGCTGAAAAGCCTCTCTCTGCTCAACTGCGATTCAGGCCGCAATACGGCCCTGGTCGTCCAACACCCGCGGATCGCGGTGCTGAAGCTCGTAACCTGTGGTACCATCGAACTGAAGTGGCTCCCGGAGCTGGTGAAGCTGACCTGTGAGTGCTGGCTTCCTTCACGAGATCCACTCTTGTTTGGCCACGTCCCGCGGCTTCGGACTCTAGTACTCGCTACTAACTGCACCAGTGACTACAAGATACTAAGGTTGAGCGAATTACTTGACAACAATGCTACCATCCATGAACTGTGGATGGGCTTCGACTCCGAGAGGGTAAGAACACTACTACTACTACATGCATGTATACTTTTCAACAAGAGCAACACGTTGCATTTCATCTTCTTTCCGTCGTGTGCAGCTCTGGATTCAGCCGGAGGGCCCGAAGCAACTGGCTCCTCGACTAAGCAACTTGAGGATTCTGAATCTCCAGAAGATTCCTGAAGAATGCGGCATCAAGTGGACATTCTTCCTGCTAGAGGCCACACCTCTATTGGAGGAGCTCGACATTGAGGTGCAATAACATGAGATAATTTGTTTGTCGAAACTGAAACCTTTTCTCCCTTACCTTAGCTACATTATGAACTGTGCTATGTAAATGATTTGTCATGCCTCTCTTGTCCGCAGGTATCGAACCACCAGTGCAAACCATTCCAGGATGAGATGCTAAGGGAACTTCTAGTTTGCAAGAAAACATTTATCGAGTGGGAACCATCTGATTTCACGCGATATAACTTGGCCGTGCTCACAATCTATGGTTTTCGACCCGAGAAAATATCCATGGGGTACATTAGAAGGATCATGGAAGTGGCTGTGAATTTGGAAGAAATATCTCTTCATGATGAATTCTGCCACGATTGCAGATTTTGCCCATCGACAACATATCCCCAGACCAGGACAGAGAGAAACTTGATACGAAAGGAAATCAATGAAGGGAGGTCGTCCCCTATCAACACTATCCTGTTCTACGCACGGCCCAAGTCTGTACGCGGTGAACCAGTCGAAATTATTGATTGATCATGTGCATGATGTCCCTCCCAGGCTCCAACATGTAAATTTTGTGGGAGCGCCTGAAATTTTTAGTTCTTTCAGTCACTTTGTTTCTGAGGCGTCCAATCAATATCCAACAAACAACAGACAACTCAGAAGAAAAGAGGAGGAAAAAGGTGACTGAAAATATTTTATGTTTCAATCACCTTTTTCTTTCTCATTTTTTTGAGAGGTAAAGCCAGGTTTATTAATCAAAAGCCACAGTGTGTGGGATACAATTTGGGTCCTGGGTTGGCCAAACCATACGTGGCGCCCCGGACCGCGCGAGAGAGAAAACCTGACTAGACTATGTGCTTCATAATTAACAGCACGATTTTCAAAAGAAAAATTACAATGGTTTTGAGCAGAACTAAGGTTGATCTCACTGATGATAGCACCATATCGCCCGCGTGACCTCTTTGTGATATCTGAAATGACTTGCTTGCAATCTGAGGCAACCACAAAATTGTGCAGGGATAAATCTTCAGTAAGTGCAATGGCCTCCCTACACGTCATTGCTTCCAGAGAAGCTGGATCCTCAACTCCTTGGATGACCAAGGCAGAGCTACCCAGATAGTTTCCAGCATTGTCCCTACAAACCGCTGCGGCAGCTCCTCCCCTACCTGACCTCACAGCTGCATCAACATGGATCTTGGCAAAACCCGCGGGAGGGGCCTTTGGGCGTCGCGGTGCAGTCACATGTGATGAAGAGCCTGGTGCGTTATTGCAAGGTTGCTTTTCGCTGATAATGTTTAGATCATCCAGAAACCTTTTGATAAAAGAATGGACTGCCTGAGGACTCTAAAAGAATCCCTCGCGGATCGCCTTACGTCGTGCTGACCATATTGACCACAAGGTGACCGACAAAAGGACGAACATACATGTGTTGCCCAGGTAGAGTACACATCAACCCCATACCAAGGTCTGCCTTGAACCTCCTGGAGTGACCGGCCCACTGCTTGGCAATGCTAATATATCATTCATCCACGCTAGCATGCTCGCTGATTACATCATGTACAAGCCTACATTCATTTTGATGTGGGATTCATTTATTTATTTTTGAACTTTTGATGTGGGATTCATAATTGTACAGTTTTGACTTAATCAGAAACAAATTTGTAAACATGGCAGGTAATTACAAATATTGACACTCACTTGTACACATCTCCATCTCTTTTTTCTACGTAATATAAAATATATTTTTTGTCCTTGACAAGAAAATAACGTATATATTTTATAGTTATAATAGAATCCATCTGGAATATATGTAAGCACGTAATATATTTGGTCATATCCGAGGCGAACATGTCTACATCGTACAACGAAAAAAAAGTTTCTTTCTAAGGAAGAAAGAATTACCCAAATGACAAGTGTCACACGTGTGGCACGAAGCATCATGGCCCAAACACCTCCATCATCACCCATCTTGCCACATCATCACATGCATGCATACACATCGAAACAGATGACATCAGCAGAATCTTTTTGGTTTTTCGAACTTCAAAATGTTTTATCTCTTAAATAAAAAATCCGTTTTCATAATTAAATCCGTTTCGACGAGATCAAAACTAGATCCCATATTGATATGTTTCGATGACTTTTTTTTGGGACGAAAAATTGTCATGATGCTTACACTGAAGTTGCCATAGTGTTTACACTAAAGTTGCCATGATACGTTTCATCTTTTTTTTTCTTCTAGATTTTGAAGCTACCATTGTATTTAACCAATTTTCACGGCAAATTTTATTAATTGACCATGGCAATTTTTAATAATTAACCACGGCAAATTTACTTCATGGGACCATGGCAATTTTTAGTAATTCATCATGGCAAATTTAGTTTATAGATCACGACAATTTTAGTTTATAGATCATGCCAATTTTTATTATTTTGACCATTGCAATTTTAGTTTTTTGACCATGGTAATTATTTTTGTGTATGAACCATGGCAAATTTAGTGCATGGATCAAGGCAAATTCAAGTAATTCACCATGGCAATTTTAGTTTTTGTTCATTCCAAATTTGAGTCATTGACAATGCATTTTTAAGTAACGGACGACGGATTTCTTTGTATGAACCATGTCAAAATTATTTCATGGATCATGGCAAATTTTAGTAATTCACCATGGCAAGTTTTTGTTTCTTATTTCCCTTTCTTATAACATGTCAAAATTTACTTTAAACGTAGAAGAAAAAAATGGACGAAACGTATCATGGCAACTTTAGTGTAAACATCATCGCAATTTATGTGCAATAGACATGGCAACTTTTAAGCAAAAAAAAAGTCATCGAAACATATCAATATTGGATCTAGTTTCGAAGATCTCGTTGCTACGGATTTAATGGTGAAAATGGTTTTTCAATCGGATTTTTTATTTAAGAGATAAAACATTTTAAAAATTGAAAAAATCCAAAAGATTCCCGCTGATATCTTCAGTTTCGTCATTTGTGCATGCATGCGATGACGTGGCGCGATGTGTGCTGATGGGGCGTTTGGGTCATGTTGCTTCGTGCCACACGTGTGGTGGTTATCGGCGTCCAAGAATTATATTTGTCGTGTTACCTGACAAAAAATAAATAAAAAACGACAAAAACAAAGGAAACCTTCCTTTGTAATGAAGAATGAATTATGAGAATGGTTTACCCCTAGAAGAAACAACAAGAATATTTAAAAAAAATTGTGCAACTATACTTATTATGAGCAAATCATAAAGACTTATGTCAAAGTCTTTTCTTTTATGTGGAAATTAGAATATATTGCAAACTTGCACACAAATATATATAACTTGCACTCTTCCATACTGTAAGAAAATAGTTGTAAACTAGTGCAACTTCACTAATAGTTATTATACTTTTTTTGCGAGTAGTAATAGTTATTATACAAAAATTAATACAATTTAAAGTTCCAAACACCAAATTTAATAGTGTCACATAATTGCAACGTCGAACCGCTGCCGGATGCACAAATATAAGGCCAAAACCTAACGATGAAAAAGTCGACTAAGCAACAGACAACAAATCATGAACCAAAAACAATAGCACAATTTTTTTCCTTGTTTATAAAGAAATACATATACACAAGAAAACAAAAAACATATGCTATTCTAAGGTAGAATGAACTAAGGGCATTGGTGTTACCTTGAAAGAGAAAGAAAATTAAAAACAATACAAAACATATGTTATTCTAAGATAGAACCGAATTAAGGGCTTTGGTATTACCCTAAAAGAAGAAGAAAAATGAAAACATATTACAAAAACTAAGAGGATTTTTTGCTAATAATGAATTATGGGAGTGGTTTAACCTTAAAAAACCAACAAATAATTCAATAGGAAATTCATATTACACAACTATGCCTAACATGAAAATCATAAAGAGTTATTGTCAAACTCTTTCGTGCCATGCATGGAGTAGAGTATATTGAAAGCTTGCACATAGATTACACAAAACTAGCACTCTTTTCGTATGTGCAAGAGCAGATGTAAAGTAGTGCAACTTTAGTTATATTTTATGATTTAAGTTGATTAATTCCAAAAATAAATCCTATTTCAAGAAAGAAGGAAGAAGGAATTTCTTTGTCGTGTTACCCCTGAAAATAAAAAACGACTAAAACAAAGGATAACTTTATTTCTAAGGAAGAATGAATTATGAGAATGGGTTAATTACCCCTGAAAGAAACATTGATAAACGATTTTTAAACTATTGCACAACCATACCTAACATGAATAAAGCATAAAGACTTATGTCAAAGTCTTCTTCTTTTATGCGGTAATTAGAAATATACCACACACTTGCACACAAAATATACAAAACTTGCACTCTTCCATACTATGAAAAAAAATTTTGTAAGCTATTGTTATATGATAGTTATTATACAAAAATGAATTTAATTTAAAGCTCAAAACATAAAATTTATAGTGTCACACGATTCCAACATCAAACCGTTGTCGCATGCACAAATATAAGGAGAAAATCCAACAACCAAAAAATTGACTAAACAACACCAGAAGAGAGGAGACAAAAACAATAGCTCAAAAAAACATTATTTCCTTTAGTAATAAACAAAGATATGTACTAAAAATTAAAATTTTAAAAAATGTTATTCTAAGGTATGAATTAAGGGCATTGGTATTACCCCTATAAAAAAATTGTAAAAGTACAAAAAGATACTAAGGACAGTATAACCGTGATACGTCTCCAACGTATCTATAATTTTTGATTGTTCCATGCTATTAGAGTATCAATCTTGGATGTTTTTATATGCAATTATATGCAATTATATATCTTTTTTTGGGACTAACCTATTAACCTAGTGCCCAGTGCCAGTTGCTGTTTTCTCCTTATTTTTGGCTTTTCAGAGAATTTGTACCAAACGAAATCCAAATGCCACGAAACTTTTTGGAGATTTTTTTCTGAACAAAAGAGACCTTGGAAGCTTCGGGAGGAGGCCAGAAGCCTCATGGAGGCTTCACAAGGCAACAGGGCGCGTCCCAGGGGGGCGCCGTGTTGCCTTGTGGGGCCCACGTGACTCCGTTTGACCTAATTCCACTTCTATAAATTCACAAATATTGGGAAACCATCAGAGAGCCAGAAGAGAAAACCTTTCCGCCGCCGCAAGCCTCTGTTCTTCCGCGATCCCATCTGGAGGCCTTTTCCGGTACTCTGCCGGAGGGGGAATCGATCACGGAGGGCTTATACATCAACCTTGCTGCCCTACCGATGATGTGTGAGTAGTTTACCACAGACCTATGGGTCCATAGCTAGTAGCTAGATGGCTTCTTCTCTCTCTTTGATCTTTAATACCATGTTCTCCTTAATGTTCTTGGAGTTCTATCTGATGTAATCTTCTTTTGCGGTGTGTTTGTTGGGATCCGATGAATTGTGAGTTTATGATCAGATTATTCATGAGAAATATTTGAGTCTTCTCTGAACTATTTTATGCATGATTAAATATAGCTTTGTATTTCTCTCCGATCTATCGATTTGGTTTGGCCTACTAGAGTGATTTATCTTGCAATGGGAGAGGTGCTTTGTGATGGGTTCAATCTTGCGGTGCTCAATCCCAATGACAGAAGGGGACATGACACGTATTTGTATTGTTGCCATTAAGGATAAAAAGATGGGGTTTATTCATATTGCTTGAATTTGCTTCTCTACATCATGTCATCTTGCTTAAGGCGTTACTCTATTTTTATTAACTTAATACTCTAGATGCATGCTGGATAGCGGTCAATGAGTGGAGTAATAGTAGTAGATGCAGGCAGGAGTCGGTCTACTTGTCTCAGACGTGATGCCTATATACATGATCATTTCCATGAATCCGTCATAATTATTTGTTTTTCTATCAATTGCCCAGCAGTAATTTGTTTACCCACCGTATGTTTCTGTGCTCGAGAGAGAAGCCTCTAGTGAAAACTATGGTCCCCGGGTCTATCTTTATCATATAAGAAACCTAAAAATACCTTGCTGCAATTTATTTATTTTTCATTTTATTAGTATTTTAGTTTATCTATTTATCTCTATCAGACTTAATCCTTGCAAGTAACCGCTAAGAGGATTGACAACCCTCTTATTCGCGTTGGGTGCAAGTGTTTGCTTTTCTGTGTGTAGGTGTTGTTCACTGGATCTTGCTTGGTTCTCCTACTGGATTGATAACCTTGGTTCTTAACTAAGGGAAATACTTATCTCTACTGTACTGCATCATCCTCTCCTCTTCGTGGAAATACCAACGCAGACTACAAGTAGCAGGAAGAATTTCTGGCGCCGTTGCCGGGGAGACATCATCAAAATCTATCAAGTACCTTCGCACAAACTATCAATCACTTGCATTTACTTTATTTGCCTTTTATTTGCATTTTCCTCTCGTTTTCATCTCCCCCACTTCTATTTTTTTTTTGCAAAAACACAAAAATATTTTATTTGCTTGCTTGCTTTTGTTGCCATGTCAACACTCAAGAACAGAAAGTAAAACAAAAATTTAAGATTACTATGGATCCTCATCCACTTGCTAATATTTTCAAAAGATCCAATTATAATGAACCAATTGCTAGTGATTTGAGTGCTCTTGATTTTCTCTATGAAGTTTTGCTTGAAAATCATGAATCTAAAAATTGTGATGAAGTGTTAGAAGAAGAAATTTATAAAGTGATTCATGATAGCTCCTTGATTGAAAAGCATGATTGCAATGATGGTACTATAAATTCTATTAATGTGAATTGTGCTAATAATATGCAAAACAACAAGCTTGGGGATGACAATTTTGTTATGTCCACTACTTATTGCAATGATCATGATTGGGGTGATAATGCTTCTTATGATCTTGAAAATTTATTTAAGCCTCATCATGAATATGTTATTGATAATAATATTTGCAATACTATTAAAAGTGGGTTTGGAAGGGCATCAACTTTAGGTACTACTTTGGAGAATTATCAATCTTATGAAATTTTTGACAAAAGTGGGTTTGGAGAGGTCATGACTTTAGTTGATGTTAATCCCACTATCTTGGAAGATTATAAATTTTTTATGCATGTGGATCATAGAGAGATTATTGTTTATGATAGATATATTGTTGAGTTTGATTATGATCCTACATGTAATTATTATGAGAGAAGAAAATATGATTGTTGAAATCTTCATGTTACTAAATTACCTTTCGTTATGTTGAAATTATTGATGCTCCATTCTTCCTATTGGCATATGCTAGATATTGCTTGTCATGATAATTTGTTTGCTTATAAAATGCCTATGCATAGGAAGTATGTTAGACTTAAATGTGTTTTTCACATGTTTCATGATGCTCTCTTCGTGTTTAAATTACTATCTTTCATGTGAGCATCATTGAAATCTCAAGCCTATCTTAATGGCTATAAAGAAAGAGCTTGTTGGGAGACAACCCAATAAACTTTTATTCTGTTTTTGAGTGTTTGCATGATTATAGCTTCCGTTATGATTGTGTTTTTATGTTTTAATTAGTGTTTGTGCAAAGTAATGCCTTTGGGATGATTTGGAAGATAGTATGATAGATGCTGTTTGAAAACAGAAACTTTTGCGTCCAGTGCAGGAATTTCTAATTTTGGCTGGCGTATCAGAACCTTCTGAATTATTTACACAATATTGATATATGAATTTTCCACGTTTTCCTAATTTTTCAGAATTTTTTGAGTTACAGAAGTATGACCATAATTCAGATCTTTACAGACTGTTCTGTTTTAGACAGATTCTGTTTTTGTTGCATAGTTTGCTTATTTTCATGAATCTATGGATCGTATCGGGGGGTGTGAGTCATGGAGAAGTTGGAGTACAGTAGCATTATGCCAATATTAAATATGAATCAATTTACAACAGTACCTAAAGTTTAAGATTTATTTGTTATACTAACGGATCTCACGAGGTTTTTGTTGAGTTTTGTGTGCTGAAGTTTTCAAGTTTTGGGTGAGGCTATGATGGATAAAGAAAAAAGGAGCGGCAAGAGCCTAAGCTTGGGGATGCCTATGGCACCCCAAGGTAATATTCAAGGAAGACTCAAGCGTCTAAGCTTGGGGATGCCCCGGAAGGCATCCCCTCTTTCGTCTACAATCTATCGGTAACTCACTTGGAGCTATATTTTTATTCATCACATGATATGTGTTTCACTTGGAGCGTCTTGTGATATAGTTTGTTTGCTTTTTAGTTTGTAACAATCATCTTTGCTGAACACACCTTTTTGAGAGGGACACACATTATTCGTGATTTGTTAGAATACTCTATGTGCTTCACTTATATCTTTTGAGCTAGGCAGTTGCTCTAGTGCTTCACTTATATCTTTTAGAGCACGGCGGTGGTTATATTTTAAAGAAATAGTTGCACTCTCATGCTTCACTTATATCTTTTTGAGAGTCTAATGAATAGCAATGGTAATATGCACGGGTTATGAATTTGGTCCTGATATGATAGGTATTCAAGAGGGATATAATAAAAAAATTCATGTAGATCACTGAATATGATAAGTTTGATTCCTTGCGATAGTTTTGCGATATTAAGATGGTAATATGTGGGAGGTATTAGTAGATAATTGTGGTTTAGTAAGAATAATTGTGTTAAGGTTTGTGATTCCCGAAGCATGCACGTATGATCTGTCGTTATGCTAAGAAGTTGTTGCATGATTTATTATTGATTGTCTTCCTTTGTGTGGCGGTCGGGGGCGCGCGATGGTTAACTCCTACCAACCTCCCCCCTAGGGGCATGTGTAGTAGTACTTTACTTCGAGGGCTAATAAACTTTCGCAATATATATGTGAGTTCTTTATGACTAATGTGAGTCCATGGATTATACGCACTCTCACCCTTCCGCAATTTGCTAGCCTCTTCGGTACCGTGCATTGCCCTTTCTCACATCGAGAGTTGGTGAAAACTTTGTCGGTGCATCCAAACCCCGTGATATGATACACTCTATCACACATAAGCCTCCTTATATCTTCCTCAAAACATCCACTATACCTACCTATCATGGCATTTCCGTAGTCATTCCGAGATATAATGCCATGCAACTTCCACCGTTCCGTTTTTTATGACACACATCATCATTGTCATATTGCTTTGCATGATCATATAGCTGACATAGTATTTGTGGCTCAGCCACCGTTCATCATTGTTATACATGTTACGCTAGCATCATTGCACATCCTGGTACACTGCCAGAGGCATTCATATAGAGTCATATTTTGTTCTAGTATCGAGTTGTAATGTTGAGTTGTAAGTAAATAGAGGTGCGATGATCATCAGTATTAGAGCATTGTCCCAGTGAGGAAAGAATGGTGGAGACTAATGAGTCCTCAAAAAAGTGGGGATGAGGTCCATGAGACCGTTCTAAAAAAAGGAGGCGAAAAAGAGCCATGAAAAAAAATTAAATGATAGAAAAAGAGAGAAGGGGCAATGTTACTATCCTTTTCTACACTTGTGCTTCAGAGTAGCACTTTGTTTTTCATATAGAGAGCCCCTATTTTGTCACTTTCATATACTAGTGGGAATTTTTCATTATAGAACTTGGCTTGTATATTCCGATGACGGGCTTCCTCAAATGCCCGAGGTCTTCATGAGCAAGCAAGTTGGATGCACACCCACTTAGTTTTCATGTTGAGCTTTCATACACTTATAGCTCTTAGTGCATTCGTTGCATGGCAATCCCTACTCCTCGCATTGACATTAATTAATGGGCATCTCCATAGCCCATTGATTAGCCTCGTTGATGTGAGACTATCTTCTTATTTTTGACTTCCCCTTATTGATCTCTACCACCACACTCTATTCCACATATAGTGCTATATCCATGGCTTGCGCTCATGTATTGCATGGGAGTTGAAAAAGCTGAAGCGCGTTAAAAAGTATGAACCAATTGCTTGGCTAAAACCGGGGTTGTTCATGATAAATATTTTGTGTTAAGAAGATGGAGCATGACAGGATTGTATGATTTTGTAGGGATAACATTTTTTAGCATTTTTATTTTGAAAGACATGATTGTTTATTAGTATGCCTGAGTATTGATGTATTTATATCAAATTATAGACTATTTCTTTGAATCATTCGGATCTTATTATTCATACCGTAAGAAAAAGATTACATGATGAAACATGATAGGTAGCATTCCACATCAAAAATTCTGTTTTTATCATTTACCTACTCAAGGACGAGCAGGAATTAAGCTTGGGGATGCTTGATACGTCTCCAATGTATCTATAATTTTTGATTGTTCCATGCTATTATAGTATCAATCTTGGATGTTTTTATATGCAATTATATATCATTTTTTGGGACTAACCTATTAACCTAGTGCCTAGTGCCAGTTGATGTTTTCTGCTTGTTTTTGGCTTTTCAGAGAATCTATACCAAACGAAGTCCAAATGCCACGAAACTTTTTGGAGATTTTTTTCTGGACAAAAGAGACCTTGGAAGCTTCGGGAGGAGGCCAGAAGCCTCACGGAGGCTTCACAAGGCAACAGGGCGCGCCCCAGGGGGGCGCATCGAGTTGCCTTGTGGGGCCCACGTGACTCCGTTTGACCTAATTCCACTTCTATAAATTCACAAATATTGGGAAACCATTAGAGAGCCAGAAGAGAAAACCTTTCTGCCGCCGCAAGCCTCTATTTTTTCCGTGATCCCATCTGGAGGCCTTTTCCGGTACTCTGCCGGAGGGGGAATCGATCATAGAGGGCTTCTACATCAACATTGCTGCCCTTCCGATGATGTGTGAGTAGTTTACCACAGACCTACGGGTCCATAGCTAGTAGCTAGATGGCTTCTTCTCTCTCTTTGATCTTCAATACCATGTTCTCCTTGATGTTCTTGGAGTTCTATTCGATGTAATCTTCTTTTGCGGTGTGTTTGTTGGGATCCGATGAATTGTGAGTTTATGATCAGATTATTCATGAGAAATATTTGAGTCTTCTCTGAACTCTTTTATGCATGATTAAATATAGCTTTGTATTTCTCTCTGATCTATCGATTTGGTTTGGCCTACTAGATTGATTTATCTTGCAATGGGAGAGGTGCTTTGTGATGGGTTCAATCTTGCGGTGCTCAATCCCAGTGACAGAAGGGGACATGACATGTATTTGTATTGTGCCATTAAGGATAAAACGATGGGTTTTATTCATATTGCTTGAATTTGCTTCTCTACATCATGTCATCTTGCTTAAGGCGTTACTCTGTTTTTATTAACTTAATACTCTAGATGCATGCTGGATAGCGGTCGATGAGTGGAGTAATAGTAGTAGATGCAGGTAGGAGTCAGTCTACTTGTCTCGGACGTGATGCCTATATACATGATCATTGCCATGAATCCGTCATAATTATTTGCTTTTCTATCAATTGCCCAACAGTAATTTGTTTACCCACCGTATGTTTCTGTGCTTGAGAGAGAAGCCTCTAGTGAAAACTATGGTCTCCGGGTCTATCTTTATCATATGAAAAACCTAAAAATACCTTGCTGAAATTTATTTATTTTTATTTTTATTAGTATTTTAGTTTATCTATTTATCTCTATCAGACGTAATGCTTGCAAGTTGTGACGCCCCCGACTTAATCGTGCACTAATCATACACGCAAATGCACACGATCAAGCCTAAGGACTCACTTGAAGATATCACAACACAACTCTAAACACAAATAAAAGTCATACAAGTTTTATATTACAAGCCAGGGGCCTCGAGGGCTCAAATACACAAGCTCGCAAGCAAGCGTTAGCGGAAGCAACAAATATCTGAGTACAGACATAAAAGTTAAACAGATAAGCCTTAAGAAGGCAGGGCAAAACATCGACACTGGATCGAAAGGCACAGGCCTCCTGCCTGGGTGCCTCCTATCTACTCCTAGTCGTCGGTCTCCACGTAGTAGTAGGCTCCACCGATAGGGTAGTAGTAGTCGTCGGCGGGAGCAGCTGGCTCCTGGGCTCCATCATCTGATCGCAGCAATCGGGTATAGGGGGAAAAGAAGTAGCAAAGCAACCGTGAGTACTCATCCAAAGTACTCGCAAGACTTACATCAGAACTATTCTATTTATGCATTGGTATCAAGTGAAGGGGCTGTATTTGTGGACTAAACTGCAGAAATGCCAGAATAGAAGGGAAGGTCTAGCCTAGCGAAGACTAGCATCTTGCAGCATTAGAAGAGTGCAGATTAGTACATAAATATAGTAGTAGCAACAAGTAAAAGTAAGCAAGCCCAGAGATCCTTTCTCGGCTCCCTGCGAGAAAGCGATCCCGGAGCCAACATATTATTAACAACACAAGTATCCAGTTCTAGTTGTAGTAGATCGGGATACTTTCCGAGCGTCCGTTACCGTGGACACGGCTATTCGAATAGATATACTTTCCTGCAGGGGTTCACCAACTTACCCAACATGCTCGATTAACTCTGGCCGGACACACTTTTATCGGGTCATGCCCGGCCTCGGCTGATCGACACACCGTAGTCCTACCTAGGCTCAACAGAGAGGCCAGCACGCCGGTCTAACTCCTAAATGCGAAGGTGTCACGGGCCAATCATCCTTTGCAATCCTGCGCGTTGCGAACGCGGCCGGGAGCAGACCTAGCCCCCTTAATACAAGTGCAGGCTTTCCCAGTCCAACCCGGCGCGTGCCACTCAATTGCTGACGTCTGAGAGCTTTCGGAAGAATCGTACGACGCCGAGTGCCCATACTTATTCCCGCGTGGTGGTTAGTGCGAAAAGGCCAGAGGCCTACTCAGATCACATATCCTAACCCGTTAGTTCTCTGGGAGCTCGCGGTGACAATCAGTGATCCACGATCTGTGGTCCCATCGCCCCGTCTCGTGGACTTACGGCAAGGGCTAAGAATGCCCGGCCGTGCCACGTAATTATCTCGCGGGCACCCTCAGGGTCAACCCGACTCCACATTTCTCGCGGGTACCCCTCGGGGTCGACCCGCCTCCAACATTGTACTGTAGTAAAGTGAAGGTAACCGTGTGTTCATCACATCAAGGGGAATCCGAGGAATCACCCTCGTTGGATTCCTACTCGATGTATCCGTCAAGGTGAACTAGGAGGAATCACCCTCGAAGGTTCACACTTGAGGGGTTGCACGACGGAGTCATCATCGGGAAGGCGAGAGCGAGGAATCACCCTCTACAATCACCACCGATGAGCTATACTACAGAGATATCATCAGGAGTGCAGTACGAGGTATCACCCTCGGCACTCGATAGTAGCTCTGCAGTGTCGTGCAACTAAGGGGGACGGTGCGGTGATGTGTCGGTCTCTGCACATCGATCACAATGATCGAGGCACCAGTAATAAAGCTAGGCACCAGTAATAAAGCTGGGCAACAGGGACAAGGGTGAGGGGGTCACTGATGGATCACTAACCAACCTATTCTAAGCAGTTTAGGATGACATGTAAAGTAACAACAGCAGGTTACAAAAACAGGCTATGCATCAGAATAGGAGCAATCAATTACAATAGCAAATTTAATGCAAGCATGGGAGAGAAAGAATAGGTGATATTGGAATGATCAAGGGGGTTTGCTTGCCTGGAAGCTCTGCTGAAAAGGTCTGGTCATCGGGGGCATAGTCGTACTCAGCAGCAGCGTCAGTCTCGGGGTCTACCGGAGAGAAGAGGGGGGAAGAAACAATAAATAAAAGCAAACAATGCAACACAGATGCATGACATGGCAATATGTAGTGCTGGTGGTGACCTATCGCAGTACTACACGTAAGAGACGGAGCGGGAAAATATCTGGGGATATTTTCCCGGCTCTGGGCATCTGTCAGACAGATGAACCAGAGGGGAAGGTTCCATGTTCATCATGCTAGAGAGGTGTGGCAGGTAAACGGAGGGCATATTCGGGTTCGTCTCGTTTTTCTGATCAACTTTCATGTAGAAAACTTTTCGATCCGAGCTACGGTTTATTTTCTATGATTTTCAAAGATTTAAACATTTTCTGAAATTGTTTTAATTAATTAAATTTGACAGAAAAGGAAATATGACGTCAGCATGAGGTCAGTGTGATGTCAGCAGTCAACCCCAGCTGTTCAGGTCAAACCTGACAGCTGGGTCCCACATGTCAGTGACTCTGAGCTAATTAGGGATTAATTTAACTAATTAAAGATTAATTAGGGGGTGGGGCCCCACTTGTCAGTGACTGATTAACTTAACAGAATAATTAACAGATTAATGAACATTTTTATTAATTATAAAACCGTTTAATTAGTGCGGGACCCGCATGTGAGTGACTGGTCAAGCCCAGTCAGCAGGGTTTACTTGGTCAACCGGGTCAACGGACCCACGGGGCCCACTGGCAGCGACCCCGTGCGGGCCCCAGGGGCGGCCACGTCAGCGCCGGTGGCCGAAGTTGCTTCGGCGAGCCGGAACACGATGGCGCGCGTTGGGAGGTGGTCGGGTTTCGGCTACGGTGGCTTATTTCGAGCGCGGGAGGTGGCGTTCGAACGAGGAGAGAAGGCCGCGTCCAACGGTGGCGGTCTCGCGACCTGGGACGGCCGGAGTTGACCGGAGCTTCGATGGCGGACGGCGGCAGCTTTGGGTCCTCGGCGGGGATGGCTCCACAGCGCGTTTGCGGGCGAAACAAGGGGCCAGGGGGGATCTACGAGCGTGCGCGAGCTCAACGGGCACAGACGCTTGACCAAAAGGTCACCAGAAGCTTGCCGGCGACGAGCTCGTGCGGCGGAGCACTTCGGCCACGGTCATTCTACGGCCTAGGGGCAGCAACCAACGCGGGGAAGAGGGGGAAAAGGAAGAGGGGCTCATGGCGAGGCTGTAGGGGAAGGCAGCGAGCTCGGGGAGGGCCTGGGGTGGACGGAGCGACGTCGGCGATCTCCGGCGACAGAAGGTAGAAGACGAAGACGCCGGCGACGCTGTGGCGGCTCCGAGCTCCAACGAGTCGATGCAACCGACGTAGACGAGGACGGGGAAGCCGGTGGACAGGACGGAGAGGCGGACGGAGCATGGTGGCCGCAAGCTTCACGGCGGTGAGGCCATGGCAGCGTTCGGGAGAGGCGGCAGAGAGGGAGCGAAGGGGGGAGCTGTGGGCTAGGGTTGCCAGGGGGAGCGCGCTGGTCCTTATTGAAAGGATCGATATGGTTGACTAGAGGGGGGGTGAATAGGCAACTACCAATTTTTAGCTTTTCTTAACAAATTAGGGTTAGCAACAAAAAAGGTTGTCTAGATGTGCAACTAGGTGAACAACCTATATGATGCTAATAACAATGACAACACAAGAAAGCAAGGGATACAACACAACAATAGCTTGCACAAAGTAAAGGTAAGAAATAATCACAAGTGGAGCCGGTGAAGACGAGGATGTGTTTTCGAAGTTCCTTCCCTTTGAGAGGAAGTACGTCTCCGTTGGAGCAGTGTGGAGGCACAATGCTCCCCAAGAAGCCACTAGGGCCACCGTATTCTCCTCACGCCCTCACACAATGTGAGGTGCCATGATTCCACTAGTGGTGCCCTTGAAGGCGGTGACCGAACCTTTACAAACAAGGTTGGGGCAATCTCCACAACTTAATTGGAGGCTTCCAACACCACCACGAAGCTTCACCACAATGGAATGTGGCTCCGAGGTGACCTCAACCGTCTAGGGTGCTCAAACACCCAAGAGTAACAAGATCCGCAAGGGATTAGTGGGGGGAATCGAATTTCTCTTGGTGGAAGTGTAGATCGGGGCATTCTCAACCAATCCCTAAAGAATCAACAAGTTTGATTGGCTAGGGAGAGAGATCGGGCGAAAATGAGCTTTTGGAGCAACAATGGAGCTTGGGGAGGAAGAGGTGGTCTTCTTGGGGAAGAAGACCCCTTTATATAGTGGGGGGACAAAACCAACCATTACCCAGTTTTCAGCCCGCACAGAGCGGTACTACTGCTCACACGAGCGGTACTGCCGCCCTGGCGGTAGTGCACAAAGTGCAGTGCAAAAGAGCGCGGTAGTGCCGCCGGAGCGGTACTACTGCTCTCCCAAGCGGTACTACCGCTGGGGTTGCAGCACAGGGCACTCGGAGAGCAGAGCAGCACAGGGGGAGGAGCGGTGCTGCCGCACCAGCGGTACTACCGCTGTGGACATCGGTACTACCGCCTACGCGCGGTACTGCCGCTCGCCACTGCCGCTCTACTACCGCTGACAAACAGACGAGGGCACGGAGAGCAGCGCTACGAGCGGAAGTGGCAGCGGTGGTAGGCGCGGTACTACCGCTTACAAGCGGTACTACCGCTCCTACTACCGCTGCTACTGCCGCTTGCCCAGCCAGGTAAAAAGGGTGTCAGCGGTAGTATGCCAGTGGGACCACCGCTGGACTACCGCTGAACCCGACACGAAAAATCGTGCCCCGAATCGAGGCGGTAGTACGAGCAGTACTGGGAGCGGCACTACCGCTTCCAGCCGCGGTACTACCACTGGCAGCTCTCGAGCACTCCTACGAAACGGAAGGCGAAACTCCAAAGAAGCGGAAAGGAACGAAGGGTGCAAATGAAAGTGTGTATGTGTTGATTCCACCCAAACCTTTCTGAAGCGGACCCCCTCTTGATAGTACGGTATTTCCTACGACTCAAGTCCACCGAAAATGAAACGAAGGAAAATAAACCGTCTTCACTCTAATACATCGAGGGGCATCAATCGTCTTGTGCCAAATGATGAAGTATCTGAAATGCTCAATGCACACGATTAGTCCGCAAAAGCATTGTCATCAATCACCAAAACCACTAAGGGAGAAATATGCCCTAACAATCTCCCCATTTTTGGTGGATTGATGACAACACGGGATTTGCATAAGGGATAAAACAAGATAATAAGCAAACCCAACATCTACAAAATATAGACGGGCTCCCCCTAGATGTGTGCACTATTTAGGTATGCTTTTGGAATGCAAAGCACACACACTAGGATCAACACCCCCCCTATATTTTATAGACCGGCAAAACTTGCATCAACAATATAAGAGAGATATACAAGGATGCAAGGAATAGCATGTGAGCATAAAGATAGGGCACAAGATAAGCATAATATCTCACAAACTAACAAAGTACTTGACATAAGGATAGGATAAGGTAGCATATGTCTTACACCATATGACTAAGACTCCAGGTCTCACAAACACAAACCAAAGCAAACGGACGATAAAAGAGTTCATGAGAGAGAAAAGCAAAGCAAATATGACACACTCGTGACTCGGCAAATCCCTAAACTCTCTCCCCCTTTGGCATCGAGACGCCAAAAAGGGCAAAGAGTGCTAAAACGATCACAAGTGATAGCAACGCCGGAGATCCTCATCATCAATACTCCTCGTGGTCGCTCGAGTCCACGTCAGCAGCAGCAGTGGTGGTCTGGTCAACATCTGAGTTCGTCCAGTGACAGTGCTGAGTGGTCCACTCCTCCTCATCAGTGATCCGATCCTCTGACCCACGGGCAACCTCGACCCCAAGCTGCCTCATGATGAGCTTGTCACGACCTCGAGATTTCTTCTCTGCCACATGTGCCATGTACTGCCCGTGAGCCTCCATACAGAATAGTTTCTTCATCTTCAACTTGAGCTTCTTAGCCCAAGATGGCTCCACTCCAGCTGGCTCATAGTCAGGCTCGTCATCATCATCAACTACATCCTCACCCAGAGGAGTCTCCGTCTCCGGAACAGGAGTGCCCCAGTTCTCCTTCTGTCTCAGTCGAACGATCTCATGAGAGATCAAGTCACCAGTCACAAACATCTCATCAGGATAAGTGAAGGCCCATGCCTTCTCAATGAGCAACATCAGGTAAGGGCCATAGATGGGGCACTTGTGCTCAGTGATGGTAGAAAGAAGCTCCGACCACATGATGTGAGAAACATCCAAAGATTGCCCCGTGTTTGCCTCCTTCTCACTCTGACAGAACAGCAGCAAATCCACTAGGTAGGAGTGTACCTGATCCAAATTCCCAATCCAAGGGAAGAGAGTGTGCCTGAAGATGCGATGCAGGATGTCCAGGAAGGGGCTAAGCTCATAAGTCTTCTTCTGGGTTGTTGGAGAAATCTTCAAAGTGTTGTAAGGCTAGAGAGCAGACTTGTGCGTAGCACCCGCCTCCTTGTGAGGACGGAATCCAACCGGGTTGTCAAGCCCCTTATCCTCATAGCCCAAAAGTTCCATGAACGCCTTCCACTTGACAGAAAGTAGCTTGCCGTTGGTCATCCAAGTCAGAGTCCTCTCCACATCAGTACCTAGGTGAACCGTGGCATAGAACTGAGCCACGATGTCTGCATCAAAATCCTTGTTGAACTCCATAACCTTGATGACATCCAGCTGATTGCACAGCTCAAGAGCCTCTCCAAAGTACTGCAGGTCCTTCTGCATATGAGGGATATCAATGGATCTGACTGATACAAACAGATTCTTCTTTCCTTTGAGTACATCCAGATAAATAGAGCGCTACTGCTTGGTCTAGAAGGGATGGTTGACCATAGCTAGATCTTGCTCGTGACGGTACGGGTTACGGCGGCAAAAGACACAAAACTCCTTAGCATTCATCTCAGTCACGGATCTGACCTTCTCCTTTGGCTTGCTTGCAACTTGCTTGGTTCTTTGCATTGGCTGAGCGCTTGAAGTAGCACCGGCATCCTCAGAAGTGCGATACCGCTTAGAACCTCCTGGACGCTCTAGATTCTTGCGACGGGCCTGATGCCCAGCACTGCTATCACCTAGAACCCACAACAAAGAACTAGGGAAAAGCAGGTGTAAATCATTGCATAAGCCAATCAAAAAGGAAACAAAGTGAGGTGAAGGTTGGTACGAGGGAAGTGGAAGTTGACATCCCTGGGCGGTAGTACCGCCCATCAGCAGCGGTAGTGCCGCCTACAAGCCGTAGTACCGCTCCAGAGGAGCGGTAGTAGCACCCGAGTCGAATGTCACAGGCTGACCACAACCGCGGCTAGATCCAGTACTACTGGGGATGCCAAATTCAAATCCCTCCAACCAAACTTCAATCCACCTATTCTAGCAGTCTTCTACGTCCTACTCAAGCCTCGATTTGAACAAAAAATCGACGAATGCCACACGCATTGCCCTAGAACCTAGATTCAAAAAGTAGAACCATAGGAGAGGAAAACGAGAGCAATACCGGCATCCATGGCAAGAGGAGAAGGTGGGGAACGATCCCACCGGACGGAATCGCGGAAGACGGCACGGAATCGGCGACCTGACGGCGGCCCACCGGTGCTTGTTCGTCGCCTGTGAGAGGAGAGGGCGTGGGAGAGACGAATGGGTATGGGGGAGTTGGAACTCCCCCTGCCCAAGTCATAACGCCCCTAAGCCCGCTACAGAGCGGTAGTACCACTCAGAGGAGCGGTAGTACCGCCCCGGTACTACTCCGCGGCAGGAGGCCGGGTAGTACCGCTCGAGCGGTAGTACCGGGGAGCTAGGACAGTAGTACCGCTTATAAGCGGTAGTACCGCCCAGGCACCGCGGTAGTACCGCGCAGGCGTGAGCAAGCAAGATCAAGTCAAAAATGGTGGCTTATGCAATTTAGAGAGGTTGTAGATGAGATGGCTTGGGTTGGAGACTCGAAACACCAGCGAATGGGAAGAGACACTCCAAGTTGAAAAAGAGAGAAAAAGAGGAGCAAACTTGGAGCGACTCAAAGCACAAACAAAGTCCTACCGACAAAAACTCTCAAAGAGAGGGCGGTGGGCAAAGCCACCTATGTTTGAGTCATTTGGTATGGCACCGTGAAGATTTTAACCTTGGGCCCATGACCAAGACTCATCTTTGAAGCACATGAACCATCAAAAATGGCTAAAGTTAAAGACTTGATCAATTTATGCATAATGGGGGGAGGGAGAGTTCATTGAGAGAATAACACTCCCCCTATGTCCATGCCTACATCTAGAACAAGATAATCATGATGAATGTGGTGGGGTGTGACGGGATTCAAGACACGTTGCTCGAATCAATGATATTTAGCTCATGCCTTAACTCGCGAAATCTTGCTTCATCCAATGGCTTCGTGAAAATATCCGCTAGTTGCTCTTGAGTTCCAACATGAATAATATCAATCTCTCCACGCTTGACGTGATCCCGGATGAAATGATGACGAATCTCAATGTGCTTCGTCTTGCTATGTTGCACCGGATTGTAGGAGATCTTGATTGCACTTTCATTGTCACAGAAAAGAGGCACTTTGTCACACGTGGCACCATAATTCTTTAAAGTTTGCCTCATCCATAGCAATTGTGCACAACAACTTGCGACAGCTACATACTCGGCCTCGGTGGTGGAGAGAGATACACAATTTTGCTTCTTCGAAGACCAACTCACCAAAGAGCGACCAAGGAATTGGCACCCTCCGGAGGTTGACTTCCTATCCACACGGTCTCCCGCCCAATCCGAGTCTGAATAACCCATGAGATCAAAGCTTGCTCCTTTGGGGTACCATAAGCCAAAGTTTGGGGTATGAGCCAAATATCGAAAGATTCGCTTGACCGCCACAAAGTGACTTTCCTTAGGCGCGGCTTGAAACCGTGCACACATTCCCACACTCAACATGATATCCGGCCTAGATGCACAAAGGTAAAGCAAGGAGCCAATCATGGAACGATATACCTTTTGATCCACCGCTTTACCATTGGGATCAATGTCAAGTTGGCACTTGGTAGGCATTGGAGTCTTGGTCGGTTTGACATCTTCTAGCTTGAATCTCTTGAGCATTTCTTGGGTGTATTTGGCTTGGTTGATGAAGGTTCCTTCTCTTCTTTGCTTGACTTCGAACCCAAGAAAGAACTTCAACTCTCCCATCATAGACATCTCCAACTTCTCGGTCATGAGTGCGGCAAACTCATCATTGAAAGCTTTGTTAGGAGAACCAAAGATAATATCATCAACATATAGTTGGCATATGAACAAATCCCCTTTAACCCTCTTAGTAAAAAGACTGGGATCGATTTTCCCAATTTCAAACCCACGGTCTTGCAACAACTCGGTAAGGTGCTCATACCACGCATGTGGGGCTTGTTTAAGGCCATAGAGTGCCTTATCGAGTTTGTATACATGATTGGGGAACTTGGGATCCTTGAACCCCGGGGGTTGTTTGACATATACCAACTCATTAAGGGGACCATTAAGAAATGCACTCTTCACATCCATTTGTTGCAATTTAAAATCATGATGAGAAGGATATGCGAGCAACATACGAATAGATTCAAGACGAGCAACGGGAGCAAAGGTTTCACCGTAGTCGATACCCTCGACTTGGGAGTAGCCTTGTGCCACCAATCTTGCCTTGTTTCGAGTGACAACACCGTTCGTATCTTGCTTGTTCTTGAAGATCCATTTGGTTCCAATGACATTATGATTCTCCATTGGCCTTGGCACCAATGTCCACACTTTGTTGCGCTCGAAGTTGTTGAGTTCATCATGCATGGCTTCAAGCCAATCCGTGTCCTCGAGCGCTTCATGTACCTTTTGGGGTTCAACACAAGAAACAAACGCGTGATGCTCACAAAAGTTTGTTAATTGTCTACGAGTGGTTACCCCCTTTTTTAAGCTTCCATAAACATTCTCCAAGACATGTTGTTGATGCTTGATTTTAGAAGCAATCTTGGCGGCACGACGCTCCAATAGCTCCTCCGAAGTCACTTGAGGAGGATCATCTTGAACATCTTGAGCGTCATCTTGAGCTTGCTCTTGATCATGAGTTTGCCCTTGATCTTGAGCTTGCTCGGTGTCGTGATCTTCATCTTGGGCATCATTTGGTGCATCACCATCATCTTGAGGTTGATCTTGCCCTTGATCTTGATCACTTGGTTGAGGGCCTTCGGTTTGTTCTTCGGAAGCGTGTGGGTTAATGGTTGGTGATGGCTCCACTTGCGTAGAGCTTTGTCCTTCTCCTTCGACCACAAGGGGTTCCTCAATGGGGAGTATTTGACCAATCCCCATTCTTCTTATGGCTTGAGGAGGAATTTCATCACCTACATCACAAAGACCACTTTGCTCCACTTGGGAGCCATTATTTTCATCAAACTCCACGTTACACGTCTCCTCAATAAGTCCGTTGGACTTGTTGAGGACACGGTAAGCATGAGAGTTTGTAGCATAACCAACAAATATGCCCTCTTGAGCTCTAGATTCGAATTTAGACAAACAAGTAGCTTTCTTGAGAATGAAACACTTACATCCGAACACCCGGAAGTACTTGAGGTTGGGCTTGTTACCGGTAAGTATCTCATATGGAGTCTTGTTCAAGCCTTTGCGGAGGTTGAGCCGATTGGATGCATGACATGCGGTGTTGATGGCTTCGGCCCAGAAGTTGTACGGAGATTTGAATTCCGCCATCATGGTCCTTGCCACGTCCATCAACGTCCGGTTCTTCCTCTCCGCAACACCATTTTGTTGAGGGGTATATGGTGCGGCGTATTGATACTTGATCCCCTCATCACTAAGAAACTCATCCAAGGTGTAGTTCTTGAACTCGGTACCGTTGTCACTTCTAATCATCAATATCTTTGCCTCATGTTAACATTGAGCTTCATTGGCAAAGTCGATGACGGTTTGTTGGGTCTCGCTCTTTCTCTTGAAGAAATATACCCAAGTGTATCTCGAATAGTCATCTACAATCACCAAGCAATACTTTCTTCCCCCAAGACTATCAAAGGATGGAGGTCCAAAGAGATCCATGTGAAGGAGCTCCAAGGGCCTTTACCATTGGGATCAATGTCGAGTTGGCACTTGGAAGGCATTGGAGTCTTGGCCGGTTTGACATCTTCTAGCTTGAATCTCTTGAGCATGTCTTGGGTATATTTGGCTTGGTTGATGAAGGTTCCTTCTCTTCTTTGTTTGACTTCGAACCCAAGAAAGAACTTCAACTCACCCATCATGGACATCTCAAACTTCTCGGTCATGAGTGCGGCAAACTCATCATTGAAAGCTTTGTTAGGAGAACCAAAGATAATATCATCAACATATAGTTGGCATATGAACAAATCCCCTTTAACCCTCTTAGTAAAAAGAGTGGGATCGATTACCCCAATTTCAAACCCACGATCTTGCAACAACTCGGTAAGGTGCTCATACCACGCACGTGGGGCTTGTTTAAGGCCATAGAGTGCCTTATCGAGCTTGTATACATGATTGGGGAACTTGGGATCCTCGAACCCTGGGGGTTGTTTGACATACACCAACTCATTAAGAGGACCATTAAGAAATGCACTCTTTACATCCATTTGTTGCAACTTAAAATCATGATGAGATGCATATGCAAGCAACATACGAATAGATTCAAGACGAGCAACGGGAGCAAAGGTTTCACCGTAGTCGATACCCTCGACTTGGGAGTAGCCTTGTGCCACCAATCTTGCCTTGTTTCGAGTGACAACACCGTTCGTATCTTGCTTGTACTTGAAGATCCATTTGGTTCCAATGACATTATGATTCTCCGTCGGCCTTGGCACCAATGTCCACACCTTGTTGCTCTCGAAGTTGTTGAGTTCATCATGCATGGCTTCAAGCCAATCCGTGTCCTCGACCGCTTCATGTACCTTTTGGGGTTCAACACAAGAAACAAACGCGTGATGCTCACAAAAGTTTGTTAATTGTCTACGAGTGGTTACCCCCCTCTTTAAGCTTCCATAAACATTCTCCAAGACATGTTCTTGATGCTTGAGTTCGGAGGCAATCTTGGCGGCACGACGCTCCAATAGTTCCTTCGAGGTCACTTGAGGAG
Source organism: Elymus sibiricus (assembly GCA_039707655.1). NCBI lineage: Eukaryota > Viridiplantae > Streptophyta > Magnoliopsida > Poales > Poaceae > Elymus > Elymus sibiricus. Next base: position 355,251,614 of record CM077666.1, read on the forward strand.
GATCATCTTGAGCATTTTGAGCGTCGTCTTGAGCTTGCTCTTGATCTTGAGCTTGCACTTGATCTTGAGCTTGCTCGGTGTCGTGATCTTGATCATGGGCATCATTTGGTGAATCACCATCATCTTGAGGTTGATCTTGCCCTTGATCTTGATCACTTGGTTGAGGGCCTTCGGTTTGTTCTTCGGAAGCGTGTGGGTCAATGGTTGGTGATGGCTCCACTTGCGTAGAGCATTGTCCTTCTCCTTCGGCCACAAGGGGTTCCTCAATGGGGAGTATTTGACCAATCCCCATTCTTCTTATGGCTTGGGGAGGAATTTCATCACCTACATCACAAAGACCACTTTGCTCCACTTGGGAGCAATTATTTTCATCAAACTCTACGTTACACGTCTCCTCAATGAGTCCGTTGGACTTGTTGAGGACACGGTAAGCATGAGAGTTTGTAGCATAACCAACAAATATGCCCTCTTGAGCTCTGGTTTTGAATTTAGACAAACGAACACCTTTCTTGAGAATGAAACACTTACACCCGAACACCCGGAAGTACTTGAGGTTGGGCTTGTTACCGGTAAGTATCTCATAAGGAGTCTTGTTCAAGCCTTTGCGGAGGTAGAGCCGATTGGATGCATGACATGCGGTGTTGATGGCTTCGGCCCAAAAGTTGTACGGAGACTTGAATTCCGCCATCATGGTCCTTGCCGCGTCCATCAACGTCCGGTTCTTCCTCTCCGCTACACCATTTTGTTGAGGGGTATAAGGTGCGGCGTATTGATGCTTGATCCCCTCATCACTAAGAAACTCTTCCAAGGTGTAGTTCTTGAACTCGGTGCCGTTGTCACTTCTATCATCAATATCTTTGCCTCATGTTGACGTTGAGCTTCATTGGCAAAGTCGATGACGGTTTGTTGGGTCTCACTCTTCCTCTTGAAGAAATATACCCAAGTGTATCTTGAATAGTCATCCACAATCACCAAGCAATACTTTCTCCCCCAAGACTATCAAAGGATGGAGGTCCAAAGAGATCCATGTGAAGGAGCTCCAAGGGCCTCTTCGACTAGATGAGAGTCGTGGGTCGGTGAGCCGTCTCATGTAGCTTTCCTTCGATACAAGCACTGCAAGCACGATCTTTGGCAAAACTCACATTTGTTAGTCCACGAACGTGATCCCCTTTGAGGAGACTTTGCAAATATCTCATATTGACATGGGCTAGTCGGCGATGCCAAAGCCACCCCACATCAACTTTAGCCATTAGGCATGTCGCGGTCTTAGTGGGTCGCTCTGAGAAGTTAACCACATAGAGACCGTTCTCGACATGCCCAACAAAAGCTACTTTAAGAGTCTTGCTCCACAAAAGGGCCACGGTATCAAGGTCAAAGAATGTGGCAAAGCCCATAAGTGCAAGTTGACGAACGGAAAGTAAATTGTATGCAAGGGTCTCAACAAGCATGACTTTCTCAATTGATAAATCATGAGAAATCACAACCTTACCAAGACCCAATACCTTAGATGTTGAGGCATCACCGAATTGAACATGGGTGGGCATAGATGAGCTAGGTTGCACGTCCACCACCAAATGCTTGCTCCCGGTCATATGATTTGTTGCTCCACTATCGAGCAACCATGATCCTCCACCGGAAGCAAACTCCTACAAGAGATCAATGCTTGGTTTTAGGTACCCATTTTTGAATGGGTCCTTTGATGTTAGTAACAAGGGTCTTAGGAACCCAAATAGACCATTCAATGTACTCATAATAAGAACCAACAAATTTAGGAAAAACATGTCCATCACTAGCACGGCACAACACATAAGAAGGGTTAAAGTCGCCGGCTTTGTTCGATGGAGTGGTTTTGTCCTTCTTGTCATTTCCACCCACCACCTTGTTCTTCTTCTCCTTATGAGCACCCTCTCCCTTCTTGACAAATACCTCTTTGAGAGGGAGAGGTTTCTTGATCTTGTTGTTCTTCTTCTTTGACTTGGGCACAAACCCAAGTCCCTCCTTTGCCACAACTTCCTTTTGATTGCTCAAAAGTTCGTTGAGGTTCTTCTCGCCTTGTATGCAAGTCACAAGGCCTTTCTCGATTTGCTCTTTCAACTTGGCATTCTCCTCCACAAGATGCTCATGCTCACAACAAGGGTTAGTAGCAATGGCATTATCAATTAAAACGAACGGAGGACATGTGGCTATTTCCGTTGTTAGCTTCACTTGGAGTTGATCATGAGACTCTTTGAGGGAGCCATGAGCACTTTTCAAAACCTTGTGGGCTTTGTCAAGTAGCTCAAACTCCTTCTTGAGTCTAGCATGGCCAACTCCAAGGTCAACCTTGTTGGATTTGAGCACACGAGTAAGAACTTGAGCATGTTCAAGATCTTTCTTTAGTTGAGCAAGGTCAACGTTGTGTGACTCCTCAAGAGCCAAACGAAGACCTCGCTCTTCCTCAAGAGCAATGGAAAGATCCGCAATCTCATCGGCATAATCACGACTATGGCCTTGCAAGTTAGTGATGGTCTCTTCGTGAGACTCAATGATATCATTGGCCTCACCAAGTTGTTCCAAGAGGGCAACAAAGTGCTTCTTGGTCTCACCTTTGAGCTTACTCAAGAACTTATCAAACTCGTTCTCATCCACCTTTACCATCTCACTATCGTCCACACAATTCAACAATGAAGGTGTAGTAGTGGTAGTGGTTTTGATGTTGGAGGTTACCTTGTTGATACTTTTGGCCATGAGGCACTTGGCAATGATGTTTTCATTGGGGGCGCCGAAGAGAGACACCTTGGTTGGGGAAGAGGTGGCAATGGCCACGGTTGCCGTTGCCATTCCTTCACCACTTGTGTCTTCGTCGTCATCATCGGAGATGTACTCTTCTTGTGCCACCAAGCCTTTTTGAGGTATCTTCTTGGTGAAGTTGTTCTTGTTTGAGATGGACTTGGCCTTGTCTTTGCGGATGAGCTTGCCACCATTGTCCTCCCTCTTCTCATACGGGCAATCCGCCACAAAGTGACTCACATTGCCACAATTGTAGCACGTCCTTACTCGTTGCTTGCCCTTTGAGTTGTTCTTGGAGGAGTTGGGCCTTGTGTTTCTCTTGTTGCCCCAAAATTCCCTTGACGCAAGAGCCATGTGCTCGTGGTAAGCATATTTGGTGTCTTCGGGGCAACTCTCTTCTTATTCCTCTTCTTCTTCTTCTGGAATACCCTTGGCCTTCAAAGCAAGGTTGGGTGAGCCTTTCTTTGACCGGACACGAGCTAGTGCATTGTCGGCGGTCTTGTTCATGATGTTCATGGCAATAAACTCATCCAACACTTCACTTGAAGACAATGTGTGGAAGTCCGGTCTTTGACGGATCACGGAGGACATTGCCTTGTTGAATGGCATGATGGCCTTGAGAAACTTGCGCTTGATCCAATTATCATCCGTATCCTTGCTCCCATGATCTTGAAGAGCGACCGCAAGAGTTGTCAATCTCCGGTAGCGATCCCGAGGATCCTCATCTTCATTCATCACAAACTCATCGGCCTCATCAAGCACCACTTCAAAGTTGGACCGTTGAATGCTTGAGCTCCCCTTGTACAAAGATATAATGTGCTCCCAACAATCCTTTGCACGGGAGAAGCGGCGCAAGTGAGCTAGATCTTCGGGAGGCACTGCGGATTGGAGGATGAACAATGCGGAGTGATTGTATTGATTGTCCGCCTCTTCTCTTGCAGTGAGGTTGCTTGGGTCATGTGGGTAGAAGCCTTGCTCGATGATTCTCCAAAGATTTGTTGAGCTGTGATTCAAATGAGACTTGATACGAAAAACACAATTAGCAAAATCACCCTTCACAAGCTTAGGAGGAGGACCGAGGTTGTTAATATGCGATGTAGGAACCGGTCCTCCATAGACCGGGGGAGGGGGAACCGAGGCATAGGTTCCCGTCCCATTCTTACCATGAGGGGAAGAGGTTTGAGGGCCTTTAGCCGCTTCCTTGCTGGAATTGGCCTCCGACACCGATGCGGTGGGATTAACCACAAGCAAAGGATCGGGAGTAGACTTCAACCCCTCAAGGAGTTCTTTAAGCATGGACTTGACCTCGGCCGTCATAGACGTCTTAAGCGAAGCCATAGCCTCATTTAAGTCATCTCGGGTGACCGAGTTCAACTCCATGGCCTCGGGCACTTCCTCATCCCGTTCCCCGTCGTCAACAATACTCTTCGGGTGGTGAAACCCTTAATAAAGAGACGAGGCTCTGATACCAATTTTTAGCTTTTCTTAACAAATTAGGGTTAGCAACAAAAAAGGTTGTCTAGATGTGCAACTAGGTGAACAACCTATATGATGCTAATAACAATGACAACACCAGCAAGCAAGGGATACAACACAACAATAGCTTGCACAAAGTAAAGGTAAGAAATAACCACAAGTGGAGCCGGTGAAGACGAGGATGTGTTTCCGAAGTTCCTTCCCTTTGAGAGGAAGTACGTCTCCGTTGGAGCGGTGTGGAGGCACAATGCTCCCCAAGAAGCCACTAGGGCCACCGTATTCTCCTCACGCCCTCACACAATGCGAGGTGCCGTGATTCCACTAGTGGTGCCCTTGAAGGCGGCGACCGAACCTTTACAAACAAGGTTGGGGCAATCTGCACAACTTAATTGGAGGCTCCCAACACCACCACGAAGCTTCACCACAATGGAATGTGGCTCCGAGGTGACCCCAATCGTCTAGGGTGCTCAAACACCCAAGAGTACCAAGATCCGCAAGGGATTAGTGGGGGGAATCAAATTTCTCTTGGTGGAAGTGTAGATCGGGGCATTCTCAACCAATCCCTAAAGAATCAACAAGTTTGATTGGCTAGGGAGAGAGATCGGGCGAAAATGAGCTTTTGGATCAACAATGGAGCTTGGGGAGGAAGAGGTGGTCTTCTTGGGGAAGAAGACCCCTTTATATAGTGGGGGACAAAACCAACCGTTACCCAGTTTTCAGCCCGCATAGAGCAGTACTACTGCTCACACGAGCGGTACTGCCGCCCTGGCGGTAGAGCACAAAGCGCAGTGCAAAAGAGCGCGGTAGTGCCGCCGGAGCGGTACTACTGCTCTCCCAAGCGGTACTACCGCTGGGGTTGCAGCACAGGGCACTCGGAGAGCAGAGCAGCACAGGGTACTACTGCTCTCCCAAACGGTACTGCCGCACCAGCGGTACTACCGCTGCGGACATCGGTACTACCGCCTACGCGCGGTACTGCCGCTCGCCACTGCCGCTCTACTACCACTGACAAACAGAGGAGGGCACGGAGAGCAGCGCTACGAGCGGAAGTGGCAGAGGTGGTAGGCGCGGTACTACCGCTTACAAGCGGTACTACCGCTCCTATTGCCGCTGCTACTGCCGCTTGCCCAGCCAGGTAAAAAGGGTGTCAGCGGTAGTATGCCAGTGGGACCACCGCTGGACTACCGCTGAACCCGACACGAAAAATCGTGCCCCGAATCGAGGCGGTAGTACGAGCGGTATTGGGAGCGGCACTATCGCTTACAAGCGGTACTACCACTTCCAGCCGCGGTACTACCGCTGGCAGCTCTCGAGCACTCCTACGAAACGGAAGGCGAAGCTCCAAAGAAGTGGAAAGGAACGAAGGGTGCAAATGAAAGTGTGTACGTGTTGATTCCACCCAAACCTTTCCGAAGCGGACCCCCTCTTGATAGTACGGTATTTCCTATGACTCAAGTCCACCGAAAATGAAACGAAGGAAAATAAACCGTCTTCACTCTAATACATCGAGGGGCATCAATCATCTTGTGCCAAATGATGAAGTATCTGAAATGCTCAATGCACACGATTAGTCCGCAAAAGCATTGTCATCAATCACCAAAACCACTAAGGGAGAAATATGCCCTAACACTTATTCCCCCTCCAAAGGCCCTGTAGCGGCTCGCTGTCGAGCGAGGAGAGGGGGGGGGGGGGGGGCAGGCGCGGCGAGTGCGCGCGCGGCGACAGAGAGGAGAGAGAGCGCGGAGGTTAGGGGAGGCCGGTGCTGGGCTGGGCCGGGCACTGTTGCCCATAGGCTTGAGTGCACAGTAGCTTAGGCCCTTTTCTCCTTTTTCTTTTCTGCCTTTTTATTTCCTTTCTGCTTTGCAAAATATTTGGCCACCAAAACACTTTTGAAAAATGTGCAACCTGGCCAAATAATTATGTTGCAATATTTGGCAGTGCCATAAAAAGGTTTGGGGGCAATATAATTTCATCTGAATTTTGTATTGCATTTTTAGTGTCAAAATGTTGCTTTTGGCACTGTTTTCATGATGATAGAGTCATCTAGGGAATTTTGGTGATGTTGTTTTCCTGAACATAAATAGTTATGGAATATTTCCAAAATTATGAACTATTTAGTTTCCAAATTTGAACAACTTTTATTTTCACCTCATATTTGAATTTTAATTTGAATTGGAATTTGAAATGACATATGATTCAAAGATGATTAAGATTTGTAAAATAAAGTGGCTTGGCTTAATCATGAAGGATCACTATAGTGCATTACCCAGGGGTGTTACAATTCTCCTCCTCTAAAAGAAATTCTCGTCTCGAGAATTCAGGAGGTAGAAGGGAAAGGATCGAGGCATTCCGGGAAGTTCTTCTGGAAGTACCCCTTAGAAGCCGCGAACGACGGGAACGATTTCAACCCATCATATTTAATGCCAAGCATGTATGCAAAAGCTTATGATATGAATGAATACGAAGCTCCCGAATTAAAATAAAACAGGAGGTGGTACTGAGTTAACAAGAAGAGTACCCTTCACAGTAGCTGGCTGACCTTGAGCTTCA